>OENG01000006.1:6289864-7536377 GCA_900239735.1 Blumeria hordei DH14
GCTGGGCAGTCGACAAAAAAGGCAGCACCGCCCGCCCCCAAAGCAAAGAGTGCCAACCCGAGGACAAAAATCGATTCACGACTTTTTCTGCGCCTCGACTACTTCCATCCCCACCGTCTCCTCTCCCCAGCTGGCATTAGGTCAGCTGTGTCTTTGGCGCTGGGAACCGCTGCTAACGATATTACGTTGGTTCAGCGGGTAAAGACCGGCTTTGCGATTACAGCAAAGAACGAAGCTTCTCGAAAGGAGCTCTTGGATTCCTCTGCACTGCGGAGAGATCTAGAAATACACCTGGAACCAGCGTCAAATCTGGTTGCCATGCAAATTGCCACCGTTCCGGAGACAATTCGAACACTTGCTGGCCCCATCGACGTGACAGCAAAGATGGTTGCCGACGAAGTCACGCGAGTGACCAATCTGGTTCCCTTTCTGGTTCGTCCTCATGGGACTAGCAAACCAGGGGCGCCCTACTCAAATTGGCAAGCGCTCTTTCCCCGAGAATCCGCTCCTCGACCCGGATTCCGCCTTTTCGACGACTCTGGAGCTGCAAAGCTCTTCCGACCTCGTCGCAAAATCGAACAATGCAAACGGTGTCTTGAATTTCACGCCACCCGTGGTTGTTCCCGCGCTCCAGCTTGCTGGAATTGCGGATCTAACATGCACTCAGAATCAGAGTGCAAGGCTCTCACCCGGTGTCGAAACTGTGGGGGACCTCACCGATCGGATTCCCGGGCCTGCTTAGCCAGACCCAGCAAGTCCGGACCGGTGCCAAAAGAGCAGCTCGCGCGGATCCGCCAGATCCAGCAAGGGGAGTACGCGAAAGTGGCTCGATTTAGGGCTGCAGCCAAAAGGGCCGAAGAGGCAATCATGGCCTCAGCGAAGGATGTCTCGATGGCCGAGGGATCGGGTTTTGGAATCCTGGAATCCGAAGAAGAAGTTTGAGGGTACAGCAACCCTCGGTGAAGTCTACAAAAAGCTTCAAATATATGGCAGGATACCAGCTGAATTCAGGTTATCTGCGAACTAATCTTTCGCTCTCAGCGGAGATAGGAAAAAGTCACTTGGAGGATGTGGCAGGAAAGGGAACGGGCGAGAAGCGCGGGATCCGGACCAAACAGTAATTCTTCCAAATTTGATTTCAGTTTTTGATTTATGTTTTTGATTTTAGTTTTGCTGTTAACTTCTACAATTTCAGTAGAAGTTCATGCGGTTGGAATGAGTTGGGCCTGTACGCAGTGATCCTTGCCGGCTCCACCGGTCCTTGACCCATTGTGGATAAGAAAGCGTTAGCTTAGGACCAGAAATTAGCAAAAAAAAAAAAAAAAAAAAAAAACGCAGAGCCGATCTGCGAGGCGAGCAGCCAATACTCGCCCTCAAACCCCACAGAGTCATTAGGTGTTACCATGACTAACTTCCTCGCAGATGAAGCGATGGCTTTCAACACACGCTTTGCAGAGGCTCAGCGTCTTATCAGTGGGCACATTAAACTGCTGGATGGTACAACCAAATAACAGCTCCGATGAGCTGTTGAAAATAATGAAGAGGCCTTACACTCCATGATTACAGATATTCTGCGAGGAAATTCCCAGCCCCGATCCAGTGGGCTAACAGATGCTGCCAATGGCAGCAAAACGACACAACCTGCCGTGCCGGCTTCTAGGGCGGGAGGAAAGAATAGCGCAAGCACTACACGACGAGTGAAAATCTTCGCGAGAGAAAGCAGCAGCCAGGCAAAAGGCAAAGATTCGGCTTTGACAAAGCCTCCTAGACTAATTGAGAGCGATGAACCACAAAGCTCCAACACTACTGAGAGATCCTGGACTCAGGTGGTGAGGAAAAAGCCAAAGCCTGTACAGCCAGTGGCGACAACATTGCTACCAGCCAGCGTGCCTACGCAAACGCCAAGGCCTAATGCCTCAGCTTCCAAACCAGCCCGCTCAGATGAGCGTGTGTTCCTGCGGGTCAAGCCCGACCACCCATGGAGACGTATTGTTGGAAAATATACTCTGTACAATATGTTGGAACAGAAGTCATGTGCACATTAATAAGCAAAATATGTACCAACCAATTGTAATAGTAGCGCAACTTACGTAATATTCCCTTAGCATTCTTACATGACACCAAATGGTTAGAACAGATAGATAGAATGAAAATATATGTGAATATTATTGTATCGTTTTATTGAATCTATTTTATTGCCCTTTATTTACGCGCGTATACCATATTGTACCAACACAATATGATATGGATATATGTGATGAAGTAAAGAAGACTTGATATTTTACAACTATGAGAACATTGGACTTATATATGCATCTAAGGGAGAAATCCCCACTAGTCTCATTTGCCTGTCAAACCTAGTGATGACCAGCCACCTCCCATCTACCATGATGAGCCAGAGTACACTGTAGTACGTAAATATCCAAATTTATATGCGACAGTAGGCGCAATTAGCGCACTCAAAGCATGTGTAGAGAGAGTCGATCTTGTCGGGAACCTGAGATGAAACAGGCAGTGGTTGAGTCCTAAACTCGAGAGTCAGAATTTCCAACATATATGTCTCCCAACTTTATAAAAATAAGCCTTGCAATCAAGCTGCGCCTGGCTAACTCTGCAATCAAGAAAGTCACTATCGTAAACTCGGGGTTTGCTATACAAGCAGAGGGGGATGGAGCAAGAGGCGCGCTACTCTCGGGTGCCGCTCTCTTAGATAGCGCAGAAATGAAATTGGAAGCTGCCTCCAATTGGATCTCTGTGCTTGCACCAAATATTCCTGATAGGCTTTACACCCTTTAAGGTCCAACCCCAGTTACAACAGAAATGGTGATTGAGGAAGCGACCCTTAAAACTGGCGTCAGACCGACCTCAGCTCGTGCCTTTGCAACAAGAAGGGCTAGGCCATCAACCGACTGGGTGTTGCCCTTTGCAACAGGAAAACCAAAACTGGATGAAAGACTTTTCGAAGAGAGCAGTTGCTTACACAAACTAGAGCGCAAGGCCAAAATTGCGCAATGTAACCGGTGTTGGGGACACCACCCCAAAAAGATCTGCTCACAAGCGGAACAATGCTCACGTTGCGGCTCAATTGACCACAGAGCTTATGAGTGTAAACAAATAATCCCGAGGTGCATGAATTGCCACGGGCCACACTCTGCAATTGAGCCACACTGTATTGCAAGACCAACCTGGGTAGGCAGAAAAGCTGTGTAGCAAACAAAAGAACAGCTGGCAGTAATACGTGAACAGGGTCTCAAAGAAAGGAACGCTTCGATCCGCGAACTAGAAGCTAAGCAGAAAGCTGCAGAGGCTACTGCCGAAAACAAATCCTCATCTGCTGCTCAAGGTCCATAAGGGACCACAACTTTACCGAGCAAGACACCACTGTCAGGAATGCCTACTGTATAATCTATATATGTGGAGATAAACAGATTCTAGTGTTCTATGATTCTAGTCTGGTCTTTTGGTTGAGTGGTTATGTACCTATCTCATGCATAATAAAGGATGGCAACCACTTGCCTTGTAATTCTGTCTTGATCCATGTCTCTACTCATCTGTCTACATGCTGCTTCTGACAACCATGGCAACAACAATCTCATTACTCTGCGCTAATCTGGGCAGAGGAGGCTCGGCTACAGACATCATCCTGCAATCTGCTTGGGATTCAGGAACCAATGTCCTACTTGTTGAAAGGATATGGATTGTAAGAGGAGAATGCTGAAATAGCGGAGGAAAGTGAAGAGTGATTATGGAGCAGAGAAGCAGGTGAATGGAGCTTTATAAGTAAAGATTGGTAAATTGACACAAAGTGGGGATGAATATGACCTTCAGATATATTCAGTAAATGCAATGAACTGAAGACTTCTGAAGGATAAGGCCACTACATATATACAGGAATTAGCCCTAGTGGAACTAATGTAGAAAATAACCAGGATATGCACCCTAGTCCCAATATAGTGTCATTATCAAGGTGTGAGTATATGTCAGGCTTGTTAGCTAGATCAGAGGACACGGGTTGGAACGGGTCAGAGTCGGAACAGATGTACTTGGGACAGGATGTAATCAGAACAGGATGTGATCAGAACGGGACAAAGGCGAGACAAGACGGAGGCGGAACGGGATGGAGTCGGGATATAAGGTAAAGCTTTAATCGGATCAATCTAAAGTCTAGAATAATTACAAGACAAAAAGCTACAGCACAAATCTAGTCCTAGACATTCCTTAAGTACTCAAGACCGGCTACTACAATCAGGGGTATGATAGTCTACGGCAATAACATAGCAACTGATTACTATGTTGATTAGTAACTGTTGTTATCATAACTGTTGGTAAAACACAAAGTAATACAAATTGGGTGCCGTCACAAAGTAGGTGAATAATGTCAAGTGACTGGTATCTCGAAATACATAAAACGTTCTCTCTCCTCTTCCCTTCCCCCTCTGCCATTTCTTCCTCTACTCCAAGCACCTCGCTAATGAGCTAAATCATATCCCTGTCAGCGTCCTAATGACAACCTGAACACCGCAATTACATAGAACATTTCATAACGCCCAAATATAATCCTTTTACCAACACTGGCAACAACCAGATGCCTTCAATATTGTACAAACCCTTAAAATGTCTCTCTTTGAACCCATCCATTAGGCTCTAGCTCAATCAAGTTATTCTGGGTCAAGTTTCTTAGTGCCTTGCAACATTTGCTCATTTCTTTTGTCATTGCCTCAGCTGGATTTTTACCTCCTGGTATCCACATGATCTCAGTTATTTCTCGGCGCTCATGTGCTTCGCGCAGACACATAACATCTATCATCAATCATTTCTCGTGTGTGGTTCCCATTTTGACAATACAATCAAAAAGTGACTATGAATCAGTACATATGATCATGGGAACTGGGCTAGGATGCCAAGGTTTAAGTATCTTTTCAGTTGTGGCCTTAATAACTGATCCCATATCAAATCCGTGTCCTACTCCATATAGTTCACCCGCTAGGATACTGCGTGTCACACAACGGCATTTGACAGAAGTCCAGTGCACTAAATTGGCACAATTTTTATCATCAGCAAGCACAATAACAAAACTGATTTGAGACAAATAATCAGTGTTGTTGGCAAAAGCTGAGTCTGTGAAGACAACCACTTTGATTGACTTGATGTCAAGTTTGACAAATTTAATACCATTTTTCTTCTTTGATATCTTTCAACTTACCCAACTGAGTGGTGCGCTTCTACCGGTATACATTTAGTAACAATCCTCATTGAGCTAGATGACTGTCAGAATTCCTCTGAATTAAAATTTGTACCCAAATTATGTACAATTATGTCGGGTGGCCCTATGTAAATATCAATCCAACATTGTCTGATTGCATTCCAAGTGGCAGATATTGTTAGATTACTAAGCCAACGTGCAGCTTGATATCTTGTCGCTTCGTCAACTATATGCAGAACAGGGTCACCATTAATGTACATCACATCAACAGTGATACTATGGTTAAAATTGATATCTCCTTTGATATTAAACTTGAATCTCCCTGGTGATTTCCCATATTTCTGGCAGAAATGACATAGTTTGGTGATATGTTGTAGTAGCCTGCGATGACTTTGACTCTGGTCTTTGTGGCCTGACCTTTCAAGTACTCGAGCCAATCAATTTCCAGACAGATGCCCAAATCGTCTATGAAGTTGTCGCAACTTGTTAGTGTTGAGGAATGTTGACCTTGTTGTGCAAAATGGTAGTAGCATAAACAGGTGTCCAAATTTTCGTAATACAGGGTATTCTCTATTCCGTTGTACAAGCGTATCATTTGTGTTGTTGAAGTATACTTGTTGAGCTAAGGTTATTCTAGGTTTATCTGAATCTACTCATAACATGACTCAGGTTGGAGAAGTCAATGATGATACATGATGTGTGTCAACGAAAATATCTTTTTGTTCGGATTTTACATAACTCATACTTTGAGTTGGGTTTACATTTATGTTTCCGATGATATAATAATCTTATCTGTCCTGAGTTGGTTTTGGTATGTTTTGGTGGTAGCATTATTGTTGTAAATATTAACAGTCCTGCACCTGTAACCCTTGCCATGCACTGTCTCGGTTTCATTTCAATCTGTTGACAAACATGCAAGGTCTGTCTTACACTTAGTTAGCTTGGGAGCCTACTGGTAGTAAAGACCCACCCACACCTTGATAATGTTGCCATAGTGGAATTAGGGCGCATATCCCAGTTATTTTCTGCATTCGTCCCACTAGGGCTAATTCCTGTATATATCTAGTGGCCTTATCCTTCAGAAATCTTCAGTTCATTACGTTTACTGAATATCTCTGAAGGTAAGATTCCATAGTGTAGTTTTTCTAATTAAAGTTCATTATGTTTACTGAATATCTCTGAAGGTCATATTCATACCTGCTTCGTGTCAACCTACCAAGATTTATTTCATAAATCTCTATTCACCTGCTTCTTTGTTCGGCGATAACTCTTCACTCTCCTCCATCGCTCCAGCATTCCGCTCTCACGATCCTTAACCTTTCAACAATTATTGCCAGCGAGTTATCTAGTAGGGTTTCATATGAGGAAAACTATGTATTTTAGATACTCAATAGCCAGAGAATAGAAGAATAACCCTTCGATGATTTGTCACCTTCTACTCCCATTTCCAAAATAGTCCAACAATACTTGCAAGGCATCCATATCTTTTAGGCATAAAATAAATGGGGTTTCAGCATGTATCACATGGAATTTGATCACCCCAATCTGAGTCGACAAGTCAATTGACCCAACTGATGAGGTAGCTCCGATGCCAAACTGGACGTTGACTCTGCCAGCTGATACAGTATCCATGTCTATTTTAATTAGCTTCTTCAACGCCATTAATTGCCCGTATCCAGCAGTAGAACATTCAGAAGCTTGATGAGGTGTCTTGTGACCCAGCAATATAGGTGAACGGGTCTTTTGTGGCCCCGTGCTGTTGTGATCCCGATTCCGCGTGATGAAATGATTGATTGTTTAAATCCGCAATCATATGTTTTGCTGTTACATCATCAATTGGTCCAAATGACGTAAAAAATTGCTCTGCTTCATTTTTATCATCCTCGGCATGCTCATGTGTTGCATCGATAATTAAAGTATCTATTTCACGTCTTAATTCATCAATTTCCTGGTCGCAGTCATCATCTGCATCCATAAAATATTTTTCGACCCTTAAGTTTAATTTTTCCTTGAAGTTATCTCTAGATCTTTGCCGCTCAGCCTCTGAGTGATTAGAATACCAACATCTTTTTGCGCCACATACATAACAAGAGCGGCCAGCCATTGCTTGGGATAGTTGATTTTTACTGAAAGGCGATTTCTTGTATTTTGGGTCCCCAAAGGGTTGGGATCAATATTTTATGGGCATTTCATACTGTGAGGTGTTATCTGTTTTGTGGTATTGTCTATCAACGAGCAGGACTTTGTTTGGATCTTGGGAAGTATCTTGAATGTCTTCGAAGGTTGCAACTGAAGATAGAAGGTCATTGATAAGACCTTGGAGGCTTGCTGGTGGACTGTGACGGTCTTAAAGTGGCGTTTTATTCAAACTGAACTCAGAGCTAGATACAAATGAAAATCTTAAAGTAACGAGAAGAGACATGACTGAAAGCCGCCTATTTATTTACAAGACTATGATCTCGTTCCCTCATTTCATACCATTCCCAAAATAGATCATGATCTGTCCTCCCACAAACACCAGCATCTCCGTCTATTTTAATTCAGCTTCATTTTAATGTTAGCAATTTAAGTTATTAAAATAGTTCATGATGCATGTGGTTTAGATGACTCACAACAGGTGGTTGAGTTGTCCTGTCTGCAATCTAAATTTGTCATTTAAGAATAGATTTGCATGAACTTAGCCAAGGCCTATACTTGGGTCTATTGAGTCGTGGAGGGGTTCATGACATGTATGGTGTTTAACATGGTTGGAAGAATTCAAGCCTTATTTGTTAGGCAGCAGCCTAATGATAACCAGGTATGAGCCTGTGACAGCTAATTACTATTCATGCCAGTGAGTGATGATATAGGTTAATCACATCTCATGGCGTCAGTGCATATTATTCTAATATGAACTATTTGTCTACTGCAGTCATGTTGCTGCCTTAATTACAACAACTGACTCATTGAATCCTTTGGGGTGGTAACCAATGGAGATGTAGGCATTGAAAAGTTTCTCGAGGACCTTGTCTAGGGTTATTAGACAGTTTTTAAGCATCCAGTTGGAGATACCATCTGGCCCAGCAGCTTTCTCGCTTGCCAGGTTTGCCATGGTATCCTGGATCTCGCTTGCTGTGATAATGCTAGATATTGTGGTTAGTTCTTCGGGATACCTTGTCCCATCTAAATCTTCCAGATTAGCTTGTACAGGCTTGGAAATGAAGTGTTGCGCCAGTATTTCCGCTTTTTTGGTATCTTTGGTAAACATGTTTCCATCTTTATCTTTGATATCGGGAAGTTGCGGAAGTTGTGATCGCTCTTCCGGACTTTTCTTAGCCCACTTGGCAAGCTTCCACAGCTTAGCTGGATCTTTAGTGGCCTCAGACATAATAGCTCTCCACCCAATCATTTTGACCTTTTTTATCTGGCTTTTCTTTCGGTTAGTAGCTTTCTGGTATTTCACCCAGCTTTCCTCGGTGCCCAGCTTGGTCCACAATCTCCTAGGCTTTCGCGCTTCTTTCGCTGTCTCACTACACTCCTCAGTCTAGTATGGTTTGGCGAAAGTTGACGGTCTGGCAGTTGGGGTTGTTTTCTTGATGGTTTCCTTGATGGCCTGCGTAATGGCGCTTACTCTTTGGTCGATAGATTCCGGGGAGTTCAGCTCGAGGTGATCTGTTGAAAGCCTACTTAGCTTTAGGGCGAGTTTCCTGTTAACTTCCTCCCAATCTGCTTTCTTCCATTGTGGTCGTGGTTGTTGTTCCTCTCGATTTGGCGGCTTAATGTGAAGTTGTGTACAGATTGGTATGTGATCTGATGAGGCTTCAAGGTCGAAGGCTGGCTTGCATGACATAACAGTACTTTCCAGGGCATCTGATACAAAGGCCAGATCTAGTGTGCTCTGACTTCCTCTACTCTTCCATGTGATTGTTCCTTTGGGGAGTATGAGGTTTAGATAATGTGCTCCCAGCATTTCGATGAAGCTATCTGCAATCTTGTGGTGCCTAAGTACTGTTTGCCCCCCCCACTGCAGATGATGCATATTAAAGTCGCCGACTAGAATGTGTTGCCCTTCTTGGGATAGGATTTGTGGAAGCCACTTAAATGTCCCTTTTTCTAGGCTGCTGAGGTGTGGTGGGGGTGAATTGTATAAGTTATGTATCCAAATTTTACCTAGACCAGTGTTGAGGCTGACCGAGGTGATGTCTCCTTGCGATTCCTCTAGCACTCTTTCTTCTCTCCATTTGTTTATGTTCAGACTTTAACTAATGTATATGCATGTCCTGCCTTTGTGGCCACTTGGGAAAACTAGGTGGTAGGCAGGGTGGGTGACGGTTGTTTGTTCGGTGGAGTGACGCCATGGTTGTTAGACTCTTCGAATCAATTGAATAAATGTAAAATGTAAAAAGTATCTATTGATTCCTCGCTACCCTTCTTCTGTCTGCTACTATCTAGATTATGTTTGTTCAGAAAATGGCAATGCTCGATCTGTCCCCTACTTGTCCCCATGAACTAAGTTTCTCATGGTTTAGAACAAAACATCTCTAGTCAGAAGATATAGAGTTCTTGTTACTATAGCCCAAGCGAAAACTTTTGTCCGAAACAAGTAACTCCAAGCTTTATAAACCTAACACCTTAACTCTAAATCTGACATTGATTGCTTCCAAACTATCCATAGTTTGATAATGGTTCTTGCAGGACCACTATTTGGTGCTTCAGTGGATTTAAAGCTTGGAGGAAATCGTGCTGCACTTTGTTCTTACTCCTGTTGACATTGTACTGTATGATTGAAAGGATTGGTTTGTCCTTCATGAATCCATTCCGCTCTCAGTCTCATCTGCTTGATTTCCCCGCGTCACAGGCCGGGGTGTGGCTCTTTATGGCACCTCGCTGAGATTTGCGAAGAACCCTGCAACTATGGGGACAGCAGATGGGATTTTTGGTGGTCTGCCTGGACGCCTACAACCATCTATACTGCCATCGGCCCCAACAAGTAGTGCAGTCAATACTGCTCTTCTTTCACTGCTTCCTGCAATCTGCCATTTGCCATCTTCATTTCTTGTCGATTTTTCATTGATCAAGAACATTCCTGGGTCTTGGTTCCTATTTTGGACAGCCCTATTTTTGCAGCTGCCCTAACTGGACAGCTCTGTTCCCATGTTTTGTGGCCTTTTCCACAGTTGCTGCATTTGACTTCTTGTTTTCCTGTAAAGTTTCGAGTGTTGTGCTCTCCTACACAGTGGCCACACTTCGAGTCTGCTGAACAGATTTTCGCAATATGTCTGTACTTTTGGCAATTGAAGCATTGCATCATGCGAAAGCCACTTCTGAATATTTCTGTTGATTTGAGCTCATATTGCTGCATCAAGCCCTTTTTATTGCCATATCTGCGTGAATGGCCTGATCAATCCACAGGATTAACAATCCAGACCTTTTTCCTTCCTGCTGAGGTTTCTTAATCCACGCGGCTCTTTGGATTACCATTCCTTGTATATAAATATGGATGGCTTTTTGTAGCAGCTTCAGATGTTCTACGTTTTGTGGCTCAAAAGAGAGCGGCATGTCATGCATTAGAACTTGGTAAACAGGGCCGGCAACTTTCGCAGAAGCAGCCAATTTCGTTATCCAGTCATTGTGATGCTCCATAAATTCTTTCGTTCCTTCACTGGCTAAGTAGACCTTAACTTGACCATTTATCATTTGTCTAGCGCCTATTATTTGCTGTTCTCCGATTTTATTGACTAATTCTTTGCTGGAGAGTTTGGCTGTATCTCTCTTTTCCTGTTCATCTTGTATCCGGATAGTAGTTCCGTACGACTCTCCCATGCTTGCGACTTTTGCCCAGGAATGGCCTGGGGCTTATATTGTTGGGCTATTTTGGCTTATGGAAGCATTAATTCCTTTTATCTCCTGTAGAATCTTAGCAATTGCAGAGTTTTCATCACTTTGGCTTATCTTGTTTGGGATGAGAGGGGTGACTTTCGCTTCCTGGAGGCATTTGATAACTTGAATTGCCTCTTCAATAATTCTTCTGAATGCTCTACTGGAGAGCTCTTCGCCTTTAGTTGCGTCCTTAAATCTCTTCACGGACGTGTTTGTGTCTTCTGGCATTTTTGTCGCGACGCGACCACCTCTAGAACCCGCGCAGGGTGTTCCATCATTAATTCCTCTCGTAGGAATACTTGTCATCACGATTGCAATTTGCTGTCAACTTTATGGATTAAAATCTATGGGATCGACTTTTCGGAATGTGGATGGGGTTATTATTAATTATTGACTGGAGAGTGACACTACGCCATTTGTTGAGATAGAACTGGCGGACTTCTGGCGTTTCAAAATGTCGTTTAACTAAGTCCAAAGCTTGTTGCAATGAGAGATCAGTTCTGCCACTAATATTTTGGTAGTAAAACTGAGACGCCTACCCAGTTAACATAATTGAAAGTGCTTTGCTGTAGTTGTCACGATGAAGACCAATTTTTCCATCTAATCGTAAAATATATTGAGCTTTTTATGAAGATAGTCGGAACGTTCACCACTTTACTTCATGTTTTGGTCAGAGTAGATTTTCATTAAGTCTGTGATCTGACGGGAAACCTGAGTTTGATCATGAGTTGATACAATTGATCTCCGATTCGGAATATATTGTTGCTGCTGTTGTTCTTTCTTTATATCTTGTGACTGTAGTTATGGTGATGCAGGTCGTATTGGGGTCGTTTTAGTTTCAACAAAATATCTTGATGATGTGAGGAATCCACTGTGCTTGACTTGTTGTTCAATCTCGCTAGCTGTCCATTTGTGCCACTCATGGAGCGCTACTTCGAGGGTTATTTTGCATCAGATTTTAATTGCGTATGCAGCTCTCTAGCTATGACATAATATCGGAGAAAATTTACAGAAAATATGACACAATATACAAGAGCACTCATGCCTCGGATTTCATTTGCAAGCACCACTGCGAAGTTATGGTGGCTTTTTCTTCACCCCAAGTCAACTCTCATCCGTGAATACCCACCCAGGGGAACGTCTCAAAAACCCTAAGTTATCCAGACATGCCTTCATCATCCACTGAATTTTCTCCGCGAGGAATGTAGTACGAGGTGTCTCCTTCCCAGGCGTAGTAGGTGTTCAGGTTATTCAAACTATATCAGAGAACACCAGGAGGCGGACCACGTCACCTTCCATCGTTGATTTGTGTTTATAGTATCGGCTACACTCTCGCAAGCGAGATCTTGGCGCACACAAAGCTTGATTCGTAAAGCTCATTGCCAAAACTTTAGATTTCACGCCCATCAAGATTGCATCCATCCCTTGTGTCATCTTGTAAACTTGTCCTAATCTCTCTCACGTCCATCCCAAAGAACTGTCTACCAGATTTTTGCGCCACGCTTTGCTTCCTCCGTCGGGCATAAAGATTGCCGAGGGCGTTTACTTGGTGGCAAGCTTAGGCCAGAGAATAGTCGATGAGAGATGTGGTCATTGGAATGAGAATGTACTTGGTTGTACTTGGTTGTACTTGGTTGTACTTGGAAACTTGAGACTTAGGTAGGATTCGAACTCATTTGGGGTGAAAAATTGATGTGGTGGAGTAATTTGAATCATTGCCTCGTGGGCCAACTTCTTTGGTATTGCGAAATTTGACTGAACTTTGCTCTGGGAAAGTATTTCACTCCCAGGTTCGTAGAGGACACCACGTACAGGTTTTCAGTCTTGCCCTCTGCCCTGCTTAGGCTCTATAGTATTTAGTTGAGCGTTTCTTGTTTTACTTGGTATATGAAATGGGGAACGTACACTTGCGTTTGACGGCTGGGATATGATGTTTTATCGTGAGTAAATTGTAGATGACTCTATGGATCTATATTCTAATTTACAGTGGGAAATACTCCCCTTTTATACCCCATGGGCTCGCTTACCAGCGAATCATATACCCACCATGCTTACTCATGCAGTGTGCCTTGCCTGAACAAATGCGCCAAACATGTCATGTGAGTTGTCTATGCCTGAGGTACGATGATGACACACTCACCCTCCATGCGCTACCTGCCAGGGCAACCTTAGCTGAGCACAACACTCCCTCTGTCGGTGACGACCTTTTCTCAGCTACTCAATGAATTGCCACAGGAGATTTCACCTTCGTTAGTGCGTCAGCAAGTTGAAGGTTTGATGGCACATAGCTAACAGTTATCTTTCCGTTTTCATGCTGCTCGCGGCAGAAGAAGTTCCTGAGGGCTATGTGCTTGGATCGCCTATGATTGTCATGATTCTTAATGAGTGATATGGCTGCTTGATTGTCGACATGTAGATTGGTGTGTGTTGCGCCTTCAACATGGTCAGAAAGGCCGAGCTCTTGAATTAGTGACTTAACCCATTGGAGTTGACGACATGTCTCGGTTTCTGCTAGGTATTCTGCTTCCGTGGTTGAAAGTACGACCTCTCGTTGTAGGTGTGACTTCCAGCAGATGGGACCTGATGCAAGTCTGATCAGCATTCCAGATGTTGAGCGGCTTGTAGATGGGTCGGCTGCGAAGTCTGCGTCTGTGTATGCTTCGAGGATCGCTTGCTGATCATGTCGTGTGAATTCAATGCCCTGATCTGGATTATTCGCGATATATCGGAGTACTTGACGTGCAGCTTGCATGTGTTCCTGTGATGGGTTTGTCAGGAATCGTGCAAGGTGATTGACTGCAAATGAGATGTCAGGTCTGGTGTTGTTGGAAAGGTATTGCAGTCCTCCTATAAGGGAGTTGTATTCTGTCATTTCATGCGACATGCATTTCTCCTTATTTCCCTCCATCATGCGCTCGATTGGTGAGCCTGCTTACCTGCAGTCCGAAAGATTATGTCTATTAAGAAGTATTCGTGCGTAGTGTCCTTGGGAGAATCTGATCATCTCAGGATATGGATGACTGATCTCTATGCCGAGGAACATGTTTGTGCTCACTGTCTTAAGTTTGTACTTATCGTGCAGGGCCTTCATGAGTTTGTCGATCCTTGACTGATGTGGACTTACAACCTGAAAGTCATCAACATGCATCAGTACAAAGAGGTCTCTTTTGTGGTTGGTGTATAGACAGACGTCGGATGTAGTGGGTAATAGACCTAGCTGTGCGAGTGTTGTCTTTGCATCGTCATACCACAGTGCTGCTGCTTGCTTGAGTCCATAAAGGCCTTTATGGAGTTGGATGACATAGCCATCTTTTTCGTAGCCTTTTGGTAACTCCATGAATAAGTCAATGTTGAGGTCCGGATTGAGAAATGCTGTTGGTACGTCGCCTTGTTTTCTGTGCCAACCTAGTTGGTGTGCGAGGACAAGAATAATGCGTCCTGTTTCTGGTCTAGGTGTGGGAGCGAACGTCTCATGGTAATCAATGCCTTGTCGCTGGGTGAAGCCTTTAGCTGTGCATCGAGCCTTATATTTTTCAATATCGCCGTTAGCTAGGTATTTCTTCTTAAATACCCATTTGCACTTCATGGGTTTGCGGCCTTGGGGTAGTTGTGACCGTGGAATTATCTTAATTGTATTGAAAGGCTGAGGGCGATGGATAGGGAGACGTCACCTTGTGAGTAGAATACTGATAGGTATGGGAGAATTCAATAGATCACTTGGACAGAGTAAGATGATTGAATGGTAGTGAATTGTAGATGTGGATGTGGATACTAAGAGTAAAAAGGTCCTATCTATATACAGGAGTTCCAACCCTTGTTCCTCCATATGTTATTGTCTATGATAGCTAGAGTAACTACAAAGGTGTCCTTATTATAGTGAACACGTTGATGTTAGTGTGTAGCAATCAGGAGGCAATAGTGATCAGATTCTAAGGGGTTAACTTAATTGGTGCACGGTTATCCCCTGATGGTGTGTGCAGTTATGAACTCAGATTTTTACAACAAATTGCGCCCTTTTGCTTTAGTGAGCTGAATTCTTCATCTGCTGCCCTTTTCCACTGCAACGCTTCTGTGCAAGTCATAGCTTGATCCCATGTTTGCGGATCAGTGGTTGCTTGTGCTGTCATGCCGTGATGTAGTCGATAGTAGTCTACACGCTTGATGGTTCTCCCTCGCTGTGACCTTGTGATGCTTCCTTCTGGTGAGTGTTGACGATTAATGCCGGCCATTGGCTGTATTGGATCCCAGCCAGTCATGACACGATCTAGCGGCTGGTCTGGCTCCGATGTTTCTGCAGCATATATCTCCCTCTGATCAGAAAGTTGTTGTTTTGGTCTTTGAATGACTTGCTGATCTGTTTGATGGTGTAATTTCGTGAGCAGCTGGCGAATTGGGTATGGTGTGAACGTTATGCGATTCTACTACTTGATCAATTGCGTGTGATGCGGGCTGTGTATCATGCGTGTCGCTCGACTGCGGGTTGGTAGAAGGTTGTGGAATGGTTATAAGTTGCTCCCTCTGGTCATCTTGACCATGATGGGGTTGGTAGTTTTGTGGTTGATGCTCCGGTTGATGCTGAGTACTCGTGTTACTATGCGAAGTACATGGTGGTTGAAAATGTTGCGACTCTGAAAATATGGAGTCGTAATTGGTCCAGTAGCTGGTCGTCTGCTGTTGGTCTATGGAGTTTAACTCGTCGCCGAAAACAATATCTTCGTTGAATGATGCATGAGGAGTTATGCTCAATGACCATTTCCAACCATGGGTAGGTGTCCAATGAGGATGATAGATGAGGAAATTTTTATTGGTATTTATTTGGAATCCAACAAACCAGCCCATCTCAGCCCTAGGATCAAATTTGCCTGGTTTTGGGTGAATGTATTTGTATGCGCGACATCCGAAGCGTGGGAGGTTGGTGAAGTCAATTTGATTGGGATAAGGCTGCTTCAGACCTTGGAGGAAATCTAACAATGGTATCAATTTTGTTCGCAAACAATATAGACGATTAGTGATGAAGCAGGCATGTTCGACTGCCCATGGCCAGTAACATGCGGGCATTCTGGCGTCAATAAGCATGGATCTAGCTCGTCTCAGTATGACCTTGTTAGACGCTTCTGAGGTGCCATTCTGCTCGGGTGTGTATGGAGCAGAGATGTCTGTCCTAATGCCATGTTGATCACAATGTAATTTGATACGGGTAAATTCTGATCCCCCATCCCTGAAGATTGTGCGGACTCTTTTTCCGTATTGATGATGCTGTTGCTCGACCCATTGGACTAGTTCTGTTGCAATTTGGTCTTTTGTGCACGTGGAAATAGCCCATCTCATGCGTGTTCTTGCGTCAGTAATGATTACGGCATACTGATGCCCGTTATGTGCTGTTGTTAATGGGCCAACTGTGTCAATGAACACTTCATCTAGTGGGTCAAATGGGGTCGGTCTTGGTTCTCGTGAGACATGGCGTTGTGCCTTACTGAGGTGGCATGTTTCACAGATGGTTAATTCTGATGTATCTAATCCTTCCATTCCTATGGTGCATTGCGCCGTCTTTTTCAAAATCTTTTGACCTGTATGCCCTAGTCTCTGATGCCAACGTTGTGCACTAGACGTCTTCGGGACTCTTGCAACACCAGGGGCTGCGGTGTGTATGTGTTTTTCCGGAAGATGTGTAAGTGGTTTAATGTAGTAGACGTTATTTTTGCAAAGTAGTTCAGCTATTGGCGTTTCTTCATGGTTTGGTTTACACATTATTAAGCGTGTCATGTCAGCGTCACATGTTATGTTGCCTAATCTCTGTAATCTACCAGCTGAGATTATTATGCAAGAAGATTTTGGAGAGTATAGTGCGTCGTGGAGATCAATGACTAATTTGCCAATGGTGATTCGTGCAACACCTTGCTTAGTCAATTGCATGTCTCCTACGGCTTGGTCAAATCTCAATGGTTCATGCCTGGAGTGCATGTTGCGAAACATGGATTCACATGGGACAAAGTGGTGCGAAGCACCAGTATCATAAATGACAAGATGTGTATGGGTACTAAGGGCTGATGCAGCCATGCCTACACTGTCCTCATTCTCGCTGTCGGTATCTATACCGGTCACAGCTCTTACATTCCCATCTGCGACCTGACCCGTCCCGCCTTGTCTACCAATAGCCTTCCTTGCTCGCCATCGTTCACCTCTGGGGCCATTCGCTAACTGAGGATGCTGTTTGAAGCATTCCCTGTTCTTATGCTGATGGTTGCATCGCCTGCATTCGGCCTCCGGATCTAATCTCTCCGTAGGTTCACGCGTAGCAAATACCCGGTTGGGTTGTGGCGGTGGAGCGGCTTGGGGCGAAGGATCAACTGTTCTGTTACCACTAGCAATCCTGATGGTCGACATTAACGACTCCAAGGTAGCGTACGAATTTTGATCCGTACATGCTCGCATGTCCCTCCAATTTGTTAGCCAAGGGATATGCCTAGTGCCCTGGACGAATATTGCCGCCGCCAGCCCTTTCGGCACATGGTACTCTGTTCCCGTGGTGGCATGCAGAGTCTCTGCCGCGTCATTCAAGCCTTGAAGATTTGCTAGGAACTTGTTAATGTAGTCGTCGGCATGCAACTCAAACTTCGTCCTTAGGAATTCTTCGAGGGCTAATGCGTAAGGTGCTGTGGCCGTCTCTCTGCGCGAGTCGATGATTGACTGGTAGAGTTGGTGTGCAGTGATACGGTCGTGGTTGCGCGGCCGCATGGTTGGGTTGAGTCGGCCCAGAATAATATTTTTCGCCCTAATCTCACCCAGTGTCCAGGTCTCGACGGCAGTGGTATAGACGTCCAGTCCTGGGAGGTAATCTGCAGAATCGATCTCATCTGTTGGGGCAGCCAGTCTGTGAATGGGCCGGATTCCCTCGAACTGGTGGTAAACGTGACCGATAACGCCTTCTTTGGCCAATTTTGCTTGGAGGTCGTTTATCCAATTGTCGAGGGAGACTCCTGGTGACAGGATGATTCTGGTGGAGCTGGATGAGGGTGCGAGCGACATGTTGAAGACTTCTTGGATTCTGTTGAAGAGAATATAGAGAAACTTGCGATATCGTTAGCATGGTTCATTTATGCGTGGTACTGCGCCGGGCTCATAACCTGTTTTACTTGGTATATGAAATGGGGAACGTACACTTGCGTTTGACGGCTGGGATATGATGTTTTATCGTGAGTAAATTGTAGATGACTCTATGGATCTATATTCTAATTTACAGTGGGAAATACTCCCTTTTTATACCCCATGGGCTCGCTTACCAGCGAATCATATGTCCACCATGCTTACTCATACAGTGTGCCTTGCCTGAACAAATGTGCCAAACATGTCATGTGAGTTGTCTATGCCTGAGGTACGATGATGACACACTCACCCTCCATGCGCTACCTGCCAGGACTACCTTAGCTGAGCACAACATTTCTCTGTCACACATCATGAGTCTGCATATTGTTTTGTTGATGAACAAGTTCGCTGCTTTCTACAGAGTGAAATCCACTTATACTTGGGTCCCTGCCGGAATACTTCAAGTGGACGGGTTTCGTGACAAGCTTGTTGTAACAATCTTGGTATCAAATTAGTTCCTGTCTAACTCCATCCCTCCTAAGGAACATCTAATAATTACATTGGGGAGCCAATTTCTTACTCCCGGCGCTATTCTATATAGGGAAATATTACGAGAATAAGTCACATGATATGATATAGAACTTGAATCAGACAGTCCCAAAATTTTGTTCCTCCCTCTGGTCCGTCCAACCTGTAGACACTTACACGTACGCAGTTCTATTCCCGCCAACTTTCTGACCTCCTGTTAGTCGGTAATCCTGCAGATTATCCCCCATTTCGCCACATTTTTGTTCTCTCGTTCTATGTAACACTTAATGCTTAACTTGGTATGTGATATAGGAAGAGCTCGTTCCCTAGCTAGTTCGCTTGCAGAGTAATCACACAATTAGTCTGCGCCCAACTGGGCAGTTATGCCTATCACAATACATTGATGATACAGTTTACACACAAGGCGCAGTAATCTATGAGAAATTCAAATACCCGAATTACCCATTATTCCCCATTTCCCTTCTCACAGTTATCTGTTAGCTTCTAATCTAAAATTTATCATAATCAGCAGGTAGTTACGAACGCCTTCGGTATGTGTTTGTTTATTGTATTATTTGAGTCATAGACTATCTAGTACATTGTGCTCCTCTCTGGCCCAGGCCACACCTTGGAAAATGCTCCTTTAAAGATCATTGATATATTGCCCGTGATGAATAGCCATTCAGCTCAGTATTTAACCCTGAAATTCGGCCGCCTTTTCCACGGAACCCTCTAGCTAAAAATAATAATAATAGTAGCAACGGCCAGCGGGAAAAACACCAGATAGGATTGTCAAACCACTGCGAGGTATCCAAAGAAAAAACTTGAAGCTTGTTAAAGGAGCATGTAATTCCACCAGCAGTAGAGCTCTAGATCATGAAGGCTCAATCCTTCTACTAGACATCTAACTCAAACAAATGAGAGTTCAACATATCAGACTTTCGGAAGAACAACTTATCAAGCAGACGATTTTATCTGCATGTAGTAAAATATCGCAGGCTTATAGCCTGAGCGAAAATAGCTACGCCAAGAATCGAAGCCCAGATACTAACCAGTGGACAAAAATATGCAGGAACGAAAAGGTGAGGCGTAGACAAAAAGAAGCGGGTAAGATAGCAGCATTCCAGGAGTGGGAAAGCGCATGGAAACTTTTTATGGAAGAGCGACTATCTCCTCATCAGGCGTCGGCAGACCCAGAACATTAGAAAGCAGCAAGTATCATCACCGACAAGAGAACAAGCAGGAAAGAATCACCTACAGGAAAACACCCTCTAACATCCGCCGAAATCTGGACAGGGGCCAAAGTAGTATTGCAATACAGATATGAGGTGAGCATATCGGCCTCAATTCTTATTCATATAGAAGAAAGGTCCCTGGAGTGTCAAATCCAAAATGCCAGTGTGGATATCCGTCACAAAACGTGAAACATAAGGTCCTGGCTTATCTTCAATAGGCTAAGAGAAGAGGAGAGGTGCTTCAACAGGCAAAATAAAGGTCTTTTGAAGCTATGATGAATAGCCGGGATGATATGAAGAGAATTAGAGATGGATCCTTAGAAACGGTTGGCTTGAACAGTTACGGCTTGCAGAAGAAGTTGGGATAGCAGTCAGTGAAAGGATTGAGAGATTGGGCAAAGGATAGGACGGTATTCACACTGAATGAACAGCGTAAACATACTTCCTGTAAGACACCTCAAAAAACCAATAGACACAAGACAGACAGTTTTGGGGGGGGTTTTGCCAAATTGGTTTCCTCCCTAGTAATTTTTATAGCTAGATATATCTGCATGGGCCCATAGGGTACCTGAATGAGCTAAATAAAATTAAATCAAATGGTAGCAACGGAAACTGCGTGCGTGGGAAAAAGTCTCAAAAAAACTGCAGCCCCAGCCAGTCGAGGCCTAGACATCTTAGTCATAGTTAACTAGTTAAACACAATATGAATTAAAAAAATTAAAAAGGCCCAGAGACCGAGACCACTTGAGGTGCGCACATCCATCTACATCTCTCTTCTGCAACGTTCGATGTCAACTTGATCCAATCCGCCATCTCCGTATCAAATGGCTTTTCCTCCATGATCAAGGGTGGGTGATGAGTAGGGTTCCGACCCTACAATCTGATCTGATGGTGGTTAGCCTCATGATAATTGCGATATGGGGATGTGTTGGGAGATGAAGATGATACAGATTGCGAAAGCGATTGGGAATCCTCATCGAAGTGAGGACTTTATCACACAATCTCGGCTCTGCAGACTCTACAGAGTGAGCTGGAGGTTCGTAGGGGACATCACTGACAGGCGTTGAAAATAGTTCCCCCCCACGAATTATGTAGATAAGTTAGGAAAAGTGCACTGTAGATTTGTCATATCTTCATTAGTGTAAAGTTGCTATTTCATTCCAACAGAAACTTCATTCACTCGAGGCCGAAAAGCTATGGGCGGTGCAGATCACAGACTATTTATCGATCAATTCGAATATCACAAACAGTGTCGAAAGAGCACCCTTTGCGTTTTTGGCCGACGAAAAAAGAGCTTTTTAGATGGTATCAAATTTAATTTACTAGTCGCTATTGGGCAATTCGCACAACCCATCCTAAGGGACAACATCACCATTTCTCCCCGCCAGCCCGAGCAACCCTTCTCCGCCAGGCCCTTGAGAGATGGGTGAAAACCACTTCAACATCTCAGGCTACGGCCCCAAGGACCACTTTGATTACTGGAAGCGGCCCAGGCCACAGCGCTGAGACTGCATGGATAAAGAATCAAGCTACTCCAGCAGCAAAAGCGAAAAACCACAAGCGACTGTTTCTCCACCGCGGGAATAATAATGCCCACCGACTGCTGTGAGTGGTTGGTGAAATATTTGCGGTATCACGGGCACTCGGTATCCAGGCCAGATTTATCACGATGCTTCAAAGATTCAAGGTCGGCTTCGCCTTGACAGCAAAACACGACCCTCAAAGAACAGAGATTTTGGATTCCTCCGCACGAGAGAGGGATCCAGACATCACCTTGCACACAGCTTCGAACCTCGCTTTCATCCAAATTGTCACCGTCCTCATGAGAATCGCACACTTTTTGCTCGCATCGCAATGACATCCAGATAGATTGAAGACAATGGGCCAAAGGCTCTGTGTGGCATCGAGATGGCGCATTAATGTAGAAAGATGGAGGCTAACGGAGTCTTTAGACGACAGACTTACGGGATAGCAATTCTCTGTGCAGACTCTACGGCGGGAGCTGAAGATCCCTAGGGCGCTATGGGCAAGTGCTAGGCCTCTCACCTCCTGTCGTGGCTACGCAAAATTTGCTTTTAGACACACAACAACAAGAATTTTATGCCATTAAGCTAATTGACCATGTAAAATCCCTAACCCTGTAAATATAGTTCTCAAGAATAATAAGCTAGGTTACAAATTGTAGGCGATTAGGGGGAAATCCGGCTTTTTTCTAACATTAAAATAGTGGGCTGTGATAATGATACTAATTAAAGAACATTTGAGTGTGAGGGAACTTGGCTGTTTGTTTGTTTTCTATTTTTAAGTTCTAGGATATACCCGTTTTCCCCTGAGGGTCAAAGACAGGGGTTTACAGCTAAGATCATATCTATGACATGCCCAACTAGTTCCCACCACGTGAACCGCTACTCAAATTGTAGCTAGTTAAATTACATGCAGCCATATACAAAATAGAAATCACAACATAGCTCCAGGCTCCAAAACTTTGAGCTCCAACTAAATATCAGCACTTGTGGTTGGGAATCAAAACTTCTCGCCTTATTCCCCTTCCGATCGAGTCGTGTTACATGACTAATTTATATGGACCTCGCTGAGAGCAGAGGTCCAGCCTGCAGCTGATCACCCATAACATCGGGTTTTCTGTGCAAAATTTTTGAATGCTTCGAGGCACTTGGGTCCTAGAAGTTCATGTATAAAGTCGTTGTGGGACTTTAGACCTCGTATTCGACGTGTTTCGTGAGAGTGGAGCCGACAGTGGATAAAGTGGGTTGGGCTAGTCTCTTTCCCACACGCGCACTCACTAGGTGCGTCTGGATTGTTGAATCGGCGATGATAAGCCGCGAAATTGCCGTGGCCCGTACGGGCCGCGATTAGTTCGCGTAGAAGATGCCTTGATAGGGCTAGTTCTGGGGGCTTGCGCCGTTTCATGAGCAGATCTAGCTTTCGATACCGAACAGGGCACGCTTTATCCCACCAATCGTTGAGCAAAGCCTGTAGCCGGTTATATATGAGACGGCGAAGGTATGCCAACGAAATGGTTTCTGGTTGGTTGTCCGGACTGGGCAGCATTCGTAAGCCGAGGCGCGCAGTTGCGTCTGCTTCTTCGTTCCCTTGTATTCCAGAGTGACCGGGGATCCACTTAATCGTCACAGCAGCTGACGCTGAGAGTATGCGAAACTGATGTTCCTCTTCGAGGCTAGTTGAAGAGATGCCCGTCTCAAGTGCTTTTATAGCGTGTTGACTATCCAGAAAAACATTCACTCGCTGAATCGTCTCCCCCAGCTGCTGTTGCGCTTCTTTAAGTCTCAACGCCGCCTCGAGCCTTCAGCGCCCCTGTGATTTCTGCGTCCAAGATCTCTCCTCCGTGTCGGATACTATTCTCCTTGAGAAGAGTTTTACCATATCTCTTCACAACAAAACCCCAAGCTGAGCGTCCGTTTCCCTCCGAAGAGCCGTCTGAGTAGGCGCAAATTTCCGATGCGGGCACGTTGTCTATCCAAAGTTTGCTTGCTTCTTTTTCTTCTGACTTGGTCATGGATCTAGCAGAGTAGAATGGTGGCGGCAGAGGCATCGAAGCTTCTGCATCCGGAAGTTGTCGATAGGCTCGCTGTGCACGAGTCCTTTGTCTATCTACATGTTCAAATCGTCGAGGTTTTTTCTTGTACTTTCGAGTCCCAACGTTTGGGCACATCGCAGCACGAGATCTCAGCGGGTGCTGATCATCGAGCGTTTTCATTCGGGCTGAAAATCGTAGTCGGTTTCCCTCTAGAATAATATTTGCGGGAGGGATTCCTCCTTCCCTGTGCAGGACCACATTCGGAGTAGTCCGAAGAACCGGAAGTGCAGATCGGAGGCCCATAATGTTGGCCTTATCGATCATAGTGCAAAGTCTCGCGGTAGCTGGCGTTGCTATTCCTGCTCCTGGGAACTTGGCTGTGTCTGGGGGAAAAGGTAAGGTTGTTTAGTAGCTCATGTGTAAGAAAATGTTGCGAAAGGCAACATTGCGTAGCTTAAGCGAGTCATTAATTATTATTAAATCATTTTATTGTCCTGTCTGAGTCTATGACTATGTAGGACATGCTGGTCCTCTCTGCCTACAGGCCAAGGATACCTATACCAGTAGTATATCCCCTCCTATGCCTCCCATACAGCTCCCCTCAAACAGTACCACCCCTCACAAGCCCTCATTTGATCATACACTTAGAGGAGCCCTTTGCCCTTCATTATCTCCCCTCTCCAGCCAACGAAGCGATGGCCATTTGCGGGTGTTTGGCAGCCGGGAAAAATCGCAAAAACCACTGGGTGCGGAGCTCTCCTAATACCGACATTAGGACTAAATCCGAAGACATAGTGCCCCTTCTGAAGCGTTCGAAGAGGCCGGCCAGCTGGGCGCTGCAGACTTGTGTGTACCTCGGGAAATTAACCCGCTGCCTTTCTAGTCTCCTTCCAACTCCTTCCCGAGGGTCGTGCTGAAATGTCAGAAAAGTCTTGACAGAGCGTGGTTGCTGTGTGGTGGCTTAGCCCAACTTCTTTTGTGCCGTCCAGGGCGCTAGGGAGTGCCGTTGATTCATCGACAAAAGAAGCCCTAAGCGAGTCATTAAGCATTATCAGTTATGAAATTATTCCTTACCTCTCTGTAGTATACCGATAAGATCTTTATCTGGGTTCGTCGATAATTTTGTTGAGTGAAATACGCATGAATTCTTGTGGTTTGGTGTATGATCCCGGCACAGGTAACAAATGACTACTTGCACATTCATGCAGAATCTCGGGGGAGGACGAAGGCTGAACACCTGTCAGTGGTGTCCCCTACGAGCCTGGGGGTGAAATATTCCCCCAGGCCCGAGATTCAGTCAGGAAAAGAGGTGAAATAGAGAGTTTTCATCGAGTTGGCCATCGGGAGGAGTGGTGTTGGCTCATTTTTGGTCGAAAATCCGACTTGCAGAGATTTCACGACTGCACAACTCAACCAAATCAATCATCTACACCCCAGATACAAACCGCAGACAGGCTATAACCTGTCTGATGTTTGTAACACAACATCCTACAACTTCAAGATCTTAAAATCTTTCTCTGGATAATCATTCCCTGTCAAACTCATCTCGTGGCCCTCTCCACCATCATCTCACTACCTACCGAAGCAATCCCATACCTCCAAAAGTCAAATCGCCAACAAAAAAGTAAGAGAATGTCCCACAATCAGCAACTTCCAGTCGCTGTGAAGGTACGGTCGAAATACCTGCCTTAAGTGTGCCCTCATCTCGGCTAAGGGCACCAACAACTCGACCTGCGACTAATCGCCATCGACGAAATACGTACGACATTTCGCCGACATACCAACTAGAGCGTTCGAAAAAGGCTGGGGCATCGGTGCCTCGGTTTTGAGCTCTCAGTTGCGTTTTCGACCTCCACGGTCAGGGGTACGGCAGCGACGAGGTAAGGCCGGAGGGGTGGACATTCTACAAAGTTTCTGGGATGGCGAGGCTGACTAAAGGACAAAGGGATGCTGTATGGGGGAAAAATAGGGAATATAAACTGAGGAGGCCTTGTTGAGCGTCTGGATGAGGCCTCCAATGAAAAAAAACCACTCCTGGATGAGATGAGCAGATGCTGAGATGAGCCAAAGCTGGGACTGAATTGAAGGGAAAAGTTACAGATCGCGAAGGTGTCAAGGGCTCGGGCGTGCAGTGGCCGAGGCTGAGGAGGAATATGCGCTCCGGCGCTACAAAAGAGGGTTCTCTGGACGGTTGGGCCTGACATGATTCAACACATGGGTGAAGTCTGAGGTGGTCCGGTGATTTAAGTGGGACGAGGTAGATGTACTTAATGGTAGTCAACCTGATCCAGCCCGGCCCCACTCGTGCTTAAGCTCCAGTAGGAGTGTGGAATGTGTCAATTGCCTTGCACGTTAATAGACAAACAAACCTACAAAATCTCGGGTAATCTGAGGACAAATTAATTGGCAAAAGAGTCTTTCTTGGTATCGGCTTATCGAACAAAGCCTTCTAAGTTTAGGGCTCTAGCATAATACTTCAAATTATCTACAAATATTTGTCTCACATCTATTCGATGTAACTAAAATTAAATTCAAGCCGTTTGATGCTTTCCCCGTAACTATTTTGTCAAAAATCCCTATTCCTTCCCATGCTGAAGCGTTCACGTATTTATATAAACAATTTGGTCCCATTTTTGCTGCAGAAGTGTGGGGTTTACCAAAATCAATGTGAGTCAGTTCTTCGTGATTCAAACGCTGAAAAACTATCATATTTCGGTCTCAGACATAATGTCCTTCCAGAATTGACATCTTAAAAGTTGAAGCTCAGGAACATCCTCCATTTTTGTTGCATTAGTTTGAATCAGTAAGCGTCTAAATTTTGGATTAGAGTCATTATGGTTAGCCCAAACAGCCCAGGGTCCTGTAGAACTATCATTGCTTGATTCTATGATGTTTAAGCCGTTAGGATTATTCCATCTGACAAAATTTATCCAGAAATCTCGGATCACATTGACAATCGGTGAGTTATAGGTTGCGTATGAAGATGTAGCATTATCAAATGTATTGAACAGAGCCTGTAATTCAAAGACATGTGGAACACCTTGACCAACTGACAGTAGAAAATTATCTTGGACATTATACCTATAGTTGTAAATACTTGGTGCTGAATTTGACCTGTAGGCCTGGTTGTAAAATGCTTGAGAAATTAATATACCCGGACAAGTAAATGTTGCCTCGCCATAAGCCCGCGCTAGGGAAGGAAAATAAGCAGCATGAAGCGGCATGGGTGGCAGTAGTGGATATATTACGTTTATGTCTTCCAGACTAGTATTTGAAAGCTTAGGAAACTGATTTTTCATAAATGTTGCCACTTCGGACGGTGACGCAGCATTATCAGCGAATGAAGTACCTTCGTCTGTGTCATCTCCAATCATTATTGGCACTCGGAGGAATTTTCCATCAAGATAAAGTTTGGCAGGATGATCAGGGAAAATATTGCCATCAACACAAGGTGCGTAAGGAAAAAATGGGGGCGATGTGGCATTAGGAAATGGAAAAAAATGACTGTTAGCTTTCTTGAGTACACTTAGGGGAGTCTTCCGCAGGCATGACAAGGGTTCAGTATCCATAGAACAGTTGGAGAGCGTAATAAAGTTCTGGTACTGGAATTCGTAGTCAGCGACCTTACGATGAGTCGGAAAAAAGACGGATTCCATTATCGCACTGTGGAATAGACCACTATCTCTACCTCCGTAGGCTGTCAAGTGTAGGGCAACGGACCCGGCACCAGCAGAGTCGCCGTGAATGACAACATGATCTGGATCACCTCCAAACTAGAGGGGTGTTAGCCAGTTTCAAAACCTTCCAACGAATCACATGCCTTTCCGACGTATTTCTGAACCCACTCAAGTGCCTTTCTTTGATCGAGGAACCCAACATTCAAGTCTCCGTTCTCACGTATCTCTTCGCTAGCTAGAAACCCGAAAGCAGATACACGGTAGCTAGTTTGTATCAGAATTACGTTGCCTCCTGATCGTTTTATCAGCTCGGTGGCATTGTAGTTGGCATCGCTATTAACAGAGTAGCCACCGCCTGGTATGTAGAACCAGACCGGTAGTCTTGATTCAGATGTAGCGTTGGATGGAGCAAATATGTTGAGAAATAGACAGTCTTCATCCTGAACTGCATTTCCGAAGCGAGCAGTGCCGATGCATACAGGTTGAAACTTCAAAATAGTTAGCACGTGATGATTGCGTTATCTTATGCCGGCAATTTGCAACGAGTGAGGGAAAGTTGATAAACTGCTCAGACTGACCATCGTTGCGTCTTGGAGAGCCTCACATTCCAAGGGATCTCGGGGTGCTCGCCATCGTAGATGCCCAAGCGGAGCAGCTGCGAATCGTACACCAAGCCAATACTTTACACCGGCTTCTATTTCCACACCCTTGTAGCGAGCGTATCCTAGATCGACCGTAGTTGAGAAATCAGTACAGTCGTGACAGTCTTCAAAAGCGACGGCAAAAGCTACGAAGCAGAAATGCGATAATATCTGCCTCAAAAGTTTCATTCTGGGCCTTGGTGGTATGTGCTTCTATTGACCACACTTTGATTAACCTGAGAGAACAATTCCACAGGATGACGAGCAATGTCGAGCAGAGTTATGCTCATATTTCTTTGGTACTGATCGACCTAATCGATAGTGGAGCATCGCTGATCTGTAGAGCCACGTAGTATTCCGTAATAGTTCTAGGAAAAAATTTAAATTGACAATCGTTTCCTTGTTTTTTCCGCTGTCTTCGAACTAGGCATGCCGTTAACTGCGAATAGGAACTCATTTTGGTCACGTTTATCCGTAAAGCGTTCTGATCCGGCTCTCCTGATAACATAGATGATCAGGGGAACCGTTCCGAGCCCACGAGCTTTTAAGAAACTTAATACTCTGAGTTAATCCGAATCATCATGTCAATGCCTTTAGACACAACCCAGACGTATAGCTTTTATTTAAGTAAAAGAAAGCCACTGTAGGATACTTTACACCCTATGTTCGGCAATACATTGATGGTGTCACCTCTGTGGAGCAAACAATTTATTAGATGTGATTAGAGTGAGAGAAAATGTTTAGCCGGCGTCAAGGGCAACATTCATAACATCAAGACAGAGATCTATTACTTGTCCACCTAGAAGGGTGGTATAGTCACTCTATGAAGAGTTTGCGCGACAAGGTCATAAAAGTTCGAGTGGGGTCTGTGCGTTGTATCTATCCTGCAGTCGGCAAGACTTATACTGCCAGGTAGTTGGCCCTTTTGGCCTTGCTGCATCCGATATGTGACTTAATTGGATATTGCTGGGCCGCGCATCTGTTGTATTTGACCTGAGCTTTATCCATGCCATTTTGGTTCGTGCACAGCAGAGCACAAGTCATCTTGAATTCTGAGTCCGGTTCTGTCAATGTCGCCAATGATAAAGCTGTGAAACAACTGATGTCAGAGCTTGATAGGGGTAATTTTACAGCTGTAATTCCAACAAGCAATAGTTCCAATTGTAATAGCAAGCTAGGCTCGCCAAATTACTTCGATATATTGTTTATTTTCCTCCATCACTAACGATATCTTAACACTTGACGGGAATACGGGCGGGGTTGTATTACAATGTCCCGGTGTTCTTCTTGACAGATTCCTTCTGACCCGGTCAGTTCCCTAGATAAAAACAGGATATCGCCACTTGAATCCATTGAGTCACGCTCATCATCATGCTTCTCTTTGGCACGGTTCACGATTTTGCCATCATGGAATAGAGATATTGGTCGTCTTTGTCAAATAATGTACTTCAAGGTGCAATAGCAGAGCCCGGTGTAATTTTTGACTAGTCATTGGGGAGGATCAGACAGTGCTCGGACTATTACTGAACATATAATATTAGATAAAGAATTTGGCCTGACAACCCTAGATCTTGTTAGCGGTTTCACGGGGATATTCACCAAGCTCACAGGAAGGATGATAGGGGTTGGAAAGCTTTCAGTACCTGCATTAACGCCTTGTTTCTCATGCAGATTCTTGGATACTACTTTTTCAGGGAGCTAAATCGGCAGGTTCATAAATGTGCTGGCTCCTAGCAACCATTGGAGTGTGGCGATCTTCGGTCTGGGGGATATTAGAATACATGCAAGCTTAGGTACGGAATTATCTTCGTTAACAATTAGATGGGCTACCGATAACGTGAGGAGCGCTCGAATCTCATCTTTGCAGAGACCAGACCGAGAAGCCTTGGCATTGTTAAGCGAGGTTTAGATTTCTTTTTCGTGGAAGCGTACCCGCTAGCCCCTGCCGTAGTTACTAGTCCATTGTCCAGCTGCGATAATTCTGTGCCAAGGCACGACTACTCGGTACAAAGCAGGTACAATTTTGCGTTACAACATGACATGGCCTGCCGGTATGATGCATCTCCATGAGGGCAGATGATCGGAAGAACTAGTTCATGCACGACAATAGCGTAAGAAACATGGGATGATTTTAACGTGGGACCATCAGCTCCTAAGACCCCTGTCATATTACTTACAGTTTTGTTACTGATATTCTAATTATAATTTCTCTGTGTTTGTTTGCTGAGCTTTTGATTCAGTAGTTAGATCTGGACTTGTATATCTTTTCTACAGTGAATACCAGCCAACAAAACTGCGTGCGAAGCCAGGGCATTTCCCGCTGAGTGGTGAGAAAATGAAAGTGACAGAGGCGCCTAATCTGCAATTATCATTCTGCCAGTTCCAGCGGGCGAGAAGTGCAGGCTATATTGATAATTTCTTATGAACATCCAAAATCAAGCAACAATCTTTCCGGGTTCTCAACAATCTCAATATTATTACACCATATTTTAAATTTGCACCGCGAACCTCAATGTCCTAGGCTCCCTGAATCGTTATCCTGCGTCTTCATCCTATTTACTTCTAAATCTCCTCTAAAAGATGTGTTTTCGTACTCTTCGCGTGATGTCTATTCCTCTGTAGTGTACATGTCACGTCCGAGGCCCAAGAGAAAAAAGATATAGAGATTAGGATCAAATATCAGGCTGTGATGTACCGCATCACTTTGTTTCATCGGTTAAGAAGGTGGATAAAACCCAATCTGGAGCAGAACTTGATCTTACTCAATCCGAAATCTCGATTTGGTGACCATGCTAAACTTGAATGACAGGCACTTCAGGCCGCATTTTGGAAAATGGTCTTCAAAGTCATCCGCTAACTTTCATCACACGCGTGTGGCTCCTGCAGAGAGTCTGTTGCGCCTTGCATTCCATCTAGTGTTGCGTGTAGAACAATATGGTCATTGTTCTCATACATGATTCTTGAGGGAGCTTGTCGCTGTACGGACTTCATTGGGTGGTCATTGCCTAGTTTTTAATAAATTCTCAGTGTCTCATTCTCTTAAAACTCGATGACTTACAGGTCATTATTTCTTCTTAATAAAGCTCAAGATATGTTCTTCATAGTCATTGGCTCAGTAGGGACTGAAATTTATTTTAACACTGTTACATAGCTTACTTGGCAATTGACATGCAAAAGAGGGATATCTTCTGGAAAACTTTGGTCTATCTGCGCTTTCCCCAGAAGACTGATACGAAAAAGCCATCTGTGTGAATCCATCTTTTCATACGATATATAATCGTAGTTCGCCTCCTCACTTGACTCATCTAGAAATTAATTTATTCATTAGGGCTATTTAGGCTACCTAATCTTTAGGATTAGGTACCTTACACCTGTGCCTACTTGTCATGTATTTGTGTTTACTCACCTTAATTGCCTTTTAGTCGGGATCTATCACCGATTTACAGATATCGTGAGCCAAGGGATAAGAAAGCCGATGCTACACGCGGCCAACTTTCCCCCACTCGTGGACCAGTATGAAGGCTTGTGACCGGAGGGCAAGACTGACACCTGTACGTGGTGCCCTCTACGAACCTGGGAGTGAAATATTCTCCCAGAGCCAAGTTCAGTCAAATTTCGCAATAACGGACAAGTTGGCCCACGAGGCAATGATTCAAAATTCTACGCCATGTCAAAATTTCGCTCCCAACGAGTTCGACTCCTTCCTAAGTCTCATCAAGTTTACAAGTACGACTAAGTACATCCTTGTTTCAATGACCACACCTCTCATCAACTATTCTCTGGCCTCAGCTAGCCGCCAAATACACGCCCACGCCGATATTTACACCCGACGGAGGAAGCAAAGCGTGGTGCACAAATCTGGGAGACAGTTCTTTGGGACGGATGTGAGAGGGATTGGGACAAGCTTACAAGATGATGCTGAAGATGGATATAATCTCGACGGGCGTGTAATTTTGAATTTTGGCAGAGTTTTACGAATTGAGCTTTGTGCGTGCCAAGACTTCGCTTGCGAGAGTGCAGCGGACACTATAACAACACGCAAACGATGGAAGGTGTCGTGGTCCGCCTCCTGGTGGTGTTCTCCGGTATAGTTTGTGTAGCCTGGGCACCTACTCCACTTGGGAAGGAGACACCTCAGACTACATTTCGCGCGGAGAAAGTTCAGAGGATGACGAAGGCATGTCTGGATAACTCAGGGTTTTTGAGACGTTCCCCTGGGTGGGTATTCACGGATGAGGGTTGACTTGGGGTGAAGAAAAAGCCGCCATAACTTCGCAGTGGTATTTGCAAATGAAATCCGAGGCATGAGTGCTCTACTTGTAAATTGAGTCATCTTTTCTGTACTTTTCTTTGATATTGTGTCATAGCTAGATAGCTGCATACGCAATTAAAATCTGATGCAAAAAAAAAAAAAAAAAAAAAGAAGGCTTGTGACCAAATAGTGACGTACGCCTGATAAGAAAATCACTAGACAATAACCACCTCCTTTTCTCATAAAGGTTAGCCTGTTAGGCTAATTTATTTCATGCAGTGCTAAGACTAACCAAACTCAACCATGCACAATCTAAAATCTTCGAGTCTTATTTCATTTCGACTTTACGTTCCATGCTAGTGCTCATATCCGCAGGCACATCGACTGAACTAAGATCAACGTTCTCTACTGGCATCCGCCCGCGCCTGTCCACATTACTGCGGGTAATTCACAAGGATATCCCTGCCATATACATGTATCTAACGATTAACCCTTTCTGGAAGCTACTGGTCCATCAGATTTCAGCCTGAGCCCATTTCCACGGTGACTATCTAGTAGAAGTTACCAAGATGCCTTTACTTGGATCTACGCCTACCACTCAACTAATCGATTGCTCGGTTACTTCATCATTACCAATTTACAGCTTCAGCCGGATATATCGCTTGTCACCAGAGTCAATTGTGCCGCCGTTTCAACTACCTCAATTTCTCTGCTTTCGCCCACAAGTATGCAGATCTAGGTAGAAAGATTTACGCCCGGCCAATTGTAAACAAACAAAAATAAACACGCGCCGGTCCGCGAAAATTCCAAAATTCCAAATTCATCCAATCCTAAGTCCCTATATCAATCGTAAAGTCGTGGATCGAAACACTCTTTTACATCAACATCTTTCTTTCAATCATGTTCTTATATACGTATCGGCGAGACACCACTGCTCACACATTCACTAAATCTCTAGCTCACCTAATAACTATTTTCATTTCCATCACACAGGCTGTCGGTCAGACTGATTGGACTAGATACGTAAAACCATTTCTAGGCACCGAGGGTACCCGACCAGGAACTGCATTCAATGGCGGTAATATCTTTCCTGGAGCTGTACTTCCATTCGGTTCTGTAAAACTGGGCCCAGATACGACCTGTTTCACGTGGTTCACAGAAGCAAACGCTGGATACACTCCTGACGGAAATGTAACAGGATTTTCTTTAACGCATGTTTCTGGAACCGGAGGTGGACCTGTATATGGCGTGGTCTCCCAAATGCCATTGCCCTCTCTTGATCATGTCAATGTTCTAGATAACTTCACCTATATGGCCCAACGCCGAGGTGATGACGAAGCATCTGTTGGATACTACAAATCAACCTTCCAGAATGGTATTGTCACCGAACTATCAGCCACCAGAAATGTTGGAATGTTACAGTACTCATTTCCATCCAATGGACATATTTTAGTTGATGTGTCTCATTATCTTCCGACCACCGAAGGTGGCTACCAATCTCAATTCTACGGCAATGGTAAGATCAGCGTATCAGAAAATGGGAAGAACTATCAGGGTTACGGTATTTATAAAGGGGCATTTAGTGAAAGTATGCAAAATTATTATCGTTTTGAGATTATCACTGATTAGTATTTAGTACCTGCTTATCAAGTATACTTTTGCGGTGAATTTGATAGCGTACCATCGAAAAAGCAGATATTTTCTGGCATATACACCGACCCCTACAACCCTTCACAGCTTAATGCACAACCTGAATTCAGTGATATGTCATCTGTCTCTGGTGGCCCTATAAATTACTTATTCGGCAGGAGAGTTGGGGCTGTCTTCAGTTTTGATACAGTTAATGTAAAGTCCAAAGTTGGTATATCATGGATATCTGAGGAAAAGGCTTGTCAGTTCAAAGAAGAGGAAATGCCTGGCTGGGAGCTCAAAGATGTTGTTACAAACGCCAAAAACGTTTGGAACGATGAAGTTTTAAGTAAAATAACCACTACAGATTTATCTAACCAGACGCAACTTGAGATGTTCTATACAGGATTATATCATACAGCCCTTATGCCAACAGATAAAACAGGCCAAAACCCTCATTGGGAAACGGATGAACCGGTATATGATGACTACTACACCTTTTGGGACACATTTAGGTGTCTAAATAGCTTGATGTTACTTATAATGCCTGACCGTGCTGCCGGTATTATACGTTCAACTATCGATATATGGAGACATGAGCGCTTCATGCCCGATGGACGCTCTGGATTTTACAACGGGCAAGTTCAAGGAGGAAGTAATGCAGACAATGTATTAGCCGACGCATATGTCAAGGGTCTAGACGGTGGCATAAATTGGGATGACGCGTTCGCTGCTATGCAAACTGACGCCGAACTGACACCTTACAATACAAATGATGCCGGAGACCCAACATCAAGTGTGAAAGAGGGCCGAGGCGCTCTTCCAGACTGGCTGCAATTCGGATGGATAACTCCCCGATTCTCCCGAAGCGTTAGCCGAACCGTTGAATACTCCTTGAATGATTTCTCTGTCGCACAAGTAGCTAAAGGTATTCAGCCAGCAAGTTACGACAAGTACTTGAAACGCTCAGCGTAAGTCAATCTCTAGATTAAAATTCCTACGCTCTTACATTATCCACGCTGATATTTCAAAAGTGGTTGGCAACGTATTTGGCAACACGATCTTTACAGCTTAAATTACACTGGATTTCTGGCACCACTATTTGCCGATGGTGCAAGAGATCCAAAGTATACTCCAGCAGGCTGTGATAGTGCTTGTGAGGCTATCAGCTACACTTATGAAGCGTTACCTTGGGGTAAGTCGTTATCCATTGAAGATAGAGGAAAACTTCTAATCTAGCAGAATACTCATGGACTGTTCCACATGACATGCAGACCTTGATTTCTTTCATGGGTGGGGAAAACATGACTGAGTCTCGCCTAGACGCTATGTTTATCCCGGGCGGTAGACAAAGCGGTGTAGGCGTTGGTGGAAACAATGGTGTTGGTGACACTCTTTACAACCCTGGTACGTACACAAAATTATCTAAATTCTACCCCCAAGTTTCAATCAAACCTTTCACAGACTAAGACTTCAATGTGCAATAGGCAATGAACCTTCATTTTCCACTCCACTTCTTTACAACTATCTTCCTGGAAGACAATATAAGTCTGTGCTCCGCTCCCGACAAGTAGTAAACACTTACTACTCAGCGGGGAAATCTGGTCTACCTGGAAACTCTGATAGTGGCGCTATTGATAGCTGGATGATGTGGCAAATGATCGGACTGTACCCCGTTGTCACACAACCAGTCTACTTGATAACCTCACCCTGGTTCACCAACATCAACATGACTGTTGGTTCCGGAAAATTCCTTTTAATTACTACTAAAAACTCAAGTCAGAGTAGAGCAGCCACTCCTTCCCACGATCGCCGAGCTTCATACTCACCTCAATCCGACAGTAGCACTTTTCAAGCGCAGACGGCTAGTAAGGACAACAGCACAACACCCGCGGGTGCTTTTGATATTCCAGCCAATGGTGAACCACTTCCAGCCAACTGGTACGTCCAGAGCTTGCTCGTAAACGGCGTTTCATGGAATCGAAGCTGGCTAAGTCACGACGATATAAAGAATGGTGGCACACTAGAATTTGAACTAGGCCCTCTACCTAAGAAATGGGACACAGGGGAGGTCCCACCAAGTCCCGGACACGTTGTTTTATAAATGTACTAAAACGGAGTAAAACTCTATTTCTTAGATTAATTTTAATTTAACAATTTTAACCATCCAAAACTCCTTGAATATTCTGAACTCACAGTTTATAATTAAACCATTAACTATTTGGTAAACTTAGCGCCCATCTTGATGACAGTGACAAGCACTCGGAACATTTGTCAATCTACTGGTGTAACCTAACCGAAGCCATATCCAACGAAATATTATTTAACCTGATATTTCAGTTGGCACAGCTTCATATGTACTAAGAGATCCAACATAATGAATATTTGAAAGTTCTCACGAGACATCTGCCGTACTGTATGATTTTGAAAACTCTTATGTTTCTGAAACATCTGAAAAGTCTTTTATCGATTTCGCAATTTACAGGTCTGAGTTAAACTAGTTATAAAATACTTATAACGTACTAGTAGAGGGACGTTTGCTACACATAAATTGGATATCAGAGGGGCGAACAGCCGATTTGGTTTATTAATTCATGTACTAGGTAATTGGCACCCCCCGCACTCATATTGGAGCTTGAGAACGGGTTTGGTTAGGCTTTTTTTGTATAAGATTTTTATTGCGTATGCAGCTATCTAGCTATGACACAATATCAAAGAAGAGTACAGAATAGATGACTCAATGTGAAGGAAGGGCACTCATGCCTCGGATTTCATTTGCAAGTACCACTGCGAAGTTATGGCGGCTTTTCCTTCACCCCAAGTCAACCCTCATCCGTGAATACCCGCCCAGGGGAACGTCTTAAAAACCCTGAGTTACCCAGATATGGCTTCATTATCCACTGAATTTTCTCCGCGCGAAATGTAGTCTAAGGTGTCTCCTTCCCAAGTGGAGTAGGTGCCCAGGCTACTCAAACTATATCAGAGAACACCACCAGGAGGCGGAAGTTGTGGTTAGGCTGCATCAGGTCATTTACCGTCTATGTAAAATAAACCTCTCGGAAATGATTAAAAAAAAAAAACCTCGACCCATCTAAATGATTGAGCCACCTCAGATCTCACCGATGTGGGACTCATGTCCCGTGACTAAGGGTCGCGCATATCCTTGGACATGACACTTGGAGCAAGTTAAAGGAAGTAGACCAGAATCAACCTACTTCCTTTTTTTTTAATTCATATTGTATTTAGCTATTGAGCTATGACAATAAATCAACCTACTTCATTAACGATTGTAAACAGTCTTTCTACGACTTTTTCGATTTTAGATACGAGATTTGAAGCCACACTGATGCATTGAATCATATCAAACCTGACCGTCCTGAAACCCGCTAGATAAACGCTGTGGCGCAAATTCCTCTCCGGCCTCGACAATCACGCGCCCGAGCCCTTGACAATTTCAATGACTCCGAAATATAAATGTCGTGCCAGATCTCATTTTTGCCCTACCCTTGCATCTTCATATTGTACCGTTGGGTTGTTATCGTCATTGGGGATCTGAACTCCCGCGCAACAGCATGATCTCTTCAGAGAATATTCCATTTATTCCCTCCTTTTAATATGACCCGTTTCCATGGTGACTTTCCTCCCTTGGTGTTTTTAGGGAGATGATGTGACGATGGTGGAGGTAGGTCGCAGATATAGGATCAACCGAAAAATGCTTTGTCATTAATATACAATGATTGCGAGATAGCGCTGGAGTATATACTATCTATAACGTACATTGTGCATAGCTTTCTTCACAATAAATTAATCATTTGATATTGCCTCAGCCAACTTGGTTCCATCACATTTTAATTTAGTACCCTCTATACCTAACCCGTGCCGGCAAGGATGAATTCTTCACCTTTCAGTGGTGCCGGTGTAATCGCTCGGTATGCTCTGCATATCTGGGATAGCCAAGAAGAATCGCATTCGAATCGAAGTCGAAAGCAACCTCAAGCATATCTCCATTTGACGAGTTCTTGACAATGCCTCTCTTACCATTCTCGTCTGAGTCCTCAATCTCTTTCCAACCACGCATCATCTCGCCTCAACGACCAATAAAAAGATTTCTCTAATTGCAGACAGGAGCTTGTCCCGTTGATTTCTAGCCATCTCTCGCCACATATCTACAACGCTATTCATACCCGCAAGGAGGAAATCAAGTCGAAAAATACAAAGTTGTGGTTATGGATTATGGGGGACTGATGCTTTCATGGGGCTCTATATCTTGTGGAAGGATAGGCGGCTGAGATGTGGTGCGAGAGGGGGAACAAGTCTCTCAAGACCATGCCGGGACTGATATTTTTGAGGGGTTTTCAACCTTGGAACGTTTGCGGGCGCCAAGATTGAGATTTCGGCTAATTAATCAGGAGGGCTTCTTTTGTCGATGAGTCAATGACACTCCTCAGCACCCTGGACGGCACAAAAGAAGTTGGGCTAAGCTACCATACAGCAATCACGCTCTGTCGAGACTTTTCTGACATTTCCGCACGACCTTCGGGAAGGAGTTGGAAGGAGGCTAGAAAGGCAGCGGGCGAATTTCCCGAGGTACACACAAGTCTGCAGCGCCCAGCTGGCCGGCCTCTTCGAATGCTTCAGAAGGGTCACTGTTTGGATCTATAGTAGCCTATGGTATGTAGATGCCTTAGGCAGCAAGGTTAAGCGTGGCGTGCACGGGCACCTACGTGTATACTGATATGGATCCCTCATCATGTAGATAGAATAGAGACAACCAATACACAACCATTTTGCACCGGTATTCAAGCATATGCTAGAAACCATAGCCACCGAGTGCCACCAACAGTCACCATGTCTTCAGATTTAGCTCTAATGTCGGTACTAGAAGAGCCCCGTGCCTAGTGGCCATTGCGATTTTTCCCGGCTGCCATACGCCCTCAAATGGTCATCGTTTCGTTGGCTGGATAGGGGATATAATGAAAGCCGAAGGGCTCCTCTAAGTGTGTGACCGAATGGGGACTTGTGAGGGGCGGTACTGGTTGAGGGGAGCTGTATGAGAGGTATAGGAGGGAATATACTACTGGCATAGGTGTCCTTGGTCTATTGGCAGAGAGGACCTGCATGTCATACATAGTCATAGACTCAGACAGAACAATTCATCAATACAATATCCGGCTCGTTCTTGAACCATCCATCGCATGAGGGTATCTGAATTAAACTGTTAATCTCCTCAGACATCTAATCAGGCAAATAGTATATGGATTCTTCCGGTATTCTAAAACCTAATCATTCCCGAAAGCCTACAGTACTAGTTTATGCAAAGGTACATTCATTAAGTACAGGATTACTATTTCCGAGAGCCGGTCTTGGAGATGATCCTGTGGTTGATCTCATTGATTAATATTGAATTGAATACCCTAGCTTGACGTCCTATGCGCTTTCTATTTGTAGAACCATGAAGACGGTAAGCCATGATTAGAAGGGAAAAGCTTTCGAGCAACAAAGCCCATAGTTCCGCCGCGACGGCATAGCCCAGCGTGATGCTGAGTTTGTCCCTTTGTTCCATCCAAATTTGTTTAACCCCGAATGTTAACTCCTCTATCGCCCCGGTCCCTACTAAGATTAAGTCTGGAAGATTCCTTTCACCATCCTTCTCTCCTCTTTTCGATGACAGATTTATTGGCACTGCCGATGTCATAGCCCTTGATTCATTTAATAATGCCGTTGAGTCTGTGATCACTTTTCATTGACGTCCTGGTCCCCTATTTTGGGGGCCAACCTTGCGATTAGTAACCAGTATGAATCCTTGATCGTCGGTAGTCGTAGATGTTGTTTGAGCAGCAACTGTTGGACTGCTTTCCCTTCGAATTTCCGCCGTTCGTTCCAGAAGCTCGAAGTGAGATTTCGGAACACTCCCCTTGCACACTTGAAATGTCCGACACGACGCTCTCTGCCACGAACGAGATTCCTTGCCACGGTTGACGCAAGAAATACTTTTCCTGGGACACTCCCAGGTTAGGCGGGCACCCGCGCACTCACCGCACCTAGCTGCCTTTCCGCACAACGACCGGGTGTGTCTCCACTGGCCACAGTTGTAATATTGCCTTGGCTGGGCCCTCGAGGAGCACACCTGCGCCAAGTATAGCATGGCATTGAGGAAAATACCGTGTCGAATAACTTGTTTCTACAAGACCGCCGTGGGAAGACTCGGACAATTGAGCCCCTTGTGCGGCAGTTTGTCTTGGCCGGCTCGATCTCCTTTCCGTCGTGCATCCATCTTATTCTATTGATACTTAAACCTGGAATTTGTACTGCTGTAGATGACTTTATCTCCCAAATCAATGTTGTGTTGTTGGCGTATTTTCCTCCTTCAATTTTAGTCCTCAACGGGACTCAGTAAACCTTCACAGGAAAATCTTGCCTTGGGACCTGAAAGTCCTCTTGTTCTGCCATCTTGAGAGCCACGTCTCTCTGGATCGCCCACTGAGTATTCACCTTGGAGCCATTGCACCGCATCTGACGCGCTGCGTATACCCCAGATTTATGTTTTTGTGCCCTTGTAAGCAGCTGTGCTGGCTGCATGTCTTTCGCAACCTCGACGCGTATTCTAACCGCTAACTTCGCCATCGGCGGTACTGCCACCGACGCGTATGTTCATGGAGCCTGCGGCCCAGAAATTTTTGAAGCCGCATTGCGGGATTCTTCATGACTACTTCTTCGAGAGCCAACATCCTTTCTTCGATGGGAGATTTCATCGTCTGCATCTCCTTCCAAGCCTTGTTGTGTGCGTTGGAGACCTTGACGGCCTCCGCGATTTCTTCCGTTGTGATGGTAATGCCATCGTCGTCTTCTTCTGAGTAAAGAGCCCTAGGGTCTTTTAGTAACAGCAGTAAGATTTTCAGTCCTTATCTGGTGGAGCTGTGGACGCTCTGCTGCCTTCGGATTGTTTGGCTGTTGTCGCATTATGCGACGCGTCCAGACCGCAGGATCCCATCGATCCGTCACCAGCACCGATCATTTTGTGGCAAATGGATATCAGGACGGAAACTGGGTATGATAGCTGGAAAATTTCGATTAACGAAGATAAATTGATCCCTTAGTCAATATTGGCTTGCCGAATATCACGGTTTGGAGGGCAAGACTGAACACCTGTACGTGGTGTCCTCTACGAACCTGGAAGTAAAATATTCTCCCAGAACCAAATTCAGTCAAATCTCGCAATATCAAAGAAGCTAGCCCACGAGGCAATGACTCAAAATTCTCCACCATGTCAAATTTTTGCTCCCAACGAGTTCGACTCCTACCTAAGTCTCATCAAGTTTCCAAGTATAACCAAGTACATCCTCATTCCAATGATCACACCTCTCATCAACTATTCTCTGGCCTAAACTTGCCACCAAATACACGCCCTCGGCAATCTTTATGCCCAATGGAGGAAACAAAGCGTGGCGCACAAATCCGAGAGAGAGTTCTTTTGGATGGATGTGAGAGAGATCAGGATAAGTTTTCAAGATGTTACAGAGGATGGATACAATATCGACGGACGTGTAATTTTGGACTATTGGCATGGATTTTCACGAATTAAGCTTTGTGCGTGTCAAGACTTTGCTTGCGAGAGTCCAGCTGATACTATAACAACACGCAAACGATGGAAGGTGCCGTGGTCCACCTCCTGATGGTTTCTCCGGCATAGTTTGAGTAGCCTGGGCACCTACTCCACTAGGGAAGGAGACGTTTCAAACTACATTTCGCGCGGAGAAATTTCAGTGGATAATGAAGGCATGTCTGGATAACTCAGGGTTTTTGAGACGTTCCCTTGGGTGGGTATTCACGGATGAGGGTTGACTTGGGGTGAAGAAAAAGCAGCCATAACTTCGCAGTGGTACTTGCAAATGAAGTCCGAGGCATGAGTGCTATTCTATATGTCGAATCATCTTTTCTGTTCATTCTCTCCGATATTGTGTCATAGCTAGATAGCTGCATACGCAATTCAACTCTGATGCAAAAAAAAAAGGATATCCCGGTTGGTAATTATGCCTCAGACCATAACATCTATCCACTTGGCATTACAACTAGTTTTCTGCCAAGTGAGATAAACTTACAGTCCCGTCTACAGGCCGTTACGTCGATATCTGCGATAATGGTGTTTTCCTGTGTTAAACATGTATTGATGTAACACTTTAACACACATGTACTAAATAAAACCTCTTTCACTTTGCATTAAAAGCTTCAGATTATACGTTTAGAGAGAAACAGTAGCCTGGAATATATCCGAGCTTTTCTGCATAGTCCTTGCACTGGTTTAACCTGAAAAAAATATTTCACAGCTAGTGTTACGGCATGACCGTGTTATAGCTCAGGACTTAAAACCATCAATTAAATACAATACATCATTTCTAATTTCAGGAATGACGAATAAGGAACGTCTTATATGACGTCTAGTTAATGGACTATCTAATTGTGAAGGAAAAGATAAGTTGGAATAGATAATAAATAGCCTTTTTTGGTTGTAGTGTTTTCCTTCTTTATTAGTACAATACATCGAATTTTATGACAGCCCGCTAGATTTTATCACACCTAGGCTCGTAGCGGACATTACTGTTATTTGTTCAGCACTCGTCCTTCCGGCCGATAGCTTTTGTTTGATTGTTCATTAACGTACTAGGTAAAGTGACTCCAGTCGCACTCCAACTGGAGCTTGAGCACGAGTGGTGGCGGACCAGATCAGGTTAATCATCACAAAGTACAAGCGCCTCGTCCCACCTAAATGACCAGAGCCATGCCAAAACGCATCTGTGTATTGAGTCATGACAAGTTCAGCAGCCCAGAATGGAGACAGAATAAAATTTCCACGCGAAATCCCGCATTACAGAAGAAAAACTTTGACAATCTCCATTTCCTCGTTCCACCTCAGCCACCACACGCCTGAGCCTCGAATTCAGTCCCTCTTTCCATGCCAAACCACCTAGGCTTTCATCTATAACCTCCGAGTCACAGGTATCCCTGCCATTCCCCGACTAGCCTCCGCGTATATTCCGCTTCCCTGGACGTAGTCCCTGAACAGCTGCCATCTACTTGATCCGGGCATTGTTTCCAGAGCTGGCGCCCTTCGCTTTCCGCTTTTCAGCTACCATATTGCCAGTGCTTTCCGACACTGGACAAGGTGAACAATTGATTTTCCTTTCCCACACTCGTAGTGAAGTATGGTGGTGATATGCTACAAAGTCCTCATGTCCAGTTCGGGCAGCGATCAAGCGGGCATGGAGCGCTCTCGGTAGCGCTAGCTCTGGCGGTTTCTTGCGTCTCATCTCGAGTTCGAGGTAGGCGTAACGTTTAGGGCGATTCGCGTGCCACCAGTCCGTCAACATTTGCCTGGCAAGTACGCGAGCTTTCCGTCCAGATAAGGCGAGGGTCATCACCCCGTATGTTGTCCTGGAGTTGTCTACCGATCGAAGCTTTCTTCGAGCGAGTTCATCAGCAATTTCATTTCTTACCAGACCTTCGTGGCCCGGAATTCATCCTATTTTTACAGGAGCGGCTGATCTTGCGGCCATTTTCATGAACTTTTAGATCCGCTAGGACCATGAACCCGTTGTTCCTGTCAGTAAAGCCTGGACAGCCGCGGAATTGTCGAGCAGGAAATAAATGGCGCTGTGGCGTTGATCTCGTTTCCTGGTGGTGATTGCTTCGAGAGCAGCAAAAGCTCCATATATTGAAGTTCTAGAGGTTTATCTGGAATGATAGAAGTGAACGTTGACCGTCAAGTCAATACTGTACGAATCGTAAGATATTGGGGATTTAAGGATCAGAGATAAAAGGTTAGGATCAGTGAGGTTTTTGGTTTTACTGAACTTGTATTTAGTTGGTTGAAAAGTATTTTTCTAATCTACATCTAATTGTCTATATATGTTCTACCTCGCTTAGGTAGAAACATTGTGTTCTGATTACGTGATGGAATAACATTCACACCACTGAGATCATTACCAGCCGAGACCTCACCAAAGCTGGTAGCAATCGAAGATGAGTAGTCTTCATCTACTCCGCACTACGTGCAGTTCGGTATGATATGTCTAGATTTCAACACCATAAACCTCCGCATTCGTAATTTTACCTGAGCCGCTTTGCTCAGTTTCCGTATCTGTGCCACTGATAAAGGTCACAAAGTACCATAACACTTTGTCGGTAGACGCCCCAGAACCATCACTGTAAACGCAGAGACAATCGGGTGGGAGAGTAGGTAGTAACCCTCATATAAACTTAGCCGCTTCTTCTTGGTTGTCCAGCAGGTTTTCGGCGGGGGAGGTACTGCGGGTCGGAGTGGTAGTGGAAGTTCGGCCTCTGGCAGAAGTCAGTACATTCTCTGGACCCTTGAATCTTGTACTCTGTCCAGACCGTTGTTTAAAAATCTTAGAGCGACGGCTACTGTAGGTTTTCTTTGGAGCGAATTAACAAATATATTATATTAAGTATATATCTCGCAACCACTTCTATTCACTGACTCCTCTTCCAAAGGAACTCAACACCAGAATAGTTTTCCATCTCAGCTCTGACCACCTTTCCTTCTATGACTAATTCATGACTAATCCAAAGCTCCTTCCTGATCAGTCTCAGGGTTAAGTTTACTCCAAGCAGATCAAGTTACTGTATGCAAGAGTATTCCTACACACTCCCCTACTCGAGCAATACTGTACTGTAATATGTTAGCTGATTATCCATTCATTGAAATTTCTATCCTCCAATCCCCAATCCTGGCTTTTGGTAGCAATTTTGTCAACGGGTCTGCTAGATTCTCCTTTCCGGGTATTGTTTTGATAATCAGGTTCCCATTTTGAATTTGTTGTCGAAGGTAATGATGTCGAACTTCAATGTGCCTTGTTCTTCGTGCAAATTTGTTCGTCTTTGAGAGCTTATAGCCTCCTTCAGAATCAGTTATCAGCATTGGTATAACTCGGATTTGATTTTTGTGTAATTCTTCAAGAATCTGACTGGTCCATGCTGCATCTTTTGCTCCTTCTCCTGCTGCCATATATTCCGCTTCAGTAATAGATTGTGCTACTATATCTTGCTTGCGAGTCCACCATCCTATCGGCTGTTTTCCTACAAAGGTCATACATCCACTTTGTGATTTTCCCTCTTCTCCTACGTACGAAGCGTCTGTGACAACTTCTACGTCGAGGTTTTCGGGCTTGCAAAGTCTTAAACCTACCTTTTTGGTACTTAACAAATAGGATAGTAACATCTTCGCTGTTGTCAGATTTAAAGTATTTGGACTTTGCGCACGTCTCCCTAATAGGTTCACGTGTATAGCTATGTCAGGTCTGGTCATCCGTGATATGAACAACAATCCTCCAACAATTTGTTGGTAGTTTCTAGAATCTGCAGGCTCTATTTGTGAATTTTCCTCGAAATATGTTCTGTCCTGTGGTAGACTCGCCTTGGCAATCACATTGTGTTGTTTGGAGAGTGATTCTATGAGCATTGTTTGGGTCATCACAACTGTGTTACCGCCATCTTCCCATTTCATTTCTATTCCAAGCATCTTTTTTGGTTTACCACGCTTATCCAATTCAACATGTTTTTCGATTCCCTTTTCGATATTTTCTAGAGCGTCTTGGGTGCCGACTCCAATTATATCATCAACATGCGTGCCTAATAGTGCGTCTTGGGTTGTTCTGTGGTAACAACCTTCGTCCTTCACACATTGTTTCATTTGGCAATCGGAACTTTGTAGTATTCCCTTCAGCTTGTTAAACCATTCATGACCGGCTTGTTTCAGACCATATAAGGCCATTTCTAGTTTCCAGTACTCTGTTTTGCCTTCTTCGTTGATATCTTTGACATACACATCATGGTTAAGTTTGGCTCGAAGATATGCTGCCACAACATCCCATTGTCGGATATCCCATCCTTTGTATAGAGCTATTACAATTAAAAGTCTCCATGTTTCTGGCCGCATCATCTGTGCATATGTCTCATCATAATTGACGCCCATGATTTGAGAGAAACCCCTTCCTACCATTCTTGCCTTGAACTTTTCTATTTGTCCATCTATGCTTCTTTTAATGACGTACACCCATTTGGTATCCACTATTCGTGTTCCTTCAGGTATATCTGCCTTTTCGATGATACGGTAGACACCGTAACGTCTAAGTTGTGCTCGCTCTTTCTCTCGAGCCTCTGCCCATTGTTTAGCATGTGGACCTTCTTTGACTTGTTGCTCAGTGGGATGATCTTCATCTACTCCTATTGCTCCTATCTGGGCCTTGTGAGCGTAATATTCTATAGCCCTATTGGCCTCATCTGGGACCTTTTCACAGGTTTCAAAGTTTCCACATAGATCTGATAATTTCGAGATTGCCTTTTTGAGGCCTGAATCATTGGGGTTTTCATATATGTTCCCTTCTCGTTTCTTCAAGCTGGGCGCGGGAGTTCTCTGCGACTTTCGTTTCCCGTATAACTGTTCAAATTGTTCAGGGGTTTTTCGAGATTTTTGTAACCTATTTGGTTCCTGTTCTATATCTTGTGATGGTGGTTCCAGGGTCTGATCTTTCTGTGAAAATATTGGGGGATTTTCTTCATTCTTGGGTTCTTCTTGCACATGGTGAACTTCTTTCGGATTTTTCACCAACTTGGTTGATCCATCCTTTTTGAGGACTTGATAAATTCCGTGCCTTCCAGAATATCCTATAATCATAGCCTCGAAAGATCGGTCGTTTATTTTTTGTCCATGAGTTTGGTTGTACTCGTAGCATACTACTTTTTGTCCAAACGACTTGAGGAATTTTCTTTCTTCCTTTCCTTCTTTCCCCAGCATTATCTCAACTGGACATCTACCTGATAGTGTCCTGTGCGGGACTCGATTCTTCGTATATGTTGCCCAGGATGCTGCTTGATTCCATTTGTTCGCAGCTATTTTCCCATCTGTTCCTTTTATCGCGGTTCTTGCCATTGTCATTATTGTCCGGTTCGCTCTTTCCGCTATGGCGTTTGTCTCACTGTGCCCTGGAACTGTCTCTTTCATTCTAATTCCCTTACTTTTGCACATATGTTCCAGCTTGCTGTTCCGAAACTCTGTGCCCCAATCCGCTTGGATTTCACTAACTTTTCGTTCAGTCGCATTTTCCAAGGCTACAATTATCTGAGATAATTTTTCCGGGGCATCAGACTTCTTTGATAAAGGTGTGCATGCTGTATATCTGCTAAAGTCATCTGTTACTACTAACAGATATTTATGTGATCCTGCTTGTGGCGTTATAGGTCCTACTAGATCCACGTGAATTCGTTGCAAGGTCCTTGATGTCCGGATTTTGGTTGATTGTTCTTTAGTTGCTGGCTTTGTAGTTTTACCTTTTTCGCATGTTTCACACCGAGGATTTGAGGAGAATTTGGGGCATTCAGGGAGAGATTTGAGGGTATCAAATGAAATATGTCCATACCTTTGATGTAATTTAAGAGCTTCTTTGGTTTGATGTAAGGTCTCTTGGCAATCTGTGGTATGAACTCGATCTATACTGATAAATCCATTCCCGTTCCCATCTCTTTCCATCTCACAGACTTTTTTCGGTCCTATCTTTAGAATAATACTTCTTTTTGAAGCCTTTGTCAAATATTCAGGGATTCTTTGCCCGCTGATGAGATTGCTATATGTTGGGTCGTATAGCACATTCTTCAGTTCGATCTTCTTCCCCTTGTGATTGAATCTTACTGTTTCAGTCTTACGGCATTGGGATATATTTCCATCATGGCCTCTTACTGTTAGATTACAGTTTTGCACATTAAACAAGAGATCGAGTCGATTTGTAGTGTGATGGCTTGCCCCTGTATCCCATTCAAAGTTATTGTTGCAGGTTTGCGTCCTGCCTATTCTGAAGTTGTCTATATGGAAGCTCTCTTCTTCCTCTACTTCAAACTTTCTTGCTTTCTTCTCAACCTTTTTCTTGGTCCAACACTCATCATCAATGTGCCCTATACCTTTGCGTCCTATAGACTGGCAATAGTTGCACTCCTTGGTCAAATATTTTGTAGTTTTAGTCTTGAGCACTACAGGCTCTTCCTTTGTGCCATCATTTTTCTGTTTCTTTGACGAAATAATTGTGTTAATTTTAGTACGACATCATGGTAGCTGTATTCTTTGGCCCTGATATTTTCAATTGTATTGGCATGATGTGTTCCAAAGGATCTAAGTAGAAACTCAGCCTTAGCTTTGTCGCTTTTGCTGAACTCCAAAAGTCCTCTCCTCATGCCATCATCATTGTCAAGTTTTGCCCTGGATATAATCCCGACAAAATTGTTCCATACCTGCTCTTATTGAGCAATATGTGACACAACATCGTTTTTCCGGTCGTCAAAAGCATTGATCATCAGGCTATTTAACAGGCTGTAGAATTCTATAGACGTCTGACTTTGAAATGCCTTTTCTAGTTCCTTGAATGCTTCATATGCCGTTACACAAGTACCTATCCGAGCTTTAACTAGTACTGAGCAATTTTTCCTAATGGTAGATAATGCGACTGCATTAGCCTGTTTCCATAATTTTACTTGTGCGGGTGTGCTCTCAACTATAGTACTAGCTTTGTTCTCATCTTTTGGCAACAAGTATGGCATGGTGTATTCTCCAGTGACAATTTCCCATTGTGTATAGTCTGTTCCTGGAATATCATGGACATATAACGCATTAAAAAGTGCAGTCGTCCATCCTGCCCATGCCTCTGCTCCATCCAAGATCGTGTCCAGCTCTAAAGTCCTTTTATTCATTTTTTTGTTCATGTTGGTTTCCAGAGACGTTGTTGATACTTTTTCGGATCTTTGAGTTAGTTCACAAAATTCTTCCTTCGCAAGGCGTTCGGCTTCAGAGGTAGTTATAAATCTCCCTTTATATCTGAATCTACCTGCCTTTGAGTCAAAGTGAAGGGATTTGGTTTTCTTGGACGTCTCAAACTGCTCTGGTGTTTCTTCACTTGGCGATCCTGGCATTTACTGGAGTATATTTTTGGTGTATGTTGCTTTGTTTAATTTTCTTCCCGACAATTTCCTACTCAAAGCCGTTTTTCGTTTGCATTTATTAATTCTAGGCAGCGTTGCGCTGTTCCGGTCTCATAACCCGTTGTTTAAAAATCTTAGAGCGACGGCTACTGTAGGTTTTCTTTGGAGCGAATTAACAAATATATTATATTGAGTATATATCTCGCAACCACTTCTATTCACTGACTCCTCTTCCAAAGGAACTCAACACCAGAATAGTTTTCCATCTCAGCTCTGACCACCTTTCCTTCTATGACTAATTCATGACTAATCCAAAGCTCCTTCCTGATCAGTCTCAGGGTTAAGTTTACTCCAAGCAGATCAAGTTACTGTATGCAAGAGTATTCCTACACAGACCAAGTCTACTTTTGTTGCATGTCTTTAGTCCGAGTCGGTGACGAGCGCTGTTAGTGCTTTCCATGGCCCGAAGTCGGAGCGGATGGTAATCATCCAGTCTTCGGATTCGTACGGCAGTCTTGAGCCTAGGTTCCTCGAGCAGAATGTGTGCTGGTGGAATGCTAGACTCCCTTCTCAGGGCTGTGATGGGCATGGTGCGCCAGGTTGGTAGGACCACACGGACTCCGAAGGCAGAATTTTGGTCGATTACTTTGCACTATCTCATGCAAGAATTTGGCGCGACACCCCGATATGTTTCCCTGGATGGCCCCGGGTATCAGGATTCCGCGGCGTGCAACGCGAATGGTAGAACGGCAGACATCTGATCGAGCTCTTTTGAAGTTTCTAACTGCTATAAGGCGCGCTAGAGTGTTGGATAGTTCTACAGTGGCAGAGCTGCCCGGTTTGTGACAATGATCATGAGCTGTGCACTGGAGCGACTTTAAATTAAATCAAAATCAAATAAATAAATCCTACAAATTAACTTTTGCATGCACACACACACTATTGCCATAGCTGCCAAACTATATCCTAACCCCCTGATTATTGTCAACTATTTACTTTTTTTTTAATCATTTAATATGTATTCAGCTATAAAGCTATGACACATGACACATGACCGGTACTATATATACATGTAGGATGACTCTTTTGACGTTAGAGACACTCATACTCTGGATTTCATTTGCAAATACCACTGAGGTATGTTCGCTTACACAAACAACCGATCCTCCTTCGTAAGTACCCACCAAAGGGGAATTTAAACCTTTTGATTGACTATTTAATTAAAGATACTAGGAGTATGCTAACATTTACACCATTGTCCTTCGATAGCAGGCACTCAAAAGAACAGGGATTAAGCGAAGAAATCGCTAATTTGCTCTAGTTGCGGCGAATCTCACATGTTTTGGTAGAGCGGCTGGCGGGAATTTTGAGTCATATACAGCCAGTGTTCAGAGGACATGGTATGAACTGATGGAGAGAACGGTGAACTCTAGAATCGATATCAATTTGCCGGCGGCAAGTATATTGTTAGCAATGGTCAAAGCAGCAGACAATGGAGGCATCATATTGGTGTCCTTCTTATAACATGAGTCAAGAGAGGCCTAGGAAGCCCGGGAAAACAGCTCCTGGCCCTAGCTCGGCTACCTACTCCAGCACTATCGGGGCCTTGTTGAAACTTTGTCGTTTAGTGATAGATGTCTATGGGCCACGATGCTCGCCTAGTATACTGATCTGTACCTTCACGTGAGGCTTACAACTCGGTCTGAAACTCCATATTTCATCATTTTTTCTATTTACAAGTGGGCCAGATCGCTTAAGTCTGGCTAGCGGCTTTCGCCATCCTGTTCCTTCTCCGCATGGCGTCACGTGCTATACAACTACTGCTCACCATGAAGTCCGAGGATGAAAAGCGTTAGATCACAACAAGCCTAGCCTCAGACCACAGGCATCTATTTTTGATAGGCGAGAGAAAAGAGAGGTTGCCGAGGCTTACTTGGCCTATACTTGTCCCGGAATGATGACCATTTGCACTCCCTACAGGTTGATAGGAGGGCCGCAGGTTACAATTTGGAGGGCAAGGGGATCTCTATCGCAATTTTTCTCATGTAGATAGGGAAGAGTTTATAGGCTTCAAATAGGACTAATTACATTTAAATAATAGAATAAACCACGCGCAGCTTTCTCGGGCCCGAAGCTTGGCCTGTAGAGCAAATATCTTATTACTGAAATGTGCCAAGTTTTGATCTAAACACCTGCCAATCCTTCTAATACCATTCACACGTCTAACCGAAGCCCCGGTGAAGGAGCTAAATGAACTAATGTTCAGTATGACAATTACAGCCCACAGATTCAGAAGACGAGATCAAAAAAGATGCTCCTCTCACACACTTAAGCCATGTGGAACATCTCCCATGATGTAATACTCTTTACTCAATCCCGAATTTCCTATAAGTATTTGGGTTTTTACACACACACCGTCATCCGCTCCAAATCAAGCCCAACAGCATAATACATACCCATTTTCATTGGAATAGTTTCTCTCTATTTCTCCCATCGTCTACCCTTACATACTCGTAGCTGGAGTTTTCTTCCATTGTTAGGCTGAATTCGCTCAGGTCTTCTTTCCCCACGCAGTGTCCATTGAGAAGAACAAATCTAACATACTCAGAGCCGGTAAACTTGCCGACCAAAAGCACGTCAGTCCATTCTTGAGATGAAGCAACAGATTATTTATTGGCTCATTCCGCTCCTTTATCTCTCAACAGTAGAGTCCAAGATTGAAGACTACACATGTTTACAAGTAAAGATAAAAGCGAAATATGTTGAAAAAGCTCTTGATTTTTTGAAGAATCCAGACAACCAGATGTATAGAATGCCCATGACTTTTTGGACATGTGAATCGGATCATTATTGCTATATCTCTGCGCTTCATACAGACGATATATCATTTGAGAGGAGTGGGCAAAGATTCTAACCAAACCGGCTTTCCATACTAATCATTTGCGCAGGATCCACGACTCCTTATTATGTGGTTGTAGATTGTAATAATGATTTTAGAGGCGTTGTAGTGAGCATAGGCACAGGTTATCACCAATGCACTCCAAAAAGACCCGCTGTTATCATTAGAGCATCAAATTAGCTAATCAGGTGGCATGAGTCATTGAACATTAAGCATACAAGCCTTGTCCCCTACTTGTATTTCATTTCACCAGAATAGATGTAGAGTTACCTGTTGGTAAGAAAAAGAGTGATCACTTCTCTACTACAATAGTCGACTTGCTTGTTAGTGTAAAATGATTGAGTGTGTATATCCACTCTCCACGTAATTTTGCAAACTACCTATATCGGTGATATGCTGACTAATCAAGCAACTTCAAATAAATGGCAATCATATCACTTGCAAACACCAGCAGCCTAGCCCCATACATACAACTACAAAGCTAAAATTTTGAGACGACGCATGACCATATAATAATGATCATGTGCTGCTGTAATTAGTGGGATAGCCTTATCATTTCGCCAACTGCCCTTAAAGGCACATTATTAGGCCTGCTTACATCGTAGCTATCTTACTGTAAATACAGGACATCTGTTAAATTAACTAGGCTATATAGAAGCAGGTCGATGGATACTCTTGGGGAAGTATTTCTATTTGCCGTGCGCTGAGTGCGTTGTGTTACAAATTCTCCCTTGATATTGATCCGTACAAACATACCATATAATGGTAACTCGCATTGATACTTAGGATTTCGATGGACAACAGAGATGAATGGTGTTTATGGTAGTGCTGACTTTGGTATTCGTGGATAGGGATCGGTCACATCTATATATACATATTGCGCCCTTGACTTGTTAATATGATGGTGCTTTGTTACACTTCGACTGTTGGATTAAGCTTAGCTGCTTACCAAGGCAGACTTGTGTGGGTTTCGATCGATCACTGTTAAAATAGGATGGTGACAAATATAACTCGTGGCTCTACTACAGCTAATTCTGTAGAATGCAATAGTTAAGCTTGAGTTCTAATAAATTTGTCTACATCAATCCCCAACTCCCAACTCCGAAATCTACACTTTATGCGTAGCTTCCTAATTGTAGGCTAACTGCATTTAGTAGTCTATGTTACATTACGTAGCCTGCTACGTTTAGGATCCACAAATCATCCTCCTTCTCCAACTGAGCTGTCCGCAGCTCACCAAAGTTTATTACTCAACATTACAACCCTCCACAGTCCTTCAAGCTCCTACGATCCTGCTCTAGCATTATTTTACTCCCGTACCATGAGCTTTTCACTAGGTGGCCTTTACAAATGTATGCTGGGAACAAATTAGTACCATTGTAACGGTTACCTAACTTGAATCTTCCTGGGGAGATCAGTGAGTAGGTGTTATTAACGTGACATGCTGAAATCGCCCAGGGTCCGTCATAGTAAGGTTCAAATTTAAGCTTCTTTTGGCGGACTCGAAAGACCCAATCTCCTGGGGCGTAAATTCTCGAAATGGCTTTCTTTTCTAGGAGGTACGCTCGGGTCTTGTCGCGGATTGCTTTCATGCTTGCCACGTACGAGCGAGCCATAGGTGCAGCGTAAGATCTAACCAGTCATTCTGTCCAGTCACGTTCCTATTGTAGCGTTGGCTCTCGGACATATTCCGTATATACTTGTTCTTCATTTGAAGATTTTGTTCCGAAGAGCAAGAAGAACGGGCTGTAGCCTTTAGGAGATATACGTCTGTTGTAAATGTTAAAGTTATGAGCTTGAGCAAATATGCAGGTTATAGCGGAATCAGTGTCGGCAATTAGTTCGATACAGTAAGTCTTATATGAAGTTGTAGAAGGAAGAATTGACTGGAAACAAGTGTATTGAGACGTATGGTTCCGAGTAAAACTGAGCTGATAAGAGTGAGATTGCGTGTGCGCATATCTTATCAACTGTGGAATTTGACCAGTATTTATCAATCTCCATGGATCTTAAGTTATGATCCCTGTAGATGTAAATCTATATACGTACAGATATATGAGCCAGAAATATAAAGCTAAATACATGTGTGTTGGTAATAGATCCGAGAAACTTATAACCTGCATTTGAGACATGATCATCTGATGGAATGCTAGTGTGAAATAAATGCCAATATGCATTAAACTTTCCGTGCGGGATTTACTGATGACAATGATATAGGAAGGGGAATTTGATAGTCTAATTAGCCAGACTTACAAATGAGTTATTCTTGGCATTTCAAGATATATCATATTTCGACAGTATATGGAGACAGCGCGAGAGAGTGCGTCGTCTAGTTTCATTCCCGGGGCATCGAGGAGAGTCCTTAATATAATGGCCTTTAAGATGCCGTTGGCCTGTTCTACCTTTCCATTACTCCGTGGTCGAATAGGCGTCGACTGCGTCAATGAGAGATTATATCTGTGCTGGAACTGCTATGCTTCCATTCCAGTGAAACACAGGGTATTGTCACTAATTATTTGACGTGGGGTACCGAAAGTGTTCATGATGTACATGAGCAGAGGAATGGTGTTCACTAAGTCTGCGCTGGGAATTAACCTCGATTCTAGCCATCCAGTGGCGTACTCAATCGCATGAAGAAGGATTTGGGGTCTGATTTTTGTGTGGTTGTGACGGCTGTCAAGCCTAAGGGTTCCTGTAGCCTACGCTGTCTAGCAAAGGCAATTATGCAAAGGGAGGTTCGTGGGAAGACCTTGGATGACAGGGAACCTAGACTATTCATATTGAACCTTGTTGAAACATACTGAGATTTCATGAGGGTTACAGGAGTATCAAGGACCTTCTAGGTGACTATCAGAGAGTCTGAGTTGTTAAGTCATGGAGAGAACCTTATCGAAAAGGGAGATTTCAGACTGTATATTGTAAGGATTCCCTGTTTCATTCTTAATTTAGTATATATTTTTAGTCTTCTTCCAAGCGGCTATGACAATACCGTAGCTCTTGGCACTGGGTACTCTATTATTAGGATAAGACTTATGTCATGATGGAACAATGGAAAGAAGTCATGTAAATAAATAAGGGCATGGTCTACTGAAGCTGAGCTCTCTACGCTTAGTTTTCTGTCATACCAAAAACCTTCGGATTACCTCGGATTACCTCTTGTACCTTTAGTTACCACTAGTACCCACTCAAACCTTTAGACCTTTTAGCTATTTATATTACCCATCTTTCAAACCTTTAGTTCCTCCTAGTTATCTCCAGTAGACCTTCAGTCATCTCTTGCGACCCATCCGACCTCTTCTCACCCTCCAATTCCGCTTCAAGTCAAACGCCTGCGCTCCAATCTGACAGGGGTGCACATTTGGATGATGAAATACCTCCGCTCCTCGACGCAAGACACGACATGCCAGCTGAAGAAGATCCTTTACTTGTTCCTCTCCCACAAATGCCCAAACGTGGTCGTGGTCGACCTTCTGGTGCTAAAAATAAGCCCAAGGCAACATCTGGACCTAACTCATTTGATCTCTGTAAGCCTGACTCAGATATCCGTGTCACACGCAGTAAAACAAAGGGCTCTACTTCGTTGCATACTCCACACATTGAGAATCCTGTTCTGCTTTTGGAATATCAAGCGTATCTAACGGCTCTTATAACTGACAGCGATCCGAAAACGTTTCGTGAAGCTTTGCTAGGTCCCAATGCTGTTCTTTGGGAAGCATCTATGAAGGAAGAATTGACTGCTCATGACATGAACGACACTTCGCAGCTTTTACCTCGCTCTGATCTCCCTCCTGGACGCGACATTATTCCAGGACGATGGGTCTACAGGCGAAAGACCGGAAAAGATGGCCAGCTTACCCGTTGCAAATCCCGTTATGTTGCAAAAGGATTTCATCAAAGGGAAGGCTTAGACTACAAAGACATATTTGTCAGAACAGCTCTCTCTAGCGTTCTCAAGGCACTGTATTATCGGTATTCTGTAGGGTACAAGTAGGTTATAGATGTGGAGGATAGTGGTGATTCCTAAGAGTAGGAGGTATAAATCAGCGTGAGGTATAGGGTTCACGGAAGAGGTAAAGGTTAAGTAAGTAATGGGTGAGGATGGTACAATAACGGCGGTCTTCTTTAGAGAAGAGATAAGTAGGTGAACAATAGGTATGAGTATAAACAGAAGACGTTGCGTGAAGAAGAATACTTCTTCACGCTGAGTATATATGTACATCAGATAATAGGACAGCCCTAAGCACTGTCTCGATCAGTAATACTACGTAATTCCTATGAAACGACCCTATATTCCTGAGTATGTCCTAATTGTTTAGGGACTCAATCTAACCCCGCGTTGTGTTTTGGCATGGAACTTCCCATGAAACACCATCCTAGCTTCTACTGCGTTTATCCATGAAAAGCGTTTAGAAAGCTTTGCTCGCTCTCGCCGCTTTCAATGACTGGCAAGTCGATCAGATGGATGTTGTAACCGCTTTTCTCAACCCTGACATTGACACTGACATATACATGGCATGTCCAGACGGGCTGCGTACTCCAGATGGCTCCTCACTTAACCGCTGGATGTGGAAACTCAAGAAGTCACTCTATGGTCTCAAGCAGTCTCCACACCTTTGGCAATCAAAACTTCGTTCAGAAGTTGCCAAATTTGGTTATAAGCCTTTACTTCTTGATTCCTCTGTTTATCACAGCATCTCTGATGAAACTTACCTTGTTACTCATATAGATGATTTTCTACTCATCGATCCCGAGGCTGGCGTTTCGAAGTTGCGCAGACATCTGCATAATGCTTTCAAGATGGTGGATATGGGCGCTGCGGAGTTCTATGTCAGCATCCGTATTGTTCGCGATCGCGTAAAACGAATCCTCTATCTTCATCAGGATGCCTATCTTGAGAAGATTCTTGAAAAGTACAGTCTCAATAAATGTATTCCAACAAATACACCAATGCTACCCGGCCAACATCTTGTGCCTTTTCAAGGGACTACCTCTTCAGCGGAAATTGAGCTCTAGGCATCGATGGTTGGCTCTGCAATGTATGCTGCTACTCAAACGAGACCAGACATTGCTTATACCATGACGCAGCTCTGTCGATTTCTTTCCAACCCATCTCCAATTCATATATCAGCAGTTCGTCATCTCTACCGCTACCTCATCAAAACTACCCGTCTCGGTCTTAGGTTTGGTGTAGGCTCTAATACAGGTCTTCACGGTTTTACTGACTCCGATTATGCTCAAGATCCTGAAACGCGACGCTCTCATGGTGGTTGGGCTTTCTTTCTGAAAGGTGCCTGCTTTTCTTGGCGCTCATATCAAATGAAAAGAGTCACTTGTTCTTCAACTATGGCCGAAGTCTATGCTATGGCCGAAGCAGCCAAGGAGGCTGTGTTCCTTCGCAATCTATTTCGCAGTATCAACTATAACTCAGATGATGCAAAGATAGTCCTTATATACTATGACACTCAGCCAGGTTACAACCAAATAAGAGGACAGGGCGTCACTCAAAAGAGCAAACACTACGATGTACCTGTGTTCCTACTCCGGGAATATATAAGTGACAAAATTGTTGAATTGGAGTGGAAATCTGGACTAGAAAACGCTGCAGATGGGTTCACAAAGGCCTTGTTGCCAGTTCTTTTCAAAGGGTTTGTTGGACAACTTAACATGACTACTTTGGCTGCGGATAATAAATTATGTGAGTGTGACGGCTTGTAAGCCGGTAATTGCCTGTAGCCTGCGCTGTCTAACGCAGGCTAAGCATGAAACTAGGCAGGGACTATTCTTGGAAGCAGGGTCTTACAATGTCACGGACGAGGACGAAGACGAGGACGGAGACGGAGACAAGGACGAGGACGAGGACGAGGACGAAGACAGAAGCTGATAATGAGGACGAGATGTTAGATTAATAATTAGATTCTAAAACATGAGTAATTTACAAGACAAAAAGCTACAGTACACATCCAGTCCTAGAGCTTCCTTAAGTACACGAGCTTCAATACTATAACCAAGGGTGTAGTAGTTTACAGCCATAACACAGTAACTTACTAGTACTCTGAATGGCAACTGTTGCTATCACAACACTGTAACCATTACAATACCTAAATTGTGTTTATTGTATGCACGTCATAACTTGGTTGCCTGGGTGCGACACGACATCCCAGTGATGGTTTGTGACATACAACTTGGCAAACACCTCCAAGAATAGGGCACGACAAAGGGATACGAGAATGTATACGAGAAGGGATACGAAAAGGGATACGAGAAGAGATACAGATATACAGATAGAAAACTGTGTCATTGGCCGGGGTAATAATCATGTATAAAGTAACAGTTATTATCCTCTTCAATCTGTAGTTCACCATAGATTGAAAATAGAATACCTCTGACCATAAGGTTGCCTCAGTGCCTATGCTTAGACTGTGACAGTGAGGTTTCATAGGTGAGGGGGTGTGTCAAAGGGTAGAATTTCACCAATTCATGGAAACTAAGCTAGTCACGTCACATGACCTTCCTAGCAGTACATAGATTTCATCTGTAGCAGTAGACCTCATTAGTTAACATTTACAATCTATAAACCGTGTCCCATTTTCTCTTTAAGACAAGGTAAGGTCAGCATAAAATGTAACTTATTCGGTCCACTTGAGATGATTATAACTGCGTTGAATGTGGAATTGTACTGTTGTAATGGCATCTTTGGTAACTGTAGGTCCCGTTCCACCAATTCCTGAATTTGTAGAAATGAAGTATTTTAGGAAAAAAGTCGGGTGGCCAAGGAGTTGGAAACAAAACAAGTGGAAGATCCATAATCAAAGAAAGTGTTGGAAATATTGCGCAATGAAATGGGCGCAATATTTATGGAGCGAAAGTAGAAGTTGACTAAAAGAGTGTCATGTTTGGATTACAGCTAAAAGTGTGGAAAGTGTGCGCTACAAGTACAAGTGTAGGCGACACGTAGCCTAAGCCACACCATAAACGAGTGTGGCGCCATCTAGGCATAGAAAGACCCCCAATAACCTCCTTGTGCCCACGCCATACAGCCGCTTGTATATCTAATAGGTAGCCTGAAGTGCTACCATATTACCAATTCCAACCTCTTAAACACACACAAGATCGTGTCGGGAACCTAGACGAAATGGAGGGCCCATACGTCCACAACACTCCGTGTCTCCATTTCCAACAGAAAGTAGAAAAGATAACAGAAGGAAATTCTGAAAGACAAGTAAGGAAAAATTTGTGTGGCTTTCCGCATCCCTCGCGAAGAGGATCCTCGTCGAGAGTAGCTTTTGAATAGCCTGAGCCTATTGCCACAACATAGGCATCTTGGCACCCTCATTCTAGTTCTTCCTCGGCGAGGACGTGAGTGAGCAAGTCTTCTAGTTCCTGGTCAACGTTGTCGTGTTCAATAGTGTTGGCAGGACTTCTTTGATAGCCATCGCCTGGAGTCATGGGTTTGACAACAAATAATTTCTGGTTGGGACTGAAGCGCTTGAGTCCTTTTTTCTTGATAGCCGCATAAAGTTTCTTCAGGTCGTTGCTAAAATTGGAGCGGGCTGGACATCGACCCAAATTTGACTGGATACGTTGATTTTTAGGCGGTGGATTCGAGTGACAGTCTTTGGACCAGTGTCCTTGCTTTCCACACTTGAAACAGTTGCCGTGTTGAAAGTTTACAGCGTATTCTCTACCTTTGTCGAATGTACTGTATGTGGGGAACATGTTATTTCCCTGGAGCCTAGGATCTATTAATGTCTGGCCTAACGCAGGTGGGGATGATTCAACAGCTGGATTTGTAAGTCTGGGACCATGCTGAAAGTTGGTATCTACAAACGGCCAACGAGCAATAGCTTCAGTAGATTGGAAAATGTGGTCAGCCAATTATTTGTTTGAAAGGGACGGGGCTCGAGAACTGATTGCGGACCATTTCCGAGGTAAGAACTGTCGGACATGTTGGCTTAGAATGTCTAGAGCCTGGGGTCCCACTAATATATCTGTTGGTAGAAAGAAAAAAGCTTTACTTAAACAGCGTGCAAAGTCTAACGTTGTCTTGCTGTTGATCGCTGTAAGTTTGACAAAGGTGGTGAGAGGAGAGCTTAAGGCGTTATTGTTGTGTAAAACCTTAGGGATGCACTCAACTGTGCTTGCCCAGTCTAAAGAACCATTGGCAATAGCTCTTCTCGCTGTAATGAAATCGTGGTCTATTACTGAAGCGACCCTCACCGGCCAGGCTGAATAAGGTAGCATTGAATGAACCACACTGACTTGCATCAGATAGAGTATTCCCAGGGTGTCTTTATTAGCGGACCAGAGTTTCCAGTCATTTGAGAACACTGCCTTGTTCCTTTCCGTCGCTTCACGCAGAGGGCCATTAGGGTTCTCTGCTTCCTTACGTGTAAAAAAATCCGGGAAGTATCTTTTCGCTCGCATTTCTTGATCGCTAAGACCTGAGGTTTGGGGGTTAATTGATAGAGGGTCATTGTTCCGTGGGCAAGGAACTTGTTGTTGACTTCAGTTGGTGAGGCGTTGAAGAACTGGATTTGAGTTGACAATGAATTATTGTAGCATCAACTTTCAGTTTGTGTGGAAGGTTGGAACTTGCCCGAGACTTTCGGTATCAGTGGTTCCGGTTTGAGCACCGCCACCAATGAAGAGGAGGCTTCCTGGTTGGAGGTCGAAACTTGCCGTCTCTGTTTGCCTTTTGTTGGAAATTCTGACTCTCGAATTTAGGACTTTGTTAAAGTTATGAGCTTGAGCGAATATGGAGGTTAGAGCGGAATCAGTGTCGGCGGTTAGACCGATACAGTAAGTCTTGTATGAAGTTGTAGAAGGAAGAATTGACTGGAAACAAGTGTATTGAGATGTATGGTTCTTAGTAAACTGAGATAATAAGAGTGAGATTGCGTGTGCACTCTTACGGTTTTAACGTTATTTGAGCTTAGGCGGATGCCTAAGCCTAATATTGAGAATTCTTATGATTAGGCTGTATGGGGGAGATGAAGCTGAACGAAACGGCACTACTAGTCAGGAGGCGGAAACGTTATTACAACTTAGTGACACCTGAAAATACGTGCCTGGGTAATAAGTATTGTGCCTAAGGACAAGTCACTAGTCTGTAGATTCACGAGGAGGATTAACGCCTATAAATACCTGTTAGTAGTAGCTAGAGTTATCTTTTCTCCTTATATAGTTTATTAAATCGATTTATTCATTACCAACTCGGTTTCTGTCACATGCGCATGTCTTATCAACCGTGGTTTTTGACCAGTATTTACCAATCTCCATGGATCATAGGTTATGATCCCTGTAGATGTAAATCTATATACATACAGATATATGAGCCAGAAATATAAAGCTAAATACATGTGTGTTGGTAATAGATCCAAGAAACCTTTAACCTGCATTTGTGAAATAATCATCTGATGGAATGCTAGTGTGAAATAAATGCCAATGTGCATTAAACTTTCCGTGAGGGATGTACTGATGACAATGATATAGGATGGGGAATTTGATAACCTAATTAGCCGGACTTGCATATGAGTTATCCTTGGCATTCCAAGATATATCATATTTCAACAAGATCGACTCTCTCTATGTCACGGACTGACTGATGTGGAGATGATTCATGGTGTTGAGTTACTTCGATGGCATTCTAAGCTATTCTAGCAATTAGTTTCTAGATGTTTCCGGATAGTATTTTGTACTCTTACCAGTTCACTGGGCTTCGATCAGATTCTAGGTCACTCTCAGGAGTTCGACAGGAATTGGGCTGGAACTAGATTACTGTTGTCTGTAGTAGATAGTGTCGAAGTATAAGTAGCTGAGGTATCTTCATGTCGAAAGCTCTCCAGCTTTCAGTCTTGTACTATTACCTAGATACCCAAGAATCAAGAACCTAGTCTTCTGTTAATATATTGTCTTTATTATCAAGTATCCAAGATTTCCCACCAACCATTTCCAAGTTAAGTAACCAAGTCCCAAGAGAGCCCTGACACTCTACACATGTCTTGAGTGGGCTAATCGCGCCTACTGTGGCATATACGTTTGGATATTTACGTACTACAGTGTACCTTGGCTCATCATGGTAGACAGGAGGTGGCTGGTCATCACTAGGTTTGACAGACACATGAGACTAGTGGGGATTTCTCCCTTAGATGTATATATAAGTCCAATGTTCTCATAGTTGTAAAATATAAAGTCTTCTTTACTTCATCACATATATCCATATCATATTGTACAGAGTATATTTTCCAACACCTTTGTCTAATGGTGGGACTTCTTGAGTTTACGTAATTACAGGACGTAGACTGTATTTAGCTGGACTCTCACTAGTCTTGGCGTTGGCTATTTTGGTTTCTATTTTTTAAGTCCTAGGATATACAATTGAAATAGTTCCGGATATTGGAAGAGTTAAATACTAGCCTTGAGGTTGATTTAGAGATATGATGAATCTGTTTAATGTACGAAGAAGTTTACTGATATTTAATGGATAGTTAATTGTAAAGAAATTGCTATAATTCTATCTGTGTAGCGAGAAGTCCCTCTATATACATGAAAGAGGGGTTTTCCGCACACTAGTGTAAACTCCAACATACTTCCTTATCTAACCTAAATGGGAAAGATGTTGGAGATCCTGAAGCCAATGTATGCTGTAAGGCATCTATTGGCTAATTACTATTCATGCCAGTGAGTGATGATATAGGTTAATCATATCTCATGGCGTCAGTGCATATTATTCTAATATGAACTATTTGTCTACTGCAGTCATGTTGCTGCCTTAATTACAACATATACCTGTTTTCCCCTGAGGGTCAAAGACAGGGGTTTACAGCTAAGATCATATTGGCGTTGGCTATGACAGAGAGTTGTTGCAAGATATGTGAGAGTGCATTGTCAGTTCTGTCCGCTCTGTGCAGGAGCTCACTAAGAGTCAAATTTGTTTTTTCGGTCAGTTCTTGGATTGAATTATCCGTCCTTTCTGCGAGCTTCTCCAAGTCCTTGCTTAATTTTTGGAAACACTTTGTCGTGTCTTCCTGAAAGGCCACCCAGTTGGCGGTGGCTTTCTTCAACTTAGATTGGAGCTCCAAGTTTGTGAGGCCTACCATTATGCTGTGATGTGAATGTGAAGATTAATGGCTTTTTTTGATTGAGATTTCCTCTACAAAAATATATATTTTTGTGGGTTTGGATTGATCACAATTGAAATAGGATGGTGACAAATATAACTCGTGGCTCTACTACAGCTAATTCCGCAGAATGCAATAGTTAAGCTTGAGTTCTAATAAATTTGTCTATATCAATCCCTAACTCCCAACTCCTAAATCTACACTTTATGCGTAGCTTACTAATTGTAGGCTAACTGCATTTAGTAGTCTATGTTACATTACGTAGCCTGCTACGTTCAGGATCCACATTTGTGCTCACATGATTACAAGATAGTGCTGGAGTATATACTATCTGTAATGTACATTGTTCATAGCTTTCTTCACAATAAATTAATCATTTGATATTGTCTCAGCCAACTTGGTTTCATCATACTTTAATTTACTACCTTCTATACCTAATCTGTTTCACGTGTCATAGGTCCGCAAAGATACCCCCTGTAAAAAAACTTTGTATTACAAATTCTTAAGCATATCATAGAGTACCTCCTGTATTATCATTATTTCAGAGAATCAGAATAGACTATGATTACTTCGTTCGATTGTACAGATCATGGCATCAATTCGTGAAATATTCTGATTGTCTATCTCTTTTGTTGAAATTTATGCGACAGTGGAGTTAAGAGTATACTGCATACCAGCTATTAATTCAGCTGCGTGTGGATACTTGATCTCGAAATCAGATTCCTGATAATATAATTTAATATGGAATTTATTGTGTGTATTATAACTACAACTCTTATACTGTTGATTATTCTACAATCTAAACACTTTACAATTACAGAAAGTGTGGAATACTAAGCGAGACACGTGATACAATTACAGAGCCATCACATGACTTTCAACATCTTTATATTCACAACTAGTTAAATATGCAACTTCTTGTGGTACCAGCAACAACTTCAAGTTAACTCAACTTCTTGAGTCCGGTTTTTAAGCCTTAAGAACATCTTCTCAGCTCTGAAAGGCTAATAGCTCGCTACATTTTAGCCAACACCTAGGTTGATTGCAATTATGTCATATATCAAAGCTAAAAAACTATAGAAGCCCCCAAACCAATAATGCAATGGCCAAAGTGGTCGGGAGATTCCACAGAATTCTCCACCTTTCATATTGTTGTAAAGGTAATAGCTTACGGAGGATTTATTGGCAGAAGGTTTACGTATGATTATCAATGAATCAATGTGAACTGCTGTGTCAGGGCTCGTAGACGGTGGACTAGGATTAGGACGGAGAGTAGGACGAGGACTAGGACGAAGACGAGGACTAGGAAGAGGACGAAGATGAGATCAAGAGAGTAGGTAAATTACAAGACAAGAAGCTACAGTACAAATACAGTCTCAGAGCTCCCTTAAGTACATGAGAGCAGTTACCATAACCGGTGGTGCCATAGCCTACATCCGTATCATAGCAACAGATTGGTATCTTGGGTGGTAACTGTTGCTATGGCAACACTGTAACTATCGCAACGCATTAACTGTGATTTGAGTACACTCATGACACGGTTGGCCAGGTGCAACACAACTTTACAGGGTCAGTCCGTGACATGCTGATATATTTGGTATTCAGAACTATGAGGATCTAGGAAGTAGAAAACGCTAATTATATACACATCTGAGATAGCTAGACTCTCGCCTTATTTACCCCAAACAGTATCACAGAATATTCTAGTATCATCCATCTGGTAGTATAATGTAGAAACACTTTCCATACAGTGATCCATTACTATTCTACTCATCACGGAACCACCTGGAATGTTCTTCCTTCACCCTCAGTGATCATTACCTTTGTGTATTGTAATCCTAGCCATCACCAGCACAACACATATCAGCTTTGAGGGAATTGTAGAAGAGCACACAATTGATAAATCTTCCTGTTATTTGGTTTTTTCTCAATTCATCCCTGCCGAAGCTCAGCGTAGAGTTGCATCTTGGATGAGGGCTCAGAAAAGTCAGGCAATTGTAATAGGGAAAGGTTTATATCCCACCTCAAAGACCTTTTTATAGATAGGGATGCAATGATAAGAGCTCAGGCCAAAATCAAAGCTCTCTGCCAAGGACTGCAACAAACCTTTGCTAAGTTCAAATCAGTTTTCGAGCAGCTCTGATCTGAAGCAGATCAACTTGCACTAGTCAGGGTGTTGAAATTGGTGCTATATGGTAATGAAAGGTATCATTAACATGGAACGTAGAAAGGTATAAGTTCTCTAGCCAGGTTCATGATGACTAATACATTGACCAGCCTCCCAATTATCCACAATAAGCCAGTAATTGTGTCCCTCGCTTAGTTGTAATAATTAGTTTAAGTAGCACTCTGATACTAAGTGGGTTTAATCAATAACTCTCCACTATAGTCTTCAGACTATTCAATATTCTAATTTGCTTCACAAGGTGATATTAAACACAAGCCTAACAGCTTAAGCTTCTCTACACAACTTCCATTACAACAGGTTATGACCCAGCTCCCAAAGAAAAGCATTAATATCCTAGAATTTCCCTTTTCCTTATTGTCCAATCAATAATCTAACAGTTCAACAGAAATGGCAAACTCATCCTCAATAAAGAAAACGAAAAATATTTTGCAAGGTGATTAAATTACTCTATGCAAAAAATATCATTCTCAAATGTCACCCAGCTTACGGGCCATAATACCTACGAGTCCTGGGTGTTATGATATGCGATAACTTGGTAGTCGGGGTTAGGGCATTGCGCAGGGCCTTAGGCCACAGGACGGTGACACTAGTGTAATGGTTAAGCGAGCGTGTATATATTCTCTTAGGTGTACCCACAATTAAATGACACAGGTTTATTCTTTTACTTTCTGTTCATACCCTTACAGCATCGTATCATACAAGTATATTCACTGTCACCCACATCACACCATCATCCTCCTCATCACTCCGCAGTATAGCTCCCGCATCGCTCATAACCACAACAGGTTATGAGCCCGGCTCTTCCAAGCGCAATCACATCGTCACCGGAATCTCGCTCCACCATGTCGCACTCAACAAAAGGTATCATGCTGAACGACGGCGTTCCCTTCGAGTGGTGGAGAACATTAATCATGGCCAAGCTTGCGAAACGAGATCTTGTTGGCCATGTCTTTCACGATGAAAAAGGTTTCCGTCCCGAAGTAGAGCCTGAGGTGCCAATAGCACGGCCGAGCGAAAGTTCCGAAAGTTACGCCAGACGAATGACCGAGTACGAAGCAGAGTTACGACAATGGGCCCGTGGTGAAATACAGGCCTATCAGACGATAATTGACCGACTCGATCCAAGTATCAGGCCAACTCAACGGCGCAATGTGACAGCCAAGCAATTGTTTGACGAGATAGCGGAAGCACGAGTTCCATCTACCACCCTTCCCTACTTGCATGCCTATGAAACATTCTCCTTGACAACTCTGATGACCACCGCTGACGATTACTGCAGTCGATTCACTAAAAACCTGCAGGAGGTCAACATCGCAGCGGATGTAATTACGGCCCGACCTGATCCCGACGGTAACAACATCGCCAATGATTACAAGATTACACCAGGACAGGCATCGGGATACTTCATCAGAGGTACAAAAGGAGTTGAATGGCTCGATACCTGGAGACAAACCAGGACTTCGGGCCACAATGGAAGGCTACAACCCTTGGGCTCTCTCATGTCTTCATTAAGGGAAGCAGAGAGCAGCATACAACGAGCAAGGCGAAACATAGTCGCCTCCATCCCCCAATTGATAAACCCAGAAGCTAGATGTAGGATGTGTAGACACAAGCACATGAATAAAGAATGCTTCAAACAACATCCGGAGCTAGCGTCTGTAAATCGATGGGAAGGACAAAATAAGCCCAAGGGAAAAGCAAGGAATGGGAAGGGTAAAGGAAAGATGGTACTCGAGGGTTCAGATACAGACTCAGAGAGTGATGATCAGCGAGATGGAGGAGTTTTGACAGGGTTAGCAGCTTCTTGTCAGCGATATAATCAACATTACATTTATGATACTGGTGCATCGCACCACTTCGTGTCTGTGAAAAAGTACTTCACCAGCCTGCAAATACGTCAAAGTCCATTCAAATTCGACCAAGCAGTAGGTACCACATCCCTTAACAGGCAAGGCACTGCTCGGATTGAAATTGGTGACTTATGCCTAAATCTACGTGAATGTCTCTACTCGCCAAACTCATTCTCAAATATTATCTCAGCAGGCAGATTAATGAGAATTGCGAACATATTTCCAGACTTCGAAAACAAAGTATTATACAGATGTCGACAAGGCTGCCCAAATATACCCATGGCGAAACTCCACCTAAAAAATGATGTGTACTACATCGTTCCACTAAAAACCGGCAAGTCAGATAAGAAAATTATAGCAGCTCCAGGAATAGCCCAAATACCTCACCTAACCAGCGCACAGCGCTGGCATCAGCGGTTAGGCCATATTGGACAGCTAATATTCAAAAAGACTGCTAGCATATCTAAGGGACTCGAAGGGATCGACACATCTGAGCTCGCCACATGTGAAACATGTCACCTAAGTAAAGCCCAACGACAAATTTCTCGCGAGCCTCGACCCACTCCAAATGAGCCCCTAGATGAAGTTTTTGTGGATACTGTGGGAAAAATAACACAATCATTAAACGGCCATCAATATGCAGTTATTCTGACCGATGCCAAAAGTAGAATGCGGTGGGTACTAATATGCAACACAAAAGATCAAATCTCCCCGTCACTGGTTAAATGGGCCGAATCCATGCATCACCAGTTTGGAAAACGAGTTCGCACTATATTCAGGGACGGAGGATCAGAATTTTCAAAAACAAAATCTTATTGTGAAGAGCATGGTATCCGCACCGACATCTCGGCACCAGAGACACCAGAACAGAACGGTGCATCAGAAGCAGCCAATAAAGTTGTACTAAGAGTAGCTCGATCATTTCTCATTGACGCCCGCATGCCTCCAAGCTACTGGCCATGGGCAGTACAACACGCATGCTTCGTTGTAAACCGTCTGTACTGCATACGCACCAAAAAGGTACCAATAATCGACTTCTTACAAGGGCTTCGTCAACCCCATCCAGAGAAGATTGATTTCAGAAACATGCCCCGGTTTGGCTGCCGTGCCTACAAGTTAATAAGTCCAAAACCGGGGAAGTTCGAATCAAGAGCAGAAAAAGGGTGGTTTGTAGGGTTTCAAGCCAACACCAACAAAAACTATCTCATTTACCATCCACATAAAACCCCAGTTCAGGGGTGGAAATGGATTGAGAGTTTTACACCTCATGCAACTTTCAATGAGGATATTGTGTTTGGCGATGAACTTGATCTAAATAATCGGAAGTTTGCTTCAGAGTACTGGCAAAACGAAAATACATTATTCACAGATCAAGTCCGCCCCATAAACAAACCAACCCTTCCCGCAACAAATACAACTCGTCTCCCATTTGAGTCTGAGGGGGAGCATCTGCAAGGTCATAAGTCGCAGCATCCTCAAATGCGACAACAAGGTTTTCAATCTCAACATCCAGAAAACAGAGATAATCAGCAGACGACCAGAGACGATCCACAGACTGAGCCAGAAGCCCAGCAAGGAAACAGTCCATCACATCATTACCTGCCATCTAACATTCAGCCACCAGTACCGCACAGCACATTGAATGTTACGCCAAAAAAGGTCATGACACAACCACAGAATGTTCCGCCAGTCATTCGAGCTGACACATCGCTAAACATTCCAGTAAATAGATCTTTGGACATATCCCAGGACATGACAGCTTCAAGTACTCCTCCAAACCCTCCCATTTCATGGCAGCACACGGAAATGGAACCAGTAGCAATCCAGCCCGATGATGAGCCAGATTCATCAATAGAGTCAGAGTACGACTATGAGCGTCAGTCTAGCAATCCAAACGACAAATACACTTCACCTGAAATTTCTCGTGCCCTAGAAAATGGAGAAGCGACACCAACAGATAATCAGGGGGAGCCAGTTTCGGTCTTTGAAACCGAAGAGGCCCCACTAGATAAGATCATGACTGGTTGGGATCCACTACCTCCTGTAGCAGGACAAAAACGTCCGCACTCGCCAGTATCAGGGAGAACACGATCGAAGAGAGGTAGGGAAGTCAAACAGGCTGACTATTATCGCCTGCATCATGGCCTATCAGCCAACCAAAATATTGATCCTAAGACATGGGAAGAGGCAATGACGAGTCCAGAAGCTCATTTTTGGAAAAGAGCAGCGCGGGATGAGATAAGATCACTGAAAGAGACTGGGGCCATCAAAATTATTCCACGTACCGCTATGCCAAAAGGTCGAACACCCCTAAGATGCAAATGGGTGTTTAAAAAGAAATTTCGTGCAGACGGTAGCATTGATAGATTTAAGGCTCGCTGCACTGCAAAGGGATATACACAAAGACCAGGCATAGATTACCACGAAACATTTGCCCCTACTCCTAGACCGGAAACAGGCCGAATAATGCTCGTACTGGCATACCAACTCGGCTGGCACCGTCTCAAGGGCGAGGTTAGGACAGTGTTCCACAGGGTGCGTATGTGGTCTAACGGAGATCTAGGTGGTAGATGAAGGTGATGAGTGGGTCGAAGGGATGACTGGTCTTCTCTAGGAAGAGACGAATTGGTAGATAGTAGCGATAGAGGCTACACGTGGGTCTTGCTGATGAAGAGCTGGAAAGAGATAAATGGTCTTCCCGAAGAAGAGATGGGTAAACAAATGTATTGTTAAGGTAATTGAAGAAGACGTTGCGTGAAGAATAATGCTTCTTCACACCGAGTATTTATATACATAAAATTACTAAATAGCATGTACCACACCGCCTCTATGCCAAACAATCTGCTACACATCACCTAATGAGACTAGCCTACTCTTATCAGTCTTCCTTGCTAGTTTTAAACGTACATTGAACTAATGTTTGTGTTTTAGCCTAGCCGTCCACATGACGTTTCATATTACGCTATGCCACAACGATCCATGAAACACCGGTGTCAGGGTGACGTCCCGACAGCATTTCTCAATCCAAAACTAAAAATTGACCTTTACATGGATCTACCGCAGGGATTTGAAAGAGATGGACAAGTTATACATCTTCAGAAAGGTTTGTACGGGTTAAAACAAGCTGCCGCTCTTTGGTATGATGATGCAAAAGCAACTCTAGCAGGCTTGGGCCTATATCCGACACAGTCAGATGTATGTTTATATACCACCAGTCAGAAAGATCTATTCGTATTACTTCACGTTGATGACTTTCAGGTGATGGGACCCAATAGAACCAAGATAGAGAACCTCATGCATGCACTTCACAAAAGGTACAAGCTCAAGACTGTTGACACTGACTTGTTCCTCGGAATCAATATCAAGCAGGGAAACAAGTCACTTGAGCTGTCTCAAGGCCAATATGCTCGTACACTTCTTGAAAGACACGGCTTAGGAAAATGCAAGCCAGTGAACTCACCGCTAGAACGACTCTTGGAACAAAGCGACTCCGAGTGTTCAGCGCAACTGAAAGCAGAATACAATTCAATTATCGGAGGACTCCAGTATCTATCTAATAATACACGACCCGATATCACATTCTCTGTTAATCACCTTGCAAGATTCCTCGCCAATCCATCCATCGAACACCTTCAAGCAGCACGTCACATCCTAAGATACATAGCCAGAGAAACTAACAAGGGCATTACCTTCTCTAAAGGAAAGGGAAGACCAGTTCTAGAAGCATATTCAGATGCCGACTTCGCTTCCGATCAATCAAATAGCCGATCTACATCAGGAATGTTGATTAAACTCGGGTTCGGTCCAATATGTTGGAAATCCCACTTGCAGCGAGAAGTTGTACTCTCTACTACAGAGGCAGAGTACCTTGCGGCAACAGAGACATGTCGTCAACTGCAATGGGTGAAATCTTTATTTGAAGAACTGAAAATAACAACCTTATCGAAGGAGCTGAATGCACTGCGTTATACGTCGATAATCAATCAGCCATCTCACTGATCAAAAATCACGATAACCATAAGCGGTCAAAGCACATCGCCCTCAGAAATTTCTACTGTCGCGAACAGTATCAACAAGGAAAGATCACAGTGTCATACGTCCAGTCCGCGAACCAACTTGCTGACAGTCTAACTAAAGTCAAATCGCCAGTCTCAATAAATTAACATTTGCATCCAGATAATAAGTCGTTACCGACAGGGGGAGTGTTATGATATGCGATAACTTGGTAGTCGGGGTTAGGGCATTGCGCAGGGCCTTAGGCCACAGGACGGTGACACTAGTGTAATGGTTAAGCGAGCGTGTATATATTCTCTTAGGTGTACCCACAATTAAATGACACAGGTTTATTCTTTTACTTTCTGTTCATACCCTTACAGCATTGTATCATACAAGTATATTCACTGTCACCCACATCACACCATCATCCTCCTCATCACTCCGCAGTATAGCTCCCGCATCGCTCATAACCACAACACTGGGCCATTACAATGGAGGCAATTTGGAGAGTCCAAAAGCTCTTTGAACTAGTTGTTGAAGGCAAGAAACCAAAGGAAGATGCTTGCCTTGAAGAGCATGAAGCATTCAGTGAATTTCTAACAATTGCTATAAATATATATATCTTTGTGGTGTGTCTAAGTATACTCAGAAAAATTCACAACTTAAAAGACCCTCACAAAGTATGTAATTTTTTGACAATCAAGTATTATCAGACCAATAATTTCACATTAGTCCATCAGCTAGGATCATTAATGTCGCTTTCGAGTACATTCGATCCCAGTGGCACAATGTTATCTTTAATAGATGTGTATGAGAATGAATACTTCCAGACTGCTTCTTAAGCCCGCAAATCCTCCAGCCTGTTATGAATTAGTTGTAGGTAATTTGGATTGGGTGGCGCACAGACTATTTCGTAAATTCGGTTAGGGCTAGGCAAATGGGGCGTAGATTATGTTGGTTGGAATTTTAGAATTTGCTCCTTAGTTCAAACAACTTTTGTTTTAAGATACACGACCTTGTACCCTTCGATAATCAGAACTAAATATATCTACTTGATTAACTATTCGTGATTTACCTGCACCCTTGAAATCTATGTCTTGCCGAAACTGACTCGACCTCTGTAGCTTAACAGCTCCGTAATCCAGTCCATAAGTAAGATTCATAACAATGGGCTCTGAAAGCTCATTGCTACTTACATGACCAGCAGTGGAGCCAAAAGCGACAAAAGAAAAGAAATAAAACAAAAGGAACAGTATATGTCTGAGTTTCAGTGCCCTGCGCCGCATCCCTATCTTCCACACCCATCTCCTCTCGGGTCAGAAACAATCTCAATGTGGTCAACTCCCACTCTGCTCATTCTTCGGCAGACTATAACATCTGCTTGTAGTTAAGAATTGAATGAACTTCTGCCATCCCTTCTCCCCTATCATTTCCCTGGCCCCAGATGGGGCCATTTTCTCATAGCTTCTCCAACGTAGCAGAGCAGGTCGGCACTCTGAAAAATGCCAGGGCCTTTTCTCTCGGCCGCAAACGCATTTCAGATCTTCATGTTCGGGGTTGAAACGTCGATAGTAGTCGGCGTAGTCCTCGTGGCCTGTTCTTGGCGCAATAAGACGATGGTACGCCCATCTTGGTAAAGCTAGTTCCGGTGGTCTTTTGCAACGCATGAATAGGTCCAGATATTTGTATTGTTTCGGTCGATACTTCTGCCACCACTCTTCCACGAGTTCCTGGCTGCGCAGTTTAATCCATCTCCCTAATGCTGCAAAGGTTAGATCTTGATCCTCTCCACTGCGCGCAGCTGAGGTTAGTGATCGGTTATTCAGAGCTCCGAAGGCTGGTTTGGCCAGCTTATCGGCCTCTTCATTGCCTTGAATCCCCACATGACCGGGTATCCAGCGTATTTCCACACGCTTATTGTGTCTCAGCGACGAAAACTTGTCCACCGCTGACTGCGAGGAGTTAGATCTTCCTCTTTCGAGCGCCTGGGTGGCCGCTTGGTTGTCCAGAAGAATGTTGTGGTTATGAGCTGTGAGGTGTATAGCAATATAATGACTCTGCTGTCTGTCGGTGGAGTGGCACGGGCTCATGTGCAAGGGTGAGTCGCGGAGATGGCGCGCTCACGCTGGGTGATGGCACGATGGACACTGAGTGCGTATCATTGTGGCCAAATGGGTGTCAGTAGGTATCAAATGTGAACTCTTATTGACAGTGGTGATCTATGAAGGTGATGCTAGATGTGCATCCTGACAATTGATAATATCATCTAATGGATGATGTGAAGTATGATATTATTTTGGATAGATTAATTCACTAAACTTGGCAGGTGAAGAGATTGTAAAGTACATGAACAGCGTCTGTGCACCAGCCTGTATTTTCCACCCTTTCCTAATACAGCAGCCCATCCTCCGTTCCCCTGTCTCCTAACAACTCAACCGAGCCAGCACAACAACTTTTCGTTGGCAAAGAAATGCCTGAATAAATCGGCACAGGGATCGTGGCCAGCCTTGTTCTTGAAGGCGTTTGAGCAGTTGGTTGTAAAGGACTGCGTCAAATGCACTTTGAATGTCGAGTGTGACCATAGCCGCACACTGACCACTTCTCATGGCCGCCTCAGCATCATGGATTACACAGGATGCAAGGTCGACTGCAGATCGTCCTGGTACAGAGCCGAATAGTTGTGGGTGAACGACTTGGTGACTTATTGTCAGCCATGCCATTCTCTTACCAACTAGACGCTCAAGTCCTTTGCCTAAACTCGACAACAGAGATATTGGTCGCCAACCCTTAGCAGTTGACAGATTTCTACCCGGTTTTGGAAGAAGCACAACTTCTGCCACCCTGAAAGCCGCAGGAAAGTAGCCGATTTTCAGACAAGCCTGGTAAAGATCTTTCACGAGAGGTCCTATATGGGACCAACAGGCTTTAAGTAACCGTAGCATTATCTTGTCCGCTCCCGGTGCCGTGTCGTTGACAGAGACAGTGGCGCTTGTCACATCGTCCAGTGATAATTCTGTATGCCATGGAATACGCTCCTTGTCATGGTTCTTATCACAACTCTCCATAAAAGGGTGAAAATGTGCCCAAGCAGCGGTGGGGGTCTAGCTGTCATAGTAACCTAATTGTACAGGAATGGAAAGGACTGGTGTTGTTATTGACACTAGCGTCGAGCTAGTCCGAGGAGACCTTTAAGTAGTCCTCGTTCACGTCTTTAGAGGGCGTGCGACGTTTTGTTAGATTTCCGTATCTTGTTTGCATCCTATCTTGTCTACGTTCCATCTTACGTATCTTGTTCATATCTTGTCCCGTAACTCCTATCTTGAATACTCTCTCGCCACGTAACAATCCTCCTGTCCGTTCTCCCAGATAGAGATGTCGTTCTCGCCGCTAAACCTAGCCAAGAGAGTGTCTCGTAGCGCACTGGCTCGCACTCGCGGGTCAGATAGCCACCTGTTTTCGTCAATCTGCAGAGGAGGGGACTCAGCAGCTGGTTGAGGCTTAGCCCATCTCATGAGCTTGAATACCTGTGCGTCAGTAGTCACTGCCTCTACTTGCCTCTTCCAGTACTCTCGCTTGGCTTTTCGCACCACGGCTCTAAAGCTCTTGCAGGCCTCTTTTGCGAGGTCAGGGTTGTCTCTCGCTGCCTTGTAATCTTGCCATTCTGTGCGACATTCATCGGTCCACCATGGCCCAGTTCTTCTGCTTTCGATGGCTGGGACTTTCCCTTCAATCTTGAGCGCATCTCCAAGTGCTTGTAGGAGACCATTTGTGAAGTTTTCGATATTGACAACACTGTCAAGAGGGCCAGATTTGGTCCATTGGCTAATGCATCGGCTAGATTCCTTCAAGTTGGCGTCGCTGACACGAATGCTCTTTACAATTCCAGAGAGATCTGACACTGTAGGGTTAAGCACGGTACCTTCGAAGGTCGAGTGATCTGAGGTACAGTGGTAACGTTTGGACACTGATGCTATAGCAGCCGTGTTGCCCAACGTTAGATCTAGGACGTTCCCATCCCTATGCGTTGGCATTCCAACAATGCTGACTAGGTCCATGTCGTGAACTGTTGCCCATTCCATAACCTGGTTACCATTGCCATACTGATTTGTCGCTAGCGGTTGCCAATGCTGTGACACAGAACTGAAATCGCCTCCAAAAATCACTAGACCCCTAATTTCCCACCGGAGTAGGGGCTCCAAGGTTCCACTAGTGCCTGGGGCACGGTATACGTTGACAAAGGTCATACCGCCCATCTTTACAAAGCAGTAGTCAGATGTCGGGCCTGACAACAGTGGAAAGAATTGAGTCGCATAACTACCTTTGCGCGTGAAAGTAATCGCGCGGGGCCGGATGTCTGTATCTCCAAATGGTATATGGCTATTGTAGCCAGGGTGACTTTTTGTTACAAATCCCCCCTCTTTCTTGTTGTAATTAAGGCAGCAACATGACTGCAGTAGACAAATAGTTCATATTAGAATAATATGCACTGACGCCATGAGATATGATTAACCTATATCATCACTCACTGGCATGAATAGTAATTAGCCAATAGATGCCTTACAGCATACATTGGCTTCAGGATCTCCAACAACTTTCCCATTTAGGTTAGATAAGGAAGTATGTTGGAATTTACACTAGTGTGCGGAAAACCCCGCTTTCATGTATATAGAGGGACTTCTCGCTACACAGATAGAATAAATAGCAATTTCTTTACAATTAACTATCCATTAAATATCAGTAAACTTCTTCGTACATTAAACAGATTCATCATATCTCTAAATCAACCTCAAGGCTAGTATTTATCTCTCCCAATATCCGGAACTATTTCAATTTTTCTTTCTTGTCCATGGTTCCTATACCATGACTACATGTGCACTGGCATCCCATGCCTGCTGCAATGCTATGTCCGTATTTTCTCCATCCCTTCCGAAATTCACTTGGTGAAAGTGGACGGTGTTGTACTTGTCTTTTGGTGCTTTTGTTGAGGGGTTTCCTAACATTAACACGACATTGTTGAGTCCTGGGCAATGACGGTTTCAAGCGCTTTGCCCATCCTTTCCGAGTACGCTAGAGCAGCGTGATAATCACAATGTCCGCGTTCTCTTATGATATGTAATTCTGCGGGGGTGCGGGGCAGAATTATCCTATTTTGTCCTCTTGGCCTGGCCATACAGCTACCCTCATTCGAGTGGTGAGGTCCTGCGCAATTCGTGCACTTTAACACCTTGGCCTGGCACTCTGATGTCTCGTGGGTTTCTCCGCATCGTCCACATCGCTGGCTCCTGGTACAGGTACGCATTGTGTGGAATCCCCAGCAAAGTTGGCATTTCTCGATTGGTCTTTGGCGCGAGAAGGGAATGGCTGGTTTGCTCTCATCAAATAGCCGAAATTTTGCGTTTTCTGGTTTTTTTTGGAAATGAACAATCCAGCTTGTTGAGTATTGCCCTAGCTTTGTTTCTGTGGGCCTTACCTGAATTGGTGTGGCGTCGCATACTGCTTGGCACTTGTTCTTCACCATTTTGTTGGTGACTGGGATACTGCCTTCAAGCGTCCTGATGTACATTGGTACATGCGGGATTATCAAAGACGTCCATTTGGACGCTGCCTCGATCACAGTATTGTCTTCCTGTAAGAGAGGTGCAATTCCCATGACTGTATCTCTCAATGCATCTGATGCGCATTCGAGAGCAATCCCCGACCTGACTGGGTACATGGACGTGAGAGCAGAAGCTGCTATCCCAGCTTTTTCGGTGATAATTTTCTTGATTGTAACTGGCAAGAGCTTGTGCCAGTGGTGATATTTGCTCAGTCGTAAGAACAAGCGCTTGTCCTCCTTTGGGATTGACTGAGGTTTCGGATTTCTTGCTGGAGCAGGCCTTTGCGGAACTTGCACATTTGGTGGTGTCGGTAACTTGGCCGCTTTGCGGGCTACTGTCACCCAGGGCGAGGTGGTGTCTTGAGGCTTTGGGGGTAGAGCGTGGCTGTGATCCTCAACACCTGTATTTTTCCTAGGAGCGACTGGTTTTGGAGTGCTTACCGTGGTGGGGGGCTTCTTACTTGGAAAGTTAGATGCTTCTGTCTGATCTACTGTGAAGGCAGTGATAACAGGCGTGATGTTTTCCAGCAGGGTCGCGACAACTGCTGCTGCTTGTTTCTCTCCTTTGCTCTTAGCCCCGGAGTCGATTAGTTCTAGAAATTCCTGGGCTATATCCAGTCTTTCTTTCCGTTGTTGCTCTGCTCTTTGCATTGTATTTACAATGCCAAGCAGGCTTGGGTGAAGTTGCCCTCCAGATGTTACGGGTCCACAACTAATGTCAATCCCTCGCGTATTAGCGCGCACTTGGCATATATGTAGAACGTCTTTACCCTCTGTATTTACCTTTCTTTCTTCATATTGGAAATATCACGCAATGAAATGGGCGCAATATTTATGGAACGAAAGTAGAAGTTGACTAAAAGAGTGTCATGTTCGGATTACAGCTAAAAGTGTGGAAAGTGTGCGCTACAAGTACAAGTGTAAGCGACACGTAGCCTAAGCCACACCATAAACGAGTGTGGCGCCATCTAGGCATAGAAAGACCCCCAATAACCTCCTTGTGCCCACGCCATACAGCCGCTTGTATATCTAATAGGTAACCTGAAGTGCTACCATATTACCAATTCCAACCTCTTAAACACACACAAGATCGTGTCGGGAACCTAGACGAAATGGAGGGCCCATACGTCCACAACACACTGTGTCTCCATTTCCAACACTTCATAGAGAATCTGAAGACTACTGTCCCTTGTTTGATTGACTAAATCACGACCCGTTTTGTGACACCAGGATTGGAGGGTGTTGACAATGATGATACAACAGCAGGGGCCATTGCACCGGTTGGTAGCTCTTGTACGAAAGGTTGTTGGTGATGTGATGTGATATGGGTGTGAAGTTTTTGATAATATCAATTGATTTTTTTAATTTTCAATTTTAAATGAGGACCATTGTACCTTTCATTTAGAGTTGAAAACCATCCCCATAATTTAGACTTTCACGGAATATCATTGGATAGTATCCCTTGCTTGCATAACTAGTCGAGTAACTAGACATGGGCCTGCATGAAGATCATACCAATTAAGGCAATATGTGCAGGGATCTAACCCCTGTCATTTTGACAATTGTACTTTTACACCCCATAAGAGATTGTAGTTGCTGTACTTACACAACTGAGGTAAGCTATGTAGTGGTTGCAGAGATTGGTTAAAGATCAGGATGTTGGGAAGTGATAGCAGTGCACGGACGGGCTTCTCATGTATTTAGACAGGTAGTCAGGCACTGCTCCCAAAAGAGTCCAACATTGATCACGTCATTTTATCCATTATACTTTAGAAAATAACAATCCCTCATAAAGTCTACAAGTCGGTTCTCGTACATTACATCATAACTGACTCTAAGTCCATCCCAAGAATATCTCCAGTGCTCATCATTCATAACCTTAACAATACCCATTAACAAGCAAATTTTGCTGTCAATGGACCTCAAGAAGTTACTCATTATCCTTTCTATTTTGATACCTGTGCAACAGCTCACATTTGTTGTAACTAGGGCAGCAACATAACTGCAGTAGACAAATAGTTTATATTAGAATAATATGCACTGGCACCATGAGATATCATTAACCTATATTGTGGAAACTCGAGGGACAAATGACAATTGGCAAGTGGTCAAAAGCTGGCGTGGACTCAAATCATAAGATTCTAAACTAAAGAGAAAAGTATCTAGAAGGATATGAATCTGTATATATGTGTTGGAAAATGAAGTATAATCCTATAAGTAACAATTACCTTCATTACGTAAGGGTTCCCAACGCAATCCCTACATCCACTATTTACACTCTAGTCCCATCTCCCCTGTAAGATTTGCACGAACAGGTACTAGTGTGGCTCTACTTCTATGACAAGGGAATACAGCGTAAATGATCGCCTACTACAACTTACTGATTTTTACTAAAATATATTATTACGTCGTTTTTTATGGTCTTGATTGACATCTTTTTATATATAAACAAATAATTAATTCACTCTTCTTCGCTCTGCTTTAAGTGATACTCTATCTCTTTCAATAATATGTACATAGATGTTCCACTGACAAATGGAGTTGCCAACACAAAACCTCCCGTCCCTCATTGTCTTCAACTCAAGGGTTTCACATTAAAACCAACATCCATGACAAACCTTTCGTGTCATGATTTGTCACACTCAAGACTCGTGTGTGTGAAACTAGTCGTTGGAATCCCTGAATTGACCCTGAGTCGGCTTACCAACTATTGGACCGACGGCCACATGGTCACTAAAAATGTCGGGGTGTCACATATATCATCACTCACTGGCATGAATAGTAATTAGCCAATAGATGCCTTACAGCATACATTGGCTTCAGGATCTCCAACAACCTTCCCATTTGGGTGTCAAGGCTCGCAGACGAGGACTAAGACAAAGACGAGGACTAAGACAAAGACGAGGACTAAGGCGAGGACGAGGACTAAGGCGAGGACGAGGACTAAGGCGAGAACGAAGATGAGGTCAAGAGGGTAGTTAAATGACAAGACGAGTAGCTACAGTACAAATACAGTACAAATACAGTACAAATACAGTACAAATACAGTACAAATACAGTACAAATACAGTACAAATACAGTACAAATACAGTACAAATACAGTACAAATACAGTACAAATACAGTACAAATACAGTACAAATACAGTACAAATACAGTCTCAGAGTTCCCTTAAGTACATGAGAGCAGCTACCATAACCAGTGGTGCCATAGCCTACATCCGTATCATAGCAACTGATTGGTATCTTGGGTGGTAACTGTTGCTATGGCAACACTGTAACTATCGCAACGCATTAACTGTAATATTGAATACACTCATGACACAGTTGGCCAGGTGCAACACAACTTTACAGGGTCAGTCCGTGACATTGGGTTAGATTAGGAAGTATGGTGGAGTTTACACTAGTGCGCGGAAAACCCCGCTTTCATGTATGTAGAGGGACTTCTTGCCACACAGATAGAATAACATGTGTCAATACCCAGGAAGATTCAAACAAATTTCAATTTGCTCCGGTCATATAATTTCCAGTTCAAATGAAAAGATATCGATCGAGGGGAGAGGAATTGTAGCTTTACAGTGTATACTATCAAATAGAAACATTTCTACACTTAGAATTGATGATGTTTTATATGTGCCCAAGTTATCCTTGCCGTTATTTTCTTGGAATAAGGCCAGATCCAAAGGATATATGCTTCAAGATGATGGTACCACAATGAGGATATATATAGAAATAATAAAACATGGCTGGAAGCTTATTACGATGGGCCATTACCCGTGATCAAGGAAAGGACCCAAAACTATGAAACTGCATGTTCCACCTTTGAATTTTGGCATGAAGCCTTCTGTCATTCAGCGCCTTCTACAATATCTAAGACAGATAAGCTCATACAGAACTCAGGTATCATCCCAAATACACCAAAGAACTCTAACTCTGATGCCTGTCTGTCTTCCAAATCAATACATCAGAAGCCTTCTCCATCAATCTTTAGAGCAAAACTCAAAGGCAAATATATTCATTCAGATCTTGTTTGGCCGTTTCCTGTTCCGTCGTATGGCAACACTTTGTGAGAGCCGTAGGAGATCACAGGTTGACAAATGACAAAGTCGAATTGGATAAAGACTATATTCAAAAGATTCTAAACTAAAGAGTAAAAGGGAAGGGAAAGTATCTAGAGATCTACAACTCTACATTATCTGCGCTGGTCTGTGCGCTACAAACAAAGGACTCTAGCAATATCTTATGTGAAGTGAATGTAATGTGGATATAACAACCCTATCTAATGATCTAGGGTGGAACCGTCACACACTTCATACTACATAAGTTTCATAAATGATGCAACACGATGTGCAACTATCTGATTCCTAAAATATAAATCTGATCCGGCACTTTCATGGATTGTTGGGTGTCATGGATCAGCTATAGAAAGCAGAGAGTATTTGTATGGTTGATGGTATATTAACAATTTAACTATGGAGAGCTAAGTTCTACATACTAAGCCGCATATATGTACAGACTCGTTGGCTTCTAAGATCTTCCTTCTAAGGCCAGGTTACTTCTAGATAATTCCAGTTGCTGCTGCAAGAATATCATTTCTAGCAGCTTCTCCAAGGTTCAGTCTCAATCTTAATCCTGTGAAATATTTTCTAGCTCCTTCATCAATGGTTCTAGTATGTTCTGTTGAAATATCGTATATCCTGGAATGCCAAGGATAACTCATTTGTAAGTCCGGCTAATTAGGTTATCATATTCACCTTCCTATATCATTGTCATCAGCACATTCCTCGCGGAAAGTTTAATGCATATCGTCATTTATTTCACACTAGCATTCCATCAGATGATTATGTATCAAATGCAGGTTAAAGGTTTCTCAGATCTATTACTGACACACATGTATTCAGCTTTATATTTCTGGCTCATATATCTGTACGTATATAGATTTACATCTACAGGGATCATAACTTAAGATCCATGGAGATTGATAAATACTGGTCAAATTCCACAGTTGATAAGATATGCGTACACGCAATCTCACTCTTATCAGCTCAGTTTACTCAGAACCATACATCTCAATACACTTGTTTCCAGTCAATTCTTCCTTCTACAACTTCATACGAGACTTACTGTATCGGTCTAACCGCCGACACTGATTCCGCTATAACCTCCATATTTGCTCAAGCTTATAACTTTAACATGTTCTACAGGGCCCAATGCTCGGTGGTTGTACTTCTGTACTGGCCAGTACTGACTACAGGAAATTACCGGCTTTGCAGCTCTTACATTAGGGTACAGCATAATATGAAACATCTATTATAAAAACGAGGTCATGAGAGGACAGAGGAATACCTGAAATGGATGCAGATGATTATGGATGTACGGATGTAATTGATGTAGTTGTAGTACGAAGATGCATTGGAATGGACAGTGGTAAGATAGTTGATTCACTGTCTATTTGCGGAAGTATTGCTTCCTTATATACACGTTCAATGTTATGGCCAGGCATACTTGAAGAGGTTTCAAGGAGAAGGTTTTAAGAAAGTTTTTGGGAAAAGGTTTCCTGAGAAGGTTTCCGAGAAAACTCTGACAGTTAAAGATGGAGGGGCTGGCGTCATGACTAAATTTGCCATAGTCTTAGTTGAGTTCAAGTACTGTCTCGAGTTAGACATAAGAAAGCTGGAGCTGCCACATAGTAGCTCTCCAGATTCTCAATCTTTCATTCTTTTGATCTTTGATCTCACAATCTAGCATTTACATAATATCATAATCTTATATTCTCACAGTCTGTTATACTCAGTCTTTCATTTAGTCGTTACATTATTTGTACTTTTATTTGTTATGACACGCAGAATATGGCAAGCAAGGACTCAAGTTTTAAAAGATAATAAAGCTAAGGAGCAAAGCTCTGTCTACAAATTACATATATAATAAGATTTAAGCGAGTAGTAATGAAAATGTCATCAGTGCTTCCATAACACCAAGCCTCCGTGGGTATCCCAATCCAACGCCATATCTCCATACCAGATCCCTAGTCACTTAACACTGTTCGCCCTAATTTATCAGCCTTGATTGCTTGCTCGGCAACTCAACTTCTTGACTTGGTATCTCTCGACTAACCTTTAGTTCTCCGACATTTGACCACTTAGCACCTCGCCAGTTGGATTATATATCTGAGTATCCTCCGTTAGCAGCTATAAACCTAACAATTATTAATACATTACCTTCGGCAGATGGCGATTTCCAGTATCCCTAGCGCACGCCGTACAAGAAGTCACGTGAATAAGAATACTCCTTCACGCAGGGTATATATGTACATCAGATAATAGAACAGCCCTAAGCTCTGGTTCTAACAGTGTTACTCATCAATTCCTATAAAACGAGCCTACATGCTTAGCCTGTCACACTTGTTCAGGAAATTGATCTAGCAGCAAGTTGCGTTTTGGCATGGGGCTCCCCACTAGACACCATCCTAGAGTTAACTACGTGTATCCAAACAATCCAGCCTGCGAGAACTGCGGATCAAATATCCACTTAGAAGCAGGGTGCAAGGCTCTCACACAATTTCGCAACTGTGGGGGGATCGCATCGATCGGATTCCTGGGGCAGCCAAGCCAGACTCAAAGAGCCTAGACCAGTGACAAAATAGCAGCTCGTGTGGATCCGTCACATCGAACTAGAGAGTTTCTCAGTGGTAGCTCGTGCCAGAGCCGCAGCTAAAAGGGCCGAAGAGGCCATCATCACCTCAGTGAAGGATGTCTCGATGGCCGAGGGATAGGTTTCGGAATGCTGGAATCTGAAGAAGAGGCTCGAGGACACAGCAACCTAGTAAATGCCTAAGAAAGGCATTTACTAGCCCCATAGCAGGATACCGGCTGTATCATAGGTGCCTGCTAACCCATCTATTGCTCTCAGAGGAGATAGAGTAACACTGTCATCTGGAAGGTATGACGGACGAGGGAATGTGTAAGAAGCGTATTGCTTGGGTCCAACATGGAAGAATCCTCTAGCTTTCGGAGTTAATTTGATTTCGGGGTTTTTCTATATTTTCGTTTCTGTTTTAATCAGCTGCACTTTAAGCAGCGGTTTACAAGTTTGGAATGAGTTCTGGTGTGGAACTAACCATAGGAAACGCTGCCGGCTCCACCGGTACTGCACCCATAGTTCACACGGAGCTTTTGCATGGAACCAATCAAAAAGAAAACAAACATGGTCATCACAAGACCCCTCCACGCAACTCATTAAGTTGAGGGTGAAGGCTGGACACCTGTCAGTGGCGTCTTCTTGTTGGAAAATATATACTGTACGATATGATATGGATATATGTGATGAAGTAAAGAAGACTTGATATTTTACAACTATGAGAACATTGGACTTATATATACATCTAAGGGAGAAATCCCCAATAGTCTCATGTGCCTATCAAACCTAGTGATTACCAGCCACCTCTCATCTACCATGATGAGCTAAGATACACTGTAGTACGTAAATATCCAAACGTATATGCCACAGTAGGCGCGATTAGCGCACTCAAGACATGTGTAGAGAGAGACGATCTTGTCGGGAACCTGAGACGAAACAGATAGTGTTTGAGTCCTAAATTCGAATCTGAATTTCCAACACTTCTACAAACCTGGAAGTGAAATATTCTCCCAGAGCCGAGATTCAGTTACAAACAAGGGTGAGATGAATTTTAATTTGATGGATTTTCGGCTTGAAGGAGTTGTACTCTGTATCTTGATCGAAAAATCGGTCAACAGAGATTTCATAGCCACAAGAAAGGTTAACTTAATCTTGACACCACCATCATACGTTTCACAAAGGGATCTAGGTCTATTTGGGGGTTGTATTTAAACAACCGACATCTCCCAAACTCCTGGTGTATTTGCGACGAAGTATTTCTCGACCGATCCTATGCCTGCGGCCCACCTCCATGCTTGTCACATCACCTACCAACATACGCCCTAATGAGGTACGACTGCTCGTCGTGAAAGAGTACAGGAGGAATTATTGAGGTTTTCCCACGAAGGTTTTCCCTCAATACATGGTCTTAGGATCATGGTGAATGCGTTCCTACCTATTCGACCTGATGTAACAAGCGTGAGGCATGTAGCAGGAAAAGTCAGGCACCGGACGGGCTTTGCTGGAAAATGGAGGAACTTGTATTCTAGGTGTCTTCCATACGTGTCATGTCCACTGGATGGAGGGCGTAAGCCTGGCACTAGAAATATAATAATAATGATAATAATACGCCCTAATGAGGAAAGTTATGATGGAAATGGAACGTGTACAAAGAAGGAAAAAAAGGAAAGATACACTGAGGGTATCAAAAAGATCCTCGATGACGATAACAACCTATTGTGGTGGTGATGGCTAGGATTACAATGCACAAGAGTAATGATCACTGAGGGTGAAGAACATTCCAGGTGGTTCCATGATGGATAGAAGAGTAATGGAGCACTGTATGGAAAGTGTTTCTAGATAATACTACCAGATGGAGGATACTAGAATATTCTGTGATACTGTTTTGGGAAAATAAGGTGAGAGTCTCGCTACCTCAGATGTGTATATAAGTAGCGCTTTCTATCTCTCAAATCCTCATAGTTCTGAATACCAAATATATCAGCAGCTCACATTGATTCATTGATAATCATCCGTAAACCTTCTGCCAATAAACCTTCGTAAGCTCTTACCTTTACGACACAACCCAACAGTACCATATGAAGGTGCAAAGCTAGAGAAACAATGAGGTCAGGGACGGCATTTATATTTTGGAGTCAATGGGGCCGTCATGGGCTCGAGCGCGTGGTGGCCGAGGCTGAGGAAGAATTTGCGCTACAGCATATATACAGCGGGTTTCTGGATGGTCAGGCTTAGTATTAATCAACACATGGGTGAAGTCTGAGGTGGCTCGCTTATTTAGGTAGTACTAGGTATATCTGCACATCTGTGACAGCCCAGCACCCCAGTATTAAGTGCAGATGCAATGACGTAGCAACTAGCCAGTTTTGTTCAGAGCTAGCCCACATGGAATGCACGGGTCAAGTATAAATTATGTACTATTACAGATCTGTAGATGCATTCCTTTCCTTCTCTTCCTTAGCTTAGAATCTTATATATTACTATCCTGATCTGAGTCTCTACTTGATTCGAAATTTTCATTGCTTAGCTAGTGCTCTTTCTAGACACTCATTACTTCATGGTAGTGGAGCTGGTCCGGCCCGGCCTCACCTGTGCTTGAGCTCTAGTAGGAGTGCTACGGGTGTCATGTACCTAGCACGTTTATGAACAAAACAAAACGGCTCATTAGGCTTAGCATAGACTTAGGCCCAGCTCATGCAAATCTATTCTTAAATGATAAGTCAAGATTGCAGATAAAACACCATAACTATCAGTCGTGAGTCATCTAAGCCACACGCATTATGAACTATTTTAATAATCAACTTGCAAACATTAGAATGAAGCTGGGTTGAAATAGACGGAGATGCCGGCACTCTTCCGAGGGGACGTCATGATCTATTTTGAGAATGATAGGATATATGGGAGGGAAGTCATACTATTGTAAATAAATAGAAGCCTTTCATGTCTCTATTTGCTACTTGAAGATTTTCATTGCATCATGCTTTGAGTACAGCTTGAATAAAGCGCCATTTCAAGACCGTCATAGTCACGGCGTGCCTTAGGTTGGATCAAGATCGCCGTCTGCTGAAGTTATGCCAGTAATGACTAGAAAGTTAAAGGCGAGATGACGTTACTTAGTGTAGTACATGGAAGACTGACCCAGCGAGGTGTCAGTAGATGAACACGAGAGAGATAAGGAACAGACAAAGAAATATTACGAGAAGGTGCGAGGTTGCGCAGAAGATGAGACAGTAAGTGTACAAGAATATATATGGAGAAGCTGGAGAGCTACTTTGTAGTGGGTCCAGCTTCTTAAAGTGCAACTATCTAACATAATCCAACTACGACTAAAGCAAGGTCTACTCATGACTCATCTCCTGACCTCAACAATTTGGATTCAAGTCGGTGCATTACCTGGCCTCACCGTATGAGTGCGAATGTTAGGGTATTCCAAATACTTACTTCTTGGAGTTCCCGCTTCAGCTCTGTGTGCCAGATTGGAGCGAAGGCGTTTGAAGTGTAATTGTAGTGGAAGAGAGGCTGGATGGACTGCTAAAGATGACTGAAGGTCTACTTGAGATCATTTCGAGAAACTAATGGTTTGAATTGTAGGTAATGTAAATATGTAGAGAAACTAAAGGTTCGAGAAATCACTTGTGATGATTAAAGGTACTTAAGGCAACCAGAGATGATCCGAAGGTGCTGGGTATGATGGAAAAGCAATGGTGATGTTCTCACTGACTACGGACCAAGCCTTAATAAATGTACCATGTGCCAAGGACTATATTGTTGTCATGGCAACATAGGGAGAAGGGAATCCTTAGACTGAGTCAAGAATATCTCGCCACGACGGGAAAGATATCAAAGTCTCCCAATGTAAAATACGTCATCACAATTCAAATGATCACAAATGTCGGATCTCATAAATGACCAGAAAACCTATAAATACAGCTACGTGTGTACATGGGACGGAAATGCATGTACTGCAGGTAGTTGTGAATAAGCCTAGGATTATTGCACAATTCTTTGTTTAATTGAAGAACACGTATCTACATCTGGCCATAAAGATCTTTTTCTTGTCCTTACCAGCAACTCGACCCTAAATTTCCTAGATAGACAGCATATATATGTAGATGTGTTGTAGAAATAATGCCCCTCAGTCATGATATTGTATTGCTCCCTCATCGAACCTACTACCCAGGTGAAACTAATTACATGATTTTTAGTCACGGGCATATCAACAACATGGCCAAATTTTTAGCTCTGATAATTTCGATTTTAGTTGCTATATTGATATATTATCTCTGGTGCATGTGGCGTACATTGAGTGTAGATACGATTTTCATACATTACGACGCCTAAAAATTTATCATCCCCATCCACAACCAAGTAATATGGAGGAAGTCGTCCTGGAAAATGATTAGCGCAGAAAACCAAGCTGGCTATGAAATTTGCTTACCCCGCTCACCGTTGTAATTGCTTAGAGGAATATTGGCAATATAGCAAGTTTGACCGTTTCCAAAGTATAGACTTTGTATAACTGTTTTCTGTAAAGTCAAACTTGGTGTAGCCAAATTTTTAAGGCCCTTTTTAATGTCCTTCGATTTTATTTTTTGATTTCCACATTTATAATCTTGTGCCGCAGAAAATGTTGGAGAAAGGCACAGGAACGCAATTAGTTGAGTAATGGTTTGGAGCTTCATTGTGAGAATGGACGTCTTTGCTTCTGCTTGAAGGGTTTATTGGCTGTGTATAGACTTAATTATTTCCTCTCAGTGGACACCAAGTAGGAAAATTCGGCCTGAGCAGTATTAAAAGACGAATGAGAGAAGCTCTGGAAAGGCAAGAAAGAGTAGATTGTGGAAAAAAGAATGTTCAAGTTCTCCAAGAAAGACGAATGAGGTGGAAGCTGCTGGATTCTATGGTTTGGAGCAGATAGCAGTTACATTTATAAATGCTGAATTCGCGTCAAGAGAAATTCCATATAATACACATGGGCAAAATGAATCATGGGGCATGTGTCAAATGGCTCAAGCAGTGGAGATGAACATCCTTCAGTTTATATGAATCTGCTTGCTGAAATTATTTCTGTACGATTTAGACTTCCCTGAACCAGATCCTTCCTCTAAAGACTTGTTCATTCACCTTCATCACGAACCTTCAAAAGTCGTGTCAGTCATGTCGACCCGAAGGATTGTTTCAGGGTTTCTTGGGACTTGGTAACTTAGTTTGAGCTTGAGGGACTTCAACTTTTGATACTTTATTGCTCTTGAAATAATACATTGACGACAATCGGCAACATGGTTCTTGATTCTAAAATATCCAGGGAATGATACAAGTCTGAAAGCTGGAGAGCTTTCAATATGGTGATCTACTTGCTTGCTATACCTCTGCACTACCCACTATAAACTAAACTCATCTGATTCCGACTTGATTCCTGTCAAGCCAGAAATCTTCCTTGAATCTAATGGAATATCAGTTAACCTATAAGGATACTAATCATTAACCCAGAACTCCCAGAAGCTAGTTGCTAGAATGGTTCAGAAGCCATCAAAACGACTAGAAATTATTTTGATGGATACCAACTGAAGCCAGGATCAGACTCTACATGAAAACTACGGGTCTATATTTAATACAGCAGGAGCAATATACTCTATGATCCAAGAGCTAGCGGCATATTACCCTGACGTAAATCAGTTTGTGACAGATTGGTAGTTGCTCGGATCAAAGCTGAATATATCTCAATTATTGGTCACTTGATTTCCCAAACAAGTTTCGATCTGAAGGAGCCGTACGTGTTTTCTTCTGCTTAAAATGTCTATTATATATTTGTTACATTAAAATTTAGGCCGATAAGCCCTGTTCCAACTAGCTGGGCGGTTGGCACTGCAAGAGGCCCAATGTAGCAGATGAGAGCCATGATCTCGTCATTCCGTAGACAATATTGAATGACGCATTCAGGTGATCTCCTAACTAGAACTAATGATTTAACCGGTATTTAAAAAAGAATTCCGTCAGCGTGACGCTATTTGGCCATTTATTTCATTAGACAGTGTAGATTGGAATTTTCGGTGTGTTTTCTAAGTCTCTTTCCGCTTGAACCAGCCACTAAACTCATCAATGCCACAAACTCGGACAAGATTCCAAAGTAAAAGGGGAGTAAAGACTCGCATGACGTGATGCCGAGATGGCAGAAAGAGTGGCGGATGAGGGATTTCTCTCGTGCGAAAGTGTTGATTAGAATCGTGTTTTTGCATTGAAATTGCAAGTGGTGTTCTGACAAGTCTCCGAGCCAAGACCGCGTAGCCAACATATATCCGAGAGTCCATGGTTATAAATGGGCGAACTTTATCGAAATCCAGGTGTTCGGGCCGATGGCTAGTTATTTACACCTCAATGACAAGCTTTCAGTCCGGGAATCGCATGACGATCGGTATTAATTGGAATATATCAAGAAGAGCTGTATTTTCGAACTGTCATCGATTAAGGAGCTTCACATATACCTCTAATCGGCTCTCTATAGTCACAAATAGAGCGTTGGATTTTATAAAGTCGTATCACCCTAGCCTAAAAACTGCCAGGGAAGTTTCACGTTAAAATTTGAATTTGACTCGTTTTTTTGACACTAAATCGGCATTTCCGTCGCCGAGAAACCTAAGTCTACCTGTCACGAAACTTTTGCCACTTTTTATTGCGTCTTTGGCCTCGGCCACGTAACTGAATGCAAGTTATCGTAGCCTAAGACGCATTTTTTCGGTAAGAGGTTGACAAGGCGGGCATCACTGATTTACGCAGGTATCTATAATTTGATTTGTCCTCACAAAGCCAGTTCAGGTATCCCACGGGCCCATACACATATCTATTGCTACAATATTTACAGAGGTAACTTGTTCGAGGGAAGGCGCCCTAATTATGCTTCTCTCAACTCTTTCGAGTTTCTAGGCCTCCCTTGAGGAAGCACGCTTCCGTCTATCATGGGCGAAATTGTCATGATATGAGACGATCAAGTAGTCGAAGCTAGGGCACAGCGTGCGACTCAAGGCCCCAGGAGATATCACCAGTATCTAGGTTAGGCAATCATATATTTAGTTCTATAAATAAATTATTCAATTGTCTTGATTTGGCGCCTTGTGGCCCATGCAGGTTTTATCGGAAGCCTTGTACTATTAAGTAGGATGACTCAATTTGACATTGAGAACACTCACACTCAGATTTCATTTGCAGAAACCACTCGAGGTTAACCCTTACGGCGTATAACCTCTTCCGTGCATACTCACCAGAGGGGAAAGCGTGAAAAACCTATGGTTATCCAAGTGTGCTTTCATCATCCCACAAGTACATCATCGCCGCGAGAGAGAGTGGTGTGGGGATTTCACTGGATTCGGACCAGCTTTGACATGTCTCAATTAGGCTAGGTGTTAAAGCTACCCAGAATCTACTTGGGAGAACGGGCCGAATGGTGTACCACTGCACCATCCAACCCTAGCTCTATAGATGTACCCACAAAAACAACTTTATCCAATCATCACTTCGCAGTATGACTTCTGCATAGCTCATAACCACAACAGACATCCGGCCTAACATTATCTACTACCTCATATTCTTCATCAAGTCAAAATTGGCCACACTAGTCTTTAATTACGATTTCTGTTGTAATCTATGAATTTGGAGACTCATGGTGCTCTAGACTTACGGACTCCCCATTCCATCTAGGTTCCAAACACGATCTTCCGCATCGAATTCGAATTGAAGTACATGGGTATATAGTGCTTCGGACTACCTAAGAATAAATATGATGAGCAACTTAAAAATTGATGGAAATAGAGGATGGAAAGATCATAACAAGATTAAAGGAACTATTTGAAAGAAAAGCCGCATTGCTGATAGCCCATGGGTCGCTTCAAGATCTGAGGGACAGGTGCTTATGCGGTAATATAGCCATTCAGTGGCTGGCACGGCGCCGAAGGCACATATGCTCTTCATGCAATATCTAGTGACATAACTATTGTCGTTCCAGAGTGTCGACTAGAGTCTGCTAACCATTCATGTTGGTCACAAATGGCTACGTTTTGCCCGGCGACTCCAGGATAATGTCAAAGGTATATGTGGATCCTGTGTGCTCTTGGAGGATACAACTGCTGTCGCTACTTATCAGCAAGCTAAGGAATACTGCGTCGAGACATTGCAATTCAATAACTTGAGTCGTGCTGTAATGCGTCTTCGGACTACACGCATTAGTCACTGTCACGGCTTCAGTACAAAATGCATGGACAATCTTGTAGGTTTTGTATATTAATTATATGTCTGATTATAATTCTATATAATATCACGTGACTTATTCTTGTAATATTTCCTTATATAGAATAGCGCTGGGAATAAGAAATTGGCCCCCAAATGTAATTATTAGCTGTTCCTTAGGAGGGATGGAGTTTGGCCAAAAATGAATTGATACCAATATTGTTACAACAAGCTTGTCACGAAACCCGTCCACTTGAAGTATTCCGACAGTAAATGTTGCTGTATTTTTAAAGTCCTGAGCTAAAGTAAAAGCTCTACGTCGTGCTGTGGGTACAGGCCCAACTGTTACAGGCTTAGGGCCTTGTAGGATTAGAATCGGACTCATCCGATTCCACTTGTAACGATTGCTCACGTGACCATTGGATAGTCAGGCTTGAAGTGAGTTATGTAAGATTTAGTAGATACTCAATTGTGTAGCTCGTGTAGTTCTTTCGTTATACAGAATATAAACCTTTATTTTTGGATTCACCTATGCGAACAGCTATCGTGTTCAGTCCTTTTACACCAACTCATTCCAACCACGTAAACTTCCACAGAAATGATAGAAGTTCACAGCAAAGCTTCAATAAAAATTGGCAGAAATCTCAATTCGGTCCAGATCTCGCACTTCTCGCCAGTCCCATTTCCTGTCACAACTTCCGAGTTATAATTCCTGATCTTGTGTTGTACTTTGGCAGTTCTATAGAAAAAAGTCTAACCTCTACCAAACCAATTGAGTAGCCAACATCACTAACACGTCGGTCCCAATTTTCCTCTTGGATCTAGGACTGTATGCATTCCAATCGCCTCCACAGCGATCTAACACCCTTACCTGACTCCAACACCTTATCAATCTTTCCCTTCCCACCACCCCCGAGAGACTCAAACCCATGGACCCATCGTACCGCTGGCGACCATGCCATCGGTACGAGTTACGAAACGCCAGCACTCGCTGGTGGATTACGCCAAGCTCCGACTACGGTCGCGCTTATTGGAGTACGGTGTTACAGGCTGCGCCTTACATCCATGTACTTGTGCCTATCTATGTACTAATCGCCGATGTTCGTTTATGGGATTACAAGTGATCGCCGATCTGACAAGTACAAATCGTCGATAGATCACCTCAAGAATGCGGATGATCAGCGATCCGATGGATATTAACCTCCCTGGGTCAGAGCTACATGTACATATGTCCTACAGCCTAGATAGATACCATTTCCTAGATAATTAGAAAATAGACTGTATAACAGCCAGCTTACGTTGTTCTTATTGTTTTGGTGATAGCCCATCAAATACCGCATCACCATCGATGAGATGGATTTTGAAAATGCCGAGGCTGCCATCACCACAAAAGTGATGTATGCCCCGGAGATCGAGATGATTGACAGGGTCGTCGACGAATTCGTCACCAAAGGCCTGTCCGACTCCATGTGGACTGCCCCGACTAATTCAGGCAGCTCTGAGCCAACTCAGCAGACGGAGATATTGATCCCGTCGCCAACTACTTGTTAAAGTTATGAGCTTGAGCGAAGATGGAGGTTAGACCGATACAGTAAGTCTTATATGAAGTTGTAGAAGGAAGATTTGAGTGAAAACAATTGCATTGAGATGTATGGTTCTGAGTAAACTTGAGATGATAAAAGTGAGATTGCGTGTGTGCATATCTCTTTTTTTTGCATCAGATTTTAATTGCGTATGCAGCTATCTAGCTATGACACAATCTCAGAGAAAATAGATAGAAAATATGACTCAATTTACAATAAGAGCACTCATGCCTCGGATTTCATTTGCAAGTATCACTGCGAATTATTCTTATTATTATTAAATCATTTTATTGTCCTGTCTGAGTCTATGACTGTATAGGACATGCAGGTCCTCTCTACCTACAGGCCAAGGATACCTATGCCAGTAGTATACCCCTCCTATGTCTCCCATACAGCTCCCCTCAAACAGTACTACCCCTCACAAGTCCTCATTTGATCATACACTTAGAGGAGCCCTTTGCCCTTCATTATCTCCCCTCTCCAGCCAACGAAACGATGGCCATTTGCAGGTGTATGGCAGCCGGGAAAAATCGCAAAAACCACTGGGTGCGGAGCTCTCCTAATACCTACATTAGGACTAAATCCGAAGACATAGTGCCCCTTCTGAAGCGTTCGAAGAGGCTGGCCAGCTGGGCGCTGCAGACTTGTGTGTACCTCGGGAAATTCGCACTCTGCCTTTCTAGCCTCCTTCCAACTCCTTCCCGAAGGTCGTGCTGAAATGTCAGAAAAGTCTTGACAGAGCGTGGTTGCTGTACAGTAGCTTAGCCTAACTTCTTTTGTGCCGTCCAGGGCGCTGGGGAGTGCCGTTGACTCGTCGACAAAAGAAGCCCTCCTGGCTAATTAGCCGAAATCTCGGTCTTGGCGCCCACAAACGTTCCAAAGTTGAAAACCCCTCGAAAATGTCAGTCCTAGCATGGTCTTCAGAGACCTGTCCCCCCTCTCGCACCACATCTCAGCCGCCTATCCTTCCACAAGATATAGAGCCCCATTAAAGCATCAGTCCCCCATAATCCATAACCCGAGCTTTGTATATTATGACTTGATTTCCTTCTTACGAATATACGTAGCGTCGTAAATTTGTAGTGAGTGACGGCCGGTAGTTAATGGGGCAAGCTCCAGTTTGCAATTGGAGTAACTTCTTTATTGGTCGTTGAGGCAAAATGAGGCGTGGCTGGAAAGAGGTTGAGGACTGAGATGAGAATAGTAAGAAAGGAATTGTCGAGAGGTCATCAAATGGAGACAAGCTTGAGGTTGCTTTCGACTTCGATTCGGATGCGATTCTTCTTGGCTATCCCAGATATGCAGAGCATACTGAGCGATTACACCGGCACCACTGGAAGGTGAAGAATTGGTCTTTGCCGGCTCCGACCGACTGGTGTTTGGCGAACGGAGATTGCGTAAACCCTGTGCTAGCGTTTTTTTTTTTGCATCATATTTTAATTGCGTGTGCTGTTAGAATTTAGAATAATTGGGGCTATCAATTAGGCCACAGTGTTGGTACACACGTGACTACAAATTCTATACTTAGTTTCACCTCGGTAGTTACTTGAATGAATGCGCTCTACAACCTCAATGACAGAGGGGTCATTATTTCCTTAATATATGCAGCTAACTAGCTATGACACAATATCGGAGAAAATGTACAGAAAAGATGACTCAATTTACAGCAAGAGCACTCATGCCTCGGATTTCATTTGCAAGCACCACTGCGAAGTTATGCCGGCTTTTTCTTCACCCCAAGTCAACCCTCATCCGTGAATACCCACCCAGCGGAACGTCTCAAAAACTCTGAGTTATCCAGACATGCCTTCATCATCAACTGAACTTTCTCCGCGCAAAATGCGATAAGGCGTCTCTTTCCCAATTGGAGTAGGTGCCCAGGCTACTCAAACTATACCGGAGAACACCACCAGGAGGCTGACCACGGCACCTTCCATCGTTTGCGTGTTTTTATAGTGTCCGCTGCACTCTCGCAATCGAAGTCTTGGCGCGCACACAAAACTCAATTCGAAAACTCGTTGTCAAAATTATAAAATCCACGCCCGTCGAGATTGTATCCATCCTCTGTGTCATCTTGAAAACTTGTCCCGATCCCTCTCACGTCCTTCCCAAAGAACTGTTTCCCAGATTTGTGCGCCACGCTTTGCTTCCTCCGTCGGGTGTGAATATCGGCGCGGGCGTATATTTGGCGACTAGCTGAGGCCAGAGAATAGTTGATGAGAGGTGTGGTCATTGAAACCAGGATGTACTAAGTCGTACTTGTAAACTTGATGAGACTTGGGTAGGCGTCAAACTCGTTGAGAGCGAAAATTTGACATGGCGCAGAATTTTGAATTATTGCCTCGTAGGCCAACTTGTCCAGTATTGCGAAATTTGACTGAACTTGGCTCTGGGAGAATATTTCACTCCCAGGTTTGTAGAGGACACCGCGTATAGGTGTTCAGTCTTGCCCTCCCCTGTGCTAGCGTTGTTTACTGCTGTTTGTAGGAGATCCCGCACGGGCTACCTATTGGGATTAAAAGGAGTCTGGTAGCTGTGTTTGGAAGAGTAGTCGAATTGACATCCTTTTATCCTTCATTTTTGCATAAGCTTCTCTCTACCAACAAGTCCACGAACTAAGTAGTGGGTTATACATTTCAATAACACCTGCCAATCACCACATCCTTGCTGAGAGCAAAAGATGAGTTCGCAGGCACCCTTTATCCAGCCGTTGTCCTGCTCTTTTTTTGTTGAAGCCTTGACGGCTCCGCTCAGGCTCGTAAGAACCTCAAACCTCCTCTTCATTCTCCAGGATTCCAAAACTGTTCCCGGCTGCCATGCATACATCTTTCCTCGACTCGTACATTGCCTCATAGGCTTTTCGGCTGCAGCTTTGAGTGTTGTAGAGGTAAGAGCTCGTTGAGGATTTAGAGCGGAAGGTTTAGGGATAGTCATCAGTCAATCAATGTGGACTACTGATTATTTGATATTAATAACTATGAGGATCTAGGTGTGATTGGCGATCAACAAAACAATATAGTAAATGAATGGTGGCGGATCACTGTCTGTTTACTGCATACATCTTGGAACTGTCCACCGAGGGGAGGCTACTTAAGGTGTCCCAACTCCTCATGCGTTAACCACATTATCTGCTCTACTACATGATATCCTTGATATTCCGAGTAGGCTCGTCATAGCAAATCTAGGTCGAGTTGGTCCATTATTCCATACGAGACTTGCTGCAACAACATCCTGTTTCCATATTTGTTGCAACTCTGTATTTGTATGGCTGGGTTGGACATCCCTCCAGATAGTTAGGCTAATGACACAATTATGATTAGAGTATGTGCAACACTCACAAGGAGATAGGCACAGCCTGTAACTCTAGGAGGTACAAAATGCTACTTACATACACATCTGAGGTAGCTACACTTTCGCCTTATTCTCCTAAAAAAAGTATCACGGAATATTCTAGTATCCATAGTTCTGCTCCTGTATAGCCTAGTTGACATTACAGTTTACAATAAGGCTGCATGGGGAGGGATTAATGAATCTGATCGAAACGTCACTACTAGTCTGGAAGTTTAAGCGTTATTAAACACAAGTGTCACCTATAAATACTTGGATGAGTAGGAAGTTTTCAGATTCGGGCAAAGGCATATAGGCTGAAGCGTGATTATAGTGGAGAATAGGTTGTATGAACTACAAAAGATGACTTAAGGTCTACTTGGGATCACTTAGAGAAACTAAAGGTTTGAATTGTAGGTAGTGTAAATATCTAGAGAGACTAAAGGTTCAAGCAAATACTAATGGTGGCTTAAGGTACTAGATGTGACCAGAGATGATCCAAATGTGTTGTGTACGAAAGAACACTAAGCGTGAAGAACTTTGTAGCCAGAGACCGAGCCATCAAACACATACCATATACCATGTGCCAAAACGCACAATGTGTGAAAATCGAAAATTCTCTTTTTCCATTTTTCCACCCCTCTCGATCTCGTCGCATATATCTTTGAATTGTGATCGAGCACAGGCATTTTGACCATGCCTACTGTTCGAAAAAAGCGTCCCAACGCCACATTGGACAACTCGAGAGTCCGCCCGACGGCTCTTGCACAGACGCCGGGCCTTACCCAGTCTCCAAAATGCGCGGAGATGAGCAAGGCCTCAATTAAAGAGGAGGAACAAACCTTCCCCGCTGCCGCTAAGCTCGATACTGATATGATCGGGTCAGTTGAAATCATTGAGGAAGTACCTCAACCAGCCTCCGTCCCCCAATGGATTGTGGAATCATCTAAGCCTCCTTCGAGCGCATCAAAACCGTCGGAGAAAGCTGCGCCAAATGTAGCTTCAATGAAAGAGTCGCAGCCTCAAGCTGCCACGAAAGCAGACTGCTCGTCCGAACTTCGACCCATAACCGAAGCCGAACAACGACGCGCCGCCGAAACAGCGACAAATCTGGCACTCTGTTCCGCCGCAATCTCTGGTGTCGAAGCAATCCTTCTCCCATTAACTAATGGAATGATTGGAGAATTCGTACCCTCGACGAGAGTCTACCTACGCGCCGTCATCACGTAATACATGGACACGGGCCCGGTCTCCAGGCCACCCGTCCTCCCTCCTCGCACGTCAAACCCCGTCCCAAGGGCTTCAGACGCCATGAGCCAAACATTACCCGCCGTCACAGTGCTGTCTATAAAAAGCACCTGGGCCACGGTGGCCAGAAACGGACTGCCACAAAAAGCAGTTCCTAAAGTGAGAGCTGTGCCATGACTTGCGGAAAAGACCCCAAAAAAAGACGCACCGAAGGCGATAGTCGACAAACGACCTTTCCTTCGCCTCGCCAGCGACCACCCGTGGCGCAAGCTCTCGCTTTGCGCTGCACAGCTGAAAATACAGCAAGAGCTGGAGTGCGCCATAGGTGACGTCAGCACTCTCCACCGAGTCAGAACCAGCTTTACGATTCTGAAAAGGGATGAAAATACAAGTATAAGGCTTCTAGATGCCGCACCGAAATTGTCCGATTTCAATGCTAAGCTCGAAGAAGCCTCCAACCTTGTCGCCTTTCGGATCGCGGATGTTCCCGTGACCATAAGAACACCCGATGGTTTGTTTGTGTTTAATGTACTGCTTGAATCTTAGACTATCTAGCACATTGGACTCCTCTCTAACCGAGGCCACACCTTGTACAGTGCTCCTTGCCTCTTTTATTACTTGAAAGATCATTGATATATTGCCCTTGATGAATATCTATTCAGCTCAGTATTACCCCATGGAATTCGGCCACCTTTTCCACGGAACCTTCTACCCCAAAAAATAAAAATGGTAGCAATGGAAGTTGCGTGCGCGAGAAAAAGTCTCAAAAAACCTGCAGCCCCAGCCAGGCAAAGCCTAGATACCGTGATCACCTGAGGTACCAATATATATCTATATCTCCCTTCTCTGTAACATTCAAGGCTGACTTGATCCCATCCGCCATCTCCGTATCGAGTGCTAGGTGCGCTCCGGAAACTCATCGGATGGCTTTTCCTCCACGATCAAGGGTAGGTGATGAGTAGGGCTCCGACCCTACCATCAGATCTGATCGTAGTTAGCTTCATGTTAATGGTGATAGGGGGATGTGTTGAGAGATGAAGACGATACAGAACGCGAAAGCGATTGGGAATCCTCATCGAAGTGAGGACTTTGTTACTCAATCTTGGCTCTGGCGAATCTACAGTGGGAGTTGGAGATTCGTAGGGACACCACCGACAGGTATTGAGAATAGTCTTCCATATGCATCGCGAAAAATGTAGTTGCGTTTCACCGGATTCGAGCTAGAAATCTCTGTCGAAGGCTAACAGTAATCACCAAAGAAGTTGGACAGGGCAATGTCTCTGATAGGGTCTGTCCATACGTACGTTTGTTGTTTGCTTCGGCCAGTGCTCTTAATCAGTATCTAGAACCGCAGGTGACATATTCCTAGCGGATGTCTATATTTAGAGATCATATGATTAGGTAAGTCATGATAAGTATATACAGTCTAAAAATTCTCTGAGAAATATTAAGTTATTTTCACTGAGTTATATTTTCCTTTAACTACATATACTTGGCCTGTCACAGGTCAGGCTCCCAGCTACCTAACAATTTTCTGTCTCATTTGGGATATGTGTCCGAGCCATCCAAAATTGACTTGGTTGAGCGGCCCAGATGTTGTACCACTGCACTATTCAGACATAGCGGTGTTTATAGTGCCACCTGCACTCTCGAACTCTTACTCTTGGCCTGGACAAGTCTCGATTCGTAAAACTCCGTGAGTATTCTAAATCTCACCTCTTTTGGGATGGTATCCAATGTTCGCATCATCTCCTCAATTTGATGAGAAATCTCTCATATCCTTCCCAGAAACCTTCCTCTCAGATTTGTACACCATGATTTTTTTTCTTCAGCACTTATTGATATTCTTGTAGGCGTATATTTGGAGGCCAGTTGAGGCCAGAGATTGATATGACGATGGGAGGTCATTGAAATAAGGATATATTAGGTCGTAAGTGTAGACTGAATGGTACTCCGGTCGGAATCCACCTTTACAGGAATGAGATATTGATTTGGTTAGGAGCACTGAATCATTGCCTCGTAGGCCAGCTTGTTCGGTATTTCAAAACCTGATTGAACTAGATTCTGAGAGACAAATCCACTCCCGCGTTCGAGGTGGATACTACTGATAGGTGATCAGTCTTCGTCCTATAAAAATTATAAAGTTAGTCCCATTCATGTTTAAGTAGACAGAGTGTTTGTTGGAAGTCATGTGACTTAAACAAGACCGCAAGGGTTGTAAATAAGGCATACTCAATAAAGTATAGCATCGGAGCCTTGTATGGACTCCTCAAAAGGGATGGAACAACACAATCCAGAATTAGACACCTTTCGTCAAAAATGGCTCGCCGAGGTATCTTCTAGAGTAAAGTTAAACTCGACCTGTTCAGCTGCTCCAACTCTAACACCAGGAGAACCCAATTCCTCCCCTAGTATTACTAATCTAAAACAACATGAGATCGTTACACAATCATCCAAGTCCAGTGATTATGCTGAGTTCACAAATAGAGAACAAATTTTAAAGACGCGTTGTAATGACCCGCAAGTTGCATTACTACTTTATGAGCAAGCTGTAGAAAGGGAAGATCAGGGTCATCTGGGAGATAGCCTTGATCTTTACCGCAGAGCTTTCCGCGTAAGCTGAGCAGTTATCCCCACACTTTCGAGGATAACGAATCTAATACAAGTAGATTGATGAAGATGTGCAATGTACGTACCAAAATAAACATTTTCCGCTATCCTCTGAGACTATCACTCACAACATCATATCCAACGAGCCCATAGAGCCTGGCTCCAAAGAATCCTCATTTAGCACGGCTCAAAATGTTACCAGAGAAATGAATTCTGGCTTCTCTGAAATTCCAATTGAGTCAGAACTGTCAGATGTGAGAGACACGTCTCTACCATGCCCTATTATAGAACTTCCGGACGAAATTATCGTTCATATCTTCAAGAATCTAGCTGTACTTGACGTAGCTAGTTTTGCCAGAGTGGCACAGGTATGCAAGAAATTTGCATTTTTCGTGGCGACAGAAGAGCAAATATGGAAAAAGGTCTGTCTTAGTTTTGAGGTTGGTTTCGGCGCAATGCACTATGAATGGCAACTAGATGTCCTTGGCGGGCAACTCCTCCAAACCAATTGTCGGAGTCCGAGCAGCAATTCACATGATGAACTTATTCAGTTTGAAAAGAATACTATCTCTGAGGTTTTACTCCATAAGGTTTATAGATCATCATGGTGTCAAATGTTTCGTTTGCGACCAAGAATACGCTTCAACGGCTGCTACATCAGTACTGTCAATTACATGAGACCTGGACAGTCTGAGCCGTCTCAGAGCTCTTGGAATACACCAATCCTCATTGTGACATACTATCGGTACCTCCGCTTCTTCCGCGACGGAAGTGTGGTAAGTCTTTTAACTACAAATGAGCCAGTGAGCGTGATTCATCACCTTACTAAAGATCTTACTGAAGCTTGCCGTAAAGATGCAGTAGCACATCCCTCAGCAGTAAAAAAAGCTTTACGGGGGCGCTGGCATTTATCAAGCATCAGTGAAGTTCGTGGATCCAAGTCGGGTGAGATTAGTGGTGACGTTATAATTGAAACCGAAGGTGTTGTGCCTAAATATAAATATCAAATGAAGTTATCTCTTCGAAATGCTGGAAAAATTAGTAAAAACAATAAACTTGTCTGGAGGGAATTCTGGTGCCTCAATACCTTGACCGATGACTCCAGCGAATTCAACTTAAAAACCGACAAGCCATTTTATTGGAGTAGAGTCAGGAGTTATGAAAATCAGTGCTAGAGGTTCTTCGTCTGCAATTCAGATATTTATATTCCACATGTACCAGTCACACTTCAGACATATCATACATATCCGGATATACTTCAGATAAAGTTCTTAGATACTGGTTTTCCCTAGACTGGGTGCTGCCAAAATTAATCATTGAATAAACTTTGTATAGTTAGATTTTCACTAAATGTGTGTTTTTTACCTATGCCCACCCATCACTAATCGCTATCCATCGATCCCTGGGCTTGAGGCATTCACAAACTTCAAAATTTAGTGTTGTAAACAGTCATCCAGGATCAAAAATTTAGTCTCTTTTCCTGTAATTTACTATGTGGGGTATATCTTATCAACTTTGAGACTCAACAAGCGTGTACGAAAGTTTGTTGCACATTCATGGTTGAATTGATACCATCTAAAAACTTTTTCGATATCTTCACATGCAATGTATAGCCGCTGAAACAACTACTTGTCTAGAGATTTTGGGAAATTAGCGACTTCTTTAGCCTTAAGGTTAAAGATCGTATTTAGCTTTGGCGATGACTGAAGTGAAAAGCGATGAGTAATTTTAAGTCATTTATGTGTCCCAAGCTGGTCTGCTTCATTGTCCCCATTGGTATAAATCACAAAGAGATACACCCAGTTCTTGATTTTAGAGTGATCAAAGGAATCAAGATAATAATTCCACCATCTACACACTAGTATGACTGTGTATGAAAAGGGAATAACTGTCAGTGGTGTCCTCTACGAAACTGGAAATAAAATATTTTCAAAGATATGAGTATTGTTCAACCTTCCAACACCGAGGGAGTTGGTTCACGAGGAAATGATTCAAGATTAAGCTTGTGTTTATTCTATCCTTGAGTGATAGGCTATCTAGTAAATTGATCTCTTCTCTAACCCAGGCCACACATTGTACAGTGCTCTTATCCTCTATTACTACCCAGAAAGTCTCTGGTATATTGCCTATGATGCACAGCGTCTAGGAAGGGGCGCTGTAGAGGCATTGACGAGGCTGAATCTGGCGAATTAAATTATCTACAGAGAGGCAAGGTTTCCTTTCTGGTACTAACTATTAAGGAAATATGCCCGTCCCTCTTTTTTAAATATTTGCTGCAGATTTGAGTTGCGTATGAAGCTATCTAGCTATGACAAAATATCGGACAAAAAGTGCAGATAACATGACTCAATATACAAGAAGAGCTCTTATGCCTCGGATTTCATTTGCAAGCACCACTGCGAAGTTATGCCGGCTTTTTCTTCACCCCAAGTCAGCCCTCATCCGTGAATACCCACCCAGCGGAACGTCTCAAAAACTCTGAGTTCTCCAGACATGCCTTCATCATCCTCTGAATTTCCTCCGCGCGAAATGTAGTCTTGGCGCGCACACAAAGCTCAATTCGAAAACCCGTTGTCAAAATTATAAAATTCACGCCCGTCGAGATCGCTTCCATCCTATGCATCATCTTGTAAACTTGTCCTAGTCCCTCTCACGTCCATCCCAAAGAACTGTTTCCCAGATTTGTGCGCCACGCTGTGCTTCCTCCGTCGGGTATGAATATCGGCGCGGGCGTATATTTGGCGGCTAGCTGAGGCCAGAGAATAGTTGATGAGAGGTGTGGTCATTGAAACCAGGATGTACTAAGTCGTACTTGTAAACTTGATGAGACTTGGGTAGACGTCAAACTCGTTGGGAGCGAAAATTTGACACGGCGAAGTATTTTGAATTATTGCCTTGTGGGCCAACTTTGGTATTACGAAATTTAACTGAACTTAGCCCTGGGAGAATATTTCACTCCCAGGTTTGTAGAGGACACCACGGCTGCTGCCATTCAAACAGCTAGGCGATCGTGAATACGGTTGAGCCACGATTTGGCAGGGCCCCGGCCAGCTTCCCGTAGAAGTGCTGCTACTGGTATAATACGATATACTCAGAGGGCTGCTCGAACCTCATCATTGAACCTATGCCGTACCCGTGAGATCATCTTTTGAGAATGGTCTTTAAAGTACCACGTTTCGGCTCCGTAGAGTAGAGTCGTAAAGGCAGCACCTTGCAGAGCTTGTCTTAAAAGAAGGCATTGTAAAGGCAGAGAGCGACTGTGATGCAATGGTGGTAGGAAAGAGTATCAGTGGACGAAGCGAAGAGAATGAGTCTGGCAAAAATATAATCTAAATTACATCTTTGTACATAGTATAGAAATATTTGTCCTATTTTTGCCAGAATCATATCCTCCTCTTCACCCACTGATACTCTTACCTATCATCGTTGTTGTTACGGGCCCAAGGGTGTGAATTTCCTACACAGTACTTAGGGGTTCCACATTTCATGTTGATCTTAGGAGGCGCTAAGTCCCCCTTTGTAAAATATCCATGTATCATAAATCCTTCGCGACCGCGTCGTGTTTAGTACTTTTGTTATTATCATTTTAGAGAATCAGAATAGACTTCGATAACTTCGTTTGATTGATCAATCACGACTCCATTTCGTGACAGTTGTATCACAGTCGCTCTTCACCTATACAACAGAAGGGGGCTGATGCTGTTGAGGCTATGATCTTGTAACAGTTCCAGTGTGTAAAGCTTGGATGTCGAAAGGTAGGTTTATTTATTAACTGAAGAATAAAAGTAATGCTATATCTAACGCCCTATATATATACATGATTCAAATATTCCAAACACTAGTAGCTGTCCTCAGAAATACATTTGGGATCGGAGCTGTGGGAGGCCGCAAGTGCTCTATTATTATCTATCTACAACACGTAAATACACGACCACCGCGCTACTAGTTCCAATTACATGATCACCTTACGTAACCCGCTACATCTCTTCCTCCAGTCATGCTCCCATTATCCAGGTGTGGGCTAGTTTCTAACGTCTCAATCATGGGCAGTTCCAGACTTTCAATACGCGCGTAACTTAGCGCTGACACTATGAATATGTCTGTGCTGAATAGTACAGGCTACAGGGATCCTACCGGCTTACTAGCCATCACAGATCTTATGTGAAGATGGAGGTAAGAGCGGAATCAGTGTTGGCGGTGTTACAGGCTTAAGGGTACCAAGATAGATTCCCCAAATAAGGTCTAGAGACTCACTGAAGTAATGTCAATCTTAGGTAACACTAACATTACCCCAGTAAAATATCTTTGCACTGAAAACTCTTAAATACACTGTAGAGACATCTTCTTGATATAGTTGTTTTAGATAATCAGAATAGACTTTGTTAACTTCGTTCGATTGTTTATATCACGGCCCCATTCTGTGACAGGCAGTTGGACCAATACAGTAAGTCTTATATGTCTGGCAGCTAGTAAGCCGATTGGATCCCTGTAGCCTGTGCTATTCAGCACAGACATATTCATAGTGTCAGCGCTAAGTTACGCGCGTATTGAAAGTCTGGAACTGCCCATGATTGAGACGTTAGAAACTAGCCCACACCTGGATAATGGGAGCATGACTGGAGGAAGAGATGTAGCGGGTTACGTAAGGTGATCATGTAATTGGAACTAGTAGCGCGGTGGTCGTGTATTTACGTGTTGTAGATAGATAATAATAGAGCACTTGCGGCCTCCCACAGCTCCGATCCCAAATGTATTTCTGAGGACAGCTACTAGTGTTTGGAATATTTGAATCATGTATATATATAGGGCGTTAGATATAGCATTACTTTTATTCTTCAGTTAATAAATAAACCTACCTTTCGACATCCAAGCTTTACACACTGGAACTGTTACAAGATCAAAATATATTGAAAGCCAACAAATGTGATTGTTGGGCATTATGTTTGTCCCTCCGATGTTTAGGGCAGGCTCTAGTAGTGCACCTCTCTTCCAGTGGAAGTTTTGTAGCTCAGTCTTTTTCACAGATCCCTTATTAGAATTTTAAATACTAATATTAATTTGTGACAAGATTATTGTGATAACAAGGTTATGAAAAGTCTAAGACTTGTCGTAATGGATGTAACAGTCAACTTGGGTGGATATAGGATAGCGCTATAAGTCTAACGTGAAGAAGAAGGATATGTATTGTAGATCTGCTATATTGACGACTATTGAAGATAGGAGTGGAAAAGGTTGATCATGTACAGGGTTCTAGTAGCAAGTATTTATACATGTCACGGATCTGAGGACAGGTGCTGGAGCAACTATGTGATTGATGGTAGTAGATAATAATTCTAAGGAGAGAACTACTGCAGGATCTATCTACACATATATATATATATATATATAAAAGAGCCTCATATTCTACGACGTCATTACATTATCAACTGAAGAGGTTGTGACCGATCTCGTATATTCCCAGCCGATGGCTTCTCATCAACAAGTGGTGCAGTGTTGAGCTGCACTGTTGAATCGGATGCTTTACAGATTCCGACGCACAGATATTAGATCGATCGACCGTGCGCACCCTAAATCAGACCAAGCCTATGATAGCCAATATAGGCTACAGAAACCAGCCGGCTTACCAGCGGTCACAATACACAAAAATGGTACACAAACTATACCATCAATAGCAATAACTCCCAACCATTCAGTCATTCAACAATTATATCATTAGATATACCTGCGTCATATGATCATATTATCATGTATGGCTGAGATACTGGTGTTGTCATTGCTGTATGTTGATGACGTATCATTGACACAGGATTGGTTGTCCTGTCGGTTACACTTGCCTAATACTAGCCATTTCAAGTCATGTGATCTATAAGTGGGCCTGATCACAACAAAGATGAAGGGGTAGTTAATTATAACAATTAATTTAATAATAGCTTCTACTATACAATTAGTCATGTACAAATTCATGTAAGGATATACAAGAGAGTCATGAAGTGAAGGACAAGAACACAGCCATCAATGCAAAGATATTGGCAAGAATTGATTACGATTAATACCGGCTGGCAAATGTTTCTACTCTTGTATATAATAGTTCAGCGTGAGAGAGCTTTACTCCTCACGCAACGTCTTCTTTACTCATACATTACTTTACATCTGTTTACCCATCACTTCTTTGGGAAGACCATTTATCCATTCTCCAGTTCTTCATCAGCAAGACCCACGTGTAACATCTAATGCAACTTGTTGAGACCTAATAAATACAATATTATTATAGGTAAATAACGTATGGGCCACACATTTACCTGACTGTTAGTGGTCATCAGTTGGGCAGGAAGTCTGCATGACATGTTGTGTTGAGGAAGATCCAGGTCACGTGATAGTGGCCTTCGGATATTAAACAAGAGGCAGGAAGACAGATCACTTGCTTCTTTCAGGACACGAGTAAAGGACACGAGTAGAAGACATTAGTGTTGGCTCTATAGAGCTGGATTACTCGTGGACTATGAACGGTGTATATATGACTGGAAATATGTATTGTAATTTTGTTAAGTCTTTAATAGTATAACAATTGTTATTTCATTACAACACAACTAGTTGCCCATTCATCTCTTCCTAGAGAAGACCTGTCATCACTTTGACCCTGTTGGTAAAACACGAAGTAATACAAATTGGGTGCTGTCACAAAGTCGGTGAATAATGTCAATTGACTGGTATCTCGAAATACATAAAACGTTGTCTCTCCTCTTCCCTTCTCCCTCTGCCCTTTCTTCCTCTACTCCAAGCGCCTCGCTAATGAGCTAAATCATATCCCTGTCAGCGTCCTAACGACAACCTGAACACCGCAATTACATGGAACAATTCATAACGCCCAAATATAAACCTTTTACCAATAGACCCAATGAATATCCTCATTTACCACCTAGATCTTAACTAGGCTATACAACGCACCCCGTGGAATACTGTCAAACCCTCATCCTTGAGAGTCTTTGGGAGGTTGAAACGGATTACATTGGAGAGACACCATGATACAATGCTATCTAGTTTCTCTTGTAGTTTTTGTGCACATTCAGCGAGAGAGGGCGCAGATACAAAACGGAGAGTATCATCAGCATAGCCAAAGTGCATGGTGGAAAGGCGTATTCATTCACGTAGTGAGTGGGTGAGTGAGTTTCCATTTAATGCAAGGTGGGCTCACAGGCAGGGCTGTCAGATGTATTCATCATCCTGTTGAGCAAAATTATTCTATCTGCACCAGAAGCTTAGCAGTGAGCCAAGATTTCCTGTGGCCAGGGCCAATTAATCAAAATGTGTTTTATTACAAGCTGAGTCCATATTTTATTCTCTCACAAAAAAAGAATTGCCCCAATTGCTGCACTCCACATATTTCGCAAACTTACAAGACCAGACCAGAAATTAGCTGCTGCTACCAAAACCGTGTTATTGTGTGCAATTGCACCATTTTTCAAATGCCCTTTAATACGGTTCGACTGTTGTCTGAGCTAATGTGGATACCTAAGTGTATTGTTGAGGATTCATGTTGTAAGACTTAAAGGAAATGATAGAGGAATCTGGGAGATACGGCACTACTATCCAAGGGGCCAGACCAGTGTCACAGCGTAGTGATTCTTGATAATATGTTGCTGGGCGGCAAGTATTTGGCCTAGGGCGAAGAAATCAGTAAAGACAATCACTGAGGAGCTGAATGTTATAAATACCTGTTAGTTGTAGCTAGATTTCTCTTTCCTCTTTATACAGTTTATTAAATCAACATAATCATCACCAACTCGGGTTTCCTGTCACACCCTTGATCATGCCATTGACCCAAAAATCCACTTTATATTGCCCTCCAGATCTGGTGATGTTCTAAGACGCAGTCTACATGTACAGTCCAATCTTCGGCGCGTGAAGGGATGTTCAGATTAGGTCCTGGTCAACAATGTCTAGCCTAATTGTGCTGTTGCAAGTTACTGTTGTTATTATGGATATGGGCTAGAGAATGATATTTTCAGATGCATGTGAGAGCGGATGTTGAGCCATTGGTGAGGTCTGGAAGTGACAGGATAGCTGTTTGTGGTTTATTATATTACTCTTCTCTAACTATATCCACACCATTACAGTGTATCCATTGTTGAATATATGTACCAGAAATAAAGCTCTGCATATTCAGCATACACTAACATTAACCCAGTCTCTTTCCCAACTACATCCTCATTCTGCCAAGAAAATTACATCACAACAGTTGTTGTGGTTATGAGCTAAGAGGTGTATTGCAATTAAATGACTCTACTGTCTGTTGGTGGAGTGGCACGGGCTCATGTGCAATGGTGAGTTGCGGAGATGGCGCGCTCACGCTGGGTGATGGCACGATGGACACTGAGTGCGTATCACTGTGGCCCATGGGTGTCAGTATATACCAAATGTGAACCCATATTGACTATGGTGATCTATGAAGGAGATGCTAGATGCACATTCCAATGATTGATAATATCATCTAATGTATAATGTGAAGTATAATATTATTTGGACAGATTCATTTCACTAAACTCGGCTGGTGAAGAGATTGTAAAGTACATGAACAGCGTCTGTGCACCAGCCTGTATTTTCCACCCTTTCCCATTACAGCAGCCCATCCTCCTTTCCCCTGTCTCCTAATGTTGTGCCTTTGCCATTTTCACCATGTATAACTGTTACGGCCTTGTATTCCTGTCCTTCGGGGCCTCTGATGCAATTGTTCTTTTCTGGTATTGTAGTGTGACCCTATATTCGCACGGACCATCTGTATATTATGTTTATATGTATATCTCTAGATACCTCTTGTTATCTTCTTTCCCTAGTTTAGAATCTTATGAATTATATTCCAGATCTGAGTCCTTAACTGATTCGACTTGTTCATCTGCTAACCTGTGCTCCCTTCTGGTCGTCACAATAACACACCTTGCATTAGGTGTGTTATGCTTGCACTGCATTAGGAAATGTTTGATGGGTTTGTTTCTGTAATTTAAGCGGAGCTATAGTACAAATAGGGGTCGGAACTCACCATATTGTAGCATAGATCAATCAACATCTTTCCACACTTTATTCCCCATAAAGCTATCTTAACAGTCAAAGATCAGCATCATGGTGATACATCCTAACCCATAACTGTAACAAGTTATGTGCCTGGCTGTACTTATGTTAGCTATTAGTGTCATAATGGAAGTTTGGTAGAGAAGCTTAAGCTGTTAGGCTTCTGTTTCATATCACCTTGTGAAGCGAATTGGGAGATTGAAGAGTCTGAAAACTATAATGGAGAGTAGTTGATTAAACCCACTCAGTATCAGAGTGCTACTTAAACTAGTTGTTACAACTAAGCGAAGGACATGATTACTTGCTTGTTGTGGATAATTGGGAGGCTGGTCAATGTATGAGTCATCATGAACCTGGCTAGAGAACTTATACCTTTCTGCGTTCCATGTTAATGATACCCTTCATTACCATATAGCACCAAATTCAACAATTAGGAAGCTTCTTGCTAACGTACCAGTATCCAGAAACCATGCACAACAACTCTGACAAGGTAATTCTCGGTCCAGGGGTATCTTTCACCACATGGAGGATGTCAATCCAGGCAGAGCTCGGCCGTAAAAAAGTTCTCAGACACATTTTCCACTCAATTAACAGCAAATACCCAGTCAAGATGCCCACCGATCCAGAAATATCTGATTCAGGCAACCCCAAAATTGCAGAGCTATCATCTACATATCTTGTCGACCTTGAACAATGGGTGCTCGTCGAAATAGAGGCAAAGAACATCATTACCCAGCCGCTGTCACCAACCATGTGCCCCCCAACTACGACAACATGACAGCGAAACAGTTGTACGATACTGTAGCATGCAGCCGACAAGAAACAGCAACAGCCCCATACGCGCTTGCACTGGAGAAATTCATGGCTATCAGGTTTGTCTCTACAGCGGATGATTATGTTGACCGCTTTCTTGCAGCATACCAAGGTGTCAACAATGCTGCTGATGCAATGTTAACTCAGACGCCGTAAAACAGTTATTGCATCAAATGCAGACAAGTCTCTGCTGCCTTTGTGATGGGCACAAAAAGGGTGGAATGACTGAGCACATGGCGTGACACGAGAGCATACCAGTCTAACAATCAGTATGCCAGCTTACAACCTCTAATATCATCTCTCTCCGGTCCGTAGCAGGCAACCGCACCCATCAGCCAAATATGGCTTTTGTTGTAACAGTGCCCATTGGTGAGGAACTAGATCCAAACAATTGCTGCACCAAATGCCGGCACAAGCACAAGAACAAGTACTGTCACAAATTACACCCAGAATTGGCATCCATTAAGGGCAACTGTAGTCGTGGTAGCAAGTTCAAAGGCAAAACCGCAGCAGGATTTGAATCTGGTAATGATTTAGACACAGACATGGATAGAGATATTATAGTCTTATCTCGTATCAATAAATATCCTACCATTTATGATACTGGTGCTTCGCACATTTTTGTCTCTCAAGAACGATTTTTCAGTGACCTTCAAAATCGAACAAAACCCTTTCGCTTTGATCAAGCTGTAGGCAAAATGTGCGTACACAGTCAAGGAACTGCAATATTGAAAATCAAGAACCTCCAACTGACCCTTCAAGAAGCCTTATTTCTCCAAATTCCTCGTGCAATATAGTGTCTGCTGACAGGTTACAAAGACTATGCAATATAGTCGCCGACCATGATAAATCCCTTCTAGTACTCCAAGATGCATTAAGACCAGATGTTCCAGTTGCCAGATCGATTCGAAAAAATGACGTTTATTACATCCATTCCTTAGCACAAGGTCGGTCCCCTCACACTCCCAGTTGTGTCGTAGCGCCTGGAGTAGCAAGGGTTCCCACCACCACAAGTGCGCAGCGCTGGCACGAAAGACTCGGCCACACCGGCCAAAGCATAATAAAGAAAACTGCACAACTTGTGAAAGGGCTAGAAGGAATGGACCTCAGTCAACGAAACTACCTGCGAAACGTGTCATCTAAGTAAAGCTCAGAGGTTTGTCTCCAGGGAAGCAAGACCCACACCATATGCACCTCTAGATGAAATTTTTATAGACACTGTGGGAAATAATTAATTTCTGGGATAGATGGTCATCAATATGCTGTAATAATCACAGATTCAAAAACACGGATTTGATGGGTACTTACTACTCAGTCCAAAGACACGATTGCAACAGCACCGATTCAGTGGATTGAATTCCAAAATCTCCAGTATGGTAAAAGAGTCCGCGTGATTATTAGAGATGGAGGAACTAAATTCCTCCGTATGGAGTCCTACTGTGAACAACACGGCATACGCATGGACGTATCATCACCAGATACTCCAGAACAAAATGGGGTGTCCGAATCTTCTAATAAGGTAGTCCTGCGATTGGCACATTCAATGCTAATCAATGCACACATGCCTACAATATACTGGCCATGGGCCATTTCACATGCATGCTTCTCAAGGATGAGGGTTTGACAGTATTCCACAGGGTGCGTTGTATAGCCTAGTCAAGATCTAGGTGGTAAATAAGGATATTTAATGGGTCAAAGTGATGACAGGTCTTCTCGAGGAAGAGATGAATGGGCAACTAGTTGCAGTAGATGTTACACGTGGGTCTTGCTGATGAAGAACTGGAGAATGGATAAATGGTCTTCCCAAAGAAGTGATGGGTAAACAGATGTAAAGTAATGTATGAGTAAAGAAGACGTTGCGTGAGGAGTAAAGCTCTCTCACGCTGAACTATTATATGCAAGAGTAGAAGCATTTGCCAGCCGGTATTAATCGTAATTAATTCTTGCCAATATCTTCGCATTGATGGCTGTGTTCTTGTCCTTCACTTCATGACTCTCTTGTATATCCTTACATGAATTTGTACATGACTAATTGTATAGGGGAAGCTATTATTAAATTGATGGTGTGAGCAGATGCATATCTGAGCATAGTCAGCTCTAGTCACATAGTCATGTGACACATAAGGATTACGGAGTCTGGGATTTGGGTCTGGGAGTTATGCAGGTGTTGTAAATGATCCGAGCGCGTAAGTACATAAGAATGGCGCTCTTCCTGATGGTACCAAAGTAGAGAGCCTTAGTGATATAGTTATAATACAAGATTGAGCCAATAGCGTTTACAGATGGTTATAATTAACTACCCCTTCATCTTGTCACAAATTAATATTAGTATTTAAAATTCTAATTAGGGATCTGTGAAACTCGATGGTGAATGTAGACACATATTAGATCGCGCGGATAAGATTTTGGCTGAAAGGGAGAGAGGCTGTGACCTTTCCTAACATACGTCATGACTCGAGGCCGGGCTGTCCATTCGGAGATAGGAGAAAAAGTTTGGAACCCCGGGTGGGTTTTTGTGATTTTACTGAAGTCCGAGAAGATCCAAGGCTCTTGGATAAGGATCATATAGGCTCCTGATTGGAAAGCGAGAGCAAGTGCAGGGTCGTGTGCTGGGCCAGATTTGCCGACATTGACCTGGAATATGCAGAGGCCAGAGGATGTCTGCTTTTTAAATCCTCGGCCGCAGTCCATTAAAGTTGTATTTCGGTGGTGGGAGTTGAAAGCTGCGCTGGAACTTCCTGTATTGAGGTGGTTTTGCTCCCGCAACCCTCCATTTCAAGGTCGGCAGTTGGTATAGCGCTTTGATTTTCAGGCGCTTGAAGTATTAGAGGGGGGTTTTTGGCCTGCCAAGCTTTATGGCCTTGTTGACATATTTGCCGTAGTCTTTCTTTTTTGAGCCTTATAAAGACTCCATTCTCTAGGCGAGGTCGTGCTGGGCAGCTGACAGTAGCTGTCGGATGTGGGCCATGACAATTTAGATATTTATAAGGGGTACTGCACACCCCGTCGTGTGGTTCCACAGCGCATAGGCCGCAGCGAGGTCTTTGGGTGCATGCGTTAACATTATGAAATCCGTGACATTTAGAGCAGGAGGGAATCTGTGGTCGGTCCTCAATAGGTCTAAGTCGTGCGGCTCTTGCAAATAGACGTACATTTTTTGGAAGGCTCTTAGCACATGAGGCTTTAAGTACTAGGCGCAGTGTACCGTCACTGTTTGGTGATTGGTTTGACCGGCGAGTCCAGGACATTGCGTGTATAGAATCCTTGCTTATTTTCTCTGCTTCAAGCTCCTGTCTAATTTCTTCATATGTAAGGGACTCGCGATTTCCCCACAAATTGTATCCATATTTAGGTATTGGGCCTAGTAGGTAGTTTATCCTTTTTTCTTGTCGCTCCATTGGTGCTTCGCCGGTGATTGATTTCAGATCCTTCGCTGCTTCGAGTAGTTCCTGAGCTTGAGAGAGAGTTGGAGCCACTAGGACTAGGCCCGTAGGTACTACCTTGATATCTTTGATAAGTTCCGGGCGGCTTAGAAGGCGGCGTAACTTTGTTCTAACAAGGATTGAATCTTTGCAGCGGAGGGGTTGTTCTACAGGTAGTCGGATGATGACTCTTGTGTCAGGTTTTTGCGAGCTAGTCTTCGACGGAGACCTATGTAACAGCACAGTATTCTGCCATGTCATTACATATATCAGGTGACCAAGAAGGTATGCTGGGTAAGGAGCCAATATTTGGGAGGAGATAAGGTCACGCGATACTGGGAAGCTAGAGGACACACACAAAAGCCCGCAGATTCTTTTGTCATTAGATTTTCTTTGTTTCTTCTTTATCTTAGTATTTGCTCAATAGATTGAATATATAGATATACAAGCTGTATTATCACTTGTGTTTATTCTACGTCGTTACAACCTACTCCTTTAGAGACATAGGAGATAACGAGCGGCTTTTTTGTTGTCCAGTTATCTATTGGGGAAAATTTTTCGAAGGATGGGTATTGTTTGTTTATTCTCCTAGATCAGTCTTGAAATATGTAAGGTTCTTGTATAAAAATAATATCTACCTTGTTTGCATAGGCTTTGAACAAAGCGATTTTTTGGGTGTGTGATCCTCGTCCAACATTTTGAGAGAGTATCCTTAGCGTTTTGTTGCGAGCTGTGTTTCGAGGTTTTCCGCTCATTATTGTTGCATTTTTACTCGCTCTGACTAAATTTGACGTTAAGATTATTGAAACAGTTGTTTGAGCTTTGAGTAGAGGGGCCAGGGTGAGGTGCCACTGTTAGGGATTTTTGTCCAGTTCGTGGTATTGATCCTGTGTCACAGGGTAGATTTACAAATTGCGTGGCAAAGTATTATATTTGAGTTGTGCAATGAGAAGAGGAAAGACTATCTAGCTACACGAAGACCTATAGAGGCTCAGTTATTGCTTAACCTTAAACAACGCCAACTACCATCTAACTACCGTGACATCCTGACAGGAGATTATCTACTGCTGGAGTAGAGATGATTTACTGGGTGACATTGGAGATCTCATGTGAGGGTTTTACACAGCCATCGTCTGCTTGGTATTTCAGGCAAGCTTTTGCGCTAATTTTCTTGATTACAGATATTTGCGGTTTGGATTTAGGGGGTGAATTAGGCCTGGGGCGGAGTTCGCAGGCGGCATCATTAGCTGGGTGAGGACCTTGGCAATGAATGCATTGATGGGGGCATATGTGGCCCGCGTGGGCAGCGCAGCGGTTGTGTTCCATTTTGTTATGTTATGAAGAGCCACAGAGCCGGCATCTAATTGGAGATGCGCATGAGCGACCATTGTGCCATAACTAGCAACGGGTGCATTGCATGACTGACTGTTATCTCGGAAGAAGCTTTGTTACTGTTCGGCATCTGAATAGGTATAAGACGCGGGGCAGACATTGGTGACTCTCTGAGAATCAGACGATCCATGACGTGTCTGACGAGCTGAGATATGCAACATTATTTTGTGAAGGTAAGACGGCGACTTGGGATACACCTATAGCGGTGGACAGGGCTTCGTGGATATCTTCTGAGGTTACTTGCCTCAAGCAGTACTCCAATTTGTCGTTAATTGCCCCAAAAGGTGCGTGGAACATTTTCAATACAAAATGGCACCAGCGGGGTTGCGCTCCCTATGATTGCATCGCCTATGAGGTCCACTGAATTAATTTTTTCTTTCAGGGCAGTGGATTCGCGGGTTTTCGGGCACAGAGCGAACCCCGTCTTAGTTGCTTGGACGATGGTCAAGAGCGGGCCGCTAGGGCCCAGCTTTGATTTCAGATGTGTCTGGATTGCGTACGCAGAGAGATTCCGACGTATCTCTCTCTCTGAGATGCGGACGAATAACCTATAGTCTGGGCGTTGGTGTTGTTTCTTAGTTGCGCTTGGATGTGTAGAGTTTTTCAGCAAGGTCTGGCTACCTCTAACCGATTTGGTTTGTGGTAGGAGCGCCTGCGCTGCGCGGTGTGCTGCTCCAGCGTAGGTGAGAGTCGTGGTAGCGGGCTGAGAGAATCGCCTTCTTTCGCTCTCACCTGGAGCTAATACTGTGGGCTCCAATTTTATCCCGCTGATGTAGGCCGAGAAGTGGCTTCCAGCAATGTTAGAGAGATCCTTGAGGAATAAAAGCAGAGCCTTTTGTTGGTTCTCTGGTAGGCTACTCTGGACAAGATCATTGCACTGCTGATCAAGGGTGTGGAATATGTTGCCGAACAGGTTCTCCGCCTCTTTAACGCGGGAGGTTGCGGTCTGGACACTTTTAGCAAGAGCGCTTCCGATGGAGCTGCTTTCAAAAGGGTCGTCGTAGTCTAGAGGTGCGACTAGGCTACACATTTCAGGGTTGTTTTCGGGATCGTCCAGATTCACCATTCTAATCTGCGTTTGGGTGTATTGCACAGCGCAATTTTGGGCGATCTCGTCGCCGGTTGCGGGCTGAGCACGTACTGGAGGGTGAGTGTTCGGGTTCGTATTTCTCGGTTTTGATGCAGCTTTGAACTGAGTTTTGTGGAGTACCTGGGATAAAGTAGATTTCTCCCGAGTGTCGTCGGTTCTTATGGGAGCCAGTGTGAATTACAGGAAAGTGGGATTTTGTTTCTATGAGATCTAAATAGGTAGACTGTCTCAATGATGTTATGGTTTCTGTCTAGGTTCCTTGAAGATACCATTGATTTACTTTGAGCCTTCGCTCAGTCACATGAGCAATCAATAACTACATAGATTTACTTTACAAAAAAGCATGTTGATAAGATCGTTGGCACCCAAGGATCAGTTCTACTAGATTCAAAGAGAACAGAGAGACTAATACTTGACCCGTATCTTCTGAAGACAATTAGCAAAACTTAGTTACCTGATGCCTATGTAAGCTGATCTATATTGTTTAAATCAAGACTCTTAGAAGATGTTACATTTAAAGGCTTGTATTATTTGGTGTGACTTAATTTCTACAAGCTAGAAATATACGGAACTTAGTGAAGTAGACCCCGTTCAGCTACACAGCCTAATATTTCAGCTAATCTGCGGGTCGAACTGTGACTGATAAAATCGTCACTCCTTGTTAATACTTTAATCTGAATTTATATGGAATCTTCGGTGGCTGCCTTGAAAAAAGATATCCTATGTCGTTCAATCTATTGACTAAGACGATAATCTCATCGATTGTCACTATCCGAAGCATTTTCCAGCAAATAGAATGAGTGAAAAAGGTACAAAGTTGATATTCTCCCCAAATCTCATCATTTGAGAAGCTCAACCTCACTATTAGTTCTCTAGTCTTTAGTCCAACATCAGCACAATAACAAAAAGATCTGAGATCTTTCACACAGAAAATCTGAGCCATCCTTTAACTCTATTGAAAGTGAAGATAATTTTGTAGCATATTTGAGGCAAAATTTCCGATTCTTTTAATCGCAGGTAGTCCATATTCTCCATTTTTCCATATCTTTAGTACCGATATCGTGTTGAATAATCTTTGGGACTCACAACAAGACCACGCCCCTTCTTAGCTCCCTTATATATTGTCTCTAATATATCAATTAGCTCCTGTTTGTCTTCGAGGACCCAGTTTAATTTGTTGTTGTTTCCTGTGCCAAAATCGCACATCATATGTTTGTTGCGGTAGAAAAACATGATCGTCATTGGATCGTAAAGTTCATACATTTGCTTAAAATCTGGAACCTCATCTAGATCGCAGACATAGACAACAGCAAAATTCTTAACCATATCAGCGATCTTGTAGAGGACTTCATCTTGACACATGCAGTCGGGGTCATAGTCACGACCAAATCGAATAACGACTAAGCGCTCTTCCTCAGACATAATAGCTTGATCAACGTGCCATCCAGTCCGGAGATGAGGAAGCACAACGGAGCCCATAATTAGAGAGAGACTGGTTGAGAGAGAGAGAGATTTATATGTTAATAATGGTATTGGTGTGAAACTTTGTCCAAGGATTCGCTATATATCGCGTGTGGACTGTGGCGTAAAATTACATAAGACTGCGGCTTTCCACGCTAATCTAAAGCAAGCTAGATTGGATTCTTGTAAACATCCACAGCTCCAGAACTTACGACCCATTCAGTTGCCAAAGACGAATTCCTCACCTTTCAGTGGTGCAGGTATAATCGTTCGGTATGCTCTACATATCTGGATAGCCAAGAAGAATCACATCCTATTCAAATTCGAAAGTAATATCAAGCACATCTCCATTTGACGACTTCCCGATAATGCCTTTCTTACCATTCTCATCTGAGTCCTCTACCTTAATATTACTACAATACTTCACCTCAACTACCGATAAATGCACTACTCCAACTGCTATTGGAATTTGCCTTATTAAAGACCGGCCATCTCCCACTACAAATTACGACGCTAAGCGCACCCGCAATGAGGAGAACAAGTTGTCATGTACAAAGCTATGAATTTGGCTTGTGAAGGACCGTTGCTCTACCTGCGCTCTACCTTTTGAGGTAGGACACAGTCGGGACGTAGAATAAAAGAGGAAAGAGATCACTATTTGGCAAGCTGGGACTTAAGTTTCTCGTGGGATTTTTGACTTTGAAATGCTAGAGGGCGCCAAGACCAAACTATCGGCAAATTAACCAGGAGGACTTCTATTTTCGAAGAGTCAACGGCAACTTCCAGTACCCTAGACGCCACAAAAAAGTTGGTATAAGCTACTTTACAGCACACACTCTCTGTAAAGACTATTTTTACATTTCTTCACGACTTTGGCGAAAAGGTGTGAAACATAGTATTGTTTGTTTATATTCTTTATTCTTTGGAGCACCAAGCCGAAGCTCGGACTCACGGTGTCTACTAAGCTTTCTATAGGAACGGACGACAGTACTTACTGCCCTAGTGGCTAGGTCTCTGCTACTCCCCGACTCGGGATGCTGGACTCTATGTATCTAAGATTAAGGTGATGTGTGGCTAGGAAGGTAATGTATTAATGAGCATATATTCGTGACGGGAACATTTCTAGAACTCATAGAGCATGACACACAGAAGGCTAGTCCTTCCCCGACGAATAAATACGACGATAATTCATTTTAATATTAGGGCTACTCATTTAGTGGGTGCATTCGCTGATACCTCTAGAGACTTTTGTGCTATGGACTTTCACCCTTCCCTCAACCGTTAATATCCACTAAAGTGAAAACAGGAAGAACCTTTGGCTACCCTAACATGCCTGTCATCTTGTATATAGCCACCGCGCGAGATATGGTCTCATAGTCCTACTTTTTTCGAGTAAGGTAGACCTCCAGGCTAGCCAGGCTTTAATTCGGGGAGATAATTACCAGAAGGCGCACCAAAAAACTTTCCATCATTGCCTATTTTTAGTTTTTTGGTAGCACTACTAAAAATTGTAGCTTCGGCGCCCACAAGCACTCCAAAGTCGAAAACACTCGACAAATATGAGTCCCAGTATGCCCATTTATGACTTTTTCACTCGCTCGTCCCACGTCCCAGCTGCCTGTCTTCCATCAAGTTGTGAAGCCCCTCGAAAATGTTAGCCCCAGCATGGTCTTCAGAGACCTCTTCTCCTCCTCGCTCCATATCTCAGCCGTCTGACCTTCCTCAAGATGAATAGCCCCATCAGAGCAACATTCCCCCATAGAACAAGACCCGAGCTCTGTAGAATATGACTTAAATTCCTCGCGGGTTACATAGAATCGTAATTTTGTAGTGGGTGATGGCTGGTACTGAATGGGGCAAGCTCCAGTTTGCAATTGGAGCAACTTCTTTATTGGTCGTTGAGGCGAGATGATGCGTGTTTAAAAATAGATTGAGGACTCAGATGAGAACGGTAAGAAAGGCATTGTCGAGAAGTCGTCAAATAGAGATATGCTTGAGGTTGCTTTCGACTCTAATTCGGATTCAATTCTTCTTGGCTATCTCAGGTATGCAGAGCTTATTGATCGATTACACTTGAACCACTTGAAGGTGAAAATTAGTCTTTGCTGACTATACAGCTCTCTAGCTCTCAATACAGAGTCTACAGAGTCGATATTCAGTCACACCTTTTCAATTTGGAGCTGAGTTATCTCTCTCTCTCCCGTAAAGACAAGTTTTTCATGACTCCTACGACTATCACGACGACCATACTGACGCTAGTAAAGAGGAGAGTTATTGCGGTAAAAATCGCTACAAAGATAGTCAGAGAAGTCCTTACAATCTCTACATGGACTATTTACCGGCAGGCAAAAAATTTGCTCACGAAAGCGAAGTGAAAAACAGTTTCACCCTCAAGAAAAGCATTTTGGAATCGCCAACAATATCTTCTATTTACATCTATACTCCGGAAGATTCTGGCCAATAGGGTATCCAATATACATGAGTTGCTCGACAAACCCTCGCTCTTAACAAACGTTGGATGCATGGCTAGGCTGCTTCACAGGAGTCGATCTCGACTAATAATTTTCTGGCTTTATTTCACGGATTACGATTTATTCTACTGTAAGAATCAGGGGAGTAGTAAGTGGTAGTTCATGAACTGGTAGAGAAGCTCTTCGGTTTACATAGGTATACTGCGCCCGGCTAGCCGACCTCTTTGATTGTGCCAGAGGGGTAGATATATCCTCAGATTTAGTCCTGATGTCCTTAGCAGGGCTCTGCATCTAGTGGTTTTTAAGATTTCCCTGCGCAGCTACACATCCACAAACGGCTATCAATTTTTAGTTACGGAATGATGGTATAGGTAGGTTAACGGCTCCATCAAGTATGTATTCGAACGACGAATTGTGGTCAAAATACTGTTGGAAAGAAACTGTGGAGACATGGGATAGCTGACACCGGTCGAGGCACAGATACTCCCGACTTGTGAGCAGAAGGAGCCTGCATGTCCACGTGTATACCCAGGATGTGCAAGACAACAAAAATACAATAGAAAAATGCAAGATAGGTTAGTGCCTTTAAAGACTCAAAAAAGGAGTGTGGGGATTGCTAGAGGAGCTGTGCCTATCAGTCAATCAATAGTGTTGTAAAACATTGTTATCGGAGTGAATTACGTGATCCTGCAGCAATACAAGGGAGGCCCAAACTATCGGATAAGTCAATGGCTGACTTTTGAATTGAGCAGAGACCTCATCTAGATAGGTGGCGATTTAGTACCTGAGTGTTCTGTGAAATATTTTCCCTCACATTGCAGGTTGAGAAGCTTTTGTAATAATTACAAAGCTGGAAACTTTCATTGTCACGAAAACTAGCAATTTGTTCAATTGTGCGCACAGTTAGGCTGTGTATCATATCTCGATCTGTTGGCCGGGTAAGTGTGGTTAAGCGTCAATGCAAGGGGGATGCCTGGAAGTAAAAAATAAAACATGTATTCTCATGCACGCTAAAAGCTTGGCATCCGAACCCTAGGTCGAGAATCCGAGTGCAAGCTAGGGGTAGAATAACGTACAAGTTCAAACATGTCGAGTATTCTAACCAACAGGTCTGTCAGCAAGGACAGCTACACACACTTCAATCTTCTTTACCTCACAGCTCGTAATCTGCGGTCAAATCTCTCCAGACATAGGACCTGAGATCGGTACCTGGTCATGTTTTCTACTCCCTCAGTAACAAAGTGCGCTATCATAGTCTCTACACTCCTTGGTTGTTTACCTATTCCAGCTGGCAAGTAATTTATCAAAAAGTTTTGATCAGATGCTAAATTTTTATAAGCAACTGTAAAGCACGAAAATTTTAAGACATGTGACCAAGCTGGATTCTGTAAGCGTAATCGTCAGTATGCAAACATCGCCACGAGTAAAGGTGCCACATGGCAAGCTCCATATAGAATTGACGCAGAATCACTAAGCTGGAAAGATGGTCAACTGAATGGAATTATTCAAAAAGTTGTTGAAGGCCACACTGAACTGGTCCGCTTACCTCTAAAAATTTCATTCCTCAACTCTGGCTCAGCTCGTGTGACGATTGACGAAGAAAAACGCCAAAAGGGTGAAACCACTCTTCGCAATGATAGTCGTGCACGCAAAGAAAGATACAATGAAACTGAAATTTGGACCATTGTTGATGGACTAGAGTTGAGTATGACGGCCACAGAAAGGAGGGATACTGATAAAAGCACCGTAACTTATGGGCCAGCTGGGAAATTCGAAGCTCAAATAACATTCTCCCCGTTTTCAATTGACTTCAAGAGAGATTCTGCTACGCAAATAAAATTCAATGATCGGGGCTTAATAAACGTAGAGCACTGGCGCCCAAAAGTTGAAGTTACCGAATTAAAAGAGGGAGAGATTGAAACAAACTCCAATGAAGACGAAAGCACATGGTGGGACGAAAGTTTTAGTGGATTTACTGATAGTAAACCTCGAGGGCCCGAAAGTGTCGCACTAGATATCACATTTCCCGATTATGAACATGTATACGGTATACCAGAACACGCCAGTCCTCTATCTCTTAAGGCCACTCGAGGAGGAGATGGCAATTACGAAGAACCATATCGATTATACAACGCAGACGTTTTTGAATATATCACAGACAGTTCGATGACTCTCTATGGTGCAATTCCGTTCATGCAAGCGCACAAAAAAGATTCTACAGTGGGTATATTTTGGTTAAATGCCGCAGAGACATGGATTGATGTTATAAAAGAAAAAGAATCCCAAAGCCCAATAAGTCTTGGAATTGGATCAAAGACAAGCACTAAAACTCACTGGATCTCTGAGAGTGGGCTGATAGATATTTTTGTCTTTCTTGGCCCTACACCAGATGATGTCATACAGGCTTATGGAAAGCTAACGGGATTTTCTCAATTGCCACAACAATTTGCTCTAGGCTATCATCAGTCTCGTTGGAATTATGTTAGCGATGAAGATGTGAGGGAAGTTGATCTGAAGATGTCGAAGTATGAGATCCCATACGATGTTATATGGCTAGATATTGAATATACTGACGATAAGAAATACTTTACCTGGGATCCCCTAACGTTCGCGAATCCTACTGCCATGCTTGAGCAGCTAGACAAGTCAAAGCGGAAGCTCGTTGCCATAATTGACCCTCACATTAAAAATAAAGAAGGATACCGTGTATTTGAAGAGATGAAAGAAAAAGATCTTGCAGTACACAATAAAGACGGACAGCCTTATGATGGTTGGTGCTGGCCGGGAGCCTCACAATGGGTTGATTGCTTCAACCCCGCCACTGTTTCATGGTGGATGGGCTTATTTAAGTATAGTTTTTTCAATGGCTCTTCGCCCATTGTTTTTCTATGGAATGATATGAATGAGCCATCTGTCTTCAATGGCCCAGAGACAACTATGCCTAAGGATAATCTTCATCACGGGAATTGGGAACATCGAGATGTTCACAATCTTTACGGTATGACCTTTCACAATGCAAGCTATCACGCTATGTTGGAACGCGATGAGGGCGTTATTCGACGCCCATTTATTCTCACTCGCTCCTATTTTGCCGGGAGCCAGCGCCTTGGTGCTATGTGGACTGGTGACAATCAGGCAAGCTGGGATCATCTTGCAGCTTCGATTCCCATGACCATCAATAATGGAATATCTGGCTTTCCTTTTGCTGGGGCTGATGTTGGGGGAATTTTTGGCAATCCAGAAAAAGATCTTCTCACTCGATGGTACCAAGCTGGTGCATTTTATCCATTCTTCCGCGGTCATGCGCACATAGACACACGACGAAGAGAGCCATACTTAATTGAAGAACCATATAGATCCATCATAACACAGGCCATCCAGCTACGGTATTCCCTTCTTCCAGCATGGTATACCGCATTTTATGAAGCGAGTGTTTATGGAAGGCCCATACTTCGCCCGCATTACTTCCAATATCCTGGGGATGAATCTGGCTTCGCAATAGATGACCAATTCTTTGTTGGTAATACTGGACTCTTGGTAAAGCCAGTGGTTTCTCAGGATGTTTCTGATGTAGAAGTATATCTTCCTGATGGTGAGGTCTACTATGATTACTTTGACTATCATAAATACACGGGTCCTGGCAAGATTAAAATTGAAACCCCATTAGAAAAAATTCCTCTCTTAATGCAGGGAGGTCACATCATTCCTCGAAAGGATCGACGGCGGAGGAGTAGTGGTCTGATGAAGTGGGATCCATACACTTTAATTGTCACACTTTCTAAAGACTTCACGGCAAAAGGAGATTTATACATCGACGATGGCGAGACATTTGATTTTCAAAATGGAGCATTTATCCATCGAAATTTTGAATTTAAAGATAATGTCCTTCAAAGCACAAGTATTGGAACAAGGGGGCAATTAGCAGATTCTTTTGACCATTCCATGAAAATTGTGAAGATCGAACGAATAATAATAGTAGGAGCACCTAAGGAGTGGTCCAGGAAAACAGCTATAAAATTGAACGAAGAAGAATCTCACTTACAATTCTATGAAGGTGGAGAAGGAAAATCGAGTTGGGCTGTTGTGAGAACACCAAAATTCAGTATCGATCATGATTGGAAGATAATATTCCCGATAAAATCAGAGGAAAAAGAATTATGAATAAACTTGTGTTATTAGGTAAAGTACTAATAGTAGATAGGTAGAGGAAATTTATCTCTTCATTTACTAGATGGGCATTACGGCCAGAATTTATTATTTACACTACCACAATCTAAGTAAGAATCAACTTTCCAGCCTCATGGGGCACATAAGAGCACTTGATGCCAATGTAGATGATAGTCTGGCATTTCTTTTTTAATTATAATTGACTCTTTGTTTGCTGTGTTACTTGCGTTGGTGCAGCTGCCTAGCTATTCGTAGTGTTGCATTAGAAATCCATTGCGACATGCCAGATGGATACCGATAACAGTGACTAGCGACACGAATGCAGAAAATCTATCAGCATTGCCCCCCTTTACACCTCAAGCTTTAATCGTAGTCCACCCAGGGCCTAGATTGAGCCAGAAATTTGTCAGGGGGTCTAACATCCTCAATAAATCCACGACATTATCCTCTACCCGAGGGGCCACAAAGAGACTAGTCTACCCAAATTTACACCACACAATATCTTTTTAAAAATTTCTAGCATGTTAATATAGCCTTTACTTTGTTCCAAGATTCTAAAAAGAGAAACTATCATGTAGATAGGAAAGAAGAGCGGCTGCCTAGGGTATATTTAAATCTGCAGCGTGTCGTGCTGACCTGGTTAGATTGTTTAGAGACAGGGAAAGGAGGACGAGCTATTGTTTCATCATTATTATCATTATTTTGATTTCATTTCATTTAGCCCGTCCAGCTTCCCTATTGGCCCATGCACTCAAATCCAGCTATATTATTTACAAAGAAGGAAACCAGTTTGGTAAAAGCCCCCAAAACTGTCTCTCTAATGTCTATTGTTTATTTCTGAGGTTTCCTACAGGAAGTGCGTTTACACTGTTCATACAGTGTGACATCCGTCCTATCCTTGTCCACTTCGTCTTATCTTTTCGTCTACTACAGTTTCTACTGCTCCTGCAAGCTGGAATTGTTCAAACCAGCCTTTTGACAGAATCCATCTAGTCATTCTCTCCATATCATCTGGGCTATTCATCATTGCCGCAAATGACCTATCTTTTGCCTTCCGAAGCACCTCTCCTCTTCCACTTGCCCACTGGGGACACGCCAAGACCAAATGTTTGAAATTTTGAGACTGATAGCCATACTGGCATTTTGGTTTAATCCCTCCGGGGACTTTCCTTCGATATAGATAAGAATTGAGACCAATGTGCTCACTTCTTATCTGAACTGCAATATTGCTTTGGGCTCTGCTAAGGTTCCAGTGGCTTTTTGAGGGTGTACTTCTGGAGGTAATCTTTTTTCTGCCTGTAGTCTCGTCTACAAAAATATTAGTTATGATTATTATTTTTGAATTTGATTTCATTTTACTCGATTTGGCGCCCTGTGGGTCCATGCAGGCGGCTATGGACCTATCTATATATTTACATGAGGCGGAAACTATTACGATAAAACCCCCCTCCCCCTATTATATTTCTTTTCATCTATAGTCCTTCGTCACCTATAGGAAGTGGAATTGGCCTTGAGTCCGAATCAGGAGTAGCTAAAATTATATTGATCCTTGCCATCCTTTCCCTGCCCTTGCGTGCTGAAAAGAGATAACTGTGGTCTTAAATTCAATCCCGAAGGTCCAAATACCTGTGGTGTAGGAATGAACAGGAGCTGTTTGCGCGGACGTCCTAGCCATCTCTTGAATACATCTGGCTTTTTGCCAGAGACAAGTATGAAACCTTGGTCGTCTACATGTTTTGCCGCTGTTGTTGATGTAGTTGTCGTGAATACTTCGCTTTCCCTCCTTAATTCCACCGTTTTCTCTATAATTCCATGCTGTACCCGCTGGATGCTGGCCTTGTATGCCACGAAGCTTGGACACGTCCTATTCTGCCACGATTTATGGGCTTTATCGTAGTTGCAGAAAAGAACCGACTTCCTCGAGCAGTCTCTAATCTGGTGAGTGCCCACACACTTGCCACATCTTTCGCCTTGTTGCACGAGGCTTATGTATGCCTCCATTTGCTGCAGTTGAAGCATCTCTTGACTTGCGCCCTGGATGACCAGAGCTGGGCCCTGTACAGCATTGAGTTGAGTAAAATGCCGTTTCTTATCACTTCGCATCATAGATCCTCTGTCCGCAGGTTCGCGATCACCGACCATCTAGTATGGCCGTTCTTTTTCATCCATTGGTGCTCTTTGCTATAGTAAAGCCATCTCACCCTTTCGATTTAGGTTCAAGGAATCCGAGATTATGTCTCCGTTTTCATTTTTAAAATTGCCATGCTGTTGTCGGCGTTCTTTCGTCTATGTAGTATTGTCCCCAGTAGGACCCCTAAAATTTCAACAGGATAACCCTGCTTTAGGAAACAGAACTCCTTGGGCTGCGCCATCCTCAAGGCAGCATCTCGCTGGGAGACCGACTGCACAAACACCTCCGTATCATTGCTCCGCAGCTTCCTTACTGCGTAAGCCCCCTCGATATGTTTTTTTGCCTTGTCTAGGAGCTCTGTCGACTCCATGTTATCTGCTCCTTGAATTCTTATACGTACTGCCGCTTTAGTCGCTAGCGGTGCAACGATTGAGGCGTACGTGGGTCACCCTCCTATCCCTTGTATTGCCGAGGCAGCCATCGCGCAAGACGGCTGCTTCGAGGTTCTTCGTAACTGCCTTCTCTAAGGCCATTCGTTCTTCCATTCGTGAAGCCTTCAGCTTCGATTGTAACATCGTAGCGTGGGCTTTGAAGACATCGAGTGCTTCACCTATTTCGACCATCGGTGCCGCAGATTTGTCAGTGCCTGCTATCACCAGTCTGTCTCTGACCTTGATTAATTAAAGCCCTAGTGTCTTTAGTCTATCCATGTTGACGCCTGTAGAGGTCGCGAGAGACTCTACAGTCGTAATTGCAGCGGTTCCGCTGTCTATTGGTGGTGGTTGTGGCGCCGTGAAAATATTTTCAGCAGTGAGATCCACCTTTCTGGTTCCCCCATTCGTCATGCCCAAGCGCAACGTGAAAAAATCGGGAAATAAGATAAGATAGGTCGATTTAGATAGTAGCAATGAACAAAATGATGAAATAACGTTCATAGAACTTGGTGCCGCTTTTGACTAAATGATGATTTTTCTATTATTATTTCTTGGCTTCATTTAGCCCGTTAAGGCATATCTAACTATAATAATTACGAGGGAGGAAACAGATTCGGTAAAAACCTCATAAAACTGTCTGTCTCGTACCTATTGGTTTTCCGAGGTGTCCTACTGAAAGCGCGTTTACACTGTTCATACGCTTTTCATACAGTGTGGATACCGTCCTATCCTTTTTCCAATTGCTCAATCCCTTCACTGAGTGTTATCTCAACTTCTTCTGTAGGCTGGAACTGTTCAAGCCAACCGTTAACAAGTATCCACTCTGTAATTATCTTCATGTCATCCGGGCTGTTCATCATAGCTCCAAAAGACCTATCCTTTACCTTTTGTAGCACCTCTCCTCTTACCTTAGCCCATTGAGGACAAGCCAGGACCGTATGTGTCTCGTTTTGTGACGGGTATCCACACTGGCATTTTGGATTTGCCATTCTAGGGACGTTTCTTCTATATAGATAAGAGTTGAGGCTGATATGCCCACTTCTCATCTGTATTGCAATACTACTTTGAGTCCTCCTCCGGTTTTGGCGGATGTTAGAGGATGTTTTCCTCTAGGTGATTCTTTTTCTGCTTATTCTATTGTCGGTGGTGATACTTGCTGCTCTTCAATGTTCTTGGTCTGCCGACGCCTATTGAGAAGATAGTCGCTCTCCCTTAAAAGTTTTCCATGCGCTTTTATATTCCTGAATTGCTGCTATCTTACCCGCTTCTTTTTGTCTACGCCTCACGTTTTCGTTCCTGCATATTTTTGTCCACTGGATAGTATCTGGGCTTCGATTCTTGGCGTGGCTATTTTCGCTCAGGCTATAAGCCTACGATATTTTACTACATGCGGATAGAATTGTATGCTTGATAAGTTGTCGTTTCGAAAGTCTGATGTGTTGAATTCTCACTTGTTGCTGAAATCCAGAAGTTTGGAGAGCAACTAAGAATTAGACAAGAAAAACATACGTCAAAGGCTCTGGATCCTTTTAAGGCTCCTCAGTACTATAAGAAAAAAAGGCAAATCAAACCAAAATTTTTGGGCAAAAAAAAGCAAGGGTTACTCAGCTCAAAGCAGTGAACCTGTGCATAATCCCATTAATCATAATGGAACTGATACAATGGAATAGCGCGTCGATTCAAGTGCTCCACATCAAAAAGATGAGAGATTACATTTATCTAAGGAATTAACCTGTAATAGCATTCCCGCTGAATGGGTTTTTGATACTGGAGCTACCTCGCCAATAACTGACCAAATTAATTTATTTAGATGACCTCTACAAAAAACACGACAAGTTACCATTCAATTTGGAGGTGGAGAACTATACTCTGATCAACGCGGAAAGGCGTTAGTACTCTGTAGAGATGGATCATCCGTTCTTCTGAAAGGCACATTGTATGTACCAAACTTAGGGGTAAATCTGGTTTCTGCCAAGCAACTATGTAGACAAGAGATCAATGGATTTTTCAATGAAAATGAAATGCATATTATGAAAAACAACAAAAGAGTGATGACTGCCAAACACAGTAAAGGACTGTACATTTTTTTTTGCATCAGATTTTATTTGCGTAGGCAGCTATCTAGCTATGACACAATATCGGAGAAAATGTACAGAATAGATGACTCAATTTACAATAAGAGCACTCATGCCTCGGATTTCATTTGCAAGCACCACTGCGAAGTCATGGCGGCTTTTTCTTCACCCCAAGTCAGCCCTCATCCGTGAATACCCACCCAGCGGAACGTCTCAAAAACTCTGAGTTATCCAGACATGCCTTCATCATCCTCTGAATTTCCTCCGCGCGAAATGTAGTCTTAGGCGTCTCCTTCTCAAGTGGAGTAGGTGCCCAGGCTACTCAAACTATACCGGAGAACACCACCAGGAGGCGGACCACAACACCTTCCATCGTTTGCGGGTTGTTATAGTGTCCGCTGCACTCTCGCAACCGAAGTCTTGGCGCGCACAAAGCTCAATTCGTAAAACTCCTTGCCTAAATTCAAAATCACACGCCCATCGCGATTGTATCCATCCTCTGTATCATCCTGTAAACTTGTCCTGATCCCTCTCACGTACTTCCCAAAGAACTGTCTCCCAGATTTGTGCGCCACGCTTTGCTTCCTCCGTCGGATGTAAATATCGGCGTGGGCGTGTATTTGGCGGCTAGCTGAGGCCAGAGAATAGTTGATGAGAGGTGTGGTCATTGGAATGAGGATGTACTTAGTCGTACTTGTAAACTTAATGAGACTTGGATATGAGTCGAACTCGTCGGGAGCGAAAATTTGACATGGCGGAAAAATTTGAATTATTGCCTCGTGGGCTAGCTTCTTTGATATTGCGAGATTTGACTGAATTTGGCTCTGAGAGAATATTTCACTCCCAGGTTCGTAGAAGACACCGCGTACAGGTGTTCAGTCTTGCCCTCCGGACTGTACATTGTTACTCACATTTCAAGCGATTTTCATGGTAAAGCACTTGCGGCGAAATCAAAGTTTAACCCTGCAATAGAAGGTATTCATGATTATTACAACAATGATGGCGAGGAGATTTCATCAGAACCCGACCCAGATGACTCAGAACCTGAGGGAGCCCAATCAAAAGCGGATAGACACCTTTATAGATTAATGCACCGACGCTTCGCTCACTATGGACCTAAACTCATTGGTAACTTGCATAAAGTTTCTACTCTTGAAAAGAAAATCCTAATTCCACCTCCAGAAGATAGGATATGCAAATCTTGCAAAGTTGCTAAAATGAGAAACTCTATAAGCAAATGCCTTGCTAAGCATAGATCTGAAGTACTTGAGTTGATATCACTTGATATAGCGGGACCATTCCCAAAATCACTAAGGGGTAATAGAGTATTTCTGCAAATAGTTGATAACTTTACGCGTAAAATTTGGTCTATTCTACTTCCATCTAAGAGTTCTGCAATCTCAGCACTGAGAAGCTGGAGGACAAAATTAGAACTTGAAACAGGAAAAAAGGTAAAAGCTGCTCGTTCAGATAATGCTCCAGAGTTGAAATTGGTCTTATCACAGTGAGAAAAAGAAGAAGGAACATCTGCAGAGTTTATAACTATTGCATCTTCACACCAAAATGGAACTGCTGAAAGAAGTATCCAAACTGCTGAAAATGCAATGAGATCAATGCTACACGTTCAAGATCTCCCCCTTGAGTTCTGGGATGAACAGTTGAATTTGATGCATACGTCAGAAATAGGCTGCCCGTGGGCCCTATAATTAATGGAGAGATAACTTGCCCCGAGCAAGCATGTACAGGAAAAAAACCTGATATAAAAAACGTCCGGGTATGGGAGAGCAAATGTTATAATTATGTGAACCCAAAAAACTTACCAGCCAACAGTAGACACGATAAATCGGTACTTCGCAGACGTGAGGTTGTGTTTATGGGACCAGTCGAATGCACAACTAAACAATACAAGTTGTATGCACCGGATCTAGGGTACACTTGTCGTACAAGTACACTTAATGTGGATGAAAAAACTAAGGGTGGTACGGTTAGGCTTCAAATTAGGGACAATCCTAGCGGCACTCAAGGCACAAGCAACATATTTGTGGAAAGAAAAGTCGAGGAAGGCTCAGAAAAGATAATCGCCTAGAAATATTGCCTAAACCACAAGCTCATAACGATATATCAATGACTATACCTGTAACTGAAATTGAGAAAGCTAAAATTCAAGAGTATCAAATTGAAAGAGCCCAGACACCAAATTTAGATATCCCTGATGAGGATACCGAAAATGGGTTGAAACAGGATTGTCTTTCCAATCGCATAGTGAGAGCGAAACACTGCCATCCTAGAGAAAGAAATCGACAAAGGATCTCTTTCCAGTGCCATCTCTATGCCTGAAAATTCTAGCATCAATTGTTCCCTGATCAAAAGTCAAAATGTCGAAGAAATTGAAGATGAGGACCAAGCTCTTGTCCCAGAAGATATTATTGAAGGGTGGTGGTGTATATGGTCGTATACACTTGGTATCTTCAATTGAATGGTTGTGACTACTCAGGGGGCTTAGACTGTACTTGGGTGGTTGTGGCAATAATGTGTGTTTGGGTGCGAATGGTATCTTATTGTGTGATGTTATGTTATAGATTATTTACATGATGATTAACCAATCTCACAGGAGGACAAGACTGACACCTGTACGTGGTGTCCTCTACGAACCTGGGAGTGAAATATTCTCCCGGAGCCAAGTTCAGTCAAATTTCGCAATACCGATCAAGTTGGCCCACAAGGCAATGATTCAAGACTCTCCACCTAATCAAATTTTCACACCTGACGAGATCAATCACCACCAAGACTTCATCAAGTTTGCAGGTACGACTTAGTACATCCTCATTTCAATGATCACACCTCTCGTCAACTTTCTCTGGCCTCAATTGACCACCGCGTACACGCCCACGCCGATATTTATACCCGACGGAGGAAGCAAAGCGTGGCGCACAAACCTGGGAGACAGTTCTTTGGGATGGGCGTGAGAGGGATCAGGACAAGTTTACGAGATGATGTAGCGGATGGCTACAATCTCGACGGGCGTGAATTGTAGAATTTTGACGTCGAGTTTTCGAATTGAGCTTTGTGCGTGCGCCAAGACTTCGGTTGCGAGGGTGCAGGCAACACTATAAACACTGCCATGGTTGGATGGTGCGGTGGTACATCATCTTGGCCGGTTTGTCAAGTAAGGTCTGGATAGCTAGGACACATATCCCACCCGAGACAGGAGACCGCTGGTTCGAATCCGGCAAAACACAACCACATTTCTCGCGGCGCTAGTATACATGGATGATGAAGTCATGCTTGGATAATCAAAGGTTTTAAATTTCCCTTTGGTGGGTACTTACGGAGGAGGGTCGACTGTTTGTGTAGACGAAAATACCTCATTGTGGTATTTGCAAATGAAATCCAGAGTATGAGTGTTTCTAATGTTAAAAGAGTCATCCTAGGTGTAAACATAGTACCGGTCATGTGTCATAGCTTTATAGCTGAATACACATTAAATGATTAAAAACATAAAAAAAAAATAACCAATCCCACATACTTCCAGATAGCCTCTTAACTAGTCTCCTTTAGGAGTGGTCTACAGTTGAATGTAGCGATTGGGGGTATGTAATCTATCACTTATCTAGTTCCATTCCCTTGGCCCTGCATGCTACACTACGTGGATGAGAATTTACTACAAATGTGAAAAGCGCATTCATGACAGATATGAGGGGCGTCGAATTGTTTTCTGACCCAGCTCCAATTTCCAATTCAGGAAATACTGTTGTAAATCATGCAAATAGGAGTGAGGATGACATTAACGAAATAACGTTTACTCCAGACATGGATGAAATGCTTGATAACCAAATCCTTTCCGACATCTATGACAGTATTGCACCAGTCACAAATAGTTGGTTAAGCGAAAGCAATCTTAAGCCAAGATATTTCATCAGAAAAAGAAAAGAAAAATTTGGCAATGAAAATGATCGAGTGGCCAAGAGAATAAAAGCTATGATTGCAATGATACTTGGATCCAACCTCCAGAGCCACAAAATACATTCTACCTATTCAGCAAATGAAGTTATTGGCATCAAAATTCCAAAATCATGCAATAATGCAGTGCATGATCCAATCCATGCCACTGAATGGATTGCCGCCATAAAAGAAGAATTGAATACTCTTGATTCCAATGGGACATGGATAGAATGCACACCTCCAAAAGGAGCCAACTTGGTTTCAACGCGATGGGTATTTACCATCAAGACTCATCCAGACGGGAGCTTAGAGAGGTTCAAGGCTCGACTCGTTGCAAGAGGGTTTAGTCAGCAATATGGGAGTGATTACACAGAGACACTCGCTCCTACTGTGCATATGGACACCCTGCGAATTATCTTGGCAATATTGACCAAAAGAAACATGGATTGTTGGCATTTTGATATAAAAAATGCTGTTACAGAATCAAACCTCAAAGATGAAATATATTTATCAGCTCCGCAAGGTGTCATTATTGGAAATGGCAAAGCTTTAAGGGCTCTTAGGAGTTTGTATGGGCTAAAACAAGCTAGTCGTGATTAGAATCAATTACTGAAGCAGCTTTTTGTAGAATGCAAGTTTTGTTGGAAATATCGCGCCATGAAATGGGCGCAATATTCATGGAACGTAAGTAGAAGTTGACTAAAAGAGTGTCATGTTCGGATTACAGCTAAAAGTATGGAAAGTGTGCGCTACAAGTACAAGTGTAAGCGACACGTAATCTAAGGCACACCATAAACGAGTGTGGCGCCATCTAGGCATAGAAAACCCCCAATAACCTCCTTGTGCCCACGCCATACAGCCGCTCGTATATCTAATAGGTAGCCTGAAGCGCTACCATATTACCCATTCCAACCTCTTAAATATACACAAGATCATGTCGGGAACCTAGACAAAATGGAGGGCCCATACGTCCACAACACACTGTGTCTCCATTTCCAACAAATTTAGCCAGAGTCGAGCTGATTCTTGTCTATATGTAAATGTCAAAATGGAAATTTGGCTATTAGTTTACGTCGATGATATTGCTGCTGCTTCTTACCATGCTACCTCACTTCAATGGTTTTATGAAAAGCTATCATATAGATTCAACGCCAAGAACCTGGGGGGGATTTCGAAGATTCTTGGAGTTTGAATAACTCGAGAAAGAAAAACTAGGACAATTTATCTCGATCAGGAGCAGTACATCTCGGGGGTTCTCGATAAGTTTGGTATGACAAAGGAGAAACATAAACCTAGATTGATTCCTGTAGTCGATTACGAACATCTGCGACCTAGGAAAGAAAATGATGAAACAATTGATGTGAATGAGTTCTCACAGGCAATTGGTAGTTTAATGTATGCAATGATCTTCACGAGACCAGAAATTGCATTTGCATTAGGAAGGCTATCACAGTTCATGAAAGCGCCTGTCAATCAACATGGTTACGCGCTCAAGAATCCTATGCAATATTTAAAGTCAACCATTAAACAAAAATTGTCTTTCGGACCCGAAAGTAATCATGACGAAAATTTTGCCATCTATACTGACGCAGACTGGGCAAGCGATAAGGTGTGGAAACTCGAGGGACAAAAGACGATTGGCGAGTGATCAAAAGCTGGCGTGGACTCAAATCATAAGATTCTAAACTAAAGAGAAAAGTATCTAGAAGGAAATGAATCTGTATATGTACATAGGAGGTTCAACTGTTCAAATAAAGTTGCCAACACGAAACCTCCTGTCCCTCATTACCTACAACCCAAGGGTTTTGCATGAAAACCAATATACATGACAAACCTTTCGTATTGTAATCTGTCACAAACAAGACTCGTGTGTGTGAAACTAGTCTTTGGAATTCCTGGATTGACCCTGTGTCGGCTTACCAACTATTGGACCGAAGACCACGTGGCCACTAAAATGTCGGGGCGTCACATAAGGTCGATCGGAAGAGTATCTCTGGGGGAGTTGGTATGTTTTATGGAGGGCCTTTCTTGTGGGCATTGTCACGGTTTCATTACAAATGCATGGGTGATCTTGTAGTTACAATATGTTTATTATAATAATCTATAGAGAGAATTCCTGTACTCAATGACTACCTATATATACAGTCTGAAATATCCCTCTTCGATAAGGTTCTCTCCGTGACTTGACTGTTGTAAAGGTAAGAGCTTACGGAGGTTAATTGGCAGAAGGTTTACGTATGATTATCGATGAATCAATGTGAGCTGCTGATATATTTGGTATTCAGAACTATGAGGATTTAGGAGGTAGTAAGAGCTAATTATATACACATCTGAGGTGGCTAAACTCTCGCCTCATTTTCCCAAACAGTATCACAGAATATTCTAGTATCCTCCATCTGGTAGTATAATGTAATAACACTTTCCATACAGTGCTCCATTGTTCTTCTACTCATCATGGAGCCACCTGGAAAGTTCTTCCTTCACCCTCAGTGATCATTACCCTTGTGCATTGTAATCCTAGCCATTAACAGCACAACACTTACCAATTTTATCTTCAAGTTCCTTGTTCCTCTCTAACAATGTGTCATACTCATTTTTATACTGGTATAACTCTCTCTCTACTTGAATGTAAGATCTTGCCAGCATCATAATTTCGTCGCTGAATCCTGAGATATTAATGGCTTGATTTCTGTTGTGATCAGGCCCACTTATAGATCACACAACTTGAAATGGCTAGTATTAGGCAAGTGTAACCGACAGGACAAGCAATTCTGTATCAATGTGTTACGGTTTACCCGTTGTGTAAGCTTAGGTGGATACCTAAGCGCATTGTTGAGGACTTTAATGATAAGACTGTTGGTATCAAAGCAATGTCATAGCACAGTGGATATGGGCAATGCGTAGCCGTGCGGTAACTATTCGACCTAAGGAAAAGGTATAAGCAAAGAGACTCATAGAGTGGGCTGAATGTTATAAGTACCTTGTAGCTGTAGTTAGATTTCTCTTCTTCATAGAGTTTATTAAATCGATTTTTTCATCACCAACTCGGTTTCTATCACAGTATAAACTCTATCTCTCACATAAATTGCCCGCTATTAAGTATATCGCATCATTAGATTATTGTGACTTAGGGAAATTTTAATTTATCGGAATAGAACGGTAAGCAGCTTAATCGACTTAGGACTGCCAAGGAAGTGGATGCCAACATTCGCTCCTCCATCAACATCAACGGACGAGATAATTAGCTCTGGACGATCGAGTCGCCTAAGTGAATTATCATTCAAATCAGCACAGGGATTCGAAGAATCAATAAAGGGTCCCAACATGGACAATCTTGAAATCGGAACGGGCTTCATTGCAACTGGTATGACGAGCCAGGAATCAATGCAACATGAAGAAACGCAGACAGACATGCAAAAAATGATTGAAGAAATAAGATGGAGGGATATTGAACACAGGAGAGACATGGCAATGTTACAAGCTCAGATGAACCAAATGATGTCAACCATGCAGAAAAAGTCGCAAAACAATGACCAGGTACCCCTGGAGCCAGTGATCCCTAATCCTGGTCGTCCATCAGAACGAAGGGAGCCATTAAGCAAAGAAAAACCATTGAAATGGCCGGAAGCTTACGATCATAAGGATAGAACTAAGTGGGCTACCACACACGGAATCCTTCGGTATATATGTCGGCGCGATGTAGAGGAGCGCAACATACTCGAACCATCAGATTTTTTTATGCAGCTATACAGCCATGCAGTGACTGGAACTGCCAAGGACATGATCACTGGCCAATTCCAAGATATGCTTGCCAACGACGCGATATGGGATGCCTTAGTGTTGTGCTGGCTCGGTTGAGTTAGGAGACAGGGGAACGGAGGATGGGCTGCTGTATTAGGAAAGGGTGGAAAATACAGGCTGGTGCACAGACGCTGTCCATGTACTTTACAATCTCTTCACCTGCCGAGTTTAGTGAATCAATCTATCCAAAATAATATCATACTTCACATCATCCATTAGATGATATTATCAATTGTCGGGATGCACACCTAGCATCACCTTCATAGATCACCATTGTCAGTAAGAGTTCACATTTGATACCTACTGACACCCATTTGGCCACAGTGATACGCACTCAGTGTCCATCGTGCCATCACCCAGCGTGAGCGCGCCATCTCCGCGACTCACCATTGCACATGAGCCCGTGCCACTCCACCGACGGACAGCAGAGTCATTTAATCGCCATATACCTCACAGCTCATAACCACAACAGGTTATGAGCCCGGAGCGCCATCCGCTGCACAACTCTGACTGATCCCGACAATAAAGCCAACCATGTCCCTCCAAGTCGCACGCATAGTCGTCCTCCAAGACGGAGTCTCCTTTTCTAATTGGAGAGGAGACCTCGCCGCTGCACTATCGTCTGCAGATGTTCTCGGGCATGTCTTCCATAATATCAAAGGCATCGACCCAGAGATTGAACCATCGCAACCAAAAGCGGTCAAACAAGAAGATGCAACCAAGGACGAACTAGCCAAGTATGAAACGGCCAAGAAGGAGTACAAGGACAAAATACGAGCTTGGATTAGAGGCGAATTCCAAGCCGTAAATATAATAATACAACGTCTAGATGACACCAAGAAGCCCCTAAACTACCACAGATATACCGCCAAGCAGCTATATGACATGATAGCATCATCAAATGAAGTCGCCGACCTACTACCACACTCAGAAGCTTTCAACATCTTTCTAGCCACAAAATTCACCACAACTGCTGAGGACTATTGTACAAGGTTTCTTCAAGCTCTCCAAAACGTCAACAATGCAGCAGAATCCTTGACAAGTGGAAACGTCTCAGCAGACAGGTATAAGGTTACTGATGAATTAGCTTCTGTGTTCTTTGTAAGGGGCACAAATCATATCAATTGGTTGGATATCTGGAGGGAGACCAAGGCGGTAAGTATGTCTCAGTACGCTCCACTCAGATCTATGGTCACATCCTTGAGAGCGACTGCGGGCACAAAGAAACTTGCCGCTGGGGACCATATGTCATCGACACAAGAATTTTCCTACAAACCACATGCAGCTGCCGCCACTAATAATGTCGAATACAATCCAAATGATTGGTGCAGGAGATGTAAGCACAAGCACAGGAATAAAGATTGCTACAAGCTACATCCAGAAAAATCACAATCAAGACAGTCGACCAAGAAGGCAGTGGGAGCGGAAGATGAGGAATCTCCGACTCCCAACAGCAGAGGTAAAGGATTCTCCATGGTAATGAATGACAGTTCGCCATTCGACAGTGACAACGAAGGCCAAATCTTCATTACCTCATAAATTCGACCCCACACTATCACTCGAGCAGAACATCAAAGAGCAAACAGTCGTCCCATCACAAAACACCACCAATCACCCACAGTCATTCAGTAGTCACTAACCTTAGTTCTGTTCCTACAATCACCGTCATAAAAGCGTCACTTAACCAGTCAACTAACGTCATCAAACCCACATTAAATGGATAGAGTTATCCGACATTTCTGGAAACTCACCATCAGGGCGATTTCTAAACCTCACCTGAGTGAACAAGGCCTACATTTTTGGCCGCCATCACCAGGAAGGTTGTTGTACCAGCTCATGAGCTCATCTGCATTAGCCTCACCCCACATATAATGGTAAGTAACCATCAGGGGGAGCGCAATGCCAGTTCATGGGTACATAAGTGTAGACCTCACCTCGCACGAGATGGTAGAGCGTGCTCACTATCAGGGGGAGTGTTGTGCTGGCTCGGTTGAGTTAGGAGACAGGGGAACGGAGGATGGGCTGCTGTATTAGGAAAGGGTGGAAAATACAGGCTGGTGCACAGACGCTGTCCATGTACTTTACAATCTCTTCACCTGCCGAGTTTAGTGAATCAATCTATCCAAAATAATATCATACTTCACATCATCCATTAGATGATATTATCAATCGTCGGGATGCACACCTAGCATCACCTTCATAGATCACCATTGTCAGTAAGAGTTCACATTTGATACCTACTGACACCCATTTGGCCACAGTGATACGCACTCAGTGTCCATCGTGCCATCACCCAGCGTGAGCGCGCCATCTCCGCGACTCACCATTGCACATGAGCCCGTGCCACTCCACCGACGGACAGCAGAGTCATTTAATCGCCATATACCTCACAGCTCATAACCACAACACTTAGGCTTACTTCAGGCCATGGATGACGCCTTTCGTGATAGAAACGAAGAACAATCTGCGGCCGCACTATTCCATGCATGCCGACAATTTAGAGATGAGAACTTGTCATCATACCTACCGCGATTTCAGCAACTACTCACACGAAGTCCCAGCTCAACGGGAGACGACAAGAACAAAATGTACCAGCTTCGAAATTCGCTCAATAAAACGACAAGGAATCACATGATCGGTCGTTCTCAACCGAAAACCTTCCGTGAACTTGTCGAGTATCTATCGTTGTTAGGTTCAGAAATCGAAGAAGTTGGTACAACAAGAACTAAGGAGTACCTCCTTGGTCAATCTGGGTACTTCGACGATGGAACACGAGGTATTGCAGGGGGTAAATTACTGGGAGAAACTCCACAAGGAAATCTTTATCACCCGGCTGTTAAAGACAACATAAACAGTAAAGATCAAGATGGTGATACAAGGATGACAGGTGTAAATAAAGTGCGTGCAAAATGGGTTTCACTTGCCGAGTTGAGTCAACGCAAAACAAATGGTGCATGTCTTCGATGTGGAAGAAAAGGGCATATTATAGCAAACTGTAGTCTACTCCCAGCTAAACGTCCTGAAACTACAGTCCAAGCTGTAGCACTCATCGAAGACGATGCTGCTCTGGAAGGTATCATTGTGGGAGAAAATGAGTTAAAAGGTTAGCTCCTGAACAAAGTCGTGTTCAGGAGCCTGAAAGGGAAGTTTCGAACTTGGCAATAGGCTCGAATGAAATTGAAGATAAGAATGTAGAGTACATTATGAATGGGTCGTCTTTTATTATAGACACTTTAATTAATGGAAGTTATTCAGTACCTACTTTAATTGACAATGGATGCGAATGTCTAGCCGCTGTTAGCAACTCCTTAGTACGCAGAGCTAACCTTCCTCGGATAAAAATTAACCCACGAAAGCTTACCGAGGCTACAAAAATTCAGCACCACGAAGAGTATATTACGGAAATGGTTAAGATGGATCTGGACGTTGACGGATACGAGCGCATGCTATATGCATATGTAATACCAGGGTTATCTCATGACCTGATACTCGGGAAACCATGGATGGAGCGGGAAGATGTGGTTTATAACGCAAAGGATCATTTTATGGATATTGGGGAAGCGGTAGTAAACGATCGACCATTGAGGGTTTGGGAAAAAGGGCAACAGAAAACAACGAACGCATCTCTACTAACTGCAAACATCAAGAGTTTGTCGGCAGGGGTATTTCTTGCAACAGTAAGGAAAGCCAGGAAGGCAAGCGCTAGTAAAACTCAGCTTTTTTCCATAACGCTGGCAGACATTCAGAAAGCGCTCGCTCCATCAAAAAAGTCACCTACAGATTTGGAGAGGCTTCCTAATTGTTATCATGAATTTGCAAATCTTTTCCGCAAGGAATTAACAGATGAGCTTCCACCTCACAGGCAAGGATGTGATCACGAGATAAGGCTCGAGTCTGACAAAAAAATACCATGGGGACCCCTGTATGGAATGTCAAGGGATGAATTATTGGTACTGAGAAAGACTCTGACAGACCTACTTGACAAAAACTACATTCGTGCAAGTAGTTCACCTGCAGGGGCCCCGGTATTATTTGTTCGGAAGCCAGGTGGAGGTCTGAGATTTTGTGTTGATTATCGCGCTTTGAATTCCATTTCAAAAGCTGATCGTTATCCACTACCACTAATTAAAGAGACAATGGCTAAATTGAGTAAATCAAAATGGTTTACTAAGTTAGATGTAAGATCTGCATTTCATAAATTACGCATTAAGCAAGGTGATGAATGGAAAACAGCTTTTCGAACACGATTTGGCTTGTTTGAATGGCTGGTAATGCCGTTTGGTTTAAACGGAGCTCCGGCATCTTTTCAAAGATATATCAACGAAGCTTTACGTGAGTATCTCGACGATTTTTGTTCAGCTTACGTGGATGACGTGCTTGTCTTCACGAATGGCAATGAAGAGGAGCACGAAAGACACGTGCGACTAGTACTCGAAAAACTTCAGAAAGCTGGACTGGGGTTGGATATTGACAAGTGCGAATTTGGTGTCAAACAGACGAAGTATCTAGGCTTCATTATTTCTGCAGAAGGTGAAAATTCTTCCATCAAGATGGATCCAGCAAAGGTTAAGGCCATATCTGAATGGAAAGCCCCAACAACGACAAAAGGACTCAGAGGATTTTTGGGATTTGCCAATTTCTACCGCGGCTTTATCAAAGGATTTTCGAAAATATGTGCACCTTTAACGTCTCTAACAGGTAAGGGTACACCCTGGAAGTGGGGTCCTGAGCAAAATGATGCATTTGAACTGCTGAAAGAAAAATTTATAGCAGAGCCCGCTCTAGCTCAATGGGATCCCGACCGTGAAACAATGTTGGAAGCAGATTGCTCTGGTTATGCACTCGGTGGCTGTTTATTACAAAAACAGGACAACACCACATGGAAACCAGTGGCATACTACTCTCGGAAGCTAACTGGTGCAGAAATGAACTATGAGATCCATGACAAGGAACTCCTAGCAATCGTAGCATGCATGAAGGAATGGGACCCAGAGTTGAGAGGCCTCGCGAAGGCTTTCACTATCCTTAGCGATCATATGAACTTGAAATACTTCTTAACCACGAGGAAGTTAACTGAGAGGCAAACTAGATGGGCTGAATTCTTATCTAGATTCAGGTACACACTATTGTATAGAAAAGGGATAGATAGCGAACGACCAGATGCACTATCGAGAAGAGATCAAGACAGACCCAAGGAAGGTGACCCACGACTCTTAAGCCGCGAACGCCAGGTTTTAATGCCAGTCAATGTTTCAAAGCTGTGTATAAACGGTACCTATGTTGCAGAAGGCCACGAAATATTTATCAATAAGGATTTACAGGAACTTTGGAACCAGGCAATAAATAGTGACAGTACATACATTCAGATCGCAAATGCAATCGTTAATGAAGAGCGAGCTTGGCCAAATGATATCAGATTGCAAGTAGAAGGTTCAACAGAGCCTACTGCAATTAAGGCAACTATCGCTGCTTGTCAATACGACAGCAACATCGGAGTAGTACGTTATCAAGGACGTATATGGGTACCTCACTATGAACCTCTTACAACAGCAATTATCCAAAATATTCATGATTCAACAGTATCTGGCCATCCCGGAAGAGACGCAACTCTAGCACAAGTTGCCCGAGAATATTTTTGGCCCGGAATAAGTAAATCTGTTAAACGATTTTGCAAGAATTGCCACATTTGTGGGCGCTCGTCTATCTGGCGCCACCAAAAACAGGGGCTACTCAAACCACTTCCTGTGCCCGACAGATTTCACCAAGAGCTCTCAATAGACTTTATGGTTGATCTACCTAAGTCGAATGGTGTAACAAATATCATGGTAATCACAGATAGGTTATTAAAATCGGTGACACTGGAAGCAATGGATAAAATGGACGCTGAATCTTGTGCCAAAAGGTTCCTAGAATGTCACTGGCGTTACCATGGATTTCCAAAAGCCTTAACCAGCGATAGAGGGACCAATTGGACAAGTAAATTCTGGAGAAGATTGTGTGAATTGGTTGGAATAAAACAGAGACTAAGCACAGCTTATCATCCTCAAACCGATGGTGCAACAGAAAGAATGAACCAAGAAGTCCAAACTTACTTGCGAGCGTATGTATCGTATACCCAACATGATTGGTCCGAATGTTTAGCTGCTGCTCAACTCGCAATCAACAATCGAGATGTTGTGTCTTTAGGAGGTGTAAGCCCATTTTTCGCAACACATGGATACCATGTTAATCCCATTCAAGTCGTCGCTGAAGAGTCAAATATCCCCGTATCTACAGGAAAAGAAAGGGCAGAGCTATTTGTTGAGAAATTAAAAAATGTTACAACCTACATGCAATCCGCAATGGCAGCTGTTCAAGAACGCTACAAAGATTTGGCAGATAAAAAGAGACAACCAGCGCGAAGATATGTAGTAGGTGATAAAGTTTGGCTACTTTTACGAAATATCAAATTAGAAAATCAACCTTCAAAAAAGTTGGGGTGGCAGCATGCAAAGTATACTGTCACAAATATAATTTCGCCTGAAGTGGTTCAACTAAATATACCGAGAAAAATACATAATCGGTTTCATGTGGACTTGATTTTACCAGCTGACGAAAATCCTCTGCCATCGCAATCTTTAGAGGACGAAAACCCAGGCCCTATTATAAATATTGATGGAGAGGAGGAATATCAAATCGACGAAGTACTTAGGTGTAGAACAAGGAAGGGCGACAGAGAAGCCTTAGTCAAGTGGACTGGAATAGCACAACCAGAATGGACATCGCTCGTAAATTTGCAAGATGCCGAAGCACTCGATGTGTGGGAAAGCAATGGGGCTCAGCAGAAATAAATAATGGGCCGGCCGTAAGAAAGGGAGGTAGAAAAGGATAAATTGGGGGGTAATGTTACGGTTTACCCGTTGTGTAAGCTTAGGTGGATACCTAAGCGCATTGTTGAGGACTTTAATGATAAGACTGTTGGTATCAAAGCAATGTCATAGCACAGTGGATATGGGCAATGCGTAGCCGTGCGGTAACTATTCGACCTAAGGAAAAGGTATAAGCAAAGAGACTCATAGAGTGGGCTGAATGTTATAAGTACCTTGTAGCTGTAGTTAGATTTCTCTTCTTCATAGAGTTTATTAAATCGATTTTTTCATCACCAACTCGGTTTCTATCACACAATGATACGTCATCGGCACACAGCAATGACAACACCAGTATCTCAGCCACGCATGATAATATGATCATATGACGCAGGAATATCTAATGATATAATTGTTGAATGACTGAATGGTTGGGAGTTATTGCTATTGATGGTATAGTTTGTGTACCGTTTTTGTGTATAAATACTCGGTGCTAGACCTCTGTACATGATCAACCTTTTCCACTCCTATCTTCAATAGTCATCAATATAGCAGATCTACAATACATATCCTTCTTCTTCACGTTAGACTTAAAGTGTTATCCTATATCTACCCAAGTTGACTGTTACATCCATTGCAACAATTCTTAGACTTCTCATAACCACGTTAATACAATAATTTCCGCCTTACATGGCAGTGGTAAAAAGTTGGTTGTTAGGGACTGAACAGAGGACAGGATACATGTGGGCAAATGCGGTGTCCCAATCGCTATATTAATTATATATGGGGGCACTGCTTGCGTAATACTGAGGTTGATACAGAGTGGTATTTCCACTGTACAGATTCCAAAGGTTGTTATCCATTTTAGTAACACTTATATCAAAAACTGCGATTTCAACTGGAACTGTAGGTATTATTTACGCACTGTGGCAGTAAAAAAATATGCTACGGTAGACAATATGTCAAGGGATGGATAAGAGGGAGATTGACGAAGTCTAACCTGGTGAATAAGATTGTCTACAGGGAGACTACTCTCAACACCTGTCAGTGATGTCCCCTCCGAACCTCCAGCTCTCACTGTAGAGTCTGCAGAGACGAGATTGAGTAACACCTTTTCAACTTTGAGCTGAGTTATCTCCCCCTCCGTCAAAGATACGCTTCCGATAACACAGAAGACGACCATTGTGGATCCCAATTGATGGAAACCCGACCGTGCACATCGTGCGCTGTTGATTGGCTCACGTGGTGCGAGGGGAATATCTAAATAAATTGGCGATCCTGTATTATAGAAATCAAATCACGTTTTATTAGTCTCAAGCTCTACTCGCATTATATTGTTGATTAGTCGGAGCCACGAGACACCTACATGAAATCGTTGTGATCATAAACTGATCAACCAGAAGCCACACCATGACGACGATAATGATGCTAGGAATGAGGAAAGATAATGTGGTACCAAACGCTACAATAGTATTCAGAGAAGCCCTCGTTATATTACAACATGTGCTACCCATCGGCGGGCAAACAAAAAGCCCACGAAAGCAAAGTAAAAGACCCTTCCGCCCTCAAGAAAAGAAGATTTCGACTCGTCTATAATATCCTCCCTACTAATCTTTAATTCCGAATAAACTAATCAGGAGGGCATCTGGAATACATGAGTTATCCGACGACCCCACGTCCGTAACAACTTTTGGATGCTAGGCTAGGATCCTTTACGACAGTCACTCTCGACCAGGACTTTTCTGACATCCTTTCACGATCTTCGGTTTGTCCTGTGGCATGAATCAGGAAAAGAGGAAGGAGGCTATGAAGTTTAAGAGACGCTCTTAGGTATCCACAGGTCTGCTGTGCCCGGCTGGCCGGCCTCTTCGTGATAGGAGAGCCCCGCACCCAGTGGTTTTTGAAACTTTTCCCTGCAGCTACACACCCGTAAATGGCCATCATTTTGTTGACTGGAGAGGGGAGATGATGTCGGGATAACGGCTCCTCTTAGTGGTACTCAAATGAAGACCTGTGGGGGTATTAGTGCTGGAAAGAAGTCGTGAAGGAGGCATAGGTATCAGGAAACTGGGGAACCAGTCCTGTAGCAGGTGAAGAATATTTACGGGTATCAATAACTCAGTAGAAACAACTTAATTCTTTTCTTCCGAGCATCGGTCCCCAGAAGTTATCACTTCTCTAGGTGGACCGTGCGTTTAACTAGCTAATTTAAAGTTGTCTATTATTGGACCCAATAAATCCAAATGTGATCCAAACACCAAACACCAAATAAACCTTAGATACTTCCAAATGTCTAACAATAGGAGGGAGTACAATACCTGAGGCATAGATAGTCCCGGCCTGTAGGCAGAAAGCACCTACCTGTCATTACATAGTCATAGACTTTATAGGACAATAAACACAAACAAACAACAATACAGTGTAGACAAATAGAAAAGTTGAGGGTGTTTTACCTAATAGGTTTCCTCCTGATTCAAAACTGGAGCCCGCAGACATTGACATGGGCCTACAAGTGCCAAAACTGGCTAAATGAAATCAAAATCAAATTATACTTGTCATTTTTCCCAACAAGGCGCGGCTCCGGGACCTTTAATTCGTGCAGTGAACGCATGTGTAGTCAGTACGGCAATTTATGGCGCTGAAGCTTGGTAGCCTGGACTCACCCGTATCACGATGGTACGAGATAAAAGAGTAAGTACGGTTGTTAGATGGCACCTCAAGTTACTGTTAAAGTTATGAGCTTGAGCGAGTATGGAGGTTATAGCGGAATCAGTGTCGGCGGTTAGACCGATACAGTAAGTCTCGTATGAAGTTGTAGAAGGAAGAATTGACTGGAAACAAGTGTATTGAGATGTATGGTTCTGAGTAAACTGAGCTGATAAGAGTGAGATTGCGTGTGCGCATATCTTATCAACTGTGGTTTTTGACCAGTATTTATCAATCTCCATGAATCGTAAGTTATGATCCCTGTAGATGTAAATCTATATACGTACAGATATATGAGCCAGGAATATAAAGCTAAATACATGTGTGTCGGTAATAGATCCGAGAGAAATATAACCTGCATTTGAGACATAATCATCTGCTGGAATGCTAGTGTGGAATAAATGCCAATGTATGTTAAACTTTCCGTGAGGAATGTGCTGATGACAATGATATAGGAAGGTGAATTTGATAACCTAATTAGCCGGACTTACAAATGAGTTATCCTTGGCATTCCAGGATATACGATATTTCAACAGTTACTAGATAGGACTATTTTGACCACAATCCGAACTGCAATACCAGTATGGCAAACTACACCAAATATAGTTCTGCACCGGGAGTCAGGGATACTATGTCACGTTTTACCCTCGCTGACTAAGGTGGTTAGCATAAGCAAATAAGCGAGGTACAATAAGTAGAATGGTCCTCTTGGACTTGTAGCTTCGTGATCAATCTATCTATTAATAAGGACATTGTCTTATTTTGTGACATATTGATCACCATCTAGCTGAATATACTTTGTTACGCATCTTTCTCCAAGTCATGGACAATTTAGCCTCCCAACCGGTTCCCATACCTAATTTCGCATCCTACACATGGGCGAGCCCACACTCGAATCTTTTAATTTTGCTAGCAACCTCTGCAGCAAAGAATTCGGGAATATTGGCCCTGTAGCAATCTCTGCCTCTGATACCGCTCCTTGTCAATGATGCTAGAGGTGTTCGCATTCCCAGAGTCAAGAGTTCGATAATTCAAGGGTTCGACAGTTCAAAAGTTCGACATTAGATAATATTCATTAATTTTAAAGAGTTCCTAAAAATACAAGACCATAATCTACCGAACTAGAGTTATCCCAAATACCCATTATATACTCCTCTCTATTGTTCTCGAAATTTCCAGTAAACTCTGATGCATAATAGAATGGAGTAGTATAGAAAAGCACGGACAAGTACAGATCGGAACAGAACAAAGTAGAATAGAACAGAATAGCACACATATCATCGTACATAGTTCCTATTGATTTAGAATAGGCCCTTGGTCCGTGACACTCCTATTCTAAAATATATCCAAGCCAATCCTGCTATTGCCCTACTCGAACTCCAGCGAGCTTTCCACATTGCAGGAAATCTCATTGCACGTCACAGGGACCTCGAAATATCCGACAAGAAAACCAAGGAGAAAATTGACATACTCGAATCTAATTTCAACAACCTTCAATTTGTACACAACAATCTATCCACGCAACATGAAGCAGAGATGAAAGGTGCAAAAAAACTGATATTGGCACTCAATCTACCTGAGCTTATGAGCTTAACAAGCAAAAGAAGAGAACTGTGTAGACCTTATATTGATCCAAAATTTTCTGGTGCCAATAATAAACTACTCACTCCTTTCATTCGTGACTTGCGCAGGAAGCTCGAAGTCAACGCCGATTGGTGGGACACAGAAAGACTACGAATGTTCTACGTTGCGTCATGTTTCCCCGAAGGCTCGATCGCAAAAAAACAGTTGATAGTGGCTTTAAATCTGATGGCAAGATAATTTACAAATCTGTTGAGGACATTATTAGCCTCCTCAAACAGACTTTTGGTGATTTAGACAAGAGTGCCACTGCACAAAGAGAATTGAAGGGGTGTTTTCAAAAAAAACAACCTCTTGCTACCTTTCTTCCTCATTGGATGTCGCTCTCAGAGCTTTCTGGATTTAATGATAGCGCTTTAATATCTTTTCTTAAGGATGCACTCCATCCTGATATCAACAATTGCCTTTCATTCATTAAAAAGTCCGATATTTCCGAGTTTCTCCATGATTTCATTGCTCTTGTACGTGAACAAGACAAAATATTACGAAATTTAGACCCGAAATATTTCTTAAAAAACTGCCAAAAACATTATAATTACGCGTACAATCTCTTAAAAACCCTCACGCCACTCCCAGTTCCTCAAAACACAGAGCTGACAACATCGCAAGGAGGTGATGCCATGGATCTCAGTTCAATCCATATAAATGGTCTCCAATTAGTCAGCAAGTGGACTGCAAAAGATGTGGGTAGGAAACCTACCAACGATGTCGAAAAAGCACATTGTCGCGCCTACAACGCATTAAATAACTTTTGCATTGTTTGTGACTCCAAGAACCACACCCCACCCGACTATCCTGTATCTTTCCAAAATCGTAAAAAGAAAAAGACCGAAAATTGGTAAAGTACAGTTATTGCTGAGGAGGGTAAAGGAAAAGATTTGGTCCGTCTACAAGAGGCGGAAAATGTGTAGCTTCCGGCAAAAGGCACTGCCGGGAGCAAATAACCAATGATGTAGAAGTAACTGTTTGTATATCTTCATTGAAAGAAGAGCACCATGATCATTTGCTATTACCTTGCAAAGTTAGTGATATTAATGGAACAATTATTAAAACAAAAGCTTTTCTTGACTGTGGATGTACTACAACTTCTCTTATTGAAATTGACGTGTGCGCAAATTACAAAATATACACTTACCCACTCCATAAGCCAAAAAGAATTATTACTGTGACTTCATGTAACGGCTAGTGAGCCGGTAATTACCCTGTGGCACATGATGTTAATCACGTGCTTCACAACTTTACGAAACCACTATTCTATCATAGATTAATCTGGACATCACTAGAAATTTCTAGCAACTAGTAGTAAGACTGCGAACCAGCCTCAGGGGAAAATACTAGAAACTGGTATTAGTCAAGAATATTCTAGATAGAATAGTAAGCGAATAAATAGTTGAAGTTGGACGTACATAGATAGCCATAGAGAAAATAATAAACAACCTTCGTATATTTGATCGCCCCAGCATCTATACCTCGAACCGTGACACTTCACTTAGGTGATGGTAAAAATATATATAAAATAACTTGATTCTCTATTCTATCCAACAAAAGCTAGTAATACATATTTGAGTCTTAGTAATCAAATCCATGCTGTTTACATAAGCAGATGCGCCGGTACTCCAAACACTGTCAATTAAATGAATATCCAGAACAATAAATTGATTAATTAGAACAACATTGGGAAAACTTGAAATAAAAGATGGCATCCTCTACTTAATTAATTCTTGTGATTAACGCCGCTTTTCATCCATGAATTTGCTGAGATATCAACTTTGTTTTCATTGATAAGTTTTCTCAGAGCATCACAAGGCTTATCTTTGGTCATAGAATCTGCGGGGTTTTTCGAACCTGAAATCCACTGTATTTCAGTAACCTCTTGGTGTTCGTACGATTGTCGGAGGGCCATGATATCAACCATGAGACGCTTTTCGGTTGTTGTGCCGAGTTTTGAAAGACATTCATATAGTGATCTAGAATCAGTGCACAAAATAAGTGGGATACTTATAGGAGGTCCCGGAAATTTCAATGAGTTATAGACTTTTTCTAGAGTGCTTTTTATAACTGTCGCCATGTCAAATCCCATTACCATTGCATAAAGTTCTGAAGATAATACACTTCGGCTAACTCTTTTACATTTAGTTGATGACCAATGTACAATGTTTGCTCTGTTGTTTTTGTCTGCAAGACAGATAACATACCCTATTTGGGATGACATGTCTTCCTTACAGTTTGCAAACGAGCCGTCTGTAAAAACCAAAATGTGTAGGGAACAATGATCTAGTGCAACAAACTTTAGACCTCTATTTAGGTTTTTCTTCTGCCAATTAAGACGTTTATTTAGCAGGGCCGCCTCATTTATACCTGGATTAGAAGTTTGTGCTGCACGAGAAAGGTGGAAGCAAGCCTCAGGCTGACAAACTGTTGCTATATACACTCCAAGGGCTTGTTGCAATATATATTGGGTCTTAATATTGTCATTGTGGTTAATAAGTTCTATTTTCCTGCACTGTTTTTCTTGCGTCAGCAAAATGCTTCCATCCTCCTGCAGCAATATAGCAGACCCGTTGAAATTGATTGTATGAGCTATTGTAAGGCGTTCTACAGGCTTGGCTTTAAAATTTGCTTTCTGGTGTTGTATTTCTTCTTGATTAGGAAATTTTTCATTGCACAAAATTAAGGTATTGTCAGTTTGGAGCCCTATAATCCCAAAACCACAGTTTTCATTGCGCATAGGCTTGGAAATTAACAAACAAGAGTCATAAGTTGAATTTTCCATATTCAATTTTTCTTGAAGATGCTTATGGTATGTATGGTACCAATGGCTACCTGCTTCTGGAATCCCGTATAATGGTTTAAGAATATTTAAAATATACTCTTCCTCAAGTCCTAATTCGCAGGGGGCTTTAACATAAATTTTGTGGTTGAGGAAAGTAGCAGACTGAACGTAGGCTTGATTAATGTCTCGGAGAAGTATCTTTAATTTATTTTTGGTCATTAACGCCAAACAAAGAAATAGCCGTTGAGAAACACGCTATATAGTTGGTGCTTGGGTCAGGATGGTGTTTTTCTCATCATCATTATAGCCTTGGACAACCATACGTGACTTTTTGTATGCCTTGGGAGTACCCTCGTTCTTGATGGTATCAACAAACCTGCTCCCGAACAATCTATTCTGGCCTGCTTTGGATCTATGAACAATTCTAAAAACGCCTTTTTCAATGAGTCCTTGAATTTCAAATTTCCTTGATTCGGAGAAATCAATTTCATTGGTCTTTTTATTTATAAACGAGCTGGTTTCAGTGGGCGATACTGAAGTAGCAGTGGAAAATCCTGGGAAAGCGGAGTATCTTCTGTATTGTTCTGGCAATTGTCTGTTTTGTTTTGGGTTTCTTCTTGGTTCTTTTGAGTCATAATTTTCATCGTTGTTATCATTATCATTAACATTATTCTTATTTTCATAATTTTTTTTGTTATTATTATTATCTTCATTATATCTGTGATCATTATTACAACTATTATTATTATTATTATTATTATTATTATTATTATTATTATTATTATTATTATTATTATTATTATTATTATTATTATTATTATTATTATTATTATTATTATTATTATTATTATTATTATTATTGGCTTGCTGTAACTGCATTGTTCTGATAATCTTCGTAGTATGGCTTACAAGAGGTCGATCGGAACTTAGTAGGGCCTGATGGTAAATCAACAATGCAATCTTCATCATGCATTTCGAGAAGAGTATACGGCCCGGTCCATTTCCCAGTTTCTCTCCATACCCAGACCTTCGAGCCAAGTGGTAAATTATGAAGTGGTGCAGTGTTTGGCCCATTTCTCTGATGAAGTGCTTCTGTTATATTTTGTTTCGCGCGCAATTTTGCAATAGCATTCGAGGCCTTTTGTATAGCATTTGCCCTTTGAATGATTGATAAGTTTGAAGCATGAGCTTCAGTAATTTTCGGATACACTCCAAATACTAAAACTGTAGGAATTATTCCATCCGGACCGGAAGTGTCGTTAACCGCTTTTACAGCCATTTGTAATATAACTGATTTATCAATTAAATTTCCTGCAAGATCTTTTCAATAATATTGTATGCTCGCTGTAATGGCTCATGATAACGTTCAAAAATACCAATACTATTATGTGCCTCAACTGGGATACATTTTGTTCCTGTGCCCATTGAGTTTGCAAACTGTTGCATTTCCTTACTCGTGAAGTTCGAGCCAGCATCATGAACAATTAAATTGGGTGGCCCAACATATACATCAATCCAGCTTAGACGTATTGAGTCCCAAATGCTTTTAGTAGTTTGTCTGTTTAGGAATTTTGCAGCCTGGAACCTTGTAGCTTCATCAACAATATGGAGTACTTGTCTATTGTTGATAAAAAATATGTCTACAAAAATCATTTGATTAAAGTAGCAATCTTCATTCTTAAGAGAAAATTTAAACCTCTGGGGAGCAGAGCCATACTTTTGACACAATTCACAATGTTTGACAATTTTTGTGAGGGGACAAAATTGTGTGTAGCCGGCTGCGTTAAGTAGGTTAACAAGCTTGGACACAGAAGCATGCCCAAATTGTTTCTGCAGGCGTCGAATTTGTTGCTCAGTGAGATTAACATTATGATTAATAAAAATATGATTTTCCTCAATTTTATCATTAGTTTTAGAACTCCATGCGCCAGTCATAAAAAAATTGGAAAAATAATTATCATTAAAATTTTTTCCATCGAAGGAATGGATGGCCAAATTTCATAACAACTAAACATACTTGTTTGTATAATTTATTGTTGTTGACAGAATTCTGTTTCCCTGGGATTATCTTGGCATATATTTTATCATCAACATTATTGAGATAAACATTTAGCCTTTTCATATCTGCGATGGATAATAGAAAGAGAGTATCTGAATCCAAGACATGAAAATTGACTCTACCAATTGGAGTTTTTACATCAATGTAGCCCAGCAAATCACAAGTAGAACCTTTGCCAAAAGCGACCGAGATTTTAGTTGATGTATTTAAATTGATGTTTTCTATATTGCGCTTGAATGCAATGTATTGTTGATAACCTGCAGTCGAATATTTGCCTGCTCCAGTGTCGATCATGACTCCATACCACCTGGTACAATTATATCTTTCTCTAAGATCTTCCTTGCACTTGTATATTGTTGGTGTTAGACCGGTGAGCCCGTGAAAGTTTGCTTGATCTTGGAGTAACGCTAGCAAAGATATCTCGTACTGGTTATCTTCATCAGCTGTGGGTTCTAAATTCATGTAAACTTCACCAATGTCTTGGTCAGTATCACTGTCTTCATGGCCAGTTATGAAAAAGCCATCATGTGATTTGTTACTGTTAGGATGGACAGCTTATCAAGAATCATGGCTTCTTCATCGGATCTGTCATCACACTCTACTTCATATTCAGCAAGGAATTTTTGATAGATTTTTGCGTCATCATTGTTATGGCGCTGAAGGAAACAATTTCTGGCTTGATTTTGCTCTTCCTGGGGGTGATTCCAGGACCTACAACCAACTTTCTTGCAGCAGAAGCATCTTTTCACTCGGCTTGAAGACGATTTGGAGTATCTGCCATTGTGTACAACGTTTGATTTATGTGCGCTTCGATGATTGTTTCTATCATTGTGGTGGAATCTTCGATTGACAAACATTGTTTCATCTGTTTTAGATTCTGATGACAAACTCATTCCAATGGCACCTCTGATATTGTTTATGACAGTACTAAGTGTGACGGCTGTCAAGCCGAAAGACACCTGCAGCCTACGCTGGCTAGCGTAGGCAATAACAAAAGGGGAATCTTTGGGAAAGGTCTCAGAAGCCACGAAACTTCGAATATTCTCAGTGAACCTTCTGGAAGCATATTGAAGGTTCATGACAATAACGGGTGTACCGAGAACCTTCTCGTTAGTTGTCGAACAGTCTCAGTAATTCAGGTCACAGGGAGAATCTTCTCGAAGGGTAACTATTTAGAATGTATATATATGTGTAGTCTTTAGATTGAGGAATTCTCTCTCCAGAGAATTATAATAAATATACTGTACCTACAAGATCGCTAATGCACCTTGTACCGAAACCGTGACACTAAGAGACTCTTCTGGCATAAGGCAAGCAGGACAACATTCTGGCACGTTTGATACTGCTTCTAATATTTTATCCCGCAGTGTGATCTCATCTTGGAAGTTTGTTCTTAGGCAAAGCTGCATGGTCCGAAGTTGTTTAACCATGGATTCAAAGGTATCCAAGAGTGAATTGTCAGGGTATTTCGCAGAGACAAGCTGCAGGGTAGTTTTATTCCACTCGTGTTGTACATTTCTTTGCTTCTGTGGTCCTTCAAACTGCTGGTGCATCAGAGTGATGATTTCTTGAATATTGCTTGCGCTGCTGCAACAATGGTGATAGTAGTCTAGCGCTTCTTTATCAAACATAACAAAGACCGAGGAAAGAATGTCATCGTCATTTTTTATATTGGCTAAGGCACACTTCTTCAGAAAAATCTTGAACTTGAAATCAAAATTTTCATCTTTTCCTCCGCAGTATTTCTCTCTGTTGTTGAAAAACTTTGACATTCCAGCAAGCTTAAAATTGATATTGGTTTTCTGGTCTGAATTTGTATTAGCATAAGTAGATTGATTTTCTTGGAGTCTATTTTTATCTTCTAATTTCTGAATGTTTCTCTCAAAGTAGCTTTGGACATTAGCTCTACTTTGGGTTATTCTTGGCGATTTAAAGTTATTTGCCTTGAGACATCCAATGTGGGCCGATGGGTTTTTAGTGTCAATAGGCCAAGCATTAGTATCATTATCCATGATTTCCGAAAGTGCTTTAGCATGAGAGATATTACTTTTGCGAACGTACACTCCTCGATCATACAGAAAATTCTTCAGCTTTCGCAAGACTATATTGCCGCATCTCTTGAATTGAGCGAAATCAAACTTAACGAACTCTTCAATGAATAATTCGAAAAGATCATCATTGAAGTATTCAACAAGTTCGGCTTGTACCATGAATGATGTGATCCAGGCATTGACATCTATTTGTGTTTGAATTGAGGGGTCATATTTTTCGCAGTTGTCCTCAATGTTGGACTTACTATCAAACTTAGTCGTAGGTGCGCTAGAGCTAGACATTTTAAGAGAGTATTCTCAAAAATTATCAGGTTAGAGTTTGGGTGATTATATGATGCGTTTTGGGAAGACGCGATTGATTTGCTCTGGCTGTAACAGTGAACAGTCCACAGGATGAGCTTTTAATGTAAGAAAAGACCAGCAAGGTATTCCAGCAACAGTCTATAGAGTTCTTGATCTGAGTGTCGACAAACTGATCAGTGTGACTTCACTTAGGTGATGGTAAAAATATATATAAAATAACTTGATTCTCTATTCTATCCAACAAAAGCTAGTAATACATATTTGAGTCTTAGTAATCAAATCCATGCTGTTTACATAAGCAGATGCGCCGGTACTCCAAACACTGTCAATTAAATGAATATCCAGAACAATAAATTGATTAATTAGAACGACAACTACGGCTGATGGAACTGAATCAATTAGCGGCTTAATCACTCATGGAGCCAAACTTAAACTTCAGATCGGAAATCACTTGGAAGAAATCGACACTTTGGTGACTAAGCTGGGAAATTATGATTTTATCTTAGGACTCCCTTGGCTTTCACTGAATAACCCTTTTTTCAATTGGGCTTCAAAAAAAGTTACCTTTGATAAAGTGTATTGCCAAAAATATTGTTTTGATCGCAAACCCAACTATTCAATACCTCAAAACCCGCCCCAAATTGCCTTTTTCCATAAACCTAAGTTTGATACACCCTGAAAACCTAGAAAAGTCGGCGCTGCTGCCTTTTTATTTCTAGCAGATCGGGAAGATGTAGAAGTTTTCAGTACTTGTATTGAAGAGATTGATCTTGAGCTTCAAAAAAAATAACGTGGAAATATGTTGAAACAAAATGTTTCCTGCGCAAAAGTTTCACTCGAAGATATCCGGATTGCACTCGACCGAAAACCTTTCACTGACCCAAAAATCAAGCTTCCTTTGCATTTTCACCAATTCATTCACTTATTTGACGCCAAAGAAGCTGATATTCTACCTGAACATCGGGATTGCGATCATAAGATTTATCTAAAACAGGGTGCTATTCCACCATCAGGACCTTTATACCAAATGTCGATTAAAGAACTACTTGTTTTACGAAAATTTCTCGATGAAAATCTAGCAAAAGGATTTATCTGCCCAAGTACATCTTCAGCAGCTTCTCCGGTACTATTTGCCAAAAAGCCGGGAGGAGGACTACGATTTTGTGTCAACTACCGAGCACTAAACGCAATCACGATCAAGAATAAGTATCCACTTCCTCTTGTACAAGAGACATTGTCTCAACTAAGTAGAGCAAAGTATTACACCGAGCTTGACATTATTAGTGCCTTTAATTGCATTTAGATGCAAGAAGGACAAGAATGGCTAACAGCCTTCAACACAAGATATGGCCTATTTGAGAGCTTAGTAATGCCTTTCGGGCTGTGTAATGCACCGGCAACCTTTCAAGCTCAGATAAACAAAATCTTGCAACCATACCTTAACATCTTTTGCACTGCATATATTGATGACATTCTTATCTATTCAGATAGCCTAGAAGAACATCGTAAACACGTCAAACAAGTACTAGAAGCGCTTTGCAGAACTGGTCTCCAGCTTGGTATTAAAAAATGCGAGTTTAAAGTCCCTGAAGTCAAGTATCTAGGAATGATTATTTCAACAACTGGAGTAAAAGTGGACCCCCAAAAGATACAATGTATTATAGACTGGAAACCGCCACAAGATATTAAGAAAGTACAGGCATTCCTTGGATTTTCCAACTTCTATAGGAGGTTTGTAGATAAATTTTCTTTGATTGTAAAACCACTAGCAGCACTTACTAAAAAAGACGCAAAGTTCTTGTGGTCAGACTCATGCCAGAAGGCTTTTGAGTCATTAAAAAGTTCTTTCATCAAAGCCCCTGTCCTTAAACATTTCGACCCTGACCGTAAAATTTACCTTGAAATGGACGCATCAGATTTTGTAACCGCTGCAGTACTATCACAAGAAGATGACGAAGGAATACTACAACCTGTAGCCTATATGTCCAAGAAGTTTGATCTGGCCAAATGTAACTATGAGATCTACAACAAAGAGTTACTTGCTATTGTTAGATTGTTTGAATGCTGGGAATCAGAGCTAAAAAGTTCCATAGATATAAGTGTGCTCACAGACCACCGAAATTTGGAATATTTCATGACTACAAAACAACTCTCTCAACGACAGGTACGCTGGAGCGAATTTCTTTCCGAATTTGATTTTAAAATCAAATATCGACCAGCTAAATATGGAAAAAAGCCCGACAGCTTAACTAAAAGATCCCAAGATCTACCTAGTGTTGAAGAAGATGCTTGCAGAAGGTATCAAAATCAAACTTTACTTAAGTACACTCACATCGACCCGCTGATTAGGTCTCAATACCCAGAGATTCTTCTAAAAGAGCCCTCAGATGAAAATAAATGCGAGACAGTCTCTTCGGCAAAAATAAAAAAAGCATTGGTAGAGTCAGTTGTTGAGCATGTGGACTTAAAAGAAACAATGAAACCAACGCAAAATGAATCTCCAAACCTAGTATCACAAGAATCTGTAGAGCAACAAATTACGGCTCCACTCAAAGAGGGCTACAGTAACGAAGCGGAAATTCCATGCGACCCATTCTGGGCAGAAATCAAAGCTGAATTGACAAAGAAAACAGGTGTTCCATTCTCAAAAAAGATATCTTTATCGGAGTGTAAAATATAAAACAACCGCTTATATTTCAGAAACCGCCTGAACGTGCCATACCACAAGGAATCCAAATTGAGAAGACTGCTCTTACAGTCCGCTCATGATTCAACCAAAACCGGTCACCTAGGAAGCAGTAAACTATACAAAATATTGAGTCGCGAGTATTTTTGGCCATCTCTTCATATTGATTGCAGAACTTTTTCAACAGCCTGTTACAGTTGTAAACACGCTAAAACTCCACATTCTCGATATCAGGGAGCGCTGAAGCCTCTTCCCATATCAATCCAGAGATGGAGGGATATTTCTGTTGATATGATCGGCCCTTTAATTGAAAGTAATGGATTCAACCAGATCATGGTAGTAGTAGACAGGTTGTCCAAAATGCGTCACTACATTGCAACTTCTTCGACTATGATTACCAAACAGCTTGCAGACCTATTCATTCGAAATGTATATAAACTCCATGGAATTCCCGACAATATTGTTTCGGATTGAGGAAATCTTTTTGTTGCAGAGCTTTGGAAAACAATTTGTGCCAGACTTCGAATAGATCTTTCCTTATCCTCTTCCTATCATCCTGAAAAAGACGGTCAGACAGAGATCTCCAACGCTTTTGCGACTCAATACCTACAAATCTACGTCGATTTTACTCAAGACAATTGGGAGTACTGGCTAGCTTTGTGTCAGATTGGAGCGTAGGCGTTTGACCTGAAGCGGAAATGGAGGGTGAGAAGAGGTCGGAATGGGTCGCAAGAGATGACTGAAGGTCTACTGGAGATAAATAGGAGGAACTAAAGGTTTGAAAGATGGGTAATATAAATAGCTAAAAGGTATCAAGGTTTGAGTGGGTACTAGTGGTAACTAAAGGTACAAGAGGTAATCCGAAGGTGTTGGGTATGACAGAAAACTAAACATGATAAACTCTGAAGCTACAGACTAAGCCATCATATATACCTGCTTTCCTTCCACTAGCTCATCATAACATAGACATTAACCTAATATCAACATGATCCCATATGTAAAGGATTATACTGTTGTCATAACAACATGAGAAGAAGGGTAAAATTATATGGCAAAGGAAGAATCGCAAGGATCGGAAGGATCGGAAGGATCGGGAGGATCGGGAGAGGAATCCTTACACTTTGGCAGAGTTTGCAGCGAATAATGTCTATAACGAGGCTACCAAAATTTCACCTTTTTTTGCAAACACAGCTCAACACCCTTGAATGAGTTTCGGACCTCCTTGTGATTTGCCAACAAAAGCTTCAAAAACTGCGAAAAAGCCGAATGAACTAGGAAACTAGTTTGTTGATCAGATGGAACAAATTCTTGGTATCCTCAAAGAAAATATCACTAGTGCAAACCTGAGATACGAGGAGCAGGCAAATAGAAACCGCACACCTGCACCAGCTTATTGAGTGGGAGATCTAGTTTTCCTGAACGCTTGTAATATCAACTTGCCATGACCAGTTAAAAAGTTTGACAATAAACTCTTGGGAACTTTTAAGATAAAATCGCTTCTAGGTACTCATGCGTATCGTCTTGAGCTTCCCGCAGAGCTACAGTCAATTGATAACAGTTTTCATACCAGCTTACTTCAGCCAGTACCAAACAAGATGTTTCCCGGACAAAGTGTTACACTGGATACGGCTATTATGATTGATGACTAGGGAGAAAATCTCTGGGCAATCGAAAAACTCCTTGACTGCCAAAGGTACAAAGGAGAATACCAATACCGGATTAAGTGGAGAGATTCCACAGATATTACCTGGGAGCCCTTAAAGAACGTCATTTTTGCTTCCAAAGCTATTAAAGAGTTCGAGACTAATTATCCAAAGAAAAAATCAACTAAAAAGGACATAGAAAAAGCCAAAAAGGAAGTTCGAAGAACTGCAATTTCGCAGACCAATCAAGATTTGGATGACTAATACTTATATTTTATTTTTTACTTTTTCTTTCATCTCCTAGACCTCTATATTTTTTCTTTTCGATTAATTGTATGCATATACTGAGTTATTCCTTATGTTGTTTTTGTAATTGGAGGAAGGGCCTTTTTTTTGAATTTGATTTCATTTAGCCCAATTTGGCGCCCTATGGGCCCATGCAGGTGTCTATCAAACTATCTAATTTATAGAGGAGAAAACCTTGCAGTAAAAACCCCCTTAGCTATCTGATTGGATCCTGTACCATTATAGTCTTACCTTTAGGAAGTGCACTCACACTGTTGTTGCAAGTGTGGATTCCGTCCTTGTCCTGTGTTCCCTTTTTCCCCTTTTTGCTTGATTAACGCCTCGATTTCTCCCGTCATCTGAAATTGCTCTATCCATCCTTCCTTCTGAATCCACTGCGCTATTCTAGTCATATCTTTGACGTTATTTACCATTGCTTTGAAGGATCGGGTCGTCGATTTACGAAGCAACTTGCCTCTTCCTTTTTGCTCATCTTGGACAAGACATCACCATGTGCTTTATATTTTGGGACGGATATCCACATTGGCAACGTGGTTTTCCTACTCCTGGTACATTTCTTCGGTATAAGTAAGCATTGAGCCCAATGTGCTTGCTTCTTACTTGTGTGGCAATGCTGCTCTGGGCCCTGCTAAGGTTTTGGTGGATTTGGATGGGTGACTCTCTGTAGTTCATCATAAGCCTACCTGTTTTCTTATCATTGTACAAATTTACCGCTTTCCACTTATCCAGATCTGCTTGTGCTCGGTGACACAAGCGCCGCTCCTTCTTTTTGCTCGTCCAGGATTCTGACCATTCCTTTAATGCGGCGTTCTTCCCGGCTACTTTCTGTCCTGTTTTAGAATCAATGTTGCTGCAGATTAAGGCCCATTCCACGAGATTATCTCTCCTGTTCTGATCACTCTTATCTAATTTTCCTTCATCAAATGATTTGATTTTTCTGCATGCAGTTAAAATTGTTTGTTGGACAGGTAGATTGTGAGATAGCCCGATATATTGAAGCCTCCTCTGCTTTAAGTAGACCTCTATTGGTAGAGTAGATGTTTCATGCTCTAGTATTCTACAACTGGTCGAATGGTAGGCACCTGTGACGAGCTTTAGGAATTTCCTTTGAACACTTCTGAGTGGCTTGATTATCCTTTCAGGGATATTGCCTGCCAGCCCAGTCCTGGCCCAGATAGGGGATCCATAGGTTAGCGCAGTTCTTACTACCGAGTAGTATAATAGTCAAGCTTTCTTAAAATTTGCACCCCATGTTGACTGAGTTAGTCGGCTCAATGCCTGCATCTGTGATTCCGCTTTTGTTTGTAACACCTTAACATGAGATGCCCAGTTTAGCTTGGGGTCCAACTGAATTCCAAGAAATCAGAGAGACAATTGGGGGGTAATCTCATGGCTCTGTATTTGGATGGTAGCGTTCAAATTGTGACGTTTCCGGGCCCTCGAGAAATGCATTAGCTGATATCTCTCCGGTGCGAATTTAACCCTGTGCTTTGTAGCCCATAAAGCACATTTCTCATGTAGTTGCTCCAGTTTTCGGCTGTTTTCTTCTGTTGTATTTGACCATGTTATCAAATTGGTGTCGTCTACAAAACCGATTGCTGAAGAAGATTCTGTCTAGAGTAGGGGCAGTAGGGTGCATGCGAAAAATAAAAAGAGAATTGGGGAAAGTATAAGGAAATGGTTAAACTGTCCTTTGCAGCTATTGATGATGACATGAATTAAGATGATGATTGTGATTGAGATAGATTTCTATATAGTTTATAATACATGATATTCTCAGGTTCATATACCTCGAGCCAAGCAACCAGATTATCTTCCTCCAGATCTAGATTCATCAGAATAATTACTTACTCAGTAAAATTCTCCTAGTCTCAGTTGTATGTTTAGGATCTTGACTAGGTTTCTAGTAACTAGTCAATGATGTTTCTCCTATCACTAAGACATAGTCATGGTTGATACAACAGGTACAAACGATGAATCGTGTCTATACATGACGTTGTGATATAGTCATGATCGTCTGAATAATATCAACTCATGAATGAATCATGTCTCTACATGACAGAAAGCGGAGAGCCCTGAGGTATCCCTGTTTTTGTGTTGATGCTGCCACCTTGAACGAGCCAAGGACTATTGAGGTAGTCCTCTCTTCTAGAAATGACTTAGTGAAGTTAGTGATCCATGTCGGAATTCCTTTCAGCCTCATGTTGTGAACGAGTCTTTCATGGGATACGTTATCAAAGGCTCCAGAGATGTCTAGACTAAGGATGGATGCCACCTTTTTCTTATCATTTCCCCATACGTTGTAGATTTGTTTGGTCAATAGGTCGGCTGCCGAAATTATGGATCTATTTGGACGCGCTCCCATCTGTTCCTCTGGAAGAAGATTGTGCATTTCGGCAGCACATGAGATCCGATTGGCTACTAATTTCTCAAGGATTTTTCCAATTGTGTTTAAGAGGGCTATTGGTCGGTAAGCCTTTGGAACATTGTATGATGGTTTCTGTGGTTTCCTAATCACAATTGTTAAAGACTCCTTGAAACCAATTGGGTTATATCCCTTTAGGAGGCAGACGTTGAATAGATCTGTGAGCAGCTTTGATAGAGTTTTCCTGCAATTCTTTAATAGCCAGTTTGGGATTCTGTCTGGGCCAGGGGCTTTCTCTCTTGCTAGCTTTGCCAAGGCTTCCTCTACTTCGACCTCCATGGTTGTAAGAGGTATGGTGTCGAGTTCTTCGGGATATTTTGTGCCGTTGATGTCATGAATATCTGCATGGACTGGCTCTGGAAAGAAATGTTGCGCCATTATTCTTGCTTTATCTACATCATTTTTGTGGATACTTTCTTCTCCATCTTTGATGTCAGATATCTGAGGGAGTCTACTTCGTTCCTCAGGAGTTTTCTTGGCCCACCTAGTTAGTTCCACAGTTTTGTAGGGTAATTTGTAGCCTCTGAGACAACTGCTTTCCAACCAATAGTTTTTGCTCTCTTGATTTGGCTTTTTTTTGGTTAGTGGCTTTTTGATATTGCACCCAGCTTTCTTCAGTAGGAATCTTGTTGGAATTTACCACATTTCTTACAATAATTGGCACTCCTTGCAATTATGAACAACTTTCCTACATACTCTATAATACATGCTGTATTCTACATTTTAACTTCTTTTTGCTAATGAGCTATTCTCTCATATATTTGCATGTGCGGGGTAGTATGATACTAGATGCAAATACAGTGAGAAACATAGTCATGTTTACTTTGCGACAAATAAGATGGCGTTAATGGTGCGGGGTCAGTACTGCTTTATTCCCCGCACAATTGTTTCGTGGTCAGCTGTGCTGAAGACTTTTTACTGTAATAATTGTTGTTTGCAGACCCACTTTAACTCTAGGATACGCACACATAAATACGCGTTTTACATGTAACTTAGAACTTTAATGGAAACAATATTCTTTGAGCTTTACTTTCTGCTCGTCTTACTCGGAAATCGCAACAAACCTTCGTCCATTTTCTTCTTGCCTTACGTGCTTCTTTCACAGCTTCAGAGCATTCTTTTGTCCAGTATGGTTTAGCGAATTTCGAAGGTCTTGATTTCGGTATGCTTTCTTCCATGGTCTCCTGAATTGCTTGGGTGATTGCCTTTACCTGCTTGTCAATGGCCTATTGGCTGTCCAGTGGGTTGTCGCTGACTCTTAAAGCATGAAGCTTAGATCTGAGCCTATAATTAGCCTCGTCCCAGTCCGCTCTTTTCCATTGTAGATGCGGTTGTCTTTCTCCCTTTTCGGCTGCCTTAAGGTTGAGTTTTGTTCGTATCGGAATATGATCTGAGGATGATTCCAGTTTGTTTGCTGGCTGGCACTCTAGAATTGTGCCTTCCAATTCTTTGGACACAAAGGTTAGATCTAGAGTGCTTCGGCTCCCTCTACTCATCCAGGTAATTGTCCCTTTTGGCAGAATAAGCTCCATCTCTTGATTACTTAGAATTTCATTGAAGTTGCTTGCAATTCTGTGTTGGACTGTAACTATTTCGCCCCCCCACCTTGGGTGATGAAGGTTAAAGTGTGACGGTCTTAAAGTGGCGTTTTATTCAAACTGAACTCAGAGCTAGATACAAATGAAAATCTTAAAGTAACAAGAAGAGACATGACTGAAAGCCGCCTATTTATTTACAAGACTATGATCTCGTTCCCTCATTTCATACCATTCTCAAAATAGATCATGACCTGTCCTCCGACAAACACCAGCATCTCCGTCTATTTTAATTTAGCTTCATTTTAATGTTACCAATTTTAGTTATTAAAATAGTTATGATGCATGTGGCTTAGATGGCTCACGACTGGTGTTCGAGTCGTCCTGTCTGCAATCTAGATTTGTCATTTAAGAATAGATTTGCATGAACTGAGCCAAGGCCTATACTTGGGTCTATTGAGTCGTGGAGGGGTTCATGACATGTATGGTGTTTAACATGGTTGGAAGAGTTCAAGCCTTATTTGTTAGGCAGCAGCCTAATGATAACCAGGTATGAGCCTGTGACATAAAGTCTCCTAATAAGATGTGATGGCCCTCTTACGCTAGTATTTGGGGGATCCATTGCAGTGTTCCCATTGTTTGGCTACTGTGAGAGAGTGGAGGAGGCTTATATATACTGTGTATCTACACTTCACCAGTTTCTGTTACTAGGCTGACTGAAGTTATATCCCCTTTTGAGCCCTCCGAGACTTCCTCTTTTCTCCACTTATTCACGTCTAAGTTTTTGCTGATATAAATACAAGTTCTACTTTTTTGCTGTTCTGGAAAAACTAAGTGATATGCCGGATGATGGAGGGTAGTTGGCTCATTAGGGTGGCTCCATGGCTCTTGTAGGGCAACTACTTGGTGTTCCAATGGATTTAGACTTTGAAGGAATTGACTTTGTACCAGATTCTTGCTTCTATTTACATTATACTGTAATATTGTAAGGATTGATGTGCCCTTCATGACTCCATGGCGTCTTCCGACGCCTTGCTTGTCTCTGCTTATGCCACACTTGTCACAGTCCGGGTATTATTTTGTGTAGAGAATGTTGACACCCTGGCTGCAGGTGTTAGCTTAGCCCATGTGGCTGAGATATCAGGGGTAGCAGGAGCAGGAATTTTGCGTAGTCTTCCAGGATCTCGACGGGTAATAGTTGCTCCTACTGGATCTGCAATTTCCATTATTGACGTTCCTGCCCTCCTTTTTTTTGGACAACTATCTGCCAGTCGCTAGCTTGGTTTATTGCCTGTGTATCTTGGGGTATAAATCTTCCCGAATCTTGAACTCTATTTTGTATAGCTCTAGCCTTAGCCGCCAGCCTGACTGGACAGACTTGGTCCCATGCGGCGTGTTTCTTGCTACAGTTGATGCATCTAGAATCTTGTTTGCCAGGACACATTCGAGAGTTGTACTCCCCAGCACAGTGTCCACACTTTGAGTCCGCTGAACAAATCTTTGCGATGTGTCAGTATTTCTGACAGTTGTAGCACTGCATCATGCGGAAGCCCGACCTGTAGATCTCCGTGGCTTTAAGCTCGTATTTCCACACAAGACCTTTCTCAATAGCCTTATCTGCGTATTCTGCCTCATCGAACAAAACAATCATTGAGCCCGAACTTTTCCCTGGTAGTTTGTTTTTTTAAGCCAAGTGGCTTTTTTGATCCCAATTCCTTGTATGTAGAGAGTGTTTGCCTTTTGTAGGTCTTTAACATGTTCGGGGTCCTCAGGGTTGAACGATATAGGCATATCGTGGACCAGAACCTGGTAGGTAGGAAGGCTTATTTGCGCTGTTGTTGTCACAGTGCGATGGTACGAAGTGCGAGGTATATGTTACACATGAGTTGTGCGATGAGGAAGGAAGAGTCTATCTAGCTACACGAAGGTCTTTAGAGGCTCAGTTGTCGCTTAACCTTAAACCATGCCAACTACAACGCTACTACCGTGACAGTACTTCCCCCTCCACAAAGTTTGGTCTCCAAACAAATATATTTAATTTATTTCAAAATCCTCAATTTGAGGCGTCGTAATCGTTTGGAACGGCGTAGTGAAGGCTTCGTTCTGGCTTCAAGTATCAATGGCATATCTAATTCGTGCGGGGGTCCCGGCTTGTCCGGATTCTTGACATGGAATTCTCGGAGAGCTTTTTCGCAACCCTTTAGATCAGCCTGAGGCTGCCAGGTAGGCTTGTTGTCGTACTTCCATTTTATGAGATAAGTAAGACCTGATTTTTCAATATCATCAGCATGCACATCTAATATTTTTTCAAATACCCATTTATCCATAATGTTTCCATCATCATCCCTCTCGGCAACTCGACCTACAACATTTCGCTTTTCAATGCTATTAATATCCGTTTGGCCATTAAGTACAGGCTTCGCCCATGGCCTTACTAATGAAGTGTGAAAACTTTTATTAACATGTATGTGGTCTGGCAAATCGACAATCACTGCGCCGTTATATACTTTAAGAACTTGATAAGGTCCGTCCCATTTATCGTCCCATTTTTTCTTTGGTCGATTAGTCTTCAAGTTCTTCAAACTAATCATCACTTTGTCTCCAGGTTGATAAATTGGCGATTCTGATCTTCGAGCATTTGCATTGTTCTCATAACGGTCTCGTGATTGTCTAGTAAGAGCATGTAGCTTTGCCAGTATACGACCAAATCTTTCAGCTATTACATCGGCTCGTAAGTATTCCTTTTTGATACTCTCAGTTAAATTTGGGGGCCGAGGATCTGGAGGCTCTATACCAAGGCGAGGATTGTATCCGTAATTGGCGTAAAACGGGGAGACGCCTGTAGTTTCACTATTCTGGTTGTTTGAGGCAAATTCCGCTAGAGGAAGCCAATCGACCCAATCGTCTTGTATAAAATTTGAAAAGGCTCGGATATATTGGTTCAAAGCAGAATTTATAATTTCAGTTTGGCCATCAGTCTGGGGGTGAAATGCCGAGCTAGGTTTGAGTGCTACAGAGAGACGTTTATTTAACCTGCGCCAAAATTCAGAAACAAAAGCTGAGCCACGATCAGATATAATAGAGTCCGGTGCACCATGAAGCTTGTATACATTTTGGATAAAGCACTCAACGAGCTCACTTGCGTCTAGAGATGTGACAGGAATAAAATGTCGCATCTTTGAAAGTCGATCTACAATGACGAGAATATGGAGATACGTTCGCCCGTTGCGTTTACATGGTGGAAGATCTACGACATGATCAATAGAAATATCGGCCCACATGCGAATGGGAATTTCTAGGGGCTTCAAGAAGCCAGGTGGCGAAGTGCGGGGAGTTTTAGTTCTGAAACAGAGAGCACATCCTCTCACAAAATCAGCCACAAATTGACTCATTCGTGGCCACCAGTATGTGCGTTGGACTAGATCTAGCGTTTTAACACGACCAGGGTGGCCTGCGGGACCGGATGAATGAGTGCGATAAACAATTTCAAGGCGTAAATCTTCCAGATCAGGAATAAAGAGTCGATTTCGGAAGTAGATCAGTCCATCAATTAATTTAAACTCGATTTTATCCTTCCGAAGCACGCGAGAAGTGGAAACTGGCCAGGACCTATGAGACGGAGTTTTTAAGGATTCTACCATAGAAAGAGCTGTCTGGTTAGTCTTATAAGCTCGACTTATTAAATCAGATAGAGTTAATTCAGGGGCTAACACCTTGATAAAATCAACATCATGATGATCAGTATTTTTATCTTGCAAGGCTGAATTATTTGCTAGACTGGATTTAACTTTACTAGATGGTATTAGCGAGCGAAAACGATTCTGAAGTCGTTCATCCGAGGCATCCTTTGGCTTGAGACCTGGTAGGCGGCTTAATGTATCGGGGAGCAATGCTTTCGATCCAGGTCGGTATGTAATCTTAAAGTTAAATTGCGACAGAAATTCTGACCACCGAACTTGGCGTTGGTTTAGTTGTTTTGCAGTCTGAAAAGTCTGAAGGTTTTTGTGATCAGTTACAATTTCAAATGATTCATGCGTACTCGACAACTCAGGGCGCCATTCATCAAGGGCTTTGACAATAGCGAGTAGTTCTTTATCATAGATGTCGTAATTCGACTCGGCAGGATTATGTTTTGAGGAGAAGAATGCAACAGGATGAGGTATATTATCGTTTCCTAACTGGATAAGAACAGCACCAGATGCCCAGTTAGAAGCGTCAGTCTCTACTACAGTGCGTTTTTGGTGATCAAAATGAGCCATTGTTGGCGCCTGAGTAAACAAATTCTTGAGATTTGTGAAAGCATCTATCTGATCCTTTTCCCAGGCCCAAGGCACATTTTTTCGCAGTAGACGAGTTAAAGGCTCGACTTCTCCTGAATAATTCCTAATAAATGTAACGGCTGGTGAACCGATAGTAAGCCCTGTAGCCTACATTGGCCAACGCAGGCACCATTTCCACCCGCCAGCAGGTCCCAGCTAATAGAAAACTCACTTCGCGGCTCGGACTACTTACGGCACTTAGACGTGCACGGAGATGGTTGCCTCGGCACGGGGTTCCACATAATGAAAGGACCGTGCAATAGACCGTGTGGTGAAACATCCACTCAGATAGTTAACGGCACTCAGACGGGCACAGGGAGGATTGTTTCGGGCACGGGAGGCACAATGTGGAAGGTAGCCGAGTTACAAATTTCCTGTCCAAAGTGAACAGCATCGTAGAACTCTAAACTTCCTACAGGTACATCTGTCCGCTTTGTAGGAATGAATGTTGGTCACGAATGGGAGGAGAGCGCGGGTATAAATAAGGCTTTCTTGTACATACAAATTCTCTCCTTAGAAGAATCGTAAACTATTGATCGTGCATCTCAAGCCAACTTGAGAATTCCCCCGACTGTCACATACAATTCTTCTCACCCCCCTTCCCCACAAACGAACGAACGAACGAACGAATTTTTGTAGACGTACGAGCGTCAATATTTCCCTAACTCTGATTGTCATACGAAGATTTGCTATATTCATCATTCTCTAACGTCGTGTTATTTTTCCGCTCAATTTCCATTTTTATTTTTATTTTTATTTTTATTTTTATTTTTATTTTTATTTTTATTTTTATTTTTATTTTTATTTTTATTTTTATTTTTATTTTTATTTTTATTTTTATTTTTATTTTTATTTTTATTTTTATTTTTATTTTATTTTTAAAATTGTTTTGGTCTTGGAAAGTGTGATTGATATTTTTATATCTTTATATATAAATTTTTTATTTGTATTATTCTCTTTTTTTCAAGTTTTCATTCTATTTTATTTTGTTCTTAACTTCCAACTAAGTCCTGTCTTTCACTTCTAACCCCTACGTCATACATTGACATGGCTACCTACCATGATCCCATGAGTGAATCGGAAGCGGAGGATGATAGAGTTCAAATGTTGCAGACGCAGATCGACGTACTAAGGGCTGAACTAACACGTCGTCCTATTGCCATCGAAAAACGCGTAATAATTGAAAAAGACCCCGTCCCAGCCGAGGGTGTAAGATTTCGCCCGACCAGTTTGCCCGAATATGACGGTAACAGGGCACATTACCCTGCCTGGAGACAATTACGCGGAATGGGTTGGAATTGTAGGGCAGGTCTCTCAGCAAGTTGAGGAATTTGCTACCCGCGGACGGCGGGTAGTACAGATGGAAAATTTGGAGAGAAGTGCTAATAATACAAGGAACTTCCAACAACCCATCAGTAGGGACAGGGGTCGATATGTGGGTAGGATAAGTCAAGGAAGGCCCTACGATGGGCAAGGCGATGTCATCATGGGTGGAGTGAACACGGCCCGACCTAGACAGACGTCAGACAACGAGTCTGGCTTGAACCAATACGCACAGCAACAAGCCCCTCCAAATAGGCGATCTCGTTGGAAAACTCCGGATGAAATTAGGCAGCTACGCAACGAGAACCGCTGCTATCGCTGTGAACGAAAGGGATGCAATACTAGGGTATGTCCTGTATTGCCAGCCATCAATCCGGTCGGAAATAATGTGAGGACTAACGCCGTCGCGCTCGATCCCATTGATGAGGGGGTCTACGAGGAACACGAAGGGTATTACACGGCCGGGCAAGCGGAAAACTAGTCACTCCTGGGGAAAGTCGCCCTCAGGAGTCAAAATTGGTCCATAGTTCTGAATTTAAGATGGTTTCTACACCGTTTCTCGTCAATGCATTGTTAAATGATGTGACAATGGTCCAAGCATTAATTGATAACGGATGCTTGTGTACTGGAATTATTAATGAGAAACTTGCCATCAGACTAGGTCTACCGCGCCTTCCAATTGAACCTCGTCCTTTAGAGACAGCGGAGAACTCAACTAAAGATAAACCCATGATTCGATTTATTACCCACGTTTCATTGGACTTGGATGGGTTCGTGACCCCAAAATTACTACTTTACGTAGTGCCGGGTAGCACACACCAGCTCATTCTTGGTAAGAGGTGGCTCGAAGACCAAGACGCCATAATACACTCAAAAGATCAACAGCTTCACCTTCGGAAGCTTGGTGGGTACGTACAGAGCGCCAAACGCTGGCGAAACGACCTAAAGGGCACTCCAAGACCGAAAGCATCAACTGCAAGCGAACTTACAAATATGCTCAAATCGGTACCAGTGTGTAGAGCGTCGCTCGAGGATATCAACAAGGCACTTCGATCAAAGCCTCGACTAACCATTGGAGAAGCTCGCAAACGACTACCAGAACAGGTGAAAGACTTCGCCCACCTATTCGCCGACGACAGTGGAGCAGACGAACTACCCCCACTCCGAGGCTCACTCGATCACGCTATCAATCTCATCACAAAAGACGGCAAACCAGCGCAGCCCTCCTGGGGCCCATTATATAACATGTCTAGGGAAGAATTACTGGTCCTTAGAAAGACGCTAACAGATCTTTCCGCAAAAGGGTGGATACGGTCGAGTAATTCGCCAGCAGCTGCCCCAGTACTATTTGCCAAGAAACCTAATGGAGGGCTCCGTTTTTGTGTGGACTACCGTGGGTTAAACGCTATCACGATACCAGACAGGTATCCGCTTCCCCTCTTCAAAGAAACACTAAGACAATTATCAAAGGCGCGATGGTTTACGAAGCTGGACGTAAAATCAGCTTTCCATCGTATACGTATACGAGAAGGAGATGAATGGGCTACGGCATTCAGATGCCGCCTAGGGTTGTTTGAATGGCTAGTTACTCCTTTCGGACTTGCTAATGCACCTGCAACTTTTCAACGTTATATTAACGAGCAGCTACGGGAACATTTGGATCATGACGCGACAGCCTACATGGACGACGTACTAGCATACACGAGTGGTATCTGTGAAGATCACTGGAAGACAGTACGAAGTATATTAACCCGGCTAGATAAGGCTGGCCTCTACCTAGACATTGATAAATGCGAGTTCCTTTGCCAAGAAGTTAAGTATCTAGGGTTTATTGTACGTGCCGGAAAGGGAATCACGGTTGACCCGGAAAAAGTAAAGGCCATTCAAAGCTGGGAAGCGCCCATATCCGTCAAGGGGGTTCGTTCATTCCTAGGCTTTGCCAATTTTTACAGGTGTTTTGTAGACGGATTTTCTGAGATTGCAGCTCCCCTGACTGATTTGACTAGGAAGTCAGCATTGTGGAAATGGGGACACGAAGAAAATGCGGCGTTCGAAAAACTGAAAGAAATCTTTGCATCGGAGCCCGTACTAGCCCAGTGGGACCCAGAAAGAGAGACCATACTAGAAGCAGATTGCTCTGGGTATGCCCTTGGAGGCTGTCTTTCTCAAAGAGACGAGCAGGGAAGACTCCGGCCAGTAGCCTATTACTCAAAAAGGCTGAACGGGGCTGAAGCTAACTACCCTATCCACGACAAAGAAATGCATTCCATAGTGACATGCCTCCAAGAGTGGCAGGCGGAGTTGACGTCGGTGGCTAAACCATTTGTTATCATGACTGATCACAAGAATCTCAAATTCTTCACTACGAAACGCCTTCTCAATGAACGGCAAGTTCGATATAACGATGTCTTGCAGCGATTTAATTTTGAGTTAAAATGGCGCCCAGGTAAAGCTTGCGAGCGTCCGGACGCTCTCTCACGCCGAGATCAGGATAAACCTACGAGATTTGACGACGAACGTACGACAGGGCGGGTAATGCAGTTACTCCCGAAGATCCCTGTGCACTCAACAAGTGCCAAAAGAAACGACGAAACGACCCAAATCAGGGATACGGCCTCAACGATGAGGATATTTGACGACGACGAACTTCAACGGCTATGGGAACATGGAGTTAACGAGGACAAGCAATGGCGACGTGCACGAGATGCTGTTCAGTCAGGGGAACGCGGGTTCCCACCGGAAATTTCTCACGATATGACAGCAAATATCGCAGAATGTACGGTGGCGGCCGACAACATATTACGAGGACGCGAAAATCGAATTTGGGTACCAAATTATGAGCCATTGCGGACGGCAATAATGCAAAAAACGCACGACAGTTACCTTACGGGTCATCCGGGAAAGGACACCATGGTAGGAATACTGTTACAACGATGGTTCTGGCCTAAGATGAGACATTACGTACGTCAATTTATACGTAACTGTGACGTTTGCGGCCGAACCAACGTTTGGAGGGAGGCTAAAGCAGGATTCCTAAAGCCGCTCCCAGTTCCTGAGAGGTTAGGAAGCGATTTAACAATTGACTTTGTCACTGATTTGCCAGAATCAAATGGGTGTACAAATGTCATGGTTATTACGGATAGACTGGGGAAGGATGTATTCATGTTCGCCGCGCCAACCATGGACGCCGAGAATTGCGCACGTATCTTTATCGACAGATATTATAGATACTACGGATTTCCTAAATTTTTGACGAGCGACAGGGGAAGCGATTGGCTTAGTCATTTCTGGAAATTCTTTTGTAAATCGCTAGGAATATCGCAGCAGCTAACCACAGCTTACCACCCCCAGTCAAATGCTAGTGAACGTGCAAATCAGGAAATGTTCAAATACTTGAGGGCGTTCACCTGCTACGCACAAAGTAACTGGGCAGAACTGCTACCTATGGCCCAGATGGCCTTGAATGCTCGACCAAGCTCGGCAATTGGGGGCATAAGCCCGTTTTTCCTCCGACACGGATATGACGTCAACCCACTTCCAGAGCCCACAAAAGAAAACGACCTATCACGTCACCCAGGTAAAGTTTTAGCAGAAAATTACATTCAACGTCTAAGGAACGCACAAGACTTCGCTCAAGCAGCCATGGCTTCTGCACAGCAACGGTATGAGGAAAATGCCAACAGACTTCGAAGGCAACCGGAAAGATTTAAAGTCGGGGATAAAGTTTGGTTAAATCTGCGAAACATCAGTACCCCGCAACTTTCAAAAAAATTGGCCTGGCTGCACGCCAAATACAGGGTAACGGCTGTACCCGACGCACTAACCGTAGAACTTGATGTCCCAGGTAACCTCCATAAACGTTTCCATGTCGAACTTGTCAAGCGAGCAGGGGACGACCCATTCCCAAGCCAAAAACGCGATGACGCGCAAAACCCGCCTTTGATTGATCAGCTAGAAGAACCAGAATATGAAGTGGAGTCTATACTGAGAGCAAGAACAGTACAACGAGGACGGGGAACTTTCCGTCAAGCACTAGTCAAATGGACAGGCTGGGCTAACCCATCATGGGAGCCAATCGAGCTCATAAAAGACACCATAGCATTGGACAAATACGAAGAAAAATATGGACAAATAGAATCAAACGACGGACCTCCCGAAAACAGTGCAGGTGCATATGTTGGACCAGCAGAACCCCACGCTATGGAGAAACGACGAAGCAGGCGAAAACGGCGGTCATCTTAACCCCACTTCAGCGAGGAAAAGGAGGGGGATTGTAACGGCTGGTGAACCGATAGTAAGCCCTGTAGCCTACATTGGCCAACGCAGGCACCATTTCCACCCGCCAGCAGGTCCCAGCTAATAGAAAACTCACTTCGCGGCTCGGACTACTTACGGCACTTAGACGTGCACGGAGATGGTTGCCTCGGCACGGGGTTCCACATAATGAAAGGACCGTGCAATAGACCGTGTGGTGAAACATCCACTCAGATAGTTAACGGCACTCAGACGGGCACAGGGAGGATTGTTTCGGGCACGGGAGGCACAATGTGGAAGGTAGCCGAGTTACAAATTTCCTGTCCGAAGTGAACAGCATCGTAGAACTCTAAACTTCCTACAGGTACATCTGTCCGCTTTGTAGGAATGAATGTTGGTCACGAATGGGAGGAGAGCGCGGGTATAAATAAGGCTTTCTTGTACATACAAATTCTCTCCTTAGAAGAATCGTAAACTATTGATCGTGCATCTCAAGCCAACTTGAGAATTCCCCCCGACTGTCACATAAACCGTCTATAGAAGTTCGCGAAGCCCAAAAATTGCTGTAATTCCTTGACTGTTGTGGGATCTTTCCAGCTAACTACAGCTTTAATTTTTTCAGGATCCATACTAAGTCCCTCAGTGGAGATCACTAGGCCCAGGTACTTGGTCTTTTTTGTGTAAAACTCCGATTTATCAATATCAATTTGTAGACCGGCTTCACCAAGTCGACGAATTATTTCACTAACATGTTTTGTATGTTCTTCTCTGGTTCTTGAGTATATCAGGACATCGTCAAGGTATGCAGTGCAGTAGTCGTCGAGAGCATCGTGGAGAACATGATTGATATAATTCTGAAAGGTGGCCGGCGCATTACACAAGCCGAATGGTGTTACAAGCATTTCGTAAAGTCCAAAACGAGAAGTAAATGCAGTCATCCACTCGTGGCCCTCTGCAATTCGAACACGATTGAAAGCGGCAATTACATCAAGCTTAGTGAAGAATTCAGCTGCAGATATTGAATCTAATGTTTCCCGAATCAAAGGAAGCGGGTACCGGTTTTTCACAGTGACTAAATTGAGTCCACAATAATCTTGGCAGATTCGAACACCACCACTAGGTTTAGGAACGAGAAGAAGCGGAGCAGCGGCAGGCGAAGATGATTCGCGTATAAATCCCTTTTCTAACATCTCGTCAATCCATTTTTTGATACACTGAAGTTCGCTAGGAGAAAATGGTCTATTTTTGTGGAATGGGGGTTGCTTCCCTGGTAAAAGCTCGATCTTATGATCCCATGGTCTGTGTGGTGGTAAAAGCTTTGCATTTTTTGGTAAAAAATGTTCAATATAATTGTGAAATTCTATGGGGAGGCGATCTTTGATATCAGTTATTGAAGGTTCGTGCCTGTCTTGAAGAAATCTGTCAACATCAACTTGATCTACTTTTCTTCGTAAGAGATCCATAGAAATTTCCATGTTATCATCTGATATAGCTTTAATATCATGATCAGGGCAATCTTCTACAGTGGCTTGATATAACTCTGGTGTAGTTGGAGGGGGTTTGATCTGGATCTTTAGCGGGGCTTCATGGAATCCAGAAAGTTGTGGGGGCAGGCATAAGTCGGATTTTGACATCCTCCATGGAAGACAATGACGCTGACAGAATTGAGAGCCAAAATTAACTGTCATAGCATTCCAATCACAAAGGGGGTTATGAAGCTGAAGCCATGGCATACCCAGGATTATTGGGTTGCACTCACCCAGAACTGTCACATAGAGCACAATTATCTCTGAATGCTGGCCCAAATGCATGCGAATAGTGAAATAGTCGGTAACAGTAGCTTGGGTACTACCATCAGCTAGACGAACATTGCGGGGTTTGACTAGTTTCTTGGTTGAGATATTGAAGCGCTTTACAATTGACTCCGAGTCTGCAAATGCGAAGGCTGTACAGCCGCTGTCAATTAAACTGGAGGTGTGGAATATTAAAGAGTCACTAGTGCGCGGATCTGAGAGTTGAGTTTGAAGCAACATTGAATTTCTAGAGCCAGTAGAACGTAGCTCTAAAGGCGAGTTATCTAACAACACTGCTCGAATTGATTCATCCTCTTCACCATACCAATCACACCTCTGATCGCGACTTAGATCAGAGGTTTGCCTTTTAACTGATCCAGTTCTTCAGATTCATTTTGGATTCTATAAGGATTTCTATTATCAGAACTAGTATCAGACATGTATCCAGAATTTTCACCTATGGCACGCAAACGAGGCTGTGCTGGTTGCTGAGGGCGTTGCTGCGGCACTATTTTTGGTTGCATGAGGGGATAGTACAACATGGGCATTTGAGGAGGCTGCGGAAAAAACTGAGGATTTACAGAAAGGCTCTGTGAATCAGTGCTCTGAGGTCGAATGCTAGAGCGATTCTCCATATCTTGGCGATTTTGTCTACTGTAGGCTGACGTGATATTGGCACGCTTCGGCATTGGGATTGGGTTGAATTTCCGATGATGGTCTCGGGCAATATGGCCGCTCTGACCACAGGCTAGACAAAGACCTTGACTACGCCGGCGCTGCCTTTCACTATCAGAAATTTGAAGCCGGCTAATATCCATGGGGTCATCTAGAAGATTGGACCCAGAAGCAGCAACTGATATATCTGGAGTGTATTTGGCTGGCTCATTGAATGTCGCATTCTTACTTAAACTGCTAGAGTGATTGATTGTATCATAGTGAGCCTCCTGAAGTTGATTGCGCGCAATATTGTCACATCTAGCAACCCATCCAAGAAAATCTTCATCACCTGGGTTATCTACCTGGGATCGAAGTATCTTTTTGATGTCAACTCCAATAAATCTGCGCCATTTATCAACTTTTTCCCGTGAACCTAACATGGCGCGGTTAGAAAGCCTGATAAATTCAGCTTTCCATTCACCGTATGGTCGAGTACCGTTTTTTGGGCTATCTTGAGAATAATTATCCAGCGTATTCCTTGCAAGTGTTGCCGAGTTAAATAGAACGTAACGGCTGTCAAGATCTTCCCAGAGCGCATTCTCATTCTGCCACTGCCATTGCGAGGAATCATTCAAATTAGCGGTGATCGACTTATGACCGTCACAAACTGCATCCCAAGCGTGGCCATCCATTAAGCCACATATATATAATATTTTGGATGCCTCAGTTGGAAAGCATGCAGAGTCAACCAATATTACCCTTGTACTTGTGTCTTGAAAGTGTCGTACTTCTCCTGACGCTGGACGGGGTTCTTTTCATTCATTAATGCCGTAAACTTATTTGGATCCTTTTGGGTTCGACGGGCAGTTTGGGCTCTGGCAGCTGTACTCTTGCCTGAGACGTAGTTTTGGGCATTTTGAAGGATTGCAATTTGGAGCTGGGTTTCGGCCGCAAGTTTTTTTTCCAGTGAGTCTGCAAGCTCAACACGAGTTCTTGTGAGTGTGGCTCTATCTGCTTCGAGCTGTGCGCGAAGAACGTCCTTCTCGTTTTCGGTAGCTGCACGAGCATTGCGCGCCCTTACATTTCTAGAGCGCTCATCGTTGTATGCCAATTCATTTTCACTTGCTTTCATGCAAATCTTTTCAAATCCATGCTCGAATGCAAGGAGCATAGCGAAAATGGCTTTTGCGTCATCATCCAAGTTCGGGTTTGGGAGCACATTAATGATTTCTGCTAGCTTTGGGGGGGAAAAGGGCCTGTTCGCAAGCGTGTGAGTAAAATCGAACTCGGAGAGAACTCCAGAAAGATTAGGGAAACAAGAAGTAAAGGATTCACTGATTCTATGCTTGAATTCAGTATTTGTAGTGGTCATTTTGCAAGTCTGCAGTAGAGAACTTATTTTTTATTTTTATTTTTATTTTTATTTTTAATATAAAGCTGAAAGCAGAAAGTGAAAAATAAACTTAGAGATTTTCTGATCGGAAGCTGGATATCGAGTAAATTTTGCAAATTTTTACTGATCTAGGTATTCTTAACAAGTATATTCACCGGGTCGCAAAACAGGCAGGTCAGGGTACAAAATTTGGCTGTATTATGTTGAAAGTGAAAATCTTCAGGCTGGAATATGCGACAGGGTGTAAAAAGAGATCGCACAAAATGTCACAGTGCGATGGTACGAAGTGCGAGGTATATGTTACACATGAGTTGTGCGATGAGGAAGGAAGAGTCTATCTAGCTACACGAAGGTCTTTAGAGGCTCAGTTGTCGCTTAACCTTAAACCATGCCAACTACAACGCTACTACCGTGACAGTTGTTGCTAGCTTTATCGTCCACTCCTTTTGTTCCTCCAGTATTTCTTTCGTGTCTTGTCCTACATAGTAGACTTTCACTTGTCCATTTGACAGCTGCCTTGCCCCAATTATTTCCTTCATTCCAATCTTTTTCACTAGCTCTTCACTCGAGAGTTTGGCAATTTCCTTCTTTTCGTCTTCGCTTTGTATCCTTATTGTGGTGCCTATTGACTGTGGCTGGCTTGTGACGTTAGCCCAGGACTTACCCTGGGCACGAATGAGGAGATTGCTGTGAGCAATGGATGTTATGATGGATAAGACTTCCTGTAGTATCTTAGCCATTAATGGAGTTTCAACAACTTGTGTTGTTTGGGGAGGGGCGTAGGGGCTTATTTGATTCCTGTAGACTTTTAATTATCTGAACAGCTTCTTTTAAAGCTAGAACATAGACTCTAGTTGCCAAAGGTTCTCCATTGATCAACTTGTTGATACGTTTCAACACCACGTCGACCTTTGCGGGCGTGTTGTCAGCCTCGCCACCATCTTCCATCAACTTTCCATTTGATTTACTGCCGCTATCTTTAACAGGGTCGACAGCCATATTCTAAAAACTGTAATATCAGTTAAATCTGATGTGGTCGGATTTTTTGGAATGATGATGGAGGAGGAAGGGCCTTATGTCACGTTTAACCCTCGCTGACTAAGGTGGTTAGCATAAGCAAATAAGCGAGGTACAATAAGTAGAATAGTCCTCTTGGACTTCTTGTAGCTTTGTGATCAATCTATCTATTAATAAGGACATTGTCTTATTTTGTGACATACTACCAGCAGAAATTATACTACAGCAGCAATAGCTCCGAAACGTGGCCAGAATCTGCCAACTCGACAGCTGTCACCCTTTGTCGTCAAGGGCAGCTGAAACATCAAAGGAGGCAATCAAGCAACTCAAACTTAGAGATGGGCAAAAAGAACGTGCCTTCAAAACTCCAGAGCAATATCTGACATGCCTTCAGAATAGGAATCTCAACCTACCAACATCAGAAGGACCTGGGCAGCTATACCAACCGAGGATCAAGATGGCTACGGCTACGGTCAAATGTGACAAGGAGAAAAAGGCGAAGCGGACCAATCATTGGCTTAGAAATCTTCCTGCAGGGACGCTGTGTGTCTACTTTGACGGGTCGTCGACCGGACCAGCATACTCAGCCTATGACTATGCCATCTATAGGGACGGAGAACTCATAGTGAGTAGTGAAAATTTTCTCCCAGGAGCAGAGGTCTTTGATGCAGAAATCGCTGGGGCAGTCCGATGCCTAGAAGCGGCGTTGGAAATTGGACACAGTACAGGTATCAAGGTGCTCCTAGAAAATCGAAATGCTGATAAACCTCTTGTGAGCGGCAGAGCTAATTCCTCACAGTCTAAGGTAAGAAAATTTATGTAACTATGTAAGGCTCAACTCGATATAGAGGTCCGCTAGGTTCCAGAACACTGTGGTATAATAGGAAACGAAAACAATGGCTAAGGCAGTCCTTGCATCAACAGCTATGGAAGGAAATATCCCGACATCATAGTGCATTAGGGAGGAATCTCACAAAGTCCTGGAATTTGCAGCACTCAAGCGCCAAGTCACAATACGCATACAGAAGCTTGCGGAAGATTGGTGACAAAAGAATAGATCGGACAGGTATCAAGACCTGGACCTATTTATGCAAAGAAAACGCCCTCCGGAGTCTCAAGGATGAGAGTTTGGACAGTGTTCCACGGGGTGCGTTGTATAGCCTAGTGAAGATCTAGGTGGTAGATGAGGATAATACTGGGTCAAAGGGATGACAGGTCTTCTTTAGGAAGAGACAAATAGGTAGATAATCACGGTAGAGGTTACACATTGGTCTTGCTGATGAAGACTTGGCAATGGATATATGGTCTTCCCAAAGAAGAGATGGGTAAACAAATAAATTGTAAAGGGTAAGTAAAGAAGATGTTGCATGAATAATAATGCTTCTTCACGCCGAGTAGTTATGTTATGGCCAGGCATCCTTGAAGAGGTTTCAAGGAGAAGGTTCTCAGGAATAGTGGATAGGAGAAGGTTTCCGAGAAAACTCTGACAGTTAGAGATGGAGGGGCTGGCGTCATGACTATATTTGCCATAGTATTAGTTGAGTCAAGTACTGTCTCGAGTTAGATATAAGGAAGCTGGAGCTACCACATAGTAGTTCTCCAGCTTCTCAATCTTTCATTCTTTTGATCTTTGATCTCGAAATCTAGCACTTATATAATATCATACTTTTAGATCCTCACAGTCCGATATTCTCAGTCTTCAATTTCGTATTTACATACTCGTACTTGTGTTCACCCTGATCTATCAGCCTTGATCGCTGGCTCGGCAACTCGACTGCTTGACTTTGTGTCTCGACTCTCCTGTAGTTCTCCGACCTTTGACCACCTGGCACCTCGCCAGTTGGATTATATCTGAGTATCCTTCGTTAGCAATTATAATCTGAATAATTATTAGTACATTACCTTTGGCAGACGGCGATCTCCAGTATCCCTAGCGCACGCCGTAACAAGTTATATACATAAAATTACCAAATAGTGCATAGCACAGAGCCTGTATGCCAAACAATCTACTACAGATCACCTTATGAAACTAGCATAATCTTATCAGTCTTCCTTGCTCATTTTAGAAGTGCATTGAACGACTCTTTGTGTTTTAACCTAGCCTTCCGCATGACGTTTCATATTACGCTATGCCCCAATGATCCATGAAACAGAGCTAGCTTTACCTCGATGGGTACATCACCGCATCATTGCAGCAAGTACTGGGCAAGGTGACTTTGCTAGCTATCACAGACAATTTCAACATCCAAACAAAGAAATGCTTTGCCAATGTGGACGTGAGAAACGGCCATGGCATTTTGCAGAATTGTATCAGCTAGCGAGCCGGTACTTTCCTGTAGGCAGTACTGGCAAGTACTGGCATACAAATTTTAGGGATCGGGCCGAAGAAAGAGTCTTACACTGTATACTAGAACTACTGATGAAGTATCTAGAAGGACCCATATGAATAAGACTAGGACTAATCGTCGGAGAAGCTGCTAGAAGGACATCCTTGAATCAGCAACTAGAATCATCTAGATATGAACTGATCTTAGAGGGAAGAACCTAGAAGTCAAAGAGTCTGTACATATATCTAGCATAGCCTATAGAACTTAGATCTCTACAGTTGACTTATTAAAATACAATCATCCATACAAATGCTCCTTGCTTTCTATAGTTGATCTGTGACAAGAATGTCGTCAGGTAATACAGAAGTGGAGGACAGAAACAAAGGAACCACCACCCTTGATAAGGGAAATGATAGGACAAGAAGGACGGCAGACATTCTTGCAGTATTTAGCTGTAACAAAATGTTACAGCAAGATTGTATCATATATAGGGGGTGTAAAGATCAACGGTAACGCTTCTTGAGCCTGATCAATGTGTAGCACGAGGATTAAGGTATAGTGCAGGGCACTAGCACATTCGAAATTGTCATTTCATTTGTTTTATGTTCTTTGCTTATCTGGTTCCTATGAACCAATCATGTAGGTAGCAAAGAGTCTAATACGGATCTGGACTACCCGTGTCATGCCTACTGGGTGCTGGGGTAGTACCCGTTCACAGTATAAATATCATTATCATTCATTATACTTGTCATTTGTTTCTCTTTTATATGCTCATTATTTATGACTACATAAGGTGTCAGGATTGCCTTCTGTATAATCTATATATGTGGAGATAACCAGATTCCAGTGGTCTATGATTCTGGTCTGGCCTTTTGGCCGAGTGGTTATGCAACTATCTCATGCACAATGTAGAATGGCACCCTATAGCTTGAATACCACCTCTCTGACCCCTGGGTCCTCCTTGATGTCTACATGCCACTCTGACATAATGACATGTATTGGATTGTCATAATTAGCCTTCAGATTACATTGGATGGGTATTTGCACTAAATTGCAGACTCAAAGTCTTGTGCGTTCTTGTGTATGGATTATGAATGTCTTACTGTAGACTATGAACTCAAAGCATGTCTGTAATCTTGGATTGCAGAATGCCTGTGGGGTTCATTAAGTCAAGTGTAAGTTTGTTGTTTATTCAATGCTAACCAGAAACTCCCTAAGACTACAAACACATTAACTTATGATTACATAATATATACCACACTAATGTTATCATCCCTTTGTCCCATGATCTGGACACACAGCCTAGCAACACTAAGAGAAGCGTCTGCACATCTGATGGTTAATGTTTTACGCTAACTTGTTGTCACGGTTTCAGTACAAGGTGCATGAGCGATCTTGTAGGTACAGTATATTTATTATAATTCTCTGAGGAGAGAATTCCTGAAGGTAAAGACTACATATATATACATTCTGAACTATTGCCTTTCGAGAAGATTCTCCCTGTAACCTGAATGACTGAGACTATTTGACAACTACCTAGAAGGTTCTCGGTACACCTGTCATACTCATGAACCTTCAGTATGTTTCCAGAAGGTTCACTGAAAATATTCTAAGCTCTGTGACTTCTGAGGCCTCTCCCAAATATTCGCTTTGTGTCATTTCCTACGCTAGCCAGCGTGGGCTACAGGAATCCTTCGGCTCAACAGCTGTTACAATTGTAACGGAGATCTGGAACACTACCATTTGCAATATCATCACAGAAGTTAGAGATTAGCCGGATAAATTTCTAAGATATTGAATAACGTAAAAGGGCGGTAAGTAAGATGCAGGAATTTCGATCACAGGCGTAGACTATCATGCAGAGAGGGGGAAATGGTCTTGTTGCAGGAATTTATTTTATTAAATTTAACATTGTGCCAGTGCGCGGCATGTAACTATTAAAATAAGCCGGCTGGCCCAGTCCCCAACAAACTACCCGACGCTCTGACATACCTTAAAGCACTCAGAAACTACAAAAGAGTCCGAACTACTGCCCGCTACTCTGATAACCAATTTAAATGTAGCAAATTTCCCTCTCCCGGGATCTTTACATATAATTTTACAGGCGATGTGAAATTACTCACATGTATTGCGTAGCGTTCAGAGAAACATAAGAAATCACATTACAAAAGAAAAGGTGAGAGTAAAATAAAATAGAACAGGTCCCTCCGTCCAGCGTAAAGTCCACGCAGTTTATTCTTCTAGGGTAAAGCAGCTAGTGAGCTTGTTGGACTTCTTCGTAGAATTTTGTCAGCTCCGCCCATTTTTCAAAGGCAAGAGCACCCCCAGTTTCGGTCCCTCATTATGACTCCTCAAGGGAGATCAGGCGAGCAAACCTAGATGCTGAGCCTACTGTTAGAACAGGAGCCGGAATAGGGGCGCACGAGGGTTGTGTGGAAGGATGCCCAGGTATGGGGTTCGACGGGGGGAGGGTTTAGAGCGAGCCAGGCCTTTTGACCCTCTAGCCGCATTATTTGTATTCTTTCCTTGTCGGGGCGAACGAATACTCTGTTGGCTCGGGGAAGGTCGAGCCGGACATCCAGGAGATGAGGCCATGTGCGGGTCAGCACAGTTAAGACACTTGGCGGGTGTCATACACGGGCCATTATGTGAATCTGATGCACAAAGCCCGCAACGAGCTCGGCAGGTGCAAGCGTTAATATTATGAAACCCGTGGCAACGAGGGCATACTTGAAGTCGAGGGTGATTATCAGCCAGACGGATTTTGGCAGATCGAGCAAAAAGTCGGATGTTGGAAGGGAGCTTGTCTGCAGCTTGCTTTGCTACTACTAGTCGGAGATTACCTTGCCAATCTGGTGATGCGAGAGAGCGGCGTGTCCAGGTAATGGAAAAAATTGATTTAGGGTCAATTTTAGCAGTTGTGTTATGGCCATGAATCCTTGAAGAGGTTTCAAGGAGAAGGTTCTCAGGAATAGTGGATAGGAGAAGGTTTCCGAGAAAACTCTGACAGTTAGAGATGGAGGGGCTGGCGTCATGACTACATTTGCCATAGTATTAGTTGAGTCAAGTACTGTCTCGAGTTAGATATAAGGAAGCTGGAGCTGCCACATAGTAGTTCTCCAGCTTCTCAATCTTTCATTCTTTTGATCTTTGATCTCGAAATCTAGCACTTATATAATATCATAATTTTAGATCCTCACAGTCCAATATTCTCAGTCTTTCATTTAGTATTTACATTATTGGTACTTGTGTTCACCCTAATCCATCAGCCTTGATCGCTTGCTCGGCAACTCGACTTCTTGACTTCGTGTATCTCGACTATCCTGTAGTTCTCCGACCTTTGACCACCTCGCACTTCGCACCTCGCCAGTTGGATTATATCTGAGTATCCTTTGTTAGCAACTATAATCCGAACAGTTATTAATACATTACCTTCGGGAGACGGCGATCTCCAGTATCCCTAGCTCTCAGGGAGTTGTGTTATCAATGTTCCGTAGGGTACAAGTTGTGGGATCTTTGGAAGAATGACTAATTCTGTGGTGATGAAATATGGTGATAACGTGAGGTACAATGTGCACTATGTATGTCAATGGGTATTGAGTAAGAAACGAGGTTGGTACGAGGACAGCGGTCTTCCTAAAGAAGAGATGTATTTACGAGTATAAGGTATAAGTGTAATCAGAAGGAGTTGCGTGAAGAAGAATACACCTCCACGCCGAGTATCTATATACATAAAATAACCAAATAGCACATTATCTCAATCCCGAACAATCTACTACACATCACCTTGTAAAACTAGCCTAATGTTTCGAGTCCTCCCTCCTCGGTTTAGAAGTTCCTTACACGACTTGTTGTGTATTAGCCTAGAACTCTGCATGAAGTATCATTTTACGCTTTGCCACAATGATCCATGAAACTAGCGCACGCCGTAACAAGTTGCTAGTTCTTGCCAAATGTCAGCATCAGAGAGTGCTTCAGGAGATCCAGAAGTATTGTAGCCGTATTTGGGAACCGGGCTGAGGAAGAAGTTCTCTCGCTTTTCTTGCCTTTCAATTGGTACAACTCCTATAGCTGGTTGTAGTGCAAGGGCCGCATTCAGGAGTTCTTGAGTTTGATCAGGCGTGAAAGCCACAAGAGCTATCCCAGATGGGGCCGACCTGATGTCCTTGATTAGCTCCGGTTTATCAAGAAGGCTTCTCAGCTTTTTGCGAACAAGAAGCGAGTCTTCTAATCTCAGTGGGTGATCGGGTGCTAGACGTATCATAACTCTAGAGTCCAGCTTTTACATAGAGGGAGGATGGGGTTCCCTGATAATATTCTTTGGAGCTGATTTGGTGTTATTATGTGAACGGTTAAAGCAGACGGTCAGCACACGTAAACTATACCATTAAATAATTAATATTCTTCTATGGGAGAGATATCTACACTGGATTGTGCGAGCAGAAAGTGTGCCCTGACAATCATCTTACATAAGCATTATCAAAAGACCTTGCTCTGTGCAAATGGCCCAGCCTTTTCGCGTAGTCTTCATTATATGCAGGGCTGAGCACGCAGGTCAGCCCAGACAACCAATAGTGGGTAAGCCCGTTATTGAAAGGCTGAGGGCGATGGATAGGGAGACGGCACCTTGTGAGTAGAACACTGATAGGTATGGGAGAATTCAATAGATCACTTGGACAGAGTAAGATGATTGAATGGTAGTGAATTGTAGATGTGGATGTGGATACTAAGAGTAAAAAGGTCCTATCTATAAACAGGAGTTCCGACCATTGTTCCTCCATATGTTATTGTCTATGATAGCTAGAGTAACTGCAATGGTGTCCTTATTATAGTGAACACGTCGATGTTAGTGTGCAGCAATCAGGAGGCAATAGTGATCAGATTCTAAGGGGTTAACTTAATTGGTGCACGGTTATCCCCTGATGGTGTGTGCAGTTATGAACTCAGATTTTTACAACACCCGTAACATATTGATGTTCTTTTTTGCCACAATGGCGTAGGAAGTGAGAGGGGTTTTGGGGGGAGCTGCTAGCTGTATGTTCATAGTAGATTTGCTAGCAGTCTGGGTTTGTTCGAAGACAGGGAGGACTGTGATGACCCGAGCTGCCCTTTGCATCACGATAGCCTTGAGGTCGGCTGCAATTGTTGGCGGAAGAGCCCGTAGGTGTTCGGCTCCGGCATATTGCCAGGCCAGCAATGAAGCGGCAGTTTCGTTTGTCATCGCTGCCGAGGGGTGTTCAATGGTACGCGCTGTTGTACTCGAGTTTGGATTTGGAGGGGTTGAGGAGAGTTCCGGCTCGGCTGTGGCTTTGTCTTTCGTTAGCGCATGAATTGAGCTAGGAAGACCCTGGATGGGGCTTCTTTTCAGAATTCTTTTCGGGGCGCGCAGTTGAGTGGCAGTTGTCAGTTCTGTAGCTGGCAATGATGATAGGGGAGGGTTATCATGGGGAGAGATAGAAGGATATTTGCATTCTGACCAAGAGTCTATGAGTTCATCTTCTGAGTCCATGTCAATAGGTTCAGCTGTGGGCTGTTGTTTCTCAGCTGCGGCAGTTAAGAAAACTTGCTCCCGAAGAGTCGGGAGTGGTGGGCGAGGCTTCGCACATTTGGGGGCACACGATACAACTCGAGCAGGGGAAACGAGTGTCACAGGATTTTTAGGCCTCCTTGAGGGCAACTTTTTGCCTTAGAACAATGATAGATTGATTATTGCGTGATAAAGTGGTTGAAGTGCTGTTTAAGAAAGACATTTATGCCACAAGGCGAGAGTGTATACAAGATGTGTCTTGTTGCGGGAATAATTTTAGTTAAAATACTATTATGTGTAAGACTCAATGTGACGCGTCATCAACAAAATATCCCAGACTTCAGGCGATGGAGGGATTACTGCGCGCGTAGGGGGACTATTCTCAACACCTGTCAGTGGTGTCCCCTACGAACCTCCAGCTCTCACGGTAGAGTCTGCAGAGCCGAGATTGAGTAACATCTTTTCAACTTTGAGCTGAGTTATCTCCCCCTCCGTCAAAGATACGCTTCCGATAACACATAAGACGACCACGACGACGATAATGATGCTAGGAATGAGGAAGGATAATGCGGTACCAAACGCTACAACGGTAGTCAGAGAAGCCCTCGTCATATTACAACATGTGCTACCCACCGGCGGGCGAACAAAAAGCCCACGAAAGCAAAGTAAAAGACCCTTCCGCCCTCAAGACAAGCAGATTTCGACTCGTCAAAAATATCGTCCCTTCTAATCTATACTTCCGAATCTACTAGCCAGGAGGGCATCTGAAATACATGAGTTACCCGACGACCCCACGTCCGTAACGACTTTTGGATGCTAGGCTAGGCTCCTTCACGACAGTCACTCTCGACCAAGACTTTTCTGACATCCTTTCACGATCTTCGATTTGTCCTGCGGCATGAATCAGGAAAAGAGGAAGGAGGAGGCTAGGAAGGTTGAAAGACGTTCTTAGGCATACACAGGTCTGCTGCGCCCGGCTGGCCGGCCTCTTCGTCATAGGGAGCCGCGCACCCAGTGGTTTTTGAGACTTTTCCCTGCAGCTACACACACGTAAATGGCCATCGTTTCGTTGGCTGGAGAGGGGAGATAATGACGGGATAACGGCTCCTCTTAGTGTGTACTCGAATGAAGACCTGTGGGGGTATTACTGTTGGAAAGAAGTCGTGAAGGGGGCATAGGAGGGAGTACACTACCCGAGGCATAGATACTCCCGGCCTGTAGGCAGAAAGGACCTACCTGTCTTTTACATAGTCATAGACTTTATAGGACAATAAACACAAACTGCGCGCGTATTGTCGGTAAAATGATTATATTTGGGCGTTATGAATTGTTCTATGTAATTGTGGTGTTCAGGTTGTCGTTAGGACGCTGACAGGGATATGATTTAGCTCATTAGCGAGGCGCTTGGAGCAGAGGAAGAAAGGGCAGGAGGAGAAGGGAAGAGGAGAGACAACGTTTTATGTATTTCGAGATACCAGTCAATTGACATTATCCACTGACTTCATGATGGACAGCTGACTTCGTGACGGCACCTAATTTGTATTACTTCGTGTTTTACCAACACGTATCAACTGAATGTTTGTCTTGCATGAGTGGAGATAAATTTAGTTAGGATCTCGATATCAACCATCTGACACGAATGCTATCCCGACATAGCTGATCCATGAAGGGAATAATAATGGTAAGATCGATGAATCTTGACATTGGGAAAAGCTTAAATTAGTAACATGTCTTAGTCCCTCTTACAGGATGATGAAAAGAACGCACCAAAATGAAAGTCTACCACGATATATAGACCCACGCAGTTTTCAGGTGTCAAATGAGAGAAATCATTCCATTATCACCATTATCACCATTATCACCATTATCACCATTATCACCATTATCACCATTATCACCATTATCACCATTATCACCATTATCACCATTATCACCATTATCACCATTATCACCATTATCACCATTATCACCATTATCACCATTATCACCATTATCACCATTATCACCATTATCACCATTATCACCATTATCACCATTATCACCATTATCACCATTATCACCATTATCACCATTATCACCATTATCACCATTATCACCATTATCACCATTATCACCATTATCACCATTATCACCATTATCACCATTATCACCATTATCACCATTATCACCATTATCACCATTATCACCATTATCACCATTATCACCATTATCACCATTATCACCATTATCACCATTATCACCATTATCACCATTATCACCATTATCACCATTATCACCATTATCACCATTATCACCATTATCACCATTATCACCATTATCACCATTATCACCATTATTATCATTCTCGACTTCATCCCTGAACTCGACTCTTCAACTACAGGATATCATGTCACTCACTACCGGAATGGAGAGATACCTTGCAAAACATCCATTGGATCAAATTTTGGACAATTTTCGTGCTTTATATTATGTCTTCTTCACAACACCTTGTGATACGGTTTTTGCCAAACCCAAGAACTTGAGGAAATACCTCATTCCTGTGAGAAGCTTGATAGACGGCTTTTCAACCTATATCAGCGATGCAAAACTGTTTTCGAAAAGTAATGATAATATAGAGTCTAGACTCAAAATCATCCGGCACCGGATAAAATCTACCTCATTTGACCTACATCCATTCGAACCCTTGGCATCACTAATCCTGACCGATGCGACAGATATTGAGGTGCGGAAATCCCTTTTACAGCTTGTTGATACGCTTGAGTCAATTTTCACATCCCAAGAATAAAAGATAAAAAACCCAGCGGCTAAATCAATTTTCAGGCGTGCTGGAACTACTCAAGCTTGTACAGAACAGAAAATGGAAAGTCTAAAATTATTGCTCCGTAGGGAACTGCATGGTTCGGTATATTTGAATGTGCAAGGGTTTTGGAAAAAGTATTTCATAAATAAATCGTGGGTGGACAACTGTATCGACTTAGCAAAGGAATTCGTGAAGCGATCTGCGGGGGACGATTTGAAGTTCCCAGAAACACCGACGGAAAAATTAGTTTGGAACTGGATGGAGGCAGTGGAAAAGAAAATATTCCAGTCACCCAGCAAGACTTGTACCACCGCTACAACGGTATCCAGCTCTACGTCCGTAGGAGCAGATCACCATTTTAACAAGACTCAGTTCCGAACGACCAAGGCCAGTGAATTCGATGTTGGTCAGACAGCTAGACAGGTTGACTACTTTATCAAACGGCGAGTACTACCAACTTCTAATCGTCACCACTGGCGCGATGTACTCGTGGTGGGAGAGTTTACAGAATCCACCCAGACTGTTTTCATGGACAAGTTTCTTCAACTGTCGGAGTTAATGCGCGAGCTCTTTTTTGCTCAGCCCCTTCGACAATTTGCCCACGGATTCCACCTCTTCAAATAGTCACTTCTGCTCTGGGTTTACGATAGATCAGGGCCTTACTGCTGCTCGTTCATCGATATTGGCAAATCGCCACAGACGCTTGTTTACGTTATGGCGGCATACATGTCAATGAGCGACGCTGAACTTGGTCTTGACCCACACATTAAGTACGAGGCCCATCAGATTACTGTCACCCTGGACGTTCCCGGACCGGAGGAGAAGCGTGAGTTCAAACTTTCGCCCGAACCAGATGCACTACAGACTTCACTTGTCTCCAGGGGAACTAACTGCTACCATTCTTTAGAAGGGGACTGTGCAGTCAAATTCTCGTGGAGAATGTGCGGGGATAATACGGAAGCCGAGCTGCTCAAACTTGCGAAAGGCATCGAGAGTTGTGATCATTGAAATGAGGATGTACTAAGTTGTACCTGCAAACTTTATGAAGTTTTGGTGGTGATTGATCTCGTCAGGTGGGAATATTTGAAATAGCGGAGTATTTTGAATTATTGCCTTGTGTCCCACTTGTTCTGTATTGCGAAATTTGACTGAACTTGGCTCTTGGATAATATTTCACTCCCAGGTTCGTAGAGAGCACCGCGTACAGGTGTTCAGTGTTGCCCTCCGTTCGCAGTGTTTATAGATATACATAAAATAAATGAATAACACATACCTCACTTTCGCACCTTTCGCTTTGCATAGAACTAGCTTACGTATACGTAAATTAAGGCCAATCAACAATTTCTCTAATCTCATTAGGAGAAACTTTCCTTCTTTGCAGACAATTTAATTCACCTGATTTGACCTCGTCAATTTATCTTCCTGTACTGTGACAGGGGGCAGACTTGAGGTGAAGAAAAAGCCACGATAACTTCGCAGTGGTACTCGCAAATGAAATCCGAGACATGAGTGCTCTTTATGTTTATTAAGTTATCTTTTCTGTAACTTTTCTCCGATGTTGCGTCGTAGCTAGATAGCGACATTCGCAATTAAAATCCGATACAAAAAAAGATCAATTCATCCGTCGATGATGGTATAGAATACACCGTCCGAGTAATAGACACTCCCGGTTTGTTGGAATAGAAGATGCAAATGTCTTAGTTGTAAAATTATTGGGTAAATAAACAAAATCGCCAGCAAAGACGAATTCTTCACCATCCATTGGTGCCGGTGTAATCGCTCAGTATGCTCTGCATATCTAGGATAGCCAAGAAGAATCGCATACGAATCGAAGTCGAAAGCAACCTCAAGCATATCTCCATTTGATGACCTCTCGACAATTCCTTTCTTACTATTCTCATCTCAGTCCTCAACCTCCTTTTAACCACGCCTCATCTCGCCTCAACAACCAGTAAAGGAGTTGCTCCAATTGCAAACAGGAGCTTGCCTCATTAATTACCGTCCATCTCTCACTACATATTTACGACGCTATATATACCCGCAAGGAGTAAATTAAGTCATAACATACAAGGATCGGGTCATGGTTTATGGGGGACTGATGCTCTAATGGGGTTATACATCTTGAGGAAGGAAAGGCGGCTGAAATGTGGAGCGAGAGGGTGAACAGGTCTCTGAAGATCATGCTGGGGCTGACATTTTCGAAGGGTTTTCAAATTTGTAACGTTTGTGGGCGTCAAGATTGATATTTTGGCTAATTAGCCAGGAGGGCTTCTTTTGTCGTTGAGTCAGCGGCACTCCCCAGTGCCCTGGACGGCACAAAAGAAGTTAGGCTAAGCTACCATACAGCAATCACGCTCTGTCAAGACTTTTCTGACATTCCAGCACGACCTTCGGGAATGAGTTGGAAGGAGGCTAGAAATGCAGAGGGTGGATTCCCCGAGGTATCCACAAGTCTGCAGCACCCAGCTGGCCGGCCTCTTCGAATGCTTCAGAAGGGGCACTATGTCTTCGGATTTAGTCCTAATGTAGGTATTAGGAGAGCTCCGCACCCAGTGGTTTTTGCGATTTTTCCCGGCTGCCATACACCCGCAAATGGACACCGTTTCAATGGATGGAGATGGGAGACAATGAAGGGTGAAGGGCTCCTCTAAGTGTATGATCAAATGAGGGCGTGTGAGGGACGGTACTGTTTGAGGGGAGTTGTATGGGAGGTATAGTAGGGGATATACTACTGGCATAGGCATCCTTGGCTTGTAGGCAGAGAGGAACTGCATGACTTACATAGTCGTAGACTCAGATAGGACAATAAAATGAACTAAAAAAAGAAGATATAACCAAAATTTAAGTCAAATCTAATTATATCTCCACCCCCTCCAAAACGGTATCCATGAGTTGTGTAAAACTGACTACCTGCTCAAATATCCCGCCCGATATCTTCGGTCATTTGTATTTCTAGAATTTTATGCCATGATTTGAGTTCCTCAGCCTGCACGCGTACCACTGCGTGTTTATCCATGGAAGAAAGTGGACGTGAGATACTGCGATTATGGAAATTATAGCCGCTAGAAAAGAAAATAAGAATTTTGTTCACAGACTTGCCAATGTTTAGGTTGAAATTGGCTTTGTTGATAGCTAAGACAATGGGGGAGTGTGGAAGGAGTATGGACACCATGTTTGTGAGCCAACCTCGTATAAAACTAAATCTTATCGAGATCAGGCTCTACAAGGGTATTTCATCCAATAATTATATACTGCACCACTTGCAAATGTCTAGTTTTCCTCTCTCCTCTTACCTTTTATCAGAAGTAATTTCGAAACAAGAACTATGCTTGCTGCTGTTAGATTCTAAAAGAAAGCTCACTAATTTTATTTTGAACACGAACTTGCTGAATATCAACTACATGGCTGGTACGCTTGCAGAACAAGATTGAGTACATACAGAACATTCAGAACATTAATGGATTTGAACAATGGAGGGGATAAAGTTGCAAACCGGGCATGGTTTTTCGGTAAATGGTTACATGCTCATGACCATACTACGGTAGAGCAGTGGGCACGGAGAAGGCAGGAAGATCTTGTTACTTAGCTGTAAAATTTTCAAATATTTAATGCCGGAGAGCGTGCGTGATTTCGCTCTGGGTAGTTGATAAGATTAGGAAGTTGATAAGAAGTGCAGGACCTTAATCGAGTTAAATTCCTGGATATACATTATCTTAATTGTTGAAGGGGAGACTCGGAGTTTATTGTGGTAGGTGTGAAAAAGGAATTATGCTTGCAGGTAAGTGTAATTAGGTGCCATCCCACGTTATGATGTTACGCAAACACGTTGTACTAATTCCTCAATAGCGACCGCAAATTGTTCTAGTTCTCGTCACGCTAACCCTTCTAGGCCTTTATCCTCCGCCAATCAATCATTTTGAACCCCACAATATATTTTTTATCTGCCAGCCCAAGAGACCCCACTACCCTCGCATGGGATTCAGTCATCTTATCATTCTCCAAGCAACCTGAGTCTGTCATTAACGCCTGCCAACATCTTGACAAGGACTGGCTTTGCCTCATCAACCTCACCCAAGGTGCCTAATTTCTGCTACTTGCGTAGCGTGATAAAACGAGAGAGAGATTTCCTAAGGCCCAAACAGCGCACACCGCGCAAAGATATATTTTCAAAAACCTCAACGACTGTAAGGATGCGCCACTTCTCAGCTAAATATCAAAACTCACCAGAATCTAACCTACCTGCGTCAGGCTTCTGAAATTGCTAAAAGACTCTGCCCCATCACTCTGGGAATACTTGCGTCAAATTCTCATCTTTTTGATACTCGAACTTCCGGCCTTCATCATGTCTGTCCTCTCTGCAGATGCTCACAATGAACTCGATCAGTTGCTTGAAGCCCTACAATCTACAGATAATAGTGTACGATCACGGGCTGAAGAACATCTGACAAATAACTGGACAATACCCAAGCCAGAGATGCTTTTGGTTGGGTTAGTGGAGCAGATGCAAACATCTAACAATCCATCGGTAGGTAATCTTAAATATCAACTTCTGGGCCCAAACTATTTAAAATATCTAACTCATGAACTTGCAAGACTCGATCTTTTGCCGCCATAATATTTCGACGTATAGCGTCGAAATCTCGTAAGTCAAAGAATGATCAAACAGTGGAACTTTTCCTATCTCTGCCTCAAGATCAGGGATATTTTATTAGAAATAAGCTACTTGAAACATTGAGCTCCGAGATGACTCATCCGGTAAGGAATAAAATTGGTGATGCAGTTGCTGAAGTCGCTAGACAATATTCAGAAGCCAGTACGTACAATTCACCAAACAACTACTTAATACTGATATAATTTAGAGATTCAGTGGCCTGAAATCCTAGGCATTTTATTCACCCTAAGTATATCACAAATTATAGGTCAACGCGAAATTGCTTACAGAATATTTTCCGCGTCTCCCGGCATCATTGAGACTCAACACGAAGATACGGTGCTTTCTGCATTCACAAAAGGTTTTAAGGATGAGAATGTGGAAGTATGTAAATTCTAAAATGAGTTCAAAGATCAAGAACGGCTCACCATTTTCAGGTTCGGCTGGCTGCCATGGAAGCTTTCGCCTCATTTTTCAGAAGTATCAACAAGAAATCTCAGCAAAAGTACTACGCATTACTACCCGAGGTCCTTAATATTCTACCAACAATTAAAGAAAAGCAGGAATCGGAGGAATTAACAAGAGCCCTCGTATCGCTCATCGATCTAGCTGAAGTTGCACCAAAGATGTTCCGCCCTCTTTTTCAAAATCTAGTTGCTTTTTGTATATCTGTTGTACAAGACAAAGAACTCACAGACCAGGCTCGCCAAAATTCATTAGAGCTTATGGCCACATTTGCAGATAACTCACCTGCCATGGTCAAAAAAGACCCTACATATGTCAACGATATGATTACCCAGTGTCTGAGCTTAATGACAGACATAGGCATCGATGATGATGATGCATCTGAGTGGAAAGAATCTGAAGATGTAGGCCGTCTTGAATCCCATTACATTTATTGACAACTAATTCCGTAGATGGATCCCGAGGAAAGTGATCTGAACCATGTAGCTGGTGAGCAGTGCATGGACAGATTAGCGAATAAGCTTGGGGGTGCAGCCCTTCTTGCACCAATATTTGGCTGGTTACCAAGAATGATGAACTCTGATGCCTGGAGAGATCGCCATGCAGCCCTAATGGCAATCTCGGCCATTTCGGAAGGTTGTCGGGAACTTATGATAGGCGAACTCAATCAGGTTTTAGATCTCGTTATCCCAGCCCTTCGTGATGCACATCCTCGTGTTCGATGGGCAGGATGTAACGCTTTAGGCCAAATGAGTACAGATTTTGCTGGTATCATGCAACAAAAGTATCACTCAGTAGTTTTACCAGCAATAATTCCTGTCCTGGATTCGCCTGAACCTCGAGTTCAATCACATGCAGCAGCTGCGCTTGTCAACTTTTGCGAGGAGGCCGAGAAAAGCGTGCTAGAGCCATACCTTGATGATTTACTTACCCACTTATTCGCACTACTTCAGGGACGGAAGCGTTACGTTCAGGAACAAGCTCTTTCCACTATCGCCACTATCGCTGATTCTGCCGAGGCAGCCTTCTCCAAATATTATGCCACGCTTATGCCCATCCTCTTCCAAGTGTTACAACAAGAAAATACTAAAGAGCTTCGACTTCTTCGCGCAAAAGCTATGGAGTGTGCAACTCTTATTGCTCTAGCTGTTGGAAAAGAAAGGTTAGGGACCGATGCCTTAAATCTTGTACGATTACTGGCTTCAATTCAACAGTCAATTACTGATGCAGATGATCCCCAAGCACAATACCTAATGCATTGCTGGGGTCGTATGTGTCGTGTACTTGGATCTGACTTTATACCATTCCTACCGAATGTCATGCCTCCTCTCCTCGAGCTAGCAAGTGCAAAAGCAGACATACAGCTCCTAGATGATGACGAGCAACTTGAGGCTGCACAACAAGAGGAAGGATGGGAGTTAGTGCCCCTCAAAGGGAAAATAATTGGTATTAAGACAAGCACACTTGACGATAAACACATGGCGATTGAGCTTCTTGTCGTCTATGCGCAGGTTCTAGAAGCTGCATTTGCACCATATGTTGTAGATATCATGGAGAAAATTGCGCTACCTGGATTGGCATTTTTCTTTCATGATCCAGTTCGTGTAGTTTCGGCGAAATGTGTACCCCAACTCTTGAATTCATACAAGAAATGCTACGGACATCCATCAAATGAGCTACAAGCTCTATGGAGCATCGCCATTGATAAGGTACTAGAAGTACTAAGTGCTGAGCCAGCTGTCGACACACTTGCTGAGATGTATCAATGCTTTTACGAATCAGTTGAGGTCATGGGAAAAGATTGTCTGACAATAGTAAATATGCAGACGTTCATTGACTCTGCCACTTCGGTGCTAGAAGACTATAAAGACAGGGTCGCTAATAGAGCGGAAGAACGTGAGGAGGTGAACCAGGAAGAGGGCGAGGAAGAACCCGAGGAACTTCTCTTGGCGATTGAAGATGACCAAACGCTGCTTTCTGATATGAACAAAGCTTATCATTGTATATTCAAGAACCATGGAGTGGCATTTCTTCCAGCTTGGGAACGCCTACATGCCACCTACGATCAATTTCTCAAGAGTCAAGACCCAACTCAACGGCAGTGGGGTCTCTGCATCATGGATGACGTCCTTGAGTTCTGCGGCGAAGAAAGTTTCAAATATAACAATTATATTGTGGAGCCACTCATAGCGGGCTGTCAGGATTTAGCGCCGGCCAACCGCCAGGCTGCCGCTTACGGGGTTGGCGTCGCAGCACACAAAGGTGGTCCTCAATGGTCAGCTTTCCTTGGGCCTGCTGTAGAACTATTATTTCAAGTTACGCAATTCCCAAACGCCAGAGGAGAAGATGATATATACGCAACTGAGAATGCTTGTGCAGCAATAGCAAAAATATTGCACTACCAACCGGCTTGCGTACAGAATCAACAACAGATAATTGCAAATTGGATTGAAACTCTACCCGTTGTCAATGATGAAGAGGCTGCCCCATATGCATACGCGTACTTGGCGGAATTGATTGATCAGTAGGTTTACACTTATCTTGCTCCTAACCAAAAACAAGATATAAATTAATTTTACGATAATAGGCAAAACCCAGCTGTTGTTTCCCAGGCCGGAAAGGTATTTATGTTCATTGTAAAAGCTCTAGAGACAGAAACTTTGCAACAATCAGTTGCAGCACGTATAGTTACCTCAGCTAGATTTCTTTTGCAGGTTGCCGGGCTAGATCCTAATCACGTCTTACAACAACTTTCGCCTGAGACGCAGCAAAGGGTCAGAGCATATTTCTCATGAAATCTTTCGATAGATAAAACTAAGATATTGTGATGTGAGTAAACAAATATAACGAAAACAGCCTGATTCTTGACCTATTTCACATATAATGATTTTCAAAATAAGGGTAACTTTGGAAAGGCCAGCTGCTCGTCGTTTGAAATGAACTTTAGAGCGATACGAAAAGGGCAGGTTAAAAATGAGGATATGAAAACTGATGGTATAAAACTCGCATATTTGTGCTGCAAGTGGGGATGTAGTCTAACTTCTATGTAGTAGTAAGTAGTATGTATAGACTATGGTTTCCTCTACATTAGTATTTTCGCAAAAGCCCATCCTCACATATCTTTCTTCGTCAATTAGATGAGCAAAATGAGGTCTCTTATCTTAGTGCCAATAAGATTCATTCGTACTGTAACAAAAGTTATGAAGTATTATGGCATGAATGTCGCGAAAAAGGCATAACAGGAGGTACATTTCTTGATGTATAATACTCCTGTCCTGTCAGCAGAAGGGACTTACATGTCCTGATGTAGCCATACAATATGTGGAGTAACAGAATCTATACTTATCTTTTAGGTATGTCTTTCATCACAGGTATGATCTATTTATTTCAAGACATCACGCTTTTCAGCAACATTATGATGGGATATAAACAAAGAAATAGGAAAAGAATAAAGTGGTCATAATACGTTCTATTTCATAATTATCAAGGTAACGGTTCCTATCCATGCTGAAAATCACATGTACATGTAATTCCAACCCCATGACGACTCAGATTCGTCAGATCGACGATCATTCATAATTCCAAAAATATATTTTAAAGGGCCAATCCTCAGCCTATAGGTGAGGGACTATTTTCAACACCTGTTAGTGGTGTGCCCTATCAAACTCTAGCCTGGACTATATAGTCTACAAAGCCGAGATTGAGTAACTGAGTCCTTAATTCAATGATGATTCTCAATCGCTTTCGCGGTCTGTACCGTCTTCATATCCCAACACATCTCCCTAACATCATTATCATGAAGCTAACCACGATCAGATCGGAGATAAGTGAGGACGAAGCACGATCTATCATAGAGTGCAACTACCTAGTCACTTATACAAAATTCCTGCGCTAGCATTAATAACACAACCAAGCAGAATAATTATACGTCGTGTGACTTATAAGTCAGGTCATAAGAGAGAACCATAGGTACCTTGACACCGATGTTTTTCCGAAGCGTGCCCAGCACCCGATATGGAGATGGTGGATTGGATGAAATTAGCCTCCAACTTTACAAAGGGAGATATAGATGAATATACACACACCATGTGGTCCCGGTGTCTAAACCTTGCCTGTTGGGGCTGCAGGTTTTTTGTGAAATTTTCCCGCGCATGCAGTTTCCATTGCTATCATTTTTATTTTTTTGGGTAAAAAGTTCTGTGGAAAAGGTGGCTGAATTCCACGGGTAAATACTGAGCTGAATGGCTATCATCACGGGCAATATATCAATGATCTTTCAAAGAACATAAGAGAATATGAGCACTGTACAAGCTATGGCCTAGGTCAGAGAGGAGCTCAATGTGCTAGAAAGTCTATGACCCAAATATTACAATAAACACGAACACACGATTTTTTGAAATTCGAAATTTCGAATATTCCCTTTTTCACCCACTCCTTCCCTCTCGCGCTCGTCGCATTCTCTCAGTAAATTGTAATCGAATCGCTGGCATTTTAATTATGCCACCTGTTCGAAAAAAGCTCCCCAACGCAATGTTGGACAGCTCGAGAGTCCGCCCAAGGGCCCCCGAAAAAATACCCGTCTTCACACAAAAACTTCCAAGCATGTTTGCGAGTGAGACCTTCGTCGAAGGGAAGTCTCCAAACCTTCCCGACAAAGAGATGACTGATTTTGAGCCCGTCAGGTCAGTAAAAATTGGTCACGAGACCAACACTCCCATCAATCTTGCCTCAGAGAAAAGCAGCTCCAGGAAAGGAAAGGAGGTTATCCGAGAGAAGACAACAGAATACGCAGAACCGTCTGCGAGAAAATTCGCTGTGCCAGCTTCCAATGGCACAGCATCGACATTATCACCGGAATTTCCTCCGGAGCTGCAATCAATGATGGAGGCCGAAAAGCGTCGCACAACGCAAATCAAGGCCCGTCTAGCAATCTGTTCCACTGCAATAAGCAGTGTCGGGGCAGCACTTTTGCCCCTCTCGATTGGCGAAAAAAATAATTTGTAGACGGGATTAAAGTCTACTTTTAATCAGCCATCGGCCAGTTCGTACAATCAGACTCAGGGAGCACTCACCAGCTCTTCATGCGCGCCCCAGTAACCCTCTTCCGACGAGGGCTCAAAAAATAAGGGTCTGAAACCCTTCAACAACCCCGGCTCCTGCCCAAAAGACAACTTGGGCTACCGTAGCCCGAGCAGGCCTTTGCCACAGCACTGGGCCTTCAACGACCAAGGCAGCTCCGCCCGCCTCAGGCAAAGGGAGCCAATAGGAGGACAGCGGCCGATACGCGGCCGTTTTTACGCCTCACAACCGACCACGCTCACCGACTCCTTTCGCCAGCTGGCGTAAGATCAACTATGGCAGAGGTGCTCGGTACCGCAGCCAACGATATCAGGTTGGCTCAGCAGGTAAAAACAGGCTTTGCACTGACAGCAAAGGATGAACTTGCTCGGAAAGAGCTCTTGGATTCCTCTGCATTACCGAGGGAAACTGGATTCAAGCTGGAACCAGCATCAAATCTAGTTGCCTTACAAGTTACCACCGTCCCGGTGAGAATTAACACACTCACAGGTTGCGTTTTCATTACGGAAAAAATTGTCGCCAATGAGGCCGCGCGAGTAACCAAATCGGTTCCTTTCTTGTTCGTCCTCATGGGACCTGCAAACCCGGAGCGCCATACCAGAACTGACAAACGCTCTTCCCTCGCGAATCCGCGCCTCGATGTGGTTTCCGCCTCTTCGATGGCTCCGGAGCTGCAAAGCTCTTCCAACCTCGTCGAAAAATAGTTCAGTGCAAACGATTTCTTGGCTTTCATGCCTCGTGCGGTTGCTCCCGCGCTCCAGCTTGCTGGAACAGCGTATTAAAAATGCACTCGGAAGCAGAGTGCAAAGCACCCACACGGTGTCGAAATTGTGGGGGACCTCACCGCTCGGACTCGCGGTTTTGCAAAGCTAGACCAGACAAGTTCGGCCCGGTGAAAAAGAGCAGCTCGCGATAATCTGCAAGGTCGAGCAAAAAAGGCATGCAGATTATGCTCGTGTCAAAGCTGCAGCTGAAATAGCCATTCAGACGATTTAATACTCGAAGAATGATGTCTACATGTCAGACGGATCGGGGTTTAAAATTCTGGAATCCGAAGAGAAGATTTAAGGTTACGGCGAGCCTCAGTGAAGTCGTCGATGCTCTAACAGATAAAGAGCAGGACACCGGCTGAATAAAGGGTACCTGCGAGGTCATCTTCTGCTCTCAGCAAAGGTCAGAAATCGTCACTTGGAATATGTGGAAGGGACGGGAACGGGCGAGGAGCGCGGGATCCCGATCTGATCAAGATTTCTTCTAAATTTAAATTTAGATTTGCTGTTAACACCATCATCTATGTGAAAGTTTATGCGGTTGGAATGGGTTAGGCTTGGATACAATGATCCTTACTGGCTCCACCGGTCCTTTACCGACAGTATGATGAGAGCTTTTATACTTTAGCTCATGACTTTAAAAATTCAACATCACACATAAGACTATGACAACGTAGGTAATGCAGGTCCTCTCTGCCTACAAGCCAAGGATGCCTATGCCAGTAGTATATCCCCTACTATACCTCCCATACAACTCCCCTCAAACAGTACCGTCCCTCACACGCCCTCATTTGATCATACACTTAGAGGAGCCCTTCACCCTTCATTGTCTCCCATCTCCATCCATTGAAACGGTGTCCATTTGCGGGTGTATGGCAGCCGGGAAAAATCGCAAAAACCACTGGGTGCGGAGCTCTCCTAATACCTACATTAGAACTATATCCGAAGACATAGTGACCCTTCTGAAGCATTCGAAGAGGCCGGCCAGCTGGGTGCTGCAGACTTGTGGATACCTCGGGGAATCCACCCTCTGCATTTCTAGCCTCCTTCCAACTCATTCCCGAAGGTCGTGCTGAAACGTCAGCCCCAGCATGGTCTTCAGAGACCTGTTCACCCTCTCGCTCCACATTTCAGCCGCCTTTCCTTTCTCAAGATGTATAACCCCATTAGAGCATCAGTCCCCCATAAACCATGACCCGATCCTTGTATGTTATGACTTAATTTACTCCTTACGGGTATATGTAGCGTCGTAAATATGTAGTGAGAGATGGACGGTAATTAATGAGGCAAGCTCCTGTTTGCAATTGGAGCAACTCCTTTACTGGTTGTTGAGGCGAGATAATTCGTGATTAGAAATAGGTAGACTCAGATGAGAAAGGTAAGAGAGACATAAGTAAAAAGTCGTCAGATGGAGATATGCTTGAGGTTGCTTTCGACTTCGATTCGGATGCGATTCTTCTTGGCTGTCCCAGATATGCAGAGCATACTGAGCGATTACACCGACACCACTGGATGGTGAAGAACTCATCTTTCCAGGCAGATTAACATAGATGAAGTGACACTCCACTAGGCTTGGTAGTGCTTTTAGTGATTCCCAAAATCTCAAAAACGGGTTCCCTGTGCGCAAAGTGCACTTTAACTTTAGAGGTCTACGTGGGTAACGCATGAAATATTAATATCTCTTTGAAAGAAAACAGGTAGGCTTATGATGAACTACAGAGAGTCACCCATCCAAATCCACCAAAACCTTAGCAGGGCCCAGAGCAGCATTGCCACACAAGTAAGAAGCGAGCACATTGGGCTCAATGCTTACTTATACCGAAGAAATGTACCAGGAGTAGGAAAACCACGTTGCCAATGTGGATATCCGTCCCAAAATATAAAGCACATGGTGATGTCTTGTCCAAGATGGGCAAAAGGAAGAGGCAAGTTGCCTCGTTAATCGACGACCCGATCCTTCAAAGCAATGGTAAATAACGTCAAAGATATGACTAGAATAGCGCAGTGGATTCAGAAGGAAGGATGGATAGAGCAATTTCAGATGACGGGAGAAATCGAGGCGTTAATCAAGCAAAGAGGGGAAAAATGGAACACAGGACAAGGACGGAGTCCACACTTGCAACAACAGTGTGAGTGTACTTCCTAAAGGTAACACTACAATGGTACAGAATCCAATCAGATAGCTAAGGGGGTTTTTACTGCAAGGTTTCCTCCTCTATAAATTAGATAGTTTGATAGACACCTGCATGGGCCCATAGGGCGCCAAATCGGGCTAAATGAAATCAAATCCAAAATTCAAAATATCTCTTTGAACTACCTACCAATAATTGTAGTGATGGTACTAATATCACGTGATTGAACAAATAGGGATAATGAGGTGACGTTAGACTTCAGATAGCCGGAGCCTATCCTTTAAAAATTACTTAGACCAGAGTGCTTACAAGACTTCACCAAGTACATAGAATATGGAATTAGATAGAGCAGATGGGAGGAAACAAGTGGGATATTTCTCGAGAAAATAGCAACGAGTTTCAGCCCATAATATTATGCAAGTTGAAGGGCGCTTTTTAGAGAAAATTTGGAAGACATAGAGTGATTATCAATTTGTTGACGTGAGTGATCGGACATACAGAAATGCCCGAAAAGACGAGACTCACTCTTGAGTAGTGCTTCAGCACGACGTCGATACTTAAATGGTAGATGAATACCACGGTTAATTCTAATAGGATGTGCAAAGTTACTTTTCGTATTAGCCTCTGTTCCGTGATTTACTTATATCGTACTCTTTAGCGTGAAATTACACCGTAATTACTACGTTTCAGCTGTAGGATACTAGGTAGTATCGCTGTAACAGAAAAGGATGTGACTATTTTCAATAGCAGATCCTATATGCAACGCGTGAATTTATCATAAAATTAGTTTCACTATTCATCAGTTCCAGGTCCTGGTCCAGCTGGTCTACTCATTTGTCTTGCTTTAAGCATTTCATCGCAAAGTAGAAGGTTAGAGGCTATTCCAGAGCTTGAAGCGATGGCATTACGGAGTACCCGAAATGAATCATAGACCCCCTCTAGTACCGGGTCCATCGGAAGGCCAGTCTTCAGATCTATTCCAACTACATTGCCCTCGGCATATTCGTCTTGAAGGCTAGCAACTACCATGTGTTAGCAAAATTCATCTTCTTGAAATATTTCAATATGAACATACGTGTATCTTGGATGTCATGACCTGCATTCGCAGCAAGCGTTTTCGGGATTACTAGGAGAGCGTCTGAAAATGCCTGTACTCCCCACTTAGCCTTGCCTTTCACTGTCTTGCGGAAAGTTTCGCTGTTGAGATGCGCTGCGCATGCAACTTGAAAAGCTCCGCCACCGGGAACCACGCTCTTATCCACAATCATATTGTAAACACTTCGAAGCCCGTCACGAACTGCATCGGATATTTGTGTTATTGTGTGGGAATTAGGACCTTTAATCAATATGGTAACAGATTTTGGATCTTTTACATCCTCAATAAATGTATACTTTTCTTCTCCCAAGGTGTGTTCATAGACATTTCCGGCCCAGCCCAGAATATCAAGAGTTAGGTCATCAACACTATTTTGAGCAGTACCGCCACAGACTAGCTGAAGCCTTTCCATATTGCGACGCTTTGCGCGCCTGAGAGCAAATATGCCATTCTTGACTAGGACATCCAGAGATAAGGGATCAATTCCTTTTTGATTAATGATAACAAATCCTTTCTTTGGATCATCTCCGCAGGCTTGTTTTTTTAACTCAACAATCTTCCGTAACTTCTCGTCTACAAACCTTCGCTCGCTTTCAACAAGTTTTTCTCGTTGATCTGCATTTGAGTAAAAGAAGCCGGAGTTTATTTCGGACTTTTCATACTCCAGGCTGACGTTTAAGCTCAGGATGAATGCATTCTCAACTCTCTTTGGCATGTCGGGATGTCGGGCACCATGATCAAGCGCGAGTCCGCGAATTAATTGAGTTTCAGAAGCTGTCCTATGCTGCATCTTCATTATTTCAATCATGTGAAGATCTGGCTTGGCAGGAGCTTGGTAAATAGCAAGAACGGCGTCGACAATGTCCGGGGTGAGCTTTTCAGCTAGAGAATGATTTAATTTGGTGGATAAAGAGGCTTTAGCGACACACAGTAATAACTCTCTCTCCACCTCTCGTTCCATCTTAAATTCATCTAGGAACTGGAGTAGTTAGTGGTGCCTCGGATAGACAAACTTCACTGTGTACCTTTAAGGCCTCTGTTTTTGCGATTTCATACCCATCCGTAACTATTCTTGGATGTAATCCTTCGGAAATGTATCTTTCAGCTTGTTTAAGGAGTTCACCGACAAGAAGCACTACAGATGTGGTTCCATCACCACAAATATCGTCCTGCGCTGTAGCCGCTCGTGCAATCATTACCGCCGTGGGATTTTGTATTTGCATTTCTCGCAAGAGAACATTCCCATCTTTTGTTAATTTAATCTATGTTATTTTATCAGTAGAATGAAGCGTTAGAATATAATGATTTATTACCGCTCCGGCTCCATCAACCAGCCTGAGATATGTTAGTTAAATATTTGGCTTCAGATGAAAACTAACATCTTTATTGTCCCGAGTGGACCAAGGTTTGATTTTAAAACATCCTGCAATCCTTCCCCAGCACTGATATTGACCTTGAGCGCTTCTCCTCTTCTCTTGAGATAGTCAGTACTCAGTCTTTCAAAAAAAGTTATTACCGCAGACCCTTGATTCAGCTTTGGGGTTGAGAAGCTGTGCGGCAGACATTTTAGTATGGATAATTTAATCTATAATGTGTTTCCAACGATTCGCCAATTGGAGATTTTTTGATTTCTCTTCATCTAGGTGGACGCGCTTAAACGCGCGATTCCGTTTATGTAATTATCCATGCTTGGTAATAGCGGGTAGCCTCACTGGCTCATATGCGTATCAGAATAGCTATATTGATAACATGCACGTTTGAATACAAAATCTCCTGAGTGAAGACAATATTTCATGCCGAGACCTTTTCAATCTCAAGAGGAAAAACTATGGCTCATCTTAACAAAATTCATAGGCTTGCTTAGAAATTTCAGCAAAGCCAACAGATAGAGAAGCTCCTAAGTATTCTGGCACTTGTCTGAAACTCTTTCTCTGGTGGCTAGCAACGATTTTGGTCGACTAAATTAACATCGAATTACATTGGAGGTGGAATAAGGGATAAATTCAGTACACATGGCGACTCTTATCAGAAGACCAAAATCACTATGTGAATTTGATGATGTGGCAGTCACACATTCGAAAAAAGAAACCAGACCTACCAACCTCATTAAATCATTGGACCTAACCCACCCATTAGATCATAGTGTTTGCACTTCCAATGCAAATGATGAAGAATTTTTGAGCCAACACCTCACAGAGTATAAGTTTGTTGATCTGATCTCTTTTACAGGTTGGTGGCCGCCCTAACGCTCGACCAGGCTATACAGAGACCAGCTTGCATACACTGAAAGTTGTTTGGATGAAATAATATCTAATACAGCCTCTGTTCTGGATTTACTTGGGAGTCTTTCAGGATCATTCAAGTCTGTTGAATCCGAGACGAGTACCTTCCAGGGGCAATGTGAAGAATTATTGTCTGATCAAAAGCGACTGATAGACCTAGTAGATGGAATTGGAAAAGACCTCCAGTACTATTCTTATCTAGAGCCTCTGACAAAACGACTGAATGCCCCAGGATCTGGTCGACTAGTCAATAGCGATGATTTTCTTGAATTGCTCTTAAACCTTAACGCATGTATCGACTTTATGAGCCAACATGTAAGTTACTTTCAAACTGAGATGAAAAACTGTACCTCAATCATTTAAAGTTGGATCAAAGCAGTTGCTGAAATTACAAAGCCAGACTATAGAGACTCTTCTATCTATCAATCTCGTTACACATCCCTTCTTGAAAGGGCTCTGAATCTTGTTCAGAATCATATTTCATATTGCTTCAAGGAGGTGACAGATGAAGTTACCCAAGAGCTTCGCTCAAAAGATCACACTGAAACAGCGGAATACGTATTACTTTACGGAAAGTACGAATCTGTAAAGTACAAGCTGGGCTCTCAAATCGAGGGGCTCTTAAAATATCCCGAATTCACTTTTGGAATATTGGGACAAGAGCATAATCTTCCCCCATATGCCCTACGATATCATGAACTCTGGAGTCAAATTGTTGATATCTATCTCAAGAACAGGGAGTCGGTCAATGATGTTGTGTCCAAAAATTTGAAGAAATTTACGATGGTAGAAAATCCTGAAAACGATTTTGAAACATTTGCAAGACATGCAGTCCAGTACGTATTGGATATTTGTAACAGTGAGCAAACTCTCATGATGAAATTTTTCCAAGACGGTCCATTAATGGCCAATTACGGGATATTTAATGGCTGGAACAAAAATAATAATTATGCCGGTAGACTTGAGGAAAATGCCTTGCTATATCTTAAGACCCTCCACAGTTATCTCACGACTTACATGAGCGGAGATGATCTACAGGCGATATGTGGACTGGTCAACTGGCTCGAAATCATGTATCTCACATCAACTGATGGGGAGCTTGATGTGGAGATTTCTAAAACTGATCGAGCGGCAATAGCACAACATTATTTGGGAAATTACCTCTGGAAATTCATGGATGAGATGTTTCTCAAGAGTGCCATTGAAATTGAACATTACATTCCATCTCAGGAAGATCTCACTGTTTCTGTTATCACTTATCATTCGTCCCTGGAAATTTCGGGTCACGAAAAGGAAAGTAATCTTGAAACATATGAAAGAGGTTTTACTTCCTACGCATATCCCACGGTAAAAGTTGCTGCAAAACTGCTGATGCAGTACAATGATGGCTTTGCAGAGCGACCTGTGAGTTGCTTTGAATTCTAAATTAAAATTCTAGGCGCAGAGCTAACCCAAATCCTTCAGAGAACCAGTGAAATTCTCTATGAGATAGTCCACCAGACAACTAAATCTTTACAAAAAGCAGCTACTTTAATCAAGCGAAACACTAATATGATGGACGCTCAAATTTTTCTGATCAAAAATCTTCTTCTTCTAGAAAATCTCTTTATGACACATGAGATACCAGATTTAGTCCGTCAGTCCGCTGAATTTGATTTTTCGCCTATTTGGAGCACAATTTCTGATCTCCAAGCCCAAAGGCAGCTATTTAATCCGCTAGCTTATATCACGCCACTCGTTAGGGGCAGACTCTTGCCTGCAGTCATAGATCGTATATTAGATGCAAGGAAAGAGGTTGAAAATATCTTAGTACAGCAAATAACGGCATTTACAAAAACATGGCAATCACAGTTGGCTGTGGGTGATAAAGAAAAGCGAGAGAAAATCGAGGTAGATCTAGATAAAGTACTGCAGCAAAACTTTGATGAAAAGACTCGTGCAGCATTATGGAAAATAATTGGAACAGATTAATATGATTTTTTTCGCCTGATATATCATCAGATATCCTGAGAGGTTTTAAAGACGTGTCTTTGACTGAACCATCCTGCGTAAGGAATTATACAATCATTGAAGGGCTTCTAATCAAATATATTCGAGACTTGAGTATTTAGGAACCAACGCCAAACATCCCCATGCCTCTACACCACCTGATTTACTTCATTTTAGTCCTGATTATGATCCACTGTAAACAGATAAAGAAATTTCACTTCAACCTACCGAGACTTGACGTTTCCAGATAAAAACAGTAGACTCTAATTTATTGCTTTAAGGTAATTGAAGCTAACTCAGTTAATTTTATCGAATTCCTCCAAACGGTCCATTTATTAGCAAATTTTTGTTGATCTGGAGCATAACTAATTATCCTCCTACCCAAAAAAAGTCGTAGTATCTAGGCATATGGATCGGCCTTCTGCGAGAGGCGTAATAGAAATCGGGTAAAAGATTGGTTTTTTGACGAAGAAGCCAGTCTTGAGACTAATATTCTACATTATTCTTGAGGTATATAAACGCATCCACTCGGCTAAAGGGCCCGAAATGAACTGTAGAACGTATTTCTTACCCAAATGTTTAGACAGATGGACTATACGGAAGTTATTCTCGGCATTGTCGGACACAGGAAAAACAATTACTAATTCACACCCAAATTCTTGAGCCGATCTACTATGTGATCTATCAAAGTTCATATCAATAAATCGTTTACTCATTGGGTATAGCTTTTGTTAACTGTACCGTTGAAAAATTTCGGATTATTGACTCACAATCAGTAGGGCCAGAAATAAGATTCGGCGGGTATATAAATCTACTACAGTCAATCTTAGGCTGAAAGCCTCGACAAGCTGCTGGTGCGAACAGATTACCCCTAGGAGAAGAAGCTACAGATAAATTCTAGATCTTGGCAGCCCAGTTACGAAACACCGCACCGAGATAGGGCGAGGAGCAATAGCTTCTAAATCTACCCTCGCTATTATCATGGAGCCGATTATAAAATAACAGGTGAATCCTGCAGAATTAGTGAAGACTCTAGATATATAACAAAGAGTAGCGGAGAATCCAGCTGCCATCATGGGCCAAGAGTCTCCCACGGGAATACTAAATTGTCGATCTCCGCCATCAAATGATATTAGTGCGAAATAGTGCGCAAGAGATGAGAACCAGTAACTCGAGAGTAAGACAGGCTACGTCAGTGCGACTGAAGCTGAGGAGAGCTATTCCTTAGCTAAGGCCGTAGCCAACAATAAATATGCCAGCTCAATGAAATCAGCGCGAATTTTGCTGCTCGTATTAAAAAATCATACATATGCATCCCTCTACACGTAACCAATTTCAGCTTAGCGAGATAGCTACGCCAGTCAAATTCTATGATCCTATAGAGCGCCATTGTAAACGTAAGTGCTTAAATCCAAGCAGATAGAGGAGGAAGAATCGAAATATACATACCCGGATGAAGCAGGAATACAACATAAAACCAGTACTAATTTTCTTTTGGTCTTCGAAGTAAGAATATCAGATAGTATTAATTCCGTGAAAGTACCGATGATAGTGATATGAGATATGGTAGTGGAAGAAGCCACCTATAAGATAGTCGCTTGACCCGCCCCAGGTCGCACTTTTGAAATAAGCATGGCAAGACCTTCTACCTACTAGGTATTGTACTTCTAAATCCAAATTCCAAAATTGGGGAAAAATTCTATGGAAAGAAAGTGATAGACTCAAGTAGCTTCAGTGCAAGCTATATATTGAGTATCACAATCGGTGTCAGACGCTACTCTCTAATAACTGGTTCGCAAGCGGAGAAATTCTTGGCATGCAGCCTCATAGAAGACAAATTTCACGCTTCGAAATGTCATACTGTAGTGTTTCACCTGAATTCTATCGGGGTTTTCCCACAATAATTCTAATTCCCAATCACTGGCTATGTACCAACGCTAATATTTTTCCTTAGTCTCAAGTACATCGCAATCGAAGCGAATTTAGCTTTGCTTTAGGCCTCAGGATTCGAAACTCAAGTTCTTGTAAGATTTGGTTGCTTTAAGGATGAAGATTTATCCTCTTCGAAGTTTTAAGCCTGGTCTAATCCGTTAATATCGGCTCATCAAGAGATTTATTAAGTCGTATAAATGCTTGCAGTCCTATGTACACAAGCATCTGATGTAAAGAAAAAGAACTGAATACCCCTCAGAAATTTTCTATAGGTAGCTGGGGATAAAGTATTTACTTAAAGTCGGATTTAGCTAGGCAAAAGGACAGTTTTTGGAGTTTTCGAATAGATGGCGATCTCCAGGAGTAAAATTAGCAAGCTTTTGCGTGAAGTCTCTATCTATGTCACAGGGCATGAATTCGAAGTGCGTGGTTAAGTATAAGACATGAGTTGTGCAATGAGAAGGGAAGAGATTATTTGGCTACACGAAGGTCTTTAGAGGCTCAGTTATCGCTTAATCTTAAACCACGCCAACTACCACTCTACTACCGTGACAATCTATCAAGATTCCATGACTGCAAAGCTCCATAACATCAATCTTCTTCCTCTAAATATGAGGCAGTTAAAGGCTAATATCTCTCTAATACTCTCATTCAGTAACCGACGCCCTCTACCATCTCAATTACTTCTGCAAATATTCCTCAGCTGAACTCATCCTGCGACCTTATGTATAAAAATTTCTCCGTCTTATTGAAATATAACCTACAACTTGTTTTGTGGACTTATCAGTAGACGGAAACTGATGCAATCATGAAGGATAGAAGAATCTCAGTCCAACTACTCTTTTAATGACAGCTACCAGTCTCCCTTTAATCCCAATAGATAGCCCGTGTGGGACTTCTATTAGCAGCAGTAAACAACTTTAGCACAGGGTATGTGCAATCTTCGTTTACCGAGCATCAGTCAGTTGGGACTACTTATTTTTGAGGCCTAATGAGATAGACAAAGCCTATCCTGATGTCACAGCTGTTAAGCCGAAAGACACCTGCAGCCTACGCTGGCCAGCGTAGGCAATAACAAAAGGGGAATCTTTGGGAAAGGTCTCAGAAGCCACGAAACTTCGAATATTCTCAGTGAACCTTCTAGAAGCATACTGAAGGTTCATGAGAATAACAGGTGTACCGAGAAAGTTCTAGGTAGTTGTTGAAAAGTCTCAGTGATTCAGGTCACATGGAGAATCTTTTCGAAGTGTAACTATTTAGAATGTATATATATGTGTAGTCTTTAGATTGAGGAATTCTCTCCCTAAAGAATTATAATTAATATACTGTACTTACAAGACTGCCCATGCATTTTGTAAAGAAACCTTGACACCTGACGCAGGAATAATAGAAAACCAAACCAAACCCGTCATCAGTAACTGCCATCTATCCTCACCTGAATTATCTCTGTCCTCCATATTTTCAACACTCACTCACAGAGAAAGTAGCAGTGACTCTGGTTTTAAGACATGACAACTCCTAGCTGTGAATTAAAATTTTCGAAATAAATTCTTAACAGGGGCTTTGTCATACTGTCTGCAATTATATCTATAGTAAGGATATATGCAACATTATTGTAATTTTGCACCAGTTGCTTAATCTGGATGTCAGATTGGAGAAAAGGCGTACGGACTGAAGCGTAATTGTAGTAGAATAGAGGTTAGATGGACTGCGAGAGATGATTGAAGGTCTACTTGAGATCACATAGAGAAACTAAAGGGTTGAATTTGGTAGTATAATTATCTAGAGAGACTAAAGGTTCGAGCAAATACTGGTGGTGACTAATGGTACTAAAGGCGACTGGAGATGATCTGGAGGTGTTTAGTATGACAGAAAATCAAGTGTGGAGGAACTCTGCTTATACAGACGAGCCATCATACATATACTGAGTGCCAAGAACTCAACTATTATCACAGCAACATGTGGAGAAGGGTAAATTACAAACTAAAGTTAGGGTTGGAAGGGGAATCCTTACACTGGAGCAACAAAATTGAGGGCAATGATTGGCGAGGTTGGTTGGAAAAAAACTTAGCACACAGATGCAACAGCATATGGTGAGGTTAGCAGTAAAGACAGATAATTTCATGCAACATATAACAATTCTTAGAATAATACAGTAATATTAAAAGTGTTGTGAGCTTCATCCAAAATCAAGCTTCACGTGATGTTGGCTAAGCCTAGTTAGGTTAGATAAAATTAGCCCGTGCAAATGAAGGTATCTCACTGTTGTGGGCTGAACAAATGTGACAGTCGGGGGAATTCTCAAGTTGGCTTGAGATGCACGATCAATAGTTTACGATTCTTCTAAGGAGAGAATTTGTATGTACAAGAAAGCCTTATTTATACCCGCGCTCTCCTCCCATTCGTGACCAACATTCATTCCTACAAAGCGGACAGATGTACCTGTAGGAAGTTTAGAGTTCTACGATGCTGTTCACTTCGGACAGGAAATTTGTAACTCGGCTACCTTCCACATTGTGCCTCCCGTGCCCGAAACAATCCTCCTTGTGCCCGTCTGAGTGCCGTTAACTATCTGAGTGGATGTTTCACCACACGGTCTATTGCACGGTCCTTTCATTATGTGGAACCCCGTGCCGAGGCAACCATCTCCGTGCACGTCTAAGTGCCGTAAGTAGTCCGAGCCGCGAAGTGAGTTTTCTATTAGCTGGGACCTGCTGGCGGGTGGAAATGGTGCCTGCGTTGGCCAATGTAGGCTACAGGGCTTACTATCGGTTCACCAGCCGTTACAATCCCCTCCTTTTCCTCGCTGAAGTGGGGTTAAGATGACCGCCGTTTTCGCCTGCTTCGTCGTTTCTCCATAGCGTGGGGTTCTGCTGGTCCAACATATGCACCTGCACTGTTTTCGGGAGGTCCGTCGTTTGATTCTATTTGTCCATATTTTTCTTCGTATTTGTCCAATGCTATGGTGTCTTTTATGAGCTCGATTGGCTCCCATGATGGGTTAGCCCAGCCTGTCCATTTGACTAGTGCTTGACGGAAAGTTCCCCGTCCTCGTTGTACTGTTCTTGCTCTCAGTATAGACTCCACTTCATATTCTGGTTCTTCTAGCTGATCAATCAAAGGCGGGTTTTGCGCGTCATCGCGTTTTTGGCTTGGGAATGGGTCGTCCCCTGCTCGCTTGACAAGTTCGACATGGAAACGTTTATGGAGGTTACCTGGGACATCAAGTTCTACGGTTAGTGCGTCGGGTACAGCCGTTACCCTGTATTTGGCGTGCAGCCAGGCCAATTTTTTTGAAAGTTGCGGGGTACTGATGTTTCGCAGATTTAACCAAACTTTATCCCCGACTTTAAATCTTTCCGGTTGCCTTCGAAGTCTGTTGGCATTTTCCTCATACCGTTGCTGTGCAGAAGCCATGGCTGCTTGAGCGAAGTCTTGTGCGTTCCTTAGACGTTGAATGTAATTTTCTGCTAAAACTTTACCTGGGTGACGTGATAGGTCGTTTTCTTTTGTGGGCTCTGGAAGTGGGTTGACGTCATATCCGTGTCGGAGGAAAAACGGGCTTATGCCCCCAATTGCCGAGCTTGGTCGAGCATTCAAGGCCATCTGGGCCATAGGTAGCAGTTCTGCCCAGTTACTTTGTGCGTAGCAGGTGAACGCCCTCAAGTATTTGAACATTTCCTGATTTGCACGTTCACTAGCATTTGACTGGGGGTGGTAAGCTGTGGTTAGCTGCTGCGATATTCCTAGCGATTTACAAAAGAATTTCCAGAAATGACTAAGCCAATCGCTTCCCCTGTCGCTCGTCAAAAATTTAGGAAATCCGTAGTATCTATAATATCTGTCGATAAAGATACGTGCGCAATTCTCGGCGTCCATGGTTGGCGCGGCGAACATGAATACATCCTTCCCCAGTCTATCCGTAATAACCATGACATTTGTACACCCATTTGATTCTGGCAAATCAGTGACAAAGTCAATTGTTAAATCGCTTCCTAACCTCTCAGGAACTGGGAGCGGCTTTAGGAATCCTGCTTTAGCCTCCCTCCAAACGTTGGTTCGGCCGCAAACGTCACAGTTACGTATAAATTGACGTACGTAATGTCTCATCTTAGGCCAGAACCATCGTTGTAACAGTATTCCTACCATGGTGTCCTTTCCCGGATGACCCGTAAGGTAACTGTCGTGCGTTTTTTGCATTATTGCCGTCCGCAATGGCTCATAATTTGGTACCCAAATTCGATTTTCGCGTCCTCGTAATATGTTGTCGGCCGCCACCGTACATTCTGCGATATTTGCTGTCATATCGTGAGAAATTTCCGGTGGGAACCCGCGTTCCCCTGACTGAACAGCATCTCGTGCACGTCGCCATTGCTTGTCCTCGTTAACTCCATGTTCCCATAGCCGTTGAAGTTCGTCGTCGTCAAATATCCTCATCGTTGAGGCCGTATCCCTGATTTGGGTCGTTTCGTCGTTTCTTTTGGCACTTGTTGAGTGCACAGGGATCTTCGGGAGTAACTGCATTACCCGCCCTGTCGTACGTTCGTCGTCAAATCTCGTAGGTTTATCCTGATCTCGGCGTGAGAGAGCGTCCGGACGCTCGCAAGCTTTACCTGGGCGCCATTTTAACTCAAAATTAAATCGCTGCAAGACATCGTTATATCGAACTTGCCGTTCATTGAGAAGGCGTTTCGTAGTGAAGAATTTGAGATTCTTGTGATCAGTCATGATAACAAATGGTTTAGCCACCGACGTCAACTCCGCCTGCCACTCTTGGAGGCATGTCACTATGGAATGCATTTCTTTGTCGTGGATAGGGTAGTTAGCTTCAGCCCCGTTCAGCCTTTTTGAGTAATAGGCTACTGGCCGGAGTCTTCCCTGCTCGTCTCTTTGAGAAAGACAGCCTCCAAGGGCATACCCAGAGCAATCTGCTTCTAGTATGGTCTCTCTTTCTGGGTCCCACTGGGCTAGTACGGGCTCCGATGCAAAGATTTCTTTCAGTTTTTCGAACGCCGCATTTTCTTCGTGTCCCCATTTCCACAATGCTGACTTCCTAGTCAAATCAGTCAGGGGAGCTGCAATCTCAGAAAATCCGTCTACAAAACACCTGTAAAAATTGGCAAAGCCTAGGAATGAACGAACCCCCTTGACGGATATGGGCGCTTCCCAGCTTTGAATGGCCTTTACTTTTTCCGGGTCAACCGTGATTCCCTTTCCGGCACGTACAATAAACCCTAGATACTTAACTTCTTGGCAAAGGAACTCGCATTTATCAATGTCTAGGTAGAGGCCAGCCTTATCTAGCCGGGTTAATATACTTCGTACTGTCTTCCAGTGATCTTCACAGATACCACTCGTGTATGCTAGTACGTCGTCCATGTAGGCTGTCGCGTCATGATCCAAATGTTCCCGTAGCTGCTCGTTAATATAACGTTGAAAAGTTGCAGGTGCATTAGCAAGTCCGAAAGGAGTAACTAGCCATTCAAACAACCCTAGGCGGCATCTGAATGCCGTAGCCCATTCATCTCCTTCTCGTATACGTATACGATGGAAAGCTGATTTTACGTCCAGCTTCGTAAACCATCGCGCCTTTGATAATTGTCTTAGTGTTTCTTTGAAGAGGGGAAGCGGATACCTGTCTGGTATCGTGATAGCGTTTAACCCACGGTAGTCCACACAAAAACGGAGCCCTCCATTAGGTTTCTTGGCAAATAGTACTGGGGCAGCTGCTGGCGAATTACTCGACCGTATCCACCCTTTTGCGGAAAGATCTGTTAGCGTCTTTCTAAGGACCAGTAATTCTTCCCTAGACATGTTATATAATGGGCCCCAGGAGGGCTGCGCTGGTTTGCCGTCTTTTGTGATGAGATTGATAGCGTGATCGAGTGAGCCTCGGAGTGGGGGTAGTTCGTCTGCTCCACTGTCGTCGGCGAATAGGTGGGCGAAGTCTTTCACCTGTTCTGGTAGTCGTTTGCGAGCTTCTCCAATGGTTAGTCGAGGCTTTGATCGAAGTGCCTTGTTGATATCCTCGAGCGACGCTCTACACACTGGTACCGATTTGAGCATATTTGTAAGTTCGCTTGCAGTTGATGCTTTCGGTCTTGGAGTGCCCTTTAGGTCGTTTCGCCAGCGTTTGGCGCTCTGTACGTACCCACCAAGCTTCCGAAGGTGAAGCTGTTGATCTTTTGAGTGTATTATGGCGTCTTGGTCTTCGAGCCACCTCTTACCAAGAATGAGCTGGTGTGTGCTACCCGGCACTACGTAAAGTAGTAATTTTGGGGTCACGAACCCATCCAAGTCCAATGAAACGTGGGTAATAAATCGAATCATGGGTTTATCTTTAGTTGAGTTCTCCGCTGTCTCTAAAGGACGAGGTTCAATTGGAAGGCGCGGTAGACCTAGTCTGATGGCAAGTTTCTCATTAATAATTCCAGTACACAAGCATCCGTTATCAATTAATGCTTGGACCATTGTCACATCATTTAACAATGCATTGACGAGAAACGGTGTAGAAACCATCTTAAATTCAGAACTATGGACCAATTTTGACTCCTGAGGGCGACTTTCCCCAGGAGTGACTAGTTTTCCGCTTGCCCGGCCGTGTAATACCCTTCGTGTTCCTCGTAGACCCCCTCATCAATGGGATCGAGCGCGACGGCGTTAGTCCTCACATTATTTCCGACCGGATTGATGGCTGGCAATACAGGACATACCCTAGTATTGCATCCCTTTCGTTCACAGCGATAGCAGCGGTTCTCGTTGCGTAGCTGCCTAATTTCATCCGGAGTTTTCCAACGAGATCGCCTATTTGGAGGGGCTTGTTGCTGTGCGTATTGGTTCAAGCCAGACTCGTTGTCTGACGTCTGTCTAGGTCGGGCCGTGTTCACTCCACCCATGATGACATCGCCTTGCCCATCGTAGGGCCTTCCTTGACTTATCCTACCCACATATCGACCCCTGTCCCTACTGATGGGTTGTTGGAAGTTCCTTGTATTATTAGCACCTCTCTCCAAATTTTCCATCTGTACTACCCGCCGTCCGCGGGTAGCAAATTCCTCAACTTGCTGAGAGACCTGCCCTACAATTCCAACCCATTCCGCGTAATTGTCTCTAGGCAGGAGGTGGTTTCCGGACAGAGCACGTCTTATGGTCTCGTTAAGGGCATTTCGAAGCATCGTGATTTTGTTCCTATCACTCCAAGCATCTCCCTCCGCTTCGGTTAGCTTGCTTGCCCAGGACGTAAAAAAAGATGACCATCTCTGATTTTCACCCATTTTCATTGCGTATAACTCATCGCAGGCTTTGTCTGAGCGTGTATCGTCTAGGTTCCCCCGATCGAGAAAGGCTATGAAATCTTCTGGGCGTCGTGTTCCACCAATGCCTCCAACCTCGAAGAAGGACCCTGATTTTGTCTTGGCCTCGCCCTTCAGCGACGTGTAAATTATTAGGAAAGCCCGAGTGTCGCTGTAACCAAAGGCGTTCCAATCCATCCTGAAGATATCGAGGACAGCTTGTCTCCAGGCAGGGTAATGTGCCCTGTTACCGTCATATTCGGGCAAACTGGTCGGGCGAAATCTTACACCCTCGGCTGGGACGGGGTCTTTTTCAATTATTACGCGTTTTTCGATGGCAATAGGACGACGTGTTAGTTCAGCCCTTAGTACGTCGATCTGCGTCTGCAACATTTGAACTCTATCATCCTCCGCTTCCGATTCACTCATGGGATCATGGTAGGTAGCCATGTCAATGTATGACGTAGGGGTTAGAAGTGAAAGACAGGACTTAGTTGGAAGTTAAGAACAAAATAACATAGAATGAAAACTTGAAAAAAAGAGAATAATACAAATAAAAAATTTATATATAAGGATATAAAAATATCAATCACACTTTCCAAGACCAAAACAATTTTAAAAATAAAAATAAAAATAAAAATAAAAATAAAAATAAAAAATAAGAATAAGAATGGAAATTGAGCGGAAAAATAACACGACGTTAGAGAATGATGAATATAGCAAATCTTCGTATGACAATCAGAGTTAGGGAAATATTGACGCTCGTACGTCTACAAAAATTCGTTCGTTCGTTCGTTCGTTTGTGGGGAAGGGGGGTGAGAAGAATCGTATGTGACAGTCGGGGGAATTCTCAAGTTGGCTTGAGATGCACGATCAATAGTTTACGATTCTTCTAAGGAGAGAATTTGTATGTACAAGAAAGCCTTATTTATACCCGCGCTCTCCTCCCATTCGTGACCAACATTCATTCCTACAAAGCGGACAGATGTACCTGTAGGAAGTTTAGAGTTCTACGATGCTGTTCACTTCGGACAGGAAATTTGTAACTCGGCTACCTTCCACATTGTGCCTCCCGTGCCCGAAACAATCCTCCTTGTGCCCGTCTGAGTGCCGTTAACTATCTGAGTGGATGTTTCACCACACGGTCTATTGCACGGTCCTTTCATTATGTGGAACCCCGTGCCGAGGCAACCATCTCCGTGCACGTCTAAGTGCCGTAAGTAGTCCGAGCCGCGAAGTGAGTTTTCTATTAGCTGGGACCTGCTGGCGGGTGGAAATGGTGCCTGCGTTGGCCAATGTAGGCTACAGGGCTTACTATCGGTTCACCAGCCGTTACAACAAAGAGAATAAGAAATCACGATTTAACTACCACGTTGCAACATAGTACTTTTGATTTTTACGATACCTTGCCGTATCAACAAAAAGATTACATTGATAATTTATTTTATTTATTAACTACAAAGTACATTAAAGTTGTGTTTATATTCTTTGAGTGAATTTTCCCAAAGAACCAATATGCAACTCCTAATAGATGTCAAGCCTTTGTTAAAGTTTTGGGCTTGAACAAAGATGGAGGTTAGAGCGGAATCAGTGTTGGCAGTTAGACCAATATAGTAAGTCTTATATGAGGTTGTAGGAGGAAGATTTGAGTGGAAATCATTGTATTTGTTACAGGCTTAGGGCCTTGTAGGATTAGAATTGGACTTATCCAATTCCACTTGTAACAATTGCTTACGTGACAATTGGATAGTCAGGCTCGAAGTGACTTACATAAGACTAAGTAGATACTCAATTGTGTAGCTCATGTAGTTCTTTTGTTATACATAATATAAACATTTATTTTTGGATTCACCTATGCAAACAGCTATTGTGATCAGTCCTTTTACATATATTCTGTATCTCTAATTTTTTTACTCTTCTAGTGCAAGTGTCAATTGAACCTCTCCTAGTTGATCCAATTTAGATAATTTTTATGAACACGTTTAGAGTACCTTCACCTGCCGACTCTATTCAATCAATTCAGCCTACCCACCTTGTCCGCTCTAGCTCATCCACCTTGTCGGAAGAATATAAATCATTTCGGTCGCCGCAATCAACGCACAGTAAAGAGGAAACGCAAGACATTCAGATGTCTAACGCAACAAACTGTTGAAATCTAGACATATCATACCGAACTGCAAGTAGTGCGGAGTAGACGAAGACTACTCATCTTCGATCGCTACCAGCTTTGATGAGGTCTCGGTTGGTAATGATCTCAGTGGTGTGAATGTTATTCCATCACGTAATCAGAACACAATGTTTCTACCTAAGCGAGGTAGAACATAGATAGACAATTAGATGTAGATTAGACTATACACTTTTAACTAAACAAAATACAAGTTCAGTAAAACCAAAAACCTCACTGATCCTAACCTTTTATCTCTGATCCTTAAATCCCCAATATCTTACGATTCGTACAGTATTGACTTGACGGTCAACGTTCACTTCTATCATTCCAGATAATCCTCTAGAACTATAATACAAACAACTCAGGCAGTAACCAGTCCACTAGCACCCCTGTTTTACTAACTCAGGAACAACTTAATCAACTCTTGTCCCTTATAAGTGTTAGCAACAGTCATAATGAGCCAGCAGCTCCGAGGTCTCCACCATCCGGAAAAAAAAAAGCATTATGTTGGCCAGAATGAGATGGTACTAAAGAGTCTTATGACATGTACATGATGCAGTTAACCAACAAAATTGAGTCTGACTGGGACTTGTTGGGCGGGCACAAATCAGTCTGTATGGACATGATAAATACCTTACCCAAAAATATGAGAGGTCGTGTTTCCCATTGGGCCTCTACAGGAGGGCCTAAGAGTGACTGGAATTACGAAACGTTCATATCCCAATTTAACAACAATTTTGAAGATAAGACGTCAACTCGAACCGCAGGAGAAAAACTTTCAAGGATGAGGCAGGGACAACATCAAACCTTTGCGAGTTATTTGAACAACTTCGAATATATGTTGGCTTTGGCAAAAGGTGTTCACTGGGAAGGACGGATTAAGATTAAGGACCTCAGCTTGGGTCTGAATGATCGTCTCACGGATTTGTTAATAACGGTAACACTCTCGGACGAAAACTATACCCTCTTTGTCAAGGAATTCCGGACAAAGGCTGGCAGATTGGAGTTGCGGGAAAATTATGTCCCTAAGATTGGTCCAAGATATACAAAAACTTGGTATATAAGCAGACTAGGTAACGCCCCTTCAAATTCTGGCAACAGCATCGGCCATGTCCAAAGAGCATTTACTAGTATGCACCAAGAAGTAACGCCACCTTATCACGACGCAGATGGTGATACACAAATGTCGGGTGTCAACAGTATCAGTACATCAGCTTTGGCAGCTATTATCAATGCTGTGAACTCTCAAACACAGAGTAGAAATAAAGGTGCCAATAAAAAGCCCCCGGTCCCATGGCGAGTACGAGAAGAATACACGGCTCTACGTGCAGCTGGGAAATGTACACGTTGCGCCCAGAAGGGACACTGGCACAAGAATTGTCCAAGCTTTACCTGGCCAGTTAGACCAGCAGCTGTCAATGCGGCTTCTACAAGGGATAACGAGGAGAAGCATATTTCAGGAGATTTTGAGGAAGATTGTAATAGTGTCCACTCGGGAAACGAGTGAACCCTGAGCAAAGTCGGGCCCAGGGTTCTAGGAAGCCTTTGGCAAATAAAATAAGTAAGGTTGTGAATAAAATGGATGGTTCTCCGTTTCTATTAGACGTAGTTCTTAATAAAAGCTTTTACACAGATGCTCTTATGGACTCAGGGTGCTTATGCTATTCCGCCTTCAATATTTCATTTGTTAAACATCACAAATTACCGCGAATTCCCATCAAGCCAAGGGAATTAAAACTTGCCAAAAAGGATTCCCAACAGCAGTCAATTAAAGAACTCACTTTTGTTGATGTAGTTATAGATGGCAGACATGAAAAGATTTGGGGATATGTCATTGATAAATTGGCATACAATATGATTCTAGGTAATCCCTGGATGAGAGCTAACGCAGTTGTCTATGATGCTCGTCGGCGTTCTATCCGCTTTGGACCTCCAGGAGGGCTTAGAGTAAAAGGAAAAGGTTGGGAAAATAATCTATCTCCCAATGATATGGCAAAAGTAAATTGCTTAAAGGTCAATTCAGGAAGTGCTCGTCAGCTCCTTGGTTCACACTTTATGTCCATAGTAACTCGGGCACGTAATACCAAAGATACGGCAACTATGATATTTGCCGCTTCGATTGCTGATATCAACAAGGCCTTAGAAGTTAAGAAAAAGCAGACTCCACAGGAAATACGCAATAATGCCAAATATTTTACGGAAGATGAAAATGACGAGTTGCCACCGCACAGACATGGTGTTGATACCGAGATTGAACTTCTTAAGGATGAGAATGGTAGAGAAAAAGAAGTACCTTTTGGTCCATTGTATGACATGTCTCGAGCAGAGTAACTTGTACTAAGGAAAACCTTAACAGATCACCTTGACAAAAATTGGACACGAGCTAGCTCTTCACCAGGTGGAGCCCCGGTATTATTTGCAAAAAAGCCAGGAGGTGGGCTTCGATTTTGCGTAGATTATCGGGCCCTAAATTCTATAACTGTTAAAGACAGGTATCCACTTCCGCTCATAAAAGAAACATTAAGGCAAGTCACAAAGGCCACATGGATCTCTAAAGTCGACGTTTGCGCTGCCTTTCATAAGTTAGGAGTAGGTGAAGGTGACGAATATAAGACAGTATTCCCAACACGTTATGGGTCTTTCGAATGGCTGGTTACATCATTCGGTTTAACTGGGGCTCCTAGTGCCTTTCAAAGATACATAAAAAGTGTTCTGAGTGAATTTTTAGGAGAATTTTGTTCCCCATACCTGGATGTTGTTCTTATTTACTCTTTTGGAGATATATCAGATCACTGGATAAAAGTAAATACAGTACTAGACCGCTTAGGGTTGGCAGGGCTCAAAATGGATCCAAGGAAGAGCGAATTTTCTGTTAAGTAGACAAAATACCTCGGTTTTGTTATATGTTTAGGCAATGGAATTAAAGTTGACCCAGAAAAGGTAAAGGCAATAAAGAGTTGGCAAGCACCTACAAACGTTAAGGAAGTACGAAGTTTTATTGGTTTTACTAACTTTTACCGAGACTTCATCCCGAAATTTGGAGGCATTGCAGCACCGTTATTATCTCTGATGAAAAAGCAGTCAATTTTTAAATGGGAAACCCAACAGCAGGATGCTTTCGAAAAACTCAAGAATCTCTTCATCTCCGCTCCAATTCTTGCATTATGAGATGATGAAAAAGACACCATACTCGAAGCTGATAGTTCAGGCTATGTGCTAGGTGGATGTCTATCACAAAAAGTCAATCATAGATTTCTGAGACCAGTTGCATATCTATCGAAGAAGTTAACGCCAGCGGAAGTCAACTATGATATCCATGATAAGGAAATGCTATCAATTATTTGTTGCATGGAAGAATGGAGAGGCATTGTCGAACCTTTTTAGCTGCTTCGGAGGCTTTAATGATTGAGTCTGGAGGTATCTTGGAGAATAGCTCGCACAGGAGCTTTCAATTGAAGTAAAATAAAAGATGTGATTGTCTGTCTGTCTGTCCCTCTTCCTCTTCCTCTCAGCTTATATATATATATACATATCTACTACCTGACATATGATGATAATATCTAGAAATAGCTGCCTTACATCACAAGATACAATCCAAACATGTTGTAGCCAAGATGTAATCCTAAAACAACTCAATTCCAGTCCACAATGTCTGTTACATGGACGCCAAGTATTTTCTAGCTGAAAACTACCCAAAATGCCAAGGTTTTCCTGAGGCAATCACAAATTATGTCAGGTACCAGCTTGGCATGTTATTCTGACAATAATGTTATGATTATGTTAGAAGAATGAAATTTACATGAATCACAAAACATCAAGTCAAAAATACGGATTCCATCGGGCTCTGATCCTGGTCTGACAGGCATGTTGATTGGATTAAACAAAACTTTTGTCGCTCTATCAGATCACCAGAACCTCAAACACTTCATGAAAAGACGTCGACTTAACAAATGCCAAATACAATGGTCAAAATTTTTATCTCAATTCAACTTCAAACTTCAGTTTCGCCCTGGTAAACAAGCAGCAAGACCAGATTCTTTATCCAGAAGAGAGCAAGACATGCCACAATGATTTGAAGATAGCAGATTGCAGAGTCGCAAAGTGCAATTAGTAAAAGATGCGTGGATTTGCCCCATGATAACCAGAAAACCAGATCCTCCAAATTTTCTAAATATGTCACAAAATATTCCCAGTGGCGCAAACATGTTTTCGGACGAACATTTTCAAATACTGTGGGATAGAGCGCTGCAGGAGGACAAAAGTGTCCACAAATTGTATGATTGTTTGGCGAAAGGAGAAAGAAGTCTGCCAACTGAGCTCAGTAATCTAAAAGTATCATTGGCAGAATGTAGTTTCGACACTAGAGGTGCCCTCAAATTCCGAGATTGGGTCTGGATCCCAGATTATGAACCACTCCAGACTGCTTTAATTCAACAAACACATGATTCACATGTTACGGGAAATCCAGGAAGAGACAGTACATTAGCAATACTAGGTAGAAATTTCTTTTGGCCAGGTATTTCAAAAAGTGTAAGAAGAATCTGTTGCAACTGTGATGTTTGCGGGCGTAGTCATGTTTGGAGGGAACAAAAGAAGGGATTATTGCATCCACTGCCAGTACCAAGTCGATTCAATAGCAAACTAGCTATTGATTTTATGACAGATCTCCCGGAAAAATCCAAAACCGAGGCAAGGTACATGATGGTAGTAGTGTTGCGGCTTGAGTTTATAAGTGATAGGTTTGTGGTATCACGTGATGTGTAGTCTGGTTGAGTAAGCGTCGGTCCCGGAAGCGAGCTGGCAGAGTTTTCAGCCAGCGAGGTTGCATGCCTTTTTCTCTCCTTGTCTTTTCTTCTAGTTATTGTGCATAGCTTTAGGTCCAAATACAAAGCAATTACTCTTCTATCTTTCAAGGGAGCCTTCTAGTGTCAACCTGAGGCCGGTCGTAATAAGTAGTTGACCGCTTAAAAGGTGGTGTTGCTATCAAAGAAATGACTAGCATGAAAGCTGAAGACTGTGCTTAAGTTTTTCTCAAGTTGCATGTGAGGTATCATGGATTTCCAAATTATATCACTTCAGATAGAGGTTCAAATTGGGTCGGAGATTTTTGGACAGAGCTGTGCCATCTAACAGGAATGTGTTACAGTTTGATCGTGGTTTAGCTTAGGTGGAGACCTAAGCAGAGTTTGGGGGCATATTAGGAAGAGTGTTACATATTATCTTGTATCAAGCAACTAAGTTTCACTTGGCCACATTACATTGGAGCTAGGAAGGAATGTGAGACGGCGAAGTAGAATTGCTAAGTGAGAGAGTCAGCTAGATGGCAAAAATGACGACTGGCAGTGGCTGAGCAATATGTCATTCTCACCAACAGAGTACGTACTGGATGAGCTAGGAGGATGTAAAAATAGTCATTACCCGTAGTTGTGGTACTTCTCTCTTCATATAGTTTAATCTTTCTAAAAGTACACTACAACCAGCTTGATTTCGTCACATTTTAAACTATATCTTTTTTAGTTTGTGCCACCCTTCATTGAGCAGATCGCGACCTCTATTTGCGGCTTAGGGTTATCATCAACAAATCTAGAAGTGATAGTGTATGACAATTTTTGCGCCACCTTCTTCAGCATCCAGCGAAACCGTTGGTTCACCAAGCGACCTCTCCTTTCAAACAGCCTTAGAATTTGAAAACCTCGAAACAGTGATAATGGATGCTCAGATGAGTAACGGCCAAGTAGCCAACGAGGGGCTAACAGAAATGGCAGAGTCAACCCTTCTCAGTGAGATTAGGGCAATGAGACTAGGGTACGAACGAGAATTAAATTCTCTTTGACAAGAACTGGCATCGATGAGAGAAAGTCGATCACACAGTACGTTACATGTCAACGACACTGCGGAAACGCCGAGCCACAATACTTCCTGGAGATCAAATGAACTACCATTAAGTAGAAGAAAGGCTCTCAAATGGCCAGAAGCATATGATCACAAAAATCCGACGAAATGGCCAGCAACATGTGGCGTTCTGAAGTACATATATCAGCGAGATGTGGAAAACGAGGAGTTTATTCAGCAATCGGATTTTTTTATGCGCCTTTTCAGCTGTGCTGTTATTGGCGATGCGAAAGATATGATCTCTGGAAAAGTCGAGGAAATGATGAAAGACGGGACAAAGTGGGACGCGATCGGTCTATTGAAATCAATGGATGACACTTTTCGAGATTGGAACGCTGATAAAAATGCGTCAGTATTATTAAATGCATGTAAACAATTCAAAGACTCCTCGCCCGTAGTCCATCATCAACTGTTGAAGACGTGCACAAATTGCATCTGTTAGAAAATGCCTTGAATAAAGCGGCTCAGAATCATCTTATCTTATCTTTTTTTTTTTTAAATCATTTAATGTGTTTTCAGCTATCTAGCTATGACACATGACCGGTACTATGTATACATATTGGATGACTCTTTTGACGTTAGAGACACTCATACTCTGGATTTCATTCGCAAATACCACTATGAGGTATGTTTGCTTACACAAACAGTCAACCCTCCTCTGTAAGTACCCACCAAAGGGAATTTAAAACCTTTGATTATCCAAGCATGCCTTCATCATCCATGCATACCAGCGCCGCGAGAAATGTAGTTAGGTTTTGCCGGATTCAAACCAGCAGTCTCCTGTCTTGGGTGGGATATGTGTCCTTGCTATCCAGACCTTACTTGAGAAGCCGGCCAAGATGATGTACCACCGCACCATCCAACCACGGCGGTGTTTATAGTGTCGCCCGCGCTCTTGCAAGCGAAGTCTTGGCGCACGCACAAAGCTCAATTCGAAAACTTGTTGTCAAAATTCTAAAATTCTAAAATTCACGTCTGTCGAGATTGTTTCCACCATCTGCAGCACCTTGTGAGCTTGTCCTAATCTCTCTCACGCCCATCCCAAAGAACTGTCTCCCAGGTTTGTGCGCCATGCTTTGCTTCCTCCGTCGGGTATAAATATCGGCGTGGGCGTGTACGTGGTTGTGAATTGAGGCCAGAGAAAGTCGACGAGAGGTGTGATCATTGAAATAAGGATGTACTAAGTTGTACTTGCAAACTTGGTGAGGTTTTGGTGGTGATTGATCTTGTCAGGTGTGAAAATTTGATTAGGTGGAGAGTCTTGAATCATTGCCTCATGGGCCAACTTGTTTGGTATTGCGAAATTTGACTGAACTTGGCTCTGGGAGAATATTTCACTCCCAGGTTTGTAGATGTTATAGGACACTAATCACGTGCTACAATGTACGCTTGGACCAGTGAGGAACCACTTTTATGTGTATATAGTATTGCGTTAGCCACCATGTCTTTCTCTCCTCATAGATTACAATCATATTATTGTTTTGCCTTTTAGTCAGAGTCTTTCCTGACCCTCATGCTATCACATTGATTGTAATCTCCATTTTAGTCTAAACCACTTGTAATCAGCGACGTCTCGCAATTATAAGAGTAGTGACGACAATTTTAACCTTGAAGGTATTCTCCGTGAAATTTCTGCGATAGAAATCGACGCCTCAAGTGCAAATACAGAGTCTCACAGACCTGCCCTGGAACCAGAGCCACAGACGCCTGAATCAAAAATCGCAACAACTAAACACGAAACCAGAAATATTAAAGCCACAATGACAAACCAAACCGACGCAGTACAGCACAAGTTCACAACTTGGGATGGAACACCTGATCAATATTCTTTATGCTCAGTCATGTGGCGAGTAGCAGCGGAGGACCCAGCAATCATCAAGGGTTTCGGTGGTGAAAGAGGCGTCTGCCTTGCACTTATGCAGACGTTACCAGCGGAGCACAGAAGCCGAGTGGGGCCTTTCTTTGAGAAACAAGTTAAAGCTAAAGAATTTTACTCAAGTTCACTTCTCGACGAATTCGACCGGCACTTCGTTGATAGGGACCGTGAAGCTCGAAATCGACGCCTCCTTTACTCTGTGAGACAAGGAAACGCGCAACCTTTCGCAAAGTTCCTTCACACTTTCGAAGGTTATCTCAGCAATTCAGGTGAACTTGCTCCTATTGGAGTTTCTCGAATCCACACCCTATCTGAGGCCATTGCTCCGTATCTACGCCGGGCTGCAGCAAACCAGACAGATCTAGAAAAGCTGAACTATGAAAAATACGTCGAACAACTATCGACTTTAGCAACTAATTGGGAATCCTTGCCAGAATTTCAGGCTAAGAGTGTAGATGACACTGGAGAAACCTACACCGAAAATGCGATCGGAGACCTTCCTCTAAACATTCAAGAGCAACTACGGAAGCAAATAGTCAACCAAACAGAAACACAATTACAATCACAATCACCAAAACCCAGCGTAAACTCTCCAATACGTGACCGTGAGGGAGATATAAAAATGTCAGGGACTGACATTATTTCTATTGTTTCTACAGTTATATCAGCTATAAATAATGGAAACAATTCCAAAGGGTTTGGACAGGCTCGGCCACTAGATAAACGTCCAAATGCCCCTCATTGTTCCGAGGAAGAACGCCATCAGCGTCTCAAATCAGGTCGATGTATTCGATGCAATGTATTTCCATCGCACCGTTTTAGAGAATGCAAGTTTAAAGGTTTTCGCTCAGAAATGTCCAATCTAAGGATAGCTTCTGCATCAATAAGCGAGTCGGAAAACTAGCAGCCCCTGTACGAAGTCGTGTTCAGGGGAATGTTGGTGTGTTTGGAGAACTACTAGATCAAATACCACCTGCTAGCGAAATTAGGGAGGCTGTTGAAAGGTTGAATAGTAGTCCATTTTTAATTGATATTTTAATAAATTCTACTTGTTATTCCACCGCACTCTTTGACACAGGATGCCTACCCTACGCAGTTTTTGATCGTAGTTTTGCAGACCAGGCACACTTACCACGCCTTCCAGTCACCCACAGATCTCTAAAGCTCGCCAAAGATGGACCTCAAATTCCCATTACCGAAATGACTTGGGCTACACTTGACATTGACGGTAGAGCTGAAAGAGTATTTGGCTACATAGTAGCAAACTTACAATATAATATAATCCTCGGCAAAGGTTGGGCCGAGCGTAACAATGTAACATATGAAGCAGGTAAGAAGTTTCTCACTCTAGGAAGTGGTGCAAACGCAATAAAAGTCAAGGAGTCTGGATGGATGGAACGGGATGAGTTATCAGGCTCTATGCACCAACTACGTCAAGCAAAAAACGTTACAGCTTCAATATTTGCCGCGGAAATCCGTCGTGGAAGAAAAGCAAATAAACATCTACATTTATTCTCCATCACTATAGCAGATATCAACAAGGCCTTGAAAAAATTAGATAACTCAGCGGTCAAGCAAACGGTGGAAGAAATATCAAATCAACTACCTCAGCAGCTTCGACATTTAGCAAAGAACTTTCTAGCTGATGAAGATGGAATCCTCCCAGAATCTAAGCCAGGATGGGACCATTCTATAAACCTTGAACTAGACGATGAAGGCAAACCTAAGGAACCCCCCTCAGGTCCACTTTATGGCATGTCACGAGATGAGCTCCTCGTTCTCCGTAAAACTCTTACAGATTACTTACGTAAAGGATGGATTCGCGCCAGCAATTCTCCTGCAAATGCACCGGTACTATTCGCAAAAAAACCGGGCGGAGGTCTTCGATTCTGTGTTGATTATCGTGGCCTCAATTCAATAACAAAAAGGGACAGATACCCGTTGCCGCTCATCAAAGAAACACTTCAGCAACTCTCCAAAGCCCAATACTTCACAAAACTTGACGTCTGTACTGCATTCCATCGCCTACGTATTCGACCTGGCGATGAATGGAAAACAGCGTTTCGAACAAGGTATGGACAATACGAGTGGCTTGTCATGCCATTTGGATTATGCGGCGGACCAGCTACTTTTCAACGTTACATAAATGCTGTGTTACAAGATATTTTGGACGAATACTGTTCAGCCTATATGGATGATGTTATCATCTATTCTGATGGTGATTTATCCGACCATTATAAAAAGGTTGAAGAAGTTATCAGACGACTCGAAGAATCTGGCTTACGGTTAGACATCAACAAATGTACCTTTGCCACGTCTGAAGTCAAATATCTTGGGTTCGTAATCAAGGCTGGCGAGGGTGTTACAGTTGATCCAGCCAAAATAGAAGCCATCAAAAACTGGGAGGAACCAACGACAGTTTCTGAAACCCGCTCTTTTCTCGGTTTCGCAAATTTTTACCGAGAGTTTATTCCAAAATTTTCGGCCATTGCCCAGCCATTGATCAGTCTCACATCGAAACAAACCCGCTGGAGCTGGGACACGAAAGAAAAAGATGCATTCGAAAAGCTTAAGTCTATGCTATCCTCAGCACCATTATTAGCGCTTTTTCAGCCGAGAAAGAAACCTATTTGGAAGCAGATGCCTCTGGCTATGCTATCGGTGGGGTTCTTTCTCAAATTGACGAAAAAAATCGTCTAAGACCAGTAGGTTACTTTTCACGTAAACTGACTCCAGCAGAATCAAACTATAACATTCATGATAAAGAACTGCTCGCTATTATAACAACAATGCGCCATTTTGATGGTGAGCTTCGAAGCGTTGAAAATCCTTTTACCGTTATCTCAGACCATCAAAATTTACGATATTTCACAACTTCAAGACAACTTAGCGAACGTCAAGTGAGATGGGCCGAGACCTTGGCAAGGTTTAACTTCAAAATTGTATTCCGGCCTGGCTCCCAGTCCGGTAAACCAGACTTTCTTTCGCGGCGGGCACAAGAAGCCCCGCGGGATACGTCGGACGAGCGGTTACAAGGCCGCAATATCCAGTTGTTCAAAAATAATTTAAGCACGTCTTCACCAGAAGAATTCATCTTAAATACAATAAACATTGTAGACTTTCCGGATATGACCTTGAAACATATTGAAACTGACCAGAATATCATGCCCAGCGGCAAAAAATTATTTGAAGATAAGGAAATTGCTTCTTTGTGGGACGAAGCTCTAGAAAAAGACCAAGCTTTTCACAGTATTCATGCATCAGTCGCTGCAGGCCAGTCTACTTTACCTATAGACCTTAAATTAGGGGTTCAAATGACAGATTGTAGCCTAGATGACAGAGGCGCGTTAACACGACGAGGTGCGCTATGGGTTCCAAATTGGGAGCCACTGAGAACAACGATCATACAACGTTCCCATGACTCAAGTATTACTGGACACCCCGGAAGAGACGGTACCCTTCACATAGTGTCTCGAGCATTTTTTTGGCCTCAACAATATTTAGACATTCGCAGATTCACGCGAAACTGCTCGATCTGTAGTCGATCTAAAGCGTGGCGTCAATGCCCGCAAGGATTACTCAGACCACTCCCTGTACCTGAACGCTTTCATAGTGAGTTGTCGGTAGATTTCATGACAGACTTGCCTGCGCAAAAAGAAGACGACCCCAAATATCTTATGGTTATCACTGACCGTTTACTCAAGAGCTGCACCCTAGAAGCAATGAATTCGATGGAAGCTGAAGCTTGCGCAGAACGCTTCCTAACTTGTCATTATCGTTTTCATGGGTTTCCTAAATTTATAACATCAGACAGAGGGGCAAATTGGGTGGGTCATTTCTGGACTTCTTTATGCAAAATGACAGGTATTAACCAAAGATTGTCGACCGCTTACCATCCGCAGACCGATGGTAGTACAGAAAGGATGAACCAAGAAGTGTTAAACTACCTCCGAGCATTTATTAGCTACTCGCAGATAGACTGGTCTAAACTACTCCCAACTGCCATGTTAGCACTCAATAATAGAAAATCGACAGTTATTGGCACTAGCCCATTTTTTGTTACTCACGGCTATGATGCTGAACCAATACAACAAACACATACTAATTCACGAGCAACAAAATCACCGCAAGCCCGCGCGCGAGCATTCGTAGACCGAATAATACAGGGTCAAAGCATGGCACAGGCAGCTATGACAACAGCACAGCAATTAATGGAAGAATCAGCCAACCATCATAGGAGACCAGCGGAACGTTTCAAACCGGGCGATACCGTCTGGCTAAACCTTAAAAACGTCGAAACCCCGCAACAAAAAAAGAAACTCTCATGGACTCAAGCAAAATACAGAATACAAAAAGAAATTGCACCTGATGTGTATCAACTAGATGTACCAACAGGCATACATAATCGATTTTTTGTAGACTTATTAAGGCATGACCCAAATGATCCACTGCCTTCACAAAAAGTCGATGACACACAGCCGCCCCCGTTAGTTGATGGAAAACATCCGTTGTATGCTGTTGAGAAAATAGTTCGCGCTGAAACAATCAATGGGCGTCGCAAAGTCCTGGTATTCTGGAAAGGGTTTGCTGAACCCACATGGGAGCCTCGACAAAATCTTAAGTTAACAGATGCCTACAAAGAATTTGTCAAGCAGTACGGGGATGGCGACAAAGTTGGTCTTCAGTTAGGGATGTTTACAGGTCGAACATTGAGAAATCGAACTATGCGAAAAAGAAAAACAAATAAATGAAACCGGGGGAGGAAAGTAATGTTATAGGACACTAATCACGTGCTACAATGTACGCTTGGACCAGTGAGGAACCACTTTTATGTGTATATAGTATTGCGTTAGCCACCATGTCTTTCTCTCCTCATAGATTACAATCATATTATTGTTTTGCCTTTTAGTCAGAGTCTTTCCTGACCCTCATGCTATCACAGTAGAGGGCACCGCGTACAGGTGTCAGTCTTTCCCTCCAAATCATCTTATTGGGCGTACGCAACCAACAGATTTCATTAGTCTTGTCGAATTCTTGTACACAGTTGGAGCTCAAATAGAGAGAGTGGGCATGGTCAAAACAAAAGAGTATGCCGAGGGACAAATAGGGGCTTTCGACGATGCGACGCGCGGAGTGACAGGAGGTAAATTGCTTGGTGCTAGCTACACACCATTGTATAATCATACATATTCATCAGAGAGTCGTGAGAAAGTTGAAGATGGTGATGGAGACACGAAAATGACTGGCGTCAATAGAGCACGGGCGAAATGGGTTTCATCCAGAGAATACGAGAAGCAAAAGGAAGAGGGTCTGTGCCTGAGGTGCAGCAAAAACAGGCACATGATTGGTAAATGCTGTCTCCTTCCGTCACGGCGTCCGACAACAGCTGTTAAGCCAAGCAGGCTGTGACAGTTAGTAAACCGAGTATTGCCTGTAGTCTACGCTGGCTAGCGCAGACAGTCCTTGGCTCCTGTGAAGTATGGTCAGGAATATTCTCGTAGATTCTTAGATAGGCTTACCTGGCACATCTTTCTGGTGGAACATTTGAGACTAGAGTAGAGATGATCAAAACTCGTCTAGAAAGAGTGGGAATCTTCTAGCAATGAAGAGGGAACCTTCTAGGGACGAGATGAGAAGTTACTAGAAGGATCTAGGTCAGTAAGCTGTGATTACTCTTGGGATGAAGGCCAAGGATAGTAGGAAAAGGAATGTATAAATACCTGTCCGACTCTGTAGATAGCTCACCATTAGTCGAAATATAAACTACCATCTTCTATACAAATGCTCATAGCTTTTATACCTGATCCGTGACACAAGCTAATTGAAAGGTTTGAGGAAACAGACTTAGATATGGAATCCAATTAGGAAGAATTAAAAGAGTAGCTCTTGAACAAAGTCAAGTTCAAGAGCCGTTCCATAGAGTGAGCAAAATGACGGCACTTTCGCAATCCACAGAAGAAAGAAAAGCAGAAAAGAAGATGAACGGGAAATCGTTTGTAATAGACTATTGGATTATGATTCCTTTAGATGGATAGAACAGTGTGGCTGGAAGTAGATTCGATAAAGTATAGGGATAAACAAAATGTGTGTTCTTACTACAGTCTCAGCATTCCCTAAGAATGCTGCAGCCTAGCTCGTACTAATGTTCCCCTACTAGGCTCATCTACACGCGAATATGGAACTACTAATACAGGGTATATAAGATCTCCAAACGCCTTACCCTTTTTACTCCTATGTAAATAATAATCACAACTATAACTCTGTTATGTTAAGATGCAGCAATAATTATGTTTGACCAACGCTCTTATAATTCAACATAGACTCCTTAATCAATCAAATCTACTCTGTTCCAACACTTATTGACAATGGATGTGAATGTTTTGCTGCCATCAGCAACTCTTTAGTGTGCAAAGCTAATCTCCCGAGACTAAAAGTAGCTCCCAGAAAACTTACTAAGGCAACTAGTGGCCAGAAAAAAGACCAAAATATTACAGATATGACCAAAATGGTTATAGACATAGATGAGTATGAAAAGACGGTCTATGCATATATGTAAGGATCCTTCTTCCCATCCTTACTTCAGTTCATAATTTTAGCATTCCTTCTATGTTATTATGACAACAGATTAGCTCTTGGCACTTGTTATTATGTTGGTACTAGTTTAGGGCCTATGTTATGATGAGCTAGTGGAAGGAAGCCAGTATATGTAGGACGGCTTGTTCTGTAGCTTCAGAGTTCTTCACGCTTAGTTTTCTGTCATACCCAACACCTCCCGATCATCTCCGGTCGCCTTTAGTACCATTAGTCAACACCAGTATTCGCTCGAACCTTTAGTCTCTCTAGATAATTATGCTACCAAATTCAACCCTTTAGTTTCTCTATGTGATCTCGGGTAGACCTTCAGTCATCTCTCGCAGTCCATCTAACCTCTATTCCACTACAATTACGCTTCAGTCCGTACGCCTTTTCTCCAATCTGACAATATATTATTCCGAGACTTTCTCATTAGCTGATACTTGGGAAACCGTGGATGGAGCATGAGGATGTAATATATCATGCAAAGGAACAATTCATGGAAATTCGTGAGGCCATCATAAACAATCAGCCCCTTAGAGTATGGGAAAAAGGTTCGCATCTTGAAAGGGCAGTAAATTTGAATGTTGTTGGAATTTGCCCCATTTCTTACGATAATTGGCATTCCTTGTAAATATGAACAACTATCCTGCATGATACATTTTAGTTTCTTTTTGCTGATAATCTTTTCTCTCATGCACTTGTATGTGCGGGGTATTATGATACCGGGTTCAAATGCAGCGAGAGAAATTTTCACACATACTTTGCGGCTAATGGGATGGCGTTAATGGCGCGGGGTTCAATTCTATCCCACTTCACTGCATAATGGTTGTGTGGTCAGCTGTGCTGAAAATTTCTCACTGTAATAATTGTTGTTTGCATACCCACTTTTCTTCTAGGACATGCGCACATAAATTCTCGTTTTACATGTAACTTAGAACTTTAATGGAAACAATATTCTTTGAGCTTTACTTTCTGCTTGTCTTACTCGGAAATCGCAACAAATGTATCAAGCCTCTCAGCAGGGATATTTCTTGCAACCATAAGAAGGTCTAGAAAGGAAGGTGCTAAAGCAACTCAGTTGTTTGCAGTAACGTTGGATGAAATCCAAAAAGCGCTCGATCCTGCGACCAAGTCTACAGCCAACCTAGAAAAACTCCCGAAGCAATATAACAAATTTGTTGAACTCTTTAAGAAAGAGATAACAGACAAACTCCCACCTCACCGACCAGGCTGCGATCATGAAATCAGGCTCGAGCCTGGAAAAGAAGTGCCATGGGGGCCTCTTTGTGGTATGAGTAGAGATGAACTGTTAGTCTTGAGAAACACGTTGACAGAGTTGGTGGATAAAAATTACATCCGTGCGTGTAGCTCCCCTGCAGGTGCGCCAGTGTTATTTGACGGAAACCGGGAGGAGGGTTACGTTTTTGTGTCAATTACCAAGCTCTAAATGCCTTGTCAAAAGCAGATCAGTATCCTCTACCCTTAATAAAGGTGTGAGGGGTCCGAAGAGAGCACAAACTGGGAGATGACGAAGTCGAATCAAATAGATACTCAAATTAGGATTATAATATAAAGGATTCTAAACTAAGGAAGAGAAGGGAAAGAAAGCATCTACAGATCTATAACTGCACATAATTTACACCTGGCCCGTGCGTTCCATACCGGGTAACTCCTTATAATACAGACCTATCATTATGTCATTGCACCCCTACTCATTACTATGATGCAGGGCCGTCACATCACCCCTCCCTCCGAAAAAAGCTTGACCTCAAGCTTGGAGTCATTGGATAATCGTCGTCTAATTTGTTATAATCATCAAAGCCGTTTTTCCATGAGTCTAACCATAGCATCAGGTGTTTTGGCGGGCCTGGTTTATGTGGATATTGCAGATGATACTCCATAATCTTTTGCGGCGCTGTTTTGAAGTTAGAAGCCGGATAATACTGTGGGTCATCGTCCCAGCCGAGCCACTTTGCACAATATTGAAGTTCTTTTCTGATTAATTTGACATCGAGAATTTTATCAACTTCCCACTCATCATCACCTGCAATATTAATTGGGGTTGGCTGTGGAAGGATTTGCCCTGGTAATGGATCATCAGCAGCTTTTCTCAAAAAACGAGCGTGAAAGACATTATGGTTTGACCATTGCTTCGGTGTATTCAACTTGAAAGAGTACCCCTTTTTAGAAATTATTTTAAAAGGCCCTATAAATTTAGGGGCCAGTTTTGTATTTGGTTGTTGAAGTCTTAGATTTTTTGTCGATAAATAGACTCGATCGCCTATGTCAAAATCAGGTTCGCGTCGATTTTTATTGGCTTGGGCTATCATTTTAGCTTGGCTCCGGTGCATGATTTCCTGTCCGACCTTCCAGGTTTCTTGTAATTTCGATGCAAAGGCTTTCGCATCCTCAAGTGCTAGAATTTCTCGTGCGTTTTTGGGATTTTGCGGTGTTTTCCAATCATAAGACTTTCGAGGTGTATAGCCACGAGAGAGCTGAAATGGGGACATCCCAATTGAGTCGTGAGGAAGTGTTAGCTGAGCATTGTCCATAGCTGGTAAGAGATCTGACCAATTGTCTTGATAGTAGTGGATAAAAGGTCGAAGACGATGTGTGATATACTGATTCATAATTTCCGTTTGCCCATCAGTCTGCGAGAGTAGGCAGTCGATAGTCGCAACTCTACTCCTAGTAGTTCCATAACAAATTTCCAGAAGGCTGAGATGAATTGAGCGCCTCTGTCGGATACAATAGAGTCCGGGAGGTCGTAGTAGCGGTATACATAAGTAAAATACAAGTCCGCAGTATCGCGTGCCGTAACATCCTTTTTACAAGGCAGGGTAACAGAAACCTTTGATAATCGATCAATAAATACTACGACCTTATCAAAACCCTTTTTATCTCTTGGCATGTCCATATAATCAACACAGATATGCTGCCAAGGCCGGTCAGGAACAGGCAGTGGATGTAGTAGTCCAGGAGTTTTATCTCGTGCTGCGTGGTTAACACGGCAAAGATGACAGTTGCGACAGTATTGTTCCACTTCTTTTCGCATACCATTCCAGAAGTATCTTGATTTGAGTTCTTGGTAAGTTTTATTGCGTCCGGCGTGAGCATTAGATAATTGATCGTGCACTTCTCGTATTAATTCTGTGCGGATATTATCAACCAATGGAACTACTAATCGACTTTTGAAGAAAATTATGCCGTCATCTATCGAAAGATTAGTATTTTTGTTGACTTGTTGGCGTAGATCTTTTAAGCTGTCGTGGGTTTTATTTGCGGCAATTACGGCATCAATGACTTTGAATGACTCAAGATAGCAGAGATTTAAATCTTTTATGATCTCATTAGACAAATTCTGATCCTGTAATAGAGGTTTGTAACGAATTTCTCTTTTAATACTATCTTGAATATTTAAGTCTTGTTCTCGACGCGATAAAGCGTCTGCAGAGGCGTTTTGATGACCTGGGCGAAAAATAATTTGGAAGAAAAACTGGGACAGAACTTCGGCCCATCGTGCTTGTCGGGCAGTAAGATCTTTTGAAGTCATGAAGTATTCCAATGCTCGATGGTCAGTTAAAATTTCTACTTTGTGTGGGGAACCTTGTAACTCAGCCCTCCAATTTGCTAATCCTCGTATTATGGCTAGCATTTCCTTATCATGGACCTCGTAGTTTAACTCTGCTGGCTGCATAGTCTTAGAAAAGAATGCAATTGGATGCCAAACGTCGTCTTCGTTTTTTTGAGAAAGCACAGCAGCTACGACTCCATCAGATGCATCAGTTTCCAGTCGAGATGGGCGCTCTGGATCATAATGAGATAGCAGTGGTGCTGAAGTGAGTGCCGTTTTTAATTTTTCGAATGCTTTGTGACAAGCCAAGTCAAAGTCAAAAAACAAGCCTTTTTTAGTTAGATTCACCAGTGGTTTGACAATGTGACCGAAATTTGCAATAAACCGACAATAAAAGTTACAGAAACCCAGGAAAGATTGGACTCCCTTTACTGTTTTTGAAGGTAGCCAGCCTTTCACAACAGAAATCTTTTCGGGATCTACCATCAATCCTTCAGTAGAAATAATAAAGCCCAGATATCGTGTTTAGTTACATTAAACTCGCATTTTCTTACATCTGCTTGTAATCCTGCCTGATGTAGCTTACTAATACCTTTCTTACATGTTCTACATGATCACTTTTGTTCTCAGAGTAGATTAAAATGTCGTCAAGGTATGCAGTACAGAAAACATCTAGATAATCGAGAAGAATATCATTCATGTATCTTTGGTAAGTTGCAGGCCCATTGGTCAACCCAAAAGGGAGAACTTTGCACTTATATGAGCCATATCTGGTGCGGAAAGTTGTCAATTCTTCCGAGTCTGGGTGCATGCAAATTCTATGAAAAGCTTGTCTAATATCTAGTTTACTATATATTTTTGCTTTATTTAATCGCGAGAGGGTTTCATCAATTAAAGGTAGCGGGTATCGATCTTTTCGGGTTAAGGCATTCAGTTTTCGGAAGTCGATACAAAATCGGAGACTTCCATCTGATTTCTTCACAAATAGGACTGGACTTGAGAATGGTGCTTGGCTAGGTTCAATGAATCCCTTGTGGAGGTTTTCTAACAAGTATTTATGCACAGCTTTTAACTGATCTGCAGACATAGGGTACAACGGACCTGATTTTAGTTGAGCCTGATCTTCTAAAACTATATTGTGGTCATATGTGCGGTGAGGAGGGAGTTTGTCGGAGGCGGATTTAGAGAAAATATCTATGAGGTTGTGGTAGTCCGAGGGTATTTTCTTAATGGTTTCATTTAAATCTCGTTGAAAATCATCTAAATTTACTGATTGTTCCACATTTGATAGCTCTTGTTCGATCTCATGGAGGCTAATAGAGAACAATATACTATCAGCTGGTATCAAATTCAAGTGAAAAGCGGGGGCGCTTATTTCACAGATATCCATTCCCATTAATTTACATGTATTGGGTTGACACATAGGTATTGGCTTGTGTTGTGGTTGTGTAGTTGTTTCAGTAGGTAATTCATTTTTGATGTGAACAAGATGAGATTTGCCATCATTATCAGGAGTTTCTATACTTCTGTTATAATTATCAAGATTCTTGTTGGCTTCGCTTGATAATTCATTACTGTGAGGTGCACTGCAGGAATTCCGGTGAATTTTTTTTTTCAAATGCACAGACCTCTTTTTCGAATTAGCCCCAAAATGAAAATTCTTGTCTTGTTCTTTCAACAATTTGTCACGGCAATCAATATCTTTTTGGTGCTCATTTTGTACTGTAGGTTTGTTTTGTAACAAAATGTTCAGATGAATGCGAATTGGTGATGAGAATGAGGGTGTTAATTGATGGTTCAACGGCCAGACGAGTTTGCGTTGTCGTGAATCAATCATCACATTGTAGTGTGCCAGCCATCTACTCCCAAGAATTATATCATGGGTTCCTAACTCCACAATAAGGAATGGTATGTTGTCCAAACGCCGTTTGTCTATCCATAATGACAGCAAAATGTATTGTGAAATTATAGGGCCTTTCTTCCCATCAAATCCTTTTGACTGAATAGAATAACCCAAATTAATTGGAGTCTGACCCAACCACTTCGCAACCGCTGTTGCGCACTCCGAATCAATGTAGGCGAATCCGTTTGCGCCTGTGTCTGGAAGAACAGATATACCATCAACAACTTGATAGTTAAACGAAAGTGAGCACTGCAAGGTATATGTTTTCCCTGAAAATAATTTGCCCAGGTCTACTTCTTGTATATTGACCAGGTATCCTAGAAGGGCTTCTTTGTCTAGGATTCCTCTTTTCCCTCATATAACTCATTAAGGTCTGGCAAATTTCCTTCGGACTCTACTTCACTCCCAGATTCTTCCACTGCAACAACTTGGACTGTTGGGGGCTTATTTTGGAGTTATATCTAGGACATTCTAACTTGGTATGTCCAGCTTTTTTACAATTGTAGCATATAACTCCTCTAAATTCCGACAATTCCTTATTGAGCTCTTTGCGAGGGCTTGGTTGGTTAACTGAGTAAATTGCAGACGAGTTGGGGTCGTAAAGTTTCCTTGAATTGAGTTTCTCTTGCCGAGTGTTCACTATACTTTTTTCAAGTCTGATCCTTTCCTTGTCTACAGGCTCTGCGTGTTGGCATAAGGAGTTGAAGTCGGGTAAGAGATGCAGCTGTGTATATACGGCTTGTTTGAGCTGCCGGTTCATTTTCTCATACAAAAGATCTTTCCTCATGGAGTGATGGATTTTGGCTTTTCCTGCTAAAGAAATAAATCTCGTCTTAAAGTCTTGGAACGATTCAGCAGATCCCTGTCGGAGGGTCTCAAATTTAACCATACTGTCACGTTGTAAAGTACTACTCCGGTAGGTTGAAATGAGGTGGTTAACCATCTGGACTGAATTTACAAAGTCATTTTCTTCATCTTCCCCAGTGAAGTAGGGAGCCAATAATTCCTGTGCGTCGTCTTTAGTAGATGCGAAGATGAAGTTCATGATTCGATTGTCCGATCCCCAGTGTCCTTCGTTGTCTTTTATTTTTCCTCTAAGCAGTATCAACCAATTTTCAAAAAACTTCAAGTCACAAGAGCCTCCAAACTCGCGGATGGGGTCAATCTTTCGGTCTGGCTCTCCTAAGATTACATTTCCATATGTTTGTCCAACGCTTTCTTTCGAGTCTTGATATTTTGCAAATGGGGGTCCTTGGAAGTCTGGCTCTTCACTACTTCGAAGTCTTGACATTCTCTTATGTTGAGTTTCAGGTGTATTGGTTCGGTATCTTTCGGCTGAGGGACCTCGATGTCCGTACTCACTAGGCATGTTCCTATTCGGCGATTTCCCTTTTTTAAATTGGGGAGCAAAATTCTCCTGACATTCTTCTTCCTCAAGCTCTTCAATATCCTCGCATTTCTGTCTTACTCTAGAAGGGTAGCGAGGCTGTGTTCTTGATGAGCGATGATTATAATTTAAATCAGTCGAAGAAGAATTTAAATTCACAGACTCTATAAGCTTTTCAAGTTGTTTCATCTTTGTCTTCAGTAATTCTATTTCTTCTTGTTGATGCCGATTGATGATTTCCAAGTCATGATAGCTACTTAATTGTTTGTATGCAGTTTCGACAATGGCATCCGACATTTTTTTTCCAACTTCATTATGAGCCATTGTCAATTCTTCTAACCTTTGATCAACTTCTGAAATGCGTGATTTCTTTTTCCGAAAGGCGACATGTGGCACCTCGGCTCTTGTAGGTATTTCATCTTCTCCTGGGTTAACATCTGAGTGTTCGTGTTCCGAATCAAAAGCAGGTTGTGGAGGTAAACGTGTCTCGGGGCTTTTATATATATCACTCATCTTGAAACGTTGAACTGAAGAGTGTGTAAGTAAAGGCGTGAGTAATAAAAATGAGGTATAATAATGTAAAATAAAATAATAATAAAATAGGCTTTATCTTATATGATTTTTCTATTTGAGAGTAGGAAAACTTCACCAACAACGGTAACCTATGTGGTTAGTTATTCCTTGAAAGTACTCTTACAACAACACTGTGTTATGGTACGTTTCGTCGCGTTCTTAAAGTTTACTGCGAAAAAATCTCAGTCTCAATGAGATCAGGAAATTATATTGCCTTCCCAGGCGTGGAGATGAGTTTAGAATAATGTGAGGGGTCCGAAGAGCGCACGAACTAGGAGATGACGAAGTCGAATCAAATAGATACTCAAATTAGGATTATAATATAAAGGATTCTAAACTAAGGAAGAGAAGGGAAATAAAGCATCTACAGATCTATAACTGCACATAATTTACACCTGGCCCGTGCGTTCCATACCGGGTAACTCCTTATAATACAGACCTATCATTATGTCATTGCACCCCTACTCATTACTATGATGCAGGGCCGTCACAAAAGGAAACTCTAGCCAAGCTAAGTAAATCAAAATGGTTTACAAAATTGGATGTACAATCAGCCTTTCACAAATTAAGGATAAAGGAAGGAGATGAATGGAATACTGCATTTCGTACCAGGTTTGGGCTCTTTGATGGCTGGTGATGCCCTTCGGGTTAAATGGAGCTCCAGCAACTTTTTAGAGATATATCAACGAGGCGCTGCACAAATACCTAGATGATTTCTGCTCCGCATATGTTGATGATGTCTTAGTCTACACGGACGGAAGCTTAGTAGACCACGAAAATAAAGTACGGCTGGTGCTAGAAAAGTTAAAAAAAGCCGGCTTAGGCCTTGACATCAACAAATGTGAATTTAGCGTCAAGAAGACAAAGTAATTTGGATTCATTATATCATCAGAGGATCCAGTTCCTTCTGTTAGAATGGACCCCGAAGAAGTCAGAGCTATATCAGAGTGGGAGGCACCTACAACAACAAAAGGACTGAGAAGTTTTCTAGGCTTCGCGAACTTTTATCGCGGCTTTATTAGCGGATTTTCTGAAATTTGCGCCCCACTAACAAGCTTAACAGGAAAAAGCACTGTGTGGAAGTGGAATGTTGAACAACAAGAAGCTTTCGACACACTCAAGGCTAAATTTATCGCAGAGCCAGCTTTAGCCCAGTGGGATCCTGACCGAGAAACAATGATAGAAGCAGATAGCTCAGGGTTTGCGTTAGGAGGCTGTGTACTCCAAAAACAGAAGGGAGAGGCGTGGATCCCTGTGGCATATTACTCTCGAAAATTAAGTGGACCGGAGATGAATTACGAGATTCACGACAAAGAGCTCCTTGCTGTTGTTGCATGCATGAAGGAGTGGGATGCGGAATTGAGAGGGTTAGCAAAAGTCTTCACCATATTGACTGATCATTTGAACCTTAGATATTTCTTGACAACAAAGAAGTTAACTGAAAGACAAATACGTTGGGCGGAATTTCTATCTGTCACGGTTTCAGTACAAGGTGCATGAGCGATCTTGTAGGTACAGTATATTTATTATAATTCTCTGAGGAGAGAATTCCTGAAGCTAAAGACTATATATATATACATTCTGAACTATTGCCTTTCGAGAAGATTCTCCCTGTAACCTGAATGACTGAGACTATTCGACAACTACCTTGAAGGTACTCGGTAGACCTGTCATCCTCATGAACCTTCAGTATGTTTCCAGAAGGTTCACTGAGAATATTCTAAACTCCGTGGCTTCCGAGACCTCTCCCAAATATTCGCTTTGTGTCATTGCCTACGCTAGCCAGCGTAGGCTACAGGAATCCTTCGGCTCAACAGCCGTTACAATCCCCCCTCTTCTTCTTATGGGCTGAAATTCTTATTTCCCTTTTTTTTTTTTTTTTTTCTTGCAGACGTTCTCTCCGTGCTCTCTGGACATGGGGTTCTGCTTGACCAACATATCGACCTGAGTTACTCTCTGAAGGGCCATTATTGGTTGTTATAGGTCCATAGGTTTCCTCAAATATTCTTAAAGCCTCCGTTTCTGAAAGGTATTCAATAGGCTCCCAAGTCGGCTCTGCCCATCCAGTCCACTTTACCAGAGCTTGTCTAAAATTACCACGACCGCGTCTCACTGTTCTCGCTCTTATTATTGAGTCAACCTCGTATTCTTGCTCCCCAAGATTGTCAAGAATTGCGGGGTTCTGTGCATCGTCCTGCCGCTGACTTGGAAATGGGTCTGCACCCGCTCGCTTTACTAACTCAACATGAAAGCGATTGTGGATATTCCCTGGCACATTCAACTCCACAGTTAAAGGGTCTGGGACGGCGGTCACGTCATACTTTGCGTGAAGCCAAGCCAGCTTCTTAGATAGCTGAGGCGTTTTGACGTTTCGGAGATCAAGCCACACTTTGTCACCGACTTTAAACTGATCCGGTTGTCTCCGAAAGCGATTTGCATTACCCTCGTTTCGCTGTTGCGATGAAGCCATTGCCGCCTGCGCAAAGTCTTGCGCGTCTCTTAACCTTTTAACGTAGTCCTGGGCAGATAATCCTCCTGGGTGTCGAGAACTATCCTCAGAGGTAGGCGTGGGTTCTGCTAGAGGTTCAAGATCGTATCCGTGCCGTAGGAAGAACGGGCTGAGTCCTCCAATCGCTGAGCTAGGTCGTGAATTTAGTGCCAATTGGGCTACAGGCAACAGTTCCATCCAATTATCTTGTGAGTAGCAGGTGAAAGCACGCAGGTACTTGTACAGCTCCTGATTTGCTCTTTCGCTCGCATTCGACTGTGGGTGGTACGCCGTAGTCAAACGTTGAGTTATTCCCGTCAATCGGCAGAATGTTCGCCAAAATATTCCCACCCAGTCACTGCCTCTATCACTTGTCAGGTATCGTGGGAACCCAAAGTAGCGGTAATATCTGTCAATAAAAACCTTTGCGCATGTTGCAGCCTCCATTGTATTTGTCCCGAATAAGAAGATATCTTTAGAAAGTCTGTCCGTTATAACCATTATATTTGTACAACCCTGTGAAGGTGGCATATTGGTTATAAAATCGATGGTGAGTTCGCTTCCTATTCTGTCGGGAATTGGTAGTGATCGTATAAATCCAGCCTTTGCTTCACGCCACACTGTTGTTCGGCCGCAAACATCACAGTTTCGAATGAACCGACGGACTGATTCCCTCATCTTGGGCCAGAACCATCGCCTCAGAAGTATGCCAATCATTGTGTCCTTCCCAGGGTGTCCCGCTAGATAGCTATCGTGCGTTCTCTGCATTATCGCCGTTCGGAGGGGCTCGTAATCGGGAACCCAAATTCGATTTTCCCTTCCACGAAGAACGCTATCTGCGGCAACCGTACACTCTGCAATGTTAGCTGTCAATTTCTGAGCGATGTCTGGTGGGAAACTTCTCTCTCCACGCTGTACAGCATTGCGCGCTCGTATCCAATCACCGTCGTGGTTGACTCCCTGGTTCCAAAGTGCCTGAATTTCTTCATCGTCAGATATTCTTGCTGAAGCTGCTGGATCTATAGCTGGACTTGTTGAGCCGTTTGATCTTCCGCTGTGGGGTCCCTGATATGGCGTAGATTCACTTGATATACCAAGTTGTGCATCAACAGGTGACGCTTTGACCGTTGGTAGTAATTGTATTATCCTACCCATGGTTCGTTCGTCATCCAGGCCATGGGGCTTGTCCTGATCGCGTCTGGAGAGAGCATCGGGTCGTTCGCAAGAGTTGCCAGGTCGCCATTTCAGAGTGAAATTAAACTGCTGTAGTACGTCGTAATATCTAGCCTGCCTTTCATTGAGTAATCGCTTGGTCATAAAATAATCTAAATTCTTATGATCGCTCAATATTGTGAACGGCTTGGCAACTGATCGAAGCTCGGCTTTCCATTCTTGCAGGCACGTGATTATAGCCAGCATCTCTTTGTCGTGGATCGGGTAGTTAGCCTCGGCTCCACTCAGTCGCCTTGAGTAATAAGCAATAGGTCTCAGCCGACCCTGCTTATCTGCTTGAGATAGACATCCGCCCAACGCATACCCAGAACAATCGGCCTCCATCACTGTGTCCCGCTCGGGATCCCATTGCGCTAACACCGGTTCCGTAGAAAATATTTTCTTCAGTCGTTCGAACGCCTTGTTCTCCTCAGGTCCCCATCTCCAAACAGAATCCTTCTTTGTCAATCTGGTCAGCGGTGCAGTTATTTCTGAAAATCCATTAACAAAGCATCGGTAGAAGTTTGCAAAGCCCAGGAACGAACGGACTCCCTTTACTGATGTAGGCGCTTCCCATTCAATGATGCTCTTAACTTTGGCAGGATCTACTGTCACCGAATCTCCAGCTCTCACAATGTACCCCAAGTACTTCACTTCTCGACAAAGAAAATCGCATTTATCAATATCTAGGTACAAGCCAGCCTTTTCTAGCTTGCCCAAGATAATTTGAACCGTTCTCCAATGATCGTCCTCACTTCCATCCGTGTATACTAGTACGTCATCCATATATGCCGTCGCATTAACATCGAGATGTCCTCGGAGCTGCTCATTAATATATCGTTGGAAGGTTGCAGGAGCATTTGAAAGTCCAAACGGTGTTACAAGCCATTCAAAAAGACCATGGCGACACCTAAAAGCGGTCATCCATTCATCTCCCTTCCTGACTCTGATACGATGAAACGCTGACTTTACATCTAGTTTGGTGAACCACTTAGCCTTTGACAGCTGTCGCAAAGTTTCTTTAAATAATGGGAGCGGATACCGGTCTGGAAGAGTGATCGCATTTAAGCCCCGATAATCCACACAAAATCGTAGCCCTCCGTTTGGCTTCCTAGCAAAGAGTACTGGCGAGGCCGCTGGTGAATTACTGGGTCTAATCCATCCCTTACCCAAAAGTTCAGTCAACGTCTTGCGCAACACTAGAAGCTCCTCTCTCGACATACTGTATAGAGGACCCCAGGGCGGTTGGACTGGCTTCCCGTTTTCATGTCGAATGTTTATAGCGTGGTCAAGGTGATCTCGCGTCGGCGGTAGATCATCAGCACCGCTATCGTCAGCAAAAAGACGCGCAAACTTCTTCACCGGGTGCGGCAAGCGATTTCGAGCTTCAGAAACTGTGAGGCAAGGCTTCGTACGTAGTGCCTTGTTTATATCATCTAAAGAAGCCTTGCAGACTGGAACTCCATCTTCCAGACAAGACAATGCCTCAACAGCCGCTGCTTTCGGTTCCTTAACTGCTTTAAGCTTCTTCCGCCATCGCCGAGCACTATAAACAGAACCACCGCTCTTTCTTAATTCCAGTCGTTGCTCTTTGGAGTGAATCACAGCATCCTGGTCCTCTAACCATTTCTTCCCCAGTATCATTTGATGTGTGCTGTGCGGTACTACATACAGCAACAACCTTTCGGTAACATATCCGTCAAGGTCTATTGAGACCCAGGTGATGCTTCTTACAATTGGCTTGTCTTCAGATGAGTTTTCTGCCGTTTGAAGAGCTCGAGGGGGAATGGGCTCGCGCGGAAGGCTAAGCTGGGCTGCTAACGCCTCATCGATTATCCCTGAACAAAGGCATCCATTATCAATCAAAGCTTGCACCATAGTAACGTCGTTCACTAGTGCGTTAACGAGAAATGGGCTCGTGTTCATCTTCGCTTCGTGTCCAGCTACTGTCGCTACATCTGGAACTTTTTCCTTCAATATTGGTAGCTCCAAAGACTGTTTTCTCCCAGAGCCAGAGTTATCACAATTTTTTATATACCTGGTGTCGTGAACGTCTCTCTTCTCGGATGATGTGATTATCTTAAATTTTGGGTTTATAGCCGGTAGGAGTAGGCAGTATTTGGTTGAACACTTGGGCAGCTCGCACCGGAAACATCGACTTTCATTTCGGAGTCTTTCGATCTGTTCAGATGTCTTCCACTTGGCACGGAGTGGTCTGTTATTCGGTCCTAGTAATGGCTTGTCCGGCCGCGGAACATCTTTCCTGTACCTAGGTCCTCTCCACGGAAGTAGAGGGCATACTTTGGCGTAGCACCCGCTCTTTTCACATCGAAAGCATTTATTGTCAGCCCGGAGCTTTTCAATTTGTTCCACGGATCTCCACTTAGATCTTAATGGTTCGGCTGATTTCAAATCCTTATTACAGGGACTGCCAACTCCAATACTCGCTGAATTTGTCATGGTCACGCTAGGTTCTCGTATTTTGGCTTATATGGTTGTATTTACCAATCGTCGTATTATCCACGTAGCTTATCTACGTTGTCTTCGTATTTCGTCGTATATCCCCGTTATTGTGTGTACCCGTCAGTACTCGTCGTCGTCCTCGAGAGTACACGTAGTTCGTACTCGTAAATCGTCGTAAATCGTCGTCCTCTAGAGCACTCGTTGGTCGTACTCGCAAATCGTAGTATTTCGTCGTCGTCCTCAAGAGTACTCGTAGTTCGTACTCGTAAATCGTCGTATTGTCGTCGTCCTCGTATTTCGTAAACCCTAGAGAGAATTATAATATGTCACGGTTTCAGTACAAGGTGCATGAGCGATCTTGTAGGTACAGTATATTTATTATAATTCTCTGAGGAGAGAATTCCTGAAGGTAAAGACTACATATATATACATTCTGAACTATTGCCTTTCGAGAAGATTCTCCCTGTAACCTGAATGACTGAGACTATTCGACAACTACCTTGAAGGTACTCGGTAGACCTGTCATCCTCATGAACCTTCAGTATGTTTCCAGAAGGTTCACTGAGAATATTCTAAACTCCGTGGCTTCCGAGACCTCTCCCAAATATTCGCTTTGTGTCATTGCCTACGCTAGCCAGCGTAGCCTACAGGAATCCTTCGGCTCAACAGCCGTTACAACAACCCTTGGAACCTTGAAGGAGGCGTCACAACACAATATCAGCAAGGAACACCTGCTTCCTCGAATGAGTTTCGAGATCATGATGCTACCTTTGTCCAGAATTATCCTCTGCTCTGTTCAGTTCCGAAAAATCAGCTCTTTATTACCGCCATGCAAGGTGGTAATACAGATATAAATATTACAGGACTAAGCAATGAAATCATGGCCTTAGCCAGCTCTTATGTACTTGTCGAAAAACAATTATATCAATACAAAAATGATTACGACACACTACTTGAGAAGAACCAGGAGCTGACAGACGCAGTGCAGAACTTTCAAAATTTAAAGAATTCAATAACCAATTCCAGTACCCAATTAGAACACCAAAATCATTTGCTGCAACAAAAACTCCAACATATGAAACAGCAGGTTGCCGCCAGCTCTGAAGCACTGAAGGAAAACTCACTTCTTAAACAAAAATATCACGAATTAGAAACAAGAATCGCTGCTACCGGCACAGGTGCCCCATTAAGCCATCTCCGATCAGCTGAACACCCGGACCCAGAATTTTTTTCGGCAGACACACCTGAACTGCGCAAAGAACTCCCAATTTTCGTCCGTAAAATGAACATGAAGTTCCTTGCTAATGGAGATTGGTACCAATCCGAGCAATCAAAGATGATATATTTGGTGTCTCGGCTCAGAGGGAAAGCATTCTCGACGATTTCACATAGTATCAATAGAGATGGTACGGTTAAGTTTCTCTCCAGTGATGCTATTTTGGCTTTGCTAGAGCAAACATTCGGCGATGTCGACGAATGTAATAACGCTCGTCGCCAGATTCTTACTATTAAACAGGGCCAAAAAGACACTTCCTCACACATCTCTGATTGGTTTGAAGTTGCTCAGAAGAGCGGTCTATCCGACGACGCACTAATAAATCATTTATACGACTCTCTCCACCCGCTAATTGTATCGCAGATTCAGAACCGCGTCATGTTACGCCAAAAAATGCCTACAGACCTCAATTCATACCTAGCTGAAGTGCGACATATAGATGCTGTGCTCCGATCTTCCAATCCAAATTATACTAAGAATAAACCAGCACCCACTAATCACTTGTCCTTTCTACCGCCTACAAACTCTCTTCTTGTCAGAGCAGCATGTAGACAGCAGGGCGGAGACAAAGGTCAAAGAGGTGGTATTCAGGCTAAAGGGCGCCATCCTACATTATGCATGAGATAGTTGCATAACCACTCGGCCAAAAGGCCAGACCAGAATCATAGAACACTAGATTCTGGTTATCTCCACATATATAGATTATACAGAAGGCAATCCTGACACTTCTTGTTCCCACTGGAGAAGATATGATGGATTGGAGCGCTGCTAAAAATAGCCCCGCCATTATTTGGACAGCAGCAGATGCCATCAACCATCGCGTACCTCGGAATGAAGCTGAAAAAAACGCAAAGCAAATATACTGTTTTGAAAATAAACTTTGTAGCTGGTGCTATGACCCAGGTCATCGGGCACGAGTGTGCGCTGAAGCTCGCTGGAATAAAGGCAAAAGAAAGTCCCCTGATAATAAGACTATCCTTGAGGAGGAAAAAGCTTAGTCTCTGATCATTGTCGCAATCAGAGACATCAAAGTAGTCAGTCGGATAGATTATCAGATTCTGCTACAGTAGAGGAAGAAGGCGCTGTAATCATTGAAAGAGAAGAACTACAAATTTCATCCCTTTCAACCCCCCACACAGACCATCTTCTTCTCCCGTGCACCATAGGGTCTAATGAAATAAGTTTTTCCACCCAAGCGTTCCTTGATTGTGGTGCAACTGATGATTTCTACGATATCGACTTCGCGCAAAAACGTAATCTCCCCGTTCATTTACTCTATCAGCCACGTCAACTTTACCTTGTGGACGGCACACCAGCCGCACGTATTACTCATACTACATCTGTACACATTGATGTGAATGGCCATGGGGAGACACTGGTACTTTTTCTCACAAAACTCGGCAAATATGAACTCATTTTGGGTCGCAAGTGGCTCAGACGACATAACCCTTCAGTAAATTGGTCTCAAGATACCGTCATTTTCGATTCAATCTTTTGTAAAAGAATTTGTTTTCATTGTGCTCTTAGACACACGCAGAAAGCTTCCTCCCCGAACTTTAAAAGTAGTACTAGTAGCCCAGATGCTGACGCAAAACAAATCGGAGAGGGACCGCCAAGAAAGGTTGGTTCTGATGTGTTCTACAAGCTATCAAAGAAAAGTGACGTGCAAATATTTTCCCTTTCTCTAGACGAAGTGGATGCTAAAATCCATGAGCTGGGTGTCAATCTTAAAAATCTACCAACTAAACTAAGCTCCTCCCAGTCCCCCACTGATCTGATAGACGCACAAAAATTACTGCGAGCACTACATCCTGTTAGTGGAGAAACCTCTGATAGACCAAAATTCGACCCCACAGCTTCGGACATGCAATTAGCTGGATTTTCACTAGAAGATATCCAAACCGCTCTCCAAACTAAAGATAGACCTAACCCAGCAAAAAAGCTCCCGCTACATTACCATCATCATTTAAACGTTTTTGACTACAAAAGTGCAGACATATTACCCCCTCACAGGGATTGCGATCATAAAATCGATCTTAAGCCTGGTACAACGCCTCCACATGGCCCTCTGTACAATATGTCTATTGATGAACTCCAAGTCTTACGGAAGTACCTGAATGAACAATTGGAGAAGGGCTTCATTCGCACTAGCAAGTCACCAGCGGCAGCTCCAGTCCTATTTGCCGAAAAACCTGGAGGAGGCTTAAGATTCTGCGTTGACTATCGAGGTTTGAATGAAATCAGCATCAAAAACCGATATTCACTTCCGCTGCTACAAGAAACTCTTGCTAAACTTAGTAGTGCCAAGTACTATACCAAGCTTGACATCATTGCTGCGTTTAACCATATCCGGATTGCCGAGGGTCAGGAATGGTTGACAGCATTTAACACCAGATATGGCTTGTTTGAGTCACTTGTTATGCCATTTGGCTTGTCTAATGCTCCAGCAACTTTCCAAGCCCGTATCAATGAAGTCTTGCGGCCCTATCTCGACGTATTCTGTACTGCATACATCGATGACATATTGATCTATTCAGATGATATCCTTTCACATCGAGATCATGTAAATACCGTACTGGACGCATTGGGAAGAGCTGGACTACATTGTGACATAAAAAAATGTGAGTTTGAAGCTGAAGAAGTGACCTACCTTGGATTAGTGATCTCCACTAAGGGTGTAAAAATGGATCCGCAGAAAGTTCAATGTATAGTCGACTGGAAACCACCCTCTTGCCTCAAAGATGAACAAGGCTTTCTAGGGTTTTCAAACTTCTATCGCCGATTCATAAAGAATTTCTCCAAAATAGTTCGGCCCCTTATCGCGCTCACCCGGAAAGATGTTAAATTTATCTGGTCCAATGCCTGTCAAACAGCATTTGAATCACTCCAGAAGTCATTTATCACAGCGCCAGTCTTGCATCACTTTGACCCTTCGAGAGAAATTTTTGTCGAAGCCGACTCTTCCGATTTTGTTTCTGCCGGAATACTTTCTCAAAAAGATGAAAATAACGTACTTCATCCCGTTGCATTCATGTCAAGAAAACTTGAGAGCGCAGAATGTAACTATGAAATTTACAATAAGGAGCTCCTGGCTATAGTTCGATGCTTCGAGGGATGGAGAGCTGAGCTTCAAGGCTCATATCATCCTATCACTGTTCTCACAGATCATCGTAATCTTGAGTATTTTATGACTACTAAAGAGCTATCTCGACGTCAAGTTTGTTGGAGCGAATTCTTATCCCAATTCGATTTTATTATAAAGTCCCGTCCAGGAAGAGAGAACACCAAAGCCGACTCCCTAACTAGACGCTCCCAAGATTTCCCTAGTGATAGATTCGACCCCTGGGTGCAATTTCAGAAACAAACATTACTTCCGTCAGACAAGCTTGACGAGTCTATCATTGAAGAACTGAAAGATATTAAAACCGTACCAGAGCTCAAACCTAATTCTTATTTGTCCCCAGTAATCCTCCAAAAAATTGTGGAAGAACCGCTCGACACAAAAATCGCCTGGTTACTTGAACAAGGCTATAGGGAAGGAAATGACAGATGGCTGACTAAAATAGTTTCTGAGATGACAAAGCCTGAAGGAATTCCACATTCAAAAGAAGTTTCCCTTTCGGAATGTGAAATCCGTAATAATTGCCTTTATTTCTGCGGCAGACTTTACGTCCCAGATAATGAGTTGAGAATTCTGATTTTACAAAGTTCCCATGATAGTTGCAAAAAGGGCCACACAGGTAAGAACGCCTTATATCAAGCTATATCCGACCATTACTGGTGGCCACGCCTCTCCCAACAAGTCGAACAATTTGTCAAGAACTGTCATAATTGCATTCGAAACAAAGTCTCTCGGCTCAAATATCAAGGTTCACTTAAGCCCCTTCCCATTCCAGCCCAACGCTGGCGCGATATATCGGTAGACTTTGTCGGTCCTTTGGCCGAATTTAACGGTTTTAATAGCATTATGGTCGTAGTCAATCGCCTCACCAAAGAACAACACTACACCCCTTGTCATACAAAAATGACATCGAAAGATCTTGCAAAGCTATTTGTTCGTGATATCTGGCGACTCCATGGCTTGTGTGACTCCATCGTATCTGATAGAGGGCCATTATTTATCGCAGTATTCTGGAAAGCAGTTTGTTGCTGCCTTCAAATCAATATATCACTCTCCACTGCCTATCACCCAGAGACAGATGGTCAGACAGAAAGCGCTAACTCATTTATGGAACAGTACCTAAGACACTATATCGACTACACTCAGGAAGATGTTTACGAATGGCTACCCATGGCCGAGTTTGCTGCAATTAGAATGGTTCCGGAGATTGTAAGAATGACATACCAAGTATGAGGATGAGTTAGAGTTATGATGAATGTGTTTAATGTACGACGAAGTCTACTGATGTGTAATGGATAGTTAATTGTAAGGAAATTGCTATAATTCTATCTGTGTAGCGAGAAGTCCCTCTATATACATGAAAGCGGGGTTTTCCGCACACTAGTGTAAATTCCAACATACTTCCTTATCTAACCTAAATGGGAAAGTTGTTGGAGATCCTGAAGCCAATGTATGCTGTAAGGCATCTATTGGCTAATTACTATTCATGCCAGTGAGTGATGATATAGGTTAATCATATCTCATGGCTTCAGTGCATATTATTCTAATATGAACTATTTGTCTACTGCAGTCATGTTGCTGCCTTAATTACAACAGCTGCCAATAATGCTGTCAATGCTTCAACCAAAATCACCCCGTTCTTTGCAAACAAAGGGTTTCATCCGCGCATGAGTTTTGGCCCCCCAAGACCACCAGATAGAACGTCTTCAAAGAGCCTCCGCCAGCAGACCAGTGCCGGGAATGACTTTGCTTCTAATATGGCAGATATCCTCGAAGTACTACGCTCAAATCTTACGTGTTCTAGAGAAAAGCAGGAGATCGCATCAGTAGCGAATCGCTCACCAGCACCTGCATACCGTGTTGGTGATGAAGTTTTCCTTGAAGCTCGCAATATCACAACCACACGGCCAATTAAGAAATTAGACTGCAAATTTATGAGCCCATTTCAAGTGACAAAAATAATAAATTCTCATGCCTATCAGTTACAGCTCCCTTACAAATATGATAGATTACACAATGTTTTCCACACTAGTTTGCTGAGGCCAGCCCCTACTAACCCTTTACCAGGCCAAACTAATCCACCATCCCAGCCTGTCACACTCGACGAATCAGGTGAAAAGTTGTATGCCATCGAGGCCATAATTGACTCCAAACGTAGTAAAAATAAGAAAAATTTCCAATATCAAATTCTGTGGAGAGGCCATGACTCTGAAGATAAGACTTGGGAACCTCTCAAAAATGTCGTATTTGCCAAGACATCCATTCAAGAATTTGAGAGACGTTTCCCTGAAAAATTACAGCCCACCAAAGCGGAAATCGATAGAGCAAGGCTACAAGCAATTAAATCTGTAGAAAAGGTGTCTATGAAGAACTAAAAATCTCTTTTTTAGCGCACGCAAAATAGAGGGAAGCGGGAGTAAGGAGAGACCATATGTCAAGGAAACAAGGCATTCAGGCAAAGCAGTCACATGATATATGGGCATGTCTAGATGCACGCTAACGCGTCCGTAAATAATTATTAGTTGCATAGTACTAGATTCTTTCCTCTTTGTAGACAATCTAATTCACCAGATCAGACATCGTCGGTCACCATCCAACTCACTCCCTACTGTGACAGGGATCAAGCGCTCAGACATGACTTAAATTTCAGGCGAATCATAATAGCAGTCAAAGGTTATGAGCGAGCATGGCCGAGAGACCTTAAAGAAGACACAGAAGGATCTGAGCATCCTACAGCACTTAAAGCAACAATTGCAGCTTGTTCATTTGATGAGGAATCTGGGTTGCTTTATTACCAAGGCCGGATCTTGGTACCATTATACGAGCCTTTAACAACAGCACTAATAGAAAATATTCATAGCTCAACCTTTTCCGGACACCCCGGCAGGGATGCCACATTAGCACAAATAGCAAGGAATTACTTTTGGCCAGGTATCAGTAAAGCGGTTAAGGGATTCTGCAAGAATTGTAATGTTTGCAGACGTTCATCTACTTGGAGACATCAAAAACAAGGACTTCTTAAACCACTTCCTATACCTGAACGCTTTCATCAAGAACTTTCAATTGATTTCATGGTTGACTTACCCTTGTCAAATGGCTCCCGGAATATTATGGTAATAACAGACCGTTTACTAAAATCGGTAACTTTAGAAGCTATGGATAAAATGGATGCAGAAATGTGCGCAAAGAGATTTTTAGAATGCCATTGGAGATTCCATGGTTTTCCAAAAGCGATAACAAGTGATCGAGACACAGATTGGACGTGTAAATTCTGGAAACGCCTTTGCGAGCTTGTTGGAATAGAACAGAGATTAAGCACGGCATATCACCCACAGACAGACGGCGCTACAGAGAGGGCAAACCAGGAAGTCCAAACTTACTTGAGAGCTTACGTTGCCTACACTCAATATGACTGGTCTGATTGCCTACCTGCAGCCCAACTAGCCATAAACAACAGAGATGTAAAGAATATTGGTGGAATTAGTCCTTTCTTTGCAACTCATGGATATCACATAAGTGCCATTCAGAATAATGATGATGAGTCAAAAGTTCCAGTGTCCATGTGAAGAGACAGAGCTGAATCCTTTGTCGAGCGTTTGAGTGCAATCACAACGTTTATGCAAGCTGCCATGGCAGCGGTACAGGAAAACTCAAAAGAGCAAATTGACAAGAAGAGGATCTCAGCACCGAGATATGCTATTGGCAATGAAGTATGGCTCCTATTACGAAATATAAAGCTAGATGGACAACCTTCAAAGAAGCCAGGATGGCAACACGCGAAGTATAAAGTAACAAGAGTTATTTCACCAGAAGTGGTAGAACTTAATGTTAATGGGAAAAATCACAATTGTTTCCATGTGGACTTACTATTGCCGGCTAACAACGATCCATTACTATCTCAAACTGTCGACGAACAAGAACCAGAGCCAATTTCGAACGTTGATGGGGAAGATGAATACTACATTGGTGAAATAATTTGCTGTAGAACATGGAAGGGTGAAAGGCAAGCCTTGGTGAAGTGGACAGGTAATCCCTTACTAGAATGGACTTCCCTCACAAACCTACAAGAAACTATTGCCTTAGACAACTGGGAAAAAGTACGGGGCTCTGCAGAATCAAATGATGGACCAAAAAAAAAAAAGGGGAGAGAGACCTCCAATTCAGGTTGACTCATCAAGATGAGTAGGGGGATATTGTTACGGTTTGACCGTGGTTTAGCTTAGGTGGAGACCTAAGCAGAGTTTGGGGGCATATTAGGAAGAGTGTTACATATTATCTTGTATCAAGCAACTAAGTTTCACTTGGCCACATTACATTGGAGCTAGGAAGGAATGTGAGACGGCGAAGTAGAATTGCTAAGTGAGAGAGTCAGCTAGATGGCAAAAATGACGACTGGCAGTGGCGGAGCAATATGTCATTCTCACCAACAGAGTACGTACTGGATGAGCTAGGAGGATGTACAAATAGTCATTACCCGTAGTTGTGGTACTTCTCTCTTCATATAGTTTAATCTTTCTAAAAGTACACTACAACCAGCTTGGTTTTGTCACAGAATGAAACAGCGCTTATCAACAGCTTTCCACCCACAAACAGACGGTGCCACCGAAAGAATGAATGAGGAAATCTTAGCGTACCTACGAGCATTTATTACTTATACACAGTTTGACTGGAAAGATTTGCTTCTGTGCGCAATGCTGGATTTAAATAATAGAACATCAGCAGCGTTAGGAATGAGCCCATTTTTTGCTGAACATGGTTATCATGCAGAGCCAATTCAACAAATTGAATATAGCAGCACCCCATTAAGGCCAGAGAAGAATGCGCAAAAGTTTGTTGAAAGACTAAGAGAAGCAGAAGTGTTACGACGTGCGCTAGGGGTACTGGAGATCGCCGTCTGCCGAAGGTAATGTATTAATAACTGTTCAGATCATAGTTGCTAACGAAGGGTACTCAGATATAATCCAACTGGCGAGGTGCCAGGTGGTCAAAGGTCGGAGAACTACAGGATAGTCGAGACACGAAGTCAAGAAGTCGAGTTGCCGAGCCAGCGATTAAGGCTGATAGATCAAGGTAAACGCAAGTACAAATAATGTAAATACTAAATGAAAGACTGAGGATATTGGACTGTGAGGATCTAAAATTATGATATTATATAAGTGCTAGATTTCTGTCACAGGCTCATACCTGGTTATCATTAGGCTGCTGCCTAACAAATAAGGCTTGAACTCTTCCAACCATGTTTAACACCATACATGTCATGAACCCCTCCACAACTCAATAGACCCAAGTATAGGCCTTGGCTCAGTTCATGCAAATCTATTCTTAAATGACAAATTTAGATTGCAGACAGGACGACTCGAACACCAGTCGTGAGCCATCTAAGCCACATGCATCATAACTATTTTAATAACTAAAATTGGTAACATTAAAATGAAGCTAAATTAAAATAGACGGAGATGCTGGTGTTTGTCGGAGGACAGGTCATGATCTATTTTGAGAATGGTATGAAATGAGGGAACGAGATCATAGTCTTGTAAATAAATAGGCGGCTTTCAGTCATGTCTCTTCTTGTTACTTTAAGATTTTCATTTGTATCTAGCTCTGAGTTCAGTTTGAATAAAACGCCACTTTAAGACCGTCACACTTGATTAACTATTCGTGATTTACCTGCACCCTTGAAATCTTTGTCTTGCCAAAAATGACTCGACCTCTGTAGCCTAACAGCTCCGTAATCCAGTCCATAAGTAAGATTCATAACACTAAGCCACAGCATAAACAAGTGTGGCACCATCTAGACATACAAAATCCCCAACAACCTCTTTGTGCCCACACCATATAGCCGCTCATATATCCAATAGTTAGCCTGAAGTGCTACCATGTTACCCATTCCAACCTCTTAAATACGCACAAGATTGTGTCGGAAACCTAGACAAAATTGAGGGCCCATACGTCCAAAACACACTGTGTCTCCATTTCCAACAAAATGCTAGCAGTTTTTATGAATATCAGCTGCCCAATATGACCTAACTGTTGATGCCATCACTGTGTGCTGGTTGTGTGAGGTGTTTGGGCTATTCTTGGAGCTGCTATAATCTATTTGTCAAGTTTGTTGTTTTACAGTGGTTTTATGTAATATACATCATTTTTTAGATGGAGTTTAGCAACAGATGTGTTTCGACAGCCTTGTTGACATCTGAATAATACTTGATTTTGAAAGTCCGGAAAAATGCTTGTAATTTTTACTAATCTTTCTGCCAAGGTGAAATTTGAGTTTGAGTTTGGCAAATAAGACATTCATGCAGATTTAAATATAAGTCCCTAATTTCGATCCATGTAGTTGTTACGGGTTTTACCCGGTGTTAGTTGGCTGGGCTGACTTACGGGCCCAGCCTTGCATGTAAGTGGGATGTGGCAAATGATCTGTCTATGGCAACAGGTTAGACGCTTAGTAAGCGCTTAGGTAAGGTGGTCGTCAGCACACACCTTACATTGGCTCTGTCCCACTGAAGTGTTCTCTTCATAGAAAATATAGATTATTTTGTGGCAGCCATTGCGTGCAGCGTCCGTGATTCTCGTCCTTTTACATATATTTTCTATCCTCATCATTTACAATTTCTCTCCGTGGGGTGTAGCCCGGAGAATAAATTTATCGCTGAATCTGCCAAAATACACTGAGAGTGTATGAAAATATCAGTCCCAGATTCAGACACCTCTTCGACTCAATCAGCTCAGACTTTTTACAGTCTCAATAACTCGCCAGAGTCATCGTTCAATATAGCTCATATGGCAGATCCTAGTCACAGTAACTCTGACACACCGATGCTAGGTACTTCGGGGAGAGATATTTTATCCAGCCTTCCTCAGAATGAAATACAGGAACTGCTAAGAATACGGGAAGAAAGAAAGGCACAATCACCCCCATCCCAAGAAACCGAATTTTCGGGCGCATCAGGGAACCAGTCGTTTGTAGTTGCGCAAAGAAAGGATGTAACACTGCCGAAATGGAACGGAAAACTTGAAGATTTCGACTTCTACATAAGACGGTTAGAACTAAGAGTAGTGAGGGAGTTAGAACCTTACACTGACTCGTGTAAAATCTGTCTGGATATGATTGATACCCTTCCGGAGGAAAAGCAGGCCCGCGCGGCTGAGTGGTTTCGAGAAAGCGCTAGAACAAATGAGTTTAACTGGCGCCAACTAGCTTTGTTCTTTCGGAAACAATTTGAAGATAAGCAAGCTCGACAGGCGGCTGCAGCTATGTTGAACAGAATGGAGCAGGGATACCATCAATTTTTCCAAGACTTTTTGAAAGACTTCGAATATCGGTTAGCTCTATGTGGAGGTAGCGAAGCTTTTACATCTTTGGGAAAGACTCAACAACTCAAGAACTCGATCAATTCTCGCCTGCGTCGAGCTCTAGTAGGTGTTAAATTGCCTCCACCAACTGATTACAAAGCCTGGGTAGAAGAAGTGATGGAAGTAGCTGCAGAACTGGAAGCACTGGCAGACTACCGACCTAAAGGCGCCACTCAAACTAGCACCGTTCTTGGCGCCCCAAAAAGCGGGAGTGCTCAAGTATATATCAGTACTGAGCCAAATGTTAGGACGCCGAAGCTTGATTCGGATGGGGATATTTCCATGGGTGGGACGAACGCAGTGCTTGCAGCAATTAGGGAATTAAAAGAAAGTGGTATTGGACCGCAAAGAAAAAATAAAAAAAAACCTCGAGCCCCTTGGCGATCCAAGGAAGATTTCAACAGGCTTTATAAAGAAGGGCGGTGCACGAGGTGTACCAAAAAGGGGCATGTAGGGAAGTATTGTGATTCCTATTCGTCTGCTCAGCGACCAGAAGTGGATACCAATTCTCTAGACACAGTCGACAAACTTTCTCTAGTGGAATCGGAAAACGAGGGGCCCTGAGCAAAGTCGCGCCCAGGGCAAATGTCAGGACTGCGGAACCTCAAGGTAACGCCAAAGGAAGTTGGAAAGAAATAATTAGCTCGCCACTGTTAATAGATTGCTTAATTGATAATTTATTCTATACTAAAGCAATGGTCGATACAGGCTGTCTTTGTTTCTCCATTTTTGATGAAAGTCTTGTGCGCAAATACAAAATATCCTCCGTCAAAATAGCCCCGCGAATTCTGCGGCTGGCTGACGGAAAGGCAACAGTAGATGTTAATAGAGTCGCCAGTGTTAACATGGATGTGGATGGGCGACAGGAGAAACTGTGGGGATATGTAATGCCAAACCTGGCATACCCAATAATTTTAGGTAAACCTTGGATGGAGCACAATGATGTGGTTTACTCTGCTAAACGTAAATGTTTGCGAATTGGATCTAGGAAACATGGCATGGTGGTACGCGCGAGTGGTTGGTATGAACAAGGATCCCCGACCAAAGTTAAAGAGCGTGTCTCCTATGTCAGCATCAGAAATGTAGCAATAGAATCGGGCGTAAATTTCGCTAATCTATTGAAACTTTCACAAAAGACCAAGAATTGTATGATAGGCGCCATATCTATGAATGATATCACTCGCGCACTAGAGCCGAAGAAGACTATGTCGCCGAAGGAAGTAAAAATGAGCCTTCCAAAACAAATTCGAAGCTATACCGATCTTTTTCTAGACGATGATGTGCGGGAAGACACCCCACTTCCTCCCCATCGACCGGGTATAGATACTAATATAAAATTACAACAAGATGAGCAGGGTCGAAAGAAGGAAGTGCCATGGGGCCCTTTGTATGGGATGTCACGAGATGAACTACTAGTTTTGAGGAAAACTTTAACAGAGTTAATGGACAAGGATTGGATCCGCGCTAGTAGTTCTCCTGGAGGAGCACCTGTACTTTTCATTCGAAAACCTCAGGGAGGCTTAAGATTTTGCGTAGACTACCGCGCGCTGAACGCCGTAACGGAAAGAGATCGATACCCACTGCCCCTAATACGAGAAACGCTTAGACTAGTGGCCAAAGCAACTTGGATCTCTAAGGTTGATGTCCGGGCAGCGTTTCACAGACTTCGCATTGCAAAAGGTGACGAATGGAAGACGGCATTCCGAACAAGATTTGGATCTTATGAGTGGCTAGTTACACCTTTTGGGTTAGCAGGTGCACCGGCTGCTTTTCAACGATGGATTAATAAGGTATTGGGTAATTTATTGGGTGATACATGTGCGGCCTACCTAGACGACGTTGTAATCTTCTCGGAAGGTAATGTTTCAGACCACTGGATTAAAGTACAGCAGGTTCTGAATAGATTGAGAGATGCGGGACTAAGGCTTGACCCTGGGAAGTGTGAATTTGCTAGGAAAGAAATCAAATATCTGGGGTTTGTGATCAATGTCGAAGAAGGAATCAAAGTAGACCCCCGGAAGATAGAAGCAATATCTACATGGGAGGCACCAAAAGATGTCAAAGCAGTCCGAAGTTTTCTTGGCTTTGCTAACTTTTACCGAGGATTTGTGAAGAACTTTGCCGACATTTCGAGCCCTCTTCTGAGTCTTACGAAAAAGGCAACACAATTTTGTTGGACTAACAAGCATCAAAGTGCATTTGAAAAACTTAAAGAACTGTTCATCTCAGCACCTGTATTAGCTATGTGGGATGAGAGCCGGGAGACAGTGATAGAAAGCGATTCTTCGGGCTGGGCTACAGGGGGCTGTCTCTCACAGTATGATAATACTGGATGTCTTCGACCGGTAGCTTATTACTCTAAAAAGCTCGCTCCGGTGGAGTGCAATTATGACATCCACGATAAAGAACTTTTGGGTATCATCAGGTGTCTAAACGAATGGAGGGGCGAATTAATGGGTCTACAGCAGCCATTTAGAATTCTCACGGATCATAATAATCTTAGATACTTCATGACAACACAAAAACTGACAGAGCGGCAAGTGAGATGGTCACAAGTACTATCTCAATTTAATTTCCAGTTAATCTTCAGACCGGGCAAGTTAGGGCAGCGTCCTGATGCTTTATCTCGTCGGGAGCAAGACTTACCAAACAATCCTGAGGATCCTCGTATTAAAGGGCGAGAATTCCAACTAATTAGAGATACTTGGTTTGGCAGTAAAACATATGAGTCAGTATCTAGTCTATCTTCTCTAAGCTCCTCTATACCACGGGGGACCCAATTATTTGAAGAAAAGAGTTTACAAATTTTGTGGGATCAAGGGGTGGAGCAAAATATATCTACATTCACGGAACTTTACTCTTCGGTGTGGAACAATAAAACATCATTTCCGACTCAATTAGGATTCAAAACCTCGTTGTCAGAATGCGAAATAAACGCACAAGGAGCTCTATGCTTTAGAAACCGAATTTGGGTGCCAGAATGGGAGCCTTTACAAACAGCGTTGATCCAACGAACTCATGATTCTCATATAACAGGCCACCCAGGTCGGGATAATACGCTGGCTATTATTTCCCGTTCATTTTATTGGCCACGAATGAGTACGATGGTTCGCCGATTTTGTAGAAACTGTGATGTTTGTGGCCGCTCCCATGTATGGAGAACTCGGCGACAAGGATTACTGCTTCCCTTACCTATACCGGATAGGTTTCATAAAGAACTTTCAATAGATTTTATGACTGATTTACCAGCCAAAGATAAGAAGGACCCACAATATCTTATGGTAATCACAGATCGGCTATTAAAGGGCGTAACTCTCGAAGCTATGAACTCAATGAATGCAGAAGATTGCGCGGAGCGGTTCCTAAACTGTCACTTTCGTTTCCATGGTTTCCCTGCGGCTATAACCTCAGATAGGGGGTCGAATTGGGTGGGTGATTTCTGGACACACCTTTGTAAGCGTACAAATATCGAACAGCGGCTATCTACAGCATTCCATCCAGAAACCGATGGGTCAACTGAGCGCATGAACCAGGAGGTGCTCGCATATATGAGAGCTTTCATTTCGTACTCTCAATTTGAATGGTCAAAAATGTTGCCCACTGCTCAACTCGCGTTAAACAATCGAAACAACTCTAGTTCAGGATTGAGCCCATTTTTTATAGAACATGGGTACCACGCAGAGCCGATCAAGTTAAGCTCTTCACTAAACAAAGCTAAAATAACGCATCCATCAAAGCTAGCAGAGAGGTTTGTAGCTCGAATTTTTGAAGCCCAAGAGTTTGCTGCCGCTGCAATGGCTTCAGCTCAACAGCAAATGGAGGAGCAGGCTAATCGTTCACGTGACCCATCTCCAGAATACAGAGTGGGTGATAGAGTATGGTTGAACCTGAAGAATGTACAGACACCACAGCCTAAGAAGAAATTAGCGTGGGTAAATGCCAAGTATAGAATCACGAAAATTATCTCACCTCATGTGGTTGAATTGGACGTGCCGTCTAGAATATTTCCTCGATTTCACGTGGAGCTGTTACGAAAATCAAGCTGTGATCCGTTGCCATCACAAAAACTAGACGACTCTCTGCCTGACCCCATATTGATAGAAAAAGATGATAGGAATATCGAGCCGGAACAAGAAGTGGAGCGTGTGTTGCGAGCTGAGCGGTTCCGTCGTGGCGGAGGCTGGGTGAGGCGGGTTCTGGTGAAATGGAAAGGATTTGCAGAACCGAATTGGGAAGACAGATCTGAATTGGAAGATGTCGAAGCACTTGATTTATTCGAAGCCAAGTTTGGAACCGGAGACGGAGTAGGGGAAGAGGAAGGTGCGCGCCAGGGTTTAAAAAAAAAAAAAAAATAAGAGAGGGGAGTAATGTTACGGGTTTTACCCGGTGTTAGTTGGCTGGGCTGACTTACGGGCCCAGCCTTGCATGTAAGTGGGATGTGGCAAATGATCTGTCTATGGCAACAGGTTAGACGCTTAGTAAGCGCTTAGGTAAGGTGGTCGTCAGCACACACCTTACATTGGCTCTGTCCCACTGAAGTGTTCTCTTCATAGAAAATATAGATTATTTTGTGGCAGCCATTGCGTGCAGCGTCCGTGATTCTCGTCCTTTTACAGTAGTGCCTTGCCTATTAAGGGATGAGGCACCTACTGCTTTGTTGGATTTTATCATAGGCTGGCGTTGTATAAATACTCGGATGTTCAGAATAGATAATTGTAGTTGTACAAGGAACGAAGCTAATCTACAAGCAGAGATCTAAATTTAAGTATTCTTGCTTAGGGTTACGCCATAGCTCTCACGTGATTACGCCCTAACTAGTTACCCCTGTGACACTACCCCCCCTTTAAACAAGAGCTTCACTCTTGTACCATGAGAAAAAAAAGATAAAGAGTAGCAATTAGATAAAAAGACAACACTCTCACTTGCGTTTTAGCCATGGCCGTGGTGCTCCTGCTTGTGAATTAAGTTTATGAAACTTCCAGAGTGCGTCATCACACCCCTTTAAATGCGATGCAGGTTCCCATGTTGTGTCGCTTGCAGTCCACTGAACTTGATAGTACCAACAATTATTTTGCATCTTTTTGTATCCTACAATTTTATCGAAGTGATATTCTACCACATCTCTCTGGCCATCTGTTCTTATAATTGTTCTGCCTTCATTTGCCTTTATATCCTCGTCTTCTTGCCCTGGTGCTCGCTCACTCGATCTCAATTGAACATTAGAGACGTGAAAAGTTGGATAAATATTTATATTTTGTGGTAGATCTACCGTTACGGTGTGTGGTGAGGTTCTTGTGACACGAAGTGGACCTTCCCATTGTGGGTTGAGTTTTTCAAGACGTCGACCCATTTTCCAGTTCTGAGTGCTTATCATAACCATATCTCCAACATGATATTTTGGTGCGTCCGAACAATGCAAATTTGCATTTTTTTCATAACGGTCTTGAGAAATCTTGGACAAGGTCTTAACATGATCTAGAATGACTTTAAATCTATTAGCTATTTCATGAGCCTTAAAATATTCTTTCCGCTGAGCTTCTGATGGCATTGGGGCTGCTGGTATTTGGGCTTCAATGACCAAATTTGGATTGTAGCCATAATTGGCAAAGAAAGGACTAACCCCTGTTGTTGAGGATATAGCATTATTCCCCGCAAATTCGGCTAGCGGCAGCCACATAGCCCAGTCATCTTGAGCCCAGTTTACATAAATTTGTAGAAATTGTTCTACTTCAGCATTGACCCGCTCTGTTTGTCCATTCGTTTCTGGGTGATATGCAGAAGAGGGCTTGAGAATAGTTCCCAGTCTTTGGGATAGAGATTTCCAGAATGTGAAGATAAACTGAGACCCTCGATCAGAGACAATCCGTTCTGATGAACCATGCAGCGACCAAATTATTTCGACAAATATTTCAGCAAGCTCCTCTGCGGATAAAGTTTCCGTTGGAAGAAAGTGACGCATTTTTGTAAGTCGATCTACAACAACAGCAATGTGTCGGAATTTTCGATGTCGAACTTCACATTCTGGCAATGGTGATATATAGTTGATGGAAATATCAGACCATGGTTTAAATGGTAATGGTAGTGGTTTAAGCAGACCGGTAGGAGCTTTTCTAGGTGTCTTAGTTTTAGTGCAAAGGAGACAGCCTTTACAAAACTTCCTTGCAGCGTCTGTCATACCGGGCCACCAGTACGTTCTATTTATTAAGTCAATAGTTCTCTCTCTTCTTGGGTGTCCGGCGGCTCCTGAATAGTGTGCTCTGTGAAGTACCTGAAGTTGGATTTCCTCATTGTCTGGTGGGATTACTAGACGGTCTCTATAATAAACGCGTCCAGCTACTATTCGACATTCACTAAATGCGATTTTTAACAGTCTCGCAAGCGAAGGTTTCCAGCATTTAACGGTAGAATTGGATAGATCAGTTATTTTATCTTGCATAATGAAGGAGTTGTTGTATGCGTTCGAGATCAAATCATCGATTGGTTGAGAGACGTCTATTTTGTACATTTTAATGGATTTCAAATGGGCAAAACTGTGATCAAATTTGGAAGCTGGAATCAAAGGAACGCGTCTTGCGGAAAGGCGGTCATCTAAAATATCCTTCAGAGCATCTTGCGGCCTTCGACTCAAGGCATCAGCTCGGGTATTTACTGTACCTGGCCGATATATAAGCTGGAAGTTGAATCGGGATAAGAATTCCGCCCATTGCATTTGCCTTTGATTTAAATCCTTAGTTGTCTGAAAAGTTTGGAGATTTTTATGATCTGTTAGTATTTCAAATTGGGATTGTAGTCCTTCTAACTCTGGGCGCCATTCTTCTAGTGATTTGATAACACTGAGTAATTCCTTATCATAAATATCATAATTGCACTCTTGAGCTGAATATTTGGACGAAAAATATGCGACAGGTCTAAGTTCGCTTCCAACGCATTGTGATAAAGTACTACCACATGCCCAATTACTTGCATCCACTTCCACAACAGTTTTTCTTGACCAATCAGAGACTGCGAGAGAAGGAGCTTTGCTGAATACCTCCCGTAAACTTTGAAATGCAGACGAACAAATAGAAGTCCAGGTCCAAACAGCGTCTTTTTTAGTGAGGCCGTATAGAGGGTGCGCCAATTCAGAAAAATTGCGTATAAAACAGCAGTAAAAATTTGCAAACCCCAAAAATCGTTGGAGTTGTTGTTTTGAAGTTGGAGGTTCCCATTCTAGTATAGCTTTGACTTTCTCCTGATCCATCTCAATACCTCCAGGTGTAATAATAAGACCAAGTTATTTAGTCTTTGTAGTATGGAAGTCACATTTATCTATATCAATTTGAAGCCCTGCGGGCGAAGCCGTTTCAGTACCTCTCTAACATGCTTGACATGTTCCTCTATAGAATTTGAAAAAATTATGATATCAATCAGGTAGGCTGTGGCATATTTATCTAATACATTGTATAATATATCGTTAATATACCGTTGAAATGTCGCGGGTGCACCACTTAATCCGAAGGATGTCACTAGTTGTTTGTAGAGGCCAAAACGGGTTATGAAGACTGTCAGCCATTCGTGGCCTTCTGCTATCATGATTCTATTGAAGGCTGAAACAACGTCAACTTTTGTAAATATTTTTGCCCCACAAATAAGGTCCAGAGTTTCCTTGATGAGTGGAAGAGGATATCGGTTTTTCATTGTGATATTATTTATACCACGAAAGTCATGACAAATACAAATACTTCCTCCTGGATTTTGGCTAGAAGATTTGGGCTTGCAATAGGCAATGTTGATGGTCTTATCCATCCTTTACCCAATTGATCGTCCAACCAGCGTTTGATGACATGCAGCTCTGATGGAGAACAGGGACGTGCTCTAGATCTAGGAAATTTGTGGTTTCCTGGTAAGAGCTTTATCTTATGATCATAAGAACAATGGGGGGGAAGATTTGTGGCCTCCTGGGGAAACGCTACATCTGCTATATTGTGATAAACTTTGGGGATTTTCATCTTTATTTCCTCCATAGAGGGAGGACGAAAATTAGCCTTCTTAAAAAATTAACTACATCTTCATCAGTGACTCTGTGTAGCTTTGTATTGTTAGTATCAAATATTAAATCTATAAATTCATGAAAATAATTGGGGAATCTAGTTTTCCACTCACGAGGATTTCCCTGTCCTCGGAGTAATTTCTGGTATTCATCCTCAACTAAGTCTAGAACCTTGATATCGGTTTCTCGCTCTTCCCCTAATTTTTCGAGTTCATCTGCCATAATTTGCATTACCTGCACACCTTTTTGTCTTGAAAATTGAAAATATCCTGGTGCTTTGAGAATACGGATGTCATTAAAATTCACTTCATCAAAGACTTCTAGCGGAGAATGTAGCATTTCATGCTTATTCTTCGTCGCTTGTTTGACCCGTTTACCAACAATAGATTTGACTTGAATTGGACTCGTCGATGCCAGTGTAGTCGGAAGCTCCGGTGCATCATTCTCGGGTACAGTGACATGTTCATGATCGATAACTTCCTCAAAATAAGGTGACTTATAATTTGAATTTCCGGGAATAAAGCAGTTACTTAAGCAAAATTCTTTGTCAAATTTAACTGACTTCAATTGCCAGTCAATGGAAGGATTATGACGCTCCAGCCATGGAAATCCCAGAATAACATCATGTTCGGGTCCTAGTGTGGTAACCAGGGCATCCACTTCCTCGAAATGATTGCTTAATTCTAAGGAACCAGAAACACGATCCGTTATTAGCTCCGAAACACATCCGTCAGCTAAATAGAGAGGGCGAGGACGTGTAAGGGGTATTAGGGATAGTTTATTTGCAATTGCCCAAGCTTTTCTTACAAACATGAACTCGGTGCTACCAGTATCAAGAAGTATAGACACAGAGAAAGAAATTTTGCGCTGTACTGTAGAGTGAAAGTTTCCAGATAATGATATAGAATTTTTGCCAACTTTATTTAAGATTATAGGCTTTCTAATAGTTGAATCCTGATGTACACATTTTCTCTGTAAATCAACAAACTTTTGTACATTGACGCCCCGCACGCGACTTAATGCCGGGGCTCTCCATTTCCCTGACTCCAAGGAGCGTTCCTATCTGTTTAATGACTTAACGATCCAATGATCAATATGTATTTCCTTAGAACTAATGACTAATTGTGTTGATGAGTAATGAGGTACCCGTTTGGGAATGGCGTTAGGAGACAGGGGGTTTTACGGTTTATAGATGTTTCCTTCTAGGTAGACAGGGGAGATAGATCAATTTTTATACGTACCATAATTATTACTGCTACATCAAGCTTGTGATATCAATTACCACCAAAGTATTCCGACACTGATCAGTTTTCCGAATTCAGATCAGAATACCTGTGAAGAGAGAAACAAATAAGTCCAGTCCCTGATAAAGGCCTCTGTTCAATTTGTTTTTGCTAAGGAATATATTTTGAAAGTTGTCCCCTGAAAAAGGCCCTCGTCTTCCAGTCTATATTCAAGAAATCAAACCCTGATAAAGGCACTTGATTTTGCGTCCATCACGCACTCATACACGCATTCCGAACTTGAATAAATTCTCAATTTAATAGGAAATTATCTCCATACCCTCTATACCCTCGATCTTACTGTCAATTCTGCATAGTCAAATCTTTGCATTTCCGATTTTTCTTCCCACGCTGAAAATCCCACTATAACATACCTATATACCCAGATAACTTACGCAATGGCAGAAACAAGCGTTAAGAATGACATCGCCTCATCCGGACAAGAAGACCAACAAAGGTCTGTAAATAATTATATAAGGGAAAAGATGCGTGAATTTTCGGAATTCAATTTTAAGGATGATAATCTTTGGGAGTATTGTGGTTATGAGCTTGGGTTAGTGTCACTATGCATGCTGACCTTGTACGAGTATATAGATTGATGAGTTCAGGTTGTGGTTGAAGGTGTATCTGAGGTTCACTGTATTAAATTATTCTTTACTAATTGTGTGCCGAGCACTCGCTACTTATACTCATGTGCGGCCGCTAGTCGGCTCCTGACCACATGAGCTTTCTCCTGCAGATATCCCAAACGATACAGGAACTACACGAACAGCGTAAACATCTAATCACGTTATGTACATGCAAGTATCCTAGCTGTATAACATGCCCATCACAACAGGGAGGCATACAAAGATGAATTTTCGCACTTCACTGAAGCTGATTTCAAGGCTGCATCACTTTCAGTTCAACGTGGTCTTCGACTTTACCTGAGGTCAAACGGAGTTTGGGTAGAATGGGACAGAAAGAGAAATACTACAATCGCCAAGTCCTTACACAACACTTTGATGGAAAAAATACCATCTGAATGGGCTTTTGAAGAAGTTTCCAATTAAAACGAAACTTTTAATTCAATTAAAATTTTACATCTCATGAAAAACAGTACATCCAAACAACCGACTCTTGTAAAAGACAAAGTAACCTCTTCCTCGACTACTTCAGCCGACACTGCCTCGAACAAATATCAATCTAACTCGCTTCCATCCTCATCACAACCACCTGCCGATTATGCGAGAGAATTAGCAAATCTTTCGAAGATGTATGAGCCTGACTTGAAGTACCACGGCGAAGATGATACGTTTGATTTCAAGGTAAATATCTTCATGGAATTATGTGAAAAGTCTGGGATACCGGAACAACTACACGCGAAAGCATATTCGACTATGATTAGCAGCCCGGCCCTAACTCACTACAATTCTATCACATCAAACGGACATTGGAAGGATTTTGATAATTTGTGCACTGCAACAAAAGAATATTTCGAAGGTCCAGAAACAAAATGAAACAGGTTAGCCAGATGGGAAGCTCTCTCCTTAACCCGACTCATAATGGAAAATGAAGGCAAAGGCAAATCAGTCCAAGAATGCCTAATGCTGCTGGTAAAAGAACTTCGATTTTTGCAACTAAGTTTCGACCCTGAGTATAGGACAGACAAGCATCTACATCTTAAACTTATAAATGCTTGTCGAGGAGTCCAAGCTTGTCAACTTGCATGCTTTAAGCCAAGTGAGACTCTAAGCGGTTTAATAAACGACCTCCAGGCGTCAATATGTACAGCCGAGGCAAACAATGAGGTGTCTACAACGCAACTTTTAACTAACCGGCGTTTTCATAAAGCTAATAAATTTAACCACAACCGACCATCACTAAAACCACCCATGAATCGACACACATGCCAAACACAGCCTTCTAACAAGAGATGTTACGTTTGTAACCGTCAGGGGTGTTGGTCGCACAGTCATTCAACCGCAGAGCAAGAAGAAGCTAGAAATAGTTTCAAGAAAAAACTGCTGCAACGTTTTGAAAATAAAGCCGAACAATTTATCGCGGAATTGGAAGGCTGTTGTAATTAAGGCAGCAACATGACTGCAGTAGACAAATAGTTCATATTGTTACGGGATTAATCCCTTGTGTTTGTACTGTCTGCGCCAGTACGGTAAGGATGGAATATAGGGCCTAGCCAGCTACGGGGTCTACCAACGTTGCGGTCTGGATATGGTTGCTTAGCAACATAGATTGTTATGATCGGCGCTGACAATTACAATTCCTTATGTATACAGCGAGAAGTAGGAAATCTTCTTTCTCTAGATTTCATTAATTAACTGATTTATTCTGGACTTGCTCTGCTGTATACCAACACCAATTGATCCGGCGACAAATTAATGAAATCTCTCTCTCTAAACTAACCCTTTATCAGCGCATGAAGATACGTGTTCCGTCTGATATAGAATCATCTCCAGCTCACTCCAGCGAATCCTCTGAAGACGAATTTTACAATACCGTAGAAATTCTTGATAACTTACCACCCAACAGCCTAATGAACGACTCATCTCAGTTCCGTTCCACCCATGAATCCTCAAGCAACCAAATGATGAGGGACGTGAATTTTGGCAGGTGGGATGGAGCGGCTCTTACATGGCCTACTCATCATCAGCTTCTTCAGGTCCAATGCGAGGTATACGCACCATTTCTAGTCACAGAGATCGCAATTTGTATGAAGATTTACGAAAGTATTCCGGAACCACAGCGTCAGCGAATTCGAAGTCACTGGATGAAGTATGGAACCCACACAGTGAGTTACAACTGGAGGGAATTCTTAGGAAAATGTAACGAGGCATACTTTGACAAGGTTGGTGCTGAAAAAGCTGAACTTAAGCTACACTCGATGAAACAAGGTGAAGCCCAAATCTTCAGACAGTTTCTACAAGAGTGGGAGCTTCAATTCGAATATGCTGGAGGTCACGAATGGCCAGAAAGACTTAAAGTAAACCAGCTTCGCAGATCGATCAGTGAGAAGCTTCTTGACAAGATCGACGCCTTAAAGATGCCCAAAGATAACTACCATGCCTGGGTCGAGGACGTGGCCGAAGTAGCCTCGAATATCGAAATGCGGGATAATTTCGTTCGTAAGGGAGAGTCCCAAATTACTCAATATACTACCCGAAACAAGATTGCTCAGAGTGAGACTGCCCAATCACGGCCAAATTTCACAGATAAAGCGCTACCTTTCACACCAGCATCCAGGATGGACCATGAAGGGGATATAGTAATGGGTGGTATGAAGGTCGATTTGAATGAGCTAGCCGTCTTGATCACATCTTTGAATACAAAACCCAATGGTAAGCGGAATGGGAGTAAAACCCTGGAGCCAAAACCACCTGCACCTTGGCGAAGTGAAAAAGAGTTTAATACCCTTCGTGAAAGAGATGTGTGTCTGAGATGTGAAAAACCTGGACACATTTCGCGATTCTGCAGGAAATTTGGACCCCCTAAGCGGCCCACCGAAATCAATAACATGCAGGAGTTGAGTCATTTCTTGGAGCAGGATATGTCGGGAAAAGATTAACCTCCAGTCACAGTCGCGACTGGAGAGGAAGGGGATTGAAGACAGATAGTAAAATGGATAAAAATAAAATACACGATATAATTGGCAAATTACACGGCAAACCAGTTTTAATTGATGCAATAATTAATTCTACATGTATTCCTGCGTTAGTCGATTTAGGTTGCACAATTTATTCAGTTTTAAGTGATTCTATTGCAACACGTCTCAACCTCCCGCGCCAAAAAGTTCCCCCTAGAGAGCTCAAACTAGCAAAAGATTCTGATAAAGATACGAAATTGATAGTAGACGAGATCTGCTGGGCAGATATCGACTTAGATGGGAAGTGCAGTACCATTTGTGGGTATGTCATTCCTGGACTAGCACATGATATAATTCTCGGAGAGCCATGGATGAGGTACAACGACGTTGTATACAGAGCTCGAGATAGAGTGTTATTCCTAGAAAGAGAAAAGCACATCATTCGCACCCATGGTTCGACATCTCCTACAGTTAAGGTTGAAATGATCCGACATACAGCAATGTCAGCTTTCTTAAGAAGAGCAGAGAAACAGCAGGGTCTTGGAGAAGACAGGAAAACTATATCGGTGTACGCAGCATCAGTCAATGATATCAATAAAATGCTGGCACCTAAAAGACAATTTTCTCGACAAGAAATAAAAGCCAAACTCCCTGAACAGCTACGCCACCATTTTTCAATATTTGAAGCTGACAAAAATGATGAAACTGATCTACCACCCCTTCGAAAAGGCGTAGATCTGGCTATTGAAATCGAAAAGGATGAGCAGGGGCGGGCTAAGGATCTTCCGCGAGGTCCAATATATGGTATGTCACGGGATGAGCTGCTATGTCTCAGAAAGGAAATTACTCAGCTTCTCGATCGTAACTGGATCAGAGCTAGTAGCTCGCCAGGAGGAGCTCCTGTCCTGTTTGTAAAGAAACCCGGCGGAGGATTACGATTCTGTGTTGACTATCGGTCCTTGAACGCAATTACCAAAAAAGACAGGTACCCCTTCCTCTAATCAAAGAAACTTTTCAATCTATCTCTACGGCAAGCTGGTTCTCGAAAGTTGATGTCAGCGCAGCCTTCCATCGACTCAGAATTAAAGAGGGAGATGAATGGAAAACAGCATTTCAAACTAGGCTGGGCAAGTTCGAATGGTTAGTAATGCCTTTTGGCTTAACAGGTGCCCCTGCAGCATGGCAAAGATGGATAAATAGCCTGTTGCACGGGTATCTTGATGAATTCTGCACCGCCTATCTCGACGATGTGCTTATCTGGAGCGATGGATCAGAAAATGATCATCTAGAAAAAGTAAACAAAATCCTTGAGCGCCTGGCGAGCGTGGGATTAAAATTAGATTTAAAAAAGTGTGACTTTGCTGTAAAAGAGGTAAAGTATCTCGGATTCATTGTTACCGCAGGAAAAGGTATTTCAGTCGATCCAGAAAAAATCGAGGCTATCAAGAGATGGGATCTACCTCGAACCCAAACTGGAGTGCGTAGCTTCTTAGGCTTTGCAAATTTTTACCGAGATTTTATAGATGAGTTCGCAAGCTTGAGCGCTCCCCTCCAGCGTTACACCAAAAAGGAGTTCTCTGGGAAAGGAAAAATTCAATTAGATCATCAAGCTCGTCAATCTTTCGAGAAACTGAAGAATTACTTTATATCCGCACCAATACTTGCGCTATTTGACCCAGAACGCAAAACAGTACTCGAGACTGACTGTTCAGGATGGGCGATGGGTGCTTGCCTGTCTCAATGGGATTCATCTGGAAGATTACGGCCCATTGGATACTTTTCAAAAAAATTGTCGCCCTGTGAATGCAACTATGATATCCATGACAAGGAATTATTGGCTATTGTTCGGGCAGTAGAGTTTTGGAGATCAGAATTAATGTCGCTAAAACACGACATTGAAATACTGACTGATCATAAAAACTTGCAGTACTTCATGAATAAAAGGACCCTTTCAGAGAGACAAATAAGATGGAAATCATTGCTTGATGATCTGCCAGGGATTAAGCTGAACTATAGACCAGGTAAAGACGCCGTCAGGCCGGACGCTCTATCAAGACTTGAACAAGATACCCCAAAAGATGCCAACGACTCCCGACTCCTTCACCGCCACATGCAGCTAATTCCAAATAATTGGATAGAACCTAAATTTCAGGTACCAATCAATAATATTCGTACCTCAATTGTGAATTATAATGCGCCGTTTGAAGATATGGAGCTCGTTCGTCTCTGGGAGATAGGTGTCCAGGTGGATGGTCAATTTAGAGATATTACAAAAGCTCTGAAAGAGGACAAGAGATGCTTCCCCCCTTCGGTAAAGTCCAAAATTTCCATTTCAGAATGCTTGATAGACCAAAATAATCACATCAGATGGAGAAATCGACTTCTAATTCCCGAATATGAGCCTCTGCAGACAGCGTTAATACATAAAGCACACGACTCACCAGTAACAGGACATCCTGGACGAGAAGTAACGTTGAGTATTCTGAATAGAGACTTCTACTGGCCTCATATGAGCAATATGGTACGACAATTCGTACGTAACTGCGACACTTGTGGTCGAACGCACGTATGGCGGGATAAAAAACGCGGATTTCTCAAACCATTGCCCATTCCAGAGCGTTTCCATCAAGAATTGTCTATTGATTTTATGACAGATTTACCTGCTAATAATAACCAGCCACGCTACTTAATGGTGATAACAGATAGATTGAGTAAAGAGATTATCCTCGAGGCTATGGACACAATGGCTGCCGAATCCTGCGCAAATATATTCTTAAATTGCTTCTACCGATTTCATGGTTTCCCCAAAGCCATAACTTCTGATCGCGGAAGCAACTGGGTTGGAGACTTTTGGAGGCGACTTTGTGAACGGACTGGCATACAACAGCGACTCTCCACAGCCTTCCATCCGCAAACCGATGGAGCGACTGAAAGGGCTAACCAGGAAGTTCAGGCTTACCTCCGTGCATTTGTCACTTATTCTCAGACTGACTGGTCAGAACTACTTCCTGCAGCTCAGTTGGCACTAAATAATAGAGATTCTTCGCTTGGATATAGCCCATTTTTTCTAATACATGGATATCATGTTCCAGCTCTTCAAACTAGCGAGACAAATCTTACTCAGTGCACCTCCTCAAAAGCCCGTAAAGCAGATAGCCTAGTTAAAAAACTCGAGGAAGGCCAAGCTTTAGCTCAAGCTTCCATGGCGTGGCGTCAGCAGATAATGGAAGATACTGCAAATAGAGGTCGACAACAGGCAGAAATCTTTAGAGAAGGCGACTGTGTATGGCTTAACTTAAAAAACATCTCAACGCCAAGACCTTCGAAGAAACTCGCTTGGTTGCACGCAAAATATAGGGTCCTGAAGATAATCTCTCCCCATGTGATCGAGTTAGATGTCCCAATAGGTATTCATCCTCGCTTCCATGTCGATATGCTAAAGAAGGCTGCCAATGATCCATTACCTTCGCAACAGCAAGACGACAATCAACCAGCACCGGCTGATACTTCAGTACCACGGAATGAACAAGAGTTTGAAATTGAGAGGATCCTCAAGGCCGAGAATGTACGTCGTGGAAGGGGAAAACGACGCGTAGTACTTGTAAAGTGGAAAGGACAGTTGGAGCCAACCTGGGAACCACGTTCAGAAGTTGAGAATACCGTCGCTCTCGAAATTTTCGAGAAAAGATATGGAGCCACCGATAACGTTGGAGAAAAAAATATTGGTATGTATACTGGTGTGCGAAGACATTCTAAATAGGGGGGTAATGTTACGGGATTAATCCCTTGTGTTTGTACTGTCTGCGCCAGTACGGTAAGGATGGAATATAGGGCCTAGCCAGCTACGGGGTCTACCAACGTTGCGGTCTGGATATGGTTGCTTAGCAACATAGATTGTTATGATCGGCGCTGACAATTACAATTCCTTATGTATACAGCGAGAAGTAGGAAATCTTCTTTCTCTAGATTTCATTAATTAACTGATTTATTCTGGACTTGCTCTGCTGTATACCAACACCAATTGATCCGGCGACACATATTAGAATAATATGCACTGACGCCATGAGATATGATTAACTGTATGAATATTGGCTTTGATTACGTAGATAGAGACTTAAGTCATGTGATTTAATTAGCGAAGTGCTGGGGGAACTGCTATTTGGCAGGAAGGTAATTGAGAGAGAGGACACACACACACATACACACTTTTTCGTACCTGTTTCAAACCTCTCGTGCTAGCACAATAATCTACCGGTGATATACCGACACTGATCAGTGATCCGTAACATCGGTCACAGATCTGTACGCGGTTACCAATCGAAGGAACGTCCCTTGGAGTCGTCGACCTTGTCTGAACTGAGCTCCGACGTGTCAAGCCCAAGGAGCATTAAGTATTCGCTCTTCTTGCTTCTGCGTCCATCAACGCACCCCGTCAATTAAGCACTAAGTATTCGCTCTTCTTGCTTCGCGTCAATCACGCAATTAACTATTGAAAAAAAAAAAAAAAAAATGTCTAACTCATCAGCAGAACAAAAATCACTGGGGACTACGGAAGAGATCACAGCATATGTCAAAAACAGACTGGAGTTATATAAAGCCAAAGGTGCAAAAGATGACTCGCTTTGGGAAAGATGGTTAGAGGATTTCGAAAACTGGGACGTAGACCAGTTCAGCAAGATCAATTCAGATCTTAGGAGGGAATTCCGAGACTTCCTAATTTCTCGTGGAGTATACATGACACCAAATCCAAAAGGGAAACATATCGATCAACAACTAGCCACAGAAGTGAAGAGGGAGGAGTTTCATGAATGGACTCCTGAAGAACTTATTTACTACAGGAAGAAAAACCCTTTTGGCGTAAGCACACGATGCGATCCCAAAGATCCAAACTACGTTGAAGAAGAAAGCATACTTGGGGCCACCGCAGAGTATAAAAAGTACCAAGATTTTAGAGTTGATAACAAGGAGCGGATAAAAGATCAAACTGAAGCAGAAAAAGGAAAGGGAAAAGAAAGGAGTGGACAAACCACTGACGACAGCAACTATGCTGCAATTTACAGCAAAAGCAGCGGAAAACCACACAACCCTACATCATCACCATCATCAACTCCAGTAATTCTACCATCAACTACCCATAGAAATGAGACACATTGGGAAGATCGCCACTGCACAAGAGTAGACAACTAGAATCCCTCGTGAGGATGTATAAAGAAGAAGACAAGTACAGTGATGGGACTGATAGCTTTGATTACAAGCGAAAGATTTTTCTCAACAACTGTAATAACGCCTGTGTCGAGAAGAAATACCTGAAGGACGCTTTAACCATAATGTTTACCGGCGATGCCAGTGAAAAATATCTGGATCTCACATTGCACGATGAAAATTTATCTTTCGACGAGCGATGTAACATTATCAAATCACACTATGAAACAGTCCACTGGGTAAACAGACGTGAAACAATTTGGAACACTCTCAATTTAATTGAAGAAATGCGGAAAAGTCCAGATAAACTTCAAGCTTTCAACAATCTCGAAAAAGAACTTCGTCGTGTTCAAAGGGGACTCGAATCCCACACTGGTGATGCTGCATTGCGAACCAGAATTATCAATGCTTGCTCTGGAGTTGCAGACCTACACTTTGTTTTATTCTCTCCGGCAAAAACAGCAGAAGGTGTTTGTGCAGATATACGAGCGAGATTTATGCAATTATCACTATCCGGCACATCAATTTCTCAATATCATCAGCTCAGTCACGTTGAACATAATAGCTTTGATAACTCTTATTTAGCTGAGCGGCAGTACCAACCAGTGAGAGGAAGTAGTACAGGTAGAGGAAGCCAAAATTTTCGTGGAAGAAGAAAAATAGGATCAGGACCTAGTATGGTAAAGTCAACCTGGAATAAACGCTGCATTGTGTGTAAAAAGACAAATTGTTGGTCTTCTGAACACACACCGGAAGAGCAGAGAGCAGCGTTTGAAAAAATTAAAAAGACGTACCCCTCAAAGACGAAAACGCCGTACAACAATTTGTCCTGCAATTCGAAGGAGAATCTCTAGACGCTGAGTTACACCATTTTTTAGCTGTAAACGAGCTCACTGACGAGCCAGAATCTGAGGATGGATACTGTTACCAAGAAGAAAGTCAAAATTTTCTTATTTCAGAAATTGGAGGGAAAAATGTCGCGGGCTACCTTCAAGACCTAACAACTTTCCACAAATTTACAGCACCAAAAACGAAATATGCAGCATCAAAACAAGAAGAAAAAAATAACAGTTGCATCACTAGACTTCGATTTTCCTGGTGTCAATAAAAGCTTCGATTTGGAGACAGATACCCCTGCAGTTTTTCATTTGTTCAGAAATGTATTTTCTATTGGTAATGACTATAATGAAAGATACGATGAAAGAGTTTTCCATGGCGTTTTGGTCGATACAGGTGCAGCGGTCTTCCACAGTTGGAGTTGGACAAGCAAAGCACTTAAGCATTTACAAAAGGAGTTAAAGGTCGATAGAACAAGGGCTGGAGAGGTAAAAATATCGGGAATTGGCGACGGCGTTTTTATTTCTATTGGTTCTATTACTTTGGATACGCCCGTCGGCAGAGTTACGTTTCACATTTTACCCTGCAATACACCGTTTTTGCTCGGCTTACAAGACATGACACGATTAGGTGTCACACCTGATGTGCAGAAAAACGTCATGATCAAAAACCAAAAGCCAGTAGCAGCTCTCATTCGAAAATACGGCCATCTATGGATGACACTCGCCACTTCCAGTCTTTATTTATTTACGATCTAATAATGAACCTATTTGTTACTTAACAGAACAACAAATTAGGACATGTCACCGTCGATGGGGACATCCATCAGCTTCTAGAATGTGGAAAATTTTTCGGCGAGCTGGTCATGACATTGACATAAAAATCATTGACCGGATATCCANGCGACAAATTAATGAAATCTCTCTCTCTAAACTAACCCTTTATCAGCGCATGAAGATACGTGTTCCGTCTGATATAGAATCATCTCCAGCTCACTCCAGCGAATCCTCTGAAGACGAATTTTACAATACCGTAGAAATTCTTGATAACTTACCACCCAACAGCCTAATGAACGACTCATCTCAGTTCCGTTCCACCCATGAATCCTCAAGCAACCAAATGATGAGGGACGTGAATTTTGGCAGGTGGATGGAGCGGCTCTTACATGGCCTACTCATCATCAGCTTCTTCAGGTCCAATGCGAGGTATACGCACCATTTCTAGTCACAGAGATCGCAATTTGTATGAAGATTTACGAAAGTATTCCGGAACCACAGCGTCAGCGAATTCGAAGTCACTGGATGAAGTATGGAACCCACACAGTGAGTTACAACTGGAGGGAATTCTTAGGAAAATGTAACGAGGCATACTTTGACAAGGTTGGTGCTGAAAAAGCTGAACTTAAGCTACACTCGATGAAACAAGGTGAAGCCCAAATCTTCAGACAGTTTCTACAAGAGTGGGAGCTTCAATTCGAATATGCTGGAGGTCACGAATGGCCAGAAAGACTTAAAGTAAACCAGCTTCGCAGATCGATCAGTGAGAAGCTTCTTGACAAGATCGACGCCTTAAAGATGCCCAAAGATAACTACCATGCCTGGGTCGAGGACGTGGCCGAAGTAGCCTCGAATATCGAAATGCGGGATAATTTCGTTCGTAAGGGGAGTCCCAAATTACTCAATATACTACCCGAACAAGATTGCTCAGAGTGAGACTGCCCAATCACGGCCAAATTTCGCAGATAAAGCGCTACCTTTCACACCAGCATCCAGGATGGACCATGAAGGGGATATAGTAATGGGTGGTATGAAGGTCGATTTGAATGAGCTAGCCGTCTTGATCACATCTTTGAATACAAAACCCAATGGTAAGCGGAATGGGAGTAAAACCCTGGAGCCAAAACCACCTGCACCTTGGCGAAGTGAAAAAGAGTTTAATACCCTTCGTGAAAGAGATGTGTGTCTGAGATGTGAAAAACCTGGACACATTTCGCGATTCTGCAGGAAATTTGGACCCCCTAAGCGGCCCACCGAAATCAATAACATGCAGGAGTTGAGTCATTTCTTGGCAGGATATGTCGGGAAAAGATTAACCTCCAGTCACAGTCGCGACTGGAGAGGAAGGGGATTGAAGACAGATAGTAAAATGGATAAAAATAAAATACACGATATAATTGGCAAATTACACGGCAAACCAGTTTTAATTGATGCAATAATTAATTCTACATGTATTCCTGCGTTAGTCGATTTAGGTTGCACAATTTATTCAGTTTTAAGTGATTCTATTGCAACACGTCTCAACCTCCCGCGCCAAAAAGTTCCCCCTAGAGAGCTCAAACTAGCAAAAGATTCTGATAAAGATACGAAATTGATAGTAGACGAGATCTGCTGGGCAGATATCGACTTAGATGGGAAGTGCAGTACCATTTGTGGGTATGTCATTCCTGGACTAGCACATGATATAATTCTCGGAGAGCCATGGATGAGGTACAACGACGTTGTATACAGAGCTCGAGATAGAGTGTTATTCCTAGAAAGAGAAAAGCACATCATTCGCACCCATGGTTCGACATCTCCTACAGTTAAGGTTGAAATGATCCGACATACAGCAATGTCAGCTTTCTTAAGAAGAGCAGAGAAACAGCAGGGTCTTGGAGAAGACAGGAAAACTATATCGGTGTACGCAGCATCAGTCAATGATATCAATAAAACTGGCACCTAAAAGACAATTTTCTCGACAAGAAATAAAAGCCAAACTCCCTGAACAGCTACGCCACCATTTTTCAATATTTGAAGCTGACAAAAATGATGAAACTGATCTACCACCCCTTCGAAAAGGCGTAGATCTGGCTATTGAAATCGAAAAGGATGAGCAGGGGCGGGCTAAGGATCTTCCGCGAGGTCCAATATATGGTATGTCACGGGATGAGCTGCTATGTCTCAGAAAGGAAATTACTCAGCTTCTCGATCGTAACTGGATCAGAGCTAGTAGCTCGCCAGGAGGAGCTCCTGTCCTGTTTGTAAAGAAACCCGGCGGAGGATTACGATTCTGTGTTGACTATCGGTCCTTGAACGCAATTACCAAAAAAGACAGGTACCCCTTCCTCTAATCAAAGAAACTTTTCAATCTATCTCTACGGCAAGCTGGTTCTCGAAAGTTGATGTCAGCGCAGCCTTCCATCGACTCAGAATTAAAGAGGGAGATGAATGGAAAACAGCATTTCAAACTAGGCTGGGCAAGTTCGAATGGTTAGTAATGCCTTTTGGCTTAACAGGTGCCCCTGCAGCATGGCAAAGATGGATAAATAGCCTGTTGCACGGGTATCTTGATGAATTCTGCACCGCCTATCTCGACGATGTGCTTATCTGGAGCGATGGATCAGAAAATGATCATCTAGAAAAAGTAAACAAAATCCTTGAGCGCCTGGCGAGCGTGGGATTAAAATTAGATTTAAAAAAGTGTGACTTTGCTGTAAAAGAGGTAAAGTATCTCGGATTCATTGTTACCGCAGGAAAAGGTATTTCAGTCGATCCAGAAAAAATCGAGGCTATCAAGAGATGGGATCTACCTCGAACCCAAACTGGAGTGCGTAGCTTCTTAGGCTTTGCAAATTTTTACCGAGATTTTATAGATGAGTTCGCAAGCTTGAGCGCTCCCCTCCAGCGTTACACCAAAAAGGAGTTCTCTGGGAAAGGAAAAATTCAATTAGATCATCAAGCTCGTCAATCTTTCGAGAAACTGAAGAATTACTTTATATCCGCACCAATACTTGCGCTATTTGACCCAGAACGCAAAACAGTACTCGAGACTGACTGTTCAGGATGGGCGATGGGTGCTTGCCTGTCTCAATGGGATTCATCTGGAAGATTACGGCCCATTGGATACTTTTCAAAAAAATTGTCGCCCTGTGAATGCAACTATGATATCCATGACAAGGAATTATTGGCTATTGTTCGGGCAGTAGAGTTTTGGAGATCAGAATTAATGTCGCTAAAACACGACATTGAAATACTGACTGATCATAAAAACTTGCAGTACTTCATGAATAAAAGGACCCTTTCAGAGAGACAAATAAGATGGAAATCATTGCTTGATGATCTGCCAGGGATTAAGCTGAACTATAGACCAGGTAAAGACGCCGTCAGGCCGGACGCTCTATCAAGACTTGAACAAGATACCCCAAAAGATGCCAACGACTCCCGACTCCTTCACCGCCACATGCAGCTAATTCCAAATAATTGGATAGAACCTAAATTTCAGGTACCAATCAATAATATTCGTACCTCAATTGTGAATTATAATGCGCCGTTTGAAGATATGGAGCTCGTTCGTCTCTGGGAGATAGGTGTCCAGGTGGATGGTCAATTTAGAGATATTACAAAAGCTCTGAAAGAGGACAAGAGATGCTTCCCCCCTTCGGTAAAGTCCAAAATTTCCATTTCAGAATGCTTGATAGACCAAAATAATCACATCAGATGGAGAAATCGACTTCTAATTCCCGAATATGAGCCTCTGCAGACAGCGTTAATACATAAAGCACACGACTCACCAGTAACAGGACATCCTGGACGAGAAGTAACGTTGAGTATTCTGAATAGAGACTTCTACTGGCCTCATATGAGCAATATGGTACGACAATTCGTACGTAACTGCGACACTTGTGGTCGAACGCACGTATGGCGGGATAAAAAACGCGGATTTCTCAAACCATTGCCCATTCCAGAGCGTTTCCATCAAGAATTGTCTATTGATTTTATGACAGATTTACCTGCTAATAATAACCAGCCACGCTACTTAATGGTGATAACAGATAGATTGAGTAAAGAGATTATCCTCGAGGCTATGGACACAATGGCTGCCGAATCCTGCGCAAATATATTCTTAAATTGCTTCTACCGATTTCATGGTTTCCCCAAAGCCATAACTTCTGATCGCGGAAGCAACTGGGTTGGAGACTTTTGGAGGCGACTTTGTGAACGGACTGGCATACAACAGCGACTCTCCACAGCCTTCCATCCGCAAACCGATGGAGCGACTGAAAGGGCTAACCAGGAAGTTCAGGCTTACCTCCGTGCATTTGTCACTTATTCTCAGACTGACTGGTCAGAACTACTTCCTGCAGCTCAGTTGGCACTAAATAATAGAGATTCTTCGCTTGGATATAGCCCATTTTTTCTAATACATGGATATCATGTTCCAGCTCTTCAAACTAGCGAGACAAATCTTACTCAGTGCACCTCCTCAAAAGCCCGTAAAGCAGATAGCCTAGTTAAAAAACTCGAGGAAGGCCAAGCTTTAGCTCAAGCTTCCATGGCGTGGCGTCAGCAGATAATGGAAGATACTGCAAATAGAGGTCGACAACAGGCAGAAATCTTTAGAGAAGGCGACTGTGTATGGCTTAACTTAAAAAACATCTCAACGCCAAGACCTTCGAAGAAACTCGCTTGGTTGCACGCAAAATATAGGGTCCTGAAGATAATCTCTCCCCATGTGATCGAGTTAGATGTCCCAATAGGTATTCATCCTCGCTTCCATGTCGATATGCTAAAGAAGGCTGCCAATGATCCATTACCTTCGCAACAGCAAGACGACAATCAACCAGCACCGGCTGATACTTCAGTACCACGGAATGAACAAGAGTTTGAAATTGAGAGGATCCTCAAGGCCGAGAATGTACGTCGTGGAAGGGGAAAACGACGCGTAGTACTTGTAAAGTGGAAAGGACAGTTGGAGCCAACCTGGGAACCACGTTCAGAAGTTGAGAATACTGTCGCTCTCGAAATTTTCGAGAAAAGATATGGAGCCACCGATAACGTTGGAGAAAAAAATATTGGTATGTATACTGGTGTGCGAAGACATTCTAAATAGGGGGGTAATGTTACGGGATTAATCCCTTGTGTTTGTACTGTCTGCGCCAGTACGGTAAGGATGGAATATAGGGCTAGCCAGCTACGGGGTCTACCAACGTTGCGGTCTGGATATGGTTGCTTAGCAACATAGATTGTTATGATCGGCGCTGACAATTACAATTCCTTATGTATACAGCGAGAAGTAGGAAATCTTCTTTCTCTAGATTTCATTAATTAACTGATTTATTCTGGACTTGCTCTGCTGTATACCAACACCAATTGATCCGGCGACACATATTAGAATAATATGCACTGACGCCATGAGATATGATTAACTGTATGAATATTGGCTTTTGATTACGTAGATAGAGACTTAAGTCATGTGATTTAATTAGCGAAGTGCTGGGGGAACTGCTATTTGGCAGGAAGGTAATTGAGAGAGAGGACACACACACACATACACACTTTTTCGTACCTGTTTCAAACCTCTCGTGCTAGCACAATAATCTACCGGTGATATACCGACACTGATCAGTGATCCGTAACATCGGTCACAGATCTGTACGCGGTTACCAATCGAAGGAACGTCCCTTGGAGTCGTCGACCTTGTCTGAACTGAGCTCCGACGTGTCAAGCCCAAGGAGCATTAAGTATTCGCTCTTCTTGCTTCTGCGTCCATCAACGCACCCCGTCAATTAAGCACTAAGTATTCGCTCTTCTTGCTTCGCGTCAATCACGCAATTAACTATTGAAAAAAAAAAAAAAAAATGTCTAACTCATCAGCAGAACAAAAATCACTGGGGACTACGGAAGAGATCACAGCATATGTCAAAAACAGACTGGAGTTATATAAAGCCAAAGGTGCAAAAGATGACTCGCTTTGGGAAAGATGGTTAGAGGATTTCGAAAACTGGGACGTAGACCAGTTCAGCAAGATCAATTCAGATCTTAGGAGGGAATTCCGAGACTTCCTAATTTCTCGTGGAGTATACATGACACCAAATCCAAAAGGGAAACATATCGATCAACAACTAGCCACAGAAGTGAAGAGGGAGGAGTTTCATGAATGGACTCCTGAAGAACTTATTTACTACAGGAAGAAAAACCCTTTTGGCGTAAGCACACGATGCGATCCCAAAGATCCAAACTACGTTGAAGAAGAAAGCATACTTGGGGCCACCGCAGAGTATAAAAAGTACCAAGATTTTAGAGTTGATAACAAGGAGCGGATAAAAGATCAAACTGAAGCAGAAAAAGGAAAGGGAAAAGAAAGGAGTGGACAAACCACTGACGACAGCAACTATGCTGCAATTTACAGCAAAAGCAGCGGAAAACCACACAACCCTACATCATCACCATCATCAACTCCAGTAATTCTACCATCAACTACCCATAGAAATGAGACACATTGGGAAGATCGCCCACTGCACAAGAGTAGACAACTAGAATCCCTCGTGAGGATGTATAAAGAAGAAGACAAGTACAGTGATGGGACTGATAGCTTTGATTACAAGCGAAAGATTTTTCTCAACAACTGTAATAACGCCTGTGTCGAGAAGAAGTACCTGAAGGACGCTTTAACCATAATGTTTACCGGCGATGCCAGTGAAAAATATCTGGATCTCACATTGCACGATGAAAATTTATCTTTCGACGAGCGATGTAACATTATCAAATCACACTATGAAACAGTCCACTGGGTAAACAGACGTGAAACAATTTGGAACACTCTCAATTTAATTGAAGAAATGCGGAAAAGTCCAGATAAACTTCAAGCTTTCAACAATCTCGAAAAAGAACTTCGTCGTGTTCAAAGGGGACTCGAATCCCACGCTGGTGATGCTGCATTGCGAACCAGAATTATCAATGCTTGCTCTGGAGTTGCAGACCTACACTTTGTTTTATTCTCTCCGGCAAAAACAGCAGAAGGTGTTTGTGCAGATATACGAGCGAGATTTATGCAATTATCACTATCCGGCACATCAATTTCTCAATATCATCAGCTCAGTCACGTTGAACATAATAGCTTTGATAACTCTTATTTAGCTGAGCGGCAGTACCAACCAGTGAGAGGAAGTAGTACAGGTAGAGGAAGCCAAAATTTTCGTGGAAGAAGAAAAATAGGATCAGGACCTAGTATGGTAAAGTCAACCTGGAATAAACGCTGCATTGTGTGTAAAAAGACAAATTGTTGGTCTTCTGAACACACACCGGAAGAGCAGAGAGCAGCGTTTGAAAAAATTAAAAAGACGTACCCCTCAAAAGACGAAAACGCCGTACAACAATTTGTCCTGCAATTCGAAGGAGAATCTCTAGACGCTGAGTTACACCATTTTTTAGCTGTAAACGAGCTCACTGACGAGCCAGAATCTGAGGATGGATACTGTTACCAAGAAAAAGTCAAAATTTTCTTATTTCAGAAATTGGAGGGAAAAATGTCGCGGGCTACCTTCAAGACCTAACAACTTTCCACAAATTTACAGCACCAAAAACGAAATATGCAGCATCAAAAAAGAAGAAAAAATGTTAATAACAGTTGCATCACTAGACTTCGATTTTCCTGGTGTCAATAAAAGCTTCGATTTGGAGACAGATACCCCTGCAGTTTTTCATTTGTTCAGAAATGTATTTTCTATTGGTAATGACTATAATGAAAGATACGATGAAAGAGTTTTCCATGGCGTTTTGGTCGATACAGGTGCAGCGGGTCGTTCCACAGTTGGAGTTGGACAAGCCAAAGCACTTAAGCATTTACAAAAGGAGTTAAAGGTCGATAGAACAAGGGCTGGAGAGGTAAAAATATCGGGAATTGGGACGGCGTTTTTATTTCTATTGGTTCTATTACTTTGGATACGCCCGTCGGCAGAGTTACGTTTCACATTTTACCCTGCAATACACCGTTTTTGCTCGGCTTACAAGACATGACACGATTAGGTGTCACACCTGATGTGCAGAAAAACGTCATGATCAAAAACCAAAAGCCAGTAGCAGCTCTCATTCGAAAATACGGCCATCTATGGATGACACTCGGCCACTTCCAGTCTTTATTTATTTACGAATCTAATAATGAACCTATTTGTTACTTAACAGAACAACAAATTAGGACATGTCACCGTCGATGGGGACATCCATCAGCTTCTAGAATGTGGAAAATTTTTCGGCGAGCTGGTCATGACATTGACATAAAAATCATTGACCGGATATCCAAATTTTGCAATGACTGTCAGCTAAACGCTCATCGGCCTCTACGATTCAAATTTACCCTCACTAATAAAGATGTTCCATTCAATCATACAGTCTACGTCGACGTAATGCATCTAGAAGACGGACCGGCTGTACATCTAATAGACGCTGGAACTAACTTAGGATCAGCAGATTTCCTTACTGGGCCTGACAAAGAAGGGGCTATCTCTACTTGTAATTCAATTGAACGCTGTTGGAATAATGTCTACATTGGTCCACCCGAAAATTTAATCCACGATGCCGGCAAGAACTTCGCATCCGCAGAATTCCGTGCAACCGCCTCGGGATGGAAGACCCGCGTTGTTGAAGTTCCCATAGAAGCGCACAATTCTATTGGAAAAGTTGAGCAGGCCCACAAAAATCTTCGCCGGGCTTATACCATTTTCAAACAACAATTTTCCGGGCAAAATGTCGACCGTCATTCAATCCTTAAAATGGCTGTAAAAGCACTTAACGACTCAGCTGGTCCAGATGGCCTTGTACCAACTCTTTGCGCGTTTGGTGCTTATCCCCGTATTACTTGGAACGATGCTCCCGCGCCAGTATCAAAACAAAGAGCGGACGCTATGCAAAAGGCAATGGACGAACTCCAAAAACATCGCGCCACACAGCTTATCAATCTAGCTAAAAATATGCGGAACGGACCACGGCATACTCACCTTGAAGATATTCCTGTGGGAGGTAAAGTTCGAGTGTGGCGCGAGGCAACGAAGAATACACGAGGAAGATGGACAGGACCGTTTGAACTGTACAACAAGGAAGGTGAGACAATAACGGTGCTAATAAATGGGGAAAAGAAAAACTTTCGATCAACATCAGTTAACAAATGGTTTGAAGATAACGAAGACCCTAATACCCAACGTGACGCTAGCTCAGACCTACCATCGTTAAATCCAGAAATCAATTTAGAAAATGATTCAATGCCATCACTTCAACTAAGACGCAGTCAAAGAGATGGTAGATTCACTGGCCAATACCAGACTGAAGATCACCTCAACATTAGCCCCGAAATACAATCTCATCTATATCTATCTCAAAATGAAGAAGCAATTCAACTCTCCCTTGACCTACGTTCAAAGGGTCTCATTAAAACTCCCGGACCACCATTTTTCGCTTCAACCAAAAAGGAAATAGACAGCCTGCTGGCGAATGATGTCTTCCAATTCATACCTTCGAACAATTTAATATTAGGAAAGCGTATCTACAAATGTAGAATTGTCAAGGGAATTAAAGGCAAGGAAACATCTACGCCCTTCGAAAAATCTCGCCTAGTTGTACAGGCATACAACGATGAAGGTAAATCCTTGGTCTTGACCCAGTCGCCTACTGTACAACGGGCAAGCCAACGACTTATTTTCTGCTTTGCAATTTGCTTGATCAGACAATTCGGCCTCATTTTGTTTCTTCGAGACATACAGCAAGCGTATACACACTCAAGGACCCATCTTATTCGGGACATATATTGCTGGCCTTCTCCGGAAATAGTACAAGCAAAGAACCTACCGCCAGGTACTCTTATGCACGTTGTGAAACCTCTGTATGGAATTCCAGAGGCGGGCAACCATTGGTTCGACACCTGGATTAAGTACTTGACAAAAGAACTCGCTTTGAAATCATCCTGTTTTGACCCGTGCTTACTTGTAACACACAGCAAGCCATTCAGCATTTCAGGAATGCAAGTCGATGATACTCTCTTCCTTGGAACCGAAGAATTCCTGAGATTAGAAGACGCTAAGCTAATAGAGGCAAAATTTCCCGCGAAACCCATTGAACGCCTATCTGAGAAAAACCCCCTTCATTTTAATGGTTTATTAATCACTCTTCGAGACAACGCTTTACACATAGAACCTAATGGTCAAGGCAAGAAGATCAAGCTTGTCAATCTTCAAGACCCCAATAGACTCGATATCTACAAGAGACAAAGAGCGCTTGGAGCATGGATTTCTTCGAACTGTCAACCACTTGTTGCCTTCAAATTATCAAGAGCAGCCCAATTTCAAAATCCTGAAGATCAAGAAATTAATGATCTCAATAGCGCACTTAGAGAACAACAGAAAGACGTCAACCGTGGATTAAGATACATTAGTCTAGATATTGACAAGCTGAAAGCTTACTGCTGGGTTGATGGCTCATTTGCCAATAACAAAGACCTTACCTCACAAATAGGTTTTGTAATCACTCTTGGGAACGAAACATTTGGTGAGAATAAATTCACTTTCTGCGGTAATATAATCCATTGGAGCTCAACTAAGTGCAAAAGAGTGACTCGAGCTGTACTAGCGTCGGAGCTATATGCCATGACCAATGGTATTGATATTGCAATCCCCTTGTGTATGACAGTCAACCAAATCATGGATCAACTAGCTCTACCGATGGTTCCGTTGATAGTTTGCACCGATAGCCGCAGTCTATACGAATGCCTAGTGAAACTCGGAACCACTAAGGAAAAGCGACTGATGATTGACGTCATGGCTATTCGTGAATCATACGAACGTAAAGAACTTGCTGAGATACGATGGATAAACGGTAAGGATAACCCAGCAGACTCTATGACAAAGGTAAATGCGACTTCAGCTTTAAATAAGCTCATTGACTCGAACGAATTGACAGTCAGATTGGAAGGGTGGGTCGAGCGAAAGTAGAATCGAGGAGTATGGCAACCGGCCTGACCAAAGTTCTTATTGGTTAAAAACATCACTTTAAAGAGTTTTCAGTGTATGAATATTGGCTTTGATTACGTAGATAGAGACTTAAGTCATGTGATTTAATTAGCGAAGTGCTGGGGGAACTGCTATTTGGCAGGAAGGTAATTGAGAGAGAGGACACACACACACATACACACTTTTTCGTACCTGTTTCAAACCTCTCGTGCTAGCACAATAATCTACCGGTGATATACCGACATTAACCTATATCATCACTCACTGGCATGAATAGTAATTAGCCAATAGATGCCTTACAGCATACATTGGCTTCAGGATCTCCAACAACTTTCCCATTTAGGGTAGATAAGGATGTATGTTGGAATTTACACTAGTGTGCGGAAAACCCCGCTTTCATGTATATAGAGGGACTTCTCGCTACACAGATAGAAATATAGCAATTTCCTTACAATTAACTATCCATTACACATCAGTAGACTTCGTCGTACATTAAACACATTCATCATAACTCTAACTCATCCTCATACTTGGTATGTCATTCTTACAATCTCCGGAACCATTCTAATTAAGGCCACCACAACGAGGTTGAACAAGAGGAATCCGACCTAGAATTCAAAATGGACACTCTAATTTTGGAAACGAACTCACCTACTGATGACATCGAGGGGCAATCACACTTTGACGAATCATTTGTTACATCTATTGGATTTCTCGAAAAGCCCTAAGAAATTTTTTCGGCCCTCGCTGATAACTCTTTTGTTCACTCTCTGACTGGTAAAGATCAAACGCCAACAATCTGTGAGCCACAAGCTGATCCAACTATATTTATAAATCCAGGAAGATACAATGATACCTATTTTTATGGAATTGTTATTGATACTGGTGCATCGAAATATTCCACAGCAGGCTACAAAAAATTCTTGGCGCTCAAGAAAATTTCAAACGCTTATCTAGATGAGACAAAAGCTGGGTTGATTAAAGTACAATTTGGTATAGGCTCTAGTACCTCAATAGGTACTACCAACTTAGACACTCCAATCGGAAAGATTGAGTTTCATATTGTTCAAGCAGACACGCCATTTCTCCTATCACTTCTAGACATGGACAAACTCGGAGTTTACTACAACAACCTCAAAAACCAGTTAGTAACTCCTAGCAAGAAAATTCCTGTAATCCGGCGTTTTGGTCATGCATTTTTGCTTTGGGGGGGAGTTTTTAAAATCTTCAATTTCTACATCACTTAATACAAATCCTTGTTTCCTTACTGAAGCAGAGCTAAAGCGACTACACCGCCGATTCGGTCATCCTTCTGCTCAGCGAATTTTCTCTGTATTAAAACAATCAGGACATAGCAATGTTCCTAGAAAATATTTAGATCATTTAACTAAATTCTGCAACCATTGCCAAAGGCATCGAGGGGCACCTAATCATTTCAGGTTTAATCTCAAAGATACTGACCTTCTATTCAACCATTCCATTCTTGTTGATATAATGTATATTGATAATAATCCAGTTCTGCACATTGTTGTTGATGCGACAAATTTTCAGGCTGCTAGATGGCTGAATGGTATCTCTGCCAAACACACGTGGGACGCTATACGTGCCTGTTGGATAGATACCTACGTTGGACCTTCAGACTGCATTGTTACAGATGCTGGTAAAAACTTTGTAAGCAAAGAGTTCAACCAGAATGCATCATCAATGGCAATCTCTGTAAAGAACGTTCCTGTCGAAGCGCATTGGTCCATTGGAAAAGTAGAGCGGTCCCATTCCTGTATTCGTCGAGCATACAAAATAATAGTTGATGAATTAAGGGGAGCCGGAGTTAATAAAGACTGCATGCTTCAAATGGCAGTTAAAGCCATAAATGACACTGCTGAGCCCAATGGACTAGTTCCAACTCTTTTGGTATTTGGAGCATACCCAAGAATGACCAACTCAGACCCTCCAATGCCATCTGTTATTCAACGAGCTGCTGCTATCAAAAAGGCAATGCAAGAGGTTGGCAAATTACGCGCAAAGTTAAATGTGAACGCCGCATTAAACTATCAAAACGGCCCTAACACAACAAGTCTACATGACCTACCTTTAAACTCCGATGTACTAGTGTGGCGCGAAGGAAATACTGGCCAAGCAGGCATTTGGAGCGGCCCTTTTAAACTAATTCAAGTTAACAACAAAACTTGTGTAATTGATCTACCATCAGGACCAACCGACTTTCGCTCAACTTCAGTAAGACTGTATTACAAAATTGACGATACAAACAATCAGAACGATGATAAATCAGTGCAGGCCAGGGAAGTCCAAAGTAATGATAAAATAATATCTCGCCGAAACACGCCTCGAACTTGCAAGCAGCCCCAACGAATCTGTAATGCACCTAATTTATTCGCATATTTTAAATCCTCCACAACTACACAGGATCCTTCATTTCAAATTTCCCGACAAAAAGAAATACAAGGCTTGCTTGAAAAAGGTGTCTTTGAATTTGTCCAATATTCAGATATTCCGCTTGGAACAAAAATTTTCAACTTGCGATTTGTTGATGAGGTGAAGAACAAAGGAACAGACAAAGCTTTTGAAAAGTCCCGACTCGTTGTACAGGCGTATAGGGATCATGGAAAAGACTTCGTATTAACTCAGTCACCCACCATTCAAAGGGTTAGTCAACAAATTATCCTCGCCTTAACTACCACACTACAACTCAATTTATACGTCCGTGACATATCTCAGGCATATGTACAATCATCGACAAATTTGTGCCGCAATTTTTTCATCCGACCACCTCTGGAACTAGCAGAAGTAAGATCCGTATTAAAAGTAATCAAGCCCTTGTATGGCATACCGGAGGCAGGAAATCATTGGTAGAACACTTACTTGAAACACCACACCAACAATTTACAAATGGGGCAATCAACGTACGATCCTTGCCTCCTGCACAGCAGACAGGATGGCAATGAGGTCTGTATACTTGGTATGCAGACAGATGATACACTTTTCGGAGCTAATGAAGCATTTATTAAGAGGGAACAAGAAGAGTTAACCAAAGCAGGATTCATTGCAAAGGAACGAGAGATGCTCACAATGTTAACTCCAATCAAATTTAATGGGGGAAAACTCAATCTTGAAGAGGACCGATCAATTGTTCTAACACAGGCACAGCATTGTGAAAATTTGTGCCCAATTTCTTCTATACCTACAGATACAATCAGCCCAAGGAACAAAGTTAGAAAGGCACTAACACCAAAAGAACAATATGTCGCCCAGAGAGCTCGAGGGGCATATGTGGCAAGCTTGTGTCAACCAGAAGCTTCATTTGACCTGTCTGCCGCTGCTCAAATTATCGATCCGAATGAATCAGATATAAAATTACTGAACAAAAGAATTAACTGGCAAAAAGAAAATTCATCCAGAGGATTGAAGTTCATAAAACTCGACATTAATTCATTAAAAGTAATAGTATTTGCTGACTCATCATTTGCCAACAACAAAGATTTCTCGACCAAGATTGGTTTCATAATACTACTCGCAGATAGAGAAAATAGAGCAAATATTTTACACTGGTCCTCCATCAAATGTAAAAGAATAACTAGAAGCGTCCTCGCTGCAGAATTGTACTCAATGGTACATGGATTTGACTCAGGAGCAACCATAAAACCAACTCTCGAGAAAATTCTTGGCATGCACCTTCCTCTGACTATTTGTACTGACTCAAAATCTTTATACAAATGCTTGGTAAAACTCGGCACCACTTGCAAAAAGAGACTTATGATAGATCTCATGTGCCTTCGTCAATCGTATGAGAGACGCGAAATTACCCATGTATGCTGGGTCAAAGGAGACTGCAATCCAGCAGATGCAATGACAAAATCCAAGTGTTCAAATGCTCTGAGAGATCTTATTGACACCAACACTATCAAAATTGATCACCATGAATGGGTATAGAGGAACGAAGTTATGGTAGACCGTGTATAATGTACCAGTATGGCATTAACTTTTTGTTTTGTTTGTTGCCAGTGTTTAATGACTTAACGATCCAATGATCAATATGTATTTCCTTAGAACTAATGACTAATTGTGTTGATGAGTAATGAGGTACCTGTTTGGAAATGGCATTAGGAGACAGGGGGTTTTACGGTTGTCAGAGCAGCATGTAGACAGCAGGGCGGAGGCAAGGGTCAAAGAGGTGGTATTCAGGCTAAAGGGCGCCATCCTACATTATGCATGAGATAGTTGCATAACCACTCGGCCAAAAGGCCAGACCAGAATCATAGAACACTAGGTTCTGGTTATCTCCACATATATAGATTATACAGAAGTGTAAGGATTCCTCTCCCGATCCTCCCGATCCTTCCGATTCTTCCTTCGCCATATAATTTTACCCTTCTTCTCATGTTGTTATGACAACAGTATAATCCTTTACATATGAGATCATGTTGATATTAGGTTAATGTCTATGTTATGATGAGCTAGTGGAAGGAAAGCAGGTATATATGATGGCTTAGTCTGTAGCTTCAGAGTTCTTCACGCTTAGTTTTCTGTCATACCCAACAACTTCGGAACACCTTCGGATTACCTCTTGTACCTTTAGTTACCACTAGTACCCACTCAAACCTTTAGACCTCTTAGCTATTTATATTACCCATCTTTCAAACCTTTAGTTCCTCCTATTTATCTCCAGTAGACCTTCAGTCATCTCTTGCGACCCATTCCGACCTCTTCTCATCCTCCATTTCCGCTTCAGGTCAGACGCCTACGCTCCAATCTGACAAGAAGGCAATCCTGACAACGGTTTATAGATGTTTCCTTCTAGGTAGACAGGTGAGATAGATCAATTTTTATACGTACCATAATTATTACTGCTACATCAAGCTTGTGATATCAATTACCACCAAAGTATTCCGACACTATCAATTTGATATTTATTAACATGCCCATTTTCCGTTTCAGCTTCTCCCAGAACTTGACCACTCTTGTGGCCTAAATTATTTACAGGGCTGCCAAGGCTATGTTGCTGTTCATATGGGGAATCGTAATTGTGGCCCCAGTTGTTTACTTCTTGCATCTGTAAATGCGGAAAATTACTGGAATTAGCATCTCTAGTTCCACCTTGTCCTCTTTCATAGCCCAGCTGAGGATCTCTTCCACCTTGCCTCCGGCGACTAAATTGTAAGGGGGCGGATCGGATGTGAGAAGACGGATCAGATGTGAGAAGACGGATCGGAAGGAGATATCAGATCGTAGGTTAAGCTAAATCTACAAGAACGTCGCACGACCTCTAACAGGTGCGCATAGCTCTTAATTTATACACGAATTACGGACTACTTCCAGCAGAATATGACGAGCTTCCGATAACCCCTTATTCCCCTTAACTATTACAAATAACACCTGATAAACCACCTGTTCTGATCTGCACTCAATTATACTATTGAACCATACCCATTACATCAAGTTGGGCAATCAAGATCGTCCATAAGATGATGATCCTACCTAGCTGAATAGGAACACTGACATAAATGGAGCAGAAGAATAGTTATGTTGATTATCACCACTGAATGCTCCTTGTTGACTACTCCAATTATAGTTAAAATTACCTTGTTGACCTCCACGGTTACCGCAACTCAGTTCCGCTGATGCTAATTCACGATCGGCAGTATCATGGCCCCTTTTGCTTTTTCTCGCAATTTCGGAAGTACAATCCTTTGAATAGTGACCTTTTCCACCACATCGATTACACAAACAGTGATCTCTTCGATATTGCCATTCAGCCGGGGTCACAGTGACTCTAGTCAAGTGCATTTGATCCAAGTCCATGGGATCACTTGTTGAAATCATTTCACTACTATGGGACTTAGAAAAATTCCCTCCACTTGGGTTGCCAAAGAAGCTGCTTTCAATTTGGCGGTTTGACTCCTGATTTTTCCAGAATTGAGAAAAAATCTCTATCCATGCATATACGTCATCTTCGGAAGGCAAGGGAATATGATTTTTTGCCGCTGCTCGTAGAGTTTCTGAAACCTCACGCCTGAGATGATATACTCGCATAGAAGGACTGAGTTCTCCTTGATCTGCAAGTCTTTCAAATTCTGAAATAAATGAAGGAAAGTCTTTCCATTTCCCAGTCATTCTCAGATCATTCAAATTTCCTCTGGCTATAGAGCGTATGTCAGCTGTAAGATATTTTTTGTCAAGTTCCCGGAAAAGTTCTGCAGAAGTAGACCATGGCCAGCCTGATAGATCATCGGTACTTGAGAAAAATAAAGCAATTTTAGACTGCAGGCGAGTATAAGCATCGCCTTTGAGCCAATTGATTGCATCACAGATCTTCTTGAACTCAGAATCAAAGTTCCCATTGCTAGTATTCAACTTAGAGATTAGTTTAAATTTCCAAGCATTGTAATCATTGTGCCTTTTTACTACGTATTTTTGATCACCTGAGAATGGGTCTATGGATGGTGGCTTCTCCAAGTAAATCATACTTGGCGGAAATGATTGCGCCGGGTGTTGCTTAAAGAATTCCTTATTTATATGCTTATGCCTACACATCCTGTGTCAGGCTCGTTAGCTAGATCAGAGGACACGGGGCGGAACGGGACGGAGTCGGGGTATAAGGTAAAGCTTATAATCAGATCAATCTAAAGTCTAGAATAATTACAAGACAAAAAGCTATAGAACAAATCCAGTCCTAGACATTCCTTAAGTACTCAAGACCGGCTACTACAATCAGGGGTATGATAGTCTACTGCAATAACATAGCAACTGATTACTATATTGATTAGTAACTGTTACTATCACAACATTGTAACCATCGTAACGCATTGACTATGTTACTAGGGAAGCTCCTGACTTGGTTGACCAGATTAATGTAGCATCTCAGTATTATCCTAGGGCACAATGGTAGTAAGAAGCAGGCCGTTTACGTGAGAAACCCAGTCTGTGACATCCTGAATCTAGATTCTGGGTTAATTGATTGAAGGATTAAAGTGATTACGTTTCGCCTTGAGCGTTGCAAGCTACTCTCTGCTTCCATCAATGAGGACACGAGAGATTCCAAGGGTTGTAACCTTCCATTGTGGCCTGAAGTTCTGGTTTGTCTCCAGGTATCAAGCCATTCAATTCCTTTTGTTCCTCTGATGAAGTATCCTGATGCCTGTCCTAGCATAATTTTGTATTCATTAACAATATTGTTGCTGTTGAGATCAGGTCATGACATTATTACATCTGCTGCAATGTTGACTTCCTGCAGAATTTTGGTGAATCAACTGCAGTATTCATCAGCGGTGGTCATCAGAGTTGTCAGGGAGAAAGATTCATATGCATCCAAATAAGGAAGGGTGGTTGATGGGACTTTTTGTTCGGATTAGGTCTTAGTCAACGAGCTCTAGCCTAATCGTGCTAGGTTGCAGGCTACTGTTACAACTATTCATGGGGTCATATTCGGGGTGGTGAAGTAGTTTGGGTTTGGTATGGGTTATTAGATTGATACCTGAGCGTGTCTCATAGTAGTCAGGCACGCGACTCAAATAGCAAGTACACGGTAAACCTCAACCCCAAAATGATGATACGTATCAAGTTTGATATGCTAGGTACTGTATGGCTAGTATGGATGGGATATGGAGGATTTTACCTGTAGATAGATAAAGATGCTGTAGCCCTCTGATATTTGGGACAAGTCTTCTACCAAATAATATTGGAATCAATCCTAGCCTCTCATTAAGCAATCTCATGAATTATTTCCGTGTCTGTCATTACAGACCAATAAACAGAATCGACGATCAAGATTTAGAAAGTCGATAACTTTTGCTTCCGCAAATCTGTCAAACAATTGTTTAGCTGTCAGATTGCGCCGTTGAGTGGGCTAAATACTGGGATCGAGTCGGTTGATTATGGTCTGGTATGCTTATATCTTGCCACGTGCCCAGTTCCGTAACCTTGTCTCGTACTCTGTCATCCTTCTGGTGTAACATTCTGTGCTTTCATCTGTTCCTTGTATCAGTTGCTCAGGTTCAATTTCAGGACAGAAACCCTTCTTGTTGTGAAATACGTGGCAAACTAGATCTCGTTTTGCAAGCTTGGCTAAGATAGACAATCTCCAAGATTCGAAAGGTACACTGTTGTTTAGCATGATTCCTTTGAACGTGTAAGAAATGCTGGACATCAATTTCAATGTGAACTTCTGGCTGGTCAATGTTTTGTTTGCGCTTGGAAGAGCCGGGCTCATAACCTGTTGTGGTTATGAGCAATGCAGAAGCTATAGTACGGAGTTGAGTGGGAGCAGATAATATTATTACTTGTGTGAGACAGTGAATAGGCTCGTACAATATTATGCTGTAAAGGTGTGAACAGAATGTGTGGGAATAAACCTGTGATTTTTATTGGATACACCTTGGAGATTATATACATTCTCGCTTAACTGATACACAAATAATATTGTACTGTGGCCCATGGCCCTACACAATGCCCTAATGTCAACTACTCTCGTCTGAACGTGGTGGTTATTGGCAGTTCCAGCAATGGCTTACATATAAAGGCACGTGACTGTAGACTCACACAGACCATGTAGAGTATACTAAGTAGTTTAGCAGATATAGAGAGAAAAGTAAGCAGAACACAAGATATCAAGAGTAACTAAGAAGTTGCAACAGATTTCACATACCTGTGATACCAACAACTCTATTTTTGCACTTCATGACACCTAACAACTCAACCAAGCCAGCTCAACAACTCCACGTACTGCTTGCTTAGCTTATGGCACAACAAAAGCTTTAATAACCCAATGTTTTACTTGCTGTTTATAAAATGACCATCACTCAGATATTCTAGTTTTTTTGTTACAACACTCAATAAAAGTAATCCAATTATCCTTGGTTTACCATGGTTAAAATTAAATAACCCTGTTTATCACGGTGTAGAATAAGCACAAGTGAGAGTATAGCTTGTATAACTATATATTCAATCTATTGAGCAAATACTAAGACAAAGAAGAAAGAGAGAAAGTGTAATAATAATAGAATCTGCGAGCTTTTGTGTGTGTGCTCTCGCTTCCCAGGGTTGCGTGACCTTATCTTATCTCTGCCCACATGTTGGTTCCTCACCCAGCATACCTTCTTGGTCACCTGACATGTGTAATGACATGGCAGAATACCGTGCTGTTACACTGTTTGTGATTGGAAATATTTAACACTCAAATTTGATTCTCAGTATTGTCACCTGTGAGGGTTCCTCTTCTAATCCTTGCTCCAGCATATTATTTTACCCTCCTTCCCATGTTGCTATGACAACAGAATAATCCTTTGCACATAGTATAATATTGACATTAAGCTAAGATCTATGTCATGATGAGCTAGTGGAAGGAGGCCAGGTATGTATATCATGGCTAAGTCTGTGGACACAGTTCTCTACAATTAGTTTTCTGTCACAACCACCACCTCCAGATCATCTCTAGTACCTTAATTTACCATTAGTACCTCTTAAAGAGAAAGTGGGACACGGTTTATAGATTGTAAATGTTTAAACTAATAAGGTCTACTGCTACAGATGAAATCTATGTACTGCTAGGAAGTTCATGTAACGTGACTAGCTTAGTTTCCATGAATAGGTGAAATTCTACCCTTTGACACACCCCCTCACCTATGAAGCCTCACATAATTTATTATCCGCAGCCAAAGTAGTCATGTTAAGTTGTCCAACAAACCCTTTAAAAAGAACTGGTGACAAGGCCTTTGTGAACCCATCTGCAGTGTTTTCTAGTCCAGATTTCCACTCCAATTCAACAATTTTGTCACTTATATATTCCCGGAGTAGGAACACAGGTACATCGTAGTGTTTGCTCTTTTGAGTGACGCCCTGTTCTCTTATTTGGTTGTAACCTGGCTGTGTGTCATAGTAGATATGGACTATCTTTGCATCATCTGAGTTATAGTTGATACTGCGAAATAGATTGCGAAGGAACACAGCCTCCTTGGCTGCTTCGGCCATAGCATAGACTTCGGCCATAGTTGAAGAACAATTGACTCTTTTCATTTGATATGAGCGCCAAGAAAAGCAGGCACCTTTCAGAAAGAAAGCCCAACCTCCATGAGAACGCCGTGTTTCAGGGTCTTGAGCATAATCGGAGTCAGTAAAACCGTGAAGACCTGTATTAGAGCCTACACCAAACCTAAGACCGAGACGGGTAGTTTTGATGAGGTAGCGGTAGAGATGACGAACTGCTGATATATGAATTGGAGATGGGTTGGAAAGAAATCGACAGAGCTGCGTCATGGTATAAGCAATGTCTGGTCTCGTTTGAGTAGCAGCATACATTGCAGAGCCAACCATCGATGCGTAGAGCTCAATTTCCGCTGAAGAGGCAGTCCCTTGAAAAGATACAAGATGTTGGCCGGGTAGCATTGGTGTATTTGTTGGATTACATTTATTGAGACTGTACTTTTCAAGAATCTTCTCAAGATAGGCATCCTGATGAAGATAGAAGATTCGTTTTACGCGATCGCGAACAATACGGATGCTGACATAGAACTCCGCAGCGCCCATATCCACCATCTTGAAAGCATTATGCAGATGTCTGCGCAACTTCGAAACGCCAGCCTCGGGACCGATGAGTAGAAAATCATCTATATGAGTAACAAGGTAAGTTTCATCAGAGATGCTGTGATAAACAGAGGAATCAAGAAGTAAAGGCTTATAACCAAATTTGGCAACTTCTGAACGAAGTTTTGATTGCCAAAGGTGTGGAGACTGCTTGAGACCATAGAGCGACATCTTGAGTTTCCACATCCAGCGGTTAAGTGAGGAGCCATCTGGAGTACGCAGCCCGTCTGGACATGCCATGTATATGTCAGTGTCAATGTCAGGGTTGAGAAAAGCGGTTACAACATCCATCTGATCGACTTGCCAGTTATTGAAAGCGGCGAGAGCGAGCAAAGCTTTCCAAACGCTTTTCATGGATAAACGCAGTAGAAGCTAGGATGGTGTTTCATGGGAAGTTCCATGCCAAAACACAACGCGGTGTTAGATTGAGTCCCTAAACAATTAGGACATACTCAGGAACATAGGGTCGTTTCATAGGAATTACGTAGTATCACTGATCGAGACAGTGCTTAGGGCTGTCCTATTATCTGATGTACATATATACTCAGCGTGAAGAAGTATTCTTCTTCACGCAACGTCTTCTGTTTATACTCATACCTATTGTTCACCTACTTATCTCTTCTCTAAAGAAGACCGCCGTTATTGTACCATCCTCACCCATTACTTACTTTACCTTTACCTCTTCCGTAAATCCTATACCTCACGCTGATTTATACCTCCTACTCTTAGGAATCACCACTATCCTCCACATCTATAACCTACTTGCACCCAACTCGTACCCTACAGAATACCGATAATACAGTGCCTTGAGAACGCTAGAGAGAGCTGTACTGACAAATGTGTCTTTGTAGTCTAAGCCTTCCATTTGATGAAATCCTTTTGCAACATAACGGGATTTGCAACGGGTAAGCTGGCCATCTTTTCCGGTCTTTCGCCTGTAGACCCATCGTCCTGGAATAATGTCACGTCCAGGAGGGAGATCAGAGCGAGGTAAAAGCTGCGAAGTGTCGTTCATGTCATGAGCAGTCAATTTTTCCTTCATAGATGCTTCCCAAAGAACAGCATTGGGACCTAGCAAAGCTTCACGAAACGTTTTCGGATCGCTGTCACTTATAAGAGCCGTTAGATACGCTTGATATTCCAAAAGCAGAACAGGATTCTCAATGTGTGGAGTATGCAACGAAGTAGAGCCCTTTGTTTTACTGCGTGTGACACGGATATCTGAGTCAGGCTTACAGAAATCAAATGAGTTAGGTCCAGATGTTGCCTTGGGCTTATTCTTAGCACCAGGAGGTCGACCACGACCACGTTTGGGCATTTGTGGGAGAGGAACAAGTAAAGGATCTTCTTCAGCTGGCATGTCGTGTCTTGCGTCGAGGAGCGGAGGTATTTCATCATCCAAATGTGCACCCCCTACTGAGCCACTCTTGATATTGTCTGAGTCCCCCCCATTTGTAGAGAATTTTGAATTGGAAATTCAACCTCATTGACATACTTAGAAGAGGGGTCAGGAATTTCATTAGGACGGTCTTCGGCTGAGAATTCATTGAAACGTCCCTCAAAGAAACGAACATGAGACGAGCATACAAGCTGATGGCCCAGAGGTCTTGAGGAAATCCAACAACAATAAATATGGTTACCTTCAAAACCAACTAAGATGCCTTCTTCAGCGCGTGCATCCATTTTCTTAGACTTGACTCGGCGCTCATTTGGGATGTATACAACTACTCGAGAGCCCAATACTCTGATTCCTGAGTTATCAGGTTTATGTTCAGAGGCATCGGATGTTGTAGCCCGAGATTGTGCTTCGTAGGGGGTCATCTTGTTGTAGACAGAGGTCGTGATACGATTGAGAATGTAAATAACGGCGCAGAAAATTTCTGGCCAAAGAAAGAATAGGATACGCATATCTGACATAACACAACGCATTGGATCTAGAACAGTTCAATTTGATCGTTCTTGAGGGCCACCTTGTTCGTGAAAATACGCTGTTGTTAGTTCGATTGCAATGCCATACTGCTGACACCAGGCGATCATTTTGTCACCCCCAAATTCATTACTGCTGTCTAAACGGAAACATTTCGGCAGGAAACCATTTTGGGTTTGGAAGAAGCGAGTAAAAGTGACCAAAGCGTCGAAAGCATTTCTCTTTTCAGTGAAAGTGTAACCATAACGCCCTCCTGTCTTTCCATCAGTGAAGATCATAACAGCTGTATGGCCATTATAACCGACTGGATTGCAAAAGAAGACATCTGCATAAAACCTGTCACCCCAATTCGACTCTCGATTACGCCAGTGACGGCGTACAACCTTCTTCTGCTTGGAAAATTCGCAAGGATCGCACAATGTGGTTACATCGAGATTAGAATCCGTATTACGAGGTTTGTAAGAAAGACCAAGGGTTATATTAATTTTTTGCTGGACATTTGGAAAGCTAATGTGTCCTAGACGGCGGTGAAGAAGTTCGAGAGTGACAGGGTCTTCATGGATTGCTGCAGGAGAGACGTTTTCGGCTACTGGAGAGAGAAAGAAGGTGGAGGGTCGCATGGAAGGATCATTTGTGTTGAGAACATTCGGCGATGATGCAGTGCGCAAGTGTAAGCAATTCTGACCACGAAGAAGTTGACACATTTCAGAGCCGTCCGCTTCATACAAAACCCGATGCTTATCCCACCCATCCCGAAGATCATGAAGCCACCCAGAATAAATATTAAGTGGAAAGCCAGGAATGTAGAGAGCGTTTTCAAGGACAATCTCGTTGATTGAGTCGTCTTGCCGAAGAACGCGAAGCTTAATGTAGCCAAGTCCGACAGGCTGAACAGGACTCCCCCCAGTTTTAACGAAAGGCAATCCAGCTACTGGTTGATAACGGAAAAACGCATTGATGTCATTTGTGATATGAACAGAAGCACCATTGTCATGCAGCCAGAATGTAAGCTTGACAGGACGAATACTTCTCGAAGTTCTCTGTGAGTTCAAGAAAATCGGTGATGCTTGTTTCGACAGCCGCAATGCTGTTACCTTGGAGAAAGCAACAAAGCTTTTTGTAACTGTCACCGGCCAAATTTTCGGCCATGACAATTTGAATAAATTCTGGATCGACATTGATTGCCAGTGTCATTTTGACAAGCTCGTTTGAAGTCGTCCAATCTTTATAGCCAGCTTCCTTTTCAGAGTTATATATCACCTCAGTCTTTACAGGATCAATCCAATCAGAAAGACAGTTTTGTCGCAAAGTGGATTCAATGAGTAGCATCCAGTCTTTTAGGTTAGCGATAACCGTGGAGTTTTAAGGCCGGAGGAAGCGCCATGTCATTGGCGCGAAGATTAGAGGGTGCCATATTAAATAAAATGAAGCAGTCTAAATAGAATAAAATAAAATTCTAAGATAAGTGTATAAACACAGAGAAGTGATAGAATCAAGAGAGGTGAGTAGCGAGCCAGAGATACCTTGTTTGATAAACAAAAATGACTGAGAAGTAGAGGCGTGAATGTAGATTCAGAACGAGGACACCGTAGTACTGGAGACTAAGTGGTGATTAGAGTCGCAAACAAAAGAACAATCGAGTTACAAATCGTGATTCCACAGGAAGCGCAAGGGTCATAACCTCTTAAAGAGAAAGTGGGACACGGTTTATAGATTGTAAATGTTTAAACTAATGAGGTCTACTGCTACAGATGAAATCTATGTACTGCTAGGAAGGTCATGTGACGTGACTAGCTTAGTTTTTCATGAATAGGTGAAATTCTACCCTTTGACAGTACCCACTCAAACTATTAGTTCCTCCAAATTATCTCCAGTAGACCTTCAGCCATCTTTTGCAATCCATCCCACCTCTTCTCACCCTCCAATTCTGTTTCAGTTCAAACTCCCATGCTCCAATCTGATATCACCACAATTGCCTCAAACAAATACACCCCCAATCAAACCCTTTCCATCAGCTTTTATATGTGATTACATCGCCCTTCACATCCCTTACCATAATCTCATCAAACCTAGCTGCACATAAACCACTCCAAATCAATATGGAAAGTAGCCATAGTGTTGGACAGCCCCCAGAATTAGATAAGATTCTCGACCAACTGGAAATTGAGAATTAACAGCTTAACAATTCTTTGACTGTAGACTCCAGTGATGAATTTAGAGCCCCAATAACCAATAATAACCCTAAAACCTGGAATCCCTATGTCGAAAAGTTCATAGATCAGATATTGATAAATTCCTCGAAAACAAATGCAAATTGACTATTGGTGCTATAAAGTCTAAATTTCCATCAGAATGTCATCATCATGCCGAACATTTTCTACCAAAGAATGCAGACTCTCTGCCACTGCTTAACGCGCAGGGGGCGTACACATTTGCCAAAATTCTTGTGGCCTCAATAATATTACTATTAAAAACCGATGTCCACTTGTTATGATCCCAGTCTGCGCAAGGAAGCAAGGGCTTCATAGACAAGACTCAGTGATTATATTGCATGATATTATTGATGCAAGTTCAGATTAATGCTTGAGTTAAATGTGAGTCATGCTAATTGGCAGGAGTTTGAGGATCACATAATGTTGATACAAATTACATGGGTACATTACACACTCAATGGACAGGAGGACGAAGGCTGAACACCTGTCAGTGGTGTCCTCTACGAACCTAGGAGTGAAATATTCTCCCAGAGCCGAGATTCAGTCACGAACAAGGGTGGGATGAATTTTATTTGATGGATTTTCGGCTAGAAGGAGTTGTACTCGGTATTTTGGTCGAAAAATCAGTCGACAGAGATTTCACAACCGCAAGAAAGTCGAACAAAAACTCATCACTACCAACATACGATTCACGGATGGACCAAGGTCTGTCTGGGGGTCGTATTCAAACATCCGACATTTGTCTAGCTCCCCATATATTTGCAACGAAGCATTTCTCAATCGGTCCCATACCTGCGACCCACCTCCATACTCGTCAGATCACCTACCTAAACACGCCCTAATGAGGAAAGTCATGATGGAAACGGGACGTGTACAAAGGAGGAAGAAAAGGGAACATACACCGAGGGGATTACACAATTCCCCAATGACGACAACAACCCAACGGTACGATATGAAAGTGCAAGGCTAGAGCAACGATGAGATATTGGACAGCAATTATATTTTGGAGTTAATGAGGATGTCGAGGGCTCGGGCGCGTGGTGGCCGAGGCTGAGGAGAATTTGCGCTTCGGCGCGTCAAAAGAGGGTTCTCTGGACGGTTGGGCTTGACATGATTCAACACATGGGTGAAGTCTGAGGTGGTCCGGTCATTTAGGTGGGACGAGGTAGATGTTCTTAATGGTAGTTAACCTGATCCAGCCCGGCCCCACTCGTGCTTAAGCTCCAGTAGGAGTGCGACGGGAACCAATGTACCTAGCACGTAAATGAACAAGACAAGACAAGACAAGACACTCAATGGACATGACTGTAAAGCGGGTTGGACATGTATATAATCAGGTGCAATTATCTCCCATGTAGACCATGCGTTTATCTTTAGATATCCATCTTATTCTCAGATAGTCTAAATACATTCGCCCACCACCAAGAACATCATTCCACATTCTTCTTTACAAATACTATCCTACCACCATACTTATCTATCTAACCTCGTAATTAAAACACCACTTCCTTTGATCCACAAAACCTTAGATTTGATCTCAGATGCAAAATTTTTTGCCAAATTAGACATGATATCTGCTGTTAATCAAATTCATATTACTGAAGGACATGAGAGGATGACAGCATTTATAAGAGGATTTGGACTATACTCAATGGTTGTCACAACATTCGGTCTATGTAACGCTCCCGCAACTTTCTAGAACTACATAAATCATATTCTGCATGATGCACTTAATCAATTCTATACTGCCTGCTTGTGTGACGTTAAAATATATTTAAATAATAGAGAAGACCATGAAAAACGTGTCATGAGGTGTTACGTTTTCTTGGTGATGCACGACTGCAATTGGATATAGCAAAATCGGAATTTTTCAGAACAAAAACTAAGTACCTTGGCTTAATAATCTCCACAAATGGACTTTGTATGCATCCTGAAAAAATCTAGGCAATTATAGAGGAAATACTCTCAACACCTGTCACTGGTGTCCCATACGAACCACCAGCTCTCACTGTAGTGTCTGCAATGCCAAGATTGAGTAAAAAATTCCTCACTTCAATGGGGATTCCCAATCGCTGTCGAGGTCTGTATCGTCTTCATCCTCAAGCACATCCTCCTATCACCATTATCATGTAGTTAACCACGATTAGGTCATATGGTAGGGTCGAAACCCTTCTTATCACCGATTCTTGACCATGGAGGAGAAGCCATCCAATGAGTTTCCGAAGCGTACCCAGCACCCGATACGGCAATGGTGGTTTTGATCAAGTTGGCTTCGACTGTTGCAAAGAAGGGATGTAAATAAAAATGCGCACCTCATGTGGTCCCAGTGTCTAGACCTTGCCTGGCTGGGGCTGCAGGTTTTTTGAGACTTTTTCCCGCGCACGCAGTTTCCATTGCTACCATTTTTATTATTTTGGGTAGAAGGATCCATGGAAAAGGTTGTCGAATTACATGTGTAAACACTGAGCTGAATTGCTATTCATCACGGCAAAATGCCAATGATCTTTGAAATTACGAAAGAGAATAGCTGCACTGTATAAGGTGTGGCCTGATTCAAAGTGGAGCCCAATATGTAAAATAGTCAGACAAAAGCTGCACAATAAATTCCCACACACAGCATATTAACATATCAGCGTATCAGCGTATCAACTACGAATCCAGGCCTATTGGGGGCACGCCCCAAACTTCACCAGATTTTTTATAGGCCCAACAAGCTTTGAACGCTGGAAAAGCCATGGTCAGGCTAAAAATAGAGAGTTACCAGCTATATCGAGAAAGGGGATTCATTCATATCTAATGAGGGCAACACTGAACACCTGTATATGGTGTCCTTTACGAACCTGGAAGCGAAACATTCTTCCAGAGACAAGTTCAGTCAAACTTCGCAATATCAAATAAATTGGCCCACGAGGCAATGATTCAAAATACTCCTCCATGTCAGTATTTCACTCCCAACGAGATCGATACTCATCTAAGTCTCAATAGGTCTGCAACTATGACCTATTACATCCTCATCCCAATGACTACACCTCTCATCGACTTTCTGTGGCCTCAGTTGGTAGCAAAATACATGCTAACGCCGATATTTACACCCGATGGAGGAAATAAAACGTGGCGCCCAAATCTGGGGGACAGTTCTTTTGAAAGAAAGTGAGAAGGATCAGGACAAGTTCATAAGATGGTCCAAAGGAAGGATATAACTTCGATGGGCGTGAAGTTCTGAATTTTGGCAAGAAGTTTTACAAATTGGGCTTTGTACGCAAAAAGATTTCGCCTGCGAGAATGCAGCGGACACTATCAAAACACGCAAACGATGGAAGGTGCCATGGTCCGCCTCCTGGTGGTGTTCACCGGTATGGTTTCAGTAGCCTGGGCACCTCAGACTACATTTTGTGCGGAGAAAATTCAGTGGATGATGAAGGCATGTCTGGATAACTCAGGGTTTTTGAGACGTTCCCTGGGTGGGTATTCACGGATCAGAGTTGACTTGGAATGAAGAAAAAGCCGCCATAACTTCGCAGTGGTATTTGCAAATGAAATTTGTGGGATGAGTGCTCTTCTTGTACATTGAGTCATCTCTTCTGTACTTTTTTTGATATTTTGTCATAGCTAGATAGCTACATATGTAATTAAAATTTGATGCAAAAAAAGGGGATTCATTCTTCCCTGAGTAGATTAAACGGTTCCCGCGATGAACAGGCCAATCTTACAGGTCGACTATCATCGCTGCAGGATGATGCATAGAATATCTGACAGGTTATGGTCCCTGCAGATTTTGCGCTATCAGGAAGACTATTCCTGTACTGTTTTACTTCACTGCTGCATGCACAATGTTACAACCAAGGAGCGGGGCAAAGGTGGGGCTCATTAAATCCGGTTTGTGGATCATGATCATGTACATTGACGCGGGTAGTGCGGAAATTTGGGATAAGAAGGCTGACGATCCTGTGTGATATGTTCGTAGCGGGGAGAACTCGGGGACTCTGCTGGACGTTGTAGTTCGACCGTTGAAATGTCGCAAATCACTCGATTGATTATTACATTTATGATCATAGAAACGCTACATTTGGAAGGAAAGAATGTTTCATGCTAAATCATCCTACAACCCTGTGCATTTAAGCTACACGAGTAATTCGACAATCCTACGCCCTCATCGACTTTTGAATGCCAGGCTACATTGCTTCACGACCATTGCTCTCGTACACACTGTTGTCATTCTTTCACTACTCATCCATTGTTCTGTAGTACGAATAAGGAGTGGATGGGAAGGGAGAAAGACGCTTTTCAATATACAAAGGTCTACTGCGCCCAGCTGGTCGGCCTATTTGAACGCTTCAAATTGGTAGCTATGTCTTCGGATGTGGTCCTCGTGTGGATAGGAGAGTACTGCACCCAGTGATTTATGTGAATTACCCTACAGCTGTACATCTGCATATGGGTCTAGTAAACTGAGAGAATAGCACCTCCACCAAGTGTGTACTCATGTGAAGACCCGTGCGGCAATCACCGCTGGAAATAAGTCGCAAGGTAGGCAAAAATTCTCCCAGCCACAGGCTGAAAGAACCTTTATGTTTTTGTGTAGCCATAGACCCAATCTGCAATAGATATAATCCCACAATAAATCAAGTAGATTGGATCAGTTAATTCATGTTCTATAATTAGAATTGGAAATTTGTCTCTCGACAAAATTCTGAAGTGTAATAGCTATCTTGTAAACCCTTCTAAGACTCTTCGGTCATTAAAAATCTAAGGCTTCGGATCTAAGGTCCTTTGTGAGCTTTTCACTCAGGTTTTAACGTTAGAATTTGAGTACGAAGTGAATTAATGGTTTTTTGCTACTTCAATTCATATCCCTCAATAGATTATAAATATTATGTATTAACAAAGAATTTTGTAGAGGCCCAAATTTACTTGCATGCCAATCCTGTGATATCAATCGTGTGCAAAGGTGCATCTCAAGTAACATCCAGCACGCCAATGTACCGTCAAATTTTCCTAATATTCGGCATTATCTGGGCACTGTAAACCCATGATATATAATGCTAAGTTCCAATTATTTTCTTGTAAGTCTAAAGGCGTGGCAGTGATGTTGATGATCCGGTAGTAGATGTCTCTCCCCTCTTTTTACCCCAATCTAGTCCCATCTTGTGCAAGCGGCCCGTGACTTTGCTTGGTCCTGGTTGATGGTCAGTCTCTTTTGCTTTCTTAATATCGGCAGTGTATTTTGTCCCATGTGGGGAAGTAGGTGAATATATGTATTCGCCATTGACATATTGGGCTTCAGATACAAATGTGGTGCGACGGTTACGCTGGCGAGTATAACGTTGTTCTAATCTAAGAATCTCCATCTTTTGATTAAGGCGCTCGAGGAGATTCATGCTTAGAGTATGTGATGCTTATTTGGTTGACCTTCCAAGTAGAATATATTGTTATGATTAGGAATCAAGAGTCAAGGCTGTTGATGCGTGATGGTTGAACCAAGCCGAGTTAGATTAAAGAGGCTTTACTCCCTCTGTCGAATTCTGGATCTGTTCCTCGTTAGCGTCTGTTCGTTATGATACTGGCCATTAGGTATAGATACTTGAAGCCACTGGATACAACGGACAATCTTGGGGTCGTACCTTTGAAAATCAGGTTCTGCTCAGCGAGTTCATTCATGAGAGAGCTCGGTGGTTAAGTCGGAACAACGGCGGGCTCCATATAGGTGGACCATCGCCTGTGAGGGCCGATTGGATGATAGGAGGGACGCATACCCTGACGTTGGTAAGAGCTGTAGCGGCATTCTAGTGTGTTGGAAGCTCGCTGGGTCGATCGGGGGCGAAGGATGGAAGATTGGGAGAGTGGATTGTTGCGGCGCCAATCCTTTCTAGCCTGTTAAGGGGCCCTCGCTGCAGCGACAGCAGCACAAGACCCTTTCCAGGAGGGTGCACATCATGAGCTCCAGTGCCGTGTGCCACATAAAGCTGGGAACAGCCGCATGATGGTCTTGGTAGATGGACATCTTTCCAGCTTTAGCAAGCCATTACCTATAACTTGCATGCTACCCTGAGCTCCCTGACCAGGACTCTGTCGGAACTACAGACATGATGTGAGACTACCCTCAACAATTAGCTGAACTGCTGGTTCGTCTAATAATTCAATCGGATCGAGTTAAGACGTGATGGCATGTGATGCTGGTCATTTTTGAATAGATTTGTCCAAGATCTCCGTTTGGCTTGTACGTAGCTACGGCACCAATCATTCTTTCTTTCAAACGATACGATTGATTCGGGATCGTTGAAAATCACCAACTCGGCGTCTGGATTAAAATTACAAGTTAAAGGTAATCGATCTAGCTAGATAGCCATAGACTCATGTAGCACAATAAACAAAACACCCGTATCCGACCGAGGCACGCTGTGTTTGGAGCCATCTAGCAATGACACATGGTCAGTGCTCTGTGCACATGCTGGATGACTTTCTTGACTACAGACTCAGTCATGCTTTTAAATTACAAAGAACTTCAAAAAAATAGTTATGTCAAAGATGGAGAATAAACACCATTTTTTACGAAAAGCTGCGCAGCACCCCAAGCTACCTCCTTCCTCAATTTGACTTGGTTAATCGATTTTTTCACCTAACTTACCACATTTCCGTCTAAATATCCATTGTGCCACAATGTGGTGAGTCGAGCGAAGCTCAGTCAAATTTCGCAATACCGAACAAGTTGGCCCATGAGGTAAGGATTCAAGACTCTCCACGAAATCAATTTCTCACACTCAACGAGATTAACACCCACCAAAATCTCATCAAGTTTGCATGTACGACTTAGTATATCCTCATTTCAATGATCAAACCTCTCGTCGACTTTTCCTGGCCTCAATTGATCACCAAATACACGCCCACGCCGATATTTATACCCGACGGAGGAAACAAAGCGCGGCGCACAAATCTGGGAGACAGTTCTTTGGGATGAACCTGAGAGGGATCAGGACAAGTTTTTAAGATGACACGGAAGAAGGATGCAATCTCGACGGGCGTGTAATTTTGAATTTTGACAACAAGTTTTACGAATTGAGCTGTGTGCGTGCGCCAAAACTTCAGTTGCGACAGTGCAGGCAACACTATAAACACCGCCTTGGTTAGAAGGTGTAGTGGTACATCATCTTGGCCGGTTTCTCAAATAAGGTCTGGATAGGTAGGACACATATCACACCCGAGACAGGAGACCGCTGGTTCGAATCCAGCAAAACTAAACTACATTTCTCGCGGCGCTAGTATGCATGGATCATGAAAGCATGGTTGGATAATCAAAGGTTTTAAATTTCCCTTTGGTGGGTACTTACAGAGGAGGGTCGACTGATTGTGTAGACGAAAATACCTCATTGTGGTATTTGCAAATGAAATCCAGAGTATGAGTGTCTCTAACGTCAAAAGAGTCATCCTACATGTATACATAGTACTGGTCATGTGTCGTAGCTAAATAGCTGAATACTCATTAAATGATTTTTAAAAAAAAGTAGTGGGTGATGGTGCCGGTTCGATGAGATCCTACTGTCTCGACGCGTCGCAAAATACGACAATAGTCACACAATCCAAAGGCAGCGGAGCGACTACAGCTCCAACAGATCAGAATCCAAATATCTTAAGCCAATTACTCAAAAATCCCAGGACACTTTATTCAGATGAAAACGACGATAGCATTACCATCACTACGGAACAAATCGCGGAGGCCGTCAGGGCGTTCAACGCACACAACAAGGCTCAAAAGGAGATGCAGACGATGAAGTCTCTCATTATAGAAAGGATATTAGCTCTTGTAGAAGCAGTCATGAAGAGTCTCGCTGAGCCCGCTCACAATGCAGCTCCAACAATTTCAGGACCGCCGGCCCCAAGAACATGCGCGTTAGTGGCAGCGCCGCAAATGACGAAGACAGCAGTTAAAATAAGCGTCGAGGAAGCAAAAGACATTCAGCTAGCACAGCTGCTTACACTGGCACAAAAACAAATGCCAGGGGCATATGCAGTGCGACAGATACGGAGCCATGATACCGAGGTGTTTGTTTAGCCGTCGAGCCATAGAGACGCGGTTCTCAATATAGTAGAACAAGAGGATTTTCAGGTCCTAAGGCATGATTATCCAGTGGAAGTTTACGGAGTCCCGTTGAGGACGAAAATTGAATGAGGTAAATATGCCATCAACACATCTTTTATTCGGGAGATTGAATCTTCCATAGCTATTCGAATCCAGGATTAAAGATAAACAGACTAAGATGGATGCATGAAGGAAAGAAGATCGAGAGGGCAAAGACAACGGCCGCACAAGAGGCTCAATTGTTCTTAGTCTTCCCACGGAGGTCTTGCAGAAACAAGCTGTTCGAAACGGCATTGTCATCGATGCCATGCTATACTCAGCGCAGGTGTAGTCCCCGATGACCCAGCCAGAGCAGTGTTACAACTGCAGCCAATGGGGACACACTCAGGCGTCGTGCGGAAAGGCAGCTAGGTGCGGTGAGTGCGCAGGTGCTCACCAAACCCGGGACTGTTCAATGAATAGAGTTTCTTGCCTCACAGGTGGCAAGGAACCTCGTTAGTGGCAGAGAGCGTCGTGTCGGACATTTCAAGTGTGCAAAGGGAGTGATCAGAAATCCCACTTCAAGCTTTTGGAACGAACGGCGGAAATTTGAAGGCAAATCAGTCCCACAATTGCTGCTCAAACAGTATCTACTATCGCCGACGATCAAGGGTTCTCACTGGTCACTAATCACAAGGTTGAACCCTAAAAGAAGAGACCAGAACGTCCACGAAAGATGATCGCAGACTTAACAGCAATACCAAATGAATCAAGGGCTATGACATCGGCAGTGCCAACAAATCCGTCATCGAAAAGAGGAGAAAAGGATAGCGAAAGGAATCTTCTAAACTTCAGCAGAGTAGAGATCGGGGCGATAGAGGAATAAACAAATGGGGTGAAACAAACTTTAAGTGAACAAAGGGACAAACTCAGCACCAAGATGGGCTGTGCCGTGGTGGCGGAATGATGGGTTTTGTTGCTTGAAAGCTTTTTCCCTTCCCATTATGGCTTACATTTTTCGTGGTTCTGTTTTTAGATACCGCATAGGAAGTTAAACTAGAGACATGAAAGAATGCCAAAGGAGCTCAGGTTAAAATCTTAGCCTATCTAGCAGCTTAAAAGCCATAGCTCTAACATTACTTGGTCGATTTGGACTTATTAATTACTCCCTTCATACTTCTCAGTTCAAGATTTTATCGCTAAATCTTTAGGGCGACTTGTTTTTCGTAAAAGCCTTTTGAAAATCCACACAGCCAGATCGGAGAAGCTACACACAAATATGCAAAATTCTGCGGTCAAACGAGGTTTGTATATGTGAGCTTCAGATTTCTGACAAAGAATACCGCGCTGAGTAAATTGTTCTGATAACAGTGGTATCTTGTTCTGGCGATTTCGTGTGCAAAACAATGGTATTGTTGGAATCAAGGTATAATATTGAATGTAGTACCCCAATAGTTCATGTTAGAGTAATGTGCGCTCGTGCCATGAAATATGAATAATAATTACCCTGTGGATACGTGAAGAGATCTATGGACTTAAGGATTTACGATAATCGCCTGATTTAGGTTAGATGAAGAAAAAGGTTAGTTTTTTATCGTAAATTGTTTTTTTTATGATTTTAGATCCTAAGCTATGCTCTATATCTCCCAGGAGTCAAGGGCCGGTATAAATAAATAAATAAATTATTCAATTGTCCTGATTTGGCGCCTTTTTGGCCCATGCAGGTGTTGACTTTAGTCAGATACAATGATGATATAGTTGTGATGAACATCATACCTCAGATATCATTTGCAAGTCTCACTACGGCTATGACAAGGCGGCTTTTTCTTCACCGCTGTCGAACTATGCCCTCCGTGAAACTCACCCAAGGGAAACCTCTCAAAAAACCTTGGGTTATCCAGACATGCCACCATCATCAATGTAGCTTACTTCAGTAAGGTGAGGTCTGCTGGAGTCGAACCAGCGATCTTCTGTCTCAGGTGGGAAAGATGTTCAGGCTATCCAGACCCTACTTGGAAGACCGGCCCGGATGGTGTACCGCTACACCATCCGACCCTTAGGGGCCGGTATACACGGCTGAGATCAGACTTCACACATGCCCAACTCGGTCTCACTGCGTGGCCCACTACACAACCAGTAGCTAATTAAAAGAAAGAAAACAAAAACTCCCACAAACTTTCATCGACTTCTTACTAGATCACCGACTTTGTATGTGTACGTCTATTATCACATACATTGGAAATAATTTATGAGATTGCTTAATGAGAGGCTAGGATTGATTCCGATATTATTTGGTAGAAGACTTGTCCCAACTATCAGTGTGCTACAAAGGCTTTATTTATCTACAGATAATATCCCCCATGTCCCATCCATACTAGCCATACATGACCTAGCATATCAAACTTGATACGTATCATCATTCTGGGGTTGAGGTTTACCGTGTACTTGCTACTTGAGTCGCGTGCCTGACTACTATGAGACACGCTCAGGTATCAACCTTATAACCCATACCAAACCCAAACTACTTCACCACCCTGAATATGACCCCATGAATAGTTGTAACAGTAGCCTGCAACCTAGCACGATTAGGCTAGATATCGTTGATCAGGACCTAATCCGAACACACTCCCATAACCAAAATTCCAAACTCAATAATCCTATCAGTGGTTGGAAAATGAAACTCCTCGTCTTGTTTTCCTACCTGTGATTCTCAGTGCTATGATCTAATTAACGCCGTCTCCGCTGATAGCTAGAGAAGTAATCGCAGGTGGGCCCCCGAAGCAGCCGTTTTCCTGCGCAAATTTTGCAAAGTAGTCGAGGCACCTGGGCCCGAGAAGCTTGTGGACAAAGTCGTGATGTGACATTGTCCCTCGAAGTCGACGCGTCTGGCGTGCGTGTAGTCGACAGTGAATGAAGTGGAGAGGTGATGTTTCCGCCCCACACGTACACTCCATTAAAACGGCAAAGTTATTGAAACGGCGGTAAAATGTCGTGAAGTTACCGTGGCCCGTACGGGCTGCGATCAGTTCACGGAGTAGCCGCCTGTAAAGAGCCTGCTCGGGTGGCTTGCGTCGTCGCATGAGAAGACCTAGATTTCAATACCTAGGTGGACATGCTTCTCCCCACCATTCGTCGAGAAGCGCTTGTCATTTTCGGTTCATGAGCTGACTCTCTTTGCTTGGCAGTTGTCGGAGGCCGGAGCGTGCAGCTCTATCGGCCTGTTCGTTTCCCTATATCTCGGAGTGGGGTGGTATCCACTTCACCGAGACTCGGACCTTTTCCGGTAGTGCCCTAAGTTGACGTACTTCGTCGAGGCTTGTCGTAGGAGCTCATGTCAACAGTGCCTTCACTACAGACTAACTGTCCGTCAACATGTTGATCCGCTACCTGCCGTTACTTCTGTTGAAATTGGCGCTACTTGGCAATGAAGAGTCCCATTAACATGGAACATAATAAGACTTTATTATTACCAGCCTCACATTTATCTAGTATAAACTGGTGAATCGTGTCCTTCACTTAGCTGAAGTAATTAGTTTAAATAGCGCTCTGCTACTAAGTGGGTTTAATCAACAACTCTCCGCTATAGTTTTCAGACTCTTCAATCTCCCAACTTGCTTCACTAGGTGATATCGTCAAACTAATTGAGACCCGCATATGAGGCTGAATAAGGCTGACAAGAAAGCACACACAACCAACCTTGCATTACACATTGTATCTATTATTATCCCCCTGCAGTCATTCTTTGTATGTTTGCATTTAGGTTATCATCTAGAATTTGTTTGGATTAGACCAGGGTTAGAAATATGCAGAGTGTTATAATGGAAGTTGTGTAGAGAAGCTTAAGCTGTTAGGCTTCTGTTTAATATCACCTAGTGAAGCGAGTTGGGAGATTGAAGAGTCTGAAAACTATAGTGGAGAGTTGTTGATTAAACCCACTTAGTATCAGAGAGCTACTTAAACTAATTATTACAACTAAGCGAGGGACACGATTACTGGCTTATTGTGGATAATTGGGAGGCTGGTCAATGTATGAGTCATCATGAACCTGGCTAGAGAACTTATACCTTTCTACGTTCCATGTTAATGATACCCTTCATTACCATATAGCACCAATTTCAACACAGAGATTCTCGGATATATTCCAGGCTACTGTTTCTACTTGGTGTGTAATCCAAATGTCTATGATTCAAAGTGTGAGAGGTTGAGTTTTATACATGTGTGTCAAACTGTTACATCAATGCATGCTTAGCAGTTACATATCTCAGGGGTGTAGATGCATGGAACATGTTTGGCATAGGAAAATACTACCATCGAGAACATCAACGTAATATTCTGTAAACAGGACTGTAACTAGATCTAACTTGACAATTAAGTCTTGATGTGTTGCTAAGTGGATGGATGACGTATGGATACCTTGGATAGATAGTTTATAAGTGACCTGGACGGGAAGTGAGGACGGGCAGGTTCTACGCAGAAAGCATATCATTTAATATAATAAATCATCTTTCATATACATCTACATCTACACTTATTATATTTTCTTGCAATACTCAACATATATTTACACATATCGACATACAACAATCCATAACTATTTTATGCCTTTTGTCCAAACGTTTATAAGTCGATAAGAATTTTATACTGTAATTGGTTATGCCGGCATTTTACTGTTTGCGATATTAGCGCTCATCATGTTTTTATCTTGTGTTTAAGATTATATAAAAGACACTGTTTGTAAAATTGGATGGGAAGACTATAAGGTCTGGGCCATGCAAAATCACGGAAAGAAGACTAGCGAACTTTTACTTAAACAGAAGTAAGATCATAGAGGATGGAGCAATCAATCATCTTTCTTCCCTTCTCTTTAAGAGAACATCGAATTCCCAACCCTGTGACAGATATTAAACACAAGTTTAACAGCTTAAGCTTCTCTACACAACTTTCATCACAACAGGTTATGACCTGGTGCCCAAAGAAATGCATTAATATCCTTTAATTTCCCTTTTCCTTACTGTCCAGTCAATCATCTAACAGCTCAACAGGAATGGCAAATTTACCTTCATACCAAACCTCCATCCTCGATAAAGAAAATAATAAATATGTCACAAAGCGACTTGACTGCTTAATGTAAAACAAATCGTTCTCTAGTGTTATCCAAATGACAAGACATAATACCTATGAGTCATGGACTACAACGATGGAGGCAATCTTGAAAGGTCAAAAGCTCTATGAACTCCTTCTTTATGGCAAGAAGCCAAAGGAAGATGCTTGCCTTCAAGAGCAGGAAGCATTTAGCGAATTGTTCACAATTGTTGTCAACATACATATCCTGGTGGTATTTTGTTTTGTTTTGTTCATTTACGTGCTAGGTACATTGGTTCCCGTCGCACTCCTACTGGAGCTTAAGCACGAGTGGAGCCGGGCTGGATCAGGTTGACTACCATTAAGTATATCTACCTCGTCCCACATAAATGACCGGACCACCTTAGACTTCACCCATGTGTTGAATCATGTCAAGCCCAACCGTCCAGAGAACCCTCTTTTGACGCGCCGAAGCGCAAATTCCTCCTCAGCCTCGGCCACCACGCGCCCGAGCCCTTTACACCTTCGCCATCTGTAACTTTTCCCTTCAATTCAGTCCAAGCTATGGCTTATCTCAGCATCTCCTCATCTCATCCAGGGGTCGATTTCTTCATTGGAGGCCTCATCCAGTCGCCCACCAAGGCCTCCTCAGTTTATATTCCCTATTTTTCCCCCATACAGCATCCCTTTGTCCTTTAGTCAGCCTCGCCATCCCAGAAACTTTGTAGAATGTCCACCCCTCCGGCCTTGCCTCGTCGCTGCCATACCCCTGACCGTGGAGGTCGAAAACGCGACTGAGAGCTCAAGACTGAGGCACCGGTGCCCCAGCCTTTGTCGAACGTTCTAGTTAGTATGCCGGCGAAATGTCGTGCGTATTTCGTCGGTGGCGAGTCGTCATAGGTCGAGTTGTTGGTACCCTTGGCCGAGATGAGGACGCATTTAAGGCCGGTATTTCGACCGTACCTTCACAGCGACTGGTAGTTACGTAGTGTGGGATATCCTCTTATTTCTTTGTTGGCGATTTGACTTTTGGAGGTATGGGATAGCTTTGGTAGGTGGTGAGATGATTATGGAGAGGGCCGCGAGATGAGTTTGGCAGGTAATAATTTTCCAGAAAGGAATTAAGACCTTAAAGGTGTCGGTTGTTGTAATACAAACATCAGGCAGGTTATAGCCTATCTACGGTTCGTATCTGGGGTGTAGATGGTTGATTTTGTTGAGTTGTTGTTGTGAAAGTGTACACTGTGTGACAGAGATATGTAGAGAAGATATTATTGTTGATAATAATATGGCTTGTATATGATACTGTCCAACTAAAATGTGTAGTGAAAAGTGTTATGTACATGCTTTTGTCAAACAGACCCATTACGCAAACGCCAAGGCTATGAACACGTGATTCGGATTCATAACAGTTGTGCAGTCGTGAAATCTCTGCAAGTCGGATTTTCGACCAAAAATGAGCCAACACCGCTCCTCCCGAACGCCAACTCGACAAAAACTTCCAAATTCACCCTTTGTTGTGACTGAATCTCGGCTCTGGGGGAATATTTCACCCCCAGGTTTGTAGAGGACACTACCGACAGGTGTTCAGCCTTCGTCCTCCTATCCTGGTGGTATGTCCAAGTATACTGAGAAAAATTCACAAGTTACAAGACCCTCAGAAAATGTGGAACTTTTTGACTACTGAATATCATCAGACCAATAATTTCACATTAGTCCATCAGCTAGGATCATTAAAGTCGCTTTCGAGCACATTCGATCCCAGTGGCACAATATTATCTTTCATAGACGTGTATGAGAATGAATACTTCTGGACTACTTATTCAGCCCGCAAATCCTTCAGCCTCAGTCGTTAAAAGATTGCAGATTTCTTAGATGATGAGAAAAAAAGAGATTTGATATTGGCATTCATGAGTTGACATCATAAGAATATTGTTGACAACTTGGTAACAAAGGATAATCTATCCTATACCGAAGTAAAGCAGCGTTTTCTTGACCTTGATCATGAGTTACCCCTACAATCCTCTACTCATACAGCTCAAGTCACGCAGTTTATGAAATTGAAAAACGACACTTCAAGAACAGCAAGACCTTCAAAGGTAGCTAAACCTATAAATCCTAAAGCCAAACAATGTTCCTTTTGTAAAATACATTTTCCGATTGAGTTTAAAGATCATGTATGGAATACTTGTTTCAGACTGCCTGAAAGAAATAATAAAGGACATTACAATATCCATGAATGAGCAAATATTGCCTTCAATGGACCTCAACAAGTTACTCATCATCCCTTCTATTTTGATACGTGTGCAACAGCTCACATGTGTCCTTATCCTGGAAGATTGAAACAAATTTCATCTTACTCTGGTCATATAATGTTCAGTTCAAATGAAAAGATACTGATTGAGGGAAGGAACTGTAGTTTTAAACTGTATACTATCAGATGGAAATATTTCTACATTTAGAATTGATGATGTGCTATATGTGCCCAAGCTATTCTTGCCATTATTTTCTTGGAAGAAAGACAGATACAGAGGATATATGCTTCAAGATGATTGAACCATGATGAGGATATATAAAAATAGTAAAACATGATTGGAAGCTTATTACAATGGTCCATTACCCATGATCAAAGAAAAGACCGAAAACAATGAAACTGCATGTTCCACCTTTGAATTTTGGTATGAAGCTCTCTGTCATTGTCACGGAATATATGAATGGAATATCTGGATCTGGATGGGTCGGGATAGATAACTGTGTTGTGCGATAAGGAGAGTAAATCTAACTATGTACATGGAAGCCTCTAAGTCCTAAGTTCGCTATGCCATTCCTAGGACTTAGTCCCGTGACAGTACTCCCCCTCCAAAATTTAAGTTTGGACCCCAAACTTTCACTACTTTTTATATTTTTTTTTTATTATGATTATTTCAATTTTTTAATCTGTTTCAGTCTTCTACTTGATCTTCGTGGTTGTTGTTCTGGAATTGATTGATTTGTAGACGGCATCTTCACCCATTCCGGAGGCCCTGGCTTACCAGGGTTTTTGGTGTGGAAATCTATTATTGCCTTGTGACATCCTTTCAAATCTGACTCTGGCTGCCAGGTGGGATTTCGATCATATTTCCACTTCACAAGGTATGTAAGACCGCTCTTATCAATATTTTCATCATGTACATCAAGGATCTTATCAAATTTCCATTTATCGACAATTTTACCGTCATTTTCTCTTTCTACAACCCGGCCTACAGTATTACGACGCTCGTTTACGTTGATACTAGATTGGCCTAGGATTATCGAGCCTGACCACGGTCGAACCATTGATGTATGAAAGCTATTGTTAACCCCAATATGTTTCGGAAGTTCAACAATTACCGCCCCATCATATACCTTTACCACTTTGAAAGGACCATCCCATTTGTCATCCCATTTATTTTTTGGTCTATTTGTCTTAATATTTTTAAGGCTTATCATGACCTTATCTCCTGGATGATATACTGGAGCCTCCGATCTTCTACCATTTTCATTATTCTCATATCGTTCTTGAGACTGACGGCTTAGTGCTTTAAGTTTTTCCAATATGCGGTTAAAGCGATCCGTGTTGGAAATGGAGACACGGAGTGTTGTGGACGTATGGGCCCTCCATTTCGTCTAGGTTCCCGACACGATCTTGTGTGTGTTTAAGAGGTTGGAATGGGTAATATGGTAGCGCTTCAGGCTACCTATTAGATATTTGAGCGGCTGTATGGCGTGGGCACAAGGAGGTTATTGGGGGTTTTCTATGCCTAGATGGCGCCACACTCGTTTATGGTGTGGCTTAGACTACGTGTCGCTTACACTTGTACTTGTAGCGCACACTTTCCACATTTTAGCTGCAATCTGAACATGACACTCTTTTAGTCAACTTCTACTTTCGTTCTATGAATATTGCGCCCATTTTATTGCGCGATATTTCCAACAATCCGCAATAGCATCAGCCCTTAGGTATTCTTTCTTCATCGATCCATTCAAGTCACAGGTCTTGGGGGCTGGTGGTTCTATTCCAAGGCGTGGGTTGTAGCCATAATTTGCAAAAAATGGAGAGACACCTGTTGTCTCGCTAACACTGTTGTTTCCTGAGAATTCTGCAAATGCTAGCCAGTCAACCCAATCATCCTGCGTAAAATTAACAAATGCACGTAAATACTGGTTCAATGCCGAGTTAATTATCTCCGTTTGACCATCCGTTTGGGGATGAAAAGCAGAACTATGTTTCAAGTTCACAGATAGACGTGTGTTCAGACGATGCCAAAAGTCCGAGACAAATGCAGAGCCACGATCGGAGATAATTGATTCTGGTGCACCATGGAGCTTGTAGACTTCCTTTATAAAACAACTTACCAATTCTGCACTATCTAGGGATGATGTTGGTATGAAGTGGCGCATTTTCGTCAGACGATCCACTACCACGAGGATATGATTAAATACCTTTCCAGAACGCTTACAAGGGGGTAAGTCAACCACATGATCAATTGAGATATCGACCCATGCGCGGACTGGGATATTGAGGGGCTTCAGGAAGCCCGGTGGTGATGTTCTTGGGGTTTTTGTTCTAACACATAGCTCACACCCTTTAACAAAATTAGCCACAAACTTACTCATTTTAGGCCACCAGTATGATCTTTGTAATAAGTCTAACGTTTTTACTCGTCCTGGGTGACCCGCGGGTCCTGAAGAATGGGTACCATGGACAATTAATAAACGTAGCTCTTTGTAATCTGGCGCAAATAATCGATTCCTAAAATAAATCAACCCGTTATTAATTTTGAACTCTGCCATATCTTTCATTAATAATTTTTTTAAATTTCTAGGCCATTTTCTCCTGGATTGGTCCTTCAAATGCTCAACCATTTCTCTAGCGGTAGGGTTTTCTTTATATGCCTGATATATGAGATCTATCAGTGCAAATTCATTAGAAAGCGGGGCAAGAATTTCGGAATGTTTATATTCAGGAAATTTTTCATCATTTAAACAATCTAGTTTTAAATCCGAGTGAACTTTATCTTCTGGTATCATTGCACGGAAACGTTGCTGAAGACGTTCATCCGAAGCATCTTTCGGCTTCAAACCTGGCAAACGACTCAATGTATCTGGGATTAGTGCTTTAGATCCTGGTCGATAGGATATCACAAAATTAAACTGAGATAGAAATTCAGACCATCTTACTTGACGCTGGTTAAGTTGTTTTGCTGTCAAAAATGTCTTCAAGTTCTTGTGGTCTGTAATAATTTCGAATGTGGACTGGACCCCCGCAAGCTCTGGTCGCCATTCTTCCAATGATTTTACTATGGCTAGCAACTCTTTATCATAAATATCATAATTTGACTCAGCTGGGCTGTGTTTCGAAGAGAAGAAAGCGACTGGATGAAGAATATTGTCGTCCCCTGTCTGAAGCAGCACCCCCGAAGCCCAATTTGATGCATCAGTCTCGACCACTGTGTGTCTATGATAATCAAAATACCTGAGTACTGGTGCTTTCGTGAAAGAATCTTTAAATATCGGAATGCCTCATCCTGATCATCTGACCAATTCCATTTTACGCCTTTCTGTAAGAGGCGGGTTAATGGCTGCATAAGCCCCGAATATCCTTTAATGAAACGCCGATAATAATTTGAGAACCCTAAAAACTGCTGTAACTCCTTTAAGTTAGATGGCTCCTTCCAACTCTCAATTGACTTTACTTTTTCAGGATCCATGCTGAGCCCATCAGTAGAAATAATTAGCCCCAGATACTTTGTCTTCTTTGTATAGAATTCTGATTTTGCAATATCAAGCTGTAGACCTGCATTTCCCAACCGTCTTATTACTTCATCTACATTTTTTGTGTGTTCCTCTCGGGTCTTTGAGTAGATCAGGACGTCATCTAGGTATGCTGTACAATACTTATCCAATGCATCATGTAACGTGTGATTGATATAGTTTTGGAACGTTGCTGGCGCATTGCATAAACCGAATGGTGTTACTAACATTTCATATAATCCAAACCGTGTGGTAAAAGCTGTCATCCACTCGTGTCCCTCTGCAATCCTGATACGATTGAAAGCAGATATGACATCCAATTTTGTATAAAAATTTGCACCAGATATAGAATCCAGGGTCTCCCTGATCAAGGGTAGAGGATAGCGGTTTTTTATTGTAACATCATTAAGACCTCTATAATCTTGGCAGATACGCACCCCTCCATTTTGTTTCGGGACTAGTAGTAAGGGAGCGGCAGCGGGAGAGGATGATTGTCTTATAAATCCTTTATCAAGCATGTCGTCAATCCATTTTTTTATGCATTGCAACTCCGAGGGAGAGAAAGGTCTATTTCTACAGGATGGAACCTCTTTGCCTGGCATTATTTCAATCTTATGGTCCCACTGACGATGAGGTGGTAGTATTCCGGCATTTTTCGGTAAGAAGTGCTCCGCATGATGATTTAACTCATCTGGCAATTTTTGTTTTATCATATCAATGGTTAAATCAGGCTTATTTTCCAAGAATTTTTCCACATCCGCCTGGTCAACTTTCCGGCGAATAAGATCTAGCGAATCACTGTCTTCTGGACTTTCCCAAATTGGAGTTGTCTCCTCCACACAATCTCTTCTTTCACAGAAATATCTTGACTACTTAAACAATTATTTTCTTTCATTTTTGTTATTAGATGTTCTCCTTCATCTTCGCAATCCTCGACTGTGGTATTGTATGATCTGCATGAAGGTGCCAGCTCATTTTTGCAACGAGGATTACAGGATAAGGAGTCCTTTTACTAGGTAAGCACATTGTCTCCCAATATCTTCCATGAATACAGTTACGTTTACAATATTCAGACCTGAAAGAGAGCGTCATAGACCTCCAATCACAAACTGGATTATGCAGTTTTAACCATGGTATACCTAGAATAACTGGATTACTCTTGCTGAGTTTTGTTATATAAAAGATTAAATTTTCCGAGTGTTGACCGAGATGCAAACGGAAGACGACATAATGCGTGATGGCTGCTTGTGAGCTACCGTCAGCTAGACGTACGGAGCGAGGGGCGACAAGTGGTTTAGTTTCAATTCCAAACCGCTTTACAATCGACTCTTCATCAGCGAATGCAATAGCTGTGCAACCGCTGTCAATCAGACTTGTTGTGGAAATTTTCACACTATCATTAATGCGTGGATTAGAAAGATGAGAACGTAGAAGCATTGAATTACTTGAACTAGTGGAACACATTTCTAGCGTGAGCTATCTAGTAATACACTTCTTATAAATTCATTCTCATCCTCATAACTCTTTGACCCCTGTCGACGACTTAAGGCAGGGGTTTGTCTTTTAACTGATTGCCCACAGCCCGTACGACATCTTTGGAATCTTCGTCTTCAGGGTAGGTATCTGTGATGCTCCCAGTATTGTCCAAGGCGCGAAGTCATGCAGGGGCTGTCGGACGTAGATAATCTGACTGGAAGCCCTGTGAATAATGCTGTGGTATGTATTGCGCTTGATTATAATACATATGAGGTGTTAGCCATGGTTGCATGTTCTGGTGCGGAGGATATTTTTGCTGGGAGGATATTGGGGGGACATATGCCCTAGATTGTAAACGACCATTTCCCCCGCTGACTGATGGCTGGTTAATTGAACGTGTTGGCATTGGGATCGGATCTATCTTTCTGTGGTGATCTTTCGCAAAATGGCCCTTCTGGCCACAAGCTAAGCACAAGTGGTTATCCTTTCTATGTTTCCTGTCCGATTCTGTGAGCTTCACACGACCGAGATCCATCGGATCACCAGCATCAATCGCATCCTGACTATGTCTTAGATCTTGGCGTGGAGAATAGCTGGACGTTTGTTGGATTTTTGCAATGTGCTCCTGCTGTCCCAGGTTTCGGGCAATCCTATTGATCATTTGACTCCAACCGTTGAAGTCATCATCCTCGGGCAGGTTCACTTGATTGTCTATAACATTGGTTATCCTTATATTTAACCGCTTCCTTAACATATCGACTTTTGTCCTGTCATCATATTTAGCCTTTTCTGCAAAATGATCAAAGTCTACTTTGAAGTCTCCGTAGGCGCGCTTTTCTTGAAATAAGGTATCCAATTTATTTTTGGCTGTCTGAGTTACATCTAGCAACATGTATCGCCCGTCCAATACTGACCACAATTCTTCAGATGTCTCCCATGCCCATTTTGCAGGATGGTGAGGGTTCTTGTTCATCATCTGAACACCATCTTGCACGGAATCCCATGCCTTGTCTGTGAGTTGCCCTGTAATGTATGAAATTTTCTCAAATTCTCCAGGGAAGCAGGGTTTATCAACAATTATAGTCTGTTGAACTTGTGTCTTCCATCGCTCGTATGCCAATTGTCTTTTCTCCATGTTGTTATGATTACCAGTAAACTTATCATGGTCTGTTGTGGTACGGCGAGGTGTTCGGATAGCCTGTTCGTTAGAAACAATGTTGGAGTTAGCAATATTGTTTTGAATTTGGGTTCGTAACTTAAAAATTTCATCATTCCCCGATGATATGTGAGCATTCAATTTGCTTATTCTCATATTTAATGTATTGATATCGTTTAGACAGCTTTCTACTTGCTGGTTTTTCGTTTCTATTATTTCTCGTGCCTTTAAAGTATCCTGATGAGCGAGAGTAAGTCTTTCGTCAAGCTCACTGATGTGCCCTTTCATGCTTTTAAAATTGGACTCAAATTCAGATATTATTGCTGACTGGTGGGAGATCTGCCTGTTAAGTATGCCAAACTTAAGATCAAAACATTTTAAGAAACTAGAAAACATTATTTTTTCAGGTGAATCGGAAGTTGAAGCTATTGTTGTCAAGAGAGGAGTCGGATTTGAGTCTGGTGGGAATGTGTAGTCTGCAATAGCGCTGGCAAGATTTGGCCAACTTCCACGGAAGGAATCTAAAAGTTGATTCATAATGGACGCGTCCTGGTTGCTGGCCATTTTTATAAAAGCTGGATAAATTGATTTTAAGAATTTAGGGGTGCCTTGTCGCGTTCGAGAAGAACCTTCTGAAAGGATACAATTGTTTTCTGGTTACAAGTTACTGGATCAGGGAAGCAGGGCGCGGTAAGGCACGTGTGTTAGTGATTGCACAAAATGTCACGGAATATATGAATGGAATATCTGGATCTGGATGGGTCGGGATAGATAACTGTGTTGTGCGATAAGGAGAGTAAATCTAACTATGTACATGGAAGTCTCTAAGTCCTAAGTTCGCTAAGCCATTCCTAGGACTTAGCCCCGTGACAGTCATTCAGCGCCTTCTACAATATCTAAGACAGATAAGCTCATACAAAATTCAGGTATCATCCCAAATACAGCAAAGAACTTTAACTCTGATGCCTGTATGTCATCCAAATCAATATATCAGAAGCCTTCTCTATCAATCTTTAGAGCAAAACTCAAAGTCAAATATATTCATTCAGATCTTGCAGGGCTGTTCTCTATTCCGTTGTATGGCAACGCTTCATACTACACATGTTTCATAGACAATGCAACACGATGTGCAACTATCTGATCCCTAAAATATAAATCTGATGCGGCGCAAGCCACTATAAATTTTATTACGGCCTTGGAAACGCAGTAAAATTGCAAAATCAAGTCTCTTAGAACAGATAATGGCGGCGAATATATCAATGAATCACTATCCAAATTTCTTGGTCAGAAGGGGATAAGTCATCACTTGACACTTCCCTATTCTCCGGAATCAAATGGTGTAGCCGAAAGACTCAACAGATCAATTGCTGAAGGAGTTCGTGCAATGTTGATCACAGTCAAAGATAAACGGTTGTGGGCTGAAGCAGCGCAAACATTTGTTTACACTAAAAATCGTACTACACATGGCTCTGTAAATGGACAGACCCCATATGAAGCTTTCCATGAGAGAAAACCATCCATTCTACACCTTCAACCCTTTGGAAGAGAATGCTACGTGCATGTCCCCATGGCGAAGCGACCATCTGGAAGCAAGCTTCTACCAAGGGCAGAGAAAGGTTTGTTCGTTGGATACACCGAAGTTGATCACCACTATCGAATATTTGTGTCTCAAAGGAAACAGATAGTTATATCAGGCGACGTGGAATTCCTACCTTACCATGTTGACAATTCCGTCTCTGAGAAAACTTTTGATTCTTATCCACATACCATAAATCAACCAGACTTATCAACATCATCCTTGATGTTGACCAGTTTGTCAAATCCTCCAAATGTTGGACAAGAACAAGATATTCGAAATATTCATCAAAATCAAGATCCATGTCTGGCTGTTCAGTCCAATTTAAGAGAGCCGTCATTGCAAGAACCGTCGTCGATTCCAACTACTGTTCAGATCGAGCCCCAACCAACAGCAGCTTTGTCAAATCCGCCCGACCCATCAAATGAAGATTCAAGAACATCCGTCAACTCCAGACCAAAGCGCACGATACGTCCTCGGACATATGAAGACACGATAACGGGGGAATGGTGGAAAGCTTCTCGTGATCTTCCTCAACCCGCATCGCAGATTTCAACTTGTGGCAATGGAAATGAGTTAGCCTTGTTAAATATTCATGATGAATCTGAGCCCAGCTCCTACAGTGTTGCCAAGTCATCACCTAACTGGGCTTACTGGGAAAAGGCATTTGATGAGGAGATAGCATCCCTTAAAGATAACGACGTTTGGGATGTTGCTCCTCGGCCTACAGGACGAAAAGTTGTCAATGGTAAATGGGTGTGCAATATAAAAAGAGACGCACATGGGGAAGTTGAACGATACAAAGCACGTTATTTGGCCAAGGGATTCTCACAGATCCAAGGGCTTGACTATGACGAAACCTTTGCTCCAGTTGTACGACTTGATTCATTACGGTTAATCTTGGCGATTGCGGCATCTAAGAAATGGAAAACGAGACAGCTCGACATTAAAACTGCATTTCTTTATAGAGTCTTGAAGGAGGATATTTACATGGAACTTCCTGAAGGGTACAGGCAAGGAGATCATGTTGCTAAACTTAAAAGGTGTATATACGGACTCAAGCAATCACCTCGGGAATGGTTCTTCAGGTTGGCTGAATATATCATTCCTTATGGTCTTGCTCCTTCCCTATTTGATCCCTGTGTATTTATCCACAACACAGGTAAAATGATCATTGCAGTTTACGTGGACGACATAGTACTGATTGGAGAACAAGATGAGCTCATGGAAGATTCAGTTAACCACTTCAAGACCAAATTCAAGGTCAAGGATATGGGAACTCTACACTGGCTACTTGGAATTCAGATTGAGTACTCCAATGTAGGTATCACTTTATCGCAGTCTGCATACATAAATAGAGTCCTGGATAGATTTTCGATGCAAGATTGTAATACGGTCTCCACGCCTATAGAGTGTAACCAACCGCTAAAGGCTGCGCAAAATGGAGAGCCTAGGGCCTATGCTACTCTGTATCAGCAAATAATCGGATCTATAATGTATATCATATCTGCCACTAGACCTGATCTTGCATATGCAATCTCACACCTCTCTCAATTTAACTCAGATCCATCTGTCACTCATCTAGGTGCTGCCAAGCGAGTTCTACAATATATCAAGGGGATAAAAGATGTCGATTTGTTATACAAATTTGAATCTCCTCTGGTTCTCAATGGATACTGTGATGCATCATACGGAAATTGTCTTGATACACGCAGAAGTTTCTCTGGTTATTTATTCCAACTTGGTCAATCCACAATCTGCTGGAAGTCTCGCAAACAACGCACCGTTGCTCACTTCACTTGTGAATCTGAGTATATGGCACTGTTGTGGAAGCTCGAGGGACAAAAGACAACTAGCGAGTGGTCAAAAGCTGACATGGACTCAATTCGTAAGATTCTAAACTAAAGAGAAAAGTATCTAAGAGGATATGAATCTGTATGTATGTACATAGGCGTTCAACTGTTCAAATAAAGTTACCAACACAAAACCTCCCGTCCCTCATTGTTTACAACCCAAGGGTTTTGCATAAAAACCAATATCCATGACAAACCTTTTGTATTATGATTTGTCACACACAAGACTCGTGTGTGTGAAACTAGTTGTTGGAATCCCTGGATTGACCCTGAGTCGGCTTCCCAACTATTGGACCAAGAACCATGTTGTTAAAGTTATGAGCTTGAGCAAAGATGGAGGTTAGAGCGGAATCAGTGTTAGCGGTTAGACCAGTACAGTTTTTTTCACTCAATTCTTCCTTCTACAACCTCATACAAGACTTACTGTATTGGTCTAACCACCAATACTGCTCAAGCTCATAACTTTAACAACAGTAAGTCTTGTATGAGGTTGTAGAAGGAAGAATTGAGTGAAAAAAACTGTTTTGAGATGTATGGTTGTCACGGTTTTGAGGGACAAGTGCTGGGGCAACTATGTGGCCGATGGTAGTAAATAACAATTCTAAGGAGAGAACTCCCACTACATCTATCTAGTCATATATATATGTGAAAACCTCCTCGCCACCGAGGCTAATCCCTCTCCTCTTCCTGTGCTATGGGGCTCTCCTAGTGTTCTGACTATACCTATAATACAGCACTATCGCGTTGTGGCGCGGAAGGATTGTACTTGGTCTCGTATATTTCCCGTTGGTGTAAGCCTATTAATATGTGTTGCAGTGCCGTACTGCCGTGCCGCACTGCCAAGTTCGATGCCACATGCATGCCATGCAAATGCCATCGCAAAGGTATGTATTGGGTGGCGTCGCACATTAGTGCGTTGGCAGTGGGTAATAGCGCCACTCGAATCAGGCCTAAGTTAACCAACATAGGCTACAGGAACCAGTCGGCTTACCAGTTGTTACAATGGTTCTGAGTAAATGTCAGATTGAAGCGCAGGCGTTTGACTTGAAGCGGAATTGGAGGGTGAGAAGAGGTCGGATGGGTCGCAAGAGATGACTGAAGGGTCTACTGGAGATAACTAGGAGGAACTAAAGGTTTGAAAGATGGGTAATATAAATAGCTAAAGAGGTCTAAAGGTTTGAGTGGGCACTAGTGGTAACTAAAGGTTCAAGAGGTAATCCGAGGTAATCAGAAGGTGGTGGTTGTGACAGAAAACTAAGCGTGGAGAGCTCAGCTTCAGTAGACCAAGCCCTTATTTATTTACATGATTTCCTTCCATTGTTCCATCATGACATAAGTCTTATCCTAATAATAGAGTACCCAGTGCCAAGAGCTACGGTATTGTCATAGCCGCTTGGAAGAAGACTAAAAATATATACTAAATTAAGAATGAAACAGGGAATCCTTACAGTAAACTTAGTTGATAAAATTGAGATTGTGTGTGCACATATCTTATCAACTGTGAATTTTTACCAGAATTTATCAATCTCTATGGATCATAAGTTATGATCCCTGTAGATGTAGATCTATATACATACAGATACATTTGCCATAAATATAAAGCTGAATACATGTGTGATGATAATTATTGTGATTATGAGGTTATGAGAAGTCTAAGTGTGACAGAAACCGAGTTGGAGATGAAATAAATCGATTTATTAAACTATATGAGGAGAAAAGAAAACTCTAGCTACTACCAACAGGTATTTATAAGAATTGATCTTCGTGGGTCTACAGACTGATGACTTATCCATAGGCACTGTACTTGCTACCCAGCCACACAATGACAAGTGCCACCTAGTCGTGCTAACCCTCCAACCTCCTAATTAATAGCGCCGTTTTGTTCAGCTTCATCTATCTCTCCTGCGCAGCCATATCGTAAACATTCTTAGTATTACGCTTAGGTATCCACCTAAGCTTAAACAACGGTCAAACCGTAACACTAAGTGTTGTAATTTATGCGACAGTGGAGTTAAGAGTATACTGCATACCAGCTATTAATTCAGCTGCGTCTGGATACTTGATCTCGAAATAGATTCCTGATAATATAATTTAATATAGAATTTATTGTGTGTATTATAACTACAACTCTTATCCTGTTGATAATTCTACAATCTAAACACTTTACAATTACAGAAAGTGTGGAATACTAAGCGAGACACGTGATACAATTACAGAGCTATCACATGACTTTCAACATCCCCCTTCAGGTGATACCCATACAGAGGCATATCAGATCAATGTAAGCAGGTCACGCACTATAGGTAGTCATGTTGAGCATTTTCAGGAATTTCCTATGCTTGTCGAAGGTCAGTCCTTTTGTCAATCCATCGGCAGCCATCTCTTTGGTGGCGACATACTCCAATTCAACCTCTTTTCGCTCCATCCTTTCACAAATGTAAAAATATTTTGTGGCAATGTGCTTAGTTCAATTGTGGAATACGGGATTTTCAGCTAGCTTCAGGCTCCCTTGATTATCTCCGTAAATTTTGATCTTTTTGGCGTCTTCTCCTTTATAGCCAAGTGTTGTGCTCAGCTAAGGTAGCCCTGGCAGGTAGCGCATGGAGGGTGAGTGTGTCATCATCGTACCTCAGGCATAGACAACTCACATGACATGTTTGGCACATTTGTTCAGGCAAGGCACACTGCATGAGTAAGCATGGTGGGCATATGATTTGCTGGTAAGCGAGCCCATGGGGTATAAAAGGGGAGTATTTCCCACTGTAAATTAGAATATAGATCCATAGAGTCATCTACAATTTACTCACGATAAAACATCATGTCTCAGCCGTCAAACGTAAGTGTACGTTCCCCATTTCATATACCAAGTAAAACACCAAGTTGTATTAAAAGCATGCGCAACCAAGATGCCTCCATGCTCGCTTTACCCAAGGCATAAAACTCTGCTTCGGTAGTGGACTGAGCTACACTTTCAAAGCATTTGGATGCGGCTGAAATAACGCCTCCTCCAAAGAAAAATGCATATCCCCATGTTGATTTTTGGGTTTAATGGCATCCTGCAAAATCAGAATCAGTCATACCATAAAGTTTGCAGCTATCAGTCCCTCCAAATTTAATGCTAAGATTTACGGTGCCCTTGAGATATTGGAGAACACGTTTAGCTGCCCTTAGATGCTGAGGAGATGGGTTATGGTTAAATCTGGAAAGAACGCCACAGGTCCATAGTATATCGGGCCTGGTCTTGCTTGCCAGATACATAACTGATCCTACAATAGACTGATAGAGAGTGATGTCTTTCTTCGGTGCCACCTCATCATATGGAATCATGTTGATCATAGCGCCAGGCTCGAACGGCGTGGATACTGGGTGACAGTCTTCCATTCCAAATCGTTTCAGTAACTTTTTAGCGTAGGCATCTTGACAGAGTGTTACGGGTTTTACCCGGTGTTAGTTGGCTGGGCTGACTTTCTCGAGGAGTGTATATGTTATTTGTCCGCAGGGTACAAGTGTGAGTAAATAGGGGGTCAAGGTCTTCCACAAGAAGAGATAGAGGGCACGTCGTGATCTGATACGAGTATAGGCTCGAAGTGGTCTTCACAAGGAAGAGAGGGAATATCTGGAATGAGAATAATATTGAGAAGACGTTGCGTGAAGAACGCAACTCGACTGTAGACTACGCTTTATTATATACATGCTCGTAGTTCACTGTTACGTTACCTTTCCCTACTCAGTCCTGCAAGGTTTGTTTACTACTAGTAAGCCGTCATTCTAACCCCTGTTATTATTCCGTGAAAGTAGCCCCCTGTTCAAGCGCGAGCTCCTGCGAGGCTTTGAAGCTATGTTGGGTTCTATCGGCTTTGGTTTATGAGGATATTGTTGATGAAAAATTTTAACTGCCTCAGTATCATCAAGGTTTGCAGCTGGTTCCCAAGTAGCATCATTCTCGCCTGTCCATTTGACAAAATACTGGATACCATTGCATTTGGTCTCTCTCGAGTCATAAATTTCTTCAACATTAAATTCTTTGTTTTGATCGACAATCACTGGCGGCGGCGGTTCTTGAATTTGGCCTGGAACTGGATCTTCTGCGGTTGGGTGAAGCAATGACACATGAAAGACTGGGTGAATTTTCATGCTTCTCGGTAGGTCAAGTTTGTAAGCATATGCGGATATAATCTCCTTAATTCGAAATGGACCTAACTTTCTCCAGTCAAGTTTTTGGGAATTTCGAGTTGTCCTTATATTTTTTGCAGATAGAAATACCCAATCTCCAAGTTGATAGCGAGGCGCAGGGATTCTTTTTGTATAGATAGCCTGTTCCTGTTGATCTTGTGCCAATCTGATATTGGATCTCAAGAAATCATGAAGTTCCCTCATTTTAATAGCGAAATCTTTTGCATCAAGACTTGCTGAAGATTTTGCATATGGCTTAATACTTATAGTAAATTGTGGGTGAAATCCGTAATTGCCAAAAAATGGAGAGACCTTGGTTGAGGTGGAAATTTGGTTATTAGCAGCAAATTCAGCCATTGGTTACCACTTGACCCAGTCATCTTGTTGGTATGACACATAACTACGTAGGTACTGTTCCATCACGGCATTAAATCTTTCAGTTTGTCCATCTGTTTCTGGATGGAAAGCGGTTGACATTCTTGACTGTATTCCAAGGTTTCTGCAAAGAATTTTCCAGAAGTGTGCTGTAAATTGTGTTCCACGGTCAGAAGTAATATGAGTGGGTAGTCCATGGTGTTTCCATACATGTTGTAGGTAAAGTTTGGCCACATCTTGGGAGGTAACAGTTGTGTTACAAGGTATCAGGTGTCTCAATTTCGTTAATCGATCCACTACTACCATAATCGCATCAAATCCTTGGCTACTTGGTATTCCTGTTACAAAATCCATTGATACTTCTTGTTAGACTCTTCGAGTCAATTGAATAAATGTAAAATGTAAAAAGTGTCTATTGATTCCTGGCAATCACGAGGTATGAAAATGGTAGAGAGGCAGCCTTGGGAATGTAAGATAGATTGGCTATGGAAGGAGAAATAGGAGTAACTACAGCGAGCTCTATATACATAGGGTGTGGATGTTTGCTGAGTAATGCCAAGACTAGATTGGCATTCATGTCACGTGTAGGCGTTTCATGTTCAAGCACCTACACTGCCTTGCTCATTGCATGTTTGGAGCCCCGAGGGCGTAATTCTGGCTGCCCTTCTTCTGTCTATTACTATCTAGATTATGTATGTTCAGAAAATAGCAATGCTCGATCTGTCCCCTACTTGTCTCCATGAACTAAGTTTCTCACGGTTTAGAACGAAACATCTCTAGTCAGAGGATATAGAGTTCTTATTACTATAGCCCAAGCGAAATACCTTTGTTCGAAACAAGTAACTCCAAGCTTTGTAAACCTAACACCTTAACTCTAAATCTGACTTTGATCGCTTCCAAACTATCCATAGTTTGATACTTCTTGCCATGGCTGTTGAGCAATCGGCAGAGGCCGAAGAACTCCAAACTTGCTATGATTGCTAGGTTTACTTCGCTGACATACATGGCAATTGCGTACATATCTTGCTACGTAATTGCGCATTGAAGGCCAGTAAATATCTCGACTGATAAGTTCAAATGTTTTTTCCCGGCCTGGATGTCCAGCCGGTGTAGCATCGTGATAGAGCCTAAGTAACTGAAGCTTAAGTGGATCGTGATTTGGTACAAAGATGCATTCACGATACAGTAACCGACCCTCCATTATAGAGCACTCAGCAAGAGATATTTCTTTACAGTGTCGTTTATTTTGTTAAATCATATTTATTATTTGATTTGGAAATCCATCAGTTTTATATCCCTTGTCTAAGAGTCTTTTTATCAAGGCTTGATCGGGAATTTTATGCGATATAGAACCTGCAAACAGCTCTACACATTGATCAATATCCAGGTTCTTTCTTTTTAATACAACTTGACTTTGGTGTAATAATCTATCATCCCCCTCCTCAGGGAGATCTCCCGATCTTCTTGTTAGAGCGTCTGGTTTTCCTCCTTGCTTACCTGGTCTATATTTGATTACAAAGTTGAAGCGAGAGAGGTATTCTGCCCAGCGAGCCTGTCTTCGGTTAAGCTGTTTTGTGCTCATGAAATATTCCAAATTCTTATGATCAGAAATTACTTCTACTGGATGCGCAGCCCCTTCGAGTTCTGGTCTCCATTCTTCAAAGGCACGAATTATCGCGAGAAGTTCTTTGTCATATATCTCGTAGTTGCATTCGGCCGGTGTATGCTTTTTTGAAAAATATGCCACAGGTCTCAGCTTTTTGGAGCTATCGTACTGAGAAAGAATGCCAGCTGAGACGTAGTCGGATGCATCAGTTTCAACAATTATTGGTTTATCTGGGTCGAAGTGCGCCAAAATCGGCGATGTTGTAAAAGCATTCTTTAAGACTTGAAAAGCAGTTTGTTGTTCACTTCCCCAAACTAATTTTATGTCTTTTCGGGTTAGCTTTGTCAAAGGGAATGCAATATTGGAGAAGCCGTGTATAAATCGACGATAGAAGTTGGAGAATCCTAGGAAAGCTTGCACATCTTTGATATTTTTTGGAGTAGTCCAATTTTTAACAGTCTCTAGTTTCTTTTCATCCATACTAATACCGTTAGGCTCAAGTATGAGATCGAGATACTTAGTGCTTTGTGTATGGAACTCGCATTTTTCTGGGTTTAAAAATACATTATTGCGGTATAAGGCCTGCAATATCTTTTCAACATGTATTTGGTGCTGTTCCATAGAATCGCTGTATATAAGATTATCATCTAGATAGGCTGTACAAAATACATCAAGATATTCACGTAGACAATCATTGATAAAGTGTTGAAATGTTGCTGGTGCATTAGTAAGTCCGAAAGGCATCACGTTATACTCAAAATGTCCATAGCGAGTCCGAAAAGCTGTTTTCCATTCTTCCCCTTCCGCCATTCAAATCTGGTTGTAGCCTTGGCGAAGATCTAGCTTAGTGTACCATTTCGCTTTGGCGAGGCGATCGAGGGTCTCTCTAATTAAAGGTAATGGATATCTATTTTTGACTGTAATTTCATTGAGACCTCGGTAGTCAACACAAAGGCGTAATGAACCATCCGATTTTTTAACAAATAAAACTGGAGCGCCAGCTGGTGAAGAACTTGCTCGAATAAATCCCTTTTCAAGGTTTTCTTTTATGTATCTATTTAATTCCGCAAGCTCTTCCCGGGACATTCCATATAAAGGACCAAAGGGGGGATTTTTATGTTTCATAAGTGGTATCTTATGATCATATTGGCGTCTTTTAGGTAGATTGTTTGCTAGCTTTTTATCCATCATGCAGTAATATTTTCTGTACTGACTTGGAATTTGATCCTCCAAACACTTACTATTTTCCGAAGAAGTCATCGGTTTATCTTTAATTTCTTGCGTACTCATGAGAAAGATTTGTAAGTTTTCTTTTTGTGCGAGTCTATGGAGAGCATCTGAGCTGGACATGTGAAAACTGATCTTATGTTTTTTCCCTTGAGTTGGTATTAATTCTGGAGAATGATTGCATTCGCGCTTACAGAATTCAGAATCAAATAAAATTGTATTTTCTTTAAATCGTAATGTCGGATCGTGCTTCTGAAGCCAGGGGATCCCCATTACTAGAGGATAAGAGCCTAGCTTTGTAACAAAAAATGGGACTATTTCATGGTGGGAACCAATTGCTAAAGGTAAATGGCAGATGTGCGTAACATCTCCGGAAGATATAGGTCTTCCATCGATTACATGGAGTGTACGGGGGAATTGGAGAGGGGACAGAGTAAGATTGTTATGGCGCGCGAATATTTCATCAATGAATGCAAACCCGGAACAGCCGGTATCAATCAGAGCATACGTTGAGATATGTGAGCATTTATTCTTAATTTTACAATCAGCAACTAAATGATCACCATCCAGATTATTCTCTAGAGGAGATACCGACAATTCAGAGATAGAAAACGCAAACATCAAAGGAACATGTTGGGATCCCGGACAGGGGCCATTTTTCAAATCCGGGATCATTGAAAATCCTGTTGATGCTTCGTAGTTACTTCAGGATCTCTAGAATCGTGACTTCGGCGCCGATTTGCTGTAGGGCAAGAATTTGAGCTATGACCAGCCCCAGCACAATACATACAGAGGTTATTTTCTCGCCGCCATTGTTTTTCGCTTGCAGATATTTTTCGCAATCCATTTACATACATGTATCGATCCTCAACAGGAGGACGGAGGGTCATGCGAGCTTTCAGAGCAGAGAGGTCCATCGGAGCGAGACCACCTGAAACGTGCGAGGGGTGAGCTAAGTTGTGAAAATTTTGAGGGGCTATTGCAACATGATTTAAATTTTGTTCAGCTTTAAGCCCTCGAATTCGATTGTCTAGGTTCATCAACATTAATGCATATTCATCAAGACATGAAGGTCTATGAATCTGGTGAATCATAGCATTTTTTAGCTCGATCGAAAGTCCTTTATCTAAAGCATCAATCTTCGCATCTTCATTATAGTTTAGATAGCCGATTATGCGAAGAAATTCAGAGTAGTAGCTAGAAAAATCCCCTAATCCCTGCTGAAGCTTCTGGAGTTCTTGGCGCGCGGCCGCACAGGGATCCGGATCTCCGAAAGATGCTTCAAGGTATGTGATAAGAGACTGGATCGATGCGAAAGGCGCTGAGGGGTTAGCTCTAACAATGGGAACAATTTGTTGCAGAGCTCGACCTTCTAAGCAACTAATCGAATAAATTACTTTCGATGGCTCATCTTGAAATCGATCACTATTAATTCTGAGTTTCATTTGTAACTGTGTGACAAAGCCTGGTAGGTTTGAACGGTCTCCATTAAACTTTTCTGGATCCGGGAACCTTTCGGAACGAAAATTTTTTGCGGGATTGGATAATGGAGTGGGAATCTGAACTGTACGAGCGACACTAAGGTCTACAGTGAGCTGATTGATTTGTTGCTCTAGATTATCAATTGATTTGTTTGCAGCCTCTAGCTGAGAGCGAGCATTAGAGACTTGACTACGTGCGGCATCCCTTTCTGACCAATACCACTGTACCAAAGAGCCAAGCTGATTAAAAAGATTGCTTGCATCGTGTGACAGTCGGGGGGAATTCTCAAGTTGGCTTGAGATGCACGATCAATAGTTTACGATTCTTCTAAGGAGAGAATTTGTATGTACAAGAAAGCCTTATTTATACCCGCGCTCTCCTCCCATTCGTGACCAACATTCATTCCTACAAAGCGGACAGATGTACCTGTAGGAAGTTTAGAGTTCTACGATGCTGTTCACTTCGGACAGGAAATTTGTAACTCGGCTACCTTCCACATTGTGCCTCCCGTGCCCGAAACAATCCTCCCTGTGCCCGTCTGAGTGCCGTTAACTATCTGAGTGGATGTTTCACCACACGGTCTATTGCACGGTCCTTTCATTATGTGGAACCCCGTGCCGAGGCAACCATCTCCGTGCACGTCTAAGTGCCGTAAGTAGTCCGAGCCGCGAAGTGAGTTTTCTATTAGCTGGGACCTGCTGGCGGGTGGAAATGGTGCCTGCGTTGGCCAATGTAGGCTACAGGGCTTACTATCGGTTCACCAGCCGTTACAATCCCCCTCCTTTTCCTCGCTGAAGTGGGGTTAAGATGACCGCCGTTTTCGCCTGCTTCGTCGTTTCTCCATAGCGTGGGGTTCTGCTGGTCCAACATATGCACCTGCACTGTTTTCGGGAGGTCCGTCGTTTGATTCTATTTGTCCATATTTTTCTTCGTATTTGTCCAATGCTATGGTGTCTTTTATGAGCTCGATTGGCTCCCATGATGGGTTAGCCCAGCCTGTCCATTTGACTAGTGCTTGACGGAAAGTTCCCCGTCCTCGTTGTACTGTTCTTGCTCTCAGTATAGACTCCACTTCATATTCTGGTTCTTCTAGCTGATCAATCAAAGGCGGGTTTTGCGCGTCATCGCGTTTTTGGCTTGGGAATGGGTCGTCCCCTGCTCGCTTGACAAGTTCGACATGGAAACGTTTATGGAGGTTACCTGGGACATCAAGTTCTACGGTTAGTGCGTCGGGTACAGCCGTTACCCTGTATTTGGCGTGCAGCCAGGCCAATTTTTTTGAAAGTTGCGGGGTACTGATGTTTCGCAGATTTAACCAAACTTTATCCCCGACTTTAAATCTTTCCGGTTGCCTTCGAAGTCTGTTGGCATTTTCCTCATACCGTTGCTGTGCAGAAGCCATGGCTGCTTGAGCGAAGTCTTGTGCGTTCCTTAGACGTTGAATGTAATTTTCTGCTAAAACTTTACCTGGGTGACGTGATAGGTCGTTTTCTTTTGTGGGCTCTGGAAGTGGGTTGACGTCATATCCGTGTCGGAGGAAAAACGGGCTTATGCCCCCAATTGCCGAGCTTGGTCGAGCATTCAAGGCCATCTGGGCCATAGGTAGCAGTTCTGCCCAGTTACTTTGTGCGTAGCAGGTGAACGCCCTCAAGTATTTGAACATTTCCTGATTTGCACGTTCACTAGCATTTGACTGGGGGTGGTAAGCTGTGGTTAGCTGCTGCGATATTCCTAGCGATTTACAAAAGAATTTCCAGAAATGACTAAGCCAATCGCTTCCCCTGTCGCTCGTCAAAAATTTAGGAAATCCGTAGTATCTATAATATCTGTCGATAAAGATACGTGCGCAATTCTCGGCGTCCATGGTTGGCGCGGCGAACATGAATACATCCTTCCCCAGTCTATCCGTAATAACCATGACATTTGTACACCCATTTGATTCTGGCAAATCAGTGACAAAGTCAATTGTTAAATCGCTTCCTAACCTCTCAGGAACTGGGAGCGGCTTTAGGAATCCTGCTTTAGCCTCCCTCCAAACGTTGGTTCGGCCGCAAACGTCACAGTTACGTATAAATTGACGTACGTAATGTCTCATCTTAGGCCAGAACCATCGTTGTAACAGTATTCCTACCATGGTGTCCTTTCCCGGATGACCCGTAAGGTAACTGTCGTGCGTTTTTTGCATTATTGCCGTCCGCAATGGCTCATAATTTGGTACCCAAATTCGATTTTCGCGTCCTCGTAATATGTTGTCGGCCGCCACCGTACATTCTGCGATATTTGCTGTCATATCGTGAGAAATTTCCGGTGGGAACCCGCGTTCCCCTGACTGAACAGCATCTCGTGCACGTCGCCATTGCTTGTCCTCGTTAACTCCATGTTCCCATAGCCGTTGAAGTTCGTCGTCGTCAAATATCCTCATCGTTGAGGCCGTATCCCTGATTTGGGTCGTTTCGTCGTTTCTTTTGGCACTTGTTGAGTGCACAGGGATCTTCGGGAGTAACTGCATTACCCGCCCTGTCGTACGTTCGTCGTCAAATCTCGTAGGTTTATCCTGATCTCGGCGTGAGAGAGCGTCCGGACGCTCGCAAGCTTTACCTGGGCGCCATTTTAACTCAAAATTAAATCGCTGCAAGACATCGTTATATCGAACTTGCCGTTCATTGAGAAGGCGTTTCGTAGTGAAGAATTTGAGATTCTTGTGATCAGTCATGATAACAAATGGTTTAGCCACCGACGTCAACTCCGCCTGCCACTCTTGGAGGCATGTCACTATGGAATGCATTTCTTTGTCGTGGATAGGGTAGTTAGCTTCAGCCCCGTTCAGCCTTTTTGAGTAATAGGCTACTGGCCGGAGTCTTCCCTGCTCGTCTCTTTGAGAAAGACAGCCTCCAAGGGCATACCCAGAGCAATCTGCTTCTAGTATGGTCTCTCTTTCTGGGTCCCACTGGGCTAGTACGGGCTCCGATGCAAAGATTTCTTTCAGTTTTTCGAACGCCGCATTTTCTTCGTGTCCCCATTTCCACAATGCTGACTTCCTAGTCAAATCAGTCAGGGGAGCTGCAATCTCAGAAAATCCGTCTACAAAACACCTGTAAAAATTGGCAAAGCCTAGGAATGAACGAACCCCCTTGACGGATATGGGCGCTTCCCAGCTTTGAATGGCCTTTACTTTTTCCGGGTCAACCGTGATTCCCTTTCCGGCACGTACAATAAACCCTAGATACTTAACTTCTTGGCAAAGGAACTCGCATTTATCAATGTCTAGGTAGAGGCCAGCCTTATCTAGCCGGGTTAATATACTTCGTACTGTCTTCCAGTGATCTTCACAGATACCACTCGTGTATGCTAGTACGTCGTCCATGTAGGCTGTCGCGTCATGATCCAAATGTTCCCGTAGCTGCTCGTTAATATAACGTTGAAAAGTTGCAGGTGCATTAGCAAGTCCGAAAGGAGTAACTAGCCATTCAAACAACCCTAGGCGGCATCTGAATGCCGTAGCCCATTCATCTCCTTCTCGTATACGTATACGATGGAAAGCTGATTTTACGTCCAGCTTCGTAAACCATCGCGCCTTTGATAATTGTCTTAGTGTTTCTTTGAAGAGGGGAAGCGGATACCTGTCTGGTATCGTGATAGCGTTTAACCCACGGTAGTCCACACAAAAACGGAGCCCTCCATTAGGTTTCTTGGCAAATAGTACTGGGGCAGCTGCTGGCGAATTACTCGACCGTATCCACCCTTTTGCGGAAAGATCTGTTAGCGTCTTTCTAAGGACCAGTAATTCTTCCCTAGACATGTTATATAATGGGCCCCAGGAGGGCTGCGCTGGTTTGCCGTCTTTTGTGATGAGATTGATAGCGTGATCGAGTGAGCCTCGGAGTGGGGGTAGTTCGTCTGCTCCACTGTCGTCGGCGAATAGGTGGGCGAAGTCTTTCACCTGTTCTGGTAGTCGTTTGCGAGCTTCTCCAATGGTTAGTCGAGGCTTTGATCGAAGTGCCTTGTTGATATCCTCGAGCGACGCTCTACACACTGGTACCGATTTGAGCATATTTGTAAGTTCGCTTGCAGTTGATGCTTTCGGTCTTGGAGTGCCCTTTAGGTCGTTTCGCCAGCGTTTGGCGCTCTGTACGTACCCACCAAGCTTCCGAAGGTGAAGCTGTTGATCTTTTGAGTGTATTATGGCGTCTTGGTCTTCGAGCCACCTCTTACCAAGAATGAGCTGGTGTGTGCTACCCGGCACTACGTAAAGTAGTAATTTTGGGGTCACGAACCCATCCAAGTCCAATGAAACGTGGGTAATAAATCGAATCATGGGTTTATCTTTAGTTGAGTTCTCCGCTGTCTCTAAAGGACGAGGTTCAATTGGAAGGCGCGGTAGACCTAGTCTGATGGCAAGTTTCTCATTAATAATTCCAGTACACAAGCATCCGTTATCAATTAATGCTTGGACCATTGTCACATCATTTAACAATGCATTGACGAGAAACGGTGTAGAAACCATCTTAAATTCAGAACTATGGACCAATTTTGACTCCTGAGGGCGACTTTCCCCAGGAGTGACTAGTTTTCCGCTTGCCCGGCCGTGTAATACCCTTCGTGTTCCTCGTAGACCCCCTCATCAATGGGATCGAGCGCGACGGCGTTAGTCCTCACATTATTTCCGACCGGATTGATGGCTGGCAATACAGGACATACCCTAGTATTGCATCCCTTTCGTTCACAGCGATAGCAGCGGTTCTCGTTGCGTAGCTGCCTAATTTCATCCGGAGTTTTCCAACGAGATCGCCTATTTGGAGGGGCTTGTTGCTGTGCGTATTGGTTCAAGCCAGACTCGTTGTCTGACGTCTGTCTAGGTCGGGCCGTGTTCACTCCACCCATGATGACATCGCCTTGCCCATCGTAGGGCCTTCCTTGACTTATCCTACCCACATATCGACCCCTGTCCCTACTGATGGGTTGTTGGAAGTTCCTTGTATTATTAGCACCTCTCTCCAAATTTTCCATCTGTACTACCCGCCGTCCGCGGTAGCAAATTCCTCAACTTGCTGAGAGACCTGCCCTACAATTCCAACCCATTCCGCGTAATTGTCTCTAGGCAGGAGGTGGTTTCCGGACAGAGCACGTCTTATGGTCTCGTTAAGGGCATTTCGAAGCATCGTGATTTTGTTCCTATCACTCCAAGCATCTCCCTCCGCTTCGGTTAGCTTGCTTGCCCAGGACGTAAAAAAAGATGACCATCTCTGATTTTCACCCATTTTCATTGCGTATAACTCATCGCAGGCTTTGTCTGAGCGTGTATCGTCTAGGTTCCCCGATCGAGAAAGGCTATGAAATCTTCTGGGCGTCGTGTTCCACCAATGCCTCCAACCTCGAAGAAGGACCCTGATTTTGTCTTGGCCTCGCCCTTCAGCGACGTGTAAATTATTAGGAAAGCCCGAGTGTCGCTGTAACCAAAGGCGTTCCAATCCATCCTGAAGATATCGAGGACAGCTTGTCTCCAGGCAGGGTAATGTGCCCTGTTACCGTCATATTCGGGCAAACTGGTCGGGCGAAATCTTACACCCTCGGCTGGGACGGGGTCTTTTTCAATTATTACGCGTTTTTCGATGGCAATAGGACGACGTGTTAGTTCAGCCCTTAGTACGTCGATCTGCGTCTGCAACATTTGAACTCTATCATCCTCCGCTTCCGATTCACTCATGGGATCATGGTAGGTAGCCATGTCAATGTATGACGTAGGGGTTAGAAGTGAAAGACAGGACTTAGTTGGAAGTTAAGAACAAAATAAATAGAATGAAAACTTGAAAAAAAGAGAATAATACAAATAAAAAATTTATATATAAGATATAAAAATATCAATCACACTTTCCAAGACCAAAACAATTTTAAAAATAAAAATAAAAATAAAAATAAAATAAAAATAAAAATAAGAATAAGAATGGAAATTGAGCGGAAAAATAACACGACGTTAGAGAATGATGAATATAGCAAATCTTCGTATGACAATCAGAGTTAGGGAAATATTGACGCTCGTACGTCTACAAAAATTCGTTCGTTCGTTCGTTCGTTTGTGGGGAAGGGGGGTGAGAAGAATCGTATGTGACAGTCGGGGGGAATTCTCAAGTTGGCTTGAGATGCACGATCAATAGTTTACGATTCTTCTAAGGAGAGAATTTGTATGTACAAGAAAGCCTTATTTATACCCGCGCTCTCCTCCCATTCGTGACCAACATTCATTCCTACAAAGCGGACAGATGTACCTGTAGGAAGTTTAGAGTTCTACGATGCTGTTCACTTCGGACAGGAAATTTGTAACTCGGCTACCTTCCACATTGTGCCTCCCGTGCCCGAAACAATCCTCCCTGTGCCCGTCTGAGTGCCGTTAACTATCTGAGTGGATGTTTCACCACACGGTCTATTGCACGGTCCTTTCATTATGTGGAACCCCGTGCCGAGGCAACCATCTCCGTGCACGTCTAAGTGCCGTAAGTAGTCCGAGCCGCGAAGTGAGTTTTCTATTAGCTGGGACCTGCTGGCGGGTGGAAATGGTGCCTGCGTTGGCCAATGTAGGCTACAGGGCTTACTATCGGTTCACCAGCCGTTACACATCGCTGTCATACAGTTGTCTAAATTCCTCGATAGAAGTGGGGGGATTCCAGGCAGGGGTGTTTGAGTTTGACATTGTTGTACAGTGTGGATGAGGACGCAACGTAATCTCGAGGAGTGTATATGTTATTTGTCCGCAGGGTACAAGTGTGAGTAAATAGGAGGTCAAGGTCTTCCACAAGAAGAGATAGAGGGCACGTCGTGATCTGATACGAGTATAGGCTCGAAGTGGTCTTCACAAGGAAGAGAGGGAATATCTGGAATGAGAATAATATTGAGAAGACGTTGCGTGAAGAACGCAACTCGACTGTAGACTACGCTTTATTATATACATGCTCGTAGTTCACTGTTACGTTACCTTTCCCTACTCAGTCCTGCAAGGTTTGTTTACTACTAGTAAGTGTTTTACTTGGTATATGAAATGGGGAACGTACACTTGCGTTTGACGGCTGAGATTTGATGTTTTATCGTGAGTAAATTGTAGATGACTCTATGGATCTATATTCTAATTTACAGTGGGAAATACTCCCCTTTTATACCCCATGAGCTCGCTTACCAGCAAATCATATGCCCACCATGCTTACTCATGCAGTGTGCCTTGCCTGAACAAATGCGCCAAACATGTCATGTGAGTTGTCTATGCCTGAGGTACGATGATGACACACTCACCCTCCATGCGCTACCTGCCAGGGCTACCTTAGCTGAGCACAACAGTAAGCCGTCATTCTAACCCCTGTTTTTATTCCGTGAAAGACTTACGGGCCCAGCCTTGCATGTAAGTGGGATGTGGCAAATGATCTGTCTATTGCAACAGGTTAGACGCTTAGTAAGCGCTTAGGTAAGGTGGTTGTCAGCACACATTTTACATTGGCTCTGTCCCACTGAAGTGTTCTCTTCATAGAAAATATAGATTATTTTGTGGCAGCCATTGCGTGCAGCGTCCGTGATTCTCGTCCTTTTACACAGAGTATTATCTCATCTTTTTTCCAGTCTCTGACAATCCAACTCCTAGATAATAAGCTGCTGGTCCCATATCTTCTGTTTCGAATAGGCCCAGTAGCTTTTTCTTCATCTTGCCAAATTCAACACCTTGTTTTCCTATCAAGAGTATGTCGTCGACATAGGTCACAATTATGAACCCTGTTACCTCATGTACATATGTTCCTGGATCGGCTGTCAGTGGTTTGAACCCTATTGTTGCCAACTGTTTAGCCAGTAATTGTTGCCATAGCCTAGGGGCTTTCTTCAGGCCATACATTCCACGAAGAAGTTTTCCAACATGATTACTGTTGGGGATCTTTTCCCATAAAAGGGGGTAGCATTACATAAACCTCTTTATCCATGTCATTATTCAGGAATGCTGTAATGACATCCATTTGATCCATCTCGAGACCATAGAGCGCTGCTAACGCTACAGCTACTTTCCATGTCTCCGAGCAAGCTACACCAGCAAACGTCTCCTCATAGTCGACACCAAACTTCTGTTCAAATCCTCGAACACAGCATCTGACTTTGTACTTGAGGACTTTGCCTTCCTTATCACGCTTGGTTTTAAATACAAATTTGACTGATAACAATTGTTGACCAGCTGGTATATCCTTTTTCTGAGCTAGTGCCGAAGTTTTCTTTCGTAGAAGAGACTCATATTCCCGACAAATTGCAAGACGCCATTCATTAGCGTTCTTACTCGCCAGGGCTTCAATATTTTCAGGGTCGTCGGATATATCCCTCCCTGCAATGAATGCGGCTGCTGCAGACGAATTGTTGTTGGCTAGTTCTGACTTTAGCTGAGCCGCACGCAATCGTGTCATTCGAGGTTCTGTAGGAGACTCGTACACTCTTGTTTTTCTAGACTTGTCTTGACAAATCTTTTTCTCTTCTTGTGAACCTTTGTTAGCTTCAAGCATTGAACCTTCGTCAGTCGCATTTGTTTGCATAGGCATTTCAACGGTTTCCTCTGGCTCGCTGACAATTCCCTCATCTGTGTCAACATTATTGGTCACTTCCTTCTGTAGGGAACCAAGATTTTCATGAACTATTTCTGAAGGAGATTTGGTCTGAGGTCGACTTGACTCAGTGTTCTGATCTGAATTTCCTCCACAAGTTCTCGATGATTTCTGTTGAGATGTGGATTCAGTGATAAATTGAGTATCCCCCTCGACTGAAGTCCCAAACTCCTCTAGGGGTGCATCTGATATGTAACCGTGCTCATCGAATCGAACATGAGAAGATCTTATTATCTTCTTTCCACTTCTTGATGGCACGTATAGGCGATAGATGCTATTCCCTTCATATCCAACCAAAATACCAACCTCAGCTCTTACGGCTAATTTGGCCGCGTGAGCTCTCTTTTCTTTTGGAATTTGGATATATGCTTTGCATCCAAGCACTCTGAGATGGGCTATGGACGGTTTATTGTCATCTGTAGGGTGGATATGGTCCATGAACATTTCGAATGGTGTTTTTTCAAACACACAATTGGCTGTTCAATTTGTGATATGAGCCACGGCGCGTATTAGTTCTGGCCAAAGGAATTCAGGTATAGCCTGATCCACCATGACAGTCCGTAGCTTATCAAGTATCACACGGTTGGACCTTTCACTGCCCCCATTTTGATACGACGAATAAGGCGTTGTTACTTCAAGGTGAGTACCCAATTCCATCATTAGATTACTCAATTTAGAGCCTCCGAACTCCAATCCTCCATCCAGAATGAACTTCTTAATTGTACGATCATACTGAGTTCTTGTTTCAACAACAAAGTTCTTGTCATTTTCGAAGGCTCCTCTCTTCTCTGGATGAGTTATAACCCATCTCATGTTGGTGGCCAAATCAGTAAAAATTGTGGCGTACTTCTGATTCATAATTCCTTCGGGAATCACTTTAATCACGTCAATACCCACTGCATCAAATATTTTCTTAGGCTTGGCTCTAGCCTCTTTGCTGACATGACGAATTGGCTTACTCAATTCACATGCCTCGCACAACTCACCAGGATGGACATTGACCTTATCAATACGGTCTATGTACTTCATTCCACGAGTGAGTTGACCAGTCCTTCTGACATTCTCGATGCTAATGTGTCCTAGACGACGATGCATTAGCTGTAAGTCGGGTTTTATATCCGAAAGCCCCGCTGGGTACGCCACGTTCGCGTACATTTCTACAGCTTCTTTTATAAGCAGCGTGAATCGGTATATAACAAAATAGACCCACTTGACGTCTTCACATATCCGTTGTGGATTGTGCAGCCTGCCCTGAGTAGTTTCTTTCCACTTACTAAATTAGTGGGAAAGCCTGGGACGTAAAGACACTGTTTTAACTCCATTACATGGTGTCTTCCTCCTTCTAGTGCAATAGTCAATTGTACTGTTCCATGACCTTTTGGTGTGACGCTTCCTCCGCCACATTGTATCGGTCTTAAGCCAACTTTTTCCTCATAGTTAGTAAGTCTGTCCAGGGAGTTGGCTATGTGCTCATCTGACCCCGTGTCGTTAAGCCATCGGTCGTTCCAGTGAGTTTTTTGTATCGCGTAGGTGGAGGAGGGGCTCTGACCATCTGAGAAGCTGCTAGATGCGACGTGGCTGAAGGCGCTGAATGCGGGTATTCCAAAGTTTGAAGTCGAATTGTTATCCAAATCATCATCTTTGGCTTCTTTAGCCTTTCCTTTGCCCTTAGCGTCGCGTTTCTTAAGCTTTTCTGAGTTTTTCTGGTTCAGATAATTCTGATGTGTTAGCCATTTTTTCCCATTTTTGGCCTCCCAATCCTGACAAAGCAATTTATTGTGCTCGTAGCACTTGCCATTCTTGCAATATTGGCAATTAAACTTGTTACCGCCGTCATTAGCCTTCCCTCTTCCTTTCGCCATCATACTAGTGCTTGAGGAGCTTATCTCAAAATTGCGTGCTTCATCTAGTAGGTCAGCAATTAAATAGTCGAGTGAGGGAGCTATGGCGGTGTTTCGAGCCTGAGATCTTTGTCTTTCGGCCCAAACTGGAAACTTTCTAGCCACTCCAGCGATAAAGAACATCCCATTCCATCTCTCTGGTATAGAATCAGAGAGCGAGGAGATCTTTTCGACCCTTTTGGTGAACTCAGAAATATAATGGTTGAGGTCCATGAAGTCTTCAAATCTTATATTTGACCAATTAATTATGGCCCGATATTCAAGATTCCATCCTTTTCCCTCATACCGTTCTTGCAGAATTGTTCACATCTGGAGTGCTGAAGTCTTGCTATCAATCATGCTGTGAATATTTGGGGCAGTGTTGATCATAATGGCTAGTTTCATCCTAGCATCTCCAGCGAGCCACTGCTTTCTCATTTCAAATGCATCTTTATTCGAAAATCTTTCTTTGATGGACACATGTGGGGGTTCTTCCACTTCATCACATATGTAGTCCTCCAGATTGTTGGCTAGAGCAATGTTCTCCATGTTGTTCTTCCATTGCTCGTAGTTTTCCTCCCCCTTCAACTTGAAATATGGAGGCAATTGGAGTGTACCGACATTTCCTGCCGTACTTGAGGAAGCCTTGGGTTGACTCCACACAGGCGTTATGCTTGACATAAGCTTCTCCTCGATCTTCGGGGCCATCTTGGAACTTTCAGAATTTTCGATAGACATTTCACCTTTTCGAATAGTTAAACAAGGTTTGGTTTCAGAAATCTTTTAACATATTAGCTTTTGCAACCGGACTCAGAGCCTGTTGTAATTTATGCGACAGTGGAGTTAAGAGTATACTGCATACCAGCTATTAATTCAGCTGCATGTGGATACTTGATCTCGAAATCAGATTCCTGATAATATAATTTAATATAGAATTTATTTTGTGTATTATAACTACAACTCTTATCCTGTTGATTATTCTACAATCTAAACACATTACAATTACAGAAAGTGTGGAATACTAAGCGAGACACGTGATACAATTACAGAGCTATCACATGACTTTCAATACTAAGAATGTTCGCAATGGATGTAACAGTCAACTTGGGTGGATATAGGATAGCGCTTTAAGTCTAACGTGAAGAAGAAGGATGTAACGGCTGTTAAGCCTAGGGATTCCTGTAGCCTACGCTGGCTAGCGCAGGCAATGAATGCAAGGGAATCTTCGGGAAGGATCTCGGAATACAAGGAGCTTGGAAGATTCTCAATGAACTTCCTGGAAGCTTACTGAAGGTTCATGAGGACAACAGGTGTATCAAGAATCTTCTAGGGTATTGTCGAGGATTCCATGTTATTCCAGATATAGGGAGAACCTTACAGAAGAGGAGTATCTCAAAGTGTATATATATTTGTATTCTAGCTATAGGAATTCTCTCTCTAGAGAATTATAATAAATATACTGTACCTACTGTTGAAATTGGTGCTATATGGTAATGAAGGGTATCATTAACATGGAACGTAGAAAGGTATAAGTTCTCTAGCCAGGTTCATGATGACTCATACATTGACCAGCCTCCCAATTATCCACAATAAGCTAGTAATCGTGTCCCTCGCTTAGTTGTAATAATTAGTTTAAGTAGCACTCTGATACTAAGTGGGTTTAATCAACAACTCTCCACTATAGTTTTCAGACTCTTCAATCTCCCAACTCGCTTCACTAGGTGATATTAAACAGAAGCCTAACAGCTTAAGCTTCTCTACACAACTTCCATTATAACACCTACAAGATCGCACATGCACCTTGTACTGAAACCGTGACAAAGGATATGTATTGTAGATCCGCTTTATTGATGACTATTGAAGATAGGAGTAGAAAAGATTGATCATGTACAGAGTTCTAGCTGCAAGTATTTATACACAAAAACAGTACACAAACTATACCCTCAATAGCAATAAATCCCAACCATTCAGCCATTCAACAATTATATCATTAGGTACACCTGCGTCATATGATCATATTATCATGTATGGCTGAGATACTGGTGTTGTCTCAAGGGCGAGGTTAGGACAGTGTTCCACAGGGTGCGAATTTGGTCTAACGGAGATCTAGGTGGTAGATGAAGGTGATGAGTGGGTCGAATGGATGACTGGTCTTCTCTAGGAAGAGACAAATAGGTAGATAGTAGCGATAGAGGCTACACGTGGGTCTTGCTGATGAAGAGCTGGAAAGAGATAAATGGTCTTCTCGAAGAAGAGATGGGTAAACAAATGTATTGTTAAGGTAATTGAAGAAGACGTTGTGTGAAGAATAATGCTTCTTCACACCGAGTATTTATATACATAAAATAACCAAATAGCACGTAACACACAGCCTCTATGCCAAACAATCTGCTACACATCACCTAATGAAACCAGCCTACTCTTATCAGTCTTCCTTGCTAGTTTTAAAAGTGCATTGAACTATTATTTGTGTTTTAGCCTAGCCGTCCACATGACGTTTCATATTACGCTATGCCACAACAATCCATGAAATGTTGTCATTGTTGAAATATCGTATATCCTGGAATGACAAGGATAACTCATTTGTAAGTCCGGCTAATCAGGTTATCAAATTCACCTTCCTATATCATTGTCATCAGCACATTCCTCACGGAAAGTTTAACGTACATTGGCATTTATTTCACACTAGCATTCCAGCAGATGACTGTGTGAACGGTTAAAGCAGACGGTCAGCGCACGTAAACTATACCATAAAATAATTAATATTCTTCTATGGGAGAGATAACTACACTGGATTGCGCGAGCATAAAGTGTGCCCTGACAATCACCTTACATAAGCATTATCCAAAGACCCTGTTCTGTGCAAAAGGCCCAGCCTTTTTGCGTAGTCTTCATTATATGCAAGGCTGGGCATGCAGGTCAGCCCAGACAACCAATGGCAGGTAAACCCGTTATTGAAAGGCTGATGGCGATGGATAGGGAGACGTAACCTTGTTAGTAGAATACTGATAGGTATGGGAGAATTCAATAGATCACTTGGACAGAGTAAGGTGATTGAATGGTAGTGAATTGTAGATGTGGATGTGGATGCTAAGAGTAAAAAGGTCCTATCTATATACAGGAGTTCCAACCCTTGTTCCTACATATGTTATTGTCTATGATAGCTAGAGTAACTACAATGGTGTCCTTATTATAGTGAACATGTTGATGTTAGTGTGTAGCAATCAGGAGGCAATAGTGATCAGATTCTAAGGGGTTAACTTAATTGGTGCACGGTTATCCCCTGATGGTGTGTGCAGTTATGAACTCAGATTTTTACAACAAATGCCACCAAAGTTAGGAATGAAGTCTTGATATAAGTTCGCATACCCTATAAAACTTCTCAAACCTTTAGTACTCCTGGGTGCCTGCCAACTTTTAATAGCATGTACTTTTCCGGGTCAACCTTAATGCCCTCCCCTACACACATTATAAACCCAAGGTACTTTGTTTGTGTGACAGCAAATTTGCTTTTACGTGGGTCCATTTTTAGACCGGCTATTCCTAGATGTTCAAGTACCATATTGACTTTAACCCAATGATCACTAAGATTGCCTATGGTGTATATCAGTACGTCATCAAAGTAAGCTGGACAAAAATCCCCGAGGAATTCCTGTAAAACGGTGTTAATATATGGTTGAAATGCACTTGGCGCCCCTGTTAATCCGAATGTTGTGACAAGCCATTCAAAAGAGCCGTAACGAGTACGAAACACTGTTTTTGGCTCATCGCGTTTGTGGACTCTTAACTTATTGAAAGCCACTCGAACATCCACTTTTGAAATCCACGTAGCTTTTGCCACTTGCCTGAGCGTTCTTTAAGTGAAAGTGGGTATGTTGGAAATGGAGACACGGAGTGTTGAAATATCGTATATCCTGGAATGCCAAGGATAACTCATTTGTAGGTCCGGCTAATTAGGTTATCATATTCACCTTCCTATATCATTGTCATCAGCACATTCCTCGCGGAAAGTTTAATGCATATTGGCATTTATTTCACACTAGCATTCCATCAGATGATTATGTATCAAATGCAGGTTAAAGGTTTCTCGGATCTATTACCGACACACATGTATTTAGCTTTATATTTCTGGCTCATATATCTGTACTTATATAGATTTACATCTACAGGGATCATAATTTATGATCCATGGAGATTGATAAATACTGGTCAAAAACCTCAGTTGATAAGACATGCGCACACGCAATCTCACTCTTATCAGCTCAGTTTACTCAGAACCATACATCTCAATACACTTGTTTCCAGTCAATTCTTCCTTCTACAACTTCATACGAGACTTACTGTATCGGTTTAACCGCCGACACTGATTCCGCTATAACCTCCATATTCGCTCAAGCTCATAACTTTAACAGGTTATGAGCCCGGGGCTCTCAGTAAATCAGTAAGACTTCCGATCCAAAAAATGGCCGCTTCTAGCTCTTTTTTTTTCTTATCGCAGACAAACGATGCTACCACTAGGATGGTAAAGCTATCAAATATTACCAAACTTTCGGGCCAAGAAAATTACAATGTTTGTTGAAGGAAAGAAACCCGAAAAGAACTCATCCGAAGAGGAAATCAATGCATTCGATTCATTAAAAAACCATGCCCTCACGGTTTACCTAGAGGTTGTATCCCCAAAACTTATTGAACAGATCATCGAGCTCAAATACCCACATGAAATGTGGAATTATCTCAAGCAACAATTTTATAGGGATACAGCATTCGCTCTAGTCTCTCAAATGCGAAACTTGATGAATCTCATCAATGCCTACGATCCGTCTTCCTCTATTTCAGATTACATCCAAAAATACGAATCCGAATGGCTTACGCTTCACAAAATGTCGAAAGCATCTACTGACTCCTGTCGTAAATTCCTATCGAAGTTCAGAGAAGAAGAAAATACCATAAAAATGTTACCACGTGCAATTCTGCCTTTATGACAAAAGGTGTCATAGGCATCGAAAATTTTATCTAATCAAGAATCCAAGATTTCGAATATAAAAGAATGCAACTGGCTCAATAAACATTTTTCAGGACGGCACATTGGACACATACATAACAATTGCATTAAATTAAAGGAGTCTAGGACTTTTCTTTCCAAGAAAGATGGAGGCAGAGATGAGGCTCATATTACAAACTCAGAAGTAAGATGCCAGATACCATCCCTCCTTGATACTTGTGCAATCTCCCATATGTATCCTTACTGAAAACGGTTTGAGAATCTCTCGACTTGTACCGGACTTGAAACTTCAAGCTCTGGTCAATGTATTCCCGTGAAAGGTAGAGGAACTGTGGTGATGAATTGTAAAGCCTCAAGTGGTTCTGTTTCATCCCTTCGTCTTAATGATGTTTTAAATGAGGCTCACATTACAAACTCAGAACGAAGAGGTCAGATACCATCCCTGATACTTGTGCAACCTCTCACATGTGTCCTTACCTAAATCGGTTCGAGAATCTCTCGACTTGTACCGGACTTGTAACTTCAAGCTCTGGTCAGGTATGTCCGTGAAAGGTAGAGGAACTGTTATGATGGATTGTAAAGCCTCAAATGGCTCTGTTTCATCCTTTCGTTTAAATGATGTTTTGTATGTACCTCAACTGCAACATCCACTCTTCTCTTGGAAGAGAGAAAGATCCAAAGGCTATACTTTATTTGATGACGGGAATATAAAATTAAAAATTTAAAAAAAAAATGGTAAATCACTATTGGAATCAAAGTTTGATGGGCCTGTGCCATATTCAATCGAAATTGAAGACATTACCCGCCTGACTTACGATTCTGGTACGAAGCTTTGCGTCATTCAGCTCCATGTTCAATCACTAAGATAAACAAACTTATATTGTATCCCAAAAAATATTCCCCCATGTCCAGGAAATTTCAAGTGTGAAGACTACGTAATTGCTAAGTCCAATCGCAACAAACCTAAACCAGCTTTAAGAAGAGTAAAAATCAAAGGAGAACACATACAATCTGACTTGTGTGGACCATTACCAGTACTTCCTTATGGATGCGCTATATATTACATCAGTTTCGTTGGCGACGAAACTCGGCTTTCTTCAGTTCAGTTTCTAAAACTTAAATAAGAAACCCCTCAGTCAATCATCGATTACATTTCAATAATGGAAACTCAACATGATGTCAGAATTAAGCAGTTCCGTACTGATAACGGCGGGGAATATCTGAATGAGAAATTTAGTAGATTATTTACTCAGAAGGGGATAGAAGATGAACCTTTAAGCCATGATAATTTTCAGCAGCCTCTCGACTTAACATCTTCATAATCTTCAACAGACTCAACCTCTATAAATCCCTCGTCAACTCCTGAATCTCAAAGCTTACCTCATCTTACAAGTCGTAATTCTGATGAAAATCAGATCTATTATTGAAGAACGCAATCTGGACGTCAGGTTCGACCTCGGCTATATAATGAAACTATAATAGGAGATTTGTGGAATGTATCGAATGACATTTCCCTCAATCAACCCTCAACCGAGAACTCGACTGACCTTCCGGATGAAGAGGCGCTTATAAACATTCTAGAAATTCCTATACCAAAATCCTACAACATGGCTAAACAATCTGTGCACTGGGATCAATGGGAAAAGGCTTTCAATGAAGAGATTACTTCCCTTCGCGAAAATAATGTGTGGGAAGTGGTACCTAGACCCAAAGGACGAAAGGTAGTTGATGGCAAATGGGTCTGTAAAGTAAAAGGGGATGCTCAAGGAAATCTAGAACGCTTCAAGGCACGATATGTAGCTAAAGGATTTTCTCAGGTACAAGGGCTCGACTATGACGAAACCTTTGCCCTAGTCGTGCGATACGACACTCTCCGATTACTTCTAGCTATTGCGGCAAACAAGCGTTGGAAACCTAGACAGCTCGACATTAAAACTGCTTTTCTCTATGGTATTCTCAACGAAGAAATATATATGCAGCTACCCGAAGGATTTAGGAAAGAAGATCACGTTGCACGACTAAAGCGATGTATCCACGGCCTAAAACAGTCACCTCGAGAATGGTACTTCCGATTAGTCGAATACCTTAAACCTTCTGGTTTTACCTCTTCTCTCTTTGACCCCTGTGTACTTGTCCATGATTCAGGAAACCTAATCATGGCAATTTATGTAGATGACATCATACTATTTGGGGAAAAAGGAGATCTTAGAGAGCAAACAGTCAACCAACTAAAATCTGAATTCAAAGTAAATGATATGGGAACACTTCATTGGCTCCTTGGAATTCAAATAGAGTATTCCGAATCAGACATCTCTCTGTCGCAGACTGCCTACATTGATAAGATATTGAGCCGATTTTCTATGCAAGAATGCAGTCCTGTATCCTCACCCATCGATCCAAATCATCGGCTCATGGCTGCGGAAGAAGGGGAAACTAGAACTAATACAACAACATATCAGCAAATTATTGGGTCTATTATGTACCTTGTCTCTGGAACTCGACCAGATCTTGCATATACAATCACCCATCTCTCCCAATTCAATTCGGACCCCACTCAGGCTCATCTAAATACGGCAAAACGTGTCATACGATATCTAAAAGGTATAAGGAATTTAAAGCTCCACTACAAGTTTGATCCTCCCCTCGTACTTAATGGATTCTGTGATGCATCCTATGGTAACTGTCTCGATACGCGGAGAAGTTTTTCTGGATACATCTTTCAACTCGGTAGCTCTACTATCTCTTGGAGATAACGCAAACAACGTACTGCAGCCCGTTCAACCTGCGAAGCTGAGTACATGGCAATAGCGCTCGCATCCAAACAATATATCTGGATTTTGCGCGGACTTCACCGATTCCTTGGAGACAGCATCCCAGCAGCAATCTCGACTGACAATACGGTTGCCATTGAACTTGCTCACAATCCAAAACTAAATGATGCTTCTAAACATATCAACATCGCTTATCATTTTACAAGGGAACGAATTGAAGACGGCTTGCTTACACTATTACATGTTCCTTCAGCTAAAAATCTCGCAGATATATGTACAAAAGCCTTACCGAGACCAAGGCACACCGATTCATGCACTTCAGTTTTTGGTACTAGTACAACCACTGGCGTGTCTACCATACCAGCATTAGGTGAGAAATGACAATAAATATACTAACAGTTTTTCACTTATGTATCTATCCTCGATGCAAAGTGAGGAGGGGTGTTGAAATATCGTATATCCTGGAATGCCAAGGATAACTCATTTGTAGGTCCGGCTAATTAGGTTATCATATTCACCTTCCTATATCATTGTCATCAGCACATTCCTCACGGAAAGTTTAATGCATATTGGCATTTATTTCACACTAGCATTCCATCAGATGATTATGTATCAAATGCAGGTTAAAGGTTTCTCGGATCTATTACCGACACACATGTATTTAGCTTTATATTTCTGGCTCATATATCTGTACGTATATAGATTTACATCTACAGGGATCATAGCTTATGATCCATGGAGATTGATAAATACTGGTCAAAAACCTCAGTTGATAAGAAATGCGCACATGCAATCTCACTCTTATCAGCTCAGTTTACTCAGAACCATACATCTCAATACACTTGTTTCCAGTCAATTCTTCCTTCTACAACTTCATACGAGACTTACTGTATTGGTTTAACCGCCGACACTGATTCCGCTATAACCTCCATATTCGCTCAAGCTCATAACTTTAACACGGAGTGTTGTGGACGTATGGGCCCTCCATTTCGTCTAGGTTCCCGACACGATCTTGTGTGTGTTTAAGAGGTTGGAATGGGTAATATGGTAGCGCTTCAGGCTACCTATTAGATATACGAGCGGCTGTATGGCGTGGGCACAAGGAGGTTATTGGGGGTTTTCTATGCCTAGATGGCGCCACACTCGTTAATGGTGTGGCTTAGGCTACGTGTCGCTTACACTTGTACTTGTAGCGCACACTTTCCATACTTTTAGCTTTAATCCGAACATGACACTCTTTTAGTCAACTTCTACTTTCGTTCCATGAATATTGCGCCCATATCATTGCGCGATATTTCCAACAGGGTATCTATCTTTGATTGTAATTGAATTAAGGGCTCGATAGTCAACACAAAATTGTAATCCTCCTGGTTTCTTAGCAAATAACACTTGGGCTCCACCTTGTGAGGCACTCGCCCAAATCCAATTTTGATTGAGATGATGTGTAAGTGTCTTTTGTAAGTGTTGTTTTTCATTACATAGATCTTGGCAGAATTTAGGGGTACAAGGCTGAATAGTCAGCCTCGTGTAATTTTATCATAGATGTATCACTACTGTATTTTTAAACAAGAACATATAATTATCCCAACAGACATTGTTATCTGATCAGATATTGAGACACAGCCTATCCAACATTGATCAATGGTTGTTGGCAATACAACCTTTGACGTGGAAGATAGATGAGACAGTGATACTACAAGTCATTAACACTGACCCCTGTACTACCATTGTGCTACGACATCGCAATTTATAATACTGTTGACTCAATATCAACCTGTTGTAGATTTGTGAGAAAGGCAACTTCTGAAGAATTTTGAAAGATATAGCGCTTTCCCAGAACCAACGAAGAAGCAGGCGTCCAATCACGTCAATCCCTTACTTTATTTCACCAATACTCATCTTAGGTTCCTCTCCCCTCGACGAAATAATTGTGAGAGCCGTAGGAGATCACAGGTTGACAAATGACAAAGTCGAATTGGATAAAGACTATATTCAAAAGATTCTAAACTAAAGAGTAAAAGGGAAAGGAAAGTATCTAGAGATCTACAACTCTACATTATCTGCGCTGGTCTGTGCGCTACAAAAAAAGGACTCTAGCAATATCTTATGTGAAGTGAATGTAATGTGGATATAACAACCCTATCTAATGATCTAGGGTGGAACCGTCACATCACCCCCCCTCTGAAAAAAGCTTGTCCTCAAGCTGGTGGACATTGGTGAGTCATCATCTAGCTCATTATAGTTATTGATGCCTAGTTTCCATGCATTCAACCATTCTAATAAGTATTTGGGTGGGCCTGGTTTATCTAGATGTTCCAAGTGAGATTCCATCAATTTATTTGGCGCAGTCTTGAAGTTTGAGGCCGGGTAGTATTGTGGGTCGTCATCCCAACCAAGCCATTTGGCACAATATTTTAACTTATTCCTCAGAAGTTTCACATGCAGGATTTTATTGACTTCCCATTCCTCATCACCCACAATATTTACCAGATCAGGTTGAGGAAGTATTTGTCCTGGTAAAGGATCATTGGCAGCTTTTCTTAGATATCAAGCATGGAAAACATTGTGGTTTGACCATTGATTTGGGATGTCTAATTTATATGAATAACCCTGTTTCGACAAAATTTTGAAAGGTCCTAAAAATTTGGGTGACAGCTTTGTGTTTGATTGTTGTAGCCGCAAATTTTTTGATGATAAGTTTATCCTGTCGTTAACGTCAAAATCAGGTTCACATCGATGCTTATTTGCTTGCACTGTCATCCTTGCTTGGCTTTGGCGCATAATTTGTTGTCCGACCTTCCATGTCTCTTGTAACTTAGCTGCAAAAGCCTTTGCATCCTCCAGGGCCAGGATTTCCCTTGCGTTTTTTGGAGCTACTGGTTTTTTCCAGCCGTATGATTTTCTAGGCGTGTAGCCACAAGACAGTTCAAAAGGGGACATTCTGATAGAGTCATGAGGAAGTGTTAATTGGGCATTGTCCATAGCTGGTAAGAGATCAGAGCAATTATCCTGATAATAGTGAATAAAAGGCCGTAAGTGGTGGGTAATATACTGATTCATGATTTTTGTTTGCCCATCTGTCTGTGGAGATTAGGCAGTTGACAATCTCAATTCTACCCCTAAAAGATTCATTACGTATTTCCAGAAAGCCGAGATGAACTGGGCACCTCTGTCAGAGACAATAGAGTCCGGGAGGTCATAGTAGCGATAGACATAAGTAAAATACAATTCAGCAGTGTCTCGCGCTGTAACATCCTTCTTACAAGGTAGAGTAACTGAGACTTTCGAAAATCGATCAATAAATACCACAACTTTATCAAAGCCTTTTTTATCCCTAGGCATATCCATATAATCCACACAAATATGTTGCCAAGGTCGATCGGGAACGGGCAGTGGGTGTAACAGGCCAGGAGTTTTATCTCGAGCTGCATGGTTAGTACGACACAGATGGCAATTGCGACAGTAACGTTCTACATCTTTGTGCATACCATTCCAGAAATATCTTGATATTAATTCTTGGTAAGTTTTATTGCAACCTGCATGAGCGTTAGACAATTGATCATGAACCTGTCGAATTAATTCCGTGCGAACGTTATCCACCATTGGAACTACTAATCTATCTTTGAAGAAAAGTATGCCATTGTCCATAGATAAATGTTCATTAGTGTCTACTTTTTGGCGGAGGTCATGTAGAATTTCATGAGATCTATTAGCGGCGATGACAGCATCGATAACCTTGAATGACTCCAGAAAACAAATGTTTAGATCTTTAACAACTTCTTCTGACAAATCCTGGTTCTGTATTAAAGGTTTGTATCAAATCTCTCTTTTGATTTTATCTTGAATGTTCGTGTCTTGCTCTCGTCTAGATGGGGCGTCTGCAGAAGCATTTTGACGTCCCGGCCGATACATAATCTGGAAGAAGAATTGAGAAAGTATTTCAGAACATCTTGCTTGTCTGGTAGTGAGATTTTTCGATGTCATGAAGTATTCTAATGCTCTATGGTCAGTAACAATTTCTATTTTATGTGGGGATCCTTGTAGCTCAGCCCTCCAATTTTCCAAGCCACGAATTATTGCTAGCATCTCTTTGTCATGCACTTCATAGTTCAACTCTACTGGCTGCACTGTCTTGGAAAAAAAAGCTACTGGGTGCCAATTGTCCTGTTCGTCCTTCTGTGACAGCACCGCCTCGACCACTCCATCAGACGCATCAGTTTCTAGATGTGAATATTGTTCGGGATTTTAGTGAGAAAGAAGCGGCACAGAAGTCATTGCATTTTTTAGTAATTCGAAAGCCTTGTGGCAATTCAAATCAAAGTCGAAAGTGGCACCTTTTTTTGTTAGATTAATCAATGGTCTCGCAATACGACCGAAATTGGCAATAAATCGACGATAAAAATTACAAAAACCAAGAAAAGATTGAATTCCTTTGATTGTCTTTGGAGCTGCCCAACCTTTGACAACTGAAATTTTATCAGGATCTACCATTAATCCTTAAGTGGAAATGATGAATCCTAGATAGCGTGTTTTTGTTACGTCAAACTCGCATTTCTTGACGTCTGCTTGTAGACCAGCATGCTGAAGTTGCATTAAAACTTTTCTTACGTGTTCTTGATGATCAATTTCATTTTCGGAGTATATTAGATGTAGGAATACTCTTGCATACAGTACCTTGATCTGCTTGGAGTAAACTTAACCCTGAGACTGATCAGGAAGGAGCTTTGGATTAGTCATGAATTAGTCATAGAAGGAAAGGTGGTCAGAGCTGAGATGGAAAACTATTCTGGTGTTGAGTTCCTTTGGAGGAGGAGTCAGTGAATAGAAGTGGTTGCGAGATATATACTTAATATAATATATTTGTTAATTCGCCCCAAAGAAAACCTACAGTAGCCGTCGCTCTAAGATTTTCAAACAACGTTAGAATATCATCAAGGTATGCTGTACAGAAAACATCCAAGTAGTCAAGAAGAATGTCGTTCACGTATCTCTGATAAGTTGCCGGCCTGTTGGTTAATCCGAATGGAAGTACTTTGCATTAGTACGAGCCATATCTTGTGCGGAAAGTAGTGAGTTCCTCTGAATCTGGATGCATCCTAATTCTATGAAAGGCTTGCCTGATATCGAGCTTGCTGTATATTTTAGCCTTGTTTAGCCGGGCAAGAGTTTCATCAATTAACGGCAGCGGGTAACGGTCCTTCCTAGTAAGTGCATTTAATTTTCGGAAATCGATGCAAAATCAGAGACTTCCATCAGATTTTTTGACAAATAGAACTGGGCTAGAAAATGGTGCTTTGCTGGGTTCAATAAATCCCTTATCTTGGTTCTTCAGTAAATATTTATGGACAGCCTTTATTTGATCTTCCGACATAGGGTATAATGGGCCTGATGTGGGTTGCGCATGATTCTCCAACACAATTTTATGATCATACAGTCGGTGGGGCGGGAGAACATTAGAGGCGGATTTGGAGAAGACATCTATGAGGTCGTGGTATTTTTCAGGGACTTTGTTCAGTAATTCATCTATATCTTCATGACAGTCATATAGATTTAATTTTTTCGTCCTATTTTCAAGTTCCTGTTCAATCGCATGGAGACTAATAGAGAAAAAGATATTGTCAGCTGGTACTAAATTTAAGTGGAAAGCAGGAGCGCTTATTTCACAAATATCTATGCTGCATGATTCATTCGATTTAATTCTGTTCGTGGACAGCGATTGCAGTTTGTTTGCACGATGAGGTTCTTCGTTTGAGCTAATGCTGTTTTTATCATTACAGTTATCATGCTCGTTGTCGGCTCTATTCGATGTCACAGTTCCGTAAAATGATGCACTGGAATTGCAATGTAAACTTTTTTTGAGGTGCACGGGCTTTTTTTTTGAAGAAGCGCCAAAGTGAAAACTCTGATCCTCTTTTTTCTGTAATTTTTCGCGACGTTCCACATCCTTTTGATGACTTTTCAGGATTTTGGGTTTGTCTTTCATCAACAATGATAAATGAATGCAAATAGGAGATGAAAATCTTGGTGTTATATGGTGGTGAGAGGGCCAGATGAGTCTACGCTGTCGGGAATTGATCAGTACATCATAATGTGCTAGCCACCTGCTCCCAAGAATTATATCATGGGTCCCCAATTCGACTATTAAAAATGGCAAGTTATCCAAACACCTATCATCAATCCATAATGACAATAGTATATATTTTGAAATGACTGGACCTTTTTTTCCGTCAAAACCTTTTGATTGAATAGGATAACCTAAATGAATTGGGGTTTGGCCTAGCCACTTAGCAACGGCCTTTGCACATCGCGAATCAATATACGCAAATCCGCTAGCACCTGTATTGGGAAAATTGAGACAATCTTGACAATTTGATTGTTAAATGATAGAGAACATTGCAAAATGTATGTCTTCCCTGAGAATAGTTTGCTTAGGTCTAATTCTTGAATATCGACCAAATATCCTAGAAGGGCGTCTTTATCTAGGATTGTTCGTTTCCCTCCTGTAACTGGCTGGAATGTTGTGATTCCACTTCAGAATCAAGTTCGCTGTCTGCTTCTTCAATTGCAACAACTTGAACTGTGGGACCACCTAATTTTGAACTTTTATGAGGACATTCCAATTTTGTATGTCCACTCTTCTTACAATGATAGCAGATGACCCCTCTGGATGGTAAAGATTCTTCTTTTGTGTCTGTACGACGGACTGGTACACTAACAGACTGATAAGTAGGTGAATCGGGGTTGTACAGTCTTCTTGAATTAAATCTTTCCGACTTGGTATTTACCATGCTCCTTTCGAGTCTAATTCTTTCCTTGTCCACAGGGTCTGCATATTGACATAACGAATAAAAGTCGGGGAGCAAGTGTAATTGGGCAAAGACAGCCAGCTTAAGTTGTCGATTCATTTTTTCATAGAGCTGGTCTTTTCTCATTGAGTGGTGGATTTTTGCCTTTCCTGCTAGAGAAATAAATCTAGTCTTGAAATCTTGAAAAGACTCAGCAGATCCCTGCCGCAGAGCTTCGAATTTAACCATACTGTCACGCTGGAGAGTGTTACTTCGATATGTAGCAATCAGGTGATTAACCATTTGGACAGAGTTGACAAAGTCATTTTCAGGATCCTCCCCGGTAAAGTAAGGCCCAAGTAATTCTTGTGTGTCGTCTTTAGTTGAAGCGAAGATGAAGTTCATGATGCAATTGTCAGAGCCCCAATGTCCTTCGTTATCCCTTATCTTTCCTCTCAGCAAAATTGACCAGTTTTCAAAAAACTTCAAATCATTGGAGCCCCCAAACTCGCAAATAGGGTCAACCTTTCGGTCGGCCACTCCAAGAAATGCATTTCCATACGTTTGTCCGACACTTTCTGATTGATCTCGATATTTTGCAAACAGAGGGCCTTGGTAGTTGGGCTCTTTGCTACTTCGGAATTTACAGGAAGCTGTTGATGTACGATTTTTGGATTCCGAAGTAGCGCTTTGCGCAACGTGTGGCTGTCTCTGCTGAGAATTGTAGTTGCTACTTTTCTTCATTTCCTCGAAATAATCACCTCTTGCGGGTATTTTCCCTTTAGGTTGACGCAAATGGGGAAAATATGTGTACTGTGTGTTCCTTTGGGGTAGAGTTTCGTCGTCAATATCTTCCATTAATCCTGTATTTTGAGGGTAGTAGGCTGTGTGGCTTTTTTGCCTATGCTCCTGGTACACCCTGCCTTTGAGCTTCTCATGTCGAGTTGACTTTCCATGAGTTTTTCCAATCTGTCTAATTTTTCCCGGAGAAAGTTAATCTCCTCCTGCTGATGTGTGTTGGTGCGTTCCATACAATAATGTCTACTAGTTTGCCTGTAGGCATTATCAACAATAGCATCCGTGTCAGGAACTGAGGATAGAGGTTACTGGGTCACAATGGTTGCCATGGGTTACAAATTGAGTAATCGAGTAATAGGAGGTGGACCCTATGAGACCTAGGTTGCTCTGGTTACTATGATGTATATATGGAGTGGACAGAGCCGCAGTAAAGGGCCACGTCTTGTCTTCCGTCTTCCACTGGCCTTGTCTACGATCCTAGATTCCCTAGTCCCTCGTCCCTCGTCCTTAGACCTAGTTATAATCACGAATTCATACCTTTGACTCTTGCCTACCTCCTCAGCTGTTACTCAAACCACTTAGTAACCCTCCCGACGCTACCTTTGGCACCCTCGAGTTTGACAATCCGCCATTTCCTTCCCAATTGTGTTTTGAGTTGTTGTCAACTCTTCCACCTTCCGATCAACCTCAGATATACGAGGCTTATTTTTTCGACGGCCAATGTATGGGGCATTGATGGTGAATAGTAGTTCATTTTCCCCTAAATCTTCTTGGTAGGCTATATTGAGTTCGTGTTGGCATGAGGTGATGTAGGCTGCTGGACAAGAGAGTCGGATTTTTTTGAGTTGTTTCGGGCATGATGAAGTACTAGAGTATTTTGATGTGAGTGACTGTTTTGAATATATATTTATGGCTGAAAAAAACTTTATCTCAAGAATGGGAAAATAAACTTAGCCACAATATTGTGTGCTTTTATTATTCCCTGAAATTGCACTTCTAACAATTAAATGTTATGGCAAGTTTCACCGCAATCTTTTATTTACTTAAAACTGCTAAATCTCAGTCTCAATGAGATTAGGAAATTGTAATGGCTTCCCAGGCGTTGACGTGAGTTTAGAATTATGTGAGAGCCGTAAGAGATCACAGGTTGACAAATGACAAAGTCGAATTGGATAAAGACTATATTCAAAAGATTCTAAACTAAAGAGTAAAAGGGAAAGGAAAGTATCTAGAGATCTACAACTCTACATTATCTGCGCTGGTCTGTGCGCTACAAACAAAGGACTCTAGCAATATCTTATGTGAAGTGAATGTAATGTGGATATAACAACACTATCTAATGATCTAGGGTGGAACTGTCACAATAATATGGTTAATGATACTGTTTCTGACGGAGGTTTCTCCTCTCAAAATGCCTCAAAATCTATCCCCATCGAACAGTCCACTATCTCAAGATACATGAAAGGCATTGATTTCGGCCCCGGCAACATAGATTTCATTGAATTACCATTCTGGGGGATAGATCCCACCCCAACATCCAAGCCCAATCATCTAGCTACCCATGTTGCTAAAATGATGTCCGACACCGTTTCCGAAAGACAATTCGACGATAATCTCTTCTATGCCTATCGGGAGGAATTTGAGGGCTGGAACATCGAAATGTTTGCTACACTTCCCCGAGCAGTCCGTCGATAACTTAAGATATTCCTTCGAACTCGTGGTGTATTCACAGGAAGGAATAATGGCAAGATAGCTCCACAGTTAATGGAATTGACTACTCTCGAAGAACCATGGCAGTGGATACCTGTAGAGTTGACACAGACTGAAATCGTTCAAGGTTCTCGATACTACAAAGATAAAAATGCGGCTATTTTACATGAAGCAAAAGTTAAACTACAAACCCCTGAACTAACAATCTCCCAGCCAGCGACTCAGGTTTCAAATGAAAGCTCTATCCGACAGCCATCAAATCCTCCGAATACAGCACCTATATCCGACTCTTCTATAAAAGGATATTTTACCCAAACTCCTGAGAAAGTGTCAAATCAAAGTCCCTACCCGATGCCAACCCCCTATGCCCCTCAATTGCGCTATGAATCATACGATCCATACAGCTCTCTTCCCCCAATTCCAGTTCCGAATGAGCGTCTCGATCCGTCAACAATATTACAGTTTACCATGACCTACGATCGAAACAAAATGTTCTCTGGTAATCCATACAATTTGTTGGACAATAAACCAAAAATATTCTTTAATATTTGCTTCCATACACTTATTCACCCTGGGCAATTTCACGCCGTATTCCCTCGCATTCTAACGGAACGGGCTGAGCAATTTTACCTTCACTATGTTAATAGGGATGACAATTTCTACACAGCTTATACAAAGATTAAAAATCATTTTAATACAGATGTCAACCATAACCACTATTTCACTGACTGTACCACCACAACGTTCACGAAGATCCGTCAAGAAAATGCTGAGAATGGTCTACAAGAAGTTCTCCAGATTTTCCTTGACAAGTTACAACTGTGCCAAAGAGCTTTAGGGCCGGAGTACGCTGGAGAAGGTAGCCTTCGTACTACAGTTATTAAGGCTTGCTGTATTGTTCCAGAATTGGAACACGCTTTGTTCAAACCAGCTTGTTTATGTGAGGAACTATTTTCTGACTTACGATCTTCGATTGAAACGGCCCTTTGCCGATCCACATCTCTTTCCTCCCAGCGCTTCCTTACCGATCAAGAGTATTTACATGATCAATTTTATCTCGACCGACGGTATAGCAACAACAACAGCAATCAACGTAAAATCCCAGTACGTAACTCCGGCCAACACAATTGCCCCGGAAACCATCAGCCTTTCTCTGAGCCCGAAGGCAGTCAATGGCGAAAGAAGTGTTTTATCTGCCACATAGAGGGCTGTTGGTCAACGAAGCACTCATAAGGGGAACGTAGACGCGCAAGGAAACAATATCTAGCACATTGTGAATTTACTGGCGATTCGACCAATAGTTTTGCAACGTACCTGGCTGGCTATGAAAGTCACGAGATGGATTTCTAGTTGGTTCAAAATCAAGAATGCCATGATGAAAAAGATTACAGTGAACAGACGATTCAGTATCTGACTGACCAGGCTTTTCTTCACCACATCACAGGTGTTGACAACTTCTGCCTGTCAGAGACCACAACTCCGGCAAATCAATTCATCATTGAAGATCGATATTCACGCACCTGTTTCCAGGGGATTCTAATCAATACCGGAGCAGCACGAGTGTCCACTGCCGGCTTTGAACAATTTCAAGCTCTTCAAAATGAACACAAGGAACTTACTCTAGATACTTCTACCAAAGGAGAGGCTTCAGTTAAATTTGGAAAGGGCTCAGTCACGGTTTCAATGGGTTCAATTGGCCTTGACACACCAATTGGTCACATCAAGTTTCATGTTCTACAAGCACCCACACCATTCTTGCTGTGCTTAGCCGACATGGATTGTCTGAATGTATATTTTAATAATACAGCTAATCAACTGGTCCAGAATGGAAGAACAATACTGGTCCTTCGACGATGGGGGCATCCTTGGCTAGCGGTTCCTCGAACCAAAAATGCCGCTCTCTTTCTGACGGAAACCGAACTTCGGCGACTGCACCGACGTTTTGGTCACCCCGCAACAGACCGTTTATATAAGCTTTTATCCAAATCAGGCCACGAGGGTATCTCCAAAAAAACTCTTAGTGAAATTTCTAAGTTTTGCCACCATTGCCAGTTGTACAGTCCGGCCCCCAAGCGTTTCAAATTTTCGTTGAAAGATGACCGAGAATTCAATTACGAAATATCTGCTGATGTAATGTATCTGGATAGTAAGGCGGTACTACACGTGGTCGATTCAGCTACAAATTTCCAAGCTGCCCAATTCTTAACTACGACGAGTGCTAAAGATACTTGGCAAACACTACGATTACTGTGGATCGATACCTACCAGGGCCCCCCCGACGTAATTACTCACGATGCAGGTACCAATTTCTCATCATTGGAATTCAGGAACAAAGCCCGTATCATGGGTATCACTTGCAGAGAAGTTCCCATCAAAGCTCACTGGCCGATCGGCAAACTTGAGCGGTACCATGCACCCCTGCGCCGGGCTTATGAAATTCTTTCGGCAGAGCTCTGTAGAATCTACACCCCTAAGTCTATTCTTCAGATGGCAGTTAAGGCTGTCAATGACACAGCTGGACCCGACGGCCTGGTACCTACACTGCTAGTCTTTGAAGCGTATCCTAGAATTAACTTAGACTCTCCGCCGTCGCCAAATATAATACAACAAGCTGAGGCAGTCCAGAAGGCAATGAAAGCATTGCGAAGATTTTCGGCTCAACAACAGGTTCGAGATGCCCTCAATACTCGAAATGGTCCTTCTTTTAGCGAAGTACTGGCCTTACCCTTACAAAGTGAGGTACGAGTGTGGCAGGAAAAGAAAGGTTGGCAAGGTCCCTTCAAGGTCATTTCAGTCGACGGCCATTCAATCACAATAGACCTACCCCAGGGGCCCACATTCTTCCGGTCTACAGTAGTTCAGCCCTACTACCGTAATTCAGAAACAGACCACCAGATTGAATTACTCGCCGATTCTAATACTAATAATAAGGAAATTTTAGAAGAAGAGGAATCCGAATATGAAAACCTACCATTGCGCCCAAAGCGTGGCCGAGGTCGCCCTCCAGGCTCGAGTAACAAACCTAGGCCCATGGCAACGTATGTTTCAAAGAAGGAAGAGGGTGATCGTCAACTAGCTGTCAAGCTACGTAACGATGGCATCATAACTGCCCTTGAGGCCCTTTTCGAAGAATCAGATGCCAAGGAGATCAACGATTTGATTGGGCGCGTTGTTTTCAACTTTGAGCTTTTTGACAAAGTCCAGCACGGACAGCATAGACTGTTCAAATCCAGAATGGTCCGCAAAATCAAGGGTAAAACTGAAAAGCTGTATGAAAAATCTCATCTAGTTATTCAGGGCTATAACAATCATGAAAAGAACCAAATACTTACCCAATTGCCTACTATTCAGAGGATGAGCCAACGTTTAATCCTGGCTTTAGCACCTTCCTCTTGAAACAAGGTCTATATCTGGAGCTACGAGATATCACCCAGGCCTATCCGCAGTCAAAAACCAACCTTAACCGTGTAATCCTGGCATCTTTGCCAACAGAACTCCAATCTAAGTACCCAAAAGGAACGATCATCAGGGTCATCAAACCTTTATACGGCATTGCGGAAGCAGGTGTCCATTGGTTCACAACCTACCAAGGTCATCACAAGGACAAGTTGCAAATGCAAACCTCTACCTACGACCCCTGTTTATTGGTCAGTACAAAAGGCCCATTTGCAATAATAGGCATGCAAACAGACGACACGCTCATGCTGGTATCCCCCGAATTTTCAGCCAAAGAGGATAACGAATTAAAAAGAGCTGAATTCAGGGCTAAAGACAAGACCAAGCTGACCGCAGGCACTCCAATCAACTTCAATGGAGCCAAACTTTCAGTAGGAGAGGATGGTGTTATCTTTATGGTACAGAAGGGCCAACGCTCTAAATTAGAACCTATCAATAACAATGCCCGTGATCGTGGCCAGAGATACTTGGAACAGCGAGCTCGTGGCGCCTACATAGCCTCTATTTGCCAACCCGAGGCCTTGTTGGATCTCTCGACAGCGGCACAAATCCAAAAGCCAGAACTAGGAGACTGTGAAAACTTGAACAAGAGGCTTAGATGGCAAAAAGAAAATATTGCCGGGGGAATTTGTTACGTACCACTGGACCTAGAGAAAGCAAAATTATTCGTCTTTGCAGATGGATCTTCTGCTAACAACAAAGACCTTAGTTCACAAATAGGCTTTGTGGTGGTACTTGGCAACGAAATAATCCAAGGAGATAGCTTTACACTGAAGGGTAACATTGTCCACTGGTCTTCAACTAAATGCAAGAGAGTTACCCGGAGTGTCCTTGCTTCTAAGATTTACGGAATGATAAATGGATTTGATGTTGGTATTTCTCTAACTACAACAATACAAATGATTACTAGTCAGCTCAATCTTCCACCAATCCCTTTGGTAGCTTGTACTGACTCGTACTCGCTATACGAATGTCTAGTCAAACTAGGTACTACTAAAGAAAAACATCTGATGATTGACATCATGGCCTTAATGCAATCCTACGAACAAAGGGAAATAACTGATGTACAATGGATTCAAGGAAAAGATAACCCAGCTGATGCAATGACTAAGGCATCACCTAACAAAGCCTTAGAGCAGTTGATCGACACAGACGAGGTTGTGATTAAGATCGAGGGATTAATAGACCGACTGACAGCAGAGAGTAAATTGGGAAAAGACTGACAAAAAGAAAAACTGCCAGTGTTGTTTGTCATTACATAGATCTTGGCAGAATTTAGGGCTACAAGGCTGAATATTCAGCCTCGTGTAATTTTATCATAGATGTATCACTACTATAGTTTTAAACAAGAACATATAATTATCCCAACGTACATTGTTATCTGATCAGATATTGAGACACAGCCTATCCAACAGTAAGACAAGCAATTCTTCTCGTGACAAATTGTAAAGAGGGCCAAAAGGAATTTCTTTCTTCATACCATTTTCATCCTTGACTAGCTCAATTTAAGTGTCAACTCTTGGTTGGTGGGGAGGTAGCTTGTTCTTTTCATCTTTGGTAAAATATCGGGCATTTGCGCAAATGTCTTGTGGTAAGCTAGCTTCAATTTGTTGCGGAGTTTGTTTTGCTTTAATTTGAAGCACCTTGTTTACATCTGAAATCGAAGCCACAAAAAGTTTCGTATCCTTATCCTTAGTCTTGTGTGCTCGTGCGCATATAGCTAAGAGGTGAGTTCCAAGAATCTGGTGAGTGCCTCCTATCTTAACTTTTAGACAACTTATCCTTGCCTTCTAATGCATAGTGTTGTGCTGGCTCGGTTGAGTTGTTAGGAGACAGGGGAACGGAGGATGGGCTGCTGTATTAGGAAAGGGTGGAAAATACAGGCTGTTCATGTACTTTACAATCTCTTCACCTACCGAGTTTAGTGAATTAAATCTTTCCAAAATAATATCATACTTCACATCATCCATTAGATGATATTATCAATTGTCGGGATGCACATCTAGCATCACCTTCATAGATCACCATTGTCAGTAAGAGTTCACATTTGATACCTACTGATACCCATTTGGCCACAGTGATACGCACTCAGTGTCCATCGTGCCATCACCCAGCATGAGCGCGCCATCTCCGCGACTCACCATTGCACATGAGCCCGTGCCACTCCACCGAAGGACAGCAGAGTCATTTAATCGCCATATACCTCACAGCTGTTACAGGCTGTAGCCTTGTATGTGGATCCGGAACTATCCGGCTCCGGCTATGAACAAAAGCGCGCTAGTGTCACGGGAAAACGCGCTCGATTGGAACAAAACATCTTGCGCGCGCGTTGTAGATATTCTCCTCCTTAGATAAAATATAAATTCATTTTTGGACCCATAATTGTGAACAGCAAATGTGAAGTCCCTTCACAACAGCTCATAACCACAACACATAGGGAGACGGTCATCTCATCCCTTAGCTTTAACAGTAAGACCTCCAGCTGGACCAAAACAAATATAACACTGCCTTGCATTATATAGAACATCATTAGCTATTATGTAAGGATCACCCAGGATTATGTCATGAGCAAGATCATCAATGATATAACCACAGATTCTTTCACACCTTCTATCAACATCCATATCTACACAGGTTAAATTGTTTATAGAGCGCCAGTGATCATCATTCTTTACCAGTTTCAGTTCTCTCATTTTGATAGGAATTTGCGGTAGCTTGTGGCATTTTACAAATGAATAATTGAAGGCGGAATAGCATAATGTTACGGTTTGACTGTTGTTTAAGCTTAGGAGAATACCTAAGCGTAATATTGAGGATGTTTACAATAAGGCTGTATGGGGGGGGTAGATGAAGCTGAACGAAACGGCAATACTAATCAGGAGGTTGGAGCGTTAGCACAACTAAGTGATACCTGAATTTGTGTGGCTGGGTAGCAAGTATAATGCCTATAGATAAGTCATCAGTCTATAGACCCACAAAGATCAACTCTTATAAGTACCTATTAGTAGTAGCTAGAGTTCTCTTTTCTCCTTACATAGTTTAATAAATCGATTTATTCATTACCAACTCCGTTTCCGTCATACATAAGCACCCTGAGTCCATGAATATATCAGTGTAAAAACTTTAATTAATTAACACTTCTAATAGGAAGGGTGTGCCATCTTATTTCTTTTATATTTTTCATTTCTTTGGCCATAGCCTACATTTTCCTCTGGGCCCAACTTTGTCCAGAGTTCACTTGTTTCACGACTCTTCCTCATCAACTGCTGAACCTAAACCTGGCCTTCACGTTTTTGAGCTACTAACTGCTATCACATTTACATTCGAGGGTCTCCTTGCCCAGGTAAAATCGGGGCATTTTTTGTGCCAATGTCCATTTTTCTCACAGCAGGTACACTTACCTGCCGCATGCAAGGCTGCAAATTCTTCTGGGGAATGCCATGGCGCCGGGGGTTTGCTAGTTTTAATGTTCCCCTTTCATGGATTCTTTGAATTCATTGCGTTGATAATTGCGGTCAGTGTTGAAATACTTATACCATTGATCCGCGACATTTGAGTATCACCATTGGCATCCACGATATTAGAAATTTTTTCTTGTAAATTGCTCGAGGAAATTTCAGGACTCAAAGCAGAACTTGGTTGAGTGCCACCTTGCCTGTTAATATACCACGTTTTTACAAAAATTGGACCTTTTTTCGGAAAGTAGTTTATAGTTGTTTTCAGAGGTCGTTACATAAACCAGAGCATCCAACAGTCGATCATTTAAACACAAGCTCAGATGGTTGATTTTAACGCGACCTTCCCATTTAAGTCCCTTTGCCTATGGAAGTTTGTACTCAAACTCTCCAAGGAATTCAGAAAAAATTTGATGTTGACCTTGCCTCACTATGGATAGCAATTTACCCACAGCTTTTGCAGACGTTTTATCCTCAAAATTTTCATCAAAATGGCGAAGAAACGATTTATAATTCCAGTTGTCATTTGGACCGCCTGTAGAAAACCAGTGTGAAACTCGGGTCCTGCACTGTTTGGGAATTGCATTCATCATCTCCATACAAACAGCGCGGTGACGTCCTAGCGATTCCCAATCTTCTTCTATCTTAGTATTCAGCTTATCCATGAAAGTGTCGTAGAGCTCCTTAGATCCATCCCATTCTGGTCATCTTGAAGCCTTTTTTCTTCCAGAGGTTGGGGCAGATCTAACCTCTTTGGGAGCTAGGCCGTCTTCGACATACATGAGAGATAATAGCTGATTTAATTGCTCCTATGTCAATCTAGTCTTTGGCAGCGCTGCTTTAGAATTAGACGAGAGGGGCAAATTTTCGATGTTGTAATCAGACATTTATAAGTACTCTTGTGAAAGAACTGAATAGTTTGTACAGGCAGAGTCAGTAGTTGATGGGACTCTAAACATGTTCATATAAAAAAAAAATGTTATATAAAACTAGGAGAGGTTTTAAAACTTGCACTAGTAGTTTAAAAAAAGTTCAGACACAAAATATGTGAAAGTATGGCACCAGAGTGAATATCTGTCCGCACAATTGTATCTAAAATGGGTTTATTTTGTGTCTAAAGAGCAAAACTACATAATTCTGTGATCACTCCCTAGATGTTTTTTCGCTTATCACTGACATAATCAAGTCATAGGAGCCGGATAAACTCCGGATCCCATCCACAAGGCAATAGCCTGTAACAGTAGAGATACAATGGATCCCGGTGTTGTGATCAGGCCCACTTATAGATCACATAACTTGAAATGGCTAGTATTAGGCAAGTGTAACCGACAGGATAGGCAATCCTGTGTCAATGATACGTCATTAACATACAGCAAATGACAACACCAGTATCTCAGCCATACATGATAATATGATCATATGACGCAGGTATATCTAATGATATAATTGTTGAATGGCTGAATGGTTGGGAGTTATTGCTATAGAGGGTATAGTTTGTGTACCATTTTTGTGTATAAATACTTGCTGCTAGAACTCTGTACATGGTCAACCATTTCTACTCCTATCTTCAATAGTCATCAATATAGCAGATCTACAATACATATCCTTCTTCTTCTTCACGTTAGACTTAAAGCGCTATCCTATATCCACCCAAGTTGACTGTTACATCCATTGCGACAATTCTTGGACTTCTCATAACCTCGTTATCACAATACCCGGCAATTCTTGAATTCTCGGGAACATTCATGCCGATAAACTGGCAAAATCAGCTCTGAAAGATCTTTCGGATTTTTCAATTGCAATTTTTACCTCAAAGTCAAATCAATAACAAAGATACATTTTTGCAGCGCTAAGCCGATACGTTAGAGACTGGGGTGAAGAGACTGTCGAATTTTGGTGGCGAGAAAATAGACCTAGTCGATACAAAGACCTAGACTTATTAATGAAACGAAAACGACCACCTGAGCTAGCTATCCAAAGATTGGCTTATCATTGTCTGATAGCGGCTAGGACTGGTCACGGAAACTTCTCCAAGTACTATGAAAGGTTTTCCCGCGAAGGAATAGACTGTAGGTGCAAATGTGGCCGAGAAAGACGCCGGGACATTTCTCGTAATGCCTGATAGCGCTAAAAAAATGGCGAAAAACAACAAACGAAAGAGCGCCAATTGGATGGAAAATTTTGGGAGAAAAGGGATGAAAAGCATTTTATCAATCCCTTACCGTGACGGGACGTTATGGGGAGCAAAGTTAGACTAGAATGACCGAGATTTTCTGGGGTACAATTATTGTAGGCAAACTGTTATGAGAAAACTGGTTAGATGCAAGGCGTCGAGTCATGGCAGCAAAAATTTCTCCTTTTTATTCTTGGCTTTCATTCATGTATATTTTTGGCTATGCAACGCTACCTTCAGTGGTAGTTGTGGGTCCTCCGGCAACATGCACCGGTATCAAGCCTCCTAGGTGTAGGGCTTTCGCCTGATACGTTAAATTACTCAAATATTCGTTGGCTGGAGAGGGGATATAATGAAGGGCGAAGGGCTCCTCTAAGTGTATAATCAAATGAGGGCTTTTGAGGGGAGCTGTATGGGAGGCATAGGAGGGGATATACTACTGGCATAGGTATCTTTGGCCTATAGACAGAGAGGACCTGCTTGTCTTACATAGTCATAGACTCAGACAGGATAATAAAATGAATTAATAATAATAATAATTAGTGTTGAAAAGAAGCACCCTACAATGTAATTATCACCGACAGAGTACTAATGTGCAAGGGAAGCAAGAAGGTGGGTCAATAGGGGTTTGATTAACTAGCCTTAGAATCTAACGGGAGTAAGTCTTCTATAAGTACCACACCCAATCTCGCTTCCACGCGATCAATATGGCTAGCCTGATACAGCATCAAGAGTGTTTTATCCCTGCTACGCACTGACACATTTACAATAATTACTTAAACCAAATTAAAATCTTCTATGGTATAGAAAAAATTAAGAATCATCGAAGAGCCATCCACATCGTTACAACGAGCTTATGATTATATAATCCGTAGGAGTGTTCCTACAGTCTTCTTTGGACTGTGGCAGTGGGAGGGTCGGGTAGCTTGACTGCTTTTCGGGCTACTGTAACCCTGGACGAGTTGTTTTACAGAGGCCTTGCAGTCAGAATTCTGGATTGTGAGACAGTAATGGTGTTTACCTCTTATGTCACTGGATTTGAGGTATTTGGTGGAGTATTGTATACCTTCCTAGTGGTCCTGTGGTTCTCTACTGAGCCCGTTACGAGATAAAACACAATTGGCGCAATTTTTTCAATGAACGGAGCCAGAACTGGAGCAATCTTTGTTTGCGCCTTGCTCTTGGCCCAAATATCGATCATTTCAGAGAATTCTTGTGCGAAGCCAAACTTTTCAGTCCTTTCGCTTTCTGCTTTTTGCAATGCATTAGAAACTCCTAGCAGGCTTGGGTGGAGTTACCGCCCAAGATTGGATGGTATTGAGGATGACGGTGTAACAGCGGGTGCCATTGCACCAGATAATAGTTCTTTACTCAGGTTCTCCAAGTATTACTGTTTAATATATTAATCAAGAGGATACGGGATGAGCGATCTGCTTGGTGAGGTAGCTCTTGTTGACAATGGTTGCCTCAGTCATGAAGGTTGTGAAGCATTTCGTGAAATATGGTGTTTTTAAGATTAAAAGATAAAGATTTATTCAAATCCAGGCAGGACAGGCGATCAAATCAACCTGTTTATACCTCGTGTGCCAGTCCGGATATTTCCCCATCAAACAGGTAGCCCTATCAGTAATTTGCCTTTACTGCAGCTAGAACAGTTGTCACCCTCTGGACTGACCGCAAGTCTTTTTTCTGTGTACATGTTCACATGAACTCCAACTATATCCTCAAAAGATAAGAATAGTTTCATTCTTGTGGGTCGAAATGTCACTCCCTACAGTCTTGCTAGTTTATAAGATAATTCACACTGTCGACGAGTGGAATGACTTATCTCGCATTGCAACCCTCAAAGTACGGAAAACATAATCCCTCAATATGTGTTTTCCAACTAATATCTATAAACACTGGATAGGTTTTTAATGGAAACTCTAGACAAGATTTCTTAAAATCCTGTGAAGACGGCGAATTCAATGAGGTGACGATTATATATTACAGTAATGAGTCTGTGAGGGTGAGGATCAACCACTCACAAATATTTAAAGCATACCACTCTAACAACCGTGAAGTTAATCGGTCAATTAGACCAAGAGCTTTTGTTTAAACTCCCACCTTCGATTAGATACATTTGCCACCACGGGGCAGGCTATGACAGTATTGACATTGCAGCGTGTACAGAGAGAAGCATTCAGGTTTCTCATACGCCGATAGCAGTCAACAAATCCACCGCAGACATGACTCTTTTCCTAATTTTGGGAGCGCTACGTCGTATTCATGTTCCTTACCTCGCTGTTCGTGCGGGCCAGTGGCGAGGCTCTACACAGCTAGGTCACGATCCAGAGAATAAATTGCTAGGAATACTCGGTATGGGAGGAATCGGACAAGAGGTAGCAAAAAGAGCAAAAGCGTTCGGTATGAAGGTTCAATACCATAACCGCTCACGATTAGTCCCAGAACTGGAGCAGGGCGCAGATTACGTGAGTTTCGAGCATCTTATTAAGACTAGTGATATTTTGAGCCTAAACTGTAGCTTAAATAAGGCGACAATAGGCATTATAGGAAAGGATGAACTTGCTCAAATGAAGCAAGGTGTTATAGTAGTTAACACTGCAAGGGGTAAGCTTATTGATGAATTTGCACTAGTGAAAGCTTTAGAATCAGGCAAAGTCTTCAGTGCAGGTTTGGATGTATTTGAGAAGGAGCCTAGCATAGATGATACGTTACTCAGTAGCCCAAATGTGGTACTGACGCCTCATATTGGGACTGCTACAGTAGAAACACAGGTATGTCGAGCCTCTCCTTCTCTGTATATCCTTTTCGGACTCTAATATTATCCACAGCGAGCAATGGAGCTTCTAGTGTTGCAGAACATAGAGAATGCTTTGAAGACTGATGCCCTAGTCACTCAGGTTCAAGAACAGATCCAGGCTTGACCCAGCTCCAAAATGAAATTTCAGATGGAGTCGCAGATGGCTGAATGTATTTAAAGCAGTCATTTATTATTGCTTATTCTTTAAATTTAAAACATTTAACTGACGTTTATCCACTCCATTTTCTACTCAATGTTGTCCAAATTTTTCACAAAACTCCCTTTTGTATCAGAATTTTGTTACATATGCAGCTATCTAGCTATGACACAATATTGGAGAAAATGTACAGAAAATATGACCCCATTTACAGAAAAAGCACTCAAGCCTCGGATTTCATTTGCAAGTACCACTGCGAAGTTATGATGGCTTTTTCTTCATCCCAAGTCAACCCTCATCCGTGAATACCCACCCAAGGGAACGTCTCAAAAATCCCGAGTTATCCAGACATGCCTTCATCATCCACTGAACATTCTCCGCGCAAAATGTAGTCTTAGGCGTCTCCTTCCAAAGTGGAGAAGGTGCCCAGGCTACTCAAACTATACCAGAGAATATCACCAGAGTGCTGCCCTCAGCTTTCTTCCATCGTTTGCGTGTTTTATAGTGTCAGCTGCACTCTCGCAATCGAAGTCTTGGCGCGCACAAATCCCAATTCATAAAACTCCTTGCCAAAAAAATCACACGCCCGTCGAGATTGTATCCAACCTCTGTGTCATCTTGTAAATTTTTCCTGATCCCTCTCACGTCCATCCCAAAGAACTGTCTCCCAGATTTGTGCGCCACGCTTTGCTTCCTCCGTCGGGTGTGAATATCGGCGTGGGCGTGTATTTGGCGGCTAGCTGAGGCCAGAGAATAGTTGATGAGAGGTGTGGTCATTGAAACCAGGATGTACTAAGTCGTACTTGTAAACTTGATGAGACTTGGGTAGGAGTTGAACTCGATGGGAGCGAAAATTTGACATGGCGTAGAATTTTGAATTATTGCCTCGTGGGCCAACTTGTCCAGTATTGCGAAATTTGACTGAACTTGGCTCTATGAGAATATTTCACTGCCAGGTTCGTAGAGGACACCACGTACAGGCGTTCAGTCTGTACTTCTCACAAATATTTATCAAGCTATTAGGCAATGACCCTCAACGTCTATCAGAACACATGGAACAGATTGAATATATATAGTATCACCATCTCAAAGCTTGTAGGATACCTATATCAGAGCTTTATAGTCTTTCGCTCGGTAGTGACTTAAATTCTCCTCCATCCTGTCCTATTTATCACACAGCTCAACATTGACCGAAAAACTGCATCAGTCACGTGCAAGTAGAGAGTAGATTCAAATTTTGCTCTTCAGCTGCCTAAATTACTCTTGCACGAAATAATATTAGTCTGGTATTTCACACCGACTTAACTAGCTTGACCCTCTTCGTCATAGGAGAGCCCCGCACCCAGTGGTTTTTGAGGCTTTTCCCTGCAGCTACACACCCGCAAATGGCCATCGTTTGGTTGGCTGGAGAGGGGAGATAATGACTGGATAACGGCTCTTCATAGTGTGTACCCGAATGAAGACCTGTGGGGGTATTACTGCTGGAGTGAAGTCGTGAAGGAGGCATAGAAGGGAGTACACTACCCGAGGCATAGATACTCCCGGCCTGTAGACAAAAATAACCTACATTCCCGTACATAGTCATAGACTTTATAGGACAATAACACAAATCAAAACTAGCTAGACCCGCTATTATAATTTATGAGCTAAAATTGACACCATCATCACCCGCTTGCTGCCTAGCAACAAGACTGTGGCTTGTGCGTCACGCTAAGCCGGAGGCACGCATGCATGAAATCTGAGTCAACATAACAACAATATTTGAACCACGCGTGCGTCTACAACCCTCACTTTGATAACACCACAAACTTCATATTATCCAGAGAAACTGCAGCTCTCATTAAAAAGACTCTTAATTTAATCAAATTGTGCAAGAGGAGCTACGGCGTAAGAAAGTATGTCGGTTGTTTCATTGTTAGGCGTCAATGTTCTTCAGAATCCGGCCCGGTTTGGCGACCCATATGAGTTTGAAATTACGTTCGAATGTTTAGAAACACTGCAGAAAGGCACGTACACGGTCTCGTACTTTCTTATGCATCTTTATATGTTCTAACAAATTTTTGAAATGTAGATCTTGAATGGAAGTTGACTTATGTTGGATCAGCTACATCGTAGGTCATAAATTAACTCCAGTATTTAATAAGCTGATCTTTAATAGTAATGACCATGACCAAGAGCTTGATAGCTTACTCGTGGGACCTATTCCAGTTGGCGTCAACAAATTTATATTTGTAGCAGACCCTCCGGATACCAACAAGATACCAGACGCCGAAATTCTAGGTGTCACCGTAATTCTCTTAACTTGTGCTTACGACGGTCGAGAATTTGTCCGTGTTGGCTACTACGTCAACAACGAGTATGACTCAGATGAATTGAACACAGACCCTCCTGCAAAGCCTATATTAGAGAAGGTTCGACGTAATATTCTGGCTGAGAAGCCAAGGGTAACTCGCTTTGCCATAAAATGGTAAGCGAACAAACACTTCAGATTATATTTGCCTCTTAACCATCTTGCAGGGATTCTGATGATTCTGCGCCCCCACTTTATCCACCTGAGCAACCAGAAGCTGACTTAGTAGCCGATGGTGAAGAATATGGTGCCGAAGAGGCCGAGGATGAAGAAGAAGAAGAGTCAGCGGATGGGCCAGAAGTCCCAGCAGACCCTGACGTCATGATCGAAGACTCTGAAGTCGCAGGTGCCATGGTAGAGACAGTTAAAGCAACCGAAGAAGAATCAGATGCTGGCAGCGAAGATTTGGAAGCTGAAAGTAGTGGGAGTGAAGAAGACGAGATTGAAGAAGATGAAGAGCGCGAGGATGAACCTGAAGAAGCCATGGATTTGGATGGCGCAGGTAAGCCAAACGGTGCCACATCCAGCACCCATAACACCGATACCACAATGGCTCATTAATTTAAATTTGAATATTCGAAAATATTTTTTTAATCAGTGATTTGACGCACTAACTCTCTGGATCGAACCATCGCTTCTTTAAAATATATTTTCTCTCCTAATTTCCTAATAGTCGTCTGTTTAATATCGTAAGCTAAATGGGACAACGTAAGATCGGCTACGACACCCTCATTTCAAGATAATCTTGCTACACAAAACGATTTATAACCTGGAACCGCAAAGATAGTTGAAATATCTTCAACATTAAGTCTCAAAGGACTGAAAACCCTAGTAACTGTTACTTAGCCTCAAGATTGGGTAAATCTATATCATTGAATTCATACAAAGATATGGCAGCCAGGACCCCAAATAATTTGTTTAACTAGAAGAACGAGAGCGTCCACTCGAAATTTTTGCTTGATTGTTGCACCCTATTCGGGTACCAAATAGGCTTCGCTGACCAAAGTTTTTCCCTCAAATTACAATTTCATCGCTGAAGGGATGATATGTATTCGCACGCAAGTCAAACTCCATCCCAAGTACAAGAATTTGTAGACTATTGTGATTTCACAAAATCTATCAACTACAAAATATAATGAACATTACTTGTGACCTATGAGGAGAGAAGTTTGTGAAAGTTTTAATGCTATGAGACACAGACTATGTCACTTTGTGTAGCGAGCGGAACATCAAGAGTTTCCGTAAATCTGGCATAGAAAGTTTTCATACTCTCCCACTTGGATACAGAGTTCTATGTAAACAATCATGTGAAATAAAATCTAGAGTTTCGTATTTACGTCGAAGTACATCGATACTACCTTCACGTTTAATGAAAGACTTGAATTTTAATTCGTTATCCTAACTTGGCGACCTATTGACCCGTGCACGTTTCTGTGAACTGTGATATTTATATGTAAGGAAACCTTTGTGGTGAAAACCCCCCAAACCTTCCAGATTATTGTTTAATTTTTTTTAATTCATCCTCCAGGGAGCGCAATTACACTACAGTGCCCTCCACATAAACCGTTCACATCATCTGTATCGACCCCAAAAATTACTTGACCTGCTCCTTTTCCTCAGCAGCATTTCGATCGTCTGTGTCATTTGGTATTACTCTATCCAACCATGAATTATGATCTACCTTGTTTTCATCTTGATGTCTCAAGAATTATTTATCATCGCCTCGTCGGACCGATCTTTGGGTTTTTTCCATATCTCAGCTCTACCATTTGACCATCGGGGTCGGACATCATCATATGCTTGTGATTACTGGAGACTTATTTTCTTTCATTGCGACTTTCAGCTCTGATGGAACTTAACTGCTCTCCAAATTTTGGTGCTGAGGTTATTATTTTTTATCCATTTTCTGTGATAAGTGGGCAATGAATCATGGAGTCAGATTCGCGCTCGACAGATATCGGCTGATGCACTTCTTACGCGCTAGGATAGAACGTGATCCTATATTCTGAGATAGTGTATAATTCTTTTCTGACCTGGGATTCTAATCTGAATTCATTTAATTAGACCAGGCACCCTGTGGCACTATGCAGGTGATGTGGAAGGACGAAACATATGCTTCTTGCTGACGTATGCCCAAAATAGAGTTTATACTCTATCTAGGTAGAAGGATACTCCGGAAGGATGTTCATGACTATGTAACTACGCGACGCGTAAGGCGTCTCTTTGCAAAAGCAATAACAACGCCTGACCACAAATGTGTTAGCGCTTGATAAGGGGCCGGATAAACTCCGGTTCCAAACTACATGGCTACAGCCTGTAACACCCAAAAGTTGAATACAAGGGGAAGGGTAAAATGAAGTCCACCGAGAGGACTGATCTTTGTTGGAAATGGAGACGCAGAGTGTTGTGGACGTACGGGCCCTCCATTTCGTCTAGGTTCCCGACACGATCTTGTGTGTATTTAAGAGGTTGGAATGGGTAATATGGTTGCACTTCAGGCTACCTATTGGATGTATGAGCGGCTGTATAGCGTGGGCACAAGGAGGTTATTGGGGGTTTTCTATGCCTAGATGGCGCCACACTCGTTTATACTGTGGCTTAGGCTACGTGTCGCTTACACTTGTACTTGAATTGGAATTAGAATTTGAATTTGAATTCATTTAGCCCGATTTGGCGCCCCATGGGCCCATGCAGGTGTCTACGAACTCTAATATTTGTATTGGAGGAAACATTTATGGTAAAAACCCCCTCAACTTTTCAATTTATTTACACTTTAAAGTTGTGTTACCTTTAGGAAGTGCACTATCACTGTCATGTCCAGTGTGGATATCATTCCCTTCCTTGCTACTGGGAGAGGTCTCTCAACCTTCTTCCCTCTTCTCCCTCCCTCATCGTAGCCTCGACTTCAAGCGTCAGTCGAAACTGTTCTAGCCACCCTTCCTACTGGATCCATTTTCTAATCCTTGCTATATCTTTTGGACTGTTTATCATGACCTCAAATGACCAATTCTCTGCCTTTTTTGCTATTTCTCCTCTTCCTTGGGCCCAGCTGGTGCAGGCCATGACCATATGCTTCACATTTTGGGACGGATATCCACATGGGCACCGTGGGCTATCTACTCCCGGTACATTTCTTCTGTGCAGATAGGAATTGAACCCAATGTGCTCGCTTCTTATCTACGTGGCTATGCTGCTCTGGGCCCTGCCTAGGTGTTTGTGGATACTAAGTGGTGTTCCTCTTACCTTCATTCTTGTTCTTCCGGTCTTTTTATCTTTAAAGATATTTTCTGCCATCCAGTTACACTTGTACTTGTAGCGCACACTTTCCACACTTTTAGCCGTGATCCAAACATGACTCTCTTTTAGTCAACTTCTACATTCGTTCCATCAAAATTGCGCCCTTTTCATTACGCGATATTTCCAACACCATCCGTGTTCTTGGACTTTATCTCTGCTCTTGAGACTCTACAATGAGGGCTGGAGGTTGGCAGGGGATACGGCAGACAGATGTTTAGTATTCGTCCCTACATGCCTCTCCCTTGTATGCTACAAAGTTCACACCAACCTTCACTACCCCTCTACAGGTACTCATCTGATCCTAAACCTCAGCCAGTTTTTTCTCTTCATTGTTTCCCTATTCCAGCCGATAAATTGGTGGTTATTTGCGGGTATACGGCAGGCAAGACAATGTCGAATATCACACAGTACAGGGCTCTCTTGATCTAAATATATTCTTAAGTAGGAAAAAATTACTTCGGGAAATTATGTATAAAAAACAACGTGGATGGTGTAATTTACTTAGTTTGCGATTATATATAGACCATTAGATGAAAAATGAATATCCAAAGGTGAACTTATTGTGCACAATAAGCAAACATGCATTTTATCATTTTCGTGAAGCATTTGCTCTACAGATATGCCCATCAAGTGTCGGTTATAATCCTGTGTTATGTGTCAACTTCAATTTAACTAATTTATTTTTATTGTCCTGTGTGAGTATATGGATATGTAGGAAATGCAGGTCCTCTCTGCCTACAGGCCAAGGATACCTATGCCAGTAGTATATTCCCTCCTATGCCTCCCATACAGCTCCCCTAAAACAGTACCACCCCTCACAAGCATTAATTCAATCATATAATTAGAGGAGCCCTTCGCCCTTCATTATCTCCTCTCTCCAGCCAACGAAACGATGGCTCTTTGCGGGTGTATGGCAGCCGAGGAAAATAGCAAAAGCCACTAGGTGCGGAGCTCTTCTAATACCGCCATCAGAACTAGATCCGAAGACATATTGACCCTTCTGAAGCGTTCGAAGATGCCGGCCAGCTGGGCGCTGCAGACTTGTGGGTACCTCGGGGAATTCACCCTCTGCCTTTCTAGCCTCATTCCAACTCATTCCCGAAGGTCGTGCGGAAATGTCAGAAAAGTCTCGACAGAGCGTGGTTGCTGTATGGTAGCTTAGCCCAACTTCTTGTGTTCCGTCTAGGGCGTAGGGGAGTGCCGTTGACTCATCGACAAAAGAAGCCCTCCTGGCTCATTAGCCGAAATCTTGGTCATGGCGCTCACAAACATTCCAAAGTTGAAATCACTCGAAATTATCGGTCCCATCATGGTCTCCAGAGACGTGATCTATCTATCGCTCCACGTCTCAACTGCCTGTCCTTCCTCAAGATGTAGAGCCCCATTAGAGCATCAGTCATCCATAAGCCAGAACACAGGCTTTATATTTTTCGACTTGATTTCCTCCTTGCGGTTGTAAAAAGCGTCGTGAGTATGCAGTGAGAGATGGCTGGTGATTAATGGGGCAAGCTTCTGTTTGCAATTAGAGCAACTTCTTTATTGGTCGTTGAGGCAAGATGATACGTGATTAGATAGAGGTTGAGCACTCAGATGAGGATAGTAAGGAGGGCATTGTCGAGAAGTTGTCAAATGGATATATGCTTGTGGTTGCTTTCGACTTCGATTCGGGCGCGATTATTCTGGCTATCCCAGATATGCAGAACATACTGAGCGATTACACCGACACCACTGGAAGGTGAAGATTTCGTCTTTGCCGGCTTTGACCCCTCAATGGTTGAGTAAGGTTTGTAAACGTTATTGGCTCAATCGCAGGTAAAGACACCTCACGCAAGGTAACAAGGAAATATAGTGAAAAAGGGGACGAACCACTAGGCAAATCTAACGATTACGGAAATAAAAAGAACTGTGACACATTGTCTGCAGATAGACATGACAAATAATTATCATTGATAATTTAGTAAGCCTCCATACATTTTACATCCATAGGAGTGCAAAACTTTCGTATAACCCCCAATTGTTTTGTCGCTATTGCATCTGTAACGAGCCACTACTGCATTCTAGAATATACTCTCTCACTGGGATAGGCTACACCACCATGTCTAGCAAACAACTGTATTAAAATGTATTTAAGACACCAAGTTTCCACTGAAAATGCGACTCCGATTACGGAAATCCCAGCTGCGGCCATCGCCGCTGTTTCTACTTGGCATGATGTGAAGACTGTGTTGTGTTCCTCAAACATAAGCATCTATTCATAAGCACGAAAAAAGAGCTAAAGACACTGCATGTCGTATTTGCGAGATAGTTCAGTTTATCCTATCTTAGTAACAAGTGCGATGTAAGTGTGCGCTTGCCCTTCCATTCGGTGCGAATGGGCAAAATTGACCACTGTCACCGCAGGTCTAGAAAAGGAACGTAGCTCCTATAGGATGGTGCTAATTAATGGCATTTCCCAAATATTTTGTTATATGGTAATTTTTAAAAATTGAGGGGAATCCCTGTCTCTACCAATTCTTGATGTATACTTTCCAATCAGAGATATTGTGTTCTTCCACTTATGTCATTTTTGCGACCTAACATCTAGCCGTCCTTCCTGTAGGATTTTTATCTTGTGGAATCTCGAAACCCAGATGCTTGATGGAGTAGCCTTGTGTGGTTTTGTGTAGTTTGCTGGCTGGTAATTTTGGTAGAGAAGATTGTGAGTCCTGGTCTAGTTATTTTGGCTTCCCATAGGTAAGGAGTACATGGTCTCCCTGTAGACCTATTGAAAAATGTACGATACTATGAAGAGCGAGTCTATCTTGCTTGCCGGTTTATTTCTAGTAATATTGAGTAATCTGCACCCATGAGTGACAAATCGGCACCAATCAGCCTTCAGGTCTAAAAGCAAACTTAAGATTTAGTCAAAGAGGAGATGGGAGAACTTCCTTTGTCATTAAGTCTGCCGCACTCCCCAGTAACCAGGATGGCACAAAGAAGTTGGGCTAAACTACTGCAGCAAACAGCTTACATCAAGATTTTTCCGATATTTCCGTACGAACTTCTGGAAGGAGGCTAGAAAGGCAGAGGATGAATTCCCAGAGGTACCAACAAGACTGAATCGTCCAGCTGGCCGCCCTCTTCGAACGCTTCACAAGGTTCACTTTGTCTTCTGATCTAGTTCTGATGGCGGTATTAGGAGAGCTCCACACCTAATGGTTCTTGCGATTTTTCCCGGCTGCCATACAGCTGCAAATAACCACCATTTTATCGGCTGGAATAGGGAAACAATGAATAGTAAAAAACTGCTTGAAGTTTAGGATCAGATGAGTACCTATAGAGGGGTAGTAAAGGTTGGCGTGAACTTTGTAGCATACAAGGGAGAGGCATGTACGGACGAATATTCAACATCTGTCAATGGTGTCCCCTAAGAACTTCCAGCCCTCACTGTTGAGTCTGCAGAGCCGAGATTGATTGACAAAGTCTTCACTTCGATGAGGATTCCCGTTCGCTTTCACGGTCTGTGTTGTCTTCGTTCCTAAACATACCCTCCTATCACCATTATCATGAAGCTAACCACGATCAGATCAGATGGTAGGGTCGGAGCCCTACTCATCACCAACCCTTGGTCATGGAGGAAAAGCCATCTGAAGAGTTTCCGGAGCGTACTCAGCACCCGATACGGAGATGGTCGATTGGATCAAGCCGGCCTCGACTGTTACAAGGAAGTCAGATAAAGATGAACATGCACACCTCGTGTGGTCCCGGTGTCTAGGCCTCGCCTGGCTGGGGCTGCAAATTTTTCAGACTTTTTCCTGCGCACGCATGAGGTTGCTAGTGGATCGGAATGTGTCAACAGTGAGATAAGCTTAGCTTTGTGATGATGTAGGTCACGGGTATCTTGTGGCGCCAACTACCAATATGTATAGCAGAGCTTAAAACTAGATGTAATTTGATTTTCTATTAATAAAGGGTATCATCTATTTAAGGACAGAAGAGTAAGGTTATGGGTTAAATGGGAATATAGTTATTTGTCACTGGTTTAATCTGAAGCTAATTGTTGGAGAAGTGGTTGATCGGGTCAGTTGCGATGCTAATTATGATATAAAACATAGACTACCTAAATATCCCAACATGAGCAATATCATCGGAGGGCTAGAGTGAACATCTGTATTTGGTATCATATACGAACCTGGGAGTGAAATATTCACCCAGAGCCAAGTTCAGTCAAATTTCGCAATACCAAAGAAGTTGGCCCATGAGGCAATCATTCAAAATACTTCGCCATGCCAAATTTTCGCTCCCATCGAGTTCAACTCCTACCGAAGTCTCATCAAGTCTACAAGTACGAACTATTACATTCTTATTACCATGATCACACCTCACATCGACTAGTCTCTAGCCTCAGCTGACCACCAAATAGACGCCCACGCCGATATTCACACCCGACGGAAGAAACGAAGCGCGGCGCACTAATTTGGGAGACAGTTCTTTGGGATAGACGTGAGAGGTATCAGGACAAGTTCACAAGATAATGCAAAGAGAGGATATAACTTTGAAGGGCGTGAGATGTCGAGTTTTGGCAAGGACTTGTACAAATTGAGCTTTGTGCGTCCCAAGACTTCGTTTGCGAGAGTGCAGGCGACACTATAACACTGCCATGGCTGGATGCTGCAATGGTACACGTCCTTGGTCGGTCTCCCAAGTAAGGTCTTGATAGCTTGGACACATATGTCATTCGAGACTCTCGATCGCCGCTTCAAATCCATCAAAACACAACCACATTACTCGCGGTGCTGGCATACATTGATGACAAAGGCTTGCTTACATGATCAAAGGTCTTGAATTACCCTTTGTTGGGTACTTACGGAGGATTTTCGACTGTATGTGTAAGCAAACATACCTTATAGTGGTATTTGCGAATGAAATACAGAGTCTGAGTGTCACTGACGTCAAGAGTCATCCAACGTGTATACATAGCAACGGTCATGTGTCAGGTATACTGCTGCACACACATTAAATGATAAAAACAAAAAAAAGAGCCGTGTCATCGTCTACGTTCAGCCTCTTGCCGCACTGCTTTAATCACTTACACGCAGTATTTCAACTGAGCGATTCTGAACCAACTGCTCAGGAGCGACAGCAGTTATGTCCATGGCTGGCACCTACGGTTTGTACACACACTACGGAACCGCTCCAATCATTGCCATGCAATGTCTCAACCCTTTGCTTCCAAGTCCACTACTCGGGAGTGGAAGTAATCGTATAGTTTCGATAGCGCGCGAGGTCTTCATAGACTTTTGAGTGCTATCCCGTAATTGTCCGGCAATACTTAACCGCTAATGGCTAGTGTTTGTGGTCAATAGACTCATCACGTCGCTGTCCCCATCATTGCTCTGCAATGACTCAACCCGGCGCTCATGATGTCAAGGCTTAGGTGCAACAGTAGATGTATCCATCGTTGGCACATGATATGGATATGCACCTCTCAGCGCCGAGCCGGTCATTGACTGGCGATATAAGTACAGTATTCCTTATCTTGCGCCCGGACTCCAACGTGAACATCACTACGTAAGCATTACAATTTATAAGGGTCTCGTAGTAATCCAGATATCTGTCAATCTGGGATCGTCACATATACGAAGGAAGGACGTTATTTCTGGATGAACTTAGGTAGAGAACCATATTGATTTAGTTACAATATGAGATTGAGTCAATATTGTTTACAAATCTTACTAAACCATTGAGGGGCAGAAAGAGAAATTATGCCATTGACTGCTGTGGAAACACCCAAGTTCCTGTTCCACATTTGAAATCCTCTCCCTGATAAGCATTCCAAAAGGTAAATGTCTCTTGGTTGGTATAGCATTATGCCAATCGACATGGTACAGTTTGGCTATTAAGTACAAAACCTTGGGCATATCTTGCATTCAATCCCACCACGCTGTAGTAGTTACAATCCGCGTCAACGAGCATGTAATAGTTGCTGACATCGTCTATTAAATATTAAACTTTGTTTCACTGTTGGAGTGGAGATGAACGACACTGGATAACTTACCCCCAAGTTCACCGTCTGGTCCTGGCCGTGGAATTGAAAGGAAGTAGATGTTTGTACTTCTATTAGAATGAAGTTGACTATTTGGATGTCTGGAAATATCTACTAAGCTTTGTGGGCTTGGTGGGTGGTTGCAATATCGCAATCGGACTTGTTTCAAGTAATTTGAAGTCCAGATATTATTTTGACAGTTTACAGCAGAATCGATGTCCCAGTGTTGATAATTAGCGGCAGCTCTCGATACAAAGACCAACAGGGCCAAGTACTGCAGCGACCACATTTTGGCTGATCTAAGAATTTGTTGGGTACTGGTATTGATGATTCGTGAGATGAAGGTAGAATAAAGCGGACGCGTGTGTTGACAGATTATCTCTCTCTCAAAATTCTTTCTGATGGATTGCGATGGGATTTGAGTTAGTTTTAAACCAATTCTTGCTTCAATTATATATGAATCTCAGTGACATCCGTTTGTGGATGAGCTGGAAATCTCGGTGCATTCAATTACATCATCAATCAACTTTAGAGGAACTCACTACTGCGAGCGGGCCTATCACTAGATCCTTCAACATCAATCATATAACGAAAGGCTCTATCCGTTTACGCCACTTTTCCGCGGGATTTAGATAGATACGAGGCCAAGTTTCCACTGAAAATGCCACTCCGATTACGGAAATCCCAGATGCGGCCATCGCCGCTGTTTCTACTTGGCATGATGTGAAGACTGTGTTGTGTTCCTCAAACATAAGCATCTATTCATAAGCACGAAAAAAGAGCTAAAGACACTGCATGTCGTATTTGCGAGATAGTTCAGTTTATCCTATCTTAGTAACAAGTGCGATGTAAGTGTGCGCTTGCCCTTCCATTCGGTGCGAGTGGGCAAAATTGACCACTGTCACCGCAGGTCTAGAAAAGGAACGTAGCTCCTATAGGATGGTGCTAATTAATGGCATTTCCCAAATATTTTGTTATATGGTAATTTTTAAAAATTGAGGGGAATCCCTGTCTCTACCAATTCTTGATGTATACTTTCCAATCAGAGATATTGTGTTCTTCCACTTATGTCATTTTTGCGACCTAACATCTAGCCGTCCTTCCTGTAGGATTTTTATCTTGTGGAATCTCGAAACCCAGATGCTTGATGGAGTAGCCTTGTGTGGTTTTGTGTAGTTTGCTGGCTGGTAATTTTGGTAGAGAAGATTGTGAGTCCTGGTCTAGTTATTTTGGCTTCCCATAGGTAAGGAGTACATGGTCTTCTTGTGTTGTGCTGGCTCGGATGAGTTGTTAAGAGGCAGAGTAAAGGAGGATGAGCTTCTGTATTAGGAAAGGGTAGAAAATACCGGCTGGTGCACAGACGCTGTTCATATACTCTACAATCTCTTCACTTACCGAGTTTAGTAAATCAATCTATCCAAAATAATACCACACTTCACATCATCAATTAGATGTCATACAGAGACATGATTCATTCATGAGTTGATATTGTTCAGACGATCATGAGTATATCACAACGTCATGTATAGACATGATTCATCGTTTGTACCTGTTGTATCAGCCATGATTAAGTCTCAGTGATAAGAGAAACATCATTGACTAGTTACTAGAAACCTAGCCAAGATCCTAAACACGGAACTGAGACTAGGAAAATTTTACTGAGTAAGTAATTATTCTGATGAATCTAGACCTTGAGGAAAATAATCCGGTTGCTTGGCTCGAGGTATATGAACCTGAGCATATCATGTATTATAAACAATATAGAGATCTATCTCGATCACAATCATCATCTTAATTCATGTCACCATCAATAGCTGCAAAGGACAATTTAACCATTTCTTACATTAGATGATATTATCAATCATTGGGACGCGCATCTAGCATCACCTTCATAGATCACTATCGTTAGCAAGAGTTCACATTTGATACCTACTGACACCCATTGGTCACAGTGATACGCACTCAGTGTCCATCGTGCCATCACCCAGCATGAGTGGGCCATCTCCGCGACTCACCATTGCACATGAGCCCGTGCCACTCCACCGACAGATAGCAGAGTCATTTAATTGCTATACACCTCTCAGCTCATAACCATAATATGTACCCATAATAAAATGACACAGGTTTATTCGTACACTTTCTGTTCATATCCTTACAGCACAACATTGTATAAGTCTCTTCATTGTCACCCATAGCTAATAAAATTACCCGCTCCTGCATTACTCAGTAGAATAGTTTCCGCATTGCTCATAACCTCAATAGGTTTTGAGCCCGGCTCTTCTGAACGCAAACAAAACATCAAACAGTCCAAAGCTCATATCGAAATCGCTGCCCATAATGTCTCACATGTTTAATAGAACAATGCTAAACAATGGTGTGCCATTCGAATCCTGGAGATCGTCTCTTTTGGCCAAGCTTGCGAAACGAGATTTAGTAGGCCACGTTTTCTATAATGAGAAAGGTTTTCGTCCTGAAATTGAACCCAAACCACCAGCACCGGGAATAAGCGAAAGCCCAGAGGACTTCACTAAACAGATGACAGAGTACGAGACAAGGTTACGGAACTGGGCACGTGGCAAGATATAAGCATACCAGACCATAATTGACCGACTCGATCCCAGTATTTAGCCTACTCAATGGCGCAATCTGATGGCTAAACAACTGTTGGATGAAATCGCGGAAGCAAGAGTTCCATCAACCACAATTCCTTACCTCCATGCATATGAATCTTTCTCCCTGACAACTCTGATGACTACCGCTGATGAGTACTGCAGTCGATTCACCAAAAATCTGCAGGAAGTTAACATAGCAGCAGACGTAATAATGTCACAACCTGATCCCAACAGCAACAATATCATTAATGACTATAAGATTATACCGGGACAGGCATCAGGATACTTCATTAGAGGAACAAAGGGAGTTGAATGGCTTGATACCTGGAGACAAACCAGAACTTCAGGCCACAATGGAAGGTTACAACCCTTGGGATCATTCATGACCTCATTGAGGGAAGCAGAGAGTAGCTTGCAATGCTCAAGGCGAAACGTAATTGCTTCAATACCTCAATCATTAAACCCAGAATCTAGATCTCACGGGCACTAGCGTTGGCATGGTGATACCACTAGTGTGGAGATTAAGTGAGCACACGTACATGTAGATTCTGTTGACCGTTTAGTTTCTTCTTTATGCAACTACAAATATATTACCCTGAAGACTGAGTTACTGCCCAACTGCGCGTCAAAGTTAGTTGCATCTCTTTAATTACATGCACGCTAGGTTATTTTTTCAATCTGAGTCAAAAAAAAATATTGTTGCATGTTGCAATCCTTTCAATCTACAGCCCCATTGGTTTTACCCCAAGCCACCAAGTACCTAAATCAACAAGTACCTGAGTTTTCAAGCTACCTAAAATTTGAGCCAAGTAATTGAGATCGGGATAAAGATCTTATTCCCCTGCAGCCGAGACTATAGAGAATCCCTGCAGAGAACAAATGAATGAAGCGAGTAGCATTCAGCTCCAACTTAGCAATTATAAGTAGACATGACATAGCCTGGCGAGCCTTAGCTGAAGTGATGGGAAATTACCCAGCGCTGGGAGAAATATTTGACGGTGTAGGGTCTGAAAAACGAGAAGATCTTTCAAGCTTGGCTGATGCTCCTGTCGAATTCCGAATAGCTTTTCACGAGATGTTCAGCCTTATTAATCAGCACTCTTCAGCAAACCGACAAGCTCTACAAGAAATGCGAGCTGCTTTAAATGACAGAAAAATCTATCCAGAAGCTTCGATCTTCTATAGAGAGAAAAAATACTGAAGTAACATTGCTTCAGAGACAACTCACCTCCATTTCAAATGCAAACCAAGCTCCTCAGCCACAAGCACCAACAACCCAGGGAACCACTTCACAGGGGCAGTCTCTTCAAACAGGTATTTATCTTGATAGGCCACCATCATTAAACCCCTTCACTGGGGATCAAAACAACATTATAAAAAGGCACAATAAGTATACCGCCTGGAAGTTCAAATTGATAACTAAGTGGAATCTGAATCACACAGCATTTGAAACAGAATTCAAGAAAATTTGCGATATAATAAATTGACTAGATGGTGATGCTTATATGCCCCTCCAATCTAAGATAGGTGTGTTCTTCTCTGTGAATAAAAATCCAACAAACTGGCCCTGGGCTAGCTCTGGCGATTTTTTTCAAGAACTAGATTGTAAGTACCTCACTGTGGATATCAAAGCAATCGCAGTAGGAAACTTAAATGAATTGAAAATGGTTGGTAAATTCAAAGACTTCCCATCTTTTATATCAGAGTTTGAGAAGTTCGCCGATCAAGCAGATCTTAGCTCAACCATGCGTGTTTACCACCTTAGAAGAAAAGTCTCGGAAACTTTGCGAATTGCTGTCAAAAACCATATTCCAGCGCCACCTGAAGATTTGATTACAGAATGGATAAAACTATATTATCAATTTTGGAAAAACTAGGAGGCCGATCGCCAGATTACGGGCAGCTCCAGAGATCTAGGTGCGGGAGACAGACCACGCATTCAAGGACATAACGGTAATATTCAAGCCGGTGATCCCATGGATTTAGATCAAATGCAACCCAATTGAGTTTCTGTGACACCAGAAGAGTGGAAATATTGTAGAGATCATTGTCCTTGTAACCGATGTGGTGGAGACGGCCACTATTCTAGAAACTGTTCTTCGGAATTAGCTAAACGTAGTAAGCGGCGATTTGATACTGCAGATAGCGACCTACAGTCAGGGTCAAGTTCAGGTCCACAGGGTATCCAAGGCAGCTACCGTGGAAACTACAACAGTGGCTACGATCTTCGACCGCAACAAGATTCTTTCGAAGCAAGCCAGTATCGAAACTATCCCTCCCATAATTACGGCAGAAATAAGGAGATAAGACCTAGGGGTAATTATGGTAATTATAACAGTAACAGAGGTGGATTTAATAGTGATCGCACTTGTCTTCGTCTTCAGGAGATTGAAGAAAGTAACTATAACCCTAGGTCTACTTATAGTTCACAACCCCCTTGGGAAACTCATTTGGATGAGTTTAACCATGAACGGGGTCAAGTACTCGATGAAGTTGACGCCAATAATAGTCACTTGAGTCATTTTCGAGCAAGCAGAAGTAGCCAGGGAAATGGAGGCCCCCAGCATTAAGTCGCTTGCGGGGCAATTCTGTACAAAATTGTGTTGATTCAGGTAAAAGCTTATGTAAATATCGAGAGATCTCTCTCAGAGAGTCAATCTTATTGAATAAATTAGGCCAAAAGTTGTTGTAATAAAACAGTTCTGCATCAGTATTGGTGCAGGATCTCTGTCTGTGCACTACTACATGTATCTCTTAATTCACTTGTTACCAGATTCCATGTTTAATGTAGTCACATCTGTTTCTTGTTTTAGTCTCGGGGGCTCACTAAAACACAAGGCTAAAACGTCATTTGGATAATGCTGCCAAGTTGAGACATTGGCACGTACCTCAACAATTCCCCAACTTTAGTCATACCAAGTTTGATTCCTGTATATAGATGTAGTCTCTCCTACCTCCAGAGATCCTCAGTTTATTGTATTAACTGAATATCTCTGAAGGTAAGTCCTATTACAGTAGTCTCTCCAATATTATAGTTTATTGTATTAACTGAATATCTCTGAAGGCTATATTCATCACTCCTCTCGTCAACTCCACAGCTTTACATCTAAAGCCCCGTTCACCTGCTCCTGTGCTCGAATACCACCCTTTTCTTCCTCTCCAACCGCCCGAAATCCCTCTCGATCTTTAACCTTACAACAAAAGTCAATATCACTATCTGGAACCTTCAATTCATTTGTATAGCGCAATGTTTCCTTTCCAGTGTCCATACTTCTTGACACTGGTAGTACCAAGCTTATGTTTGTGAGAAAAGCGTGGGCACGAGCTAAAGTCCTGTCCTTCATACCTCTACCTCAACCTCGCCCACTATACTCAGCTGATGGCTGCGTGTCGGAGTTGAACACACATTGTATTGTCGACTCCCTGAAAGTAATGAACCATATGGAAGAAGCTAATGCCCTAGTTACCACCCTCGGTCCCGAGAATGAGCTAATACTAGGTTTCCCATGGTTGGAGCTTCATAATCCCACCATAGATTGGCAATCTAAATCCCTTTTATTTGACAAAGAGTACTTTGCAAAAAACTGTCTGACGCCTCGATCTTCCAATTTTAAGCCAGCATCTGTTGTAGAAAAACAGGACGAAGGAGACATAACAGGAGATATAGCAAAACAGCCATCTAATGTGTCTAACCTGTTGTAATTAAGGCAGCAACATGACTGCAGTAGAAAAATAGTTCATATTAGAATAATATGCAACAGCGCCATGAGATATGATTAACCCATATCATCACTCACTGGCATGATTAGTAATTAGCCAATAGATGCCTGACAGCATACATTGGCTTCAGGATCCCCAAATCTTTCCCAGTTAGGTTAGATTAGGCATTATGGTGGAGTTCACACTAGTGTGCGGAAAACCCCGCTTTCATGTATATAGAGGGACTTCTTGCTACACAATTAGAATTATAGCAATTTCTTTACAATTAACTATCCATAAAATATCAGTAAACTTCTTTGTATAGAAAACAAATTCATTATATCTCTAAATCAACCCCAAGGCTGGTATGTAACTCTTCCAATATCCGTAACAATTTCAATTGTTTGTCAACTTCTTCCTGGGCTTCGGCCACTGCTTCAGACGCGGTATTTCCTATGCTGAGTAACGAAATATTGTCAGCATACCCGAAATTTGTAATCTTATTCTCGTCTTGCAATAGTATTGTTATAATGGAAGTTGTGTAGAGAAGCTTAAGCTGTTAGGCTTCTGTTTAATATCACCTAGTGAAGCGAGTTGGGAGATTGAAGAGTCTGAAAACTATAGTGGAGAGTTGTTGATTAAACCCACTTAGTGTCAGAGTGCTACTTAAACTAATTATTACAACTAAGCGAGGGACACAATTACTGGCTTATTGTGGATAATTGGGAGGCTGGTCAATGTGAGGATCCCGGATTGATAGACCTATAGGTTAGTACGAGGCTATCATAAATAGTAATGCTTATGTAATGTTGTCATGTTGGAGTCCGGGCGTAAGATAAGGAATACTGTACTTATATAGACGATACCCTGTATGAATAGAAAATCAAGTTACATCTGGTCTCAAGCTCTACTAAACATATTGGTAGTTTGGAGCCAGGAGACACCCGTAACCTACACGATCTTAAAGCTAAGCTTATCTCACATTTTACACATTCTAATCCGCTAGGAACCTCAAATGTATGAGTCATCATGAACCTGGCTAGAGAACTTATACCTTTCGACGTTCCATGTTAATGATACCCTTCATTACCATATAGCACCAATTTCAACAAGTATTGCAATATATAAAGAACAGTAGAAGCAATAGCGGCGACACTTGTGGGACTCCACACTCGGAAACTTTATCCCGCGTCGTACCATCACGGTAACGCACTCCTATCCTTTGCTGGGTTAGAAAAGACTCTACCCACAGGCAAAGTATCCTTGGCCATCCCTGATTCCGCATCCGATGGATCAGCCGTTTGTGCAGAACTGCATCAAACGCTCCTTGTATATCCAGAGTAACCATGGCTGGTACCTTGTTGTTTCGCATTGCAGCCTCTGCATCGTGTATGAAACAGGAGACTGGGTCGACTGCTGAGCGTCCAGGAAGTGCGCCAAATAGCTGTTGAGGAACGGCTCGGTGCTCTATTGCTAGCCAGGCCATTCTCTTGGCCATAATTCGTTCCAAACCTTTTCCGAGGCAAGACAGAAGAGAGATTGGTCGCTACCCCTTAGCTCTTGCCAGGTCTCGTCCAGGCTTACGGAGAAGGATGACCTCCGCAATTCGAAACATGGTGTAGAAATGTCCGAGCTGTAAGCAGGCTTGAAAGAGGTTCTTCACATGATCTCTAATTTGCTCCCAACACGCCAATAGTAGCCTTTACGTGATTTTGACCGTCCCTAGAGATTTATTGCCTGCTGTTGTGCCTAGACCCACATGGCTACAGTGCACAGCTTCAGTTATGATGGTCACGCGACTGCATGCATTTGCTCTGTTTGCTCCTGCTTTGTTGAGTTAGTATAATTAGTAAGCAATAGTCTAGGGACTATAAGTAGAGAGCTTTCCTCCACAGTAGATAGAGTAAGCAATACAGTCTTTCCTCATTCTACAGAGATCATTCTCCACTCCTCTTCTTGACCTGTCCGGCCCAGCAGCACATCTGTGATCACTAGCAGCGAGCTCCCACAAATTGTATGTACACCCGAATCATAGACCTATCATAACACCTGCCAAGATGGTACTCAATTTTACATCCTCTGTCAATAATGTTGTGTTCCATGGGATAGACTCGGATTGTCCTGTCTCCCATGTGGATAGATCGTTCTCAAGGGCGAGGTTCGGACAGTGTTCCACAGGGTGCGTATGGGGTCTAACGGAGATCTAGGTGGTAGATGAAGGTGATGAGTGGGTCGAAGGGATGACTGGTCTTCTCTAGGAAGAGACGAATTGGTAGATAGTAGCAATAGAGGCTACACGTGGGTCTTTCTGATGAAGAGCTGGAAAGAGATAAATGGTCTTCCCGAAGAAGAGATGGGTAAACAAATGTATTGTTAAGGTAATTGAAGAAGAAGTTGCGTGAAGAATAATACTTCTTCACACCGAGTATTTATATACATAAAATTACCAAATAGCATGTAACACACCGTCTCTATGCCAAACGATCTGCTACACATCACCTAATGAAACTAGCCTACTCTTATCAGTCTTCCTTGCTGGTTTTAAAAGTGCATTGAACTATTATTTGTGCTTTAGCCTAGCCGTCCACATGACGTTTCATATTACGCTATGCCACAACAATCCATGAAAATCGTGGGCTGTATTGAATCTGGTCATCAGGATATCACGCAGAGTTTCTGCCTGCTTGAGTGAGTTTGTGTCAAACATGGAATTGTTTGAATGGTATGGCTTTGATCAAACTACGTCGTTTGATGAGTCGTAGCGCATTATTGAGAGCTGTTTTGGGTTGGGGTATTTCCTTGGGTGTTTGAAGGGCAGTCTCAAGCAGAACCACGATGTTTCTAGAAAGTATCAGTCTTGATACACTGTGGGAAGACGCTCGTGCACTTCATCATCACACGTAGATATTCTCAGGAGATATGTGTATATACAGTGGTTTTTTCTTTAGATTAGGAGAGACAGATTTTCACGGATAGATTTTTACTTTACATTTTTCAATTTACCCTAAGGGTCTAACAGTTCGATATCCATTTGTCCTCCGAAACCCTAAAGGGAGGTGGTTCTTGACATGACTTGGGTTTGTCCCATTGCATTATCCTAAATACATGGGTATCTGTGGTTGCGTTTTCGACCTGCTTCCTCCAGTGACCCTTTTAGCCACTTTGACCGTTGCTCTAAATCTTTTCCGGGCATGAGCTGCTTGTTCTGGGTCTTTTCTAGATTCTCTGAACTCGAGATGCTTTAACTTGCATTCCTCGTTCCACCATGGCGCTGATCTTCCGGCTATTCTCACTGGTTTTTGTCCCACTGCCCGGCGGGCGTCTTTGATAGCTTCGAGCAAGTTTGATACTTGGAGTCCGATTTCTTTCACATTGCGTATGGGGCCTGGTGTGACCCAAGCTTTGAGATACCGGACGAATTTGAGAAGGTCTTGGTGTGGAAACCCGAGGGACAAAAGACAATTGGCAAGTGGTCAAAAGCTGGTGTGGACTCAAATCATAAGATTCTAAACTAAAGAGAAAAGTATCTAGAAGGATATGAATCTGTATATATGTAAATATATGTTCCAATGACAAATGAAGTTGCCAACACGGAACCTCCCGTCCCTCATTGTCTTCAACCCAAGGGTTTTGCATGAAAACCAACATCCATGACATACCTTTCATATTGTGATTTGTCACACTCAAGGCTCGTGTGTGTGAAACTAGTGGTTGGGACCCTGAATTGACCCTGAGTCGGCTTACCAACTATTGGACCAACAACCATGTGGTCACTAAAATTGTCAGGGTGTCACACTTGGTTGAGGACTTGCAGATCTTGTGAGACTCTGGTAAGTTCTAGCCCGTTGAAATATGATATATCTTGGAATGCCAAGGATAACTCATATGTAAGTCCAGCTAATTAGGTTATCAAATTCACCTTCCTATATCATTGTCATCATTATATCCCGCACGGAAAGTTTAACGTACGTTGGCATTTATTTCACACTAGCATTCCAGCAGATGACTGTGTCTCAAATGCAGGTTATAGCTCTCTCGGATCTATTACCGACACACATGTATTTAGCTTTATATTTCTGGCTCATATATCTGTACGTATATAGATTTACATCTACAGGGATCATAACTTGTGATCCATAGAGATTGATAAATACTGGTCAAAAACCACAGTTGATAAGATATGCGCACACGCAATATCACTCTTATCAGCTCAGTTTACTCAGAACCATACATCTCAATACACTTGTTTCCAGTTAATTCTTCCTTCTACAACTTCATACAAGACTTACTGTATCGGTCTAACCGCCAACACTTATTCCGCTCTAACCGCCATCTTTGTTCAAGCTCATAACTTTAACATAGCCTACTTGTGGCCTGCACAGATCCTTCAATTGTCATATGGTCCGAGGTGCAGTTGTATCTACTTGAGACCGATGCCTCAGCAAAGGTGTTACTCCACGCTAGGTCCAGCACGTTCACATCTTGATACGTGGGTACGCCGGCTTGGGTTACTAGCTGCATGTCCTGCGCCAATGCCGATGCCCATGCCATGATCTGGTCGCCGTTGCCATATTGACAAGTTACCTGGGGTTGCCAATGTTTCGACACTGTGTTGAAGTCCCTCTGACTACGGTAGGGCCTTGGGGCACCCATTGGAGTATGAGTTCTAAGATCCCACTTAGGCCGGGTGCACGGTATACATTAACAGACGTGATGCCTGATACTTGTACAATGCAGTAGTCCAAAGTTTGTCTGGTGAGACCCATGAATATTTTCGAGACTGTAAGATCTTTACGGGTAAAAGTGATTGCTCGTGGTTGACCTACTGTTTCTCCGATGGGTTTATGGATGTTAAAGCCCGAATGATTTTTTGTTATATATTCCCCCTCTTTCTGCAGTGTACATGGTTCTTGTACCATGACAACGTGCGCTCCTGCGTCCTATGCCTGTTGTAACGTTATATCCATATTTTCTCCGCCATTTCCCACGTTCATTTGGTGAAATAGAAGGACGTTTTGTTGCGCGTTTTTATTATGAGTTACAGGTGTATTCCTCATGAATTTTTCATTATTGCTTCCGTAATGCTGATGACCTCTACGGCCTTTCCCTTTTTATCTGACACGGCTAGCGCTACGTGGAGGTCTCTATGGCCGCGCTCTCGAATAACTCATAGCTCTGCTGGCGTACGAGGGACAGCTGCGCCATTCTACCTTCTGGGACGAGCCATGCAGTTGAGGTCTGTTGACTCATGTGGTCCTGCGCAATAAGAGCATTTAGGTACTCTAACAGTGCAATCATTTGTTTCGTGTATTCCAGTGTAGCGGCCACATCGCTGTCCTTTGGTACATGCTTGTTATGGCCAGGCATCCTTGAAGAGGTTTCAAAGAAAGGTTCTCAGGAATAGTGGATAGGAGAAGGTTTTCGAGAAAACTCTGACAGTTAGAGATGGAGGAGCTGGCATCATGACTACATTTGCCATAGTATTAGTTGAGTCAAGTACTGTCTCATATTAGATATAAGGAAGCTGGAGCTGCCACATAGATGTTCTACAGCTTCTCAATCTTTCATTCTTTTGATCTTTGATCTCGCAATCTAGCATTTTTATAATATCATAATTTTAGATCCTCACAGTCCGATATTCTCAGTCTTTCATTAAGTAGTTACATTATTTGTACTTCTGTTCACCATTGTCAGGAATGCCTTCTGTATAATCTATATATGTGGAGATAACCAGATATCTAGTGTTCTATGATTCTGGTCTGGCCTTTTGGCCAAGTGGTTATGCAACTATCTCCTACATAATGTAGTATGGCACCCTTTAGCCTAAATACCACCTCTCTGACCCATGGGTCCCCCTTGCTGTCTACATGCTACTCTGACAATCATAATCTATCAGCCTTGATTGCTTGTTTGGCAACTCGACTTCTTGGCTTTGTGTCTCTCGACTTTCCTGTAGTTCTCCGACCTTTGACCACCTGGCACCTAGCCAGTTGGATTATATCTGAGTATCCTTTGTTAGCAGCTATAATCATAACAATTATTAATACATTACCTTTGGCAGACGGCAATCTCCAGTATCCCTAGCGCACGCCGTGACAATGCTCTTGTTGCATCAAAACCTCAGCAGCGTTGGCATTGCTCTATGGGACGTTTTTGCGTAAAAGGCATGTCTGGTCTGCTTTCATCAAATAATCTGAACTTGATGGATTCCGATTTTTGTTTAAAGTAAATGACCCAGTTTGTGGAGTACTGTCCCAGTTTTGCTTCATCTTGGCAAACCTGCACAGGTTTTCAACCACATACAGACTGACACTCGCCTTCCATTTCCTTCATCACAGGTATGCTACCCTCTTGTGTCCTTATATAGAGTGGCACATTTGGGACTATGACCAAAGTCCAGTCTGAGGCTGCCTTGATTGTGATATTTTCTTGTTGGAAGGAATGCCCAATTCCAAGAATTGTTTCTTTAAGTGCATCTGAAACGCATTCAATTGCCAAGCCTGATCTAACTTGGTGGATGTTGTTGATGGCTGAAATAGCTGTTCCAGCTCGCTCGGTGATTATTTTTTTGATTGTGACTGGTGAAACCTTTTGCCAGTCATGATCTTTTCCTAGTCGAAGTAAGAGTTGTTTATCTTCTTTAGGAGGCTCTTGTCCGGCCGGTCTTATCTGCACAACCGGTCTTTGTTTTACCAGATTGACTGGCGGGTCTGGGGGCTTGGCTGATTTCTGGGCTACTGTGGCCCACAAAGAAGCAGTATCCTTGGGCTTTCTTGGCAGCTCATGGAGAGGCTTTGTCGCCATAGGTACAGAGGCTTTTAGCCGTGTACCTTCTGGTGATGGATTGGATTTCGCCTAGGCGTCAATGTTTTGCAGGAAATCCTGAGCTAGGCTCATTTGCTGCGTTCTTTGGCGTTCCGATTGCCCCATGGCAGCGGCAATCCCAAAAAGGCTCGGGTGTAAAGGGTCGCCTGGGTTGATTGACGCCGAGAACGACGGTTGGTTGTGCGCAGCCATAACGCTGCTTGATCTCTCGGGTTTGGGTACGGGGATAAATGTGCTGGTACGCGTGTATGGGATGGAAGATATATTCATCTAAGAGATGCCTGTTTGTCAGACTCATTGTTGTCATAGTTCTTATCATTACTCTCCATAAAAGGGTGAAAATGTGCCTAAGCAGCAGTGAGTGGTCTAATTGTTATAGTAACCTAATTGTACAGTAATGGAAAGGACTGGTGTTGTTATTGACACTAGCGTCAAGCTAGTACGAGGAGACCTTTAAGTAGTCCTCGTTCACGTCCTTAGCAAGCGTGCAATGTTTTGTTAGATTTCAATATCTTGTTCCGTGACATCTATCTTGTATACTCTCTGTTGGGATATTGAGAAGGGATTGTCACGAGAGTAAGATAATATAGACGGTAATATGGGATATGCAGAGCAATGTATATCATGAGTACTATATGTATGGAGTGATCAAGATGTATTATATACCAAGAATGTGGACACCTTGCACTTGACCAACTAGCTGACTAAGCAGCATTTCCTGACATGCCCCCATGCTGCAATATCATAGAGCCTCATTAACTTCCACAACACTTAAGAAGTGTGACCCCTACATCTCTTCTTGAAGAGTTCAGTAGTCCTACAGAATATAATAGAATGAAACTGCATTGTGGTACAAGAGTACTCTTATCCTGGCCCCATTGTAACCTGCTGTGTGACCTTCTAAAATATGAGCGTCATCCACACAATTTGTTGTTTAATGAGATAAGCCTAGCTCAGACAATAACTTTACAAACTGGTCCCTGGGTAACTGTTTTGTTAATATATCTGCAATCTGTTCAGTACCTGGCGTGAATGTAACTATCAACCTATTTCTCATCACCATGTCATCTCGTATGTAGAAGTGCCTATTTTCAATGTGTTTAGCTCTTTGATGAAATTTGGTGCTTTTGGCAAGCTCTATTGCATCCTGATTGTCGAGATATAGAAGTGGAGGTTTCGTTATTTAACGTTTATATCTTGAGCAATTTTCTCCATCCAGGCGATTTCTTTGGCTCCTTCACTAGCAGACATCATCTCTGCTTCCATTGAGCTCTGAGCTGTGCTTTTCTGACGGTTAGCGGACCAAGTAACTACGCCCTGATTCCAAATGATCGTTTGCCCTTGGAAGGATTTCTTATCATTTTCGGTCCTCCATGTTGCATCTGTCCATGCTGCCCAGATATTTGTCGTATCAAAAGGTCTGTATCTAATCCCGAGCGATCTTGTACTGTTGAGGTATCTGAGTAGATGCTTTGCCATGCTCAAATGGTTTGAATCGGGATCAGACATAAATCGTGCAAGTTGCCCTACGCCATATGATATATCCGGCCTTGAACTATTGGATATATATAGGACAGATCCAATAAATTGTTGATAGAGGCAGACATCATCATCTTTGAGCGTTTGCTGGATATTATCTTCGGAAGTTGGCTTTAGGACAGTTCCTGCTGAAAGTGGGAGATCCTTCTGTATACTTTTATCCATTCCCAATTGCTGAATGAGTTTTGTTGTATAGGCAGTTTGATGAATGCGAATTGTACGCTCTTGTCTATTTTTTTCCACTTGAATTCCGATGAAAGTTTCAACTGGTCCTAGCGCTTTGCAACTCCATTTATTCATGATATCTAATTTGACGGGATTTAAATTTCCGCATTTCCCAATAATTAGCATATCATCTACATAAAGAAGTACGATGACACCTCTACCTATAAACAAATTTGGATCAGAATCTCCGCTCTTTAAGGAAATTCGGTTAAAGTGATCATTAACTTCTTTGAACTAAATATGTGGAGCTTGCTTCAAACCGTATAGCAATTTGTTTAGCTTAAGTTAATTTTCCTTTCAATTGATTCCAGGGTGTTTTTCATGGATAAGCAGTAGGGTAGTACTTGATCTTAGTAAGCTAGTGAGTAGGTGTGGATGCAAGGGTCTAGAAAGGTAAAGGTGGTCTGGTGGTAAACAAGTAGTTGCCACATTGCTTCCTATGCTGGAGCGCTAGTGGCAATGTCATGTATATAGTGTGGTAGGCGTGATTGAGTTTTCTCTTCACGCAACGTCTTCTTATATTCTGTACACAAATTGTACCACCTCACATCTCTCTTCCTCACAGAAGACCATTTCACTGCTATCCTATAATCATATTCCATATCCCTTCGTGCCCTACGGAACGTTAGTAGTAAGCTCCCTGAGATTACGTTGCGTCCTTATCTGTACCGCACGAGATGGCCACACAAAACATCTCGACATGGATCGCTCCCAATGATCTCGAAGAATTTCGACGATTTTACGAGGCAGATAATCTTGCGCTATTCACCGGCATTACAGGCCTTGTAAAACGCCTGCGTCAAGAGAGAGATACATGTCGGACACAGCTTTCTGACGCCCACACTGCTAATGATACTCTCGAAGAGCAAGTAACTCAACTCAACCTAGACTTAAGCATTGCAAGAGCTAGCTCTGCTCCTGCTGCGCCTATTCACGATACACACCCACTACTAGTTCCTCAATCCACTTTTCGCTCCGAAAAATTCCCTGATCCTGAAAAGTTTGACGGAACGAGGGCAAAACTTCCTGGATTTATCACACAACTCCGGATGAAACTTGAGATGAACGGGGATCGATTTCGCAATGAAGCGGCAACCGTAATTTGCTCCATCAACCGACTAGAGGGAAAAGCACTCGATCAGGTGGTACCCCTTGTTAACGCAAATCCTTCGACACCATTTCCGTCGATTTCGGCGTTCATTGCCCATTTAGAAGCTTCTTTCGGAGACCCAGACCCCCGAAGTACAGCTCTTCAAGGGCTCGAAACACTGAAGCAAGGACCTGGAGACTTCGCTACCTATTACACTAGTTTCCTCCGTAATATTGCATATCTAGACTACAACGAATCGGCCAAAATCGATGCCCTTGCCAAGGGACTGTCTGACGATTTGAAAGACGCAATGGAATATCGGTTTGAGCGTCCAAAAACTTTGAAAGAATTTGCCTCAACATTAATGACGTTGAACAACAGGATTAGAAGTCGGAAAGCCGAACTAAGGAACGATCGTAACACCGCCATTCAATTTCCTGCCGTTAATACAGCCCACCCCTCGCATGTTGCTGGTGGCCTCGTACCAATGGATCTTTCCGCAATTCAAAGCCAGCCGACATCAAGGCCGCCCCCTGAACAGCGGTATTTCTTTGTAAACGGAATGTGAAAAACAACAGCTGCAGAAAAGCAATGGCGACGAGACAACAACCTTTGCATGTACTGCGCAGGAGCCGGTCACGCTTTTAGTAACTGCCCTACTGCAAACCGTTCGAAAACTAACCAAGTAGCAATGTCGGGTGCAATGCTCGCTAACTTACAAGTAGCCCAAGATCCGATAGTTTCGCAACCTTTGACCTCAGAAGCAAGTTTTCAGGTGTCCCGGATTTGAACATTGGCCCTGATCCGGGACCATCATGTAGTTCTTCAATTTCTGCATTCTGTATTTCTGACTTTTCGGTGTCATTAGCGGAGGATAATTTGGATGGTGATCATTTAGTTGCTGCCTGTAAATTAGCAACAGATAATAAACTTATTCATACCTACGCACTAATTGACACCGGCTGCTCCGGAATTGCTTTTATTGACGAATCGTTTGCGCGCCATAACAATTTTACACTTACTGCTCTCAGATACCCCCGTACACTTCAAGTAATTGACGGAAGGCCTATCTCCTCTGGGAGTGTCACACATACATGCCAACTGCCATTACATATAAATTCTCACATGGAAAACTTAACCTTCTTTGTAACAAAACTTGGAACCTACCCATTGGTACTTGGAATCCCTTGGCTCCAACGTCATAACCCAGCGCTCAATTTTAAAAAAAATACTATTTTATTTAGTTCAAAACATTGCAAAAATAGTTGTAACTTATCTTCGAAGCTGGTTCCGGTCAAAGGACTAAAATTACCACTGCTACCTCGAACCATGAATTTTGTGGCCTTCATGCGGATGGTTCAAAAAGATAACCTCACAGTATACTCTACAGAAACAACTGGACTTGTCAACGAGCCTAATACAAAATCAAAAGGCAGCTGGAAGGAGAAAATCCCAGCCAGATACCATAAATTTTTACACATGATGGACGAAAAGTATGCACATAATTTGCCGCCAAGTCGCCCTTATGACCACAAAATACCTCTTAAAGAAAGACTAGACCCTCCTTTTGGACCACTCTATGGAATGTCAAGGGACGAACTTATTGCATTGAAATCGTATATTGACGAAAATCTAAAAAAGGGATTCATTCGAGCTAGTTCCTCGCCAGCTGGTGCACCTGTACTATTTGTCAAAAAATCTGATGGAACTCTACGGCTCTGTGTAGACTATCGTAAATTGAATGAAATTACAGTTAAAAATCGGTACCCGCTCCCTTTGCTAAGAGAAACACTTGACCGCCTCTCAAAGGCAAAATGGTTCACAAAATTGGACCTGCGACAAGGCTATAATCAAATTAGAATGGCAAAGGGAGAAGAATGGAAAACAGCTTTTCGTACTCGATATGGCCACTTTGAGTACACAGTCATGCCCTTTGGGCTAACAAATGCCCCAGCCACTTTTCAGCACTTTATTAATGATTGTCTTCGTAATTATTTGGATATATTCTGCACTGCATACCTGGATGACATCCTAATTTATAGCAACACCCTAGAAGAACACCGAGACCATGTTGAGCAAGTTTTAAAAGCTCTTCAAAATAAAGGAGTGCTCTTGAAGCCTGAGAAGTGTGAGTTCCATACACAAACAACAAAATACCTTGGTCTGATAATCGAGTCTGGTGGCATAAAAATGGACCCCCAAAAGGTAGAGACTGTGAGAAACTGGTCTATTCCAAAAACACTTAAAGATTTACAAGCGTTCCTAGGATTTGCAAACTTCTATCGACGATTTATCAGCGGGTTTTCGAAAGTAGCCTTTCCACTTACCATGCTGACTCGAAAAGATACACCTTTTTCCTGGAATTCCGACGCACAGTATGCTTTCGAAACCTTAAAGCGAGCATTCAAAACATTGCCTATCCTAGCACACTTTGATCCCAATAAGAAAATAATTGTGGAAACAGACGCTTCAGACTATGTTAGTGCTGGAATTCTCTCCCAGTCTGATGATGCTGGAACTCTTCGACCAGTTGCCTACTTTTCGAAAAAACATTCCCCAATAGAGTGCAACTACAAAATCTATGACAAAGAACTTCTAGCAATAATTCGCGCGTTTGAAGAATGGACACCCGAGCTGGAAGGAGCCACATTTCCAATTTCGGTGATTTCCGATCACAAGAACCTAGAACATTTCATGACCACTAAACAACGGAACCGAAGGCAGGCCCGCTGGGCAGAATACCTTTCTCGATTTGATTTTGTTATAAAATATAAGCCGGGAAAGCTTGGAGGAAAACCAGACGCGTTGACCAGAAGATCTGAGGATATTCCCACGGACAATGATGAAAGACTTCAACACCAGAGTCAGGTAATCTTAAAAAAAAGAAAATGTTGAGCAACTTAATCTTTCATCCTCTTCTATGAGTCGTCGCAAAGTAGCATCACATACTACACTCGAAAAGTTGTTCCTCGAGGGGTATGCCGTCGATCTGTTTCCAACTAAGGTCCTAGGCCTAATAAAAAATGGCGTACAAACCTCGAGCGAAATTTCATTAGCTGAATGTGCGGAAGTAGACAATAGATTGACCTACAGGGATAACATATATGTTCCCAATTATGACCCACTAAAAATTCACCTCCTCAAACTGTATCACGATGACCCCTCTGCTGGGCACCCAGGCCGCGAAAAAACGTTTGAACTCATGAGCCGAGATTATTTTTGGCCCTCCATGCGCAGCTATATAGCGCGATTTATTCGAAACTGCCGTACTTGTCAAAGATCGAAGCCAAATAACCACGCTAAATTCGGAGTTCTCAGACCCCTTCCAATTGCGCAGCAGCCCTGGCAAGTAATTTCTATGGATTTTGTCACTGGTCTTCCAGAAAGCGATGGATTTGATGCAATTATGGTGGTAGTCAATAGGCTCACAAATATGCGACATTTCATACCCTGTACAACAACCATTAACGCAAGGGATGTGGCTCAGCTATATCTGCGTAGTGTTTGGAAACTACATGGCTTACCTACACACATCACCTCCGATCGTGGAACCCAATTTACAGCCAAATTCTGGAAAGCTCTCTGTAATCATCTTGAGATTGAGTCAAGAATGTCGACAGCTTTTCATCCAGAAACAGATGGTCAAACCGAGCGGTGTAACGCGGTAATGGAACAATATTTACGCAGTTATGTATCGTATCAACAAGATGATTGGGTCAAATGGCTCCCCATGGCAGAGTTTGCAGCTAACAACCAGGTATCCGCCTCGACCCAGGCATCACCATTTTTCGGCAACTATGGCTTCCACCCACGGTTCACCCTTTCGGTAAAACCATACACTAAAACACCGCCTGAGCTTGATGCAAAAAACTTTGCAAGTAAAATGAATGAAATTCATGCCTACCTAAAATCCAACATCAGGTCGGCACAGGACCAGCAAGAACTAGCTACAAACGCTAAAAGAAGGCCTGCCCCTCGTTACAATAATGGTGATTTAGTTTTTCTTTCAGCAAAAAATATTAGGACCACGCAAAATTCTCAAAAGCTTGATTGGAGAAAACTTGGCCCATACCCAATAAAAGAAGTAATTTCGCCCTACGCATATAGGCTCGACCTTCCCCAAAGTATGAAAATTCACCCCGTCTTTCACGTCTCCCTCCTTCAACCTGCCGCAAAAGACCCGCTCCCTGGATAAATACAATCACCACCTCCTCCTGTAATCATAGACGAAGAAATAGAGTATTATGTAGAGGAGATTTACGGCTCGCGTGTCACTTGACACAGTGGACTGCAATATTTGGTCAAATGGAAAGGTAAAAACGACGCAACGTGGGAACCAGCGCATAATCTTGATGATACTGTTGCTGTTGACCATTTTCATGAGCGCTACCCGAAAAAATCTGGACCCCTCGCAGTGTCAAAGAATAAGCCTCGCAGGAGCTCGCGTTTAAACAAGGGGGCTACTTTCATGGATAAGCAGTAGGGTAGTACTTGATCTTAGTAAGCTAGTGAGTAGGTGTGGATGCAAGGGTCTAGAAAGGTAAAGGTGGTCTGGTGGTAAACAAGTAGTTGCCACATTGCTTCCTATGCTGGAGCGCTAGTGGCAATGTCATGTATATAGTGTGGTAGGCGTGATTGAGTTTTCTCTTCACGCAACGTCTTCTTATATTCTGTACACATATTGTACCACCTCACATACTCAGTAGGGACATTAATAAAATTCTATTCTATTCTATTCTATTCTACCACCTCACATCTCTCTTCCTCACAGAAGACCATTTCACTGCTATTCTATAATCATATTCCATATCCCTTCGTGCCCTACGGAACGTTAGTAGTAAGCTCCCTGAGAGTGTTGTAGGGAAAAGAAGTCAGGTATCCATGTAAATCTCTTCTCCTAACTTTGGATTTAGAAAGGCTGTATCCACATCAAGCGCTTCAATTTCAAGATCGTCTACCGCAGCCTTGGATAGAAGTATCCGGAGTGTGTTATACCGTATGACCGACGCGAAAGTCTCGAAGTAATTGATACCGCACTGCTGTTCAAATTTCATGGATTGTTGTGGCATAGCGTAATATGAAACGTCATGTGGACAGCTAGGCTAAAACACAAACATTAGTTTAATGCACGTTTAAAACCAGCAAGGAAGACTGATAAGAGTAGGCTGGTTTAATTAGGTGATGTGTATCAGATTGTTTGGCATAGAGGCTGTGTGTTACGTGCTATTTGGTAATTTTATGTATGTAAATACTCGGTGTGAAGAAGCATTATTCTTCACACAACGTCTTCTTCAATTACCTTAACAATACATTTGTTTACCCATCTCTTCTTTGGGAAGACCATTTATCTCTTTCCAGCTCTTCATCAGCAAGACCCACGTGTAGCCTCTATTGCTACTATCTACCAATTCGTCTCTTCCTAGAGAAGACCAGTCATCCCTTCGACCCACTCATCACCTTCATCTACCACCTAGATCTCCGTTAGACCACATACGCACCCTGTGGAACACTGTCCTAACCTCGCCCTTGAGATCAAATCCACGGACAAAAATTCGAGCTTTTCGTCTGTCTAAGCTGCTGTCACTTCTGAACTTCTTTCTGAGAACTATTTTGCTGTATATTATTTTCTTTCCAGGCGGTGGAGACCTAGTCAAAATAGTATAAGTATAAGTGGCTTGCAGAGAGCGCAATTCTGATTTGATTGCTGTCATGGTTCTTATCATGACTCTCCATAAAAGGGTGAAAATGTGCCTAAGCAGCGGTGGGGGGGTCTAGTTGTCATATTAACCCAATTGTACAGGAATGGAAAGGACTGGTGTTGTTATTTACACTAGCGTCGAGCTAGTCCGAGGAGACCCTTAAGTAGTCCTCGTTCACGTCTTTAGAGGGCGTGCAATGTTTTGTTAGATTTCCGTATCTTGTTTGCATCCTATCTTGTCTACCTTCCATCTTACGTATCTTGTTCATATCTTGACCCATGACTTCTATCTTGAATACTCTCTTGCCCCGTAACAATTGCCTCTTTCCATAATTTGGGATCTTCATGCATGGCCTGTTCAACAGTAATAGATTCAAATGGAGGAGTGGGCACTTGAATAGATGACGACTCACCAGCATTAATGTGAACTACATGTGCAGATATAACATTTGCTGTAACAACATGGTTGAACACGGCCTTCGCCACTCTTCTCAGCAGTCTGCCAAATCTTGATTTTGGCAGGGAGCAAGGCGTCTACTCAATCGATTGTTCAATGGCTTCTCCGATAATTTGAGGAGCACTTTCTTCAAATTTTATTCCCTCTCCTAGATTTTCTTGCTCTATCACCCTCATGGTGGCTCTTTCAACTACTGCAGTAGGACGACTAGCCTCAACCATGGGTTCGCGTGAGAGCTTCCTTCACGTCTTATTACGGGAGTATGTAGCTCTACCGAACCTATGTAGGTTTCTTGCTCGATCATTCTAATGGGAGCCTCCTATATATAGCGTTGATCAGACGCATCTCGAGCCTCTCGTAGGCGAGTTACAGGATTTTGCAATTCAGAGTTATTTTCGCTCATACTCATAGCCCCAATTGGCTGAATTGCAGCGTAATTCTTACGCGCTTGCTTAACACCTTTCTATCTAGCTTCTATCAGCTGCAACTGGTACATCTTTGTTCGCTCTAAAGGTACTTGTCTAGGTGTTAGCACATCTAGTCTATCAGGTAGAGTAAAGAGTGATATGTCAATCTTAGGAAACTCATATTCATTGAACTCAACATCAGCAGAGATTGTATCTCTTAGGGTAAGCGTATCAAGTAGCTTCCAAATTTTCGTTGAAGTCATTCCTATCATGATGAATTTTTCCCTTCTAATGTGAGGTTGCCATTTCTGAGGATTTAACTCGGCAGGGTAAAGCACATCTGCTTTGCACCAGAAAACTCTGATATTTGCTAGATCTGCAGGCTTTACATCATAAGCGTTGTAGGGAGTGAATCTATCTGGGGCGTTATTATCAGCGAAAGGTGTTGAAATATCGTATATCCTGGAATGCCAAGGATAACTCATTTGTAAGTCCGGCTAATTAGGTTATCAAATTCCCCTTCCTATATCATTGTCATCAGCACATTCCTCACGGAAAGTTTAATGCATATTGGCATTTATTTCACACTAGCATTCCATCAGATGATTATGTATCAAATGCAGGTTAAAGGTTTCTCGGATCTATTACCGACACACATGTATTTAGCTTTATATTTCTGGCTCATATATCTGTACGTATATAGATTTACATCTACAGGGATCATAGCTTATGATCCATGGAGATTGATAAATACTGGTCAAAAACCTCAGTTGATAAGAAATGCGCACATGCAATCTCACTCTTATCAGCTCAGTTTACTCAGAACCATACATCTCAATACACTTGTTTCCAGTCAATTCTTCCTTCTACAACTTCATACGAGACTTACTGTATCGGTCTAACTGCCGACACTGATTCCGCTATAACCTCCATATTCGCTCAAGCTCATAACTTTAACAAAAGGTAGTGCGGATGTGGGAGCCCTGTTCTTGATCCAGGCCGCATGCTCAATAGCGTAGTCCCAGAGCTGGTGAGGTAACTGTGCCTCATATAATATAGACCTTGCTATGATGGCTATAATGCCCATCCATCTTTCAGCTACTCTGTTCATTGAGTGTTTGTATGGTGGACTTGGTTCAAACATTACACCTACTTCTTTCAAGTAGTGTTGAAGGGCAGTACAAAATTCACTCCTACCATTGTCAGCTCTCATGTAGACAATCTTATTGCCAGATTGCAGCTCAGCTTCGGCCTTTATTTGCTTGAATGTTACTAGGTACTCGTTCATTTCCTGCGTCCTTAGTAACCTGACCTAGCACATCCTTGTTGCATCGTCTACCACGAGGAAGAAGAACCAATATCCTCTGACTGGGATAGATTGGATTCCTGAGATATTGCAGTGAACTCGACGAAGAATGGTGTTTGAACAATTGTCAGATTTCTTGTTGAAGTTTTCTTTCATCTTTCCTGCTAAGCATGCTTCACAAGAATTTGATCCAATCGGAATTGGTCTTTTCTCACTAGGAACTTTCAGTTCGGTGTATCCTGTTTTCAGAATCTTATCAATATCTTTGATGTTAATATGGCCCATTCTTCTGTGCAGAATGTCCCACTCAGTCTCTGTTTGGTGCGGCATTTGTTGCTGAACTTTTGTGGTTGATGTTGCTTGAGGTATTGATTTGGTTTTAACTTTGAAGACACCATCCTTTCCTTCTGCTTCAAACATGTCATAGGAAACTAGTCACGTGCTATATGAACGCTAGGACTAACATTGATCCACTTCTATGTATATACATTGTTTAGTGAACCGACCTATCCTTCTTTCTCTATAGATTACAATCATAATATTGTTTTGCCTTTAGTCAGAGCCTTTCCTGAACCTTATGCTATCACAAAACAAGATTGAGCCGTTCCGTGTTATTTGACAGTGGCTTTCAGCAAATTTTAAGTCTATACCCCTCTTATTGAAGGCCCAGACGGACAGAAGCCGCATTTGACTAAACTCAGGAATAAACCATACTTCTCTTGATTCAATTATCTTGTCGCTTGTCCTAAACAATATATTGCCATAGCCTTCGCATTGAATAACTTTTCCATCTGCAATTTGGACAGACTTTGGACTGCTCCATCTTTTAAGCGTAGAGAAGTTGTCCCTCATACCACTAAAATATTCTGACGCTCCAGAGTCATTTATTATGAGAATTTCTCTGGGCTTGGTAAGTAATGCATGTTTTGTGACAGTTGGGAAAGCTGTTGCATTAGGGTTCAAAAGCCGTGCAAATTTTAGGAGTTTATGAATCCCGCTGTTGATAAAGCTCTGTATATTTTCGGAAATTGTTTTATTTTGTGGGCTTTTACTTTTACTTAATATTTTAGATAAAGGTAGACTTTCATCCAGGTTAATGTCTGAGCAAGCGGTGTGTCTATGTTCAAGATGATAAGACAGGTAGGGTGAATCATTTTCATTTATATTTATAACTTGGACATAACGAGCATCAGCATCACTCCTAGCTTTATTCATGTACTTGGCCTCTCTGCTTTTAGATTGCTTAATGCGACAATCTCGTTCTACATGTCCTTTTCTGCCACAAAAGAAACGCTCCTTTTCATCAATTGCCATTTGTCAGGATTGCCTTCTGTATAATCTATATATGTGGAGATAACCAAAAATCCAGTGTTCTATGATTCTGGTCTGGCCTTCTGGCCAAGTGGTTATGCAACTATCTCATGCATCATGTAGGATGGCACCCTCTAGCCTGAATACCACCTCTCTGACCCCCAAGTCCTCCTTGCTGTCAACATGCTACTCTGACACCATTCCTCTGTGTTCTCCTTTTCGGTTAGGCTCTCTGCAGACTTGATCATGGCGATCAAAGTGCGTTAAATTGCGTCCCCTTTGATATGTACCACGTCCTCTTTTTCTATTGCTGCTGCATGCAAGATTTGCAGCTTGTGGTTGGGGCAGCTGAGCATGAGAGATGTTGGACTCGCAAGATTGGAGATAGTTTATTGTTTCTGCATGACTTCTGTTGTAATCTAACGCTTTTCATCTTCGGACTTCATGGTGAGCAGTAGTTGTATAGCACGTGATGCCATGCAGGGGAGAAGGAAAGGAACGGCGAAAGCCGCTAGCTAGACCTAAGCAATGTGGCCTACTTGTGGATGTAGACATCCCTCATGTACATAGAACACAAGGAAAAAACCAACCCTAACTAGTATAACAACAATAGTAAGGAACTCTAACATCCACACTCAGTAATCTCATACATCGTGACCCATAAACCTCTATCTTATCTCTATCACTCAACGACAAAGCTTCAACAACTTCTACCCATGTTTAGAGTGTGTGATTGAGCCGTTGACCAAATAAAGTTATCTTTAAGAAGAGATGCAATTAGCTGCTCCTTTACATCCTCCTCAGTGATCGATCTAGAGGTCATTGATAGTTTGACCCTTAGACTGTTGAGACGTAGGACAAGGGACTGGATCGATGTTCCTCAGGAACCCGAGCAACTGCTCCATCAACTGTGTCTTATTGGAGTTAGATATAATAACTTGAGTGTCGCAGGCTTTGGACAACCATTTATCTTCCTGTACTTGAAATTTGATGTCGTTGGTATCGACATCATTGTGTGGTACACTTGAAGAGACTGATCGAGTATTTGGACGGAAAGCACGTACGTAGTTGTTAGCAATTGGTTTCTTCCATGTACCATCAGCGATACTTAAAACGCCTGCGTTTATCAAGGCGATCTTGCAAGTCATCTGCCACTCTGTATATGTTCCAAGGCCCAGGATCACAATGTTTCCCCACTTAGATTTGTATAGTGGAAGACCATCGTGATTGCGGGTGCCTCTTAGTTCTGCAGTGAGTGAAGACATTGTTGTTGATTGTTCTAAAACAGAAGCCGATGAATAATTAAACACCGGTCTCATAACCTGTTGGGATATTGAGAAGGGATTATTGCGAGAGTAAGATAATATAGACAGTAATATGGGATATGCAGAGGAATGTATATCATGAGTACTATATGTATGGAGTGATCAAGATGTATTATATACCAAGAATGTGGACACCTTGCACTTGACCAACTAGCTGACTAAGCAGCATTTCCTGACAGTAGGGCATATTGTTGGTACACAAGTGACTACATATTCTGTACTTTGTTTCACTTCGTTAGTCGCTTAAATCAATGCGCTCTACAACCTCAATGACAGAGGGGTCATTATTGCCTCTATATAATTGGTAAATGTATGGGAACAAAGTCTGTTCTGGAAAATATATGGCATAAACGGCAATATTGGCCTAACCATGATCGGCTTAACAGGGGTCTTACTGTATACACTGCCACGGTTGAATGTCGTGGTGGTTCATCATTTGGGCTGGTCTTCCATCTAAGGTCTGAATATCTTTGACACATATCCCACTCGAGTCTCAAGGCACTGTATTATCGGTATTCCGTAGGGTACGAGTTGGGTGCAAGTAGGTTATAGATGTGGAGGATAGTGGTGATTCCTAAGAGTAGGAGGTATAAATCAGCGTGAGGTATAGGGTTCACGGAAGAGGTAAAGGTAAAGTAAGTAATGGGTGAGGATGGTACAATAACGGCGGTCTTCTTTAGAGAAGAGATAAGTAGGTGAACAATAGGTATGAGTATAAACAGAAGACGTTTGTCAGAGCAGCATGTAGACAGCAGGGCGGAGACAAAGGTCAAAGAGGTGGTATTCAGGCTAAAGGGCGCCATCCTACATTATGCATGAGATAGTTGCATAACCACTCGGCCAAAAGGCCAGACCAGAATCATAGAACACTAGATTTCTGGTTATCTCCACATATATAGATTATACAGAAGGCAATCCTGACAACGTTGCATGAAGAAGAATACTTCTTCACGCTGAGTATATATGTACATCAGATAATAGGACAGCCCTAAGCACTGTCTCGATCAGTGATACTACGTAATTCCTATGAAACGACCCTATGTTCCTGAGTATGTCCTAATTGTTTAGGAACTCAATCTAACACTGCGTTTTGTTTTGGCATGGAACTCCCCATGAAACACCATCCTAGCTTCTACTGCGTTTATCCATGAAATCGAGACAGTAGATGGCGAGTTCGAATCCAGCAAAAATACAACCACATTTCTAGCGGCGCTGGTAAACATGAATGACAATGGCATGCTTGGATAATCGAGGATTTCGAAAGGTCCCTTTGGTGTGTACTCTTGGTGAGTCGACTGCTTATATAAGCAATCATACCTCAAAGTGGTAAATGCAGATGGAACCCAGAGCATGAGTGTCCCCAACTATTAAAGATCTAATTGTCACAGGCTCATACCTGGTTATCATTAGGCTGCTGCCTAACAAATAAGGCTTGAAGTCTTCAACCATACTAAACATCTGTCAGGGTTGTTTGCTAGATCAGAGGACACGGGTCGGAACGGGTCGGAGTCGGAACAGATATACTTGGGACAGGATGTAATCGGAACAGGATGTGATCGGAACGGACGAAGGCGAGACAAGACGGAGGCGGAACGGGACGGAGTCGGGGTATAAGGTAAAGCTTATAATTGGATCAATCTAAAGTCTAGAATAATTACAAGACAAAAAGCTACAGAACAAATCCAGTCCTAGACATTCCTTAAGTACTCAAGACCAGCTACTACAATCAGGGGTATGATAGTCTACGGCAATAACATAGCAACTGATTACTATGTTGATTAGTAACTGTTGTTATCACAACATTGTAACCATCGTAACGCATTGACTATGTTACTAGGGAAGCTCCTGACTTGGTTGACCAGATTAACGTAGCATCTCGGTATTATCCCAGGGCACAATGGTAGTAACAAGCAGGCCGTTTTCCTCGTGGGAAACCCGGTCTGTGACATTACCCCCTCCTTAAACGTGGCGAGTACCTACGAGCATTTGTCATGATTTTATTCATCGGCTGGGTTCTAAGATCTTGAGGCTTGGGCTCAGAAGGATTCAGCTCGTGAAATTCTTTTACGAGGTCTTGGAAACTTCCAGATTCCCCGGCGGGTATATTCCAATCATCATCTGGGCCGTATCCTTTCCATCGTACTCTATAGTTGAGGTTTCCATTTATCCAGTGAGATCCCACTATCCTTTCTATTTCATATTCTGGATCATCGCCCTCAAGCTGAATTTGCGGAGGTGGTCCTGATGACTGACCTGGAAGCGGGTCGGAAGCGACAGGCAAAAGTAGTGAGACGTGGAAAACTTGATGGACCTTGAATAATTTAGGTAAATCGAGTCGGAATGCGTATTTTACGATCGGCTCTATAATTGTAAATGGCCCGCCGCTTTTGAAGTCTAGCTTTTTCGAAGGTCGAAGAGATTTAATATTTCTAAAATTAAGCCAAACTTTATCACCGACTTGAAAATTTCGAGCTCCGCTTCGATTTTTATTAGCATTATATTCATATTCAGCAGAGTGAAGTTGGATGTTTTCGATTAAAAACTTATTGATTTTACGGAATGTCTTAGCCAGATTCTCTGCGTCATGCCTTTCGAAACGTACCGAAGCAGGGGCTGATGGTGAATCAATTGATACTTGTATTTCAGAACCAGAACGAGGGTGTTGTCCATAGACTGCAAAAAAAGGCGAAACTCCAGTTACTTGGGTGTCATGGTTGTTGAGGGCAAATTCGGCTGAAGGTAAATATCGGACCCAATCATCTTGCGAAATGTTTACATAAGCCCGAAGATACTGTTCAATTCGTGCATTCATCCGTTCTGTTTGCCCATCTGTCTGGGGATGGAATGCGGTCGATAGACTGTGTTTAATTTGCAAAATCTTACAGAGCCATTTCCAGAATTCTGCTGTGAACTGAGTTCCACGGTCGGAGATTATGCTGTCAGGTAATCCGTGAATGCAAAATACTTCTCGGTAGAGCATGTAGGCAGTGTTTCGTGTGCTCATATTGTTGCATGGGATCAGGTGCACTTGCTTAGTCATACGATCGACTACAACAAATATGGCGCTGTACAGTTCATTGGAATCACATGCCATGCTTGCAGGTAAATCGACAATAAAATCCATCGCAATATGTCGCCATCTCCTATCAGCTGTCGGAAGAGGACGCAAAAGTCCCTGCGAGCATTCTCTAGAGGGCTTCGAACGAGAACAGGTATGGCAGTTTCGAACATATTGTTTTACTTGTCGCAACATTCCATACCAGAAGAGATTCCTTGCTAACGACGCATAGGTGGCAGCTGCTCCTTGGTGGCCAGCTGTCGGTAGGTCGTGGTATGACTGAATTATATCTGGCGCAAGCGACTTATCCCCCTCATATTGTGGAACAACAATTTTATCGCGATAAAACAGAATTCCGTCTTTCCAAGAACACTCAGCCAAAGTGAAGTTACTAACTCGGGATGCCTCCTGTTTTTCCAGTGCATTTATTACTATCCTTAAAGATTTGTCTTCCAATGCTTTTCCACGGATTCTTTCTAAAAATGGCAAATCTAAATTTTCTTCTTCATAAATGTCTACAGTTTCAGGGTTAGTATAACTATCTATAACGGGCGCTACAATTTCATTGCTATCAAATTCGTTCATCATAACTTCGGAGCTATCCATCCCAGGTGAAAGATTGTGTGGCTTCAAGACTCTTTGTTCCAAGAATTTCTTCAATGTGGGATCAGGGTCACCAGCTGGGCGAGAAAGAGCGTCAGCCGGGGTATTCTGGGAACCCGGTCGATAACAAATGCGGAAGTTAAATCGAGACAAAAATTCACTCCAGCGTGCCTGTCTTCGGCTCAATAATCGTGATTTCATGAAATATTCGAGAGCTTTATGATCTGTGACTACATCAATAGAGTCAGATGTTCCTTCTAATTCAGGTCGCCACTCTTCAAATGCTTGTACAATTGCTAGGAGTTCCTTGTCATATATTTCATAATTCGACTCTGCTGGACTCATTTTCTTTGAGAAGAAGGCTACAGGTCTCCACTGTTCGGATTCATCTGGTTGAAGAAGAACACCCCAGTACCACGATCTGAGGCATCCGTTTCCAAACGAGCTGGTTTGTCCAGTCGAAATGACGAAGGACGACATTTTCACGGAATTTTCTTTTGATTTCCAGGAACGATTTTTCTTGTTCGGGCCCCCAACTAAAAGCTAGGTCTTTCTTCATCATGTCAGTAAGTGGCATTACTATTCTTCCAAAATTACTGATAAATCTTCGATAAAAATTTGCTAGGCCTATAAACCGGAAAATATCTTTTGTACACTCAGGTCTATGCCATTTCTCAATAGCTTCTAATTTCGATGGGTCCATTTCAATACCGTCAGTTGATATAATAAGCCCCAAAAACTTAATTCTCTGTACGTGGAATTCACATTTCTTGATATCTATCTGTAGACCTGCTACAAGTAGCCTATGAAGCACCTTTTTGATGTGGTCTTCATGTTCTTTCAGCGAATTACTGTAGATAAGTATGTCATCTATATATGCCGTACAGAATTCATCTAAGTAACCTTTAAGGGCGTCGTTTATATAATTCTGGAACGAACTAGGTGCATTTGCAAGGCCGAACGGCATAACAAGATATTCATAAAGACCAAATCGAGTTCGAAAAGCTGTAAGATATTCATCGCCTTTGGCTATGCGCAATCGATTAAAAGCTGATATCACATCTAGTTTTGTAAAATATTTGGCCTTTCCCAACAAAGTCAAAGTTTCATTAATTCGTGGTATTGGGTACCGATTTTTGATCGTGAGGTCGTTTAATGCCCTATAATCTACGCAAAACCGAAGGCCACCGCCAGGTTTCTTAACAAAAAGCACAGGAGACGAGGCCGGAGATGAACTAGGTCTTATGAATCCCTTTTCTAGATTTTCGTGGATATATTTTTTCAGAACTAGGAGTTCTTCTCGAGACATTCCATATAGCGGCCCCCAAGGAGGCTCTGAACCTGGTTTTAGTAATATCCGATGGTCACTGGATCGATGCTCGGGCAATCCATCAGCTTTCTCTTTGGAAAACACAGGCAGAAACTCATGATAAATTGTTGGCAATTTTTCTGCAGGATCAACTACTGGTTTGTCTTTTAGTGCTTCGCGAATATCAGTTATTGACACAGCCATTACCGTAGCACAATCCTGCGCTGCCAATTTGTCAAATGTTTCTCTATCGCAATATTCAATTTCAATAGACGAATGATCTGGTTTGCGACGTGCTTCGACATCTCTGGGTGAAATTGCCTGAACAATAACAGGTAGATTTTTTGCATGTTTTCGGCATTTCTCTTGTTCAAACCTCAGTATTTTGTCACCCCACTTGATGGTTGGATTGTGGAATTGCAACCAAGGTAAGCCCAAAACAAGATCAAAGTAAGCAAGAGTTGTAACAAATAGCAGGATGATTTCCGAATGCCCATTAATTATAAGATTTGTTTTGGCCATATGTGTTATCTTACCCGAAGTTGTATCAGTTCCGTCGAATACTTTCAAAGAACGGGAACGAGGAAGTTCTAAAAATTCGAAACTATTTTCAAGCGCAAACTTGGTGTTGATAAATCCATGAGCAGATGCTCCGCTATCAATGAGAGCTAAGGAAGGAATTTTGTCTTGATTCTTATTTCTAACTGAACACTCAATTACAAAATGACTATTTTCTTCCCAAGTTAACTCATTTATGGCTGCAGATGATATCACCAAGTCTTCTGAATGGCCCTTTGAGCGACTTCTCAAAGAGCATTCTAGTTTTCCGAATCACCTTGTGTTCCCTGTGCAATAACATCGGCCGAATTTAATTTGAACGGAGCTCGGTTGGGTTTCATAGGGCAAACTCGAATTGAATGGCCGGATTTTCCACAGTAAAAACAGAGTCCTAATTCTCGACGTCTATTCTTTTCTTCTTGCGTCAGAGGGCCCTGCTGCCTTATTCCCGATGCTGATAAGTCCATGGGGTCTTCTACACTATGACAATTTGGTGCCGGATAATTTGAGATATTAGGATGTAGAGGTCGGCTGTTGTGATTGGAAACTAGGTTTTCCACAGTACGTTGTCGATTTTCCATGTCCTGTAGCCTGGCTATAGCGCAATCTAAATCTAGCATATCGATATCCTTTTCATGAACTAAGGCTTTCTTTAGTTCTAAACTCATGTTGTAAAATATCAAGTTTCTTAGGGAGCGCGACTCGAAATCATAGCCAGCAATGGAGGCATCTTTGCGTATGTCAGTTATCCAATGCGAAAAAGGTCTGTTTCTCTGAAAGTTTGCATGGAGTCTATTTGTCGCGTCCCTGACTCGGTTTGGGTCTCCAAACAAGGTATCTAAAACCTCAAACATCTGAGCAACCGAAGCAAATAAAACTGAACCATCTTTAATCCAGGAATTGAGATGTTCTCTGCTGTTGAGTCTCATCTGGGAATATATATGGGCCATCTTGGTGTGTTCCGTTGGAAAATGGTCAGCATTTGTGTTCAGCTTGAGAAAAATAGACTCCCTCCAGACATAGTAATCTTCTTTCCTACCGGAGAACGGTTCGCAATCGGCGAGGAGCATTGTTTTTGGAGGTCGGGGCTGCAAGAGTTCAGCTAGACGAATCAAGGTGTCATTAGAGGAGTCAGATTTCTGTTTAGCTGCTTTAGCCCTGGCTGATTTTTCCATTTCCTGGACTCGTAGCTGTGATGCAGCAAGCTCCCTAGTTGTAGCCTCTAGAGTAACATTGCGCTGCGCCAAAGTCTGAATTGCATCAAATATTAATTTGGGCTCCTTCTGAAATCCTTCTGCTAGCTGAGATGGTTCCGTAACCCCAGATAAACGGGAGAGAAGTTCTTCGAGTGAAAGTTTAGGAGTGGGTTTATCCTCGGATGACATGATTCTTCGAGAAGGTATAAACGTTTGTAGAGCTTTTTGTAATGTCAGGGTTGTTTGCTAGATCAGAGGACACGGGTCGGAACGGGTCGGAGTCGGAACAGATATACTTGGGACAGGATGTAATCGGAACAGGATGTGATCGGAACGGACGAAGGCGAGACAAGACGGAGGCGGAACGGGACGGAGTCGGGGTATAAGGTAAAGCTTATAATTGGATCAATCTAAAGTCTAGAATAATTACAAGACAAAAAGCTACAGAACAAATCCAGTCCTAGACATTCCTTAAGTACTCAAGACCAGCTACTACAATCAGGGGTATGATAGTCTACGGCAATAACATAGCAACTGATTACTATGTTGATTAGTAACTGTTGTTATCACAACATTGTAACCATCGTAACGCATTGACTATGTTACTAGGGAAGCTCCTGACTTGGTTGACCAGATTAACGTAGCATCTCGGTATTATCCCAGGGCACAATGGTAGTAACAAGCAGGCCGTTTTCCTCGTGGGAAACCCGGTCTGTGACAACATCAAACATGCCATAACCCCTTCCACGACTCATTATACCCACGTATAGACCTTGGCCCAGTTCATGCAAATCTATTCTTAAATGACAAATTTAGATTGCAGACAGGACGACTCGACCACCAGTCGTGAGGCATCTAAGCTACATGCATCATGAACTATTTTAATAACTGAAATTGCTAACATTAAAATGAAGCTGAATTAAAGTAGACGGAGATGCTAGTGTTTGTCGGAGGACAGGTCATGGTCTATTTTGAGAATGGTATGAAATGAGGGAACGAGATCATAATCTTGTAAATAAATAGGAGCCTTTCTGACATGTCTCTGCTCGTTACTTTAAGGTTTGCATTTGTATCTAGCTCTGAGTTCAGTTTGAATAAAACGCCACTTTAAGACCGCCACACTAATCTATCCATAACTCTGAGCTTGATGATGGCCAGTAAGACGAAGAATAATGTGGCTTGTTATTTGAGATAAAAGAGCGAATGAACATCAGTTAGAAGATGAGATTACTGCAGGAACGGTCGATTAGCCCAAAGTAGGTATGGGCACTGTGAATGTAGTCGTAAGCATCATCATACTTTAGAAGAGTCAAGTGCGAGATATATATGTATATATTGATTTATATACAGATACACGTATCCTATCCCTGTCCACGATTAACAAAGCCCGCACTGCCTTAAACACCATCCATATCTAGTATCCATTGCAATCCTTAGTATCAATATTAGTTACTATAAAACAGTATTTTATTACGGGTAGAAATCAAGGGAGAAATGTTGACACTAACGTCAAAAGAGTCATCTAACGTGTTTACATGGCAATAGCCATGTGTTATAGCTAGATAGCTGAATACAAAATAGTAATTTGAAAGAAAACAGTATTACGTCTGAGTGTGCGCAGCCCAGAGCTACTATACATCGGGCCTTCAACCGTGACACTTACAATAGATTATTCTCACAGGTTTGTGGGAAACACTGCGCACGAGAGTTCTGTCGCGTCAATCTTATTGTGCGCATTAAAAAAACCCTATTCAACTACCTTAGCTCCACGTCATGCGATGCCATTTGATTGGCACGGAAATAACTGGATTTCCTGCATATATTTCGAATATTTTCAATGATTAATGTTTTCGAAAGATTGTGGCTCCTGGACTAGTATTGTTCTCTTCCTGGGTGCAACCTTTATGATGGGTTTTAAATATATTATATTTACCTAGACCGAGATTGTGCATTTTGACTACGTTGTAGTAATTACAATCGGAGGGCAAGACTGAACACCTGTACGCGGTGTCCTCTACGAACCTGGCAGTGAAATATTCTCCCAGAGCCAAGTTCAGTCAAATTTCGCAATACCGAACAAGCTGGCCCATGAGGCAATCGTTCAAAATACTTCGCCATGTCAAATTTTCGCTCCCATCGAGTTCAACTCCTACCTAAGTCTCATCAAGTTTACATGTACAGCTTAGTACTTCCTGTTTTCAATGACCACACCTCTCATCAACTATTCTCTGGCCTTAGCTAGCCGCCAAATACACGCCCACGCCGATATTTATACCCGACGGAGGAAGCAAAGCGTGGCGCACAAATCTGGGAGATAGTTCTTTGGGATGGACGTGAGAGGGATCAGGACAAGTTTTCAAGATGACACGGAAGATGGATATATTCTCGACGGGCGTGTGATTTTGAATTTTGGCAAGGAGTTTTACAAATTGAGCTTTGTGCGCGCCAAGTCTTCGCTTGCGAGAGTGCAGCTGACACTATAAAAATACGCAAACGATGGAGGAACCTGAGGGCAGTACTCTGGTGATGTTCTCTGGTATAGTTTGAGTAGCCTGGGCACCTACTCCACTTGGGAAGGAGACGCCTAAGACTACATTTTGCGCGGAGAAAATTCAGTGGATGATGAAGGCATGTCTGGATAACCCAGGGTTTTTGAGACGTGTCCCTGGGTGGGTATTCACGGATGAGGGCTGACTTGAGGTGAAGAAAAAGCCACCATAATTTCGCAGTGGTACTTGCAAATGAAATACGAGGCATGAGTGCTCTTATTGTAATTAAGTCATCTATTCTGTACATTTTCTCCGATATTGTGTCATAGCTAGATAGCTGCATACGAAATTAAAATCTGATGCAAAAAATAAATCAGAACAAGCCTGAAGGGTACATCTCGCCTAGCTCCACTAGCCCTACATCTAAATAGATAGAAGGTTTCGGTTCAGGACTTAATACTAATTAAAGTAGTACAAGCTCATCTATAGATTTACGTATTTTCATCACTTCATCGTTTACAACTGACAAAATGCTAGCTAAATTCATCGATACATATGTTCGAGATTATCCTGGTAGCATATGTCTCACTAGCCGCTGAATTTGCTAAACCGCTTCCTGTCCACATAACAGTGCGGACTTGACCCCGCATCTGATGAGCTAAACAGCCTGAGGCTAATTATTTTCAAACCCCTCATTCTATTCTACTACTATTTATTCTCTCAGCTAACAATGGCGAGCAATCAGCAATCTGAAGATCCCGAGATATTTAAAAAGCTAAATCCAAAAACTCAAGGTTTACTCCGAGCTTCAGAAAAGCAGAAGCAAGCATCGCACCAAATGGCTACCACTGAGCAAACGTAGGTCGACGTATAATTAACCCTCTTACAACCTATCACTAATAACATTTTACAGCTTTATTGCCGTTAAACCTGATGGTGTCCAAGTAACTTACAACTTCATGTTTCAATTATCGTTTTGCTGATTTACTGTGTAGCGGGGTCTAATAGGCCCAATCATTACTCGTTTTGAGGCTCGAGGGTATGCTTCAGGAATATCTGGAGAAGCAAACGGATAATATGCTAAATTATAAAAGATTCAAGCTAGTGGGAATTAAACTCGTATCTGCCACTGAACAAAAGCTTAAGGAACACTGTTCGTCATATACAAAGCAAGTCGTAATTTGCTGATTTTTGAAAACTAGATAAGGATCTTTCCGACAAGCCATTTTTCTCAGGGCTAATAACATGTTTGTCTCTACGATAATTAAAATAATCTGAAGCTGACAATACTTTGAAAAGATATGGGAAGTGGGCCTATTTGCGCTATGATCTGGGAAGGCCGTGATGCCGTCAAGACTGGACGGAGTATGTCTCAAATAATTAACACGTTACAACGTTGACTGACTGGCTTCTAGCGATTCTTGGTGCTACCAACCCTCTTGCGTCCCTACCAGGGACCATTCGTGGTGACTATGCACTTGATGTTGGTCGTAATGTATGCCATGGCTCTGATAGCGTTGAGAACGCACAGAAAGAAATTTCTATTTGGTTCAGTGAAGGAGAGATACAATCCTGGAAATCTGCCCAAAACGACTGGGTTTATGAGAAGCCGTAGATTATAAAATTATTTCATGAATTTCAAATTTATAAATGGCCATCTCAAACTTGAAACGTTGTTCAAAATTACTTGAAATATTTCCCTTTAAAGAAAACTGGACCTCAATAATCTGTAGATCTTCATTTCGAACTTTTGGTAAAGATTCTTCTCAATAAAGTGAGACCGCCCATAACTCTGAGACCAAGTGACATGCCCCTAAATGACTCAAAAATTGTTTTGGAAAACCATGGTGTAGCCCAAATACTGAACAAGATTCTTACTGGTAACAAGGCCTTGGTAATAGCATAAGCTGTGGCAACCTCGATCAGAATCTTCTTGCCATTTGATTCCATAAACCATTTTCTCTCAATTCGTGCCATGTCTAGCTTTGTCCTAGAAGCTGAAAATTCTTGTTGGTCATTATCCACCAAAGTTTCTTCACTCTCTTGTATCTGTTCGAATCCAAACCAGCTCTTGCGACCGAAATAATTTGAAAATTTTTTCAACCCATCACTCAGCCACTTCCCCTGGGTCCAGCCCTCGGGTAGCCAGCCAGAATAATGAAATCCGAGGCCAAGTCCTATGAGCGGTATGATGGCTGTTAGTTCGTGTAAAACTAGGAATGATGCTATATGAGAAATAGGCGCTGCCTGTAGGGCGCTCGTGTAAGGGCGCATGAATCTCGGCACTCGGTCAAGAAGGCGATTTATACGACGTTGATTATGAGAGATTGATCGCGGGGATGTGTTCCACAGCGGGCGCTTGACAGAAAGGCATGGTCGCAGCAAATTACGAGACATTTCTTAGCACAACAAAATTCAGGAACTTTCGATGAAAATATAAGAGAATTATCACCGAGGATTGCTATTTGATGGAAGCAAATGATTTTGCTAACGCTTGTGCAACATAAATAAATAGGCAAATGCTACCAGTAACTTGATAAATCTAAACCTTTTAGTGCAGTAGTGTAGTCTCGAGGCTAGACCTCTAACGATCTTTGGCATCTTCAGCCTCGTTGTAATATAACAACTAAGGGTTGTTAGTTTTATATTTTTCAGCGTGTGTGTATGTTAACTGTGTTGAGCCTATGACTATCCAACGCATTGGCTAACTAGCCAGGAGGGCTTCTTTTGTCGATGAGTCAACGGCACTCCCCAGCGCCCTGGACGGCACAAAAGAAGTTGGGCTAAGCTACTATACAGCAATCACGCTCTGTCAAGACTTTTCTGACATTCCAGCACGACCTTAGGGAAGGAGTTGGAAGGAGGCTAGAAAGGCAGAGTGTGAATACCCCGAGGTACCCACAAGTCTACAGCGCCCAGCTGGCCGGCCTCTTCGAACGCTTCAGAAGGGGCACTATGTCTTCGGATTTAGTCCTAATGTGGGTATTAGGAGAGCTCTGCACCCAGTGGTTTTTGCGATTTTTACCGGCTGCCAAACACCCGCAAATGGCCATCGCTTCGTTGGCTGGAGAGGGGAGATAATGAAGGGCAAAGGGCTCCTCTAAGTGTATGATCGAATGAGGGCTTGTGAGGGGTGGTACTGTTTGAGGGGAGCTGTATGGGAGGCATAGGAGGGGATATACAACTGGCATAGGTATCCTTGGCTTGTAGGCAGAGAGGACCTGCATTTCCTACATATTCATAGACTCACACAGGACAATAAAATGAAAAAAAAAGTCCAACGCATTGAGCACCTATCTGACCCCGACCACACCTTGAACAGTACTCCTATTCTTATTTGTTACTTGTAAGATCATTGATATATTGCCCGTGATGAATAGCCATTCAGCTCAGTGTTTACCCCTGGAATTCAGCCACCTTTTTCACGGAAGCTCTACCCAAAAAAAAGGTAGCTTAAGAAAGTGCGTGCGCGGGAAAAAGTCTCATAAATCCTGCAGCCCTAGCCAGGCGAGGCCCAGACACCGGGTCCACATGAGGTGCGCAAATCCATCTACACCTTCCCCCTTTGTAACGGTCGAAGCCAACTTGTTCCAATCCACCATCTCAGTACTGGGTTCTGGGCACGCTCCGGAAACTCATCGGACGGCTTTTCTTCCATGATGAAGGATTGGCGATGAATAGTGCTTCGACCCTACCATCTGATCTGATGGTGCTATATTTCATAATAGTGGTATTAGGGGGGATTGTTGATAAATGAATACGATACAGACCGCGCAAGCGAATGGGATGATCATTGAAATGAGGACTTTGTTACTCAATCTCGGCTCTACACCCTCTACAGTGGGAGCTGGAGGTTCGAAGGGGACACCACAGCTAAGTAGTAAGAATAATACCCCTCATTTAGCATGTATGCAGCTATCTAGCTATGACACAATATCAGAGAAAAGATGCAAAATATATAACTCAATTTAAACGTAGAGCACTCATACCTAAGATTTTATTTGCAATTATTACTGCAAAGTTATGATGACTTTTCCTTCATACCAAGTCGGCCCTCATCCGGGTATCCCCAGCTAGGGAAACGTCTCAAAGACCCAGAGTTATCTAGACATGTCTCCATCATCAATTTACGTTTCTCTGCGCGAATTTGATATAAGGAGTTCCCTTCCAAAGTGTAGTAGATGCCTAGGCTACTTAAACTACACCGGAGATTACCAACAGGAGGTAGATCACAGTATCTTCAATCGTTTACTTGTTTTATAGTGTCATCTGAACTTTTGCAATAGAAAGATTGGCGCGCACAAAGCTCAATTGGCGAAACTCCGTGCTGTAATTCAAGACATCGCGCTTGTCAAGATAGTGACCATCGTCTACATCATAGTCAAAATTTTCCCGATCTTTCCCGAGACTATCCAAAAGAATTTCCCACTAGATTGGTACGCAAGGATTTTCTTTCTTCCTTCAGTTATTCGTAATGTCGTGGACGTGTGTGTAGTGGCCAGTCGCGGCTAGAGAATAGTTGTTACGGTTTGACCGTGGTTTAGCTTAGGTGGAGACCTAAGCGGAGTTTGGGGGCGTATTAGGGAGAGTGTTACATATTATCTTGTATCAAGCGACTAAGTTTCACTTGGCCACATTACATTGGAGCTAGGAAGGAATGTGAGACGGCGAAGTAGAATTGCCAAGTGAGAGAGTCAGCTAGATGGCAAAGATGACGACGGGCAGTGGCGGAGCAATATGTCATTCTCACCAACAGAGTACGTACTGGATGAGCTAGGAGGATGTACAAATAGTCATTACCCGTAGTTGTGGTACTTCTCTCTTCATATAGTTAAATCTTTCTAAAAGTACACTACAACCAGCTTGGTTTCGTCACAATAGTCGACGAGAGTTGTGGTAACTGAAATGAGGATGTACCAGTTCGTACTTACAAACTTGATTATATTAGTAAGATGTGATGTCGTTGGGAGTGAAAGACCGACATGGAGGAGTGTCTTGAATCTTTTTTTTAAATCATAGTATATTCAGCTACTTATCTATGACATATGACCGGTGCTAAAATTCCTGAATATTCGTGAGGTAATCGATAAGATATCTCATTACCATTACCGTTCCCCTCCGACTCGCATACATTTACACTAATTCGAATTCTCACATTAGCAAGACCCCGGATCTCCAAAATGTCGCCGGGTTCTGCTAAATCATTGCGACCTATTCGCCTTCAAAGAAACATTGAAAGAGCGAATACCAGGCTGGAAAAGCACTAGGCAAAAAAGAACATACCATTGAGCTCGATAGACGGGCGAAAAATGGAGTAGGACATGACCGAAAGGATAAGAGCCTTCGAAGAAGATTCTAACTCCACAAACCCCGATGTTGAAACGGGTGATGCGGTTATAGACCGATATATTATGCAGGGGCTTGAGAGCTCACGATGGAATATCAATGAGCCCAAAGAAGGTCAGGTCTCAGAGGCTCCTGTTATTACAGTCGCGAGGAAGATTTCTGTGCCGGCCATGAAGCGGACAGCTAATGTTAACTTAAAAAAGGCCGACGAAGCCACGTCCACCAAAACCACTCAGAATACCATTCCGAGGGCAAGTGGAAACAATCAGACTTCTTCCAGCGATAACAACTCCAAGAACACTGCGACTTGTCCTCCAGAGCTTCGAGCCATACTTGAAGACGAAGAACAGCGGGCGACCCAGACCGCATTTAACCTCACAATATGCACCGCTATCATCAACAGTGTAGAGAACGCACTCGCACCTCTATCGAAAGGTGTTAGACATTTGGAAGTATCTAAGGTTTATTTGGTGTTTGGTGTTTGGATCACATTTGGATTTATTGGGTCCAATAATAGACAACTTTAAATTAGCTAGTTAAACGCACGGTCCACCTAGAGAAGTGATAACTTCTGGGGACTGATGCTCGGAAGAAAAGAATTAAGTTGTTTCTACTGAGTTATTGATACCCGTAAATATTCTTCACCTGTTACAGGACAGGTTCCCCAGTTTCCTGATAGTTACGAGTCCGGTTTTTCGCTAGGAAAATTAGACTCATTCAATTTTTCTGCCCAACTGACGCCATCTTTATTTTATCAAAATGGCATCATTCAAATCAGGTACCCTCTCAAACGAAACTTATCTAGAATGGATTGACATGATTCAAGGTCATGCCACAGATAGTGGCATTTGGAGATTTGTTGACCCATCAACTGTTGTTGTGATTGAAGAACCTCACAAGCCAAATTTCTCTGACTACAAATCAACTGCCACTAGGCTCGCAGATTTAGATGATGACGAGAAATATATGTTTAAAGAAGATAACGCACAATACAGAGTTGATATACAGATGTATAAACAAGATTGTCGTGCCATCGGTGAACTCAGGGCCAAAATAGTTGATTCACTACATCCTAACCACAGGAAGTTAATCTTTGGCTCTATGACATGTCGAGATGTTCTAACTCAAATAAAGAATAGACTTGAGCCAACAGCAGATATTCAACAACTTAAATTAGTCGAAGATTACACCAAAGTTCGAACGCCACCCATAAATGCAAACGTTGACAATTGGTTAATGGAATGGGAAAGGCTGGATATAATGTTCAAAAGATTAAAAATTGCTGATTTCAGTGATTATAAGTTGATTCAAGATTTTCTTTCGGCTTCGAACTCACTCTTACAAATGTGGGTAACAAGTAAACGGATGGAAATCATTAAGATACCAAATAAATCGGAGCTAAAATTTCTAAATGTGCTGCTAGAGTTCCGACAGTTTTGGTCTCTGACCGATTTTGAGTCAAAAAATAGTATAACTGCATTTCATGCAACTTTACAAAATATGCAGCAGCCCTTCCATTCTCCTAAAACAAACGCCCAATGTAAACAAATCGAGCAGAGGACTCAAGATGAGACAAATCAATCAAGACCATGTCTTTGTGGAATCAACCACCTAGGTGAAGAATGTTTTTATCTCGCCGAGGGAAAAGCTCCCATAGGATTCAAAATGGACGTGAAAATAATGAAGAAATTTCAAAACGCATGTCATTGTCCTCCATTTAGGACTTTTGTCAAAAAATCAAGCTGGACTTCAAACTGGCTAAAAGATTTCGTAAAAGATAAATGGCCGACAGATAATTCTAAGCAAGAAAACAGCAAAATCTCGTCCGACGAAAATCGCGGAATATATGTCACCTCAATTGACCTGACCGCATTTGCAACTATCATTCATCATCTACGTAATGAAATACTTCTAGATAATGGAGCAGATGGGCATGTGTGTAATAACCTTGGACTAGCTACTTCGGCTCTGACGCCACCATCAAGTGCGACACATGTGCAATCAGGTGCAGGCTCTATTCCTATTCTAGGATATGGTAACATGCTTTTTCATGCTAACCTTGGTAACGGAAGAACATATGAGATGACTTTGACCAACGTTGCTTTTGCACCGCAATTTCTAACATCAGTTGTTTCCTGGAAGATGCTCAAAAATAAAGGAGTGAAGTGGAACTCTGACACAAATAAAATGACCTTTAATGGAAAACTTATTTGCCAACTACTAGATTGTCACAACCATGATGTGTTCACTGCAGTACCACTGCCAGAAGATATTCGTTTTAGGAAAGCAAGTCAAGTTGCTTTGAAATATATTAAAGGCAATGAAACCCAGCTGGAAAATAACGATCAGCTAATTTCAGGAAATTCTTCTTCAAATTCTCAAACACATCCAACAATTTTTGCCAATTCTTTTCATGAGAGAAAATCTGTTGCTTCAGAAAAGTTATGGCATCAAAGATTAGGGCATCCAGGACCACAGGTATTAAGTCACATTGATAGCAATACTGTGAAAGTTGATAGTAAGGACCCTAAAACTCTGGAATGCAAAGATTGTGCGCTTAATAAGGCAAAGAAGATCATATCAAGGCGTCCAACAGATCGTGCTCAACATCCTTTTGAACGCATTCATTTTGACCTTGTTATGTATTCGCCAACTGGATTTGACGGATCCAAGTATATGCTTCATTTTACTGATGATCTTACTAGAATGAATTTTGTATATCTTTTGACTAATAAATCTGCACCTAACCTTCTACGTCACTTCAAAAACTTCGTCGCCTATACCAAACACCAGTTCAACAGTGATATAAAAAAGTTTCGATGCGATCAAGAGAGTGGTCTTGGCAATTCCTTTAACGACTGGATAAATGAACTTGGCATGGAAGTTGAATGGTCTGCAGTTGGCACTAGTGAACAGAACGGCCAGTCTGAACGTTCTGGGGGAGTGATACAGACAAAAGCTAGATGCTTGGGTAATGGTTCCAACCTTCCGACTGAGTATTGGCCTGAATACGTAATGACTGCTGCGTATTTGATAAACCGAACACCAACAGCTTCACTTCAATGGTTATCGCCCCTGTCAAAATTACGTCAGACCCTTGGTATCTCTGATCGTGATGAGTATAGCCATCTCAAGGCGTTTGGCTGTATAGCTTACGCTCTTGATAGATCTATTACAAAAGGTCAGAAGATGAGACCTAGAGCAAAGACAGGATTCCTCGTTGGATATAATTCTCGTAATATCTACCGAATTTTACTGCTTGATGAAGAAATAGTAATCGGAACTAGAGATGTAACATTTGATGAGACTTTGTTTTTTGAAGGACAAATAGAAGCTCAAAATGACGAGTCTTCCATCCCATTAATCGACTTCACTATGCTCCCAGCCAGTGCAGAAATTTCTTTCGACATCGAGGATCCTCCAATCAGGAATAATGAGCCAAATAGCTTTTCTAATGATGATGAAATGTTTCTAAAAGATACAGATAAACCTTCACTGTGGGAGAATGAAGAAAATAATTCTCTCAAACTAATGAATAGTCCATCACCAAGAAATTGGTATGAAAAGTTTATTGGCGAGAAAAATCATTCAGCATCATTTGACTACAGTAATATGGACGAAAGGAACATAGTGACAGGACCAAGGAATCGGACGAAGAATTCAAATCAAAAAGACATGCACACAAATTCACTAGTCACATATCTTAATGTTTTTGTAATTGGTCAAGCAAAAGTAATCCAAAGCCTTCATCAGTCAGAATTACCACCCCCGCTAGATAACTTTCGGCAGTTAAATAGCCATCCATATTCACAGGCTTTCAGGGACGCAATGTCTGCAGAGTTTAACGCATTACTAAGTAAGAAAACTGTTGAAAAAGTTAGGCAAGATGATTCAATGCATCCAATACCTTTAAAATGGGTCTTCACTTACAAGTTTGACAAAGCTGGCTACCTACTCAAATTCAAGGCCAGAATATGTGTCAGAGGCGACCTTCAGCCAACAACAAATGATGACAACTATGGGGCAACGCTCGCCCATCAAGTTTTTCGTCTGCTTATGGCTTTAGTGGCATTTTTTGACCTTGAGACTATCCAAGCAGATGCTGTGAATGCTTTCTGTAACTCACCTTTAGATGATGAAATCTATCTATACAATCCACCTGGATTTAATCAGAAGGGTCATATTCTTTGTCTCATGCGTGGACTTTACGGTCTTTGTAAGTCACCAAAGTTGTGGCTCAAGTTACTCTCTGGAACACTAAGAGACAATTATTTATCCCAAGTGCCTGGTCAGCCGTGTATCTATACCGATTAAAAAGGAATAATCGTCTTTTTCTTTGTCAATGATCTTGTTTTCTGTTTTCCTGAAGCAAGACGTGCTGATGCCCTTAAACTGCTTAATAACCTCACTCTAAGGTATGAATTTAGAGTCTTAGGTGATCTTAAATGGTTTCTAGGAGTTAATATCATTCAAGATAGAGCCAAGAATACGATATGGCTCAGTCAAGAGTCATACATTGATAGAATATGCCGAGAATTCTCTTGTAATGAGCCAGGACGCCAAGTAAAAAAACCCATCATCAGTGATAAATTATCTAAGTATGAACACCAAGCATCGGCAGAAGATATAAAGTGTTATCAACAGAAAGTAGGCTCACTGATATATGCTTCAGGAGTTACTAGACCTGATATATCTAGAACAGTGAGCCATCTAGCTGAGTTTATGGCAAATCCTGGCCCTATTCATCAAGAAGCCGTAAACCATTGTCTTTACTACCTTTATGAGACAAAAGGATTATGTATTGAGTATTCTGGATTACACTCCCCTGAAAAATTACTCAATTGCTCAGCAGATGCAGCCTTTGGAAATACTCAAGAATGTCGCAGTGTTCAGGGATTTGTTTTTCAACTATTTGGTGGTCCGATTCATTGGAATTCAAGCAAACCGGCAACAGTAACAACTTCATCAACCGAAGCTGAGCTTTTGTCTCTTTCTCATGCAACTAAAGAATTAATCTGGATACATCGCGTGTTTTCCGGAATTAAATTTAATCCTGAACAACAAGTGGAAATTTTTAATGACAACATCCAGACCTTACGCCTTTTGACCAAGGAAGACCCAATTTTACAGACAAGGCTGAAACATGTTGATATCTATCAGCACTGGCTAAGAGAACAGGTTCAGTCTAAAAAGATCAAGGTCTCATGGGTAAGTACACATGAAATGGTTGCTGATGGTATGACAAAAGCCTTAGGCAAACAGAAACACGCTGAATTTGTACGTATGCTCAATCTAGTGTATATTAGTTAAACACAGGACTGAAAAGTGTTTAAGTCCTGGAGGGATCTGTTAGACATTTGGAAGTATCTAAGGTTTATTTGGTGTTTGGTGTTTGGATCACATTTGGATTTATTGGGTCCAATAATAGACAACTTTAAATTAGCTAGTTAAACGCACGGTCCACCTAGAGAAGTGATAACTTCTGGGGACTGATGCTCGGAAGAAAAGAATTAAGTTGTTTCTACTGAGTTATTGATACCCGTAAATATTCTTCACCTGTTACAGGACAGGTTCCCCAGTTTCCTGATAAAAGGGCCGAGCGTTCAATTTATAGATTTTATGAAAGTCTACCTCCGAGTTGCAGTAGCTCAATTCATGTTGTCGGTGTTGTAATGGAATTTGTGTAGAGAAGCATAAGCTGTTAGGCTTGTGTTTTATATTACCTTGTGAAGCAAGTTGGGAGATTTAAGAGTCTGAAAACTATAGTGGAGAGTTGTTGATTAAACCCATTTAGTATCAAAGCGCTATTTAAAGTAATTACTACAATCGGGACCGGGAACTATCCTTCCCAATCTTCCAGCACGACCAAATTGCCAGAATCATAGCGGAAAGGTCGAGGAAAAAACAATACAAAAGTAGCCAGAGCAGCTACAAAAAGAGAACTAGGCGAGGATAACCTCAGTCAAGCCTACCTGGGCAACAGTTACCCGAACTAACCTCCACACGCCAGCGGCACCTGTGAAAGATATTTAGGTCTATAACAAACACTCGGCACCAACGAGACCTCCTGCAAAGGCTTAAAAAACTGCTCCCAAAGGTGATTGTCAAAATACTTCAAGTGGACGGGTTTTGTGACAAGCTTGTTGTAACAATATTGGTATCAAATTAATTCCTGTTTAACTCCATCCCTCCTAAGGAACATCTAATAATTACATTGGGGAGCTAATTCCTTATTCCCGACGCTTTTCTATATAAGGAAATATTACGAGAATAAGTGTTGTAATGTGTGGTCTATGGGGGTTACATTAGATTAGAGTGGTAGCTGTGTTGGGTAATATTCAGTGCACGGACACCTCAATCATGTACATAGGAAAATTCTTCCCCTCATTAGATCAGTGTAGACCTGGATACATACAATCAGATCATAAGGTTTTCAGTTCCTGCATATAATGCTAAAGAGAAGCTTCGGCTCATTAACTACCGTAAGCTCATAATCACAACAATAAGTCACGTGATATGATACAGAACTTTAATCAGACAGTGATTGTTTGTTTCTTCGACTCGGAAAAGAACATACTTGGCACGCACTCTCGCTGTCCGGTGCGTAAGATGCGGCAGCAAAAGTGCTCGAGCTACCCCCTCAGAATATTGAATATGTATATCATGTTCCGACTGGCTTTGCACTTCGAGCAAAAAACCAGGAGGTATGAAAGCTCCTTCTGGACTCTGCTGAGTCTTTCATCCTGGTAGACGCAATCCTGGAGAAGGCCTCAGATTTAGTGGCCCTCCACATCTCGACAATTCCCGTTGCAATTCACACACTTCTAGGCAAAGTAGTTGTCACCGACGAGATGGTAAAAGATGAAATCGCCTGAGTCACTTCAAAGGTTCCGGTAAGGGTTCGCCATCATGGAATAGAGAGAGTCAGAGACCCATACCAGACATGGGTACCTCATTTTGAAAGAGCGTCCGTCCCTAGACCAGGCTTCCGACTATATGATGATTCGGGAATCGCTGTTCGCCATCAGCCACGCCAAACTGAGCCAATGCAAGCGACGTCTCTTATACCACGGGACTCAAAGTTGCTCGCGCGCCCTAGTTTGCTGGAACTGCACCGCAACAATGCACTCCACTTCGGATGCCAAGGATACACCAAGTGCCGCAATTGCGGCGGCCCCCATAGATCGGACAGCCGAAACTGTCTGGCCCGCCCTAACAAGTCCGGAATGGCCTCTAGGGAAACCTTCGAAAAGATCAGTTACGCTAGCCAATGCGAATATACCGCGGTGATCCGGGCGAAAACCGCCGTTCGACGAGCAGAGGCCGACATCAAAGCCGCCACTGAGATGGCCAAAACAGCTACGCCGAACTACAGCTCCAATAACAGCTACGAGGTTCTAATGACGTATGAGACGCCAAACGTGACTGAGGTCACAGAAGCGGTCGTTCCGAAAAATCACTCATAAAGAGCGCCCCAATGGCCCCTTTCCGCCTCCCTCCTACTCTAAGTTTCATATCAATAAACGTAGGTAGAAGAGGTCCGACACAGAATATTGCACTTGACCGAGCATTCGAGCTGTATGTCGATGTTGTCTTAATTCAAGAACCTCGATGGAAAGAAGAGACAATGTCGCATACTGGATAAATTTGCCATTTACCTCATGGTGGCGAAAAGGTCAGGCCAAGGGCTGTGACCTACACCCGGAAGGATGATAGGACAATATCAGCGAGGCAACTCTTCCCCTGTCCTAAGCTGACGGGCGACTATTGCTGGGTGCTTGTTAATGGAGTCGCTTTCCTCAATGTGTACAAGGCACCCAGAGGCATATCAGCCGTACAGTCACTTATCAATTGGACCCCACCGCCGAACTTAGTCACTGCAGGTGATCTCAATTTTGTGTACTGTGCCTGGCAACCAGGAGTCACTAGCCCCTACGGGCAAGGTGAAATGATTGAAAGATTGTCAGATTGGAGCGTAGGCGTTTGACCTGAAGCAGAATTGGAAGGTGAGAAGAGGTCGGATGGGTCGCAAGAGATGACTGAAGGTCTAGTGGAGATAACTAGGAGGAACTAAAGGTTTGAAAGATGGGTAATATAAATAGCTAAAAGGTCTAAAGGTTTGAGTGGGTACTAGTGGTAACTAAAGGTACAAGAGGTAATCCGAGGTAATCCGAAGGTGTTGGGTATGACAGAAAACTAAGCGTGGAGAGCTCAGCTTCAGTAGATCAAGCCCTTATTTATTTACATGATTTCCTCTCTGGAGTTCCATCATGACATAAGTCTTATCCTAATAATAGAGTACCCAGTGCCAAGAGCTACGGTATTGTTATAGCCGCTTGGAAGAAGACTAAAAATATATACTAAATTAAGAATTAAACAGGGAATCCTTACAAAGATGGACAGAAGATCACAATCTAACATGCCTTATTATTGGAGAACCCACGCATCAAGCTGGAAATACCCTGGGCCTTGTCTGGACCAACATTAATGGCAGCCGTGCATGGGTTGACCATGATGAATGTGTCACCAGCAACCACCTTCCTATCCGAGGAATAATCCCGGTCCAGTCCGCAACATTGAGACCCAACTTGGGCAAGATTCGAGTGACAAAGGAAAGACTACCTGACTTTGCACGAGCTGTTACTAAGTTGGTCCGTCTACCACCAGTTTTAGATACAATCGAAAAGTTCGAAGACTGTAGGAATACTCTTGCATACAGTACCTTCATCTGCTTGGAGTAAACTTAACCCTGAGACTGATCAGGAAGGAGCTTTGGATTAGTCATAGAAGGAAAGGTGGTCAGAGCTGAGATGGAAAACTATTCTGGTGTTGAGTTCCTTTGGAAGACGAGTTAGTGAATAGAAGTGGTTGCAAGATATATACTTAATATAATATATTTGTTAATTCGTCCCAAAGAAAACCTACAGTAGCTGTCGCTCTAAGATTTACAAACAAAAAATCCTAAACTTGCTGGGAATAGCCGATGTTCCTGCCACATTGTGTTGTATAACTGAAGAAATGTAACGTTATTTTCCTTAACCCCTTGATCCCACAAAGGCTGAAGATCAACACCGTCAAACAATTTTTTCACCCTCAGGGATTTTCTTCAGAATCAATTGTTAAAGTTATGAGCTTGAGCAAATATGGAGGTTATAGCGGAATCAGTGTCGGCAGTTAGACCAATACAGTAAGTCTCGTATGAAGTTGTAGAAGGAAGAATTGACTGGAAACAAGTGTATTGAGATGTATGGTTCTGAGTAAACTGAGCTGATAAGAGTGAGATTGCATGTGCGCATTTCTTATCAACTGAGGTTTTTGACCAGTATTTATCAATCTCCATGGATCATAAGCTATGATCCCTGTAGATGTAAATCTATATACGTACAGATATATGAGCCAGAAATATAAAGCTAAATACATGTGTGTCGGTAATAGATCCGAGAAACCTTTAACCTGCATTTGATACATAATCATCTGATGGAATGCTAGTGTGAAATAAATGCCAATATGCATTAAACTTTCCGTGAGGAATGTGCTGATGACAATGATATAGGAAGGTGAATTTGATAACCTAATTAGCCGGACTTACAAATGAGTTATCCTTGGCATTCCAGGATATACGATATTTCAACATCAATAGCCCAACAGAAGAAATTCCTAAATTAATGCCAGAAATATTAGGACTTTTCCATTTGTTTTGGGGGAGCTGAAATTCTCTTTCTCTCAGCCGCGGATCATCAGTACTCTTTAGAAGATCTTGACTACGGCGTAATAGGGCGTCAGGGCGGCTTGCCAATTTGCCTGATCTGAATTCCAGTCGAAATTTGAATTGAGACAGGATTTGCGACCATCTTACTTGGCTTTCCATAAGTTTGTGTGACGTCATAAAATACTGAAGGTTCCTATGATCTGTGAGTATGGTGAAAGTATGTTTTAGTCCTATTAGCTCTGGTCTCCATTCATGAAGACATCGGATAATGGCAAAAAGTTCCTTATCATATATATCATAATTACATTCAGCAGGTGTCAACTTTTTTGAGTAATAAGCTATAGGACGCAGTTTCCTTGAATTGTCATATTGTGATAAACAACCTCCTGTTGCCTAGCCTGACACATCTACCTCTAATACGGTAGTGCAGTCATCTCTCCACATGGCTAGAACAGGAGATGAAGTGAACCGAAGTTTCAGATCATCGAACGCCACTTGCTGGATACTATCCCACATAAATGAGGTACCCTTTTTGGTAAGTATTTGCAATGGCTCTGAGATATGGGCAATGTCTCCAATAATGTTACGATAAAAATTGGCATACCCTAAGAAGCTCCGTACACCTTTAACATCCTTAGGTGCTTCCCAATTGTTTATGGCAAGATCCTTCTCAGGATCCACCTTGATACCTTCATCACAATTGATAATAAACCCCAAGTATTTGATTTGTTTTACACCAAACTCACATTCCTTGGGATCTAGCTTAAGCCTTGCATACATAAGACGTTGAAGAACGCAATTAACTTTGGTCCAGTGGTCTAATATGTCATCTTCGGTGAAGATTATTGTGTGAACTGGCTCGCAAAATGTTATGTACAAGGGTCGAGTTGAGACCTTTCCTTATAGGTTTCAAGGGGCGAGGTTAGGACAGTGTTCCACAGGGTGCGTATGGGGTCTAACGGAGATCTAGGTGGTAGATGAAGGTGATGAGTGGGTCGAAGGGATGACTGGTCTTCTCTAGGAAGAGACGAATTGGTAGATAGTAGCGATAGAGGCTACACGTGGGTCTTGCTGATGAAGAGCTGGAAAGAGATAAATGGTCTTCCCGAAGAAGAGATGGGTAAACAAATGTATTGTTAAGGTAATTGAAGAAGACGTTGTGTGAAGAATAATGCTTCTTCACACCGAGTATTTACATACATAAAATTACCAAATAGCACGTAACACACAGCCTCTATGCCAAACAATCTGATACACATCACCTAATTAAACCAGCCTACTCTTATCAGTCTTCCTTGCTGGTTTTAAACGTGCATTAAACTAATGTTTGTGTTTTAGCCTAGCTGTCCACATGACGTTTGATATTACGCTATGCCGCAACAATCCATGAAAATAGGGAATAGCAATTCAGAAAAAGGTACCAATGTATTTATAGTATTTCTCCCCATAGATAACAGAGATAGGAATGAATTGAGTAACCCCACACAAGCTTGTGAATTAACCATCGGTAGTGTTCCAACACTGATCAGTAGACGTACAGATCAGATACACCCTTTGAAGAGAGATCCAATTGCATAGTCCCTGACAAAGGCCTCTATTTGATTGTATTTGCTAAGGAGTTTAAATTTATGGTTGACCCCTTTTGCAAGGCCCTTAACTTCGAAGATATACTCAAGAAATCGACCCCTGGCAAAGGCCCTCGATTTGCGTCCATCACGCATAACAAACCCCCACAAATCCCGACCACCTTAACCTACCCTGTCTAAAATGTCTGAATCAACAAATGAGGCCGAAACAACAGCAACAAGAACAGCATTAGCAGCAAAAGCAATGAACGTTTTGATAGAATCTAAGATTACAGAATACAATAAGTATAAGTTCAAGGACGACAACCTTTGGGAGGCGTTCAAGGATGACTTCTCCAGTTGCACAGCTGAGGACTTTAAACTTGCTAAACTACCGCTTCAACGCGCCCTCCGTTCCCACCTCAGAACTTTTGGGGTATGGGTGAAATGGGATAGAAATACCACAATAGCTAAGTCCCTCTACAATGTTGTCATAGAAGAAGACCCAACAGAGTGGACTCTTGAAGAGATATCTTTGTCAAACAAGACCTTCTCTTCAAACAAAATAGCTTCAATTATGAATTCAAAGTTCAAACTTCTAGCACTGGAGACAAAATTCGACAAAAACTATGATAACTCATATATCAAAAGTCCCTCCTATAAATATATTCCAGAACAAGACCTCAAGCAAGATCTCTATAGTCCAGACAATAAGGCTTCACAAATATCAAACCAAGATCAAGGTTATGGCAAAGAACTTGCAAATTTGGCCAGAATGTATGACAATAAAATGAAATACCAAGGAGAACAAGACAGCTTTGGCTTTAAATTGGCAATTTTCCTCGATAACTGTGAAAGAGCGGATATTCCAGATCGCATCCAAGCAAAAGCATACCCAACGATGCTAAGTGGTGCTGCATTGAACCACTACTATGCAAATATAGCACCAAATAAACTAACGCGTAACTTCGATGTAATGTGTTGTACTACACAGAATTACTTCGAGGGTGCAGAGTATTAAAGAAGCAGACTTGCGAGATGGGACGAGCTTAACCTGGGATTGGTAATAAAAGAAATTGCAGAAAAATCAACAGAACAATGCCTTCAGATCCTAATCAGCAAACTCCGAAATCTACAGATGAGTCTTTCAAAAGAACTCCAATCAGACGGTTTCTTTCACAATAAGCTTATCAATGCCTGCCGCAAAGTTCCCGCCTGTTCCTTTGCTTGTTTTAAACCGAGTGAAACACTCACAGGATTAATCAACAATCTCCAATCCTCAATTAAAACCTACGAAGAATCAAAAGAAACCAAACAAACACAATTCTCCACGGACCGGTGGTATTATAAATGATCAAACAATCAAGGACAAAACAGCGCAGATACAAAGATACAAACTCCATATAAGTATCAACAAGGGAGTCTAAATAAAGGGAAATGTTATGTCTGCAAAAAGCCTAGATGCTGGTCCAATAATCATTCAGAATTAGAACAACAACAGGCAAAAGCTAAATTTAAAGAACAATTACCAAAGAATTTCGAAAAACATGCAAATCAATACATTGCAGAGTATGAGAGGCAACAAGAATCCAACAGAAATGATTTTTCGGATGATGATGTTCAAGAAACAATGGAAACATTGATACTTGATATTGACTTGTCTTCCCCACACCACACAGATGATGAAATTTCTGAACTGTCAATATATTTTTCTTTGGTACATAGTAATATCAACCCGAGGGCGCTGACGCAACACCTAGAAAACCGAGCATTTGAACGTGCTATCATGCGTACCAACCCCATAAACTATATTGATCCTCATTCAACAAATTCTTTTTCATTTTTAACATCATCAAGATATGCAAAAGATCTTTTTTACGGTATAGTTATCGATACCGGCGCTTCAAGAAATTCAACTGCGGGGTATAATCAATATCAGGCTCTCTGCAATGTTGTCTATATACCTATTAATACATCTACAGCCGGAACTGTTAAGGTTCAATTCGGAATTGGATGCGCCACCTCTATTGGCTCCATCATTCTAATAACCCCAATTGGAGAAATCAAATTTCATATTGTTAAGACCGACACTCTTTTCTCTTTCAGATATGGATAAATTAGGCGTTTACTACAATAATATTCAAAACATTTTGGTTTCTCGATCTACTAAGTTACCAGTTATATGGCGTCTTGGCCATGCATTTCTCATATGGGGAGAATTTTCACAACCTTTCATCACCTCACCCTTTACCTCCAATCCGTGCATCCTCACAGAATCGGAATTAAGACAAATTCACTGACGCTTCAGTCACCCTTCTGCTAATAGACTTCACGACTTTTTGCAACGTTCTGGGCATCAAAACATTGACAGAAAAATAATTGACCATCTGACCAAATTCTGCACCTATTGTCATAAATACAGAGGTCCACCAAGCCAATTCAAGTTTAGCTTTCGTGACTCAGACATTCAATTTAATCACTCCATCATTGTGGATGTGATGTATATTGAGTCTGATCCAGTTCTTCATATTGTGGACACAGCCACAAAATTTCAAGCAGCAAAATGGCTCCAAAATCTTTCAGCAAAGCATACATGGGATGCTATTCCTAGTTGTTGGATTGATGTTTATATTGGTTCCCCAGAATTTATTGTTACGGATGCTGGAACTAATTTCACCAGCAAAGAGTTCTACCAGAGTGCAGCTTCAATGGCTATATCTGTCAAAAATGACCCTGTCAAAGCTCATTGGTCTGTGGGGACAGTCGAACAGTACCACACCCTAGTCTGTAGATTGTATTCAAACCAAGGAAGAACTTAAAATCACAGGTACAAACAAAGCCTTCATGCTTCAAATGAAAATAAAAGCTATTAATGACTCCGCTGGGCCTAACAGTCTAGCTCCAAAACTACTTGTTTTTGGGCATATCCTAGATTGACGGATTCTGATCCACCAACACCAACAATAACTCAACGCGCAGCTGCTATCAGAAAAGCAATGGATGAAATATCAAAGATCAGAGCCAAGTTCCAAGTCAACAATGTTACGGCACGTCAAGGAGGTTTTATAAGTTATTATATTGCTATCAAGAGGTACGCTTGTAAAGGCAATAAAAGACGAAGAGAGGAGGTAGCTACTCTCGACCCTCTCTAAGATATCTCCCTCGGCTGTGCTCAGTCATCCAACGTGATGCCAAGGCGCGCTAACCTGTATCCCCACACGCACGCAATACGGCTCTCACGGATCGTGACATTACCCCCCCCTCATGAAGAACTGCGACCGCGCAGTTGCAGTCATAGCGTGATCGTCTTCCAATTCGGAGTAGTCGTTGATACCATTGTTGTACGCCTCTAGCCACTTCTGGAGTAGTCTAGGTGGTCCCCTGGCTGTTGGGTAGCGTATATGGAATCTCTTGATCATATGAGGTGCTGTCATAGCGTTGGAGCAGGGGTACCATTCGAGGTCTTCGTCAGCGCCCTTCCATTGAATCTGGTACTGGAGAGTGTTGCGATAGACTCGGGAGCTTAATATCCCCTCAATTTCCCATTCGTCTTGCTCAGGGAGTAGTTGAATTGGTGCTGGGGCTTGTCGAACCTGTCCTGGTAGTGGGTCCTGTACGAACTTCCGCAGCAAATGGGAGTGAAATACAGGATGGATTTTCCATTCTTCCGGTAACTTCAACTCCCAGCTCTCCCCAACCTTCTTTAGTACTTCAACAGGGCCATACCACTTGTCTGAAAGCTTACGTGAAGGTCTGCTCATTTTCCAGTTTGCGGTAGAGACTAGAACCATGTCTCCAACTTCCCAATCGACTTCCCGACGGCTACGATTAGCTAACCGCTCCATCTTCTCCTGTTGAATCTTAAGCGAGGATTTAGCGAATTCCATTGCATCCTTCATACGAGTTGCTACACAGAGAGCATCTTCTCGATTCAAGGTCTCCGTGGCAGTAGCAGGAGGCTCAGGGTTATGTAAGTCCCAGGATGCACGCGCCTCGTAGCTATTGAGTAGTTGGAATGGTGACAAGTTGCCAAGAGATTCGTGAGGTAGCGTAAGCTGAGCAATATCCATAATCGGTAAGAGAGAGCTCCAATTGTCTTGATAGTAGGTACAGAATGGACGAAGTCTCTGCTTGATATACTGATTCATGATTTCCGTCTGGCCATCGACGTTGGGGTTATATGATGTAGTCAACTTGACCTTGGTGCCGAGAATACGACAATATTCGTTCCAGAAACTTGATACAAACTGAGGTCCACGGTCGGAGACTATGGAGTCTGGCATCCCAAAGTGACGACTCCAGTGGACAGCGAATAGCGTCGCCATCTCCTTTGCCGTGATGGTCTTATGGCAGGGGATCGAGACTGGTTTCTTTGATAGCCTGTCCATGATCACGAAAGCAGCGTCAAAACCGTTCTCATCTAGCGGTAGCTCCGTGAAATCCATGGTCAAATGCTGGTAAGGTCGCGCGGGATTGGTAGGGGGTGGAGGAAACCAGGAGTCTTATCTCTCCTCGCCTTCATACGAGCACAGCTGCAGTTAGAGATATAACGGGTATATCGGCCGTCATTCCAGCCCAGTGATATTTGCGGCCTAAGAGGAGCTTGACCTTACTGTTCCCAGCATGCGCAACTTGAGGTTGAGCGTGAACGTGACGGATTAAAGTCGTACGGAGCTCTGGCGGTTCCAGAGGAACCTCCAACCGCCCATGGAAGAAGAGCTTACCGCTAGCCAGCGTGTACTCGGGGTGATGCTGCCGAGCCTTCTCGCGTAGAGTTTCAAGCTCCTCCGATTCCTTGTTCGCTGTAAAGACTTGGTCGATGATATCGTAGTTTTCGATATCGTAAGCAGCTGTCGACGTAGCGTCAGGGGCCTCTCCAACTAGAAACTGTTCTTCAGGGAGCTCTAGTGGTACTAAATCGACTGGTGAGACAGTCTCACGGGTGCCAAGCGGTGAGATTTCCACATAATCGTGGTCAACAATTTGCAGGTCAGCTAGTTGCGTCTGTGCCATTTCCTGGAGAATCTCGTTACTGATCTTATCGTTGGGAATCATCTGTTGGTTGCGTAGAGCACGCTTCTTAGCTTCCAATGGTGAGAGGTCTTGATCTCTACGGGAAAGTGTATCTGCCAGGGTGTTTGTAACTCCTGTTCGGTACATGATCTCAAAGTGGAATTGGGCGAAGAACTCCGCCCACCGTGCTTGTCGAGCGTTGAGATCTTTTGTTGACATAAAGTACTCCAAGGCGCGGTGATCGGTATAGACGTGAACCGTCTTTTGCGCACCCAGCAACTCAGGTTTGTACTGTTGGAAAGAGCGGAAAATCGCAAGTAGCTCTTTGTCGTGGATCGGGTAATTCAGCTCTGCGTCTATCATGGTTTTAGAGAAGAAACCGACTGGGTGGAACATTCCATCGTCTTGAAGCTGTGAAAGCACGCCAGCCACTACCCCATCAGAAGAGTCAGTTTCGAGTCTAGTTTGCTTGAATGGATCGTAGTGACACAAGATAGGAGCCGTCTGTAGGGCGTGCCGGAGACGTTCCCATGCCTCCTTGCAAGCTCCACCGAAGTGGAAGGGGACGTCTTTCCCAGTCAGTAATGTGAGTGGTCGGCAAATACTGCTGTAGTCTTTGATAAATCGACGGTAGAAGTTACAGAAACCTAGGTAGCTTTGTACGCCGCGAACGTTGCTAGCATATTCCCAATTCTTGATAACCTCAATTTTCTCGGGGTCTACCTCAATCCCGGTGGTACCAATGATGAAGCCCAAGAATTTCGTACGTGTCACGCCGAATTCAGACTTCTTGATGTCTGCCTGGAGGCCGTGGTCTCGCAATATCTCCAATATTTTTTGTACGTGAAGGTCATGCTCCGCTTCTGAATCTGAGTAGATCAAGATATCGTCAAGGTAAGCTGAGCAGAAGTCGTCTAGGTATTCCATTAAGATATCGTTGATAAAACGTTGAAAGGTGGCAGGGCCATTAGTCAAGCCAAATGGGAGTACTTTGTACTTATATGTTCCGTAACGAGTGCGGAAGGTAGTGAAGTCTTCCGAATCTTTTGACATACGTATTTTGTGAAATGCCTGCTGAATATCGACTTTGGTGAAGATCTTTGCTTTAGAGATTCTAGCCATCATCTCATCAATCAAGGGAATAGGATAGGGATCTTTCTGGGTAAGCTCGTTCAGCTTTCGGAAATCGACACAAAATCGAAGCCCACCGCCAGCCTTCTTTGCCATAAGGATAGGCGCAGCCCAGGGCGCGTTTGATGGTGCAATGAAACCTTTATGGAGGTTCTCAGTGATATAACGCTTAGCTTCAGCGAGATATTCGTCTGGCATGCGTCGGAGAGGCTCTGTCGTAAGCGTGTTATCGCCGGTGAGTTTAATTTCGTGGTCGACGGCGGGTCTCTCGCAGCGAGGTTGTCTGAAGCTCTGGTAGAGAATAGGTCCTTAAACTCCTTCCACTTCTCGGGGAGGCGCTCTGTAACTAACTCATCGTTCTGCCGGTATTTAGCTTCGCGAGTTTCCGCCGGGGAGAGACCTGCATCAAGAGCCGACAATTCCACGGCAACAGCGGCAAGCTCGTTTTGACGTCGTTGGATCTCATCTTGAATATCTTTGAGGGAGGCGACGAGAACTTCCGAATCGTCGTATGGGCCTTCTGGCGGTGCTTCCGATGCAAGTAGAACTGGTGCATTGAGGCGGCGGAGATCAGGTTGATATCAGTCTTACACGGCTCGTTTTTAACTCGGCGAGTTGCCACGGCGACGGTCTGGCGTTGGAGAGCTTGATCAGCTTGCTCGACTCGTGAGCCGGGATCACGGGTGGTAGAGGACGATTTAGCCAGTTGATGATCAGCAAGTAGTTCATTCATTCTTAGGAAGCCTTGCTTAAGTTCCCTGACAAACGAGGAGGGACGCTTTTGAGTCTTCTTCGGTCGAAGGGAAGGGGGAGTTTGTACACTAGAGAGCTCTTCTTCAAACAGAGCATCTCGTCGTTGCTGGTCAAGTTGGTGCTGTAGGTTCACCATGGGCGTCTTGGGAGGTAGGAGTAGCTCTAGACGCCTATCGAAATAGTACTGAGGTGGCATATCAAACGGCCACTCTAAACGGTTTTTCGTACGACGATTGTAATTCTGCTTGAGTTCGTAATGTTCTAAGAACTTTCGGCCGATGAGCACATCGTTACTTCCCAGGTCGGTAATCAAGAATGGGAAGTTGACGCGGCGGCGATCGATCGTGAGGGTAAGGATAATTACGTGGGTGATAGCAGCGCCGGCTTGTCCGTTATAACCAGTAGGTATAATTGGCTTGGGGAGAGTAAGGAATTTGACGCCTAAAAGGTCACGAAGTTGGAGAGCGACAGAGGTACGAAGCGCCCCAAAGATATTTGCTCCGCCGTCGATATGTGCAGTTGTTTTGATGAATGATCCATTTCTACCTAATTCAATACTAACTAGGAATTGTTTTCCTCCAGTAAGAGAACGGAAATCAGCATTCAAGACTTTCCACAAATCGAGGCATTTGCCATGAGAGGAGACTGTTCCACGGCTTAAGAGTTTCCCGACAGCTCGTCAACCTCAACAGGTTGTAGGCCGTCTTCGTCGCCGTCATCGTGCTCTAACATTAATTCCTCCACCGATCTACCAGTCAGTTCTGCGATCTTTACGGCGTTGGGGCAATCCCTAGCCCAATGGCCTTCCTTTCGGCAGAGACGACAGGTATTGGTAGCGCTGAGAGTACGACGTATGACTTGTGGTAAGGTCTCAGGAGTGGTAGGGAAGCGTACAGCGGGGGTGTTGCGAGCAGCTTCAGCCGTCAGGCGTTCAGCAGTCCATCCCGATTTTTTCAAAATACCCGGGTTTCTGCTAGCGTTGTTTCCGACGGCGACAGCGACTACCTTCTTATGGAGAGCATCCTCGGCGAGGATGTTGCGAGATTCTCGGTCGGTGACAGCTAAGAACTCGTCGAGAGTAGTGTAGTTGTTGCTCATCTTGTACTTCTCAGTCATAATTTGGAGCTTTAAGGCGGGAGAGATTTTCTCACAAACGTCATCAAACCAACGAGCCCTGGCGATTTTACCAGTGATGGCTAGGTTGGTGAACTTGATGCGGAATTGATTGTATGTCATATTACTAGTCATCTTCAAGATGCTGTAGGCAGCTTTGGCTCTTTGGACACGGTTGTGGTCGAAGAAACGTTGATCTAGGGCAGCGAGGACGTCGGCAGCACCCTTGAATTCGGTGTTAACATCTGTATCCATATGCTGAAGGATAATAGTCTTGGCCTCTCCTCCAGTACACTTGAAGTACGCCTTTACCTGGGAGTCTCCAGCGCAGAAGTTACCAGAGAACTCCTCAATAAAGAGCTTCATGTCCATCTTCCAAGCATCGTACTCAATCTCTCCATTGTGGTCGGTAAAGAGGAGGCGGGGATAGCGAATCTTGTGAGAATCGACAGGCTTGACAGAATTGTCAATCTTTGGGAGGTAGTGATCAACAGCTGGTTGTAGGTCCGCAGTAAGTGCGCGAGACTTTCTAGCAGCATCTTCGGTAGCTTCGACGGCGAGAGCAGAAGCAACTGCAGTCTTGAGCATCTCGTTGATTGCCGCCAACTGGCTGGTAGAGAATGCTTGGTCCACCATTGTGTGTTCGTCTTCCTCCTTGATTGTATCACTCTCAATAGTTCTCAATATGTTCTCCTCCACTGGCGCGGTATCGCCTTTCTTCTTCTTTTCCTCCGCGGGGTATCCAAATCGGGCTGGTGTAGAGAGCTCTCGATTGCTTCGGCGCGGTTGCATATGGGAGGGACCGCTCTTCGTGTGTGTAGTATTGAGACGAATGCGCGTAGGTAGGGAGGGGTTGGCAGAGGTCGAGATTGGTAGTTGAGGATACGCGCACGAGGCTGATGGCGAGGCTGAAGCGCAAATCTGTGTCGCAAATTCGCAAAGTTTGAGGTATCGTATCAAAAAGGTGATGCCGATAGAGAGAGGGAGTTCAGCTTGCTCTGAGACTGTCTGCAATCGAGATATGAGGCAGAAGGCACCTGTAATTATACAGGTAAGGCGGGAGTCGTAGGAGTCGTACCAAAAAGGTGGTGCCGACGTCGAATTTGTTCCGAGTGGATATTACTGCTTCCCAGCGAGGTGATGGTCTTTTATTATGTTACGGCACGTCAAGGAGGTTTTATAAGTTATTATATTGCTATCAAGAGGTACGCTTGTAAAGGCAATAAAAGACGAAGAGAGGAGGTAGCTACTCTCGACCCTCTCTAAGATATCTCCCTCGGCTGTGCTCAGTCATCCAACGTGATGCCAAGGCGCGCTAACCTGTATCCCCACACGCACGCAATACGGCTCTCACGGATCGTGACAAACAATGCCCTCGGCCAACAAAATCTCAGGGAGTTGTGTTATCAATGTTCCGTAGGGTACGAGTGGTGGGGTCTTTGGAAGAATGAATAATTCTGTGGTGATGAAATATGGTGAGAACGTGAGTTACAATGTGCAAAGGACAGCGGTCTTCCTAAAGAAGAGATGTATTTATGAGTGTAAGGTATAAGTGTAATCAGAAGACGTTGCGTGAAGAAGAATACTTCTCCACGCCGAGTATTTATATACATAAAATAACCAGATAACCAAATAGCACATTATCTCAATCCCGAACGATCTACTACACAGCACTTTGTAAAACTAGCCTATGTTTCGAGTCCTCCCTCCTTGGTTTAGAAGTTCGTTACACAACTCGTTGTGTTTTAGCCTAGAACTCCACATGAAGTATCATCTTAGGCTTTGCCACAATGATCCATGAAAGTAGCTCCCCTTTTGAGACGCGAGCTCCTGCGAGCCGGATTATTTGGATTGATTTTGAGGGGGCCCGATTTATTTGGATAGTGTTGATGAAAACTCTCAACGGCAGCGGTGTCATCGAGGTTAATGGCTGGTTCCCACGTCGGATCGTTTTCACCCACCCATTTTACTAAATATTGTAATCCATCACGTTTTGTGGTTCGCGAGTCGTATATTTCCTCGACTTCAAACTCCTCTTCTTCATTGACAATGATTGGCGGCGGGGGTGACTGAAATTGACCAGGAACGGGATCATGCGGCGCAGGTTCCATGAGAGAAACATGAAAGACTGGATGTATTTTAATTGATTTAGGCAGGTTTAGACGATATGCATAAGGGGATATTATTTTATTAACCCGAAATGGACCTAGTTTTTTCCAGTCTAGTTTTCGAGAATTCCGCGTGGTTCTTATATTTTTTGCAGAGAGGAAGACATAGTCACCGACCTGGTAATTAGGTGCAGGTTTTCTCTCCTTATTCGCGGCTTGCTCTTGCTGATCTTGTGCTGATCTTATGTTAGTTCGCAAGAAATCGTGTATGTCTCTCATTTTAAGAGCAAATTTTTGGCATCATGACTACGGGGCGCTTTAGTATAGGGTTTGATTGTAACTGTAAATCGGGGGTGGAAACCGTAGTTGCTCATGAACGGGGTTGCTTGGGTGGAGGCGGAAACATGGTTGTTTGCGGCAAATTCTGCCATTGGTAGCCACTTGACCCAATCGTCCTGTTGATACGACACATAGCTACGTAGGTACTGCTCCATTACTGCGTTAAACCTTTCAGTCTGGCCATCAGTTTGTGGATGGAATGCAGTAGACATTCTCGGCTTGATACATAGATTTTCGCATAATTCTTTCCAGAATTTGGCAGTAAATTGTGTCCCGCGATCCGAAGTGATATGTGTTGGCAGACCATGAAGTTTCCAAATATTTTGCAGGTATAATCGAGCGACATCTTGAGAATTTGTGGTGGTATGGCAGGGTATTAAATGACGTAATTTTGTCAGTCTGTCAACTACAACCATGATTGCGTCATATCCATCACTTACAGGTAATCCAGTAACAAAGTCCATAGATACTTCTTGCCATGGCTGTTGGGCGATGGGTAGTGGTTGAAGGACTCCAAATTTTCTGTGGTTACTAGGCTTACTTCTCTGGCAAGTATGGCAGTTGCGAACGTAACGCGCGATGTATTTTCGCATCAATGGCCAGTAGTAGTCTCGGCTGACAAGCTCAAAGGTTTTTTCGCGACCGGGGTGTCCAGCCGAGGGGTCATTGTGGTATTGTTTGAGGATGTGGAGTTTGATTGGGTCGTACTGTGGCACGTACCACCTACCCCTGTAGACGAGCTTATTTTCAAACTCGCTGCAATCTGCTAGCGATATATCATTCGATTGCTTGACATTATTTCGTATCAGACCTAGAATTTTACCAGGGAATGGGTCGTTTTCATATCCTTTATTAAATAAATTTTGCCATTCTGGAGAATTTTTGGGCGCTGTAAGTACTGACAAAGTTGCAGAGATAGCCAAATGTCTATCCAAATTTTCTCTTTTCAGGACAGTTTGACTTTGGTGGAGCCTTCTTTCATCGTTCTCGGCCGGAAAATCCTGTGATCTTCTAGTAAGTGCATCTGGTTTCCCTCCTTGCCTTCCTGGCCGGTATTTAATAACAAAATTAAAGCGTGAGAGATATTCAGCCCAACGCGCTTGTCTACGATTTAGTTGTTTGGAGCTCATAAAGTATTCTAGATTTTTATGATCCGACATCACTACAATTTGATGAGCGGCACCCTCAAGTTCCGGTCGCCATTCTTCGAACGAACGGATGATTGCCAGAAGTTCTTTGTCATAAATTTCATAGTTACATTCAGCCGGTGAATGTTTTTTCGACAAATAAGCTATTGGACGAAGGATACCTTTATCGTCGCGTTGAGAGAGAACTCCAGCAGAGACATAGTCCGAAGCATCAGTTTCAACTGTAATTTGCCTTTCCGGGTCAAAATGGGCTAATATAGGTGCTGTCGTAAAAGCATTTTTTAGGGCTTCAAATGCACCTTCTGTTTCAGTATTCCAGACAAAGGGGGCGTTTTTACGTGTCAGTTGAGTAAGGGGGAATGCCAATGTTGAAAATCCGTGGACAAAACGTCGATAGAAATTGGCAAAACCTAAGAACGCCTGGACATCTTTAACTGACTTTGGGGCCGCCCATTCTTTTACAGCATCTAATTTACTTGGGTCCATTTTGATCCCATCTGGCTCAATGATCAGGCCCAGGTACGTTGTGCTTTGTGAATGAAACTTGCACTTTTCTGGCTTTAGGAAGATTCCTTTCTGCTGCAGAGCTTTCAACACCTTATGAACATGCTTCACATGTTCGTCCAGAGTATCGCTATAAATTAGTATATCGTCTAGGTATGCCGTACAAAATATGTCTAAATAATCACGTAGACAGTCATTAATGAAATACTGAAAGGTTGCAGGGGCGTTCGTTAGTCCAAAAGGCATGACAGTATACTCGAAATGTCCATATCTTGTACGAAAAGCGGTCTTCCACTCCTCTCCATCGGCCATCCTAATCTGATTGTACCCTTGCCTTAGATCCAGTTTTGTATACCATTTTGCTCTAGAGAGTCGGTCAAGTGTTTCCCGAATAAGTGGTAGTGGATATCTATTTTTAATTGTGAGTTCATTCAGCCCTCGGTAGTCGACACAAAGACGAAGTGTCCCATCGTTTTTTTTTACAAAAAGTACTGGGGCGCCAGCTGGTGAAGAGCTAGCTCGAATGAACCCTTTTCTGAGGTTATCTTGGATATAATTCCTTAAAGCCGTTAATTCCTCCTGAGACATGCCATAGAGAGGTCCGAATGGAGGCTCTTTTCCCTCTTTAATAGGGATTTTGTGGTCATATATACGTCGTGGTGGGAGTTCATTTGCGAGCCTTTCGTCCATCATCCCTCGAAATTCATGATACTGCACTGGTAAGATATTTTTCCAATCTTTAGAAGCTGCTAACTCGTCCACTTTATTAGCTTCTTTAATCTCCGTGCCATGAATAAGAAGCTTATTTTTTTGTTCGCACTGTACAATGATCTTAGAGTCCGAAGATCCAGAAATAGTGTGTGGGGGGATTCCCTTGACTGGGATAGGGACTACAGAGCTATTACATTTTTGCTTGCAATAGTTGGAATTAAAAAGAATAGTGTTGCACTTAAACTGTAATACAGGGTCATGTTGTTGAAGCCATGGGATTCCAAGTACTAGGGGGTACGAGCCTAGCTTGGTAACAAAGAAGGGGGCAGTTTCATTGTGCGAGTCTATTGCGAATGATAAACGACAAACGTGGGTAACCTTACCCGAAGAGATGGGTCTTCCGTCAATTACCTTTAGTGCCCGAGGGGTTTTCAGGGCAACGAAAGGGAAGTTGTGATAGCGAGCGAAATTTTCGTCAATGAAGGCAAAACCCGAGCATCCGGTATCAATAAGTGCGTGAGTTTGAATGGATTTGTTAGCTGTTATTAATGTACAGGCAGCGACCAAATGGTCACCATCTAACTTGTCCTCCTCATGTGACACCGAAAAACTTGATATGGAAAATGCAGACATTGAGCAAAAATTAGAGGGCCCCGGATCAGGGCTATCTTTCGAATCCGGGACTAATGAAAACCCTGCTGTGTTCCATCATTCGTTTGTGACCTTAAATTATCGCTTGGTAATATTGGGTCCAAAAGAGCACCTATCATTGTTGCTTGCGGGTTTCTTGTACGATTCGCAACAGGACAGTTACTGAATACATGACCAGATCCTGCACAGTACATGCATAGGTGATTGTACTTGCGCCATTGCTTTTCAGCTGCTGATGTCTTACGCATTCCATTAACGAACGTGTAACGTTGATCCAAAGGCGGACGCGCAGATGGCTGACTTTGGAGTGCTGAAAGGTCCATGGGAGCAAGGCCTCCTGGTACATGTGAGGAGTGGCCAACAGTAGGGTATGAAGGAAGGCTAATTTGAGTCCGTGAAGATTTCCGTTCGGCTTTTCGGCCGCGGATTCGGTTGTCGGTGTTCATTAGTGCTGTTGCAAATTTTTCCAGGGTATTTGGTCTATCTACCTGATATATCAAGGAGTCTTTTAATTCCTCGGAGATCCCCGCAATAAGTGCATCAATTTTTGCCGATTCGTTGTAGTCCAAGTAAGCAATTACACGTAGGAATTGAGAATAATAACTAGCGAAATCGCCATCTCCTTGATTGAGGGCAATCAGTTCGCGGCGTGCGGTACCTCGTGGGTCCGGGTCTCCAAATGATGCATTAAGGTGGGAGATAAAGGCCTTAACAGAAGAGAAAGGTGACGACTGGTTTGCGTTAACAAGCGGTACCACCTGGTCCAAAGCTCTTCCCTCCAGTCGGCTTATTGAATATATAACTTTGGCCGACTCATTCCGGAATCGGTCATCGTTAACTTCCAATTTCATTCGAAGCTGAGTCAAAAATCCCGGAAGCTCGGCCCGAGTCCCATTGAACTTTTGCGGGTCAGGAAATTTCTCAGATCTGAAATTTGGTACGGGTGAGGCCTGGGTGTTAACTGTAGTCGGAGTTTTTTGTGTGCATTCTGCTCGAGCAATGTTAAGCTCAAGGTTGAGTTTTGTGGACTGTTCCTCCAGCTGATCGATATTCTGGTGGGCCAGACTTAACTGAGCAATGACTCTGTCTCTTTCTTCGTAGGCTAATGTAAGATTGGATTTTACTTCGTCCCGTTCGGAAATAGATTTTTCGAGTCTGGTTGTGGCATGGGATCTTTCATTCCGAAGTCGTTGTATTAAAGCTACTAGCTGGCTATAGAGAGTCGAGGAGTCGTGCTCGAATTGCTGGCGAAATTCAGTAATATTGTTTGGTAATTCCCACGGGGGTCTCTGGGAGGAGATTGGCAAGGACATTGTTGCGTACGGTACGGATAAGGACGCAACGTAATCTCAGGGAGTTGTGTTATCAATGTTCCGTAGGGTACGAGTGGTGGGGTCTTTGGAAGAATGAATAATTCTGTGGTGATGAAATATGGTGAGAACGTGAGTTACAATGTGCAAAGGACAGCGGTCTTCCTAAAGAAGAGATGTATTTATGAGTGTAAGGTATAAGTGTAATCAGAAGACGTTGCGTGAAGAAGAATACTTCTCCACGCCGAGTATTTATATACATAAAATAACCAGATAACCAAATAGCACATTATCTCAATCCCGAACGATCTACTACACAGCACTTTGTAAAACTAGCCTATGTTTCGAGTCCTCCCTCCTTGGTTTAGAAGTTCGTTACACAACTCGTTGTGTTTTAGCCTAGAACTCCACATGAAGTATCATCTTAGGCTTTGCCACAATGATCCATGAAACAAAATGGCCCGGACATGACAATGACAAAAGACTTAGCCCCAGATTCTGATGTACTTGTCTATATAGAAGGTAATAACGGGAAAGTCGGAAAATAGGAAGGACCATTTAAATTAATTGAAATCAACAACAAAACTTGCAAAGTAAATATGCCATCAGGCCCATCCAACTTTAGATCAACTGTTGTCAGACCTTTCTTTTCAATTAACAACAATGACATTCCACCTCATGAAGTGTCAGATGACAACCACACCCCTAGCCCTAGGATAAATACTACACAACAAGAAACCCAAACATCACAAGATGTGAGCGGACTAAGGAGAAACCCAGCTAGAACCCGTCGCCTCCCTGTCCGATTTCCAGAAAACCCAAGCTTAGAAGTTCTTTTTAACAACCCAGCAAGCCCTCCGCAACCAAATTTTACTGCTTCACGTCAGAAAGAGATCAGCGGGCTTCTCGAAAAAGGAGTTTTTAAAAAGATCAACACGGCCGAAATTCCTCCTGGCACAAGAATATTTAAATCTAGGTTTGTGGACGAGATCAAAAACCCTGGTACAGAGAAGGCAATGGAAAAATCACGCCTTGTAGTTCAAGCCTACAATGACCGAGAAAAAGAGATTGTCCTCACACAATCTCCTACCATACGAAGAGTAAGCCAGATAATAATTCTTGTACTTGCGTGATATTACTCAAGCGTATGTTCAATCCAACACATAATTGAACAGAAACTTCTACATACAACCACCAATTGAGCTCGCAAAAAAAGGCACAATCCTCAAAGTTGTCAAGCTCTTGTACGGTGTGCCAGAAGCAGTTAACCATTGGTATAAGACTTATCATCAACACCACACTAGAAATCTTTTGATGAAAACCTTGACGTACAATCCCTGTCTCTTGTGCAGTAACAACTTTGAAGGGGACTTTGGTATTGTTGGTCTCCAAACAGATGACACTCTATTCTTAGCCAATAATTCTTTTGCCACAAAGGAAGAAATAAAGTTAAAACAAGCTAAATTTCTAGCAAAAGAACGTGAAAGACTTAACATTGATAATCCCATCAAATTTAATGGTGGGTATATCCATCGAGAAAAGAATTCTAGGGCTATAACCCTTACCCAAGAGCGGCACTGCAAAAACCTACAAATTATCAGCCCAACGCCAATTGACATCACTGGTTCCAGAGGTCAAGTGAGACACTCAATATCACAATAAGAACAGTTTGTATCACAACAAGCCCGAGGGGCCTACGTTGCCAGCATGTGTCAACCTGAATCATCCTTCGACTTATCCATGGCTGCTCAAGCTACAAATCCTGACAACAAATGTATTGATAAGTTGAATACCAGAATTGAATGGCAAATCAAAATGCCTCCAGAGGTCTTAAGTTTGTAGAACTAGATTTAGAGTCTTTGCAACTTATCATTTTCACCAACTCCTCCTTTGCCAACAATAACAATCTGTCCTCTCAAATAAGTTTTGTAATGGTTCTTGCAGACAAGAACAATAAAGCCAAAATAATTCATTGGTCGTCAACCAAGTGCAAAAGAATCACAAGAAGTGTATTAGTAGCGGAACTTTACGGAATGGCAAACCAATTTGATATTGGTGCATCTATCAAATCAACTCTCGACGAGATACTAGACAATCAAATACCTCTTTTTATGTGTACTGACTCGAAATCCCTGTACGATTGTTTGGTTAAGCTGGGAACAACTCAAGAAAAAAGGCTTATGATAGATCTCATGTGCCTCTGTCAATCCTACAAAAGAAGGGAAATAGCTGAAGTTCGATGGATCAATGGAAGTTCCAATCCTGCAGATGCTGTCACAGTTCCAATATAGAAAGCAAATGGGCATTTGTATGATTGAAAGGTAAAGCTATAATTCATCTATGGAGAAGTAAACTACCTGCAAGTCTCCCGTGCTACTTATACACATCCAGAGGAATCTAAATATAGACTACGTTCACAGTGGCAATAATACTAGCTTAAGGTTTGTTCTGCCACACAGGTAACGCTTCCGATATCCTTGGCACTATCCTTTACGTAGTCCCAGTGGCGATTACGTATCCATTTTAGTTAGCTGAGAATCCTACGAGTGATAGAACATGAAGGTTGCCTTCGATAGCCATCGAAGGCTATAGGAATTATCGGCTCACAAGCCGTCACAATCCCCCCTCCAATCTGTTTTTTTTTTTTTTTTTTCTTTCTGTTGCAATTTTGTATGGGATTCTGCTGGATCAATGTATGTCCCAGCAGTTTCTTTCGAAGGACCGTCATTCTTCTCAATTGAGCCGTATGTAGCCTCAAACTCTTCTAATGCCACCGTATCTTTAATATACTCCAGTGGCTCCCATGTTGGATCAGCCCAACCAGTCCATTTCACAAGAGCTTGCCTATATTCGCCTCTTCCACGGCGAATTGTCCTGGCTCGTATGATGGCTTCTACTTCATACTCGGATTCTTCGAGGTCATCAATTAAAGGAGGATTTTGTGCATCATCACGGACTTGACTTGGAAGTGGGTCGTTGCCTGCTCTTTTGATTAATTCGACGTGAAATTGTTTATGTATGTTACCAGGGACGTTTAACTCCACAGTTAGTGCGTCAGGGACCGCTGTAACCTCGTACTTTGCGTGTTGCCAGGCGAGCTTTTTAGAGAGCTGCGGCGTTTTTATGTGACGTAAATCTAGCCATACTTTATCTCCGACTTCAAATCTTTCAGGTTGTCGACGAATTTTATTCGCATTTTGCTCGTTTCGCTGTTGGGCAGACATCATTGCGGCTTGCGCCAGGTCTTGCGCATCTCTCAATCGTTGTAGGTAATTAATAGCTGCCACTCGACCTGGATGACGAGATTTTTCATCTCTAATTGGTGTCGGTTCCATGAGGGGGTCCAGCTCGTAACCATGTCGCAAAAAGAAAGGACTCATTCCTCCAATCGCAGAATTTGGACGTGAGTTTAGTGCAAGTTGAGCCATTGGAAGGAGGCTCACCCAATTGTCCTGTGCGTAGCATGTGAATACTCGTAAGTATTTATAAATCTCCTGGTTTGCCCGTTCGCTCGCATTTGATTGTGGGTGATAGGAGGTTGTAAGGCGCTGCTTAATGCCAGTGATTTGACAAAATGTTTTCCAGAAATGGCTTGTCCAGTCACTACCCCTGTCGCTTGTCAAGTAGCGTGGGAATCCATAATAACGATAGTAACGGTCAACAAAGATATCTGCACAATTCTCCGAAGTCATTGAATCAGTACCAAAGATAAATATGTCCTTTGAAAGGCGATCCGTAATGACCATTAAATTTGTGTAGCCTTCAGATGGTGGTAAATCTGTCACAAAATCAATCGTTAAATTGCTACCAATTCGTTCGGGAATAGGGAGTGATCGTAGAAAGCCCGCTTTCGATTCGCGCCACACCGTTGTTTGTCCACATACATCGCAATTTCGGATAAACTGTCGAACCGATTCCCTCAACTTGGGCCAGAACCAACGACGTAATATCATGCTGACCATGTTATCTTTTCCTGGATGTCCCGACAATTGGCTATCGTGTATACGTTGCATTATAGCCGTCTTCAAGGGTTCGTAATTAGGCACCCAAATTCTATTTTCCCTCCCTCGAAGAACCCCATCTGCTGCTACACTACACTCTGCTATGTTAGCTGACAGCTTGTAGGCTAGATCGGGTGGAAATCCGCGTTCCCCTATTCGCACCGCATCACGGGCACGTCTCCAATCTGTATCAATTTCAACACCAATCTTCCACAATGCCTGCACCTCATCATCCTCAAATAACCGGGCCAAAGCAGCCTGATCTTGCAGATTATCTTCACCCCCCTCGGGTCCTACAACAGCTGGAAGTACGTCCACACTGGGTAAGAGCTGAATTACGCGTCCCCTTGTCCGATCGTCACTAAATCCAGTAGGTTTGTCTTGATCTCGTCTTGACAAAGCATCCGGTCGCTCACAATCATGTCCTGGTCGCCACTTAAAAATATACCGAAACTGCTGTAAAACATCATTATATCTAACTTGTCGCTGTTGAGGAGACGTTTAGTAGCGAAATATTCCAAGTTCTTGTGGTCGCTGAAGATTGTAAATGGTTTAGCAACTGACATCAGTTCCGGCTTCCATTCTCGCAAACAAGCTACTATTGAATGCATCTCCTTGTCGTGAATTGGATAATTTGCTTCTGCGCTTGTTAACCTCTTCGAAAAATAGGCCACCGGCCTAACCCGTCCTTGATTGTCAGTTTGCGAAAGACAACCACCTATCGCGTATCCCGAACTATCAGCTTCTACAATTGTTTCGCGATCTGGGTCCCACTGAGCTAGAACAGGTTCTGACGCAAAAACTTGCTTTAGCTTTTCAAACGCTTCATTTTCTTCACGTCCCCATTTCCACCCGACATTATTTTTCGTCAAGTTAGTCAAGGGCGCGGCAATATCCGAAAATCCTTCAACAAAGCACCGATAGAAATTAGCAAAGCCAAGAAATGACCTCACACCTTTCACATTTGTTGGCGCATTCCATTCTAAAATAGCCTTGACTTTAGTAGGATCAACAGCCACACCCTCACCAGCCTTCACGATAAACCCTAGGTATTTGACCTGTTTCTGTAGAAATTCACACTTGTCAATGTCGAGAAAGAGTCCAGCCTTTTCAAGTTTTCGAAGTATACTACGAACTGTCTCCCAGTGTCCTTCCTCACTACCGTCTGTGTAAGCCAGGATATCATCAACATAAGCTGTCGCATCTAGATCAAGATGCTCTCGTAGATGTTTGTTAATATATCTTTGAAAAGATGCCGGTGCGTTAATTAGACCAAAGGGCGTAACCAACCATTCGAATAACCCTAGTCGGCAGCGAAATGCTGTCATCCATTCATCCCCTTCACGAACTCTCACACGATGGAAAGCTGATTTTACATCTAGCTTTGTAAAATAACGAGCCTTGGATAACTGTCGTAGGGTTTCTTTAAACAGGGGAAGTGGGTAGCGATCCGGTACTGTAATTGCGTTAAGTCCACGGTAATCCACACAAAATCGTAAACCCCCATTTGGCTTCTTTGCAAAAAGTACTGGTGATGCGGCTGCCGAACTGCTTGGTCTAATCCAACCCTTGGCGAGCAGTTCTGTCAGTGTTTTCCGTAGGACAAGAAGCTCTTCTCTCGACATACTGTACAAAGGCCCCCATGGAGGCTGCAGAGCCTTCCCATTTTCGTGGCGTAGATTTATGGCATGATCTAAGTTGTTCCGCGGGTGTGGCAAGTCGTTTGCTCCTTTATCGTCTGCAAAGAGGTGGGCAAATTCTTTTACTGGGTCCGGTAGGCGTGCTCTAGCTTCCTTTGTCGTTAGGCATGGTTTCGTCCGGAGTGCTTTGTTTATATCCTCTATTGAGGCCTTGCAGACAGGAACAGTTCTGATCATTGATGACAATAACTCTATCGTGGCTACCCTAGGTTCCTTAACACCCAGAAACTTCTGGCGCCAACGTTTTACGCTATAAACAGATGCACCGCATTTCTTGAGCTCTAAACGTTGCTCCTTAGAGTGTATCACTGCATCCTGATCTTCCAACCATTTTTTTCCAAGAATTAGCTGGTGTGTACTGGAAGGAACTACATATAGCCAAAGTTTTTTTGTAACATTTCCGTCAAGATCAATTGAAATGTATGTTATATCCTTCACCATTGGTTTCCCCTTCGAAGAGCTCTCCACAGTCTGAAGAAATTGTGGAGAAATTGACTTTCGAGGTAAACATAGTTTTGTTACTAATGAGTCCTCAATAATCCCGGAACATAGACATCCATTGTCTATCAATGCTTGTACCATGGTTATGTCGTTGATCAGCACATTAACGAGAAATCGTTTTGTGTTCAAATTAAATTCCTGTTCTATATTCGTGGCCGCTCTTGTCGGAGCATCGCTCGATGACGTGAGTGATGATATGGATGCGTAGTCCCTTCTCTTCTCCCTCTCTTCTTCTGATTCCGCTTTATTTTCGAGGATAGTTGTTGGCTTTTTGAACTTAGGATTTATTGCCGGAAGTAGAATACAATCATTAGTACTGCACCCTTGTTGCTCACATCTAAAACATCTGCATTCCATTTTAAGCCTGTCAATTTGGTCTGCTGTTTTCCATAAAGCTCGTAGAGGCCTGCCGTTAGGTCCCAACGTCGCTTTCACCGGACGAGCAACGTCCTTTTCGTGAAAAACTCCTCCCGATGGAAGAAGAGGGCAGACTCTGGCATAGCAGCCTCGTTTTTCACACCTAAAACACCTGTTTTCTTGACGAAGTTCCTCAATTTTTGTTGCTGATTTCCATTGCGCTTTCAAAATTTTTGCTTTTGGAACTTGAAACGATTGCATTTTTCGTGATTTTAAGATTGTGCGCTATATCTCTCGTCGTATCTTTCGTCGTCGTGTCTATCGTCGTATCTCTCGACGCAATATCTCTCCTCGTCGTATCTATCGTCGAATCTATCGTCGAATCTATTGTCGTATCTATCGTCGAATCTATCGTCGTATCTATCGTCGTATCTATCGTCGTATCTATCGTCTTCGTATCTTTCGTAACTGGAGATAGATGAATTATATGTCACAGTTCCAATATAGAAAGCAAATGGGCATTTGTATGATTGAAAGGTAAAGCTATAATTCATCTATGGAGAAGTAAACTACCTGCAAGTCTCCCGTGCTACTTATACACATCCAGAGGAATCTAAATATAGACTACGTTCACAGTGGCAATAATACTAGCTTAAGGTTTGTTCTGCCACACAGGTAACGCTTCCGATATCCTTGGCACTATCCTTTACGTAGTCTCAGTGGCGATTACGTATCCATTTTAGTTAGCTGAGAATCCTACGAGTGATAGAACATGAAGGTTGCCTTCGATAGCCATCGAAGGCTACAGGAATTATCGGCTCACAAGCCGTCACAGATGCAATGACAAAAGAAAAACCTTGCCATGCACTCAAGGAACTTATTGATACAAATTCAATATGTGTCAAACCAAATCAGTGGGTTGAAAGATTAAAGAAAAAGAATCTAGTATAAAGATTGTGACAATTTGTCACAATGCTGATGATGAGGGCAGCCTGAGGCATATAGGCTCGGTTCCCCGCCAATTTTATAATGTCACCCACGTTCTTTGTATATAGTTTGGGGTAGATACCCCGCCTTTCATAGTCTCTTTCTTCTCTCTTTAGCTTAATATTCTAAGGATTAATTGAAGTTCTTTCAAACATCGATCACGTCACAAAGATAGGTCATTGATTATTTTTTTTCATTTTTCATTTTTCATTTCTCATTTTTTTATTTTTTTATTTACTGCCAGTGTGTGAACTGGCTCGCAAATTGTTATGTACAAGGGTTGAGTTGAGACCTTTTCTTATAGGGAATAGCGATTCAGAAAAAGGTACCAATGTATTTATAGTATTTCTCCCAATAGAGAACAGAGATAGGAATGAATTGAGTAACCCCACACAAGCTTGTGAATTGACCATCAGTAGTTTTCCGAAAATTATAACGTCATCTAGGTAAGCGGCACAAAAATCACCCAGATAGTTCCCAAGGATTTTGTTTATCCAACATTGGAAAGCTGCTGGGGCACCTGCCAATCAAAAAGGAGTTACAAGCCATTCATACGCCCCAAAACGAGTTTGGAATGCTGTTTTCCATTCTTTTTTTTTTTTTTTGAATCAGATTGTATTCAGCTATCTAGCTATGACAATTTAATATACAGTTATTTTTACATTGAAGAATCACACCAGTTAACGCCCTAGCTCACTTCTCCATATTACTGTATGTCCATTATTTATGTGCCTATATTATCTCCTTTGTATGCTGACATACACTTGGATGTTTTCAAAAATTCTAGAAGGGCTTCCTTCCCCCTTTTTGTTCTTAATAAAATTTGTAATGAAAGAGGCTTTATGTCAGTAAATGCTAGTTCCCTTTGATTACTGTATCTAGTACAATGAAGAATTAAGTGTTTTGTGGTCTGCTTTTTAGCCTTGCAAAAATTGCAGCTTTGATCTTTGACTTTCCCAATTACATTTAGGTAAGCTCTAGTATTTCCAATCCCAGTTCTTGCCTGGAAAAATGCTGATTCAACCATCCTGCTGTGGTCTTGAAAGTTAAATGGATGTAAAGTAAAGGTGGGTGTATGCATCTGGGCTTGGATTCTGTAAAACTTTCCAAGTCCCCTACACCTTCTACCCTCCTCTTCTCTGAGAACTTCTGCTTGCCAGTCATTATGCCAAGCATTTAAAATGAATTCCTTTGCTTTCATCTTGAGAAAAGAGTGAGATGTGAACCTGTCACTTCTTGAAGCAGTCTTTTTTACTGCCCCTTTTGCAAGTGAGTCAGCAAGCTCATTACCTTCAATTCCCACGTGGGCTGGACACCAGGTTATGCTCAAAGTACAGCTCCTGGCGAGGTTTCGAATTTGTGTGAGAGGTGGTTCGTCTTCCCCTTAATTCTCTGAAGGCTTGCTTGGCTGTCACTAAATATTTGGTATCTTGCATTTAGCAGCATTTTCTTTAGGTACTGGATAGCTCTGTAAATGCAGTAAGTTTCAGTGTCAGTGATTCCAGTGGAGCTTCCCAAATTGAAGGAGTAACTTTTCAACTCTCGCGTAAAAGGTATATAGATAACAAATCCAATGCTGCTCACATTGCACTTGGAGAGCGATCCATCTGTGTAAGCAATAGCTATATCTGGATCTATTTTCTGCATGATTTTCAAATGGTGCTCATGAGCTAAGGTCTTGATCAGGGATGAAACTTTTATGACTAGAGGTGGTGATTCCCATGGTGCCATCCATGCTAAATTTATTTGTTCTAGCTTCTGGCACTTGATGAATAATCTTAGATAGCTCCCAATTCTAGTTAGTTGATTTGTTGGCTTATCCAATTGGTCAAATAATCCGAGGTCTATTTCTGGAAGCGTATTCAACTCATCCTTCAATGGCTGAAACAGCAGTTGCTGTGCAGGGTGTGTATTCTGAAGGCGTAATAGTCGGAGGGCATAGTTAAATGCATGCTTCATCAGTCTGACTTTTGTTGGCAGGATAGCTGCTTCCACTTCTAGAGCCTTGATTAGGCTGTGCTGATAGGCACCTGTTATAAGTATGATTGCTTGGTTTTGAAGCCTCTGACACTTGTTAGTTAGGGTTCCTGAACCTCTTCTTCCCTGCCAGAGTACAGAGCCATAGTCTAGAACTGATGTGACACAAGCTATATACAAATGGCGTAGGGCTTGAAAACGAAGCCCTTTTGTAGATGAGGCAAGTTGCTTCACTCTACTGAGAGCTCCATTGGCTAGCTGGAGTCTCTTGTCTACATGGGCTTTGAAGGATAGCTTCCGGCCAAACCAGAATCCTAACCATCGCATCATCTCACTTGGCTGTAAAGTTACACCATTTTGTAGTATAAGTGTTGATGAGAGTGGCTTCCTATGCTGGGAAAAATGGATGAGCTCAGTCTTATCCATCTCAAAAGTGACTGATAGCTTATTTGCTTTTTCTATTAGGTTATCTGTAGCTGCCTTTAATAATCGAATGTTTTTGTCCACTGATGTTGTTGCCACTGAAATTGAAAGGTCGTCAATGTAAGACAGTTGAAGAAAGTTAAGTGGTGTTTCCAATGGGTACAGATATCTTATGGAGAGCAAGGGAGAGACAGGGCTGCCTTGGGGTGTGCCTGTGACTTGAAATACACTGCTCATCTGTCCATTGAAGCATAGCTGCATTGTTCTTCCTGTCAAGAAAGAATTGACCCATGAAATAAAATTTGTTGGTAGCTGAAGTTTCTGAATTACTTTTATCAATGCTAGTGGCTGGAGTCTATCAAATGCTCCGAGAATATCAAGGAAGACAGTAGATACAACTCTGTTTTTACGATTATTCTAATACACAAAGTTCTGCAATAGCAAGGCTGCATCAGTTGTTGATCTCTGCTTCCGACCTCCCATTTGGCTATCATGTAGTAAGTGACTGGTTGTGTTAGCAAAGTATGAAATCCGGTTGGCATAAATCCGCTCTAGAAGCTTAGATAGACATGGGAGAAGAGAAATCGGCCGGTAGGCTTTTGGCGAGCTGTAGTCTTTCTTATTTCTCTTGGGTATGATTATTCCAAGTGCCTGTTTCCATTGAGCTGGATGTTTACCACCATTAAATAACTGCGAGTAGGCCTGGAAAAAGAACTGTGGTATGGCTGATATGGCAGCCCTGATAATTGTCGAATCAAGCTGGTCCAGTCCTGGAGCTGTTGATTTATTAGGAGCTGCATTTTTCATCTCTTCCATGGTTAAAAGTGGCCAGTCCCAGTTTCTTTCACAATCTGATTCTGATAGTTCTAGAACATCAGTAGTTGAGGTGATAATATCATCATCACTTCTATTGTCTAACTGTGTGATGTCTTATGGAAATAAAGTGTTTGCAAGAGCATCACATTTTTCTTCAAAAGATGAGGCTACTGATACCTGGTTATTGTTGTCTGTGTTTTCCATTCATCTCCTCTGGCAATTCAAAGTTTGTGAAATTCTGAGCAGACGTCCACCTTAGATATCCATTTTGAGCGGACAGTAAGTCTTAGAGTTTCTCTGATCAGTGGTAATGGGTATCTATCACGCTCTGTTATTGCATTCAATGCTCTATAGTCTACACAGAACCTCAAGCCGCCACCTGGTTTCTTTACAAACAGTACCAGGGCACCCCCAGGTGAGCTACTCGCAGGTATCCAATTTTTATCCAATAATTCAGACAGTGTTTTCCGCAAGACAAGGAGTCCTTCTCTAGACATCCCATATAGAGGCCCCCAAGGTAGCTCCTTTTCCCTGCCATGTGCGTCTTTTTGGAGGTTAATTTTAGTATCGAGTCCTAGACGATGGGGGGGAAGAACGTCATTAGAATCAGTGTCATCTTCCAAGAAGAGGTCAGTATGATCTCGAATTTCTGGTGGTAAGTCATTTGTCACCTCTTCGCGAGAGATTCTTGCTTTAGGTTGGAGAGCTTGTGTAATATCATTAGTAGATATAGAACCGATCCAGTATTCTTTATAGTTTCTTAGGATCTTGTCAAATGTAGCTCTGTCAATTAATTCAATTTGATTAATTTGAACATATGCCACTCGATTTTGCACAACAATTGGCGAGCTGTGCTCATACCAGCCACTTTCTCTCACTATAATCCTAGTCTTTCTAGATCCAAATCTTAAACAACGTCTCCTGGAAAGGTAAATTACATTATTCATCTCCGTCCAAGGTTTACCAAGAATAATAGGGTACGCAAGTTTAGGCATCACATAGTTTCATGGATCGTTGTGGCATAGCGTAATATGAAACGTCATGTGGACGGCTAGGCTAAAACACAAACATTAGTTCAATGTACGTTTAAAACTAGCAAGGAAGACTGATAAGAGTAGGCTAGTCTCATTAGGTGATGTGTAGCAGATTGTTTGGCATAGAGGCGGTGTGGTACATGCTATTTGGTAATTTTATGTATATAAATACTCGGTGTGAAGAAGCATTATTCTTCACGCAACGTCTTCTTCAATTACCTTAACAATACATTTGTTTACCCATCTCTTCTCCGGGAAGACCATTTATCTCTTTCCAGCTCTTCATCAGCAAGACCCACGTGTAGCCTCTATCGCTACTATCTACCAATTCGTCTCTTCCTAGAGAAGACCAGTCATCCCTTCGACCCACTCATCACCTTCATCTACCACCTAGATCTCCGTTAGACCACATACGCACCCTGTGGAACACTGTCCTAACCTCGCCCTTGAGACATAGCCCCACAATCTTTCTTGACGTCCATCAATATCAAGTTCTATGTGCGCAATTTTCGAAACATTTGCAACATTTTTTCCGTCGGCTAGCGTTAACAACTTGCCACAAATTTCATGGGTTTTGAGATTATGTTGGCGCACAAGGTTTTCATCAAACACAGAGTAACAGAGACAACTAATATCAATTAGAGATTTTGTATAGAATGATTTATTAACTAAACAATCAACTAAAAATGGAGAACAGTGCATATTTTTTAATGCACTTCTTACAATGCTTTTCTCGGATACGCTCTTGTCAAATACCCTGGGCACGACTTTGCTCAGGGTTCTTCGTTTCCTGAATCGGAGTTGTTTGAAACTGAAACATTTTCAACCCTACCTGAGACCCCTGCAACAGATCTGACACTTTTTCCCGGGTGCTGTGCTGCCCTGAATTTCGCACAGTCTCTTCCTGTGTGTCCTTCCCCCTCGCACCGGGTGCAAACTCTTTATGAATTAACTTCAGATAATCATTTTTTGCACACCATTTGGTGCGGGGATTCTTGCTAGAGTATTGATGGCTTTTTTGATCGGATCTAGGACCTACATTGGCCAGACTTTTACTACTGTTGTCCACAAGTTTAGCTATTGCTGCGAGGAGGGCATTAGTTCTGCCCATTGTTATATCACCCTCCGAGTTGACCCGTGATGTTGGAGGAGCGGCAAAAAGGTTTCCTCCTTTAGGATTTCCTATTTTTGTCTTAGTCTGGGATGAGTTCTTTGTAAAATAGTCATCGAAGCCCTCCAACTCGGCAGCAATCTCTTTCACTTCTGCTATCCAAGAGTTATCATTCTCAGGGGATGGTAACTTAACACCTAAGAGAGCTCTTCGAAGGCGACGGTTTATTGAAGACTTGAGCTGCGTTGTCTGATTGGTTGTAGTGTAGGTCATATTACCTCCACTTTGCGCCATTTTAAGCTCAAAATCCTTCAAAAAATCAAAAAAATATTAATGTTCACCTTGTTCCATCTGTTGTAAAGTCTCATGCCCAGCTTTTTGGGCCTATGGATCTTGAAATTCCTTCCGTAAGTGGTCTATTAAATCTCGCCATTGGAAGTTGTTCTCAGCCTTCCTTTGTTTAAACCAATTCTCTACTCTGGACTTTTTATCATCAGGTAAAGTGTCGATCATATCCATGCAAATTTGTCCCAGAAGCAGGTGGGGTTGCAAATCCATCTCAATCCTTGCTTCTAGTCTATCAACATAGAACCCAAAATTCTCTTGAAGACCATTCCACTTAGGCAGAGTGACATCCCTTCTGGCCTGAGGCGTAACAGGCTGCGTCGTAGTGTGTTAAACGCCTTTCTCCTTAGCAAGATGAATTAGCTTTTGGAGATCTTCTAAGGACAAATCTACGAGTAGTTGCTCATTAGCATTTCCTGTCATGATTGCATCAAGATTTTGGCTCTGAGAATTCGACATGGTAGGCAAATGTGTATTGGGTAATTTTTCGTCAATATCTTTGCAGCTCTGGAAGGAAGTGGTAGCACTAGTTAAACTTGAATTGGAAATAGAATCAGGGACCTCGACTTTCATTAATTTTGACCAATAAATTATGACAGGATCTCTCCGGGCTGCACCCCACAGAAAGATAGTCGAAAAGTGATGGAAGAATATATGTGAACGGTTAAAGCAGACGTTCAGCGCACGTAAACTATACCATAAAATAACTAATATTCTTCTATGGGAGAGGTAACTACACTGGATCGTGCAAGCATAAAGTGCGCCCTGACAATTACCTTACATAAGCACTACAGACAGAGCTTATTCCGTGCGAAAGGCCCAGCCTTTTGCTACATCCGAATTCTACACAATGCTGGGCACGCAGGTCAGCTCAGATAACCAATAGCGGGTAAACCCGTAACAAGAACCCTCTCCTTCGGGAGATGCTGTAGATCGACGAGTCCAGTTCATGGAGTAAATCGTTGTTGTCTCCACGTTGTCAGACGCTAATTCCTGCCGAATTTCTTCATATGAGAGAGGCTCGCAAATTCCGGATGCGTTGTATCCATATTTTGGAACTGGTCCGAGAAGATAGTTCAGTCTTTTTTCCTGTTGCTCTATCTGAGCACTTCCGGTAGTTGGCTGTAGGGCTTGAGCGGCCTGTAGCAGCTCCGGGGCTTGACTTTCCGAGGGGGCTATTAAGGCAATACCAGATGGAATATTCCGGATATCTGTCACAGGTTTACCTGCTACTGGTTGTCTAGGCTGACCTGCGTGCCCATCATTGTGTAGAATTCGGATGTAGCAAAAGGCTGGGCCTTTCGCACGGAATAAGCTCTGTCTGTAGTGCTTATGTAAGGTAATTGTCAGGGCGCACTTTATGCTTGCACGATCCAGTGTAGTTACCTCTCCCATAGAAGAATATTAGTTATTTTATGGTATAGTTTACGTGTGCTGAACGACTGCTTTAACCGTTCACAATATCTTTGATGAGCTCTGGTCGATCTAATAGCCCTCGGAGTCTAGACCAGACCAGAAGTGTGTCTTGGAGACGGAGAGGATAATCAGTTTGGAGGCTAACAATAACCCTAGTGTCTGTCTTCAATGGTTTTGCTCGCTTTATGCCTTTCTTTGTATGAGTTTTTGGTGCACGTGCGGTATCTTGGGCTGGGCTGGTCGGCTAGATTTTGCTACCTTGGCGTACGTTGGCTTTATGGTCATTGTTTCTAGTGATTTTCGGGCCGGTGTGTTCGTTAAATGTGGCTGAGGCTGTGATTGTTGGTTCAGAGGCCCATTTTCAAAGACAGGAAGACCCGCTATAACCCTAGCGGCGCTACGCGTAACAATAGCTCTCAGATCTGCTGCAATTGCAGGCAGAAAACGACGGAGATGCTCGGATCCAGCAATTTGCTAGGCTAGAAGAACGGTTGCCAATTGATTTGTTTTTGTTGCTGCTGATGGGGATATGACAGCTCGAGCGTATGACCTTACAGTTGTTGTAGTGGAAGTTTGGTAGAGAAGCTTAAGCTGTTAGGCTTCTGTTTAATATCAACTAGTGAAGCGAGTTTGGAAGATTGAAGAGTCTGAAAACTATAGTGGAGAGTTATTGATTAAGCCCACTTAGTATCAGAGTGCTACTTAAACTAATTACTTCAGCTAAGCGAGGGACACGATTACTGGCTTATTGTGGATAATTGGGAGGCTGGTCAATGTATGAGTCATCATGAGCCTGGCTAGAGAGGTTATACCTTTCTACGTTCCATGTTAATGATACCCTTTATTACCATACAGCACCAATTTCAACAACAGTCTCTCTAGTGTGGGTGGGAATATTATACTCGTGGGAAGGGGATGCGTGAATTGAGTGAGCCAGCCTCAGTCTTGCCTGGTTTCTGTTGGGCGTCTTTGATGAGGCGCCTATCCCATTTCTCGGGATCTGAGTTTGGAGAAAAGGGGTATGGTCCTGGTCTGAGTGCTCGCTTTCGTCATCAGAGTACGCGGGCATATATTCATCCGCTGAATTGGTGATCATCTCATCTACTTGGGGGCTCGGTAAGTCCTCTTGGATAGCCGCTATTATCGCTTCTTCGTGTATAGTCGGGAAACAGGAGCGCGTTTGGACGCACGTGGGTGACGGCCGCAGCAATGAGCCCGGTGTTTTCTGCCTCCCGGGCGGCATTGGAGGTATGATTTTTATGAGGAGATGATTCTAACTCGTATTCAAATCGTGTGCGAGGCGAAATTTTCAATCTCTCCTCTATTAAACTTGTACATATTGTTACGGTTTGACCGCTATTTGAGCTTGGGCGAATAGCCTAAGCGTAATATCAAGGATGTTTACGATAAGGCTGTATGGGGGGTTAGATGAAGCTGAACGAAACGGCAATACTAATCAGGAGGTTGGAGTGTTAGCACAACTAAGTGATACCTGGCATTGCGTGGCTGGGTAGCAAGTATAATGCCTATGGATAGGTCATCAGTCTATAGACCCACAAAGATCAACTCTTGTAAGTACCTGTAAGTAGTAGCTAGAGTTCTCTTTTCTCCTAATATAGTTTAATAAATCGATTTACTCATCACCAACTCGGTTTCTATCACACATATGAAAGGAACTGTGAAATATCACGTGATAATAGGGAATAGACCTCAATCTATATGTAACCAGTTGAATTATCCGACTCTAAGCATAGAATAGAATAGAATTTATGTCCTTACTGAGTCTATGACTATGAAAGACAGCTAAAACTATCTAAATAGCTTTTAAGTTAATAGTAAATTTGGATACTGATGTGCTTAACATTTGCTAATAGATGACGAGGGTCATACTCCGAACTCTAAGTATATTTTTGATGAGTAATAAGCTAAGTTTCTTCTATTTTCTAGCTCAGACCAAGCTCTTATTACAAGTAATATTGTTGATAAAAAATTAAAAATATTGAATTACAACTAGAAGCAATCTCATTGGCACAATGTGACTCTTCAGTCCCATGCAGAGCTGACAGTTGACTGAATAATACTATAGCTAATGTTAGATTTCTTTCACCACCATTTTCTTTTACCTTCCCACGTCCAAAACGACGCCTCTCCATTTTGCACCGTTTTTCCTTCTTTTTCAGCTGTCATCCAGCCACCTTCGTCGACACCACCACAACCCTTCTCTTTGATAATCCTTAGCATTGACCGTGTACTCTCCTGTGCTGAAATTATACTTGGCATTCTTTCTTCTTGGTTATCTCTGAGAAAAGTCTCTGCCGTTGGTACTTCGATTGGGTGAATCACTAAAACGATTGGAATCTTAAGTCCTTCTCGTAGGGTTTTTTGATGCTTCTCCACTGCTAGATGCTTGAGTCCTTGAATTAATGCAGCTCTACAGGTAGCATAAGCCGCACACCCACCCTGCAAAATCGAGGGATATTTGGCAAGACCAAAATCGCTATCGAGAAATACCAAGGTACGTATTTGAATCAATGCCGTAGAAATGGAGCCGATGAACCGGCCTGGGTTGTAGAAATTTGGCGGTGAAGAGAGACTGAGAAGGTGCTGAGCTGTTACCAGAGGTCCGACAACAATATTATGAAGAAGATAGGTAAAAGCAGAGAAAGTACTAGTGAAAAGATGCACGATTAGCAATGAAGGAAAACCTCTGACTTTCATTCAGTTAATACATATATACACACGTGACGAGTTACTGGACAGGGTCATACAACTCACATCTCAGAGATCTGCTCCAAACAGGTCAGTCGCCCTGGATTGATCACGGCACAATCAATGACTCCTTTCTCTAATACTCGACCCATTCTTCCTAGCTTCCAAACCTCTTCTCGAAATGCTCGAATACTAGACTCGTTGTCCAAATCGCACTCTAGTATGCTCAAGTTTGATCCATTTGGACCTCCCGTCAAGGACCACAATCGACTAGCATCCCCAGTTTCTTGTGGAGGAGCTGTGGCTGATGGTGCTCGAACTGTGGCGATAACAATGTCCCCTCGTAGGAGAAGTTGGGATACAAATTCGATACCAAGACCTCGAGAGGCACCAACTATTAGCCATCTTTGTGGCATAATTAGCTGGTCTAGATCTTAGCTCTTATATATACTTAGCCATTAGATGAGTGAATGGAGATAGTATTGGGAAGTTTCCTGAAGGGGAGACTGAAGAATGAAGTTAGATCTTGGCACTAACGTGTGTAGGTGCGGGTCAAATGGCAGACCCTATATTTCTCCCACGCAATATTATTGTCATCATCATTGCTACCATCATCATCATCATCATCGGCGTTGTATTTATTATAATTTGCCGATGCACTTTCCAGCTGAAACATTTATTTGCCAGTCGTTTCCCAGGGGCATAAAGGCATGTCATCCCATCCGGCACCTTGCAGTAGATCATCCGGCAATACATTCCTGCTTGCCACTACCTTGGAGAAAATTATCATTTACAAATGACTCACAAAACTAAAATAAGCCAAGATACCGACTTGAAAACCGGTGTAAGGCAGCGAATGTGTCCAAAGTTAATGAATATAGCTTTAATTTTGTAGACACTGGGATAGACTTTATATCAATTGATAGAGCAGGTACGTATTTACGACATCTTAGACAGGCAGCCAAAAGCTGTAGTTGTAAGCTTTAATTCCTTCATTCATTTGTTATTTGTTATTTGATTCAAATTCTTTCCGACGTCGAATTCTTTCTTGAGCTTGCTCAACCTTTTTTAACCGCCACTCACAAGTCTCTGCAAAGTCACAACTCTGACACTTGAAAGCGTCGCTAGTAATTACTCCTCGCGCTTCTCGCTTACCTTCCCACCATTGCAAAGTATATTGAACATAGCTTGTCAATTGCTCATCGTTCATTAAAAATGTCTTGCTTCCGATGATATGACCCCCTACCCCCGAGCGGTACTCAGCTTTAAGGGTACGACCCAAAGAACTTACGCCTTCCGGAAAGGTTTTCTGAAACTCAGAAATCATGAGTGCCCATAGCGTAGAGAGGCAATTATGTTGAAGTAATACGGACAGTGAGTCTCTGCGACTACTCGATCCAGTCACATCAAAGTTTACTTCACTATTACCACCGACCTGTGCGAGGAAATTGTCTGAAAAAGTCTTGTTAATATCAAGATTATAGCGAGCAGCTAACACCTCAAAATCAACCAAATTAGTTATAAGGGCAGTGATTAATCGATGGTATAACATAAGTTGGTATTTCGTCGGTAAAAAGCCTATTTGTGATGGTAACCTTTCAGATATCCGTGTTTTCACATCGCACAAGTAGATCTTTTTCTGTTTAACTAAACTTTCAGATCCATTTGTCATTTCCATGCAGGAATTCCCGCCAAGATCTTTATGGGCTTTTGTAGTTGATCTTTCAAGATTTATATCAGGACATTCATAAGACAATTCGTCTATTTGGCCACTAACTAACTGTCCTTCTACAATTCCCCAGATATAAAGTTCTCTTGTAAGTCCTTGTTCGCGAAGAGTATGCAGGCCTTGCACAATGTTCCACAGTCTAATTCCCCATTGATCTTCTTTTGATTGTACCGGTATGTGAATGGTGGTGAATATTTGATCCTCTAGCTTTTTGTGAATTCGGCTGCCACGCTTCATAGCAGGTGTACGTTTTTTTTCTCCGTGTTTTGTCAATATATACCAGTACTGTAGCTCACACCACGCCGGAGAGACTAAATCAGTCACTGTGAGATTCCGGGTACGAGTTCGAAAGAGCTCAAGTGGAGATTGAGTATCTGGGTTTTCTAGGTTAAGTGAAGGTGTATTTGTATGGAGACTGCTCTCATCTTGTGTGGCATACTTTGCTAGATCATTTCATGTCAGTCCTGCTATTTTCAGAGAGCTAGTAGAAGGGTTTGATACGACTCACGGTTGGATCTGTCTGCCGAAAAGATTTTTTGACGGCCGAGTGGCTCTGAAGTCTCTCCCACGGAGTGCGCAAAAGCCTGCAAGGTAGGCGTCTTGGTATCTTCTGCGACGGAATTTGTGGGATGAAGGCTATTTTGTGGATCATGTGATGGCTCTTTTTCATTCTTATCATCAGCGTGTACAAGGAGCGATTCTTCGGCAATCCTTTCTGTCTCCAAGGAAATATCTGAACCATAATCGTCTTCGTCCTCTGACGGCGCAAGTGCGGCATGGAAAACTAGCGATCCCATCCTAGTTACCCATACTAATATTCTTAGGGCCACGCTTTCAGAACGCGAAATAATTTCTTTTTTGGATCTTAACTTAGCTGAAGGTAAGGTTAAACGATTACTACGGAACCATTTTGGATTGCTAGCGCATCAGATCCTGCCTGTTTCACAAACAGAAACGCCCCGGCAGCAAATCGTTGTAACCAATCACCCTTCCCCTTTGATACGACATTTCATGAGCCTAGATAATACATCTCCTCATATACTACCTTCACAGCCTCTACCCAGCAATAACATCTCTTTTCAAGCCAGCAGATGTGGGAAGAAATTTTCATGTAAACATTTTTGCCCAATTAATGTAATTAAATCTCATCAATAGAGTAAATATACAAAGAGTGTCTCGCTGATAGCTTTTCGAATAGACTTATTTTGTCGCTCATCTTATTGAGGTGGCGGGTATTCGAATCCCATTCAATCAAGTTATTAATGGTAGTTACATGGTACCTGGATTCCCCCCCTCAAAATTAAATCTCAAAGATCGTGTATGGGCAGTAGACAATATGCGGAAATTAAGGGAAGTAAAGTTCAACGAGTGTCTTATTAGACTGATCTACGAATAAGCAACCTCCAACGAGATCGCCCTCCATTAACGTGCAACTACAGCGATACCAGGCTTAACGATATTTACACTTCTCTGGCGATTATCACGCCCAACGAGAAATTGTTTACTCCAGAAGCCCATATCTATCCCGCTTAGTCCTTCGGGTCTCCAACTCCGCAAGTTTATGCATACCATGTCGATCATTCCTCTGCTATAAAAAATTTTAAATACTGAGTGGGAGACACCATCAAGTTTTTAACGTACATGCCTCATAATTCCGACCAATCAATGCCTGCGCAAGGTTCCGACAACTCCTAAAAATGTGGCAGTTAGTGATGAGCCCGTGAGATTCAATTTTTACCAAGACTTTCTTACATCGGCGGCTACGTCCCGCTGCAGAAAACGCGGAGTAATTAGTGAAGTGTAATAGAAACTCTTCAAAGTCTTATTGCTCTCAGCTCCTTTGCTTATTCATCAGTTTAATTTATTCCAAGGTACAAATACCTTGATCAAAATGGCGACGTGCGGTGCAGATATCACGACAATAACTTTGAAGCAAGACATCATATCGATTGAAGTACGGGTGTAAAAGCGTTGTCTTTCCCACAAGATCCGCGCCCATCAAATATACCAATGTTCGTGGTGCCATTAGCTGTTGGAGGAATGCCTTATCGGTGAGGAAGTGCAAGTTCCATGCACTAACCACTGCAAGCATGCGATGCATCTTGGCTCCAGCAAAGGCTGACGTGTGGCGCTGACCTTTAGTAGCATGACCATTGCATGACTACACTCAAGAGTATTAATTCCATCTGGCATTACCATCAACTACCCTGAGAGGCACAGCGTGCCGCTGGACAATGTCGGGTTACATGTAACTAATGTTCCGCAAATGAGTTGCCCGAATCTTTTGGGCGTCTCTTCGCGTGGGATCCTAGTCATTATTCGTGCCTGATGTAGCAGAGATAAGTACCTCATCCCGCATTGACAGCCACATGCAGGCTGTGGTAAAGGCCTTTGTCAAAAAAAGTACTCAATTATATCACCATCGCAGAATTACGACTTATGTACGGAGCTATATGTCGCTATACCCTACTAAAGGTTTGGGGTTATTTCAGGGAGTCAACGTATTCCTACTATGTGAACGTGTTAAGCATAAGTATGATTGGATTGTCTATTTTTGAGATCACTCTATACTACACGGAAGTGAAAGCTCAACGTACTTATACGTATTCCACTGAACGTCAGCTAAACCCTGTGATTGCTGCATAATGGGTAGCGTGGGGATGAAAGTTTAACTATTCGTATGGATATTGTTTATAGATTCAGGATGCTTTAGGGCACATCAGAGCACTTGCAAACAAATGACATAAATTAGGAGCTTCGCAATGGCACAAAATTAGCCTTAATCAAATCAAGTGGAACAGTGTCTCCATTATAATAGAGCTTGATTGGGCTTTAACTTGACAAGAGTGGCGCCACTGACTAACTTATCTTAGCCCTGTCACTCCAATACCAGACTTAGCACTTTTTCTAAGACGATAATGACCAAAAAGTGGAAGCAAAGAATACCACGACAGATGATAAACATTTCAATGTACTTATTGTAGATAGTGAATGGATGTACTTGATTACTAAACTGAGTATTTGAGTTGATTTAGCTACTGAGACAGACTTTTGACGTATATTTTTTGTATACTTTCCGGCTTTTGCTGAGCATTATGGCTATTCGTTAAACCCCGTTGAAGCACTAAAGTCTGTAATAGAACAGTAACTTGACTGGGAGGACAGCATAGCTGTTGGTAATCGAGATATACCTTGTGCTGAAATTCATAACTAGAACCATTTGCCAGTGACAGTGCTCATGATCATGTTCTTCTTTTGTTTTTTTACAAATTTTCCAACATCGTCTGCCCAGCCCTGGCTATTTTCTTGCACTTTATCCATAGTGTTTTCGACAATATTTAGTTTTTCCGTGCGTTCATTTATTTGACGAGACATGTAATCACCCCAGCTCTCTGAGTTTTGGCTTTCGGGGCCGGCCGATGTATCAGTGCTCCGTATCTTGGTATCTGCCGTAGGTGATACAATTGATGACTGTTTAGAAGGTAGGCGATCAGGTCCCCCGATTAACTGATCAAGATCTGTTTGAGAGACGAATTGTGATCCCGTAATCCATTCGAGATTTGAGATAGTTGGGCGTGGAGGAATCACGATTTTTGAATTATAAATTTTGTGGTTATTGCTAGTTGTAGAGTGATTGGTTTTCCAAATATTTAAGATGGAAATTTCAGATGGACCGGTCCAGCCATATACTCGGCCTGAACTGCCAATTTTGGCAGACGAAAGGAGTGAGGCTTCTAGCTCAGAAATTTTAGCGGAGTTTACCTCTTTCAAGCCCGGAAGAGAGAAGGCTCGTAAACTAGCATCGCCAAAGATGCAGGTAAGGATAAATCTTTGATTTTCAAAAGCCACTATTTGAGCTGCCTCACAAAAGTGACTGTCTAAAGTTTTACTTGCACCTTTAGAAGTTGTCGGTCTAAATATACGGATTTCAGTTTGCGAAACTAGTCGAAAGCATTAGATATTTAACAGAAAGATTATTTGAAGTCCTACCAGCTACAATTACAGCATCAGTTTGTTGTCCTAGTCGTAAAGCTCTGACTGTATCTGCAGTTGCTTTTGCAAGCTGTCCTGAATTGGATATGATTGGAATAATAGAGATTATCTTGTCAGACAGTGATGATACACCGACGAACTCTGCAGTGTAAGGTGTTCCAGAGCCAGGTAATATCTTGAACGTAAGGATTTTTCCGAGATAAGTGCCTACAAAGCAACATATACTTGAGTAATTATCTCCGTCAAGGTTCATAACACTAAATTCGATGACCACTGGCCAGTCTTCTAGACTATTCGATTGTCCTTTTTTTAGCTTCGAAAGAGCACTTGGTTTATGTGGACTAATAATTTGACTTATAGATGAATTGTAAATGACGGTAGGACCTCGAAGATCTATGATTAAGATTCTACCACATTCGGAGCCAGCACCTACAAAACCCACGTTTGATATTTTTACAATAGTGATGGGTTTCTGTGACATTTTGAAAAGAATATTTGGCATTAACCCTTCTTTTAGTAATGGCTCAGAGCGGGTGGATATATCAATTAGTTCACCAATCTTCATTTCCACGAATTCTGAAAATTCTCTTCCAAATATCTTATTCTTTCCCCATTGATGCAAAATAACTTCGCCTGTATCTGTACCTGTTGCTAGCTCTCCTGTGGTTTCCCCCAAACTCAGGGAAGTTATCTTGATTTCATCAGACCTTCCAAGGACTCGAGATATATCAACTTGTAGCATAGTGCTATTTTCAGGGTGATCGTGGTATTCTGCGTCCCATATCTTTACAGTTCCATCACCATACGATGCTAGAATTACTTCACGGTCTTCAAACTTTTTCAGTGGCGTCTTGCTTTGATCAATTTCTTTTGGGAAAATAGGTTCTGTCTCACGCTTTTCGATCATACTGAGCCACCGCGATCTATCGATAGAGGAAATATCTAATAAATCGATGAAAGGGTGCACAAATGAGATCGAGGGGTGTAGTATGTTTGTAGGCGGAATAGGAATCCCAGTAGGAAAGCTAAGTGTTAGAAGTTCACCCGAAGTTAAAAGAGCTAACAGGGCTAGGGGGTTTTGTGAACCTGCATAATGAGGAGAAGAGCTAGGAATCAGACAATAGTCAATAACGTCAGCTCTTGTAGGCGTAGGTAATTGCACTTCTCTTTTTCCTTCAAAAAAGTCAGATAGTATCTGCCATGTTGATGTTGCATAGACCGGAGTTGTGCCGAACTCAATGATAGTGAGTCCATTTCTAAGATTTCCACGGAGTAGACCTCCGGAAATGAGTAGCATAGTATCTTCTGGATTATCTTTACAACACCATGATATCTTGACAAAATGTTCTTCTGGTAGATTAGGGGGTTCATGCCGTTTTTCTACAGAGGTTTTGAAGGTTGGATCGGAAAGCTTTTTTTCCCTGATTAAACGGCCATCTTTCGGGTCCCAAAACCTTATGCTGGAATCTCCATATGCTGTTCCGATGAAGGTACCTGTTGGATGCCAAAAGACGTGGGTTAGACTTATCGTCCCACCTGTGCTCGAACTCAAGCGATCTGCTTGATTTTTTGGTAGAATGTTCCCAAAATATTTAATCGCCTCATTTTGTTTAAATGAATACAATACGGCACCCTCAGAATATCCAATAAGTAACTGATCAATATTTCTAGGATGTAGTTGCATGGAAACTATAGGCGTCTTTAATAACCTTTTCGTTTTTTCCTGCCAGAAATTTGGTAGCTGGAGCGGAGCTAATTTTTTTTGATCCAGGTCGTAAGCCAAGACCTTACCAGTTTGTAAACCAATGAAAACCCAGTCGAGTGTAGGATCCGTGATTATCGTAGTTACAATTCCAGGCAGGATAACACTTGCCACAATTTTTTTGGTGATAAGACTCCAGACAGTGAGTCTATTTTTAGAGTCAATGCTTACGAGTCTCTCAGCACATAACTGTAGATTTTTCACAGAGGTTCGATGAGGAAAGTTAAGAACAACCTGTGCTCCTTCTCGAGTGAATAAATAGATCTGACCACTACCAAATTTTGACTCTTTTGTTCCTAAAACAAGTATAGACTGGACAGGGTCGTATGCGAGACAACTATATTGAAAGTCAGTTCTGGAGGTTAATCCTTGTGGTTGCGGACAGACCAAATTTGTGAGTTAATTCCAAAGTGCGACTGGATGGCAGGCGCAAAGTTTTCTGCGATGATTCCGGCAGATAAGTCATTTTGAACTCCTGTCTTCTTGGAACGAAGGAATGATGCCATATTTTCTTACTTTTCTGGTAGATGATAGTGAGCTAATGAAAAAGGACTGTTGCCTCATCCTTCGAAATGATTCATTCATGTCAGCACGTGATGAATGCCAGGGCGGTTTGGTCTAATAAAACAAATGACTTTGCATGTTTTTTCGAGCATGTAATCAGCTTTAGGTTCCTTGATTGATAGCACACCGCAAAACCTTTAATGTGCTTATATTTACATCATCCTGAAGTCTTCTTCGCACAAGGCTATATTTTAGAGCGGTGTCGTAGGTTGTATGACGCATATTTGATGTGTAATATCGCAGAGTACTGTAATATGACTTGTTGTGTGACCAGCAACTGGAAATCTGAATGTCTAGCCTTGCGTGTAAGAGACTGGTGCCAAAAAATTAGAGAAAAGGGTCCTTAAAATTCTGAAGGTTCGGGATCGCCTCTATCTGACAGAATTCCAATGATATGAAGGTAGGTAATCCCTGCAATGCAGGGTAATTGAACTAGTATCGTTACTACTTTGAGGCCTGAGGCCCACAAACTAGTCATTATCATCGTTAAAGGTGTCCTGGCGATGTGTAGAAAAAAAATAAAGCGGAAAGAATTGAGTCGATTACTTTTTCAAGCGACAGCACCTTCACTATGCCCAAAAAACCACATTTCGGTCGTGGACGGAGAAACCACAAAGAATTAAAGAGGAAGAGAGACGATAGCAGAGACAGTATCCCAGATGCCAATAAAAGAAAGCGAGACAACGAAGGGAACGAGATGGCCGCAGATTACATCGGGATTGGGATCGAGAACGAAGAAGAACAATTAGAGATTGAAAGACCTTTTTATGGTATGCTAGAGGAAGAAGAACAAGAATATTTTCGACGAGCAGACGAATTACTTGAGAGCAATAATTTTCCTGACGAAGAGCAACGTTCTCTCTTTCTAGCAAACGTATATCGAGAAGCGGAAAACAAGGAGTTAAAGATAGCCTGTAGTCAATCCTGCTCACGGCTTATGGAAAGACTTATAATTTTAAGTACAATTGAACAAAAGAAAAGATTATTTATAAAGTTTGCCGGTAATTTTTCTCATCTTATCAGACATCGATTCGCCAGTCATTGCTGTGAAATGCTATTCAAACAATCAGCATCCGCTGTCTCAGAAGAGCTTATTGCAATTTCTAAATCCAAAGATAATATAGATGAAGAAGAACTTCCAAGCATGGAGACGTTGCTACTGCAAACACTAGATGAGCTCGAGGGAAATATAATATCACTTATTACTGATAGATTTGCGTCCCACACTCTCAGGGTCCTTCTTATTATTCTTGATGGTCGCCCACTTATTGAAACATCTACGAAGTCCTTGGTTCAGAGTAAACGAAAAGAAAAAGTTGATGTTTCTCATTTTAGCGGTATACCTAGTTCTCAGTTACAATCAAAACGCTCGGTTCCGTCCTCATTCACATATTCAGTAGAAAAGATAGTTCTTGATGTTATTGCCAATCTGGATACATCCTTTGTTCGTGTGTTAGCTACGCATCCTACAGGAAATCCAACACTACAGCTCCTTCTTGAACTCGAACTTACAAACCCAAATCTTAAGAAGCGACTAAAGACAAATGAAAAAACGATAATGTCTTTCCTACTACCTGACTCCCTGCAGGAGAAGGATAGTGAATCATCTATACTTGTCAATGGTCTTCTTTACGACCCCATTGGTTCACGTCTCCTTGAAACTGTTTGCTCGTTTGCTCCAGGAAATTTATTTAAAAAAATATATAATTTATTCTTTAAACAGCGGATAGCAGCAATTTTACGAAACGAGATATCTTCTTACATTGCTATCCGCGTTCTTTCACGTATAGGCAAGCAAGACCTCGAAGATGCTGTGGAGGCCACTATACCACAAATTCCAGGGCTCTTGGAAAGGAATAGGACAGCTGCCGTCAGGGCACTAGTGGAATGTTGTCACGCCCGAGGAGTAGATACTAGAGTCTTGATCAATACCATCTCAACAGCTTATGGTGACCATCCTGAGACTTTGCTGCTAAAAATGACCTGTATGGAAACTACTACCCTTCTTTCATTAACGGCGCCAGACGGTAATGATGAAAGTAAAGCTCAAAACAATATCCAGCCAAAATTATCATCAGCTCAGCTACATGGTTCTCTTCTTGCACAATCGCTCCTTGCATGTCCAGGTCCGCCAAGTGAGCTCATACAAAACTCGTTGCTATCTCTTCCGCCACAAATCCTATTAGCTCTGTCATTACTAACAACTACGAGTCATATAATCCAATCTGCGCTTTCTCCATCTCTACCCGTGTCATTTCGACGGAAACTAATCAACTCTCTTCTCTTCTCAACACATATTCCTAATGAAGAGCAAGCTCCCATCATCTCTCTATCGCTTTCATCAGTCGGATCGCACGTAGTAGATGCTTTGCTTGTTTCCACTGCCCCCCCATCTGATACTGCTAAGAGAAGCGCAACGCCATTATTCTCTTACGCCGAACGTATATCTTCGATTCTCATCACACGAGAAAACACTCTGCGCAACTCTTATTCTGGACGCATCGTCTGGCGTAACTGGTCTTTAGACATTTACAAGCGTGCACGAAGCGACTGGGTCAAGAAAATAAAAAGCATAACGCTACCTGAGTCTAAAGATCCTCCAATTGGTCTGACAACGATGCCAAGAAAAGGTGCCGACATAATAGAAGATAGACCTATAAATTTAAAAACTAAGGCGAAGAGCTTTGGAATTAGTGGGTCCAACGGGGAATTTTTAGGCGAAAAGTCAGCGATTGAAAGAGCTAGAGAAAAGTTTGCTATCTCCAAGCTAGCCAACGATAGGTATTCTCAAGGTGTAGTCGCTAAACATAATCTATAACAATCGTGTTATTCCCTTATTGAGATTAATTTAGTCTGTGTGATATCCTGCAGATTCCATTTTCTAACTGCCAAATCGCATCTCATAATCTTTTCCTTGATTAATCGTCGTATAATCCCAACTAATGTTGAATTGGCCAAGCTCCATCTCTCTACCTTCATCTACCTCAGAGTACTTCTATTCAAAATTTGAAAGACTTCGCTGACTTTCGAAATAAAAGAGACGCATGTTCCATGGAGTATTGTGGTGTAGAGTGATCAGTAGCGGCACTATGGAAGATCTGATTATCTCAGTATACCCTTCTTGGCTCACCCAGAAGATGGATAGGACTCTGGCCATGAATTGAATAATGAGCTCTGGCATGCAGGAATGCAGCTATGTAGGTTGGCTGTCTTATATTATTAATAACGTATTGTGAATGCAACTAACCAGCCACGATTGTCGCCGGACCAATTGATGTTCGTTTACAGCAGAGCAATTCCAGAATAAAATAAAATAATTAATAAAATCTTGCTTGACACATGGGAAGTTTGAATTAATGACGCCGACAAATTCCTCATCTGCCAGTGGTGCTGATGTAACCGCTCATTTTGCTCTGCATATCTGTGATAGCAAAGAAGAATCGCATCAGAATCGGGGTCGAAAGGAAACATAGACACACAGATAATCGGCGACTTCTTATCAATTTCGGTCTTGTCATTCTCACGAGAGTCCTTTCCTTAATTTTACTACATAACCTCACCTCAACGATCTAAAAGGGCATTTTGTGACGGGCTAGGATTTTTGGCCAATGCACGAAAGCAATGCCACAATTAAATATTTATATTTTCTATGAGGAATTTAGGAGCGGGAAGCTACGGCGCTGTATAATTAAATTGCCTGTTCCAGATCCCCTGGCCCTTTACACGCGATCTGATAATATTCCCGTATAGTGGGTAGATTTACAAACTCGCTTGCAGGCCACGGGGACTTTGCTGAATACCACCGCCGCTTTAACCACTCGGACGCTCTTCCGACCTGCGCTTAAAGCCAGGAAAAGTCCCCTGATCACTTCTTTTTCGGGCTTGCTCAAAGCCGAGCCCGCCTCCATGGCGAACCTAAACATCTAACGCCGGGAAATCTCTGGATTCCAGGCTCTCCTGAAGGGGAAATTGCCTTTAGCAAATGGCTTCATGATACAAGCTTCTTCGAAGAAATTCAATGTCGACATTAACATGTAGTCTATTCGACTAATACCTTCAGGTCATTACTAGGTAATTGGCGTAGGTGGTAAATAATTTCCCGAAGACAGCTATATATCTTCTGCAACTTTCTGAAAATCAAAAGTCTCAGTGGAACAGCACTTTTGACCTCCCTTTACAGTATGGGGCGCACGGCCAGAGGAGGCTTAGCCCAAGAAGTACATGTCGGGCTTGGTAAAAAGCGCTGGCACGTCGGGTAATTTATATAGACTGATCTGGCCAACACGAGACCTCTTTGTTATGTTGTGAGCTAGCACGATGTTTAATAAAAATAAACAAAAACAATCTCGCTTGCTCCCACCAGATAAGGTTTGGCCTTAAAGTCTCAATTATCCTAGCGATATCTAACCGGGCCTAGCCCGTAACACATTATTCCAGTTGTAAACTGGAGTTTGCCTCATTTATTACCGACAGTCACCCACTACCAATTTATGACACTATGAATACCCGCAAGGAAGAATTTAAGCCATAATATACAAATTTGGGGTCATAGTTTATGTGGGAATACTGCTCTAATGGGATTAAACATCTTGAGAAAGGACAGGTGACCAAGGCGCGGATAGAGATAAGTAAGAGACCTCTTGTGGAAATCTAGTTAGTCGACCTGTCCTTCTCTCTTCATAGATTACAAACATATTGAGTTAAGTTACGAGGAATGATAACGCATTAGTTGATATGATTGTGTTAGAAGAGAGCCGGAAATTTATTTCACGTAATTTCCAAGCTATGTTATTTCTACATAGAGATTTATTTATTTTTGTGTCTACCTGGCACTAGTTATAACTAAAGCCCCAGCCCTGAGGGGGCATAATGACTGCTATGCAATACAAGATATAATGTGCAGTGGCAGAGGCCATGAAAATAAATTTAGAAACTGCGAGCGCTATGCAGCGTATTAATCACTTTACTAAATCGCACGTTGCGGATAGGGCAAATTTCAGATAGAAACTTAGCCTTCTCCAGTATAGAGACGAACCGCTCAGCATCACGGGAGGTGCCCAAAAGAAAATTGAGAGACTCCGGACTTCGCCGGAGACCGGCAGAGGCCAGCCTCTATCGAACGAGAGGACAAAAAACTAAGTAGGTGATTGACTTCTCTCCCCCGCAAGGACGAGTAATGAGGGCATCTTCATGTTGGAACCTTTCGTGATGAGCACGAAAGTCACCGTGTCCAGTCCGGCATTGAATTAAATACCCAAGAGAGCGGCGAGGAAGGCGAAGCTCCTCGGTGGGCCTCTTGGGAAATGGCATTCCCAACTCACAATAGGTAGAGGGAGCATAAAACTGCCACCATTCGGTGGTCAGCTCCTGGTAACATTTCTATCTTCATATCGACCCGTACAAACATACCGTATAGTAGTAACTCATAATGAGACTCAAAATACGATGGATATCAGAGATTGATGGTGTTTATGGACAGGGATATGACACGTGTATATATACATCGCGCACTTGACTCCTCTATAATGTGATGATGCTTCCGACTACATTCAAAATGTGTTGGAAATTCAGACTCTATGTGTCTGAAGTTTCCCATGATTGGAACAACTAAGATTCTCACACATGACTCACGACCTAGATGATTGATATCTCCCTTACTGAGCATGTTTGATGCTTGAGACTCGACTAGTGCATGGTATGGTCTGATACACGTGTAGGCTTTCATACACCGACCCTGACCCCATACTCATGTTGTATACTGTCGTGCGTTTCATTGTCATTGTTAGAGTATGGAACGAGTGATGGATGGTATCTAGTCTGGATTTGGTCTATCAAGATTACATGTATATAAGCTGTCTAGGAATCACTAAGACAGACAATCTAATCAATTCAATTTATTTAAACCATCTTTTTATTTCTCCACAGTTTATCACATATTCTCCCGATTCATATCATTATTATTCTATTCATAAAATCGCGCCCATATTCTTTGAGCCGCCTTACTCATCGAACCCATACCGGTTTTCCAACAAAATGCCCATACCTACTCTGGGCTAATCACCCCGCTCTATATTGGTCCTATCTACTAATTAATGTCTCTTCGCCCTTTTGTCTTAAATGACAGGTCATGATATTCTTCGTCTTGCTGGTCATCATCAAGCTCAGTGCTATGGACGGATTAAATCTTGAACAGCTCCCATATGAGAAGTTAGAATAATTGGGACTTTCAAGTAGGCCACGTTATTGACACACACCTGACTACAAAAGCTGTACTTAGTTTTACTTCGGTAGTTGCTTAAATCAATGCGCTCTACAACCTCAATGACTGAGGGTTCATTATTTCCTTAATAAAAACCATATATAGAGCCGACAAAGACAAATTCTCCACCTTCCAGTGGTGCCGGTCTAATCGCTCAGTTTTCTCTGTATAACTGAGATAGCCATGAAGAATCGCATCCGAATCGAAGTCAAAAGCAACCTCAGGCAAATCTAAAATCTGCGACTTCTCATCCACGTCGGTCTTGTTATTCTCACGGGAGTCCTCAACCTCTTTCCAACCACGCCTCATCTCGCCTCAACGACTAATAAAGAAGTTGCTCCAATTGCAAACAGGAGCTTGCCCCATTAATTACCGGCCATCACTCACTACAAATTTACGACTCTACTTATACCCACGAGGAGGTAATTAAATCAAAACATACAAAGCTCGGGCCATGATTTATGAGGGACTGATGCTCTAATGGAATTATACATCTAGAGAAACTACAGGCGGCTGAGATATGTAGTGAGAGGGGGACCAGGTCTCTGAAAACCATGCTGGGACTAACATTCTCGAGGAGTTTTGAACTTTGGAACGTTCGTGGGCGCCAAGGCTGAAGTTTCGGCTGAAGTTTCGGCTGATTAGCCAGGAGGTCTTCTTTTGTCGATGAGTCAACGGCATTTCCCAAGGCCCTGGACGGTACAATAGAAGTTGGGCTAAGCTAAAACACAGCAATCACGCTCTGTCAAGTCGTTTCTGACATTTCAGCACGACCTTCGGGAAGGAGTTGGAAGGAGGCTAGAAAGGCAGAGGGTGAATTTCCCGAGGTACACACAAGTCTGCAGCGCCCAGCTGGCCGGCCTCTTCGAACGCTTCAGAAGGGGCACTATGTCTTCGGATTTAGTCCTCATGTCGGTATTATGAGAGCTCCGTACCCAGTGGCTAATGCGATTTTTCCCGGTTGCCATACACCCGCAAATGGCCATCGTTTTGTTGGCTGGAGAGGGGAGATAATGAAGAGCGAAGGGCTCCTCTAAGTGTATGACCTAATGAGGGATTGTCGGGGGTGATACTGTTTGAGGAGAGCTGTGTGGGAGGTATGGGAAAGGATATACTACTGGCATAGGTATCTTTGGCCCGAAGGCAGAAAGGATCTGCATGTCCTACATAGCCATAGACTCAGACAGGATAATAAAATGAATCAAAAAAAATAAACAGGTCGCCCATTACTCATCAACATAATGAGTCAAAATTCCTGAGGTAAGACGCAGACAATCATTTAGTCTTGGCTAAGACTTGCTCTCCCAAGCAAGCTCCTGTAACAGGACATTGCAGCGGCGAAAAATGGGCCTCAATAGGTCGAAGAAGCCTCGCTAAGGACAAGCACGAAAACATCATCGACTTGACTGAAAAAGCGAAGAAAAACCCTACTACTACTAAGCCTAACCCTCAGACAGGTAGGGCAGGCAAAGCACAGGTGGCTACGAAGATCGAACGCCTATCTCTGCGAATTCCACGCAATCATGAGTGGCGAAATCTGACGCCACCTGTAATAAGAGATGCCGTAGTTCGGGAGGTTTGCAGATCGCCAACTTCAATTAACCACATTTTACCTGTGGCTTGCGGCTTGCAGCTTTGGGCTTTGCTTTGGTAGCTAAAGACGAGCCAGCACGACAGCACCTGATATCGTCATCGGCTCATCTTCCATCCGATCTCAAATTAGAAGCGCCAAAGAATTGGGTCAAATAGATGCTGCCCAATATTCCTATGCATTTCGTATCCTTAGATGGGCGTATAGCAGTATCAGAGAAAGAAATAATCTGTGAGATAGAACGTGTTACTGGTTCAATAGCCAAATCAGTCTGCCACGAGGGCAAGACCAAACTCGCAGCACCCTACCGCATATTGGTAGCTTACTTTGTTAGCAAAAACGCTCCCAGCTACGGCTTCAGACTGTTTGACAACTCGGGAATGGCATGTCCAAAAAGCAGCGGGGACCTTCAGTGATATGCATGCGCTGCCAACGACACCACTGAACAGGTAGGTGCTACCGTGCTCCAGTATGCCGTAAGTGAGGATCCACCATGCACCTAGAGAGGGATTTCCAGGCAACAACAAGGTGTCAGAAGTGTGGCGGCCCCCACAGTTCAGACAGCCGTAACTGTCTAACGCTCCAAGGCGGGGTGGCGTTCCCTAAAAGTTGCAACTGCAAACTATCCGGAATGCAGGTCAGAGGAAATTTGAGGCGGTAAAGCGAGCAAAAGCTGCAGTTGAAAAGGCGAGAGCTTCATCTATAACGCCAAGTCAGTCCTTGTCGGCTCCAAAAGCAGCTGCATCAGTCGTACCGACAGAAGCCACCCCCCGCTTATGAAGGGCGTCCCTAGGGACCGAGTATCTTCTCTATCTAATCTCAGGCTTATGTCAATTTTCATGGATCATTGGGGCATAGCGTAATATGAAACGTCATGCGTAAGGCTAGGTTAAGACACAAAGAGTCGTTCAATGCACTTCTAAAATGAGCAAGGAAGACTGATAAGATTAGGCTAGTTTCATAAGGTGATCTGTAGTAGATTGTTTGGCATAGAGGCTCTGTGCTATGCGCTATTTGGTAACTATATGTATATAACTACTTGGTGTGAAGAAGCTTTATTCTTCACGCAACGTCTTCTTTACTTACCCTTTACAATACATTTGTTTACCCATCTCTTCTTCGGGAATACCGTGTATCAATTGCTCAGTCTTCATCAGCAAGACCCACGTGCAACATCTACTTCAACTAGTTGCCCATCCATCTCTTCCTATAGAAGACCTGTTAGGCTCTTCGAGTCAATTGAATAAATGTAAAATGTAAAAAGTGTCTATTGATTCCTGACTGTCCTTCTTCTGTCTATTACTATCTAGATTATGTATGTTCAGAATATGGCAATACTCGATCTGTCCCCTACTTGTCCCCATGAACTAAGTTTCTCATGGTTAAGAACGAAACATCTTGTGATAGAAACCGAGTTGGTGATGAAAAAATCGATTTAATAAACTCTATGAAGAAGAGAAATCTAACTACAGCTACAAGGTACTTATAACATTCAGCCCACTCTATGAGTCTCTTTGCTTATACCTTTTCCTTAGGTCGAATAGTTACCGCACGGCTACGCATTGCCCATATCCACTGTGCTATGACATTGCTTTGATACCAACGGTCTTATCATTAAAGTCCTCAACAATGCGCTTAGGTATCCACCTAAGCTTACACAACGGGTAAACCGTAACATTACCCCCCAATTTATCCTTTTCTACCTCCCTTTCTTACGGCCGGCCCATTATTTATTTCTGCTGAGCCCCATTGCTTTTCCCACACATCGAGTGCTTCGGCATCTTGCAAATTTACGAGCGATGTCCATTCTGGTTGTGCTATTCCAGTCCACTTGACTAAGGCTTCTCTGTCGCCCTTCCTTGTTCTACACCTAAGTACTTCGTCGATTTGATATTCCTCCTCTCCATCAATATTTATAATAGGGCCTGGGTTTTCGTCCTCTAAAGATTGCGATGGCAGAGGATTTTCGTCAGCTGGTAAAATCAAGTCCACATGAAACCGATTATGTATTTTTCTCGGTATATTTAGTTGAACCACTTCAGGCGAAATTATATTTGTGACAGTATACTTTGCATGCTGCCACCCCAACTTTTTTGAAGGTTGATTTTCTAATTTGATATTTCGTAAAAGTAGCCAAACTTTATCACCTACTACATATCTTCGCGCTGGTTGTCTCTTTTTATCTGCCAAATCTTTGTAGCGTTCTTGAACAGCTGCCATTGCGGATTGCATGTAGGTTGTAACATTTTTTAATTTCTCAACAAATAGCTCTGCCCTTTCTTTTCCTGTAGATACGGGGATATTTGACTCTTCAGCGACGACTTGAATGGGATTAACATGGTATCCATGTGTTGCGAAAAATGGGCTTACACCTCCTAAAGACACAACATCTCGATTGTTGATTGCGAGTTGAGCAGCAGCTAAACATTCGGACCAATCATGTTGGGTATACGATACATACGCTCGCAAGTAAGTTTGGACTTCTTGGTTCATTCTTTCTGTTGCACCATCGGTTTGAGGATGATAAGCTGTGCTTAGTCTCTGTTTTATTCCAACCAATTCACACAATCTTCTCCAGAATTTACTTGTCCAATTGGTCCCTCTATCGCTGGTTAAGGCTTTTGGAAATCCATGGTAACGCCAGTGACATTCTAGGAACCTTTTGGCACAAGATTCAGCGTCCATTTTATCCATTGCTTCCAGTGTCACCGATTTTAATAACCTATCTGTGATTACCATGATATTTGTTACACCATTCGACTTAGGTAGATCAACCATAAAGTCTATTGAGAGCTCTTGGTGAAATCTGTCGGGCACAGGAAGTGGTTTGAGTAGCCCCTGTTTTTGGTGGCGCCAGATAGACGAGCGCCCACAAATGTGGCAATTCTTGCAAAATCGTTTAACAGATTTACTTATTCCGGGCCAAAAATATTCTCGGGCAACTTGTGCTAGAGTTGCGTCTCTTCCGGGATGGCCAGATACTGTTGAATCATGAATATTTTGGATAATTGCTGTTGTAAGAGGTTCATAGTGAGGTACCCATATACGTCCTTGATAACGTACTACTCCGATGTTGCTGTCGTATTGACAAGCAGCGATAGTTGCCTTAATTGCAGTAGGCTCTGTTGAACCTTCTACTTGCAATCTGATATCATTTGGCCAAGCTCGCTCTTCATTAACGATTGCATTTGCGATCTGAATGTATGTACTGTCACTATTTATTGCCTGGTTCCAAAGTTCCTGTAAATCCTTATTGATAAATATTTCGTGGCCTTCTGCAACATAGGTACCGTTTATACACAGCTTTGAAACATTGACTGGCATTAAAACCTGGCGTTCGCGGCTTAAGAGTCGTGGGTCACCTTCCTTGGGTCTGTCTTGATCTCTTCTCGATAGTGCATCTGGTCGTTCGCTATCTATCCCTTTTCTATACAATAGTGTGTACCTGAATCTAGATAAGAATTCAGCCCATCTAGTTTGCCTCTCAGTTAACTTCCTCGTGGTTAAGAAGTATTTCAAGTTCATATGATCGCTAAGGATAGTGAAAGCCTTCGCGAGGCCTCTCAACTCTGGGTCCCATTCCTTCATGCATGCTACGATTGCTAGGAGTTCCTTGTCATGGATCTCATAGTTCATTTCTGCACCAGTTAGCTTCCGAGAGTAGTATGCCACTGGTTTCCATGTGGTGTTGTCCTGTTTTTGTAATAAACAGCCACCGAGTGCATAACCAGAGCAATCTGCTTCCAACATTGTTTCACGGTCGGGATCCCATTGAGCTAGAGCGGGCTCTGCTATAAATTTTTCTTTCAGCAGTTCAAATGCATCATTTTGCTCAGGACCCCACTTCCAGGGTGTACCCTTACCTGTTAGAGACGTTAAAGGTGCACATATTTTCGAAAATCCTTTGATAAAGCCGCGGTAGAAATTGGCAAATCCCAAAAATCCTCTGAGTCCTTTTGTCGTTGTTGGGGCTTTCCATTCAGATATGGCCTTAACCTTTGCTGGATCCATCTTGATGGAAGAATTTTCACCTTCTGCAGAAATAATGAAGCCTAGATACTTCGTCTGTTTGACACCAAATTCGCACTTGTCAATATCCAACCCCAGTCCAGCTTTCTGAAGTTTCTCGAGTACTAGTCGCACGTGTCTTTCGTGCTCCTCTTCATTGCCATTCGTGAAGACAAGCACGTCATCCACGTAAGCTGAACAAAAATCGTCGAGATACTCACGTAAAGCTTCGTTGATATATCTTTGAAAAGATGCCGGAGCTCCGTTTAAACCAAACGGCATTACCAGCCATTCAAACAAGCCAAATCGTGTTCGAAAAGCTGTTTTCCATTCATCACCTTGCTTAATGCGTAATTTATGAAATGCAGATCTTACATCTAACTTAGTAAACCATTTTGATTTACTCAATTTAGCCATTGTCTCTTTAATTAGCGGTAGTGGATAACGATCAGCTTTTGAAATGGAATTCAAAGCGCGATAATCAACACAAAATCTCAGACCTCCACCTGGCTTCCGAACAAATAATACCGGGGCCCCTGCAGGTGAACTACTTGCACGAATGTAGTTTTTGTCAAGTAGGTCTGTCAGAGTCTTTCTCAGTACCAATAATTCATCCCTTGACATTCCATACAGGGGTCCCCATGGTATTTTTTTGTCAGACTCGAGCCTTATCTCGTGATCACATCCTTGCCTGTGAGGTGGAAGCTCATCTGTTAATTCCTTGCGGAAAAGATTTGCAAATTCATGATAACAATTAGGAAGCCTCTCCAAATCTGTAGGTGACTTTTTTGATGGAGCGAGCGCTTTCTGAATGTCTGCCAGCGTTATGGAAAAAAGCTGAGTTTTACTAGCGCTTGCCTTCCTGGCTTTCCTTACTGTTGCAAGAAATACCCCTGCCGACAAACTCTTGATGTTTGCAGTTAGTAGAGATGCGTTCGTTGTTTTCTGTTGCCCTTTTTCCCAAACCCTCAATGGTCGATCGTTTACTACCGCTTCCCCAATATCCATAAAATGATCCTTTGCGTTATAAACCACATCTTCCCGCTCCATCCATGGTTTCCCGAGTATCAGGTCATGAGATAACCCTGGTATTACATATGCATATAGCATGCGCTCGTATCCGTCAACGTCCAGATCCATCTTAACCATTTCCGTAATATACTCTTCGTGGTGCTGATTTTTTGTAGCCTCGGTAAGCTTTCGTGGGTTAATTTTTATCCGAGGAAGGTTAGCTCTGCGTACTAAGGAGTTGCTAACAGCGGCTAGACATTCGCATCCATTGTCAATTAAAGTAGGTACTGAATAACTTCCATTAATTAAAGTGTCTATAATAAAAGACGACCCATTCATAATGTACTCTACATTCTTATCTTCAATTTCATTCGAGCCTATTGCCAAGTTCGAAACTCCCCTTTCAGGCTCCTGAACACGACTTTGTTCAGGAGCTAACCTTTTAACTCATTTTCTCCCACAATGATACCTTCCAGAGCAGCATCGTCTTCGATGAGTGCTACAGCTTGGACTGTAGTTTCAGGACGTTTAGCTGGGAGTAGACTACAGTTTGCTATAATATGCCCTTTTCTTCCACATCGAAGACATGCACCATTTGTTTTGCGTTGACTCAACTCGGCAAGTGAAACCCATTTTGCACGCACTTTATTTACACCTGTCATCCTTGTATCACCATCTTGATCTTTACTGTTTATGTTGTCTTTAACAGCCGGGTGATAAAGATTTCCTTGTGGAGTTCCTCCCAGTAATTTACCCCCTGCAATACCTCGTGTTCCATCGTCGAAGTACCCAGATTGACCAAGGAGGTACTCCTTAGTTCTTGTTGTACCAACTTCTTCGATTTCTGAACCTAACAACGATAGATACTCGACAAGTTCACGGAAGGTTTTCGGTTGAGAACGACCGATCATGTGATTCCTTGTCGTTTTATTGAGCGAATTTCGAAGCTGGTACATTTTGTTCTTGTCGTCTCCCGTTGAGCTGGGACTTCGTGTGAGTAGTTGCTGAAATCGCGGTAGGTATGATGACAAGTTCTCATCTCTAAATTGTCGGCATGCATGGAATAGTGCGGCCGCAGATTGTTCTTCGTTTCTATCACGAAAGGCGTCATCCATGACCTGAAGTAAGCCTAAGGCATCCCATATCGCGTCGTTGGCAAGCATATCTTGGAATTGGCCAGTGATCATGTCCTTGGCAGTTCCAGTCACTGCATGGCTGTATAGCTGCATAAAAAAATCTGATGGTTCGAGTATGTTGCGCTCCTCTACATCGCGCCGATATATATACCGAAGGATTCCGTGTGTGGTAGCTCACTTAGTTCTATCCTTATGATCGTAAGCTTCCGGCCATTTCAATGGTTTTTCTTTGCTTAATGGCTCCCTTCGTTCTGATGGACGACCAGGATTAGGGATCACTGGCTCCAGGGGTACCTGGTCATTGTTTTGCGACTTTTTCTGCATGGTTGACATCATTTGGTTCATCTGAGCTTGTAACATTGCCATGTCTCTCCTGTGTTCAATATCCCTCCATCTTATTTCTTCAATCATTTTTTGCATGTCTGTCTGCGTTTCTTCATGTTGCATTGATTCCTGGCTCGTCATACCAGTTGCAATGAAGCCCGTTCCGATTTCAAGATTGTCCATGTTGGGACCCTTTATTGATTCTTCGAATCCCTGTGCTGATTTGAATGATAATTCACTTAGGCGACTCGATCGTCCAGAGCTAATTATCTCGTCCGTTGATGTTGATGGAGGAGCGAATGTTGGCATCCACTTCCTTGGCAGTCCTAAGTCGATTAAGCTGCTTACCGTTCTATTCCGATAAATTAAAATTTCCCTAAGTCACAATAATCTAATGATGCGATATACTTAATAGCGGGCAATTTATGTGAGAGATAGAGTTTATACTGTGATAGAAACCGAGTTGGTGATGAAAAAATCGATTTAATAAACTCTATGAAGAAGAGAAATCTAACTACAGCTACAAGGTACTTATAACATTCAGCCCACTCTATGAGTCTCTTTGCTTATACCTTTTCCTTAGGTCGAATAGTTACCGCACGGCTACGCATTGCCCATATCCACTGTGCTATGACATTGCTTTAATACCAACGGTCTTATCATTAAAGTCCTCAACAATGCGCTTAGGTATCCACCTAAGCTTACACAACGGGTAAACCGTAACACATCTCTAGTCAGAAGATATAGAGTTCTTGTTACTCTAGCCCAAGCGAAACACCTTTGTCCGAAACAAGTAACTCCAAGCTTTGTAAACCTAACTGTGACAGAAACCGAGTTGGTGATGAGTAAATCGATTTATTAAACTATATAAGGAGAAAAGAGAACTCTAGCTGCTACTAACAGGCACTTACAAGAGTTGATCTTTGTGGGTCTATAGACTGATGACTTATCCATAGGCATTATACTTGCTACCCAGCCACGCAATGCCAGGTATCACTTAGTTGTGCTAACGCTCCAACCTCCTGATTAGTAGTGCCGTTTCTTTCAGCTTCATCCACCCCCCCATTCAGCCTTATCGTAAACATCCTTAATATTACGCTTATGTTAAAATTATGGAGTACAGAGATAAGTCAGGTGATGATTAATGGCAGTTATTGATGAGGGGTTTGGGTGTTGAGCTTTCTATTATTTCTATGTTGGGATACACATTGTCGATCCTTGTTGTGATCAGGCCCACTTATAGATCACATAACTTGAAATGGCTAGTATTAGGCAAGTATAACCGACAGGACAAGCAATCCTGTGTCAATGATACGTCATTAACATACAGCAAATGACAACACCAGTATCTCAGCCATACATGATGATATGATCATATGACGCAGGTATATTGAATGATATAATTGTTGAATGGCTGAATGGTTGGGAGTTATTGCTATTGAGGGTATAGTTTGTGTACCATTTTTGTGTATAAATACTTGCTGCTAGAACTCTGTACATGGTCAACCTTTTCTACTCCTATCTTCAATAGTCATCAATATAGCAGATCTACAATACATATCCTTCTTCTTCACGTTAGACTTAAAGCGCTGTCCTATATCCACCCAAGTTGACTGTTACATCCATTGCGACAATTCTTAGACTTCTCATAACCTCGTTAGTACAACAATCCTACTAGGCTCGATAATTAGTAGTCCCGACAGACTGGTGTTTGGCGAACGGAGATTGCGTATACCCTGTGTTTGCGTTGTTTACTGCTGTTAATAGGAGATCCCGCACGGGCTATCTATCGGGATTAAAAGGAGTCTGGTATCTGTGTTTAGAAGAGTAGTCGAATTGACATCCTTTTATCCTTCATTATTGCATAAGCTTCCCTCTACCAACAAGTCCACGAACTAAGTAGTGGGTTATACATTTTAATAGCTTAGGCTATTCGCCTAAGCTCAAATAACGGTCAAACCGTAACACTAACACCTTAACTCTAAATCTCACATTGATTGCTTCCAAACTATCCATAGTTTGATAAGACCTGTCATCCCTTTGACCCATTTATTATCCATATTTACCACCTAGATCTTCACTAGGCTATAACGCACCTCGTGGAACACTGTCAAACCCTCATCCTTGGGATTAATAAACGTTGATAGAGGAAGTCCTACACACGACATCATGCTATCTTGTGCACATGAGAGAGGTATAGATTTTGTGCTCGAACAAGAACCCTTGTGGTCCAGCCAGACAAAACCACACCCTTGATACCACACTCATATTCCACATTGGGATAAACGTCCGGCCTAGATCCGTGACGTACACAAAAATAGATGAGAAGAAATCACTGCTTTGCAGATATTTCCAGTCTCGCAACAAACAGGAGACTACTGTTGGGTTACTGTGAACGGAGTGACGTCTCTCAATGTCTATAAATCACACAACGACAACTCGTCCATACATCCACAAATCGACTGGAAGCCCCAACCGTGGCCAATCGCAGCCGGAGACTTCAATTCAATTCACTGGGCCGGGCAGCCCGGTGCGATGCGCTCTTATTGACATGGAGAGGAAATTTAGAGGAGATTGAGAGTTGAGCGGAGGAACACAACACGACCTACCTTATAATTTGTGAACCCACACATATGGTGGGCAACACTCTGGATTTGGCTTGCACAAATGTGGATAGTGCTCAGGCATGGGTGGAACGAGGCGAATGCATGACGAGCGGCCACCTCCAATTATGTGGCCATGTGCTAAGCACATATGATAAGGAAAGCTCTAAAAGCCCTCTCTGGGCTCCTAGGGAAAAGCTACCCCTTTTCGCACAAGCAGTTTCCCGTTGGATCGGAGAACCTAGGACTTTGGAATCAGTTGAGGAGGTTGACGCCTATACAGCGGAAATAAGCCGAGCCTTGCCAGACGGGTTAAAAGCGTGCGGCAAGAGCTTGACGCGTGGAGGATGGAGACCTATTGCCCTTCTCCTATATCTTGGAAAAGGCCTAGAAAGGCTAATGGCCAAACGGATGTCACATCTCGCCATCTCATGTGACGTGATATGGCACCAGCAGCTCAGAGCGCTACTAAAACGCTCCGCCAAAAAATCTCGCTTCCTGCTTGGCATGTGAAATCGAAGAAGCTCGCTCTCAAGTATGGGCATCTACATTCGTGACGATGAATGTCCAGGGAGCTTTCGATTCAGTACTGCACAATCGACTGCTGTGGCAGATGCAAGCACAAGGATGGCCTGACTTTATTCTCCGTTGGACAACACCCTTTTTGCACAACAAGAAGGATCAAGTTAGATATCATGGGGGGGGGGGGGTTACTACCGCGACAACGTTGGTGTTTGGCGTGCCCCAGGGTTCTCCGATCTCACCGCTACTCTTCCTGCTCTACATGGTAGAGCCCATGCGAAATGGAAATGCTAGGGCTCGATTTAACTACGCTGATGACATTGAAATCCTCGAAACTGGACGGACTGTGTTGAAGTGAGCAGCTGCAGCACAGAAGGAGGTGGACAATAATGTGGAATGGACAAACAAGTACGCTGTGTCCTTCGAACCCTTAAAGTTAGAGGTGGTTCAATTTCATGGGAGACGCCGTGAGGACAATATCGGCGTCAAATGTAATGGCACTATGATTAAACCCTCCGACCATTTCCGCTAGCTCGGGGTACACCTTGACCCGCGGCTATCCTTCAAACATCATGTGGCAGCATGGTGTGGGAAAGTGTTGTGGTTATGAGCTGTGAGGTATATGGCGATTAAATGACTCTGCTGTCCGTCGGTGGAGTGGCACGGGCTTATGTGCAATGGTGAGTCGCGAAGACGGCGCGCTCACGCTGGGTGATGGCACGATGGACACTGAGTGCGTATCACTGTGGCCAAATGGGTGTCAGTAGGTATCAAATGTGAACTCTTACTGACAATGGTGATCTATGAAGGTGATGCTAGATGTGCATCCCGACGATTGATAATATCATCTAACGGATGATGTGAAGTATGATATTATTTGGATAGATTGATTCACTAAACTCGGCAGGTGAAGAGATGGTAGAGTCCATGAACAGCCTATATTATCCACCCTTTCCTAATACAGCAGCCCATCCTCCGTTCCACTGTCTCCTAACAACTCAACCGAGCCAGCACAACAGAAAGCGCTTAAGATAGTACAGCACGTGCAAAAATTAAACTCAGTCAAGCTGGGAGCTGATCCAGGGCCCTTAATCATCGCAGTCGATGCGTGCGTCGTTCCGATTGTGACACTCGGGGCCGACGTTTGGTGGCCAGGAATGACCCGACCAACATTTTCTGAAATTGTTACGCCGCAAACCACTCATCTCTTCAGTCTGGTAGATAAGGCATTGTCACGGTTTCAGTACAAGGTGCATGAGCGATCTTGTAGGTACAGTATATTTATTATAATTCTCTCTCCAGAGAATTCCTCAAAGTAAAGTCTACATATATATACATTCTAAATTACTGCCTTCCAAGATGATTCTCCCTGTGACCTGAATAATTGAGACGCTTCTACAACTACCTAGAAGGTTCTCGGTACACCTGTCATCCTCATGAACCTTCAGTGTGTTTCCAGAAGGTTCACTGAGAATATTCGAAGTTCTGTGGCTTCCGAGACCTTCCCCTTGTGCCACAGCCTACGCTGGCTAGCGTAGGCTACAGGAGTCTTTCGGCCTAACAGCCGTCACAGGCATTACTCCTTGCGCTGAGGGCGGCTTTACCAGTATGGAAGACGACACCGAAAGCAGTTCTGCGCAGGGAGGGAGACATCCCACCAGCTAGGGTGCTGCTCGAAGGAAATCGGCTCAGGCTGGCTGCGCAGTTTAACACTCTCGACGATCGCCAAGAATTACGTGTTCGGGCGAGCATCTGTCCCAACACAAGTACACAAAAGTGCAATTTGAAGGCTAGAACAAGGACAAAGCCGGAGACTCAGATGACTCGGATCCAACGAGCACGTCGGCAACTGCCACTACCGACGCCAGCATATTCACCCAAGCTGAAAACAAGGACGGACGGGATCGTAGGCCGCTCATCCCGAGACTATGTCCTTCAAGGCGGGGAATCAAGATTTCAGAAGAGCCAAGGAGCTTACTTCACAGCAGAGGTCCATGGTGCGGAGATAGTGGGAACAAGAGTCGCACTTCAAGTCGCAATAGCTGCAAAAAACCGTGGCGAGAAGATCTTTGTGCTGCTAGCTAGCCAAGCCGCAGTGCGCGCACTCTAGACGGGTAAGTCCTCATCCTGCCTCCAAACAACGCGGGTCTTCAATGAAATCGCACGGAAGGCGAAAGTACAAGTCAGATGGGTGCCAGGTCACTCAAAGATGAGTGGAAATGAAGAGGCCGATGCTGCAGCATGCTCAATACTCTCGACACTTCCAGTCTGCATACATCACGCAGGCATACTTGCGTCGATTGATGCACCAGCGTCGACAACAGCTGATTGATGTCTGGTGGTCGACATCATATCCAGCCCGCTACCGCCATCTAAACCTACAAATGCGCCGTCGTAAACCACCCTAACCAGGACTTTCTCGACGCCTACTCCATGAGCTTATAGCTGCTCGAACCGGGCATGGAAGGCTTGCGGCATACCACCGTTGATTTCATCATGAGGACGCCACACGTGAATGTGTTTGTGGGTTGGAAACTACAGCAGCCTACTTTATTCGCTGGCGATGGCACGCCAGCCGGACGCGCACTCTAAGAAGCTCTATGCCAGTAGAATTATTCACGAGACAAATTCTTGGTCAGACGTGTGCCAGAAAGTTCATGGGATTTGCAGGGATAATCGGCTGCTTCGGGAGCCTGCCTGCACACACGTCCTCGGCTGGATGCGCGGATCGTAGTCACTAGAACGCTGGTAAGTAAGTGGTGGTGGAGGGAGTTCGGTGTGGGGAACACTTGGTTATTTTGTTTCATGCCCTTGTTTTATGTTTTTTGCAATTAAATCCTCTTGTGTTGTGCTGACTCGGTTGAGTTGTTAGGAGACAGGGGAACGGAGGATGGGCTACTGTATTAGGAAAGGGTGGATAATACAGGCTGTTCATGGACTCTACCATCTCTTCACCTGCCGAGTGTAGTGAAAAAATCTATCCAAATAATATCATACTTCACACCATCCATTAGATGATATTATCAATCGTCGGGATGCCCATCTAGCATCACCTTCATAGATCACCATTGTCAGTAAGAGTTTACATTTGATACCTACTGACACCCATTTGGCCACAGTGATACGCACTCAGTGTCCATCGTGCCATCACCCAGCGTGAGCGCGCCGTCTCCGCGACTCACCATTGCACATGAGCCCGTGCCACTCCACCGAAGGACAGCAGAGTCATTTAATCGCCATATACCTCACAGCTCATAACCACAACATCTTGTGATATCAGATAGGGGTATGAGAAGTGTGATCCACTCGATCACGTCTCCAAGTGTGATTCCTACCGAGTCCACCGGTCCCGTGCCACACGGCGCGGGCCCAGAGCCTGGGACTTGATAAAATTATCATCATCATTAAGTCGTTCGGTCCTTCGACAGCTAAGAATCTAGAAGTTCTGGTGGTCCTGCCAAGAAAGGACAGACGACTTGTGATGGACGAGGACTTAGCCACGAGGCAGGAAGTCAACGAAGCCGTCGAGGCTTTTAATTGCCTCAAGATGGCCTAGACAGCCTTGTCCCAGACCCAGTCTTCATTTGAGGAGGGGATGGTGGGGCTCGAGGGGGTTGTCGAGGTGGCCTTGCGAATACTGCTCTTGTCGTGGCAACAGTGACACTGACACCAACAACCTACGCGTCGCTCGTGGCTCCACAGCCATGACGAATACGGCAGTCCGAATCCTGCGGCCGGAGGAGCTTCGTTCAAAAGCTAAACAACATTTCCAAGGCGCATACGCGATTCGCCCGGGTGCGCAGTAACGTCTCGAAATGTTCGTCCAGCCGGCTCCCGGGGGAGACGCGGCGCTCAAGGCGGGACGGGCAAGCGACCTTAAATTCTACGGCAGGATTTCCCGGTGGAAGTAAGCGGTGCTCCGCTGCGGACAACAATTTAGAGTGGGAGAGATGCCAATGACTGCACTGCAATGAGGGCGATTGAGATTGCGACGGGGCCTTGAATTCCCGGCCTTGTGATGGAGAGGAGTTAGTGCGGTCAATGAAAGATGGCCGCAACGGAGGATCAATTGTGCTCAGGCTTCCACCTGAGACCATGGATGTGGCTTGCCATGGCCTTCTCATTGACGCCAAGTTTTACAGCGCGCAAGCATAGTCACCACGAGCCCAGCCAAAGCAGTGCTTCAAGTGTAGCCAGTGATGGCCCACGCAGATGTCGTGTGGATATACGTCCAGGAGCGGTGAGTGGGCTGGCGCTCAGCAAACTCGGGACTATCTGAGATGGAGGGGTTCTCGCGTCAACTGGGCAAAAGTCACAATTACTGATGGGAACGGGCGAACGGCTATCCCACTACTCGTGGGTAATGCGACGAATTTACAAATGACCATCCCCGGGTCACGCACGAAGTCGTCACCAAGGAACCTCGTCGCCATTACACCGAGCCGGATCAGAGCCGCAGTGCACCGCCTTATCTTCCTGAATGCCTTTCCCCCAAGCGAAGCGGCCTAGCGGCCTCGTAGTTCTAAACCTTTGATATCGAATGGCATGTAAACCAAGGGTAATTAATATCAATGAAATGACTAGGCCCGAATCGAGTCGTGTGAAGTCCGAGGTGGCACCTCTGGTTCCCCTACCCTTGGCAAACGCTGTTTACTGCCATGAGACGTACATGCCGCGCTGTAGGCAGCTGCTTCGTCGTGCGATTCGTGCACAATGTCTTGGGCTGATAGATTTCATAAGGAGGAGTGGTGATTTGGGACGAGGTGTCTTTGAGCTTACAAATTCACCCGACCATTGGCCCGCGCACGACGAGTCGATGGCGAGGGGAGACGATTGTGCTGATTTGCCTGCATCCGGAGAGTCTGCTTGCGCTCGTTCGTCCCACAGCCATGAAGCCAACGGCGATTGGTTGGGAAGGAGATATAGCCATGTGCTTGGAGTCGGCTGGACGACGTGAGCACTGTACGCTAGCCAATAGCGAGTGAGGGTTTGCGGAGATGCCTTGGCAATGGCCGTCACCCAGAAACCTTCCGATGGAGAGTGACACACAAACCCATTCGACCGATTGCCTCTGCCTTCGCATCCGAATGCAGGAGCCTCGTGCGTTTAACCCGCGCTTCGTTCATTGACCGGCTAGGTCATGTGACTAGCGTCGCCCTCCCGGAGCTTGCGCACGGGCGGGGCCGGGCTGGATCAGGCTGACTACCAAGAAGTACATCTACCTCAGACTTCACCCATGCCTTGCATCATGACGAGTCCAGCCGTCCAGAGAGCCCTCTTTTTTTTTTTTTTTTTTTTTTTTTTTTTTTTTTTTGCATCAGATTTTAATTGCGTATGCAGCTTGCTAGCTACGAGACAATATGGGAGAAAATGTACAGAATAGATGACTCAATTTACTGTAAGAGCACTCATGCCTCGGATTTCATTTGCAAGTGCCACGGCGAAGTTATGCCGGCTTTTTCTTCACCCCAAGTCAAGCCTCATCCGTGAATACCCACCCAGGGAAACGTCTCAAAAAACCTGCGTTATCCGGACATGCCTTCATCATCCTCTGAACTTTCTCCGCGCGAAATGTAGTCTTCGGTGTCTCCTTCCCAAGTGGAGTAGGTGCCCAGGCTACTCAAACCATACCAGAGAACACCACCAGGAGGCGGACCACAGCACCATCCATCGTTTGCGTGTTTTTATACTGTCCGCTGCACTCTCGCAAGCAAAGTCTTGGCGCACGCACACAGCTCAATTCGTAAAACTCTGCCAAAATTCAAAATCACACGCCCGTCGAGAGTGTATCCATCTTCAGCATCATCTTGAAAACTTGTCCCTATCCCTCTCACGTCCGTCCCAAAGAACTGCCTCCCAGATTTGTGCGCCACGCTTTGCTTCCTCCGTCGGGTATAAATATCGGCGTGGGCGTGTATTTGGCGGGTAGTTGAGGCCAGAGAATAGCTGATGAGAGGTGTGGTCATTGAAATGAGGATGTACTTGGTCGTACTTGTAAACTTGATGAGACTTGGGTAGGAGTCGAACTCGTTGGGAGCGAAGATTTGACGTGGCGGAGAATTTTGAATTATTGCCTCGTGGGCCAACTTGTCCGGTATTGCGAAATGCGACTGAACTTGGCTCTGGGAGAATATTTCACTCCCAGGTTCGTAGAAGGCACCACGGACAGGTGTCAGTCTTGCCCTCCGAGAGCCCTCTTTGACGTGCCGAAGCGCAAATTCCTCCTCGGCCTCCTCAGTTTATATTCCCTCTCTTCCCCCAAACAGCATCCCTTTGTCCTTTGGCCAGCCTCGCCATGCCAGAAACTTTGTAGAATGTCCAGCCCCCCCCCCCCCCCGGCCTTGCCCCGTCGCTGCCGTACCCTAAGCGTGGAGGTGGAAAACGCGACTGAGAGCTCAAGACCGAGACACCGGTTGCCTAGCCCTTGTCAAACGCTCTAGTTGGTATGCCCTTGGCCGAGGTGAGGACGCATTCAAGGCCGGTACTTCCACCGCACCTTGACAGCGACTGGCAGTTGTGGAGCATCAGACATCCTCTCACTTCTTTATTGGCGACTTGACTTTCGGAGGCATGGGACTGCTTCGGTAGGTGGTGAGATGAGCATGGCCGGGAATGACCTTCCAGAGAGAGAGAGAGAGAGAGAGAGAAGTTGAGACGTTGAAGGTGTCGGCAGTCCGTATCCGGGGCGTAGATGGTTGATTTCGCTGGACTTGTACAGTCGTGAAATCTCTGCAAGTCGGATCTTGGGCCAAAAATGAGCCGACACCGCTCCTCCCCATGGCCAACTGGACGAAAGCTCACAAATTCCGCCTTTGTCGTGCTTGAATCTCGGCTCTGGCGGGGGATTCTTTCAAGGCCAGGTTCGCAGAGGACGCCATTGACAGGTGTTCGGCCGTCGTCCTCCTTGCCGGGGCATTGGCCGAGCTTCATGCAACAAGACTCTTCCCGAGCCTGCCTTTGCGGCTCTTGGGCTCGAGGCCGGCGACTGTGAGGCGAGTATGGGCAGTGCTTGGGCTGCATGGCGCAGTGGTAGGGGATCCGGGCCATGCGCGAGGTAGATTCTGAGCAGCTCCACCACCGAGCGCGAGAGTGGGCCGACAAAAGCACGCTCGCACGACCATGGCTATTCCACGCTTCTCCCGGCGCCGCCTCTGCCCGAGCGCTAGCTGCAGGTGAAATGTGAAGCTCTGCGTCGGGCCGTGTCCGCAGGCGCAGAGAAGCCGCTGCTGGAGGGCAGGACTGGGCACCTGTCCGCAGTATCCTCTACGAACCTGGGAGTGAAATATTGTGCCAGAGGCAAGTTCAGTCGCATTTCGCAATACCGGACAAGTTGGCCCACGAGGCAATGATTCAAATTTCGCTCCCGAGCCTTAATAATTCTGCAAGTAGACCCTCGTTTCAATGACCACACCTCTCGTCGACTATTCTCCGGCCTCAGCCGGCCGCCACGCCCACGCCAATATTCACACGGGCGACGGAGGAAGCAAATATGGGAGACGGGGCTCTGGGATTGGATGTGAGAGGGATCAGGACAAGTTCACAAGATGGCACGGAGGAGGGGAGCGGTGCCGACGGGCGTGTGATTTGAATTTTGCCAATGAGTTTTGTGCGCGCCAAGACCATGCTTGCGAGAGTGCGGGCGACACTATAAACACACGTCAACGATGGGCGGTGGATGGTGAAGGCAAGTCTGCATTACTCTGGGCCGGTATCGACGGCTGAGGGCTGACTTGGGGTGGGGAAAAGGCGGCACAACATCGCAGTGCTACTTGCAAATTGAGTCATCTTTTCTATACATTTGCTCTGATACTGGGTCATGGCTAGCAAGCTGCCGGCTACGCTCCGGAAACTCATCCGACGGCCTCTCCTCCATACCTCAGAGTGGGCAATGAGCAAGACTCCGACCCTACCATCTGATCTGATGGTGGTTAGCGTCATGATAATGGCGATAGCGGACGTCTTGAGAGATGAAGACGATACAGACGGCAAGGCGATGAGGCAACTTCATCCAAGGGAAGACGGTATTACTCAATCTCGGCTCTGCAGACTCTACAGTGAGAGCTGGACGTTCATAGGGGCCACCGCTGACAGGTGCTCAAAATAGCCCTCCATGAGAGCGCTGTACTCTGGCGTGCCACCGATGCATCGATCGTTGAGTGGTCGGTGCTGCAGAATGGTACAGACACGTGATGGGCACGGCCGATGCAGGGGAAACGGCGGAGGAGGAGCCAGGGAGACTGGTGTTGGTGGGGCCTCTTGCGTGACTTCATGCAGCGAGTTTGCAGGAGGCGACTGCTGCACCCGAGCTTTACCGCGAATCAGGCTGAGCGCGAGGCTGCACGGGGCTGTGAGGATTTAAGCGGCTTGGGCAGCTTACCGTAAAGATCGGCGTACGACGTGTCTGCGGCCAGGACGGCGCGAGCTTCTTCATGCATTCCAAAAGGGCAAATTGTCATCCTGGTCAGCGTTGGCGCTGGCCTCCTGATGACCGCATTCTGGCGCAACGCTGACGAGACTTGGTGCGGGCGAAAGGTGGTCAGCTCGCCCTTCACCGACACTCCTCCTCCCCGCAGGAAACGACACCGCAGCCTCCCGCTTCCTCCGTCGCAGCCGTGTGCTCAGGCCTAGCCGCGGCCGCGCTCACGTCACTCAATGGTCCCAGGCTCCCCAGCTGCCATCTCCCCGGCGCGACAACGTTGCAGGCGGCGACGATCATCGGGACATCTCGTAGCAAATGCAGGGCTCATGCTCGCTCGCCAGAATGCGACATGCTGCAGAGGGTTGGCTTCCATGACTCCTCTGCGACGCCCACCGGCCGGTCGGGAAAAACAAAGCTGCGAGACTTGCATTTCGGCGCGGCCAGACGCCGAGGGCCAGAGTCACGCTGAGCCGCTGCACTAGCACCACGTCCAAATCTCCTGAAACCCGGCGAAACACTGCCTTGCCTCTGGCGCCCGCTCCCGCAGCTGGCCGCCACCGATATAACCTTCATCCGCCAGCGCGCATCTGCCTCCTCCATCATCCACGAGCAAGCCCTGCGCCGTTTTGGCCTCCACCATCTGCTTGCACCCACGAATCCTTCACCCAACTCCCACCGCCTCCGACACTGACACCGGAAACCTGCGCACTCAAATCCTACAGCACAGCACAGGCCAGGCCGAGAGCTTAGTCCGCGCCCGCTACCAATCCCTTCTCTTCCCTCCATCACCCTCAAACACCTCTTCCCACACACCCGCGCCATGACCGGCCCGCACAATCTCACCATCACCATCTGTGGCGATGGGGGCACTGGTAAATCGAGCATCACCCTTCGCCTCGTCCGCTCTCAGTGGATCAGCAACTACGACCCAACCATAGAAGACTCCTACAGCGTCACACGGCAAATTGACGGCGAGGCCTATCGCCTCGCCATCACCGACACGGCCGGTCAAGAAGAATATCGCGACATGTGGACGGCATCAAATCTAAACAGCGACGCCTTTCTCCTCGTCTACGATATCACGCGACATCAGAGCCTCGATGCCTTGGAAGAATTCAATTCTCTAATCGATCAGGAAGGCCAGAAGCGGCCCAGCAGCCAGAAGCCGGTCAAGATTCTCGCTGCCAACAAGTGTGATCGCCCGGAAAATCGCCAAGTCCCCACCGAGACAGGCCTGGAGTGGGCTAGAGCCCGTGGCTGCGGCTTCATGGAGACTAGTGCTAAAGATATGCTCAATATTGAAAAGGTCTTTGAACTCGTCGTTCGTAATGTCATGGCCACGAGACGCTGTCAGAAGATCGACCATTTGTATGCCTGGAACCCCAAACAACGTGAACGGAGTGGAAGTGAGTGTAGCCAGGACTCCTCGGCCTCCGACTTCATACAGAAAGAAACTGTCTTCAAAGCAAGTCGGCTCCGCATCGGCTGGCTAAAACGAGATCTGCAACAAAGCTCTGATGCCTGGATGAAGCCGAAGCCGGATGGAAGTGGTCCACTTGTGACGACTCGCCTGTATCGCGCCTTGAAGGGTTGGAACGAGGAGAGAGCCACGAGTGTCGAGGAGAAACACAAGAAACACGAGAAACATCGCTGGTGCTCACGATTTGGCTGCGCTGTTTGATGCTTATTGTTTGGGACCGGGGCTGGGACTGGGGCTAGGGGCGTAGGCGTATAGGTGTTACTTTGGCTGGCACCTTATAACAGGGTATGACCTGAGGCGCGACAAAGTTATTTTAGCAAGAGTTTGGTACAGGGTGACATCAATTCCATCGCCCTTGTTATGTACACTTTATCTGGAGTCCAAACTCTCTTTCTGATGCGTCCCGTCTACTCATGACTGCCATGTGAAGTTGGCGTCCGACAGCTCGTTCTGAGCCTGATTCGCCGTCATGTGTGCTTCGAACCAGCCAGCGCGCTGCCGCAGTCAATCATGTAACGCCACTACCTGCCATGCCGTTATTCTCACGTGATGTGCAGGTGATATGTAATGTTAATTCTAGAGGTGTTGTAGCCATCACGTCCCCTCAGGAATGGGGCCATGATCACAAGGAAAGCCTGGTAGGCGGAAAAATCAATAGAGGCTTCACGTAATAGCGATATCAAAAGTACAAGTCCAGCTGGAGCAAGTGATGTCTCCACGAGGTTCGACATTGCTTTCCAGCCGGATCATCGATAGGATCAACAACCTTTACCTGTGCCAAATGGTAACTAGCTCTAGAACGGGCTACAAAGTGAAGGGTTGTGTAGCTAGTAGCTCGGTTTGGCCTACAACCAATCAACTTTAGACCTCGCTGATGAGATGCATCTAGGATTCTGGGCCTTTGTATCGTCATGGAAGCCTGCGACTAGCAAGGTGGCGAATAGTCCGTTTACCTGGCTCTCCTGGCACCGGGCCGAGTATCCGTGTCGAGGTGACAGGGCTTGGGTATCTCTCTTCGTAGCAGCAGGGAGAGCCTGAATAAATCCAGCCCCCTGACCAACTACTTCGGCGCTTTTCATTGACCGGTCGACGGTCGTGTGCTTTGATAATCCAACGCTGCACAAACATCCTTGCATGTATGCTCGTCGATACAAGCTAGCAGTGAAATAGAAACGGGGATAGCCGATAATTTTCCGAGCGCCCATAACTCCATGTGCGAGGGCTCAAAGATCCCGGTTTCGTTACTCCCGTCCTCATTTGACCTTCAGCGGGGTGAAGCTGATAGCATGATAACTAAAAACAAGCTGGTTCGCATTTCCCGAGAGGCTGTGAGATTATTGCCACGCGGATATATCTCTCAGCCCAAGAATGTGTTTGAGCTGTAGCATTGCCTCTCTCTCTCTCTAGCCCTGAACTTTTTTCACCCAAGTCAGTCTGTTTCTTGCTTAGCTCCTCCCATGGAACTAGCTCTTTCGCAACATCTCCGCACATTCTGCTTCGAGTGTGCACTCTTGCGCGACACCAGCTCCCCAAAACCCCACTTTTCAATGAGTCCCGACGGTAGATGAATGCGGATGTACCACTGCTGAGGCGTTTCCATTACAGTCACTAGATGCAGCAGACGTTTCTAGAACTGCTTCCCACTGTCATGGCTGTGATATCTCTTCTCAATTCACAGTCCATGTCGGAATAAGAGCTAGAGCAAGGGTCTTGGTGCCGAGCCTAAACGGTCAAATAGTTCAGCCAAACTTTCTGATGTTAGTGTAGGAATTCAGTGGTATGGTAACGCATGTAGAGATAGGCTGCCTGACGGGAAAGCTAGATTTGGTGAGGTTGCGAATTGATTTCTCACAATGGAGATGGAGCAACTGCCGTTACTGCTTTCGAGACTGCTTCGTCCATCCGCTGATGCATTGCTTGTGTGTGAGAAGACTATGTCGTCAGAGAGCGCTGTGGCGACTCGAGCTGCAGTTGCCTCCTTGCATAGTGGTGGTAGCGTCATCGTGATCTCCAAGGGTCCTATTCACAGTGGAGAGGCTTCCTGGCTCCACTAAGCCCTGCAATGTCGCTAATGTGGGCTCGAGTTCTGGCCGGGGCCCCCACTGACATGGATCAAAGGCTCAAACCCTTCGCTGCTGGACTAGGTGTGCAGGGATTAGTCGAAGGAGAAATAAGATTGGGCCGACGGGCTTACTTATATGTATATCATATCACGTGAGATGTACTTCCCACACCCAAGGCCCGGCTATGGCAGTCCACATGCGATGCAGGGGGGGGCTTCTGGATAATGTGGTGGGCTGTGATGAAAATAACACAGGGCTTCAAGTCCTACAAAATGCACAAGGGAAGTAGCTCTAGCTACTACAGGCTCGATTAAACGACAAGCCGCTGATGTAGAATAATAGGGTTACTGATTGGACGACTGAAGCGCCTGGCGGCCTTGGGTTACGCGGGCGCGCTAAATAATCTTTGAAGGGCCCAGAAGCCAGGCTTATCTCGTGGTAATTTATTTCAATGTCCTGTGTGAGTCTATGACTTTCTAGGACATGCAGGTCCTCTCTGCCTTCGGGCCGAGGATACCTATGCCAGTTGTATATCCCCCCCTATGCCCCCCACAAACAGGACTACCCCTGATAATTCCTCATTCAATCATACACTTAGAGGAGCCCTTGACCCTTGGAGGGCAAGACTGACACTTGTACGTGGTGCCTTCTACGAACCTGGGAGTGAAATATTCTCCCAGAGCCAAGTTCAGTCAAATTTCGCAATACCGGACAAGCTGGCCCACGAGGCAATAATTCAAAATTGTCCGTCATGTCAAATCTTCGCTCCCAACGAGTTCGACTCCTACTTAAGTCTCATCAAGTTTACAAGTACGACCAAGTACATCCTCATTTCAATGACCACACCTCTCATCAACTATTCTCTGGCCTCATCTAGCCGCCAAATACACGCCCACGCCGATATTTACACCCGACGGAGGAAGCAAAGCGTGGCGCACAAATCTGGGAGGCAGTTCTTTGAGACGGACGTGAGAGGGATAGGGACAAGTTTACAAGATGATACGGAGGATGGATACACTCTCGACGGGCGTGTGATTTTGAATTTTGGCAGAGTTTTACGAATTGAGCTGTGTGCGTGCGCCAAGACTTTGCTTGCGAGAGTGCAGCGGACACTATAAAAACACGCAAACGATGGATGGTGTTGTGGTCCGCCTCCTGGTGGTGTTATCTGGTATGGTTTGAGTAGCCTGGGCACCTACTCCACTTGGGATGAAGACACTTCAGATCACACTACGCGCGGAGGAAATTCAGTTAATGATGAAGGCATGTCTGGATAACCCAGGGTTTTTGAGACGTTCCCCTGGGTGGGTATTCACGGATGAGGCTTGACTTGGGGTGAAGAAAAAGCCGCCATAACTTCGCAGTGGTACTTGCAAATGAAATCTGAGGTATGAGTGCTCTTATTGTAAATTGAGTCACCTATTCTGTACATGTTCTCCGATATTGTGTCATAGCTAGTTAGCTGCATGCGCAATTAAAATCTGATACAAAAAAAAAAAAAATAAAAGCCCTTGACCCTTCATTATCTCCCCTCTCCAGCCAACGAAACCGTGGCCATTTGCGGGTGTACAGCAACCGGGAAAAATTGCATGAGCCACTGGGTACGGAGCTCTCATAATACCGACATGAGGACTAAATCCGAAAACAAATTGACGCTTCTGAAGCGTTCAAAGAGGCCGGCCACCTGGACGCAGGGGAGTGCCGTTGACTCCACGACAAAAGAAGCCCTCCTGGTTAGTTAGCCGAAACTTCAGTCTTGGCGCCCACCAACGTTCCAAAGTTCATCTCCTCGAAAATGTCAGTCCCAGAGCGGTCTCCAGAGACCTCTTCTCCTCGCTCCACATCTCAGCCGCCTGTACTTCCTCAAGATGTATAATCCCATTAAAGTATCAGTCCCTCATAAACCATGGCCCGAGATTTGTGTATTCTGATTTAATTACCTCCTCGCGGGTATACGTAGCGTCGTAAATTTGTAGTGAGTGATGGCCGGTAATTAATGGGGCAAGCTCCTGTTTGCAATGGGAGCAACTTCTTTATTGGTGGTTGAGGCAAGATGTTGCTTGGTTGGAAAGAGGTTGAGGATCCAGATGAGAATGGTAAGAAAAGCATTATCGAGAAGTTGTCAAATGGAGACATGCTCGGGGTCACTTTCGACTTTAATTGGGATGCTATTCTTCTTGGCTACCCTAGATATTCAGAGCATACTGAGCGACTATACCGGTACCACTGGAAGGTGAAGAATTCGTCTTTGCCGGCATTTGTCCCGTGTGCCATGGCCTTAAGTGTAAATCAATCAAACCACGTGCGATGCCCAGATTATTTTTCGTCTCGCCTTGCCTCCATCTCTCAGCTCAAATGCTGGGGGTTAATTTTCAACACCCGTCAGTAGTGTCCCCTGCGAACCTCCAGCTCTAACCGTAGAGTCTGCAGAGCCGAGATTGAGTAATACCGTCCTCACTTCGATGAGGATTCCTCATCGCCTTGCCGTCTGTATCGTCTTCATCTCTCAACACATCCCCTATCGCCATTATCATGACGCTAACCACCATCAGATCAGATGGTAGGGTAGAATTCTTACTCATTGCCCACTCTTAGTTATGGAGGAAAAGCCGTTCGATGAGTTTCCGGAGCGTACCCGGCACCCGATACGGAGATGGTGGATTAGATCAAGTCGGCCTCGACTGTACCAAAGAAGAGAGATACAAATAGATATGTGCAACTCATGTGGCCCCGGTGTCTAGGCCTCGCCCGGCTGGGCCTGCAGGATTTCCGAGACTTTTTCCCGCACTCGCAGTTTCGATGGCTAGCTTTTTGGGGTAGAAGATTCCATGGGGAAATAGTGAGCTGAGTGGCTGTTCATCACGGGCAATGTAGGAATGATTATTTCGAGTGACAAGAGAGGCAAGGAGGAGGCCAATGTGCTAGATAGTCTATGACGCAAGTAGTATAGTTAACGCACCTCTCTCACTCAACTCAAATGCTCGCCCACCCGCCCTCGGCTGGATGCGAGGGCCGGAGCGATTATTCAGTCAGGACGGGAGCCATGAGTGAGGGGGGCATAACATGAAAAATACTAGCACCGCTCCTACATGTTAATTTGCCTGGTTTCAGTTGGTTTTGTTTGTTATTTCTTTTGCGGTTTGCTTGTTTGTAATCAGAGACACAAAGTGCTAGTGTGGTGGGAACGAGTAGGGCATAGCTATTTAGGATTATCCTTACCGAGCCCACCAGTCCCGTGCCATAAGGCGCTGGCCTGGTGCCTGGCACCGTTAAAAAATCAAAATTAAAATGCTCGCTCAGACCTCAAGACTGTCAAGTACTTGGCCCGCATGACAACAAAAGAGAGAGCCTACCACTTCTAAAAATAGAACTAGAGAAACAACCCCTTTGTTAGGCCATTAATACCTTGGGCCGTAGTAATTATTCCTAATGCATCCCGCAGAATAATCGAGAGGACATTTTTAAAATTTCACCAGTCTTTCTCTAGTCCACAGAGGGCACAAGTGTCGGGCCTCGTCCCTGGAGCGACCCGAGAGCTTGAGCCTAATAGAGGCTCCTTGGGTCTAAACATTGCCGATAGCGATGTGGCAAAGTCAATCACCTAAATTATTGTTCCAACCGCTCAAGCTCAGATTTAAAACCATGGCCAGATGCCCAATCGAATTTTACAACTGCAACAAATTTTTTTGGCCCAAACTGAATCCAAGATTGAAAAGTGATTCAGTGAGGTTGATGATAATTACATTCAATTCCGCAATAAGAGTTTTGTTTACTTGTGCTTGAGTGCGGATGTAATTCATTTTAGGAATTTCATGTTTGCGAAAGTCAAGGGATATTTTGCTACTTAATTTATACAAGAATATACTACTCAAATCTCGAGCCAAGTTTAGCTGTCATACGTACGCAGAGTAAGTTATGGGACGACAAAATTCACTGTCTAGGATTTTGTACATCAAAAATCACAACACCTCACATGGATATTGAGACAGACACCAGAGGAAAAAGAGCAAATGAACGATAACTGATATGTAGCATACAAATCTAATATACCTGTATTCTGTTCCTCCCTGACATTAGACCATCATGAGCAGTTTCACGTTCATAGCGGGCAGATCCGACTACTGGAGTGTAATTCCACCAACTAGACAAAAACAGCCATTCATGAAATGAGTAATTATGGACCTATCTGTCTACTGGGGTTACGACTCTCTCGTTTGGAACTAATTTTGTCATGTAAGTCTATGGAAAGAATTTATATGTTCAAAGGGTTAAGGAACTTACGGTTTCGTGTCACAACTCCAGTGGAATCATAAGGCACAACCTCACCAGCTGAGTTGGTCATGGATGCTATTGAGGTCTCTACTTCTCGAGCTAAATTATTTGTAAGTTTGATTCATCCCCAAAGATGCCAGAGGTTAAAGGTGGTTGTCTTCTAGAAAAATCTGAAATGAGAAGGTATGAACTCACTGTTTAGATTCTGTGGTAGAGCTAGAGCCAAAGACACAAGAGAAATAAATGCGATAATATTGAATTGCATTGCGTTTGTAAAATAAGGTATTGGTTGATTTGAAGGCTAAATTGATCAAATTTAAAGAATGACTGACCGGCAGTAAGGAGTATGAAAAAGGAAAGTCCTTAAGTGAATTTGAGTGAGCGAGATAGAAAGTCTGTGAATGATGCTCTAGCTAAGGGGTGGCGCGAGCTGATATTTGTATCTTGATGAATCTTTACACCTGGGAATAATCGATCCCTTCTCTCTTGCATGTTAAGCAGATGAAACGTAGCTCTATGAAAGTAATCAGGCACATTGGCAGGGTGTCCAGTACCCGTAACATTGTCTGTCTGGCGCTTGAACGCGAACCATATTGCGTCTTAAACTTTCCCCTTATTGTCGAGTCGTAAGACGAAAAGTGTTTGAGAAGCACATGAATATCAGGTTATTATTTTTATCGAAAGTCAAGCTCATACTGGCTGCTAGGTTTCTCGAAACAGGCAACTAAAGCACAAGCTGTCATGTAAGAGGGAGAGCGTGAGTCAAGTTATCTGGGTTTTCCGAATGGCGCAGAGAATTAGCCTGAGATTTGACCTTGAATCAATTTAAAATGCGTCAACAATCTGTCAACAGCTAGAGTTTCTGCAGGTCTTGGTAGTGTAGTAAGATTCTCCGACACTTAAACGAGGTCCCCATAGCGGTCTAGGTTTGACCAGTCTTTCTCAGTCTTAAACTCAAAGGGGACTTTAAAATTCTTATCTTATCCTAGGTTTGATCAGCCGATACCTAGAAATTTAAGTCGTAGCGCAGTGTATGACAAAGAAATCGGAGCTGTCTCCACTTGGGCAAAATACGTTGAGATAATTAATCTCTGATGACCGCGCGGACATGCTGTATGGATGCGAATGTTGGCCTAATCGTTTGGCCAATTGATAAAAGACTCTTAAAGGATGATGACTAAGAACCATGTCCAGCACATATATTTACGTCATAGTCGCTGACTTTGCGTGCCTTCCAAACGTCTTATCATGACGAGCGGACAGTTTGGCCACAGCGCATGGGAAGTAATTGTCTGATGTTCTCTCGACCCCGTGTATATTATCTTAGCTTTCCTTACTCTCCGATCCGGAGAAATTAACAACACCAGAAATAGGTCATTTATTTAACCTGGCCAGCCCTACACGTGCCCCATACGAACCAAAGTAAGATAAGATAAGATAAGAATTTTATTATAGTCCCTTCTGAGTCTGAGACTATGAAGGACTTCTAGAATCTACCAACTAAATTCTGGCTAATATTTCACTTTTAAATTGTGGTTGTTTAATCTTTTCCAATAGATGTTGAGGGTCATGCCCTTACGAACCAGAGTATGTCGTACCTTGAGGGCATGAAAATTTCACCGATAAGCAGCTACTACTGTCGTCAGGAAGTACTTGAAAGGATTCGCTCTGTGAGTCTATGTCAAGTACACCAGAACAGGGGAAACAGATCAGCATAGCACCGCTAATCCATTGCCCGGTTTTTTCATTACCAGTGCGATTTGTAAAATCTTGTCATTACTGTAAATCTAGAACACATTGAGATGTAAGTAACGTGAGAGACAATATCATAGCTCCTGCAACTAAAAGGTTGGTAATTGAAGGGTGAGAGATGTGGGGTTTAAAATGAGGATTCGAATCCCTGATAGTGGCAGTGTTGGAATCATACCGTAGCCCCAATTTTGAAGCGGCGGATAACACTTGGTGCAATTTCATTCCACTTCAATGTGATGTGGCTCTTTCGAGTTAGTCAAGAAGGAAGTGAAAGCCCAAATACGACAGCGATGCGGAATAGCTAATAATAATAGTTTCTACGTGATTATCGCCACTCGCATAAGCGGTGATGATCTCTTCTAACATGGGTTTGAGGAACCACTTATTTGATAAATTTATATATTGAGAGCATATCTACTCACCGATAGAAAATCGGCATAACTATCGTGTGCGAGACAACGACCAGAACAGTTTGTAGGTTGAGATCGAGACGAAAAATAGTATCAACACTTTCGCTGACTCGACCCTGGAACTGCTTAAGCCAGCTCACTGGCAGGTTCAATCATCAATCATCAAATTCCAAACTCCATATCCTCTGTATGACGGAAGTTCCAAATCACCATGGAGTCCAACCATTACGCATCAGGAGAACCCCAAGGCCAACCAGACCACGCTAGTGAACTGGAAGATGTGAGCGATTTCGACTCAAGCCACTCGATATCTTAACGGCGACTAAGACTGACCGTTACATAGCTACTGCACGCTGTTCAAGCCCTAATCATTCCTTTCGTTAGATCAGCGGATGAAAGTGTAGCCTGCAAATCGATGACAGGTTCTGTGCCTGTGGCTCCCGGCGCAAGCGTTCGGACCTCTCTCGTCGAATCTCTTAGCCCAGATGTTTTGCGTGAGACGATGAACTTTAATCTTCCCCTCACAGGCCAGGGAAAAGTAGGATTGCTAAGGGCTATTGAGCAAGTGCTCCACTACAGTGTCAATACCGGGGACCAAGGATTCATGGATAAGCTATATGCTGGTACCAGCCCTGTATGTCTGCAGACAATCAGCCGAGATAAAAACTGAGATAATCTAGGTTGGTGTTGTTTCAGAATTGGTCTTGGCTATACTCAATACAAACGTAATTGCTCCATACATCTCTTGCTTTGCCATCTCTTCCACTCCTCATGTGGCCTACGAGAAACCTGACCAAAGTTTTAGGTTCACGTATTCAAAGTTTCGCCAGCACTATCTGTTATCGAAAAATTAACCGCAAAGGCTTTGGCTGTTCAATTTGGCTTTGATGGTCCTGACTCTGGTGGTATCTCGACGCAGAGCGGAAGTGCTTCCAACGCTACTTCCATCGTAATTGCGAGAAATTGCTTATACCCGTCTACGAAGAAGGAAGGGAACGCAAGTTTAAAGCTGGTAATATTTACCTCAACCGATGGACATTACTCCCTAGAGAAAGCAGCTCAAGTTTGTGGCCTCGGTTCTGACAACGTATGCCTTGTTCCCTCTGACAGCGACGGTCGAATGATCCCCGAAGAGCTAGATAGACTAGTTCAAATTGTGAAGGCTGAAGGTCGAACTCCTTTTTATGTGAATGCTACGGCAGGTACGACTGTCTTGGGCTCATATGATCCGGTGGAAGCTATTTCATTAGTTTGCAAAAAACATCATCTATGGCTTCACGTTGATGCCTCTTGGGGTGGTCCCGTCATATTCTCCCGTCGACTCAAGTACAAAATGTCTGGCAGTCATTTAGCCGACTCTTTGGCTATCAACCCTCACAAAATGATGGGTGTTCCTGTCACCTGTTCATTCTTATTGACTCCAGATCTTCGAAGATTTCACTCAGCTAACAGTATCGCAGCCGATTATCTCTTTCATACAGAGTCAACCAGGTCTGAAGTCTGGGATCTAGCTGAACTTACCATACAGTGTGGCCGGCGTGCTGATAGTCTCAAACTCGCGCTGAGCTGGATCTATTATGGCACGGAAGGATTTGAGCAGCAAATTGAATACGCTTTCTCGGTTGCCGCCTATATGGCAGCTCAAATTGAGTCTAATCCACATTTTCATCTCGTCTCAGAAAACCCACCACCGTGTTTACAGGTCTGTTTCTACTACACTGGAAGCGCTGGTCCCAGTACAAGCAAGAACTTGAATGAACAGATGACGAGCTGTTTGGCTGAGAGGCTGGTTCCCCGTGGCTTCATGGTTGACTACGCTCCAGGTAAGTGGGGCTCTTTCCTCCGCGTGGTTGTAAATAGAGAGACCCGCATAGCTACGGTAGATAGCCTTCTAAAAATGATCGAAGAAATAGGCAGTACCATAGTAATTAAATAGCCTTAAAAATAACATTCCTGCTACGTTTCTATCCAAATAACCATATAATGTATTGGTATGACAAACGTCATACACTAAAAGCCTGCTAGTTCACTTAAAAATATGAGAGTACTCTTTTTATATAATTCATATTGTACTAGTATTACTCTGGATAACCTCACTTCCTTCCGTTCTGCTAAAGTAGTCGTTCTTATTCTGCTAGCTAAGTTCTGTTGTTTCTATCTACTTACCGGAAGGCACATACCTTGGCCTAGTGCTAGATTACATAATAATGAGTGACTTCTGGTAGCTCCATTCCCCAAATATCGTATTCAGCTGTATTATTGATAAATGTAACCTGCTACTGAGTTCGTGGACTTCTTAGTGGAGGGAATCGTATGCAATCATGAAGGATAAAGGATGTCAATTCGACTTCTCTTCTAGACATAGCTACCATACTTCTTTTAATCCCAATAGATATTTTTATTTTATTATTAAATCATTTTATTGTCCTGTCTGAGTCTAAGACTATGTAGGACATGCAGGTCCTCTCTGCCTACAGGCCAGGGATACCTATACCAGTAGTATATCCCCTCCTATGCCTCCCATACAGCTCCCCTCAAACAGTACCACCCCTCACAAGTCCTCATTCGATCATACACTTAGAGGAGCCCTTTGCCCTTCATTATCTCCCCTCTCCAACCAACGAAACGATGGCCATTTGCGGGTGTATGGCAGCCGGGAAAAATCGCAAAAACCACTGGGTGCGGGGCTCTCCTAATACCGACATTAGGACTAAATCCGAAGACATAGTGCCCCTTCTGAAGCGTTCGGAGAGGCCGGCCAGCTGGGCGCTGCAGACTTGTGTGTACCTCGGGAAATTCGCACTCTGCCTTTCTAGCCTCCTTCCCTAAGGTCGTGCTGGAATGTCAGAAAAGTCTTGACAGAGCGTGATTGCTGTATGGTAGCTTAGCCTAACTTCTTTTGTGCCGTCCAGGGCGCTGGGGAGTGCCGTTGACTCATCGACAAAAGAAGCCCTCCTGGCTAATTAGCCGAAATCTCGGTCTTGGCGCCCACAAACGTTCCAAAGTTGAAAACCCCTCGAAAATGTCAGTCCCAGCATCGTCTTCAGAGACCTATTCCCCCTCTCGCACCACATCTCAGCCGCCTATCCTTCCTCAAGATGTAGAACTCCATTAGAGCATCAGTCCCCCATAAACCATGACCCGAGCTTTGTATATTATGACTTGATTTCCTCCTTGTGGGTATACGTAGCGTCGTAAATTTGTAGTCGGTGATGGCCGGTAATTAATGGGGCAAGCTCCTGTTTGCAATTGGAGTAACTTCTTTATTAGTTGTTGAGGCGAGATGAGGCGTGGTCAAAAGAAGGTTGATGACTGAGATGAGGATGGTAAGAAAGGCATTGTCGAGAAGTTGTCAAATGGAGACATGCTTGAGGTTGCTTTCGACTTCGATTCGGATGCGATTCTTCTTGGCTATCCCAGATATGCAGAGCATACTGAGCGATTACACCGGCACCACTGGAAGGTGAAGAATTCGTCTTTGCCGGCAATCCCAATAGATAGCCCGTGCGGGATTTCCTATTAACAGCAGTAAACAACGCTAGCACAGGGAGGGCAAGACTGACACCTGTACGCGGTGCCCTCTACGAACCTGGAAGTGAAATATTCCCCCAGAGCCAAGTTCAGTCAAATTTCGCAATACCGGACAAGTTGGCCCATGAGGCAATGATTCAAGACTCTCCACCTAATCAAAATTTCCCACCCAACGAGGTTAATACCCACTAAAACCCCACCAAGTTTGCAGGTACGACTTAGTACATCACAATTTTAGTGACCACACCTCTGATCGACCTTCTCTGGCCTCAATTGACCACCACGTACACGCCCACGCCGATATTTATACCCGACGGAGGAAACAAAGCGAAGCGCACGATTCTGGGAGACACTTCATTGGAATTGGCGTGAGAGGACTCAGGACAATGTCACAAGATGATGAAAAGGATGGCTAGAATCTCGACGGGCGTGAAATTTGGAATTTTGACAATGAATTTTACGAATTGAACTTTGTTCACGCCAAGACTTCGCTTGCGAGAGTGCGGGCGACACTATAAACACCGCCATGGTTGGATGGTGCGGTGGTACATCATCTTGGCCGGTTTCTCAAGTAAGGTCTGGGTAGCTAGGACACATATCCCACCCGAGACAGGAGACCGCTGGTTCGAATCCGCAAAACTTAACTACATTTCTCGTGGCGCTGGTATGCATGGATGATGAAGGCTTGCTTGGATAATCAAAGGTTTTAAATTTCCCTTTGGTGGGTACTTACGGAGGAGGGTCGACTATTTGTGTAAGCAAACATACCTCATAGTGGTATTTGCAAATGAAATCCAGAGTATGAGTGTCTCTAACGTCAAAAGAGTCATCCTACATGTATATATAGTACCGGTCATGTGTCATAGCTTAATAGCTGCATACACATTAAATGATTTTAAAAAAAAAAACGCCAGCACAGGGGATACGCAATCTCTGTTCGCCAAACACCAGTCTGTCGGGACAACTTATTATCGAGCCTAGTAGGATCGACAAAGTGTATCCCAACACAGAAATAGTAGAAAATTCAACAACAAAACTCTCCATCAATAACTGCCATTAATGATCACCTGACTTATCTCTGTACTCCATAATTTGAGCATATCTTACTATTACAGAGTATGTCGGGTAGTTTTTCTAGAATGAGCTAGCCGGCATGTGACCTTGGGAAACGTGTTGCGCGCTGGCACGACGTAAAATAATAAACAAAAATACTATTAAGGAGAGATATTGGAATCCACAGATCAAGACTGTCAACGCAATGCAAGATCCACAACTCCAAATAAAAATGCTTGGTGATTTATTCAGACATACTCTAACATAATATTCAACCAATCTCAACCTTAATTCCTGACTTTATTTCAGCCTTCAGATTCGACTCATCTGAACATCGTTTTGGTGCATTCTGAAATACTAAAATCATCGCAAATGCGACCAAAACTATAATGTCCATCTGCGACACGAGTTATCAAGACTCATTTTATCAATATACTAGTTCAACGCGTAAAAAAGTTATGTTTTTAAATTAATGTCGTGCCCGCGCACATCACATAATCTCCTCAGGTACCGGTTAGCTTAGTCTAAATAAAACTACTCGACATCAGGAGGCCGCCCTCCGTCTTCGCTCTGACGTGCCTACAACTTATAGCTTCGCAAAAATATTTCTCTATTGAAAGCTTACGGTAAGCTGGAAAATGTGGTCACGTAGCCAAAACATCACGCCTGGCGAAGTGGCTATCAGATGGTGCCAGAGCTACGCAGGTAGTCTTGGACAAAAAGCGGCCGGCGTGCTCGCCAGGGCCGTCTATATGGCTTCAGCTCCACACTCGCCACTCTTCATTGCGAGGGCAAGGAGGGAAGTCAAGGCCAAATACGAGGCTTCCGTTGCACTCTAATGGGCGGAAATCTCGCCGGCTAGGTTTATAGAATTAGGTATTGTTCCTATTACTTTGATCACCATCGACCTCTTCTATCTAGGGCAACGCACGCTGAGATATCTACTAGCTGCAAATTTTGGACATGGCGATTTCAGCACAAAAACGTCATCCTAGTCTCCTCATTCGGAGAAGAGAAGGCCCCCACCACTATTTCTATTGCCACCTCGGGCAGTTATAGGCATAGCTCTATAGGGCGCAGGATTTAACTTCTAGCATACCTTGGGCTCTTGCTTCAGTGGAGAAAATTTATGCATTCAATGGCTGGGCTTATGACACAAATTTCATCGAGGGGGCACAATGATAAGTCTGATTGGGACTGAATCATTAATTGATGTAAACCGTTCCCTCTTTTATTTATTATTTTTTAATAACTTTTTTTTCATTTAACATTGTTAGAAGTCAGGATATGATTTATTTTTATTGCCCACGGGGCGAAAGCGAAGGCTATTGCCCCATCCCATGGGGGATATGGCGACTGCTACAAAATAAAATGCATTTATTTACAGTTGGGTGCCGAGAGGCCTTGAAAATATCTTCCCCAAATATATTGTGAGGGCTAAGCAGCGTTTAACTCACTTTAGTAGATCGCACGTTGCGGATAGGGCAGATTTCAGATAGAAACTTAGCCTTCTCCAGTATAGAGGCGTATCGCTTAGCACCACAGGAGGTGCCCAAAAGAAATTTGAGAGACTCCGGACTTCGCCGGAGACCGGCAGAGGCCAGCCTCTATCGAACGAGAGGACAAAAACCAAAGTAGGTGATTGACTTTTCTCCCCCGCAAGGACGAGTAATGAGGGCATCTTCATGTTGGAACCTTTCGTGATGAGCACGAAAGTCACCGTGTCCAGTCCGGCATTGAATTAAATACCCAAGAGAGCGGCGAGGAAGGCGAAGCTCCTCGGTGGGCCTCTTGGGAAATGGCATTCCCAACTCACAATAGGTAGAGGGAGCATAAAACTGCCACAATTCGGTGGTCAGCTCCTGGTAACATTTCTATCTTCATATCGACCCGTACAAACATATCGTATAGTAGTAACTCGTAATGATACTCAAAATTACGATGGATATCAGAGATTGATGGTGATTATGGACAGAGATATGACACGTGTATATATACATCGCGCACTTGACTCCTCTATAATGTGATGATGCTTCCGACTACATTCAAAATGCCCATACCTACTCTGGGCTAATCACCCCGCTCTATATTGGTCCTATCTACTAATTAATGTCTCTTCGCCCTTTTGTCTTAAATGACAGGTCATGATATACTTCGTCTTGCTGGCCATCATCAAGCTCAGAGCTATGGACGGATTAAATCTTGAACAGCTCCCATATGAGAAGTTAGAATAATTGGGACTTTCAAGTAGGCCACGTTATTGACACACACCTGACTACAAAAGCTGTACTTAGTTTTACTTTGGTAGTTGCTTAAATCAATGCGCTCTACAACCTCAATGACTGAGGGTTCATTATTTCCTTAATAAAAACCATATATAGAGCCGACAAAGACAAATTCTCCACCTTCCAGTAGTGCCGGTCTAATCGCTCGGTTTCCTCTGTATAACTGAGATAGCCATGAAGAATCGCATCCGAATCGAAGTCAAGAGCAACCTCAGGCAAATCTAAAATCTGCGACTTCTCATCCACGTCGGTCTTGTCATTCTCACGGGAGTCCTCAACCTCTTTCCAACCACGCATCATGTCGCCTCAACGACTAATAAAGAAAATGCTCCAATTGCAAACAGGAGTTTGCCCCATTAATTACCGGCCATCACTCACTACAAATTTACGACTCTACTTATACCCACGAGGAGGTAATTAAATCAAAACATACAAAGCTCGGGCCATGATTTATGAGGGACTGTTGCCCTTATGGGACAAAACACTTGGGGGGAGAACAGGCGGCTGGGATTTAGAGCGAGAGAGGGAACAGGTCTCTGAAGACTATGCTGGGACTGACATTTTTGAGTGGTTTCAACTTTGGAACGTTTGCGGGCGCCCAAATTGAGATCTCGGCTAATTAGCCAGGAGGACTTCTTTTGTCGATAAGTCAACGGCACTCCCCAGCGCCCTCGACGATACAAAAGAAGTTGGGCTAAGCTACTTTGCAGCAATCGCGCTCTGTCAAGACTCTTCTATCATTTCAGCACAACGTTCGGGAAGAAGTTGGAAGGAGGCTAGAAAGGTAGAGCGTGAATTTTCTGAGGTACCCACAACTCTGCAGCGCCCAGCTGGCCGGCATCTTCGAACGCTTCAGAAGGGTCACTATGTCTTCGGATTTAGTCTTAATGTGGGTATTAGGAGAGCTTCGCATCCGGTGGTTCTTGGAATGTATCCCGGCTGCCATTAATTAGCAAAAGGCCACGGTTCCGTTAGCTGGAGAGGGGAGATATGGAAGGGCAAAGGGCTCCTCCAAGTGTATGACCTAGTGAGGGATTGTCGGGGGTGGTACTGATTTAGGGGAGCTGTATGGGAGGCATAAGAGGGGATATACCACTTGCATAGGTATCTTTGGTCTGAAGGCAGAGAGGACCTGCATGTACTACAAAGTCATAGACTCCGACAGTACCATAAAATGAAATTATAATATAAATCATAATATTCTTCGGGAGGACGACACCCCTGTATAATATAATCTTTGAGCGCAAGATGAGAAGATTCTTGCCTTCATTTGCTTTTTTGGGTCTGTGAGGGCTCCAACACGTCGGGTATGAGGGCAAGACTAAACACCTGTACGCGGTGCCATCTACGAACCTGGGAGTGAAATATTCTCCCAGAGCCAAATTCAGTCAAATTCTGCAATACGAAAGAAGTTGGCCCACGAGGCAATGATCCAAATTCTCCGCCATGTCAAATTTTCGCTCCCAACGAGTTCGACTCCTAGCTAAGTATCATCAAGTTTACAAGCACGACTTAGTACATCACAATTTTAGTGACCACACCTCTGATCGACCTTCTCTGGCCTCAATTGACCACCACGTACACGCCCACGCCGATATTTATACCCGACGGAGGAAACAAAGCGCAGCGCACGATTCTGGGAGACACGTCATTGGAATTGGCGTGAGAGGACTCAGGACAATGTCACAAGATGATGAAGAGGATGGCTAGAATGTCGACGGGCGTGAAATTTGGAATTTTGACAATGAATTTTACGAATTGAACTTTGTTCACGCCAAGACTTCGCCTGCGAGAGTGCAGCGGACAGTATAAAAACGCGCAAACGAGGTATGGTGCCGTGGTTCGCCTCCTGGTGCTGTTCTCTGGCATAGTTTGAGTAGCCTGGACACCTACTCCACTTGGGATAAAGACACTTCAGATCACACTACGCGCGGATGAAATTCAGTTAATGATGAAGGTATGTCTGGATAACCCAGGGTTTTTGAGACGTTCCCTTTGGTGGGTATTCACGGATGAGGGTTGACTTGGGGTGAAGAAAAAGCCGCCATAACTTCACAGTAGTGCTTGCAAATCATGTCCAAGGCATGAGTGCATTTCTTGTATATTGAGTCATCTTTTCCATACTTTTTTTCCGATATTGTGTCATAGCTAGATAGCTGCACACGCAATTAAAATCTGATGCAAAAAAAGGAGAAAAAAAACACAAGAATCAGAATCTTTTTAATCACCATAGATAGCCCGTGCGGGATCTCGTCTTAATACCCGGAAACAACGTTAAGACGGGGTATGCACAATCACTGTTCGCCAAACACCAGTCGGTCGGGACTACTAGTTGTCGAACCTAGTAGGATCGACAAAGTGTATCCCAACACAGAAATAATAGAAAGCCCAAAAACCAAATCCTTCATCAATAACTGCCATTAACCATTACCTGACTTATCTCTGTACTCCATAATTTCAGCATATCCCACTAATCTTTCAAGAGAAATACTGACAGTTTATGTTGTTAAGAAATCACATCAAGACTATTACATTGGTAGTCCCTAGTGCTATCTAGGCTCTAGATTGCATCAAATAGGATCTGCATCTCCAATATAATCATAGACTGCGGGAGGAAAATTAAATGTTAATATTAGAATATGAATCCTTTAGACGGGTAATACAGTAATACTGCAATTAGAACTGATAAAGTATGGGATCAACATAACGTGTATATCTACTGGCATGCCCAGCATTCTTTGATGCTGTGACCATGCTCATACTAATTTTTATCTTCCAGCCTCGCCTACACGCTAATATGGAAGTGCTAATAAAGGGGTTATAATATTACCAAATGCCTTACCCATTTTACTCCAAAGTAAAGATTATCACAACCATAACTCCATGTTAAAGCATAGGGAGGATTATATTTGACCAAAACCCTTATAGTTTCATAAATAATAATTTTAAAATAATATCTAGATTATATCCCAACCATACTAGTTCAAAAATTGTATGCCCAAGTTTTAGTCCCATAACACATCTAAATTCAAAGAAAAAGCCGTTAATCCAGGCCCATAATTGTGGTTCAAGTTATTCACTGTCCATACGAGTCAGAGAACATTCGAAGTTTTGGTAGACTAAACTTACTCTAACATCAAATATTCTGTATTCCATTGATCTCATTTCACTCAACACGCTGAATCTCTGCTTTTTATAGCATTTGCAAGGAGCTTAAATCCATTTTTTCGTCTTAATTTCAATCAAGGTTTCACCAAATTTCATAACATCGTTATCGAATCCTATCAATAGCTGTATTGTGGCACTCCCATCCTTCCTGAGCAATGTTGAAGGCCAGGAAACCCCATATACATTGGGTTTCCCGGTTGAGGAAAGTTGGGATTGGGGAAGTAGTTAGACGGTGGTGGATGTGGTAGCAATGGTGGATGTTGAAAATGAGACCTATTTCCATGTGACCTTGAATGTTGAGGCGGGTTTGGATTCACGAATCCTCCATGGCTCATATAGCTAGGACTGACCCGACTATATGGCGCTGGAGTAAACACTCGATTTCCTGGGTATAACGAATGTGGTGTCCAGTGGTTGCCCGGTAAGTAAGTCTGGAAACCATTGGAATTCTGCCCCATCGACTGAGACTCGCTCCAGCTCTTTGAATTGTGTTCGAACCAAGCTGCACGTGACTTTTCTTTGCGAAGCTCACATTTTGCGTCTTCCAGCTTCGCAAGCAAATCCTCCTCATCGCGTCTCTTCTGTATTAAGTATTTTTGAAACTTAACATTTTGATCCGAGAGCTTCCGGGCTCTTCTCTTCTCATTTTGAATTCCTGTCTTAACAGTCCCGAGAAGTCCTTGTAGGTATGCTACATCTAGGACTTCATCTGTGAAGGTAACTTTGTAAGCATTTCACCAGGGGATAGTCAATTTTTTCATCTGCTTACCAGGACCGTGGCTCTTTGTGCCAGGCGCAAAGCGCGTCTTCTTGGGTAAGCAAGATGGCATAGCTATCGCTTGGAATCGGATTGGTGGAAGCTTGGCTTTTTTGTTGACCTGATGAAAAGGTGAATTATTTGGAGATCGTTTGCTGCAGATTGAAGCTAGATGATTTGGGTTATGATTTGAAGGACTGACAAAGGAGGAGCTTGATATAAGTACTCCTGTCTTGGTACTCCATTGACAAGTAAGAAAGGATGACTCAGTTTTTGCCCTTCTGATATCTAACCCTTGGTTGCATTCAAAGGAGACATTTTACTTTATGAGCCCTGATTCTATTCGGGCTAGAATGGGGCTGTGTTTGGCAACCGATTATCAAAGGCCATCTAGCTTTCATCAAAGAAGCTATTGCCGATCATCAGTCTGCGTGAAGCATCAAAAACATCAAAAGCGGGACTCCAGGTTCAATGACTTGTTGTGAGTCACCACCAATAGCTATTTTAGATCCAACTTTTTCATTGAAGAATGTCAGCTACTGTGATTCACAGCTACATTCATCGAGCCGATGGTGAACTCTCGTCCTATCATTCAACATTTTCTGCATGGCTATTTGAACCCATGAAATCCCTTTGCTGCGCTCCTCGTGATAGATAGACAAGGGAGAGCTTTGAATGAGTCACCTTTCTTTGAAGTTATTGCTGCCTGATAATGGAATTCGCTTCTCATTGTTCGATTTCAGAGGTCATCAATTGGTTCTGAATGTCGCGTTGAGCTAGCCCCGGTCATGGTGCGTACAAGCATATCATATCGAAAGCGGATGCCGCTGTGGATATCGTGGACTTTTATCCAGCCAGCATGAAGAGTGCAGATCGCGTACGCCTTTGCTTTCAGTACACGTATGTAGCCTGCACGACCCACTTCTTCTGTAAATGTCATCAATTCTTGGATGATTTGAGCGAAAGAATCATTTGTGGACTATCATATCCTAGTTTTTCCTTCGCGAGAATTACGACTGCCACACCGCTGACGTGTAAATCCCCTGCTAATTCTTTGAGAGAAAAAATACTCCGTCTAGATTTGGTATACCTCGAATGCTATTAACCACAAATATGCCTCTGTCCTCACAGTACGAGAACTATGAGAGGCAGAAAATGACCGTCAATGACCGTCAATTATAATCAAACCCGAGATAAAAAAGTGAGGAGGGGTAAAACTAGACAACATTTCTCACGGTAGTGGTACACATGGATGGCGAAGGCATGCTTGGATTGTCGAACATTTAGAAACTTCCCTTTGTTGGGCACTCACAGAGCAGGGTCGACAGTTCTACGCAAACAAACAGAGCCTAGTGGTATTTGTGATGAATCACAGATTACGACGGCACCCAATTTCATAGGAATCATCCAATATGCATTCATCGAACACATGATACGCAGGTGACATCACAAACATTATTATGGTTCGATGGTGCGGTGGTATACCGTCTTGGCCGACTTGCCAAGTAATGTCCCGATAGTTTGTGTAATTAACCCACTAGAAACAGTACATACTTAGCTCAATTCCGGCAAACTCAATCACATTTCTCGCGGACCTGGTAAACTTGAATATGGAAGGTATAATTGGATAATCAAAGGTTTTTAAATTCCCTTTGGTGGGTACTTACGGAGGAGGGTCGACTGTTTGTGTAAGCAAACATACCTCATAGTGGTATTTGCGAATGAAATCCAGAGTATGAGTGTCTCTAACGTCAAAAGAGTCATCCAAATCTAAACATAGCACCAGTCATGTGTCATAGTTTTATAGCTACATACACATTAAATGACTTAAAAAAAATGAACCGATCATAGGGCATAGCTAGATATCTGAAATCATGTTAAATAAGTCAAAAGATATATTTCTTCAGATATTGCACTATTTTGTTGGATCTATGCGTAATTATAGCTGGAGTTATCCTCAGAACTTCTCATACGCTAGGTTAAAATTCTTTATTTCACTTAGTTTTAGATGGGAAGCTAGAGTCAATGCAGTATTTTTGCAACTTCTGAATCGGAAGTATTTGACATATTATTCAGGCCTCGTATGATCTTTTTCATCTTGCCATATTACCTTGGTTGCTCCAGATTTTCGACTCACTTCTTTTCATCTCAACAACTTGACTACTTGACTAATATCTTCGGAGTATCATTCGTACCTACTATCGTTATAAGTTTGTGTATCCAATTCATGGAACCCTGCCTTGAGAAGTTTAGTGTTAGGATTATGGAGAAAGAAGAGTATCAGTCGTGAGATTACACAGGGAGTAGGATATGATATGTAAAAGATACGTACAATAGTGAGCTGGAGACGTAGATGATATGTGCGTTTATCAATAGGTACTGAGGACTTTGATTCGAATCACCTAGCTCACTGAGCAGTATTTTCCAACAACTACTGAGAACCACACTCTGTAATCACATACTAGCGTGCTTGTAATATTTGGAGTTTCCTGATAGGATTAGGGAGATCAATGGACAACTTGCGCTAAACAAACCTAACTAAATAGGTATTCTTTGATTAAAGATGACAGGCGTGCTTTGGTTCCAAAGTCTACCTTAAGCCTAGGCACTACCCATTCTCACGACCCACCAACCCGGTACATAGGGATTTTTATTTTTTTGCATCACATTTGAATTGCGTATGCAGCTATCCAGCTATGGCACAATATCAAAAAAAAGTACACCATAGACGACTCAGTTTACAAGTAAAGCACTCATGCCTCGGGTTTCACTTCAAGTACCACTGCGAAGCTATAGAGACCTTTTCTTCACCCCAAGTCAACTCTCATCCGTCGGCACATAGGTCGCATGGTGCAGTGGAACACCTTCCCAATTGGAGACAACACAAAGCTTTGTCGATTCCAGTAAGACCCAAATATCAGTCTCTCGCGGAGATACTAATGGAGATTCTGACCCTCGAATTTAGGACTCAATCTAATCTGTCTCGTCACAGGTTCCCGACAAGATCGACTTTCTCTAGACATGTCCCGAGTGTGCTAATCGCACTTACTTTTCCATAAATGTTTGGATATTACGAACTACAGTGTACCTTGGGGGACTATTCTTAACACCTGTCAGTGGTGTCCCATACGAACCTCCAGCTCTCACTGTAGGGTCTGCAGAGCTGAGATTGAGTAACTAAGTCCTCACTTCGATTAGGATTCCTAATCGCTTTCGTGGTCTGTATCGTCTTCATCCATAAGCACATCCCCCTATCACCATTATCATGAAGCTAACCACGATCAGATCAGATGGTAGGATCGTAGCCCTACTCATCACAAACCCTTGATCATGGAGGAAAAGCCATCCAATGAGTTTCCGGAGCGTACCCAGCACCCGATACAGAGATGGTGGATTGGATCAAGTCGGCCTCGACTGTTATAAAGAAGGGAAATATAGATAAATATGCGCACCTCGTGTGGTCCCGGTGTCTAGGCCTCGCCCGGCTGGGGCTGCAGGTTTTTTGAGACTTTTCTGCGCACGCAGTTTCCATTGCTACCATTTTTATTTTTTTTGGGTAGAAGGTTCCGTGGAAAAGGTGGCTGAATTCCATGGGTAAACACTGAGCTGAATGGCTATTCATCAAGGGCAATATATCAATGATCTTTCAAGAAACATAAGAGGCAAGGAGCACTGTACAAGGTGTGGCCTGGGTCAGAGAGGAGCCCAATATGCTAGATAGTCTATGACTCAAATAGTACAATAAACATACACACACTTCATCACACATACCCATATAATATCGTACAGAGTATGTTTTCCATGAGGGCAAGACTGAATACTCGTACGTGGTGTCCTCCACTAATCTGGGAGTGAAATATTCTCCCAGAGCCAAGTTCAGTCAAATTTCGCAATACCGGACAAGTTGGCCCACGAGGCAATAATTCAAAATTCTCCGCCACGTCAAATTTTCGCTCCCAACGAGTTCGACGCCTACCCAAGTCTCTTCAAGTCTACAGTACGACTTAGTACATCCTCATTTCAATGACCACACCTCTCATCAACTATTCTCTGGCCTCAGCTAGCCGCCAAATACACGCCCACGCCGATATTTATACCCGACGGAGGAAGCAAAGCGTGGCGCACAAATCTGGGAGACAGTTCTTTGAGATGGGCGTGAGAGGGATTGGGACAAGTTTACAAGATGACACCGAGGATGGATATAATCTCGACGGGCGTGTGATTTTGAATTTTGGCAAGGAGTTTTACGAATTGAGCTTTGTGCGCGCCAAGACTGCGCTTGCGAGAGTGCAGCGGACACTATAACAACACGCAAACGATGGAAGGTGCTGTGGTCCGCCTCCTGGTGGTGTTCTCTGGTATAGTTTGAGTAGCCTGGGCACCTACTCCACTTGGGAAGGAGACACCGAAGACTACATTTCGCGCGGAGAAAATTTGGTGGATGAAGGCTTGTCTGGATAAGCCAGGTTTTGAGACGTTCCCCTGGGTGGGTATTGACGGATGAGGGTTGTCTTGAGGTAAAGAAAAAGCCACCATAACTTCGCCGTGGTACTTGCATATGAAATCTGAGACAAGAGTGCTCTTCTTGTAAATTGAGTCATCTTTTCTGTACATTTTCTCCCATATTGTGTCGTAGCTAGATAGTTGCACACGCAATTAAAATCTGATGCAAAAAAATTGCCATCATTTCGTTGGCTGGAGAGGGGATATAATGACGGGATAACGGCTCCTCTTAGTGTGTACTCGAATGAAGACCTGTGGGGGTATTACTGTTGGAAAAAAGTCGTGAAGGGGGCATAGGAGGGAGTATACTACCCGAGGCATAGATACTCCCGGCATGTAGGCAGAAAGATACTTAATGTCCTTACATAGTCGCCGACTTTATAGGACAATAAACACATACAATACAATACAATCAAATCCATAGTTACAGGGATTTGTACCCCAGTTATTTTGACATGTACCTTTTCAACCCACAAGAGCCTGTACGTGTGGAATGAAAAGTTTAGTGCATGGAAAATGTAGGGTTCATGGGTCTAGGAGGATGTTTATGCCTTGAAAGGTTCTTTTGTCGACAAAGGCGTCTGCCAGCTGCAGGGCATTTGCGAGGCGTCGGGTGCCAGGGGCTGCCAGTATCATGTTTCGTCATCGATTTGGATTTATTTTTAATTCTTTATATCGCCCTGTCTGAGTCTATAACTACTATGCCTCTAGGGACATAGAGGTTAATTTTGAAACTGGGTTATTTAAGGGGTTAGCCCTGTAGGTGCAGCTGGGCTAGATCGTAATAGGTTAGTATGTCTCTCCTCATTACCCGCTCGCCATGAAGTATGGTCCAATTGTCTTATTCTAACAATCGCTTAGAGAAACACATTTTCAACGACATTTTCGACTGCGCAACCCTTCATTATCAACATAACTATCAATTCATCCTCTATTCCGGCAAACAATGTCTCTCAAAAATTCTGCTTCAGAAACCCATGTTCGAAGGCATCGAACTCGCGATCAACGTATTGAAATAAGAGCATTAAGAAGACTTGGCTATACATTACAACATATATCCGGCGAACTTGGCTTCACAAGAAGGCAAGTGCAATATGCGTGTGCTCGAGCGACCGAGAATCCTAAACCTCGCAACGGACGCCTGCCTATATTAAGCGCGGAACAAGTTGATGAGCTTGAGGCTTTTGTCCGGGAAAATCCAGAAATTTAATACATTCACGACAATGCACCATGTCACAGAGCATACTCAACGATTGAGGCGCTGCGTGAGGTTGGAATAACGTCTATCAGATGGCCACCTTGCTCTCCGGACCTGAACCCGATCGAGTCACTGTGCAACATCTTAAAAAATCACGTTCAGGTAAATAGTCCTGAGACAAATGGGGATAAGCTTATGCGCTCTGTCACGTTGAAGACATTGCTACAGGATGCATGGGACTCCATACCTTCTGAGGAGCTATTGTCACTAGTTGATAGCATGCACGAAAGATGTATAGCGGTGATAAAGGCAAACGGAGGGACACAAAGTATTAGGATGGAGCAGACTAATACAAAGCATGTAGAACGGTTTCATTTTAGTTGTATGCCACACTAAGGGCTTCGATGTATACTTTTGCAACACAGAGCAATTATTTTTGAGATAGAAGCGTATTTTTAGATAATATCAATTGATTTTTTAATTTTTAATTTTAAATGAGGACCACTGTACCTTTCGTTTAGAGTTGAAAACCATCCCCATAATTTAGACTTTCATTGAATATCATTGGATAGATCCCCTTGCTTGCATAACTAGTCGAGTAACTAGACATGGGCCTGCATAAAGACCATACCAATTAAGGCAATATGTACAGGGATCTAACCCCAGTCATTTTGACAATTGTCCTTTTACACCCCATAAGAGATTGTATGTAGTACATGCAGGTCCTCTCTCGCTCAGGGCCAAGGATACCTATGTCAGTAGTATATCCACTCCTATGCCTCTCATACAGCTCCCCTCAAACAGTACCACCCTTCACAAGTCCTCATTTGATCATATAGTTGAAATAGTCCATCACCCTTCATTATCACTCCTCTCCAGCCAGCGAAACGATGACTATTTGCGGGTATATGGCAGCCGGGAAAAATCGCAAAAACCACTGGGTGCGGAGCTCTCCTGATACCGACATTAGGACTAGATCCGAAGACATGGTGACCATTCTAAAGCGTTCGAAAAGGTCGGGCAGCTAGGCGCTACAGATTTGTGGCTACCTCGAGAAATTCACCCTCTACCTTTCTAGTCTTTCTCCAACTATTTCCCGAAGGTTGTGCTGAAATGTCGGAAGAGTCTTGACAGAGCATGATTGCTGTATGGTAGCTTAGCCTGACTTTTATTGTAGCGTCAAGAGCCATGGGGAATGCCGTTGAATCATCGAAAAAGGAAGCCCTCATGGCCGAGCAGCCAAATTTCGGTCTTGGAGCCCACAACCGTTTTAAAGTTGAAAGCCACTCGAAAATATCAATCCTAGCAAGGTCATCGGAGATCTGTTCCCCCTCTTGCTCCACATCTCAACCGCCTGTTCTACCTCAAGTTGTTTGTCACATTAGAGCAACAGTCCCCCACAAACCATGACCCAAACTTTGTATTTCTCGACTAGATTTCCTGCTTGACGGTATAAATAGCGTCGTAAATATGAAGTGAGAGATGAGTGGAAATTATTGATGCAAGCTCCTGTTTTCAATTGGAGCAACTTCTTTATTGGTCGTTGAGGCGAGATGATGCGTGGTTAGAAAGAGATTGATGGCTCAGATGAGAATGGTAAGAGAGATTTTGTCCAGAAGTCTTCATATAGAGTGTCGGTAAATGGATCATATTTAGGCGTTATTGTTTTTCTATATAATTAAGGTGTTCAGGATATCGCTGGGACTCTGACAGGGATCTGACTCAGCTCATTAGCGAGGCACTTGGAGTAGAGGATGCGAGGGGAAACGAAGATGGAAGAGACAGAGAACATTATATGTATTTTTTTTTTTTTTTTTTTTTTTTTTTTTTTGCATCAGATTTTAATTGCGTATGCAGCTATCTAGCTATGACACAATATCAAAGAAAAGTACAGAAAAGATGACTCAATTTACAAGTAGAGCACTCATGCCTCAGATTTCATTTGCGAGTACCACTGCGAAGTTATGGTGGCTTTTTCTTCACCCCAAGTCAACCCTCATCCGTGAATACCCACCCAAGGGAACGTCAAAAACCTTGGGTTATCCAGACATGCCTTCGTCATCTACCGAATTTTCTCCGCGCGAAATGTAGTCTAAGGTGTTTCCTTCCCAAGTGGAGTAGGTGCCCAGGCTACTCAAACTATACCGGATAACACCACCAGGAGGCGGACCACGGCACCTTCCATCGTTTGCGTGTTGTTATAGTGTCCGCTGCACTCTCGCAAGCGAAGTCTTGGCACGCACAAAGCTTAATTCGTAAAACTCTGCCAAAATTCAAAATTTGACGCCCGTCGAGATTATATCCATCTTCAGCATCATCTTGTAAACTTGTCCCAATCCCTCTCACGTCCGTCTCAAAGAACTGTCTCCCAGATTTGTGCGCCACGCTTTGCTTCCTCCGTCGGGTGTAAATATCGGCGTGGGCGTGTATTTGGCGGCTAGCTGAGGCCAGAGAATAGTTGATGAGAGGTGTGGTCATTGAAACAAGGATGTACTAAGTCGTACTTGTAAACTTGGTGAGACTTGGATAGGAATCGAACTCGCTGGGTGTGAAAATTTGACATGGTGGAGAATTTTGAATTATTGCCTCGTGGGCCAACTTGTCCGTTATTGCGAAATTTGACTGAGCTTGGCTCTGGGAGAATATTTCACTCCCAGGTTCGTAGAAGGCACCACGTACAGGTGTCAGTCTTGCCCTCCATTATATGTATTATCGATATACCAATTTACCTATTTGATCTACCGACTTCATGACGGCACCCATTTGTATTACTTCGTGTTTTACCAACATAGAGATATACTTGGGTTGCTTTCGACTTCGATTCGGATGCGATTCTTCTTGGCTATCCCAGATATGCAGAGCATATTGAGCGATTACACCGGCACCACTGGAAGACTAAGAATTTGTCTTTGCAAGCTCCTCGATTGAGATGATCGGATGTGTAGCTAAGGCGACAGTGAGCGCCATATTTACACTAGTACCATCTTCTATATCGCTGGCTTGATTATAATTGACGGTCATTATCTGCCTCTCACAGTCCTCGAACTGTGTGGGCAGAGGCATACTTGGGGTTATTAGAATTCGAGGTATACCAAATCTAGACGGAGTATTTTTTCTCTCAAAGAATTAGCAGGGGATTTACACGTCAGCGGTGTGGCAGTCGTAATTCTCGCAAAGGAAAAACTAGGATATGATAGTCCACAAATGATTCTTTCGCTCAAATCATACAAGAATTGATGACATTTACAGAAGAAGTGGGTCGTGCAGGCTACATACGTGTACTGAAAGCAAAGGCGTACGCGATCTGCACTCTTCATGCTGGCTGGATAAAAGTCCACGATATCCACAGCGGCATCCGCTTTCGATATGATATGCTTGTACGCACCATGACCGGGGCTAGCTCAACGCGACATTCAGAACCAATTGATGACCTCTGAAATCGAACAATGAGAAGCGAATTCCATTATCAGGCAGCAATAACTTCAAAGAAAGGTGACTCATTCAAAGCTCTCCCTTGTCTATCTATCACGAGGAGCGCAGCAAAGGGATTTCATGGGTTCAAATAGCCATGCAGAAAATGTTGAATGATAGGACGAGAGTTCACCATCGGCTCGATGAATGTAGCTGTGAATCACAGTAGCTGACATTCTTCAATGAAAAAGTTGGATCTAAAATAGCTATTGGTGGTGACTCACAACAAGTCATTGAACCTGGAGTCCCGCTTTTGATGTTTTTGATGCTTCACGCAGACTGATGATCGGCAATAGCTTCTTTGATGAAAGCTAGATGGCCTTTGATAATCGGTTGCCAAACACAGCCCCATTCTAGCCCGAATAGAATCAGGGCTCATAAAGTAAAATGTCTCCTTTGAATGCAACCAAGGGTTAGATATCAGAAGGGCAAAAACTGAGTCATCCTTTCTTACTTGTCAATGGAGTACCAAGACAGGAGTACTTATATCAAGCTCCTCCTTTGTCAGTCCTTCAAATCATAACCCAAATCATCTAGCTTCAATCTGCAGCAAACGATCTCCAAATAATTCACCTTTTCATCAGGTCAACAAAAAAGCCAAGCTTCCACCAATCCGATTCCAAGCGATAGCTATGCCATCTTGCTTACCCAAGAAGACGCGCTTTGCGCCTGGCACAAAGAGCCACGGTCCTGGTAAGCAGATGAAAAAATTGACTATCCCCTGGTGAAATGCTTACAAAGTTACCTTCACAGATGAAGTCCTAGATGTAGCATACCTACAAGGACTTCTCGGGACTGTTAAGACAGGAATTCAAAATGAGAAGAGAAGAGCCCGGAAGCTCTCGGATCAAAATGTTAAGTTTCAAAAATACTTAATACAGAAGAGACGCGATGAGGAGGATTTGCTTGCGAAGCTGGAAGACGCAAAATGTGAGCTTCGCAAAGAAAAGTCACGTGCAGCTTGGTTCGAACACAATTCAAAGAGCTGGAGCGAGTCTCAGTCGATGGGGCAGAATTCCAATGGTTTCCAGACTTACTTACCGGGCAACCACTGGACACCACATTCGTTATACCCAGGAAATCGAGTGTTTACTCCAGCGCCATATAGTCGGGTCAGTCCTAGCTATATGAGCCATGGAGGATTCGTGAATCCAAACCCGCCTCAACATTCAAGGTCACATGGAAATAGGTCTCATTTTCAACATCCACCATTGCTACCACATCCACCACCGTCTAACTACTTCCCCAATCCCAACTTTCCTCAACCGGGAAACCCAATGTATATGGGGTTTCCTGGCCTTCAACATTGCTCAGGAAGGATGGGAGTGCCACAATACAGCTATTGATAGGAGTCGATAACGATGTTATGAAATTTGGTGAAACCTTGATTGAAATTAAGACGAAAAAATGGATTTAAGCTCCTTGCAAATGCTATAAAAAGCAGAGATTCAGCGTGTTGAGTGAAATGAGATCAATGGAATACAGAATATTTGATGTTAGAGTAAGTTTAGTCTACCAAAACTTCGAATGTTCTCTGACTCGTATGGACAGTGAATAACTTGAACCACAATTATGGGCCTGGATTAACGGCTTTTTCTTTGAATTTAGATGTGTTATGGGACTAAAACTTGGGCATACAATTTTTGAACTAGAATGGTTGGGATATAATCTAGATATTATTTTAAAATTATTATTTATGAAACTATAAGGGTTTTGGTCAAATATAATCCTCCCTATGCTTCAACATGGAGTTATGGTTGTGATATTCTTTACTTTGGAGTAAAATGGGTAAGGCATTTGGTAATATTATAATCCCTTTATAAGCACTTCCATATTAGCGTGTAGGCGAGGCTGGAAGATAAAAATTAGTATGAGCATGGTCACAGCATCAAAGAATGCTGGGCATGCCAGTAGATATACACGTTATGTTGATCCCATACTTTATCAGTTCTAATTGCAGTATTACTGTATTACCCGTCTAAAGGAATCATATTCTAATATTATCATTTAATTGTCCTCCCACAGTCTATGATTATATTGGAGATGCAGATCCTATTTGATGCAATCTAGAGCCTAGATAGCACTAGGGACTACCAATGTAATAGTCTTGATGTGATTTCTTAACAACATAAACTGTCAGTATTTCTCTTGAAAGATTAGTGGGATATGCTGAAATTATGGAGTACAGAGATAAGTCAGGTAATGGTTAATGGCAGTTATTGATGAAGGATTTGGTTTTTGGGCTTTCTATTATTTCTGTGTTGGGATACACTTTGTCGATCCTACTAGGTTCGACAACTAGTAGTCCCGACCGACTGGTGTTTGGCGAACAGTGATTGTGCATACCCCGTCTTAACGTTGTTTCCGGGTATTAAGACGAGATCCCGCACGGGCTATCTATTGTGATTAAAAAGATTCTGATTTTTGTGTTTTTTTCTCCTTTTTTTGCATCAGATTTTAATTGCGTGTGCAGCTATCTAGCTATGACACAATATCGGAAAAAAAGTATGGAAAAGATGACTCAATATACAAGAAATGCACTCATGCCTTGGACATGATTTGCAAGTACTACTGCGAAGTTATGGCGGCTTTTTCTTCACCCCAAGTCAACTTTCATCCGTGAATACCCACCAAGGGGAACGTCTCAAAAACCCTGGGTTATCCAGACATGCCTTCATCATTAACTGAATTTCATCCGCGCGTAGTGTGATCTGAAGTGTCTTTATCCCAAGTGGAGTAGGTGTCCAGGCTACTCAAACTATACCAGAGAACACCACGATGCCTGTGTTTAGAAGAGTAGTCAAATTGACATCCTTTTATCCTTCATTATTGCATAAGCTTCCCTCTACCAACATGTCAATGGACTAAGTAGTGGGTTATATATTTCATTAGGTTATGAGACTCGGTATCACATGCATTGAAATAGTAAAAGGAAACGACTCGTGGGACCATGAATAGTCCCATCCCTGAATCGACTTCTCTGTTGCAACGCGAAAGCAATAGCAGTCAGTCCATCAACCTTTTCTCAGGTGCATTCAGCACAAGATTAAGAACGCGTCAAACAAGACAATTCATAAGAAATCAACGCCGAGATATCCGACCTTATAGAAAATGTCGGAACTAACTGGGGTATATCTAGCCTGAACGGAAAGAACCATGACTCTTGGTTTCGCCGCTATCAGGTTAAACTAAGAGGTAAAGGGTTGTACTATGTGGTCACGAAAGCGTTGGATGAAGCATGTCTATTCGTATCTTCCATCGTAAATACTAAGGACATTGTTGATCCCACACTCCACGACGAAAAAAGGGAGAAGTACTTTCGAGATGAGGGAACCGCAATCGACCCAATGTTCAAATTCCTTTCCCTTGATGACCAAGCTCTGTACGACGAATATGATTCCGCCTTCAGTCTTTGGGCTTATCAACGCTCTGAACAGGAGGACAAGACTGACACCTGTACGTGGTGCCCTCTACGAACCTGGAAGTGAAATATTCCCCCAGAGCCAAGTTCAGTCAAATTTCGCAATACTGAACAAGTTGGCCCATAAGGCAATGATTCAAGCCTCTCCACCTAATAGAATTTTCCCACCTGACGAGATCAATCACCACCAAAACCTCATCAAGTTCACAGGTACGAATTAGTATATCCTTATTTCAATGATCACAACTCTCGTCGACTTTCTCTGGCCTTAATTGACCACCATGTACAAGCCCACGCCGATATTTACACCCGACGGAGGAAGCAAAGCGTGGCACACAAACCTGGGAGACAGTTCTTTGAGATGGGCGCGAGAGGAATTAGGACAAGTTCACAAGATGATGCAGAGGATGGAAACGATCTCGACGGGCGTGAATTTTAGAATTTCGACAACGAGTTTTCCAATTGAGCTTAGTGTGTGCACCAAGACTTCGGTTGCAAGAGTGAAGGCGACACTATAAATATCGCCATGGTTGGATGGTGCGCTGGTACATCGTATCGGCCGATCTTCCAACTAGAGTCTGGAAAGCTAGGAAACAAATCCCACTGGAGATAGGACATCTTACTGATTTTAAACTTGATCGTCGACCTTGCATATTGGTCTGTAATGACAGACACGGAAATAATTCATGAGATTGCTTAATGAGAGGTTAGGACAGATTCCAATATTATTTGGTAGAAGATTTGTCCCAACTATCAGAGGGCTACAGCGTCTCTATCTATCTACAGGTAAATCCCTCATTTTTCATCTGCACTAGCCATACAGGACCTAGCATATAAGACTTGATTCGTATCATCATTTTTGGGCCGAGGTTTACCGTGTATTTGCTAATTGAGTCGCATGCTTGACTACTATGAGATACGCCCAGGTATCAATCTAATAACGCACACCAAAGTGAAACTACTCACAGCCCTCATTATGACCCCATGAACAATTGGAACAATAGCCTGCAACATAGCACAATTAAGCTAGATATTGTTGGTCAGGACCTAATCCGAACAACATCGCAAGTTCGAATCCGGCAAAATTAAACTCCATTTCTCGCGGCGCTAGTATGCATGGATGATGAAGGCATGCTTGGATAATCAAAGGTTTTAGATATTCCTTTGATGGGTACTCACGGAGGAGGGTCGACTGTTTGTGTGAGGGAACAAACCTCATAGTGGCATTTGCAAATGAAATCCAGAGTATTAGTGTCTCTAACGTCCAAAGAGTCATCCTACATGTATACATAGTACGGGTCATGTGTCATAATTAGATAGCTGAAAACACATTAAATTATTGAAAAAAGGATATATGGGACATGCTGTTAGAGAAACAGATCATGTCCTAGAAGATATAAAGTGGAACCCCCAGTATCGCATTACACGACTCGCTTAGTTACGAGCCGTGCACTGTCTGGAAGATAGATACGTTAGTTGTTATTCACCGATTCATGTAAGCGACGAGTCGTAGAGACGATCTGTCAAGTGAAGGAGTAGTCGTTCTTTGATGACTCAATTCATTGACAGAGCACTTCTCAGTCCTTTGAGAGAATAAGAAACGCTTAGAATAGATTGGATAGGTGAAACATCGTTTGGTGGATTAGGACTTCTACAAGGCTCAATTCATATCACTACTGTGGGATAATAATTCAATACTGCTTCATCTATGCCTTACATATGCTGTGCAGTGCCTCTAATCAAGTTATACAAGTGATCAGAGTATGTACATTTTAATACATGCGGGTCTTTTGCGATTAGCTAATCATCATGTAATTACATCAATAACACATGGCTGCTGTATCGGACGATATTTTCCCCACGCCACCTGATGAGCGCCATTTATTGGATTGAATGTACCAAGTATTTTCATGAAACGATCTTTTCCGCAAACCATGAGGAGATTTGATAATGAAATGAGCCAAATTTCCCAGGTTATTGCCGGTCTTGGAGAGCGAGTTATTTTACGATTGTTGCTACAGAGCGTGCGAGACGTCTTACTTCTATCGCATCAATCCGCAGAAATGGCGAGTGAGCTACGGTCTATCAACCATCGACTTTGCATTTTCCGCCTTGCAAATCACTACACATCACAAGCTCTTGTCTACTAAGCCCCAGATCAGTCCAAATGTTGTCACGAACGAAGTTTGTCGCACTTGCTTCCGCTTTCAGTTCTTTGTTTGTCGTTGCCAGTGCTTGGCCAATTAACGAAGGTGCAACATGTCAGCAGGATGCCTGGGACGGTGATGCTCTGATAAGCATCCGAGATCAGAATTGTGGATGGAGAGGTAATGATTACACATTATGGAATCCAGATAATCTCCCATATTCCAGGTCGGCTTCGGGAAGTCAATCTAATGAATTCTACATACGCCTTCCAAGAAGCCGACCCTTGGAGTCATTTTATGCAGGTAATTCACCGAACGCTTAACCGTATATTTTCATAATCATTCGAAGCTAAGTAGACTCAAGGTGAAATGTCAAACAACTACGCAGTATTTGACCGTAATTGCAATTTCGCCAAAGTAGTGTACTTGGATTACTCTCTAGCGATTTCCGGAACGGGAGTGGATCAATCGGTAGTTGAGGACTGCGAAAGGGGATATAATCCTGCGAGATTCTGAATATCGTACTGATGATCCTAATTAAGCTCCACTGCTAGGAGAATTGGCCGAAGGTCGATGAAAATAGAATGATTGTACTGGTTTCAGCATTGGATGGCGTATCAGGCAACCGAAGCAGTTAATTGATATATTTATTCCAATTAAAGTAAAATAGATTGTGAATGTACGGGGATTGTTTGTTGGCCATTGTCTCGGGGTTTTCACTTTAACTTCTATGTATTAAATCTTACGACGGAATATTCCCATCCTCTGAGATTAAAGCATCTGTCTAGTACCTAAAAGTCTCTAACTTGGAAAAGACTGCATATCTGTCCGCCGTGTCTACGAACTCGGGGATGAAATACTCTCGCAGAGCCGAGATTTAGTCACTACAAAGGGACAATGTTAGAATCTGCATGTCCTATATAGGCATAGACTCGGAATGGAAAATGAAATGGATCAACAATAAGGGTGAATGTGTATGAGTATTCTGAAGCAGTGGTTTTTCCGGTATAGTATGAGTAGTCTGTGCACCCAGCTCACTTTGAGAGGAGACGCCCTAGACAAAATTTCGCGTGGAGAGAGGTCAATGGATGATGGCGGCGTGTCTGGATATCTATCGTTTTTTGGGAGGTTTCCCTTGGTGGCTATTCACGGATGAGGGTTAACTCACTGAAAAGTAGAGCACTCATGTCGTGGGTTTTACTTACAAGTAACATCGCAAAGTCATGGTTATTATGATTGGTGTATGATTTGGGAGTGTACACTTGCGCTGGAACAGCTAATATAGTTTGTGGAGAGATATCTTTTTTTATAATAATTTAATGTGTATTCAGCCATTTAGCTATGACACATGACCGGTACTGTGTATACATGTAGGATGACTCTTTTGACGTTAGAGACACTCATTCTCTGGATTTCATTCGAAAATACGACTATGAAGTTTGTTTGCCTACACAAACAGTCGACCCTGGTTCGTGAGTACCCACCAAAAAGACGTTTCAAAACCGTTGGATATCTAAGCACGCCTTCGTTGTCCATATAAACCTATAATGCGAGCAACATGGTAGTGTTCTGCTGGATTCGAACTAGCAATCTTCTGTCTCGAGTGGGATATATGTCCCAAATATTCTGGATATAATTGGTAGACCGGCCCGGATGATATACCACCGCATCATCCAAGCATGGCGATATTTATAGTGTCCCCTGCACCCATCAGCATACCATGAGGCTGTCATGGATCCAAACACTTTTCTTAGATTGTGGATATGTTAGGAGTGCATGTGTAGGAACACTTAAATTGAATTGATCTGATGGGAAAAGTCGAGGTGGTAAAGAATTTCGCTTGTGTAAATATGAAACATCGAAAGAACTGATCTTATTCACGGATATTGTCTGGGGTGTAAGTGGTTGAGTTCGTTGGATGGTGCAGTCGTGAGATGTATGCAGGCCGGATTTTCGACCAACTTGCCAACTTCACTCCTCCTGATCGCTATTCAGTGGGAAACTCTCAGTCGGCCTCTTTCTGAACTGAGACGGAGCTCATAGAGGATATCGTACCCCTAGATTCACTTAGAACTCCACAGAGAGTCACTTACCATTCGTGCTTTCATCTCAAGACTGTAGATGGCATGGTGCATAGAAGTTTCAGGCCAAGTGTGAATTATGGCAGTCATGCTATGGGAATGTTCCAGCAAACATTTTGCACGTAGTACTACTCGTATCGCCTTCATACAAAGTCCAAGTATCATCAATGTAACACGGTGCGTGATGAGCAACTAAGGACAAGACACCAGGTGTGCTGTAATCATACTTTATTTTGGTGAAGAAGCTTATAGGTTTCCCACAACTGTGCCTGTCTTTTACTGTCCCAAGGTCTATTTATATCCTGAGGCATAACTTCGCGCCTTAAACACACATGTTCGGCTTTAAATCCCCAGGCCATGCCCACGTAGTCAGGCTCTCCATCAATAATAACATGTTTTGGGACTAGCCACTTGGTCAGCATATTTTCAATTGTGTGAGTCTTTTAGACAAACGCACCTTTAGTATTTCTCAACCGAAAGGCCATGAATGAGTAGTATACTGGTTTATGCTTGCGATAGGATGGATTGGGATCATAAGGTTTCAATAACGGCATTTTGGGTATCATGGAGGATCGTGTGAGGGCTAATTCACGTGCTGCAGCATCGAAGAAATTCAAGACCTCTCCCTCTGAAAAGACCTGATTGGCACAATTAAATTGACTAATTAGATCGTCATTTTCGATCTGATTTTTCTGTAGAGCGAGAGATCCGACTGAAAAGAGCAGGAGTTGGACGATGTAGGCAAGTTGCATTGTAGAATGCTACTAGGAAATTTGTACAAATCGCGAGCGATGTAGAGGAGGAGCGGGTTTTCCAAGAGGTTGAGACCGAGTAACTTCCAACTTGATAAAGACCGAACTTTTGGAGGGTTCAAAGAAAATTGAGGATCAAGAGCGAAAATGGATATGGCGAGGAGGGAATAAATGCATCAGGAACAATTGACATGTCAGGCTTATTAAATATCGAGCTGCGACGGAGATTATCGACTATTCTCATCTTAAACTTACGAGTCTTTCTGATGCTGAATTAACCCCTACCAATGTGATCAGTCCTCGAGCCGGCGCGTTTCCCGGCCACGTGGAATGGTCGTGGTCGAAGAGTCGTGTAAGCATTTCGGCCTCGAACACATAAAGTTTCTCCATGGAAACGAAATCTTGCCACGGCGCCTGACTCGCCCTCTACCTACGCGACTCACATTCAGTCTCGAATGCTGCAAACTGCACCAACGACACGTCGATACTTTGAAGTTTCAGTACAAAACCCATCACATCTATTGAAAAAGATTCAAGTAGTCGAGTCTAAAGACAACCAAATTTTCCAAGCCTTCGTACGGCCTTTCACTGTCCCTCATAGTCAGATACTCAGTAGGAATTTGAATTTAGTTCCACTTCCGTAAAGTTATGCTTTTAAGCGTATCTCAAGACGCATAGGATATGACTCCACAATCAGGGAGCCGAGGTGGGAGTCATGGGCAAACGACTAAGGGTCAAGAGAGGTGGACATAAAACGACAGCCAACCGCGGTGCCCTCTACGAACATGGGAGTAAAACATTCTCCCAGTGCCTAGTTCTGTCAGACTTGACTACTGAGGAGGCTGATCCACGCGGCAGCCATGGAATCCTCGATACCAAGTCAAGTTTCCACCATCAAGTAGATCGTGTCCGACAAAAGCCTCATCAACTCTTCGACTATGACCAAGTATATTCTCGTTTCTGTGAGCGTGGCTCTTGTCAAACCAATCTACAGCCTAGGGTGGCCTCCGAATATACGCCCAAACTCATGATTTTACCCGCACGAGGGTAAGAATTGTGGCGCTAACGCTGAGCTGAATGGCTATCTATCACGGGCAATATATCAATCATCTTTCAAGCAAGAAAAAAGAACAGGACCACAGTAAAAAGTGCAGCCTGGGTCAGAGAGGAGTCCAATGTGATGGGTATTGTATGATTAAAGTAGTGCAATATATAAATCTCTCTCTCTCCAAGCACACTAGCATCACGGCAAGTGTGGTTGTGCTTTGCTGGATTCGGACCAGCAAACTCCTGCCTCAAGTGAGATACCTGTGCTAGCTATTCTGAATCTACTCGGAAGACCGGCCAAGACGATGTACCACGGCACCATATAACCATGGCGGTGTATTCAATGCCGCCTACACTCTCGAATGCCAGGCCTTGACACACCAGGCTCAACTTGTGAAACTCGGCACAAATCTTCAAGACTTCACGCCCTTAGACATATTATTCATCCTCTCCATCATCTCGTGTACATTTCCGGATCTCTCTCACGTCCATCCCGAAGAATAGTCTCCCGGATTGATGCAAAACGCTTTGTGTCCTCCGGCAGGGATGAATATCGGCGTGGGCGTATGTTTGTTGGTCAGCCGAAGTCGGAGAAAGGTATGGGCACCAAAATGAGCATATTATAAGTCGTACCAGTAAAATCGATGAGGCTTTAGTGGAGACCAATCTTGTTGGTAGGGAGATATTGAATTTGTCAGGAGTATTCAATCATTGCCTTGGGGGCCAAATTTTTCCGCACTGCGAAATTCGTCTGAACTTGGCTCTAGGGAAATATTTTATCTCCAAGTTGGTAGGGGGCACGGCGGACAGGTATACAGTCTTTTCCAAGTTAGAGACTTGTAGGTACTAGACAGATGCTTTATTTCAGAGGATAGGAATATTCCGTCGTAAGATTTTAATACATAGAAGGTAAAGTAAAAACCCCGAGACAATGGCCAACAAACAATCCCCGTACATTCACAATCTATTTTACTTTAATTGGAATAAATATATCAATTGACTGACTCGGTTGCCTGATACGCCATCCAATGCTGAAACCAGTACAATCATTCTATTTTCATCGACCTTCGGCCAATTCTCCTAGCAGTGGAGCTTAATTAGGATCATCAGTACGATATTCAGAATCTCGTAGGATGATATCCCCTTTGGCAGTTATCGACTATATAAGGACTCACATCCCCTCCGGAAATATCTTGAAAGATATTCAAGTATACTACTTTGGCGAAATTACAATTAAGGTCAAATACTGCGTAGTTGTTTGACATTTCACCTTGAGTCTACTTAGCTTCGAATGATTATGAAAATATAAGGTTAAGCGTTCGGTGAATTACCTGCATAAAATGCCTCATAGGGGCGGCTTCTTGGAAGGCGTATGTAGAATTCATTAGATTGACTTCCCGAAGCCGACCCGGAATATGGGAGACTCTCTGAATTCCATAACATGTAATCATTACCTCTCCATCCACAATTCTTATCTCGGATGCTTATCAGAGCATCACCGTCCCAGGCATCCTGCTGACATGTTGCACCTTCGTTAATTGGCCAAGCACTGGCAACGACAAACAAAGAACTCAAAGCGGAAGCAAGTGCGACAAACTTCGTTCGTGACAACATTTGGATTGATCTGGGGCTTAGTAGACAAGAGCTTGTGATGCGTAGTGATTTGCAGGGCGGAAAATGCAGAGTCGATGGTTGATAGACCGTAGCTCACTCGCCATTTCTGCGGATTGATGCGATAGAAGTAAGATGTCTCGCACACTCTGTTACACCAATCATAAAATAACTCGCTCTCTAAGACCGGCAATATGCTCGGAAATTTGGCTCATTTCATTATCAAATCCCATCATGTTTGCAGAAAAGATCGTTTCATGAAAATACTTTGTACATTTAATCCAATTAATGACGCTCATCAGGTTGCTTGGGAAACAATTGGCCGATATAGCTGCCATGAGTTATTGATGTAATTACATGATGATTAGCTAATCGTAAAAGGACCTGCATGTTCCATAGATTCATAGACTGATAAAGGACTATAAAAGTATTAATCATGATAACCAGTCCCATATACTGTAGGGAGACTAGGGTTACGGTGGTAGCACACTAGCTTTGCCCAGAATTATATTTATTTTTCTGGGGGAAATATTCTTTTTTTGAATCGAATTTTTATTGGGTAAGGAGCTTTTTACTATGGCAAACCATCAGGGACAAAGTATACAATGAATGACTCGGTTTGAGTTTTGAGCACGCTTACTGTCGGAGCACTTGCTCCGGTAGGCCTGAGGTTTATACTCATGCCTTAGGCTTACAAGTGGACTCAGGTTTTATCAACGCTTCGGGGGCGTCCACATGTAGGTATCCATATTCATATACATGTTAATCAGTCACCGCGTCTACAGTAGCAAACCCCATTCTCATTACCTGTGATATCAGAGAAATTGACCCTGTCATACCAATATACACCTCGGATTACTCTTGCAAGTACCTCTGTGACGTTAGAGCAGCTTCTTATTCACCCCAAGTCAGCCCTCATCCATGAATACTCACCAAAGGTAAAGTCTCAATACACCCCCGTTATCTGAACTTGGCTCTGAGAGAGAATAATACTTCCAGGTTTGGTGAGGACATTACGGACAGTTGTTCAGTCGCAGTCGTCCGAAATAAATACCATGGTGATGGCTAGTGATCCGATAGAATGTGTATCCTACGCTATTCAGCACAGGCATATTCTCAATGTCAGCACTAATCCTATATGTATACATAGTACTGGTCATGTGTCATAGCTAAATAGCTGAATGCAAATTAAATGATTTAAAAAAAGTCAGAACTACGAATTCTCCACGATCCAGCAGTGCCAGTTTAATCGCTCAGTATGCTTTTCAGATCTGGGATATCCAAGAAGAATCGCATCCGAATTGAAGTCGAAAGCAAGCTCAAGCATATCTCCATCTGACGACTTTTTACTTATGCCTCTCTTACATTTCTCATCTGAGTCTACCTATTTCTAATCACGAATTATATTGCCTCAACGACCAGTAAAGGAGTTGCTCCAATCGCAAAAAGTAACTTGCACCAGTAGTTACCAGCCATCTCTCACTACATATCAACGACGCTATTATTACCCGCAAGGAGGAATTTAATTCGTAGAATACAAAGCCTGGATCCTGGCTTATGGGGGACTGATGCTTTAATGGGGCTCTATATCTTGTGGAAGGATAGGCGGCTGAGACGTGGTGCGAGAGGGGGGACAGGTCTCTGAAGACCATGCTGGGACTGACATTTTCGAGGGGTTTTCGACTTTGGATCGTTTGTGGGCGCCGAGACCAAGGCTTGGGCTAATTAGCCAGGAAAACTTCTTTTGTCGATGAGTCAACGGTACTCCCCAGCGCCTTGGACGGAACAAAAGAAGTTAGGCTAAGCTAACACACACCAATCACGCTCTGTCGAGGCTTTCCTGACATTTCAGCACGACCTTCGGGAAGGAGTTGGGAGGAGGCTAGAAAGGCAAAGGGTGAATTCCCCGAGGTACCCACAAGTCTGCAGTGCCCAGCTGGCCGGCCTCTTCGAACGCTTCAGAAGGGGCACTATGTCTTCGGATTTAGTCCTCATGTCGGTATTAAGAGAGCTCCGCACCCGGTGGTTCTTGGAATGTATCCCGGCTGCCATAAAGTAGCAAAAGGCCACGGTTCTGTTGGCTGGAGAGGGGAGATACGGAAGGGCAAATGGCTCCTCTAAGTGTATGATCGAATGAGGATAATGTCAGGGGTGGTACTGTTTGAGGGAAGCTGTATGGGAGGCATAGGAGGGGATATACTACTGGTATAGGTATCCTTGGCCACTAGGTGGAGAGGAGCTGCATGTCTTACATGGACATGCAGTTTCTTATGGGTAGATATTATAAATGGGTCAAAATGACCGGGGCAGGGTCCCTGTAAATATGGACTTGATTGGTTAGATCCTCATGTAGGCCCATGTTTAGCTCGTCTGTTAGTTATGCAAGCAATGGTACAATCGAATGATCTTCTATGAAAGTCAAAATTAATGGGGATTGTGTCAGCTTTAAAGGAAAGGTAAGTGGGTCCCCTCTTAAAATAGAAAATTAGAAAAAATCAGTTGATAATATCTAAAAACACACATCTATTTCAAAAATAATTGCACTGTATTACATGAGTATACATCGAGGCAGTCAGTATGGCTCGCAAATAGAATGAAAGCATACTTCATGTTTTTTCTTAGTCTGCTCCATCCTTATACTTTGTGTACCCTCCATTTGCCTTTAGCACCAATACATATCTTTCACGCATGTTGACCGCACCTAACGGAGGCTTCTTCCGAGCAATGCATCTGCCGTAATCTCTTTTCATCAGGGCATCAGAAATTAATTGCTCACTGAATCTCCAGTTGCCGAAGGGTCCCATCGCTAGTTCCAAATAGTAAATCTTACGACTTTCAAGAGATTCCTGCACGAAAGCCTCAAGCTTTTCCACTTTTTTTTTTTTTTTTTTTGCATCAGATTTTAATTGCGTATGCAGCTAACTAGCTATGACACAATATCGGAGAAAATATACAGAATAGATGACTCAATTTACGATAAGAGCACTCATGCCTCGGATTTCATTTGCAAGTACCACTGCGAAGTTATGGCGGCTTTTTCTTCACCCCAAGTCAACCCTCATCCGTGAATACCCACCCAGGGGAACGTCTCAAAAACCCTGGGTTATCCAGACATGCCTTCATCATCAACTGAACATTCTCCGCGCGAAATGTAGTCTTCGGTGTCTCCTTCCCAAGTGAAGTAGGTGCCCAGGCTACTCAAACCATACCAGAGAACACCACCAGGAGGCGGACCACAGCACCATCCATCGTTTGCGTGTTTTTATAGTGTCCGCTGCACTCAAGCTTTTCCACTTGTTCCGCCCTTAATTTCGGCGAGCGTCCTTTGCAAGGTGTAGGATTCTCACTCTCTTGAGCACACGCACGCTGTACTCGCTTTGTTGTGAAGCCAAGTTCGTTGGTAGTATTTTGTAATGTCAAGCCGAGCCATCTGAATGTTCTTATTTCAATACACTGATCGCGGGTTAGCTGCTTGCGAACCGCCGTTTCTGAAGCAGACTTTCCGAGGGTCATTGTTTGCGTGATTAGAGCTTGATAGTGATGATGAGAATCAGGGGCTTTAGTGGTTAGGCAGTCAAACGTGTCGTTGAAAGAACATTTCCCTAACCCATTCATGGAAAAGGACGATGAGGGGTGATAGTCTAACCTATTACGAGCTAGCCTATCTGCGCCTGCAGGGCCAATCCCTTCAACAGCCGGATATTGAAGTTTTGCCTTTTCTCTCCCAGCGAGACCGTAGACTCAGACAGAACAATTGAGTAAATTAATAATGAAAAATAAGAGTACGCTCGCTTTTGGGCTGGATCCAGACCCATGCTTGCAAAAGTCTGCTCATGTAAGGGATTATCTTTTACCTGAATGACTTTGGAGGTGAAAGGCGATGCGCACGGGCACCTGCGGGTACATTTGTATGGATCCCTGGCCATGTGAATAGATTCCGGGTGCAACGGCTGTCAAGCCTGCGACTCATTTAGCCTACGCTGGCTAGCGCAGGCAACGACATCAAGGGAATCTTCGGGGATCATCGGGAAGGATCTCGAACTACACGGAGCTTAAAAGATTCCCAATGAACCTTCTGGAAGCATACTGAAGGTTCATGGGGGTTACAGGAGTATCGAGAATCGTCTGGGGAGTTGTCGAAGTTTCCAAACAATTCTGGTTATACAGGGAATCTTACAGATGGGGATTATCTTGGATTATATATTTGTAGTCTAGCTGTAGGGTTCTCCCTCTGGAGCTTTGTAATCAACACACCGTACTTACAAGATTGCCCATGCATGCTGCACTGAAATCGTGAGACAGAGGTACGGTCCACAATTCGTACTACTTTTCTAGTATGTGTCGAAAACCTTAGTCACCGATTGCTACCAACATAAAAAGATGACATGCATCCAGTCCCAAATCTAGTCTGCTGTGAAGGTACGGTCATGGTAACTGCCTGTATCTCGGCCAAGGGAACCAAGAATTCTACCTCCGACGAAGTGGCACTGAGGAAATCTGTACGATATTTCGCCGGCACGTTAACTAGAGAATATGGCAAAGGTCGGGGCATCCTTGCCTCGGTCTTTTGCCCTTCGACTTGTATTCGGCCTTCACAGTAAGTAGTACGATAGCGACGGGGCAAGGCTAGAAGGACGGAAAGTCTACAAAGTCTCTTTGATTGCAGAGTTGACACGACGATTAAGGACAGCTGCATTGGATGAGGAAAAGAAGAAGAAGAAGAGGAGCTGAGGAGATCTCCAACGAAAAGAACGATTCATGGATTAGAGTATGAGGTACTAGGACAAGGCGTGACCCGGAATGAACGGAAACGTCAAATAAGAGATTGCGAGTGTCAAGGGCTCAGGTGCGCAATGGTCGAGGCTGAGGAGAAAATTCCGCATCAGCTCATCGAAATCGGGTTTAATGGACAGTTGGAATTGACACCTTCACCAAAAAAGTGAAGTCTGGGGTGGTCCTGTCATTCAATTGGGACGAGGGTTACATGGTATTCGCTTTGACCCAGTCAGACTCTACTCGAGCTCAAGCTCCTATGGTAGTATGGAGGATACTAGTTCTCTAGCACGTTAACATGCAAGTTGATGGACAAGGAGACGAAAACTCAGCACCTGTCACCGGTATCGCCCACAAACCTGGAAATCAAATATCCTCTTCGAACCGAGATTAGTGAAATTTCGCAAATCCAAGGAAGTTGACCCACCACGAGAAAAAATCACTACTTTCTACCCGTAAGGATTCACAACCCAAACATGCGAAGGAAATGCCACTATAAAGAAGTGCTAGATCGAGAAGGCTTATCTCCTCACAATATCGTGACTCTAGCATATATGTGATGTGAATTCTTACATGGTAACATTTCCTCGCAATATTCCGACGGTTTTTCCATTGATTTAGATTTAAAAGTCTTGCTTTATATCAAGGTCAACTGTCGTGTCGATGAGAGGTGAACAGCAATCAGAAATGACTGTGTCTGGAATGTCGGGGATATCAAAGGCAGACCGTGAGGTCATATCTCAGGGAGTATCAAGTAAAGAAGAAAAGAGGTCAGCGAAGTTAAGCTGGTTTTTCGGTGCAGGAGCATTTGGATCTGGCTCGGTGTAGCTCCCGCTTTTTTGTTTGGAAAGAATTCCCAGTTCAGTGTTGCTCATAGCCCTAGAAAGCGTGTGGAAAGTCCATCAAAGACCCCCAAAAAGGCTAAAGGAAAGGCAGCAGTTCCACCAATTGAAGAGGAAGAAGATGAGATGGACTGGAAAGAAAGGTCTCAGCCCCGTTGGGATGAATCAATGCCACGACGGCCAGCCCCTGATGCTCGGAAAATATTGGATTGGCCCTCATTTGATTGGAAGCCAGACCCTAAGAGTTATCTCAGAGGAATCGACAACTTCTCAGTGTACAGGGAGACCATTATGCTTCAATTAGAGTGTATCGGATTTAGGACTGGCTTAAAATTAACACAACTTGACGATTTGAAACTTGCAGGACTTAATCAGCGAACTGTCACACCCAAACTCTCCGAGATGATTTCGGACATGAGTATGTCACCGAGATGATGCGGTTGTTTGAGTCAACCTTGAGACGAGCAGGAATTATGCTGGTAGAGGGTTGGCGGGAGAAGCTCATCGTTCTTGAGTACAGTAGAGGATGTCTAGTGCAGTTTGTCACCAATTTCAAGATAGCAGTAAGAAATTTCTAAACCACTGGTGGTAAATCAACAAGTACACAGCTCATGATTCTATTCAAACAAGCAGTCAAATAAAAGTCTGGCCCTTGGTATGGAATGGTATCCACACTTGCCCGATTCAATGAGTGAAAGCTTGAGCCACTTATACAAGATTTCATCGCGACTCAACACGAAAAGATTGAAGATGGTACTCAAAGTAGTCAAGGCAAAGTAAATGGAACGTCGGAAAATGCTCTAAACAAAAACCAAAACTCGAAGGAAAAGGGCAAGGGTAAGGATTTTCGTTGTTGAGACTGTGGAAAGCATGGTCATTTGAAGACTAAGTGCCCAAAAAAAGGAGACGATGGTAGAAAAAAAACTTCATTTCTTGCGAGCTAGAATGTAAATGACATAGGGCCTCCTCCAGTCATTGCTGATGAATACTATCGGATAAAAGAAGAATAGTTGTCGGGTTACCATTTAACCACGCAAGCAGGGCCTGGTATACTCGATCAGGTTGTAGAGCACTTTGAAAAAGGCATGATTCGGAGACGCCGTTAAGCCATAGAATCGGCTGAAAATAACAGATAAAGCTGCATTGATTTCCCACAAACGATTTTGCAAGGAGGCGAGTTTATGAGGCTCAAGGTTGCGAAGACCTATTAGCGTTAGCACCAAGAGGGCGAGGGCGTCCTAAAGGAATAATTAAGCGCCCTTGTGACGATGATGCCCTAGCGGTACTGAAGGCACCATTTGATGTGAACGATGAATTAGTACATTTTCTACCGGAAGCTAAACAAAGTAAAGTATTTGAATAATTAAGGGTTGAAGACTTTTGTGATGCAATTGCTGGACGTCATTCTAGAACCTTAGCCGGTGAAATTGATGATAGCTTTGATATCTCTGCTCCAAGTGCTGTAGGAAAAGCAATTGAACGCGATAAATCTCGTCAACACGATGATGGCAAAGAGCAGCTTAGGTTACTGTGCTGTAATCACAACTCTCCAAGTTTGATTTCTTCAACAGCCGATGAACCGACATTCAACCAGGCAATCATTGGACCGCATAAAGAAAATTAAGTGATAGCTGTGAATGTCTCTCGTGTCACCTTCAAGTTGGCGCGCGCCCTTCCCAACTATAGGAAGTTGGTAACATCTAAACAGGGGTTGACGAAAAAATATACGTCAAACTGTCAGAGTAAGTTTGGCAAGATTTACGAGGTCAAATCTGGAAAATTAGATTATCTATTGTGACAGTCGTAGCCTGTAGATATCTAGGCCCTCGTCTCTTCCCAATGATGCACTCTAATTGGGCTAAACTCGGCATAAGGTTAATCCGGGATTCCGTACTCTTTGTAATTTCTGTGTAGCAATGAGAGTCTTCTCTCTCTAGATTAAATATAACTTTTAATTCACGACAAGCAGTACGCTTCCCCTGACATCTATATCGAGAGAAAAAGACCCTTGCGGGGTTTTCAAATATTTATTATCCAATGTATGCCACGTGACTAGCAAATATTGTCACGCGGTAGGACTACATGGTTTGGTCCCTGGCACAAATATGGAATTTGACAAGCATAGAGCCCGAATTGTGGAAAGAGGCTTCACTTAGACCTAAAGTGTTGGTTTCAACGAGACATCTTCCGCCGCTGCAAGGTCAGCAAGTTGTATTACCTTAATGGCGCTTGCTGCATTGAACGGCTGGCACACTCTGCAAGCCGATTTTATTTCGGCAAATCTTGCAGGTGAATTTAAAGAGACTATTTACATGAAGCAGTTCCCACGGCTCAAGGAGTTCCTCGAAGAAAATAAGGGGCTTATAGAAAGATTCGGTTACAGCAAGTCTATCATAACCAAGTTAGACTAGCCACAATATGGCTTAAAGCAGTCCGGGAATTATTGGCAGGTCAAAATAAAACAGTCATGAAAAAATATGGATCTAATCACCTAGTCTCTGATAACGCCATTTGTCAAAATCGAGCCAGAAATATAATTGTGGTGTGATATGTTATTTTTTGTTAATAGGGCCCAATAAGAGCGACCGTCAAGAATTAACACGAGTTCTCGACAAGGGAGTTCCTCTGAATGATTTAGGAGAAGCCAGATGGTTTCTTGGAATCAGGATTCGTCGACCCTCACCAACGGGCTCCATCGTGATAGACCAAGAACAATATTTAAAAAGATGTCATGAAGAAATGGATTCAGTATTTGTGAGGAAATATCCAAAAACACTTATGGCACCAAGTTGTAAAGCAGACTTGAGAGAGTAAGCCGGAGAAGCAACAGTTGCTAACATGTACAATTATCAACGACTCATTGGTAAATACAACTTTTCCGCATGTATGGTAAGATGTGACACTGCACAAGCAACGTCGCTGATGGCGGGATCTACGTGCAATCCGTCTCCTCAACATGTTCAGCAGGTCTCAAAAATTCCTCAATCACTTTCAGCATATCCTGTTTGAGGTTTACTGTATGAAAAGAGTCATTGAAATGTCCAAAAAGTAAGAAAATATGGCTTACATCGTGCGGTGGACTCGAGCTTTGCCGATGATTTCGATTCGGCAAAATCAACAACAGGATTCGTTATCTTTATGGCGGGATGCCCGGTCATTTTGAGATCTAAATTACAATCGACAGTTTACACACTGGCGCACGAGGCAGAATACGTAGCGATATTTAAGGCTGCAAAGGACTGCTCATGGATTCCATCATTCCTCTGGGAGCTTTTCACAGACTAAACCATCATGATGAAGCATTGAAGGTAGGAGCGAAGATGTACTATCTTCGTACGTCATATCTTCGTCGATTAATACTCTAGAATTCTCCCAGTCATGACATCATCTAGATCGGAATGATCTTGGGTGTTTATGACGTCAATTAATCAATAGCATGCGATATTCTTGAGCCACTGAGAGTATGACATCATGAAACTCTTGATATTATGGAAAGTGTGATGGTTAATTGGATTGGGCTATGTATATAAGAGAGTTAGTATTAGAATATTCAGACCTCACGCAACGTCTTCTGAAAAATATATACGCTTCTTCTTCTAACTTCATCTCTTCTTTGGGAAGACCATTACACTGCCTCACTTCTTTTGTCTCCTTCACTCCTCTCAGTGACACCTCAGCCTAAGTTATTGTCGTATGATCCCCATTCCATTTACGATCTCATTTCGTACCCTGTGGAACTGTCGCTATATTAGACTCCTTGAGATTACGTTGCGTCAGTTATCTACACTGTACGAAAATGACATCCGTTCATCTGCCGGTATGGAATCCTCCAAACACGCTCGAAGAATTCAAGGAGCAATTCGAAAAGGACTCCTCTCAACTATATAACCAATTATCCGCCCTAGTTCGCCGCTATCGTATTGAAAGAGACACGGCTCGTACCCAACTTGTTCAAGCAAATCAATCAATTGATATGCTTGAAGAACAAACCACCAAATTAAATGTAGATTTAAATATCGCAAGAGCTGGGAAAACCTCCGCAACAGATACATCAATAACAGATACAGAAAAGGGAATTAGCCATTTTCGATCGGAAAAATTTCCGGATCCTGAAAAATATCAAGGAGCCCGTTCAAAACTGCCAGGCTTCTTAACTCAATTGAAAATGAAATTAGAAGTCAATTCCGACCGTTTTCGAAACAAATCAGCAAAAGTTATATACTCTATAAGTCGATTGGAAGGAAAAGCCTTAGATCAAATAGTACCACTAGTCACTTCGAACCCCACTGCACCATTCTCCTCTGTTGATGCTTTCGTTTCGTATTTGGAATCATCGTTCGGCGATCCAGATCCTCGCGGCACGGCACGTCGTGAGCTCACTAAATTAAAACAGGGAAAAGGAGATTTTGCGTCATATTACTCTCAGTTCCTTCGTATAATGGCTTACTTAGATTACAACGAATGTGCAAAAATTGACGCGCTGACTGAAGGGCTATCAGAGGAATTAAAAGATGCACTAACGTACCGCACTGATCCAGCAAAGACTCTTGAAACTTATGCTGCTATGCTAATGAAAATTGACAACCAAGTACGAGGTCGGAAAGCTGAAAAAGAAATTCGCAATAATCTGGGTCAATTCTCGACCACTATGGCTCCACATCCTTCTCACATTCCCGGGGGTCTAGCACCAATGGACCTCTCAGCAATTCAAATTACAACAATGTCACGACCTGCTCCTGAAAAGAGGTATGAATTCAGAAATGGTCAACGAAAAATTTCAGCAGATGAAAAGCAGTGGCGACGGAATAATAATTTGTGCATATATTGTGCAGGCTCAGGTCACGTTTTATCCAATTGTCCATCGGCAACCCGCTCGAAGGGTAATCAACCAACTATAAATGCCGCACTCCTGACACCTACACTAGAAGACACTGCAGTTTCCCATGACGTTGAAATTTCGACTTGTGAAAAGGGTTTTCAAATGTCCCAGGTCTGAAAGATGGCTCTTGCCTGGGACCGTCAGATGTCTCTTCAAAAAATACGTTGTCAATTTCCAGTATCTCAGTGTCTCCGATAGAAGATAAATTAGATGGGACTCATATGGTTGCTGCTTGTACAGTAGCAGTTAATAAAGAATCTATTCTAACCCATGCTCTAATCGATACTGGCTGCTCAGGTTTTGCATTTATTGATGAAACATTCGCACGTCATCACAAAATTCCCATGTCCCTTCTTCAATCACCTCGTAATCTTCAGTTAATCGACGGAAGACCGATCTCTTCAGGACAAATAACTCATATCTGTCATCTACCCATGTCCGTTCAATTACACAAAGAAATTGTCCCATTTTTTGTCACTAAACTGGGATCATATCCTCTTGTACTGGGTATACCTTGGCTTCAGCTGCACGACCCTATTTTACGCTTTAAAGAAAATACCATCATGTTTGACTCTAATTACTGCAAAGTAAATTGTAATACTTCTAAGAATTTAAATGCCATTCAATGTATTAGGCCTCCAAAAAGCTTGCAGCAAGTAAATCCGAAAACTCTCCGCCACATAGCAGGCAAACATAATCTTTATATTCAAGCGACAAGCCTCAAGGAAATTCAACATGCTCTTGAAAATTCGAATGAGCAAGGATGGACAAAGAAAATCCCTCAGAGGTATAAAACATATTATGGGATGATGGATGACGCGCAGGCAAAAGCGTTGCCACCCCGACGTCCCTACGACCATAAAATACCCCTCAAGGAAGAAAAAGAGCCACCATTTCGTCCACTTTATGGCATGTCTAGAGAAGAATTAACGACCCTCAAAGAGTATATTGAAGAAAATCTACACAAAGGATTTATCAGACCAAGTTCGTCACCAGCCGGTGCCCCTGTTTTGTTTGTTAAAAAGGCCGACGGAACTCTGCGTCTTTGCGTAGACTACAGAGGATTAAACGAAATAACTATAAAAAACCGCTACCCATTACCCTTGATACGCGAGACTCTCGACCGTCTCTCAAAAGCTAAGTGGTACACTAAACTTGACCTTCGTCAAGGATATAATCAAATAAGAATTGCAGAAGGTGAAGAGTGGAAAACTGCTTTTAGAACTCGCTATGGACATTTTGAGTATTTGGTTATGCCATTTGGACTCACTAATGCCCCGGCTACATTTCAACATTTCATAAATGATTGTGTCCGAGATTACTTGGATGTGTTTTGTACCGCCTATCTTGACGATATTTTAATTTACAGCAACAACTTAAAGGACCATGAAATTCACGTTGAAAAGGTTCTGCAGGCGCTTAAAAGAAACAGAGTTTTTTTAAAACCAGAGAAATGCGAGTTTCACACACAAAGTACAAAGTATCTTGGCTTAATAATAAGTCCGAATGGTATCCAAATGGATCCAGATAAAGTGGAAACAGTAAAAAATTGGACTAGACCAAAAAACATTAAAGATGTTCAGGCATTTTTAGGGTTTTCGAATTTCTATCGCAGATTCATACATGGATTCTCAAGACTTGCAGCTCCATTAACAACATTAACTCGTAAAAATGTAAAATTTAAATGGACCGTCGAAGCACAAAATGCTTTCGAATATTTAAAGAAAGCATTTACGACGGCACCCATATTAGCACATTTTGATCCTGACAAAGAAATAACTGTAGAAACGGACGCATCAGATTATGTTTCTGCAGGTATACTCTCTCAGAGGGGCGAAAATGGATGCCTTCAACCTGTTGCATATTTTTCCAAAAAACACTCACCATCAGAATGTAATTACGAAATTTATGATAAGGAGCTTTTAGCAATTATCAGAGCATTTGAAGAGTGGCGGCCAGAGCTTGAAGGTGCCGCTCACCCAATTACCGTTCTTTCCGATCACAAAAATTTGGAGTACTTTATGAGTACTAAACAGCTTAATCGTCGCCAAGCTCGGTGGTCAGAATATCTTTCTCGGTTCAACTTTATCATCAAATTCAGACCGGGAAAACTAGGTGGTAAGCCAGACGCATTGACCAGAAGATCATCAGACCAACCTGGAAAAGAAGACGAACGACGACTAAATCAAAGCCAGGTTATCTTGAAAAAAGAAAACCTCCAGTCCGACAAAAACTTAAGCTTTTTTGCATGTCACACAGATCCACAACTTAGCCATGACAGCACTTCGCTGGAGAGCTTGTTTCACAAGGCTTATCTGCTTGACCCTTTCCCACAAAAAGTGATAGATATGAAAAATAAGGGCATAAAGCAAAGTAAAGATATATCCTTAGCGGAATGCTCAGAAGTAGAAGGGAGACTATTGTATAGAAACACACACTATGTACCAGATTACGAACCATTAAAGCTTCATATACTTCAACAATATCACGATGCCGCTCCAGCAGGGCATCCCGGCCGAGACAAAACATTCGAGCTTATCAGCAGGGACTATTACTGGCCAAAAATGCGGAAATATATTGCCAGATATATACGAAATTGCCATGTATGTCAACGAAGTAAACCTCAAAATCACAGTCAGTATGGAACTCTTCAACCGCTGCCAATTCCCGAACAACCTTGGAGAGAAGTATCGATGGATTTCGTCACCGGACTACCAGAAAGCGAAGGATTTGATGCCATTATGGTAGTTGTTGATCGGTTAACCAAGATGCGACACTTTATACCTTGTAATACAACGGTGAACTCTGAAGATGTAGCAAGCATTTTTCTTCGCAATATATGGAAGCTACATGGCCTACCAACCCATATAACTTCCGATCGAGGGACACAATTTACGGCGAAATTCTGGAAATTTCTGTGCAAGCACCTTGGTATTAAAGCAAGAATGTCAACTGCATTTCATCCCGAGACCGATGGCCAAACAGAAAGATTAAATGCTATTATGGAACAGTATCTTCGTAGTTATGTTTCTTACCAACAAACTGATTGGGTTCACTGGTTGCCTATGGCCGAATTTTCCGCCAACAATCAAGTATCAGCATCAACCAAAGCTACTCCGTTCTTCAGTAATTATGGCTTTAATCCTCGATTCACGATCAACCTAAGACCTCATGAAAAATCAATCCCAAGTCTAAACGCCAAAGACTTTGCGACTAAAACGAGAACGCTTCACGACTACCTTAAAACTAATATTCGAGTTGCACAAGACCAACATGAACAAGCAATAAATAAAAACAGAACACCAGCACCTCATTACAAAGTTGGAGATATGGTCTTTTTATCTACAAAAAATATAAGAACAACTCGCAACTCACAAAAATTAGACTGGAGGAAGCTAGGCCCATTTCCAATAGACAAGATCATTTCAAATCACGCGTATCGTCTTAAATTACCAAAAACAATTCAAGTACATCCAGTGTTTCATGTTTCACTACTTAGCCCTGCAGCAAACGACCCAGTGCCGGGTCAAACACGGGCGCCGCCACCACCTGTAATAGTAAACCAAGAAGAGGAATATAGTGTGCAAGAGATTTACGACTCACGTCTGACTAAGCCTCATGGTCTTCAATATCTCGTCAAATGGACTGGTGAAAATGATGCAACCTGGGAACCAGCCGTCAATCTTAATGATACCGTGGCTGTAGACGTATTCCATTCTCACTACCCCAATAAACCAGGCCCGTTAAATAAAAATTATACATCTCAGCCTCGCAGGAGCTCGCGTTTTAGAAAGGGGGCTACTTTCACAGACTAAACCATCATGATGAAGCATTGAAGGTAGGAGCGAAGATGTACTATCTTCGTACGTCATATCTTCGTCGATTAATACTCTAGAATTCTCCCAGTCATGACATCATCTAGATCGGAATGATCTTGGGTGTTTATGACGTCAATTAATCAATAGCATGCGATATTCTTGAGCCACTGAGAGTATGACATCATGAAACTCTTGATATTATGGAAAGTGTGATGGTTAATTGGATTGGGCTATGTATATAAGAGAGTTAGTATTAGAATATTCAGACCTCACGCAACGTCTTCTGAAAAATATATACGCTTCTTCTTCTAACTTCATCTCTTCTTTGGGAAGACCATTACACTGCCTCACTTCTTTTGTCTCCTTCACTCCTCTCAGTGACACCTCAGCCTAAGTTATTGTCGTATGATCCCCATTCCATTTACGATCTCATTTCGTACCCTGTGGAACTGTCGCTATATTAGACTCCTTGAGAGAGCTAGGCCATATGCCTTCCGGTCGTATGCCGATCTTAGATGATAACACCGGTGCGATTAGGTGAAGCACAGATAATGATATGGTATCTGGTCGTCATCATTCATACGTGGTATTGCATTACGTTGTATAGGATATAAGAACAGGTAACATAAAATTTTGCCATGTAGCATCGAAGGAAAACCCTACTGATAGTTTCACGAAACCACCTGAAGCTGAATCTTTTAAACAGTTCATTGACCAACTAGGCATGAAAGATGAAATCTCGCCTTTGAACTGAGAGGGCGTGTAAGCAGACGAAAGTCTATTGCACTGGAGTACTGTGACTGTCAGTAAGCCGATAGATTGCCTGTAGCCTGTGCTATTTAGCACATACATATTCACCGTGTCAGCGCCAAGTTAGGCTCGTATTATAAGTCTGGAACTGTCCTAGCACGAAACACTGTTGGTAAATCGCCCACACTTGTATAATGGGAGCACGACTGGAGGACAGCTACCGGTGTTTGGAATATTGGAGCCATGTATATAGATGGGGCGTTAGATGCGGCATTACTTTTGTTCTTCAGTTGATAAGTAAACTTACCTTTCGACGTACAAACGGCTAAGCTTTATATACTGGAACCGTTACGGGTACAGTTCCTGGGCAAGATGTAGATCAGTACCGGGGATATGGAAATTAGTAATTACGCATATGGAGGTAGTGAGGAAGGTACTAGTATAGCCTCATGTACATGTTGGGGGTGACAAGAGACCACGGAGATAGATATTAAAACCAAACTCTCCATGTAGTGGTGTATAATGAAGGAGGGCAAGACTGAACACCTGTACGCGGTATCCTCTGCTCCTAGGAGATGTAGTGTATATGTACAAGAATTAAGAAATTACTAGGTAACGCCCGTGCTATTCCCAAACAAGAGAGAAGCTCAAGTCATCCTCTGATAAATACAAATACGCAATGAGACGTTGTATCATGGCTAGCTAGCTGCACACACAGCCAACAGTTGGTGCAAAAACAGAGGTCTGGTGATTGAAGTGAGGGTGTGCTCGGTCGAACTCCTAGACCTGATGATGCTTTGATGGGAATGGATTTCCGTGGGAGAGACGGATCGATTTGGAGCAGAGCATTGAATCATGGCCGCGTGGCCCGACGTCTTCGGCACCGCCATATTCCACTCAAGTCGACGCCGAGAGGATATCCCAGCCCCAAGGTTCGCAGATGGCACGGCGGATGAGTGCTCATTCTCTGTCGTCCGCCTAATCTCCCAATCGATTTCTAGGGATGGAAGGTCAAGGGCGATGGGCCGCTCTGGTCGCATGGCCATTCTCTCATACCATACATCTGCTGTTCCACAAAAGAAGTCCATCTGAGTCGGGGGAGGATGGGATAATTACGCTTGATACTTATTTCCTTCTGGTGAGAGAGAGAGAGAGAGAGAGAGGAATCAAATTTTTTGTACCCGAAAAGTAGCATTACTACGACGACAAGCCCGTCTCATAAACATCTACCTTGACGCTCCGACATTTTCCTTTGACCATTACTCATGGAGGACGGTCGATTATTTTGTGTGAAGGCACAGGCCCGATGGGTGTATCTGCGGACGAGTTCCAGAGTTTGAGTGCCAGAAATGAAGTCACGCAACATTGACATTTATCACTGGTCAAGTAGCCTAGCTAAAAAGCTGCGTACATGTTGTAAGACAAAACAACACAACTATAATATCCATATACCTGATCTTACATCATTAAACGTTTCTGTTGAAATTCTGGAGTACAGAGATAAGTCGGGTGATGATTAATGGCAGTTATTGATGAAGGGGGTTTTTTTTTTATAAAGTCCTAAGCTAAAGCTCTAGGTCCACTATAGGTACAAGACTGGTGGAGCCGGCAGGGATCACTGCTTACAGGCCCAACTCATTCCAACCGCTGGACTTGCTACAGAAATAGTAGGAAGTAAATTACGACGCAGACAACACCTACTCCAACTCCTACATCAAAAATCAATCCTTTTCCCTAAATCTAAATAGCTACAATCTTTCCTCAGAGAAACGACACTTCTCGCCTCGTTCCCTTTCGTGTCATGTGTTGTGGCAATGACTAGTTAATCTGATCCCCGCTGAGAGCAGTGGATGAGTGAGCAGGTCGTCTATCAAAACAGCCGGTTTCCTGCGCAAATGTTTTGAAGCTTTCGTGGCATTTGGGCCCGAGAAGCTTTTTGATAAATTCAACGTGGGACATTGACTTTCTGAGCCTACGCGTGTGTTGTGCGTGGCGGCTACAGTAGATGAAGTGGGTTGGAGTAGTTTCCTTCCCGCAAGAGCACTCCATAGGAGCGCGTAGGTTGTTAAAACGGCGATGGTATGCCGCAAAACTGCCGTGACCCGTTCGGGCTGCAATTAATTCTCGGAACAGGTGCCTAGAGAGAGACAGTTCTGGTGGTTTGCGTCGCCGAACCTGTAGGTTAAGTTGGCGGTATTTAGGCGGACAAGCCTCTATCCACCAGTCTTCCAGCAATTTTTGCCGCCGGTGATTCATGAGACCACGAAGATATGCCAGAGTACATGATCCTGGTGGAGTATCCTGGCTAGGTAGCTCTCGAATGGTGACACGGGCAATGGTGTCTGCCTCTGATGAAGGGTTTGGTTGTTGAGCTTTCTATTTTTTTTAAATCATTTTATTGTCCTGTCTGAGTCTAAGACTATGTAGGACATGCAGGTGAGCTTTCTATTATTTCTGTGTTAGGATACACTTTGTCCATCCTACTAGGCTCGATAATTAGTGGTCCCGACCGACTGGTGTTTGGCGAACGGAGATTGCGTATACCCTGTGTTTGCGTTGTTTACTGCTGTTCATAGGAGATCCCGCACGCGCTATCTATTGGGATTAAAAGGAGTCTGGTATCTGTGTTTAGAAGAGTAGTCGAATTGACATCCTTTTATCCTTCATTATTGCATAAGCTTCCCTCTACCAACAAGTCCACGAACGAAGTAGTGGGTTATACATTTCAATACTTTCGCCAATACAACAGACTCGTTCCTATAGAATAGGGGGGACTTTTCTCAACACCCGTCAGTATTGCCCCCTACGAACCTCCAGCTCTGACTGTAGAGTCTGCAAAGCCGAGATTGAGTAGCCAAGTCCTCACTTCGATGAGAATTCCCATTCGCTTTCGCCGTCTGTATCGTCTTCATCCCTCAACACATCCCCATCACCATTATCATGAAGCTAACCACCATCAGATCAGATGGTAGGGTCGGAGTCTTACTCATTGCCCACTCTGAGTTATGGAGGAGAATCCGTCGGATGAGTCTCCGGAGCGTACCCAGCACCCGATGCGGAGATGGTGGATTGGATCAAGTTGGTCTCGAGTGTTCCAAAGAAGGGAGATACAAATAGATATGTGCACCTCATGTGGCCCCGGCGTCTAGGCCCCGCCTGGCTGGGCCTGCAGGTTTTCCGAGACTTTTTCCTGCGCACGCAGTTTCCATTGCTACCAGTTTTTATTTCTTAGGGGCTTGAGGTTTTAAGTTCCTAGGATGGTAGGGTGATAAAAATGTGAATATACGGAAATCGTAGGTCACCATGTCTCGGGATTTCTGCTATATCTTCCATATAGTGAAATCTTAAGACGGTGTGGGACTCACCCTCCAAAATTACAGGATGTGTCTAGTATATATACAGGTTTCTAGCTTAGTGTGCATTATGCATAAAACTGGAGTACACGTGACAAATTATAATACAATATTTATGATCATGGATCCTCAGGCTGAAGGTTATTGGCGTAGCAGTCGCTGAGCCTCAAAATACATGTGACTTGATTTGTAAGCTGGTCTAAACTAGGGTCTACAGAATGTATCGTAAGGGTAGAACTGTGTAGCATGACAATATACATGATAAGTCCAAAAGACTATCCAATCAGCATGTAGGGAAATAAAGCTGCCCAGAAGAGGAAGGGAGGGTATTAGAGCAGACCTTGCATACTGGAAAGAGATTTGCGCAGAGGAGAAATCCAAGGACTTACAAAAAGAAGCGCAAAGGGCTGCAGCGTGCCGAGAAAGGGCGAAATCTTGGTCTGCCTCAAAGCGAACTCGTGAGCCCAAAAGATTTGCCTCGGCAGATCCTAGAACGTGGGCGGCAGCAGCAAAGCTCTACCAATGCCGCCACTCCGGACCTCCTAAAATAAGCTTCGGGGAGTCCCCATTTTCCCTCCACAAAAGCCTGACGAGGGCCCAAGGTAGCTTAGCAATGCAGATTCGAAGCGAGCATATCAGCCTCAATTCTTATTTGTATGGAGGAAAAGTGCCAGGGGCTCATCAGCCAAGTCGTCCGTGCGGCTAGCAATCACAAAATCCCAAGCCCATGATCATCTCCTGCCCTAAGTGGACGATGGGCAGAGGAGAAATCTGGGGGGCAAGCGCGAAATCGATCCTTTGAAGCAATGGCCAACAGTCCCAGCGATATGAAAAGAATCACCCAATGCATTACTAATCACGGTTGGATTGAACAATGCCGCATGACAAGTGCAGTCGAAATGCGGCTCAGGGAACGAGACGGAACATGTACAAAGTTGGGGTCGATAGAAGGGCCGTGATGGGTGCACATCGACGGCCTTACAGTGTAAGTGCACTTCCTGCCGGATGAATTGCAAGCTTGAAGAATTAAATCAGGAAGCTTGCCGGCCTTTCACCGAAAGGTTTCCTCCTGTGTAAACATATAGTTAGTCCTATAGCCACCTGCATGGCCCTACAGGGCGCCCTATCAGGTTAAATGAATTCAAATTCAAAATGTACATTATAAGCTTCACGAATTTACCGGCAGTGTTGTCTTCTTACCATGTCTATCCTTCAACAAAGGTTCCAGGGATAAGGTGGCTGAATTCTACGGGTAAACACTGAGCTCAATGCCTATTCATCACGGCCAGTATATCAATGACCCTACAAGTAACAAGAGCGGCAAGGAGCGCTGTACAAGGTGTGGCCTGGGCCAGAGTGGAGCCCATGGTGTCTCCGGATCAATTGGTGTTGGTATACAGCAGAGCAAGTCCAGAATAAAATCAGATAATTATCGAAATCTAGAAGCAGAAGTCTCTTACATCTTGCTATTTACATAAGGGATTTTAATTAACGACGCCGATCATAACAGTCTCTGTTGCTTAGCAACCGTTTCCAATCTACACCCTTGCTAGTCTCTATATCTGACTAGTCCCTAGATTCCATCTCGACCGTACTGTCGCAGACAGTTCACGCACAAGGGAGTGTTCCCGTAACACATTGTGCTAGATACGCTAAGACTCAAGTAGTACAGTCAACATACTTCTCTCTCTCTCCGGTAGAGGGATAAAGAATTATAAAATGAGTGAAGAGATATGTTGATAAATGTTATTACGTATCTTAAGCCAACCAACACTTGAATTTTGAATTTGATTTCATTTAACCCGATCAGGCACCCTATGGGTCCATGCAGGTGACTATCTGCATTATTTACAAAGGAGGAAACCAATTTGGTGAAAACCCCCTGATCCTGTCTTTTTATCTTCCTATCGCTTTATTTAGTTTACCTTCAGGAAGTACAGTGTACATTGTTCAGCCAGTGTGGAATCCGTCCTCTCCCCTTCCAGGTCTATTTCTTTTTTCCGACATTGATACCTCGACTTCCCCTGCAAGTCGAAACTGTTTTATCCACCCTTTGCTTAGTATCCACTGTGTGATTCTAGTCACATCTTCTGGGCTGTTCATCATTGCTTTAAATGACCTGTCTTTAGCTTGTCGGAGAAATTCGCCTCTTCCATTTGCCCACTGTGGACACGCCAGCACCATGTGCTTGACGTTTTACGACGGATATCCGCACTGACAGCTTGGCTTTTCTACTCCGGGTACTTTTCTTCTGCACAGGTAAGAATTGAGTCCGATATGCTCGCTTCTTAGCTGAATGGCGACACTGCTTTGGGCCCTGGTTAGGCTACGGTGCATTTTTAAGGGTGTGTCTTTGAAGTTCATTTTGGTGCTGCCTGTTTGTGCATCAGTAAATTTATTTGCCGCTTTCCAATTTTTTGGATCGGCTGATGCTGGTCGGCCAAGGCGCTGTTTCCTGTTCAGGTTTGTCCATGAGTCCTTCCACTGCTGAAAGGCCGCTATCTTTCTGGCCTCTTTCTGCCTCCCCTTGTCCTTTTCCTCGCCGCAAATTCTTGTCCATTTGGCCATATCTTTACTCTTGTTCAATGCATGCGGAGTTTCTCTCCCCTTTGCCGGCAGCTTTATCCTCTTACATGTCGATCGGATCGTCTCTTGAACTGGGAGTTTATCTGATAGTCCGGCGTGCTGGACCCTCCTTTGTTTCAGGTATATCTCTATAGGGAGAACTGATGATTCGTGCTCTAGCACTCTGCTGCTAGTAGAATTGTAGGCACATGCAACAAGCTTTAATCATTTTCTTTGAATACTTCCGAGGGGTTTCACTATCCTTTCAGGTATCTTTCCTGTTGGCCCGGCCTCGGCCCATATCGAGGACCCATACGTAAGGGCCGGTCTCACTATCGAGCTGTATAGCAGCTTGGACTCCACGAATGTCGCTCCCAAAGTTGATTGTGTCAGTCTACTAATTGCTTGCACTTGAGTGCACAATTTTTGCTGGATATTCTTTATATGGGCCCCCAGTGGAGTATGGAGTCGAAGAAGACTCCGAGAACTTGAAGAGAGGACTGCGTTGATGTCAAGTGTCCTTGTATACTCACGGTGGCTTTTAGGTTGTGTCTATTCCTTGCTAGGCAACCAACACTAATATTAACAGATATTAAACAAAACTTACGTTCTATATCCTATAGTAGTATCACAGTGACTCTACATGTAATGTTCTAATATAAATAAGCTATCTTCCCTTGAATATTTGGCCTTGATTTAATGTTGCCAGAGGAAGAGCACAAATTTAAAGCACGTGCCAACATTTCAACACCAGCAAAATTATTCTTTTCAATAAAAGGTTAAATAGATGTGAATTACCAATTTATGACTCTAAATAAGCTACCCGAAACTAGAGGAAACAGATTGTAAAATAAAGCAGTAATCCATTAAATATACCACATCCCAGTACGTATCTTGATCATGGACTCTAAATTATCTGTAGTTCCCATAGGTGCTAAAGGTCTGACCTCTTCTAGAAGTTGAGAAGAGCCAGTGATAGATGTTGGAGCTTGATTAGCTGCATCTTGCCTAAGTTCCTCAAATTTTTGGCCGCCACGAGGACCCTCTGAAGCAAACACATCTTCATGTGCGCGGGCACGGTTTGATGCAAGATGTGCATAATAAACCGCTGGAACTGTAGAGGTACATGAGCCTGTATACATTTATAGAGTGGAGTTCTCACCTAGAGATACTGGTGTAGTTGACCTAATATATTGATAGCACATGCCATATAGAAGCCTTTGAAAATCGTTTGGAGGGCACTTAGCCTCATCCCTTATAACATGGTAGTGTACTGGACGAGCAGTCCCTTGAATTGCTGAATGTGAGTTGAGATAAAAATCATATTCGAAGGGGTGCGTAATGTCACGCTCAACTAGCGTACCCGGGAAGGAGTTGTTATTTCGATCAGCAGCTTGTCTATCCCCTTCTTTAGGGAAAAATCGTAAGTGATGACGCTTGGAGCAGACAGTAACAGTCCATTTAATCTAACCAGAGTTAATTTGAAGAAGTTAATAAAGCTAGATACTCACTTGTTTTGCCATTGAGCCAAATTTCTTTTCCAACATCTCTTTCATTACATCTACCTCGTTTTTTAAAACATGACTGTATTGACCCTCGGAGATACCATCACGGAAATAGTAAATTTGAGTGGGAAGTTTTCCTTGCCCAACATTTTTGACCCACTGATTAACAAGTGGAAGCATTTGATTCTCGATAGTATTTCTGCCAATTATTTCTACACGTCGTCCGTTAGTTTGGACAGCAGCAGCGTATCTACAAGCATCAGCATCCATTGAGACCGTTATTGCAGCCATAGAAGCTTGGGGACTTCCAGGACTAGGGTGTGACACATCAGCCCCTAGAATAGGTTAGTAGTCATTTTCACAATAAGAACATATTTACCTATGACTAAAGTAGGACTTGAGAAAATCCTTGGAATGCCTGGGAATATAGCTTTCGCCGTTGTTCCACCCAGCTTTGCATTGACTTTCATAGCTATATTACTGCAATACTGAGGTTGTGCCTTTTGCACATGGGCCACATTCATACCTATAGATGTCATTAAAGGCGGGGAAAAAAGTAAAAGCGCATACACTGTGATACCGTCGTAAATCTGATCTCGTTATTTTTCTTCAAACGTTCATATTGGAACGAGTCTCTGCTTGGAATTACGTAGAACAAAATTTGAGGGACTTGTTTAGCCTGATTACCGGCAGCATTTCTAACATTTGCAACAGCGTCCGGAAGTGTTTCAGTTCGAACTTGAAAGTAAATAACTGGGTTTTTGTTTTCAATTCTACCTCCATGACTAGTGTAAACTTGGATAAATGTATTCAGAAAATTTCGGACTGTTGCCTCCGGACAGCAACTAGCAAGAACACATATTCCCCAAGATTTAAGGGGTTCGGGGTTGGGGACAATGAATTTCTTACCACGAAGGTCCCAACGACCAGCTGTACCGGGACTTACCTTTGAGCCAGCTCCAAATGCAACATCTGGCGCAGGGAGCAGTCTAGCTTGTGTCTAAACATATTATTGGATATAATGCATGAAAAAGGTAATCTTACTTACTTGCGTCATGTTTGGGTCAATTTTAATACCGAAATGGTTTAGATATTTATCTTGATCCCACTTGAGCATACTTATTCCATGTTTTATAGCTATCGTTCGATCTTTTGGGCGTGAAACTGCAAATTTTATCATTGCGGAAGTCTAACTAGTCAATAAGGACAGAAGATATTTAGATAATATTTACCTGTTCTGGAGTCATTTTGAAATTGTATCTCTGACTTGGCGCTATAACACATAGTTCCATAGGAAACATTCCATCGCGACTAGTTATGACTAGCGGTAGATCCCAATATTGAATTGTAATGTTATAAGTTTTTTTAAAATAATCAAAAACAGAAATCTTTTCTTCACGAGGAGGATTACATTTTCTATCTTTCATAGAAAAAAACATATTTTTTGAATGAGCTCCACCTTGAGATTCAGCAAAAGTGAACCCCTTGATAAGGTAAATTTTATTTTCTGTTACGATTATCAGTAATTGACCCCAAATAGGAATAAACTATCCGCTTCCCGTTTGATTTTCGATGCTTAACTGTAAACCTGAGCTTGCTCATCTTCTGCAGGGTTTTCCAATCTTCTGACTTCTTCCATTTTCCACTTTTCGGATCACGGATAGGTTGTAATAAATCACGAAACACATTCCATTGAAGCTGGCGGTTTCGTTCCTTGCAGAGATTCCGGGCAGCCTGATGCATGTCTTGAGAGATCCAAAAAGTTCCATTCGCAACGTCAACGTTAACACCGAGCCCAGTAGCTAGATTAGTACCCATTGACCCAGTATTACAAAGACGCATAGATGAATAGACTCCCTTCATAGCGTAAACAACATCGTCTAACTTCTGTGAGACATTGCCCTGACTAAAATAGGATCGCTTAATCTGAGTGTAATACTCAGAAGGGCCCTGTCGCATTACATGATCAAGAAAATCTGGGCATATGAGTTTACTTGAACGTTAACAGTTCGACAAATTAAAGACTTACTGATAGATTCTAGAACTGTGTTGTCAAAAGTGATCTTTTTTTCAATGTAAGCTTTTATTGAAGCCATACGAATTGTTTTTGAAAGTCGTATAATAACATAACAGGTGTCAGGCGACTTTCCTGGACGAGCAGCTCGTCCCTTTTCTGCATCTAGGTCGACTGTCATACGTTGTTCGGGTAATTTATTAGAGGACCTAGAAATTATCAGTTGATAGATACATTGATACGATTTTTCTTTTACCATGCAATTTTATTGCCATCCCATATAAGTGGAAATCCACGGTTGATTTGAAGGATCTTCTCTTGGACCTGTCTAGACATCCAAACAGCTTTAATCTTACCAAGCTTCTCGGCGCCACTTCCGATGTTAATCTATCTTCGTCAGTTAAGTTTTCATCGTGAAATCACTATACACTACATCATATTGGTATATGTCGTTCTGGGTCCATTGAGTAACCCTATGCTGGTTGAGTAGGATCGATATTGCTTTCCCAGTGGTATTGAATCCAGGCCGAGACGGTAGTTCTTGCGACCAATTGCTCTTGAAATCTATATTAGCCCTTACCTACCACATATCTTGATAGAAAGTTAGATCAACAAAATATGTCCTAAGACTATTACATGGTATTTAAGTTTTTCAACATGCATAACTAAATATAATTGCCACCATAAATGTGCATTTTTTGGAAATTTGAATACTGCCAAATGTAGATATTGACTTTTAGAAATTGAGCTCCCGGGAAAAAATTTGTCATATTTGTATTGAATAAGGAGACATTGTTAGACTCACATCGGGTTCAACTCTGTAGGCATCGGGGGGTAACTGCAAATATAAGCATAGCAAATTTGGAAATTTAAATCCGATCATACTTCCATACGAGAGTTTGTGATAACTCTCGCAATTTGGTTCGTCATCATATCGGTGGTTCTGGATCTCAGGATTGCAGGCTTATGACTTCCCTAACATGGATTTCCTAAAAATCAATAAATAATTCAAGGTAATGAGTAATGCTCCTAATCAGGAATCTCTGCGGATGGCTGAATGTACCTTCAAAAAGTGAGGTTAACTTGAATGAAATTCAACTTATAGCACTTCAATACTTTGTTTCCTAGATTCCTTATTAACACGGAAAAAATTCATGATAAAACTTTGAGGTTTTCAAAATTTTCTTCACTATCTTCAATGGGAGTTGAATCTATCACTGAAAAACTTTGGTGACATACACTGTTCCGGAAAGATTATTGATAAATAATTGTTCGAGTAAGCTTGGAGATGGATTGAGGGAGTGAGTTGTTAGAGTTGAATGAGGGTGAAGGGATGAAATATATTTAAGGTAAGGAATAAAGATGGGAAAGTACCTTTGTAAATGTTTTGATGGTGATTTCCTATTGTACACAAGCTGCAAAAACGATGCTCAATTCAGAGCAGCAGCAAGCGGGGTTGTGTGACCATTACGTATTGCGGATTCGAGAAGCTATAAACTGATGCTTAGAGTGAATTTTTATTGGTCTTTACTGGTATAAAAAAGCGCTTTGAAAAAGTGACAATTCTGCACGGCTTTCTAATCGTTCCTATGTGATAATAAGATCTATGAGCTTTATACAGGTTTTCAAGGAAAAGCATAATCCTTTGACGTTTCATTCTCTTGTTTCAAACATTTAAGCGGATACTAGTGAAATAAGTGAATTCAATATAGAAGCTTTTGTGAGGTGAAATACGGAGCTGAATATTGCTGAAGTCCTTTGAAAAACTGAGACTGCCATTAATCCATGAGATTATTAGGTAAAAAAAGCATTAGGTGTGCCTTCGAAATCATGATAACTCTGAAGCTTGGTATCCATGAAAATATATTTAATATATCGAAATCAAACCACATTTAATAAATCCATAGTTTTGTATATTTATTCTTGATGTTTTTCATGGTTTTAGCCTCAGAAGGGGTTATAATAATGTAATTATCTTATAAGGTCGGACTTTCAAATAGTATTAGCTAGCTCTAGTTGGAAGATATAACATTGAGTTTTTGGCCGATGGTATAAGATAATGAAATCGACAAGTAAATTTAATTATCTCAATGGGATTTACGGGAAAAAAATCTATGAAAGTTTAGAGAAATTCTCACTAATATAGCTTAAGGTTGCATAAGATTTTGATGATTGCAGGAAGATAGGTGAATTTAGTGAATAAATAGCTGTAATACTTTACGACGATTTGTTCATCAAAGTAAATACGAAATTATATTCCATCATTTGTAGTAAACCTAAAATTATATTTCAAATCCAAAACTTAGGTAGGTTGAAATATTCCGCCTGTAGTTTTGCCAGGAGCTATGCATACTGGCTGTAGGAAGAGTACTTACAGCTATGAGTCTTAGCATGTTCCACAAGGTTAATATCAAAATTTTAGGGATAAGTCAAAGATTATTCTTGCAGAGAATACCACTTTCAGGCTTTGCGATAGATCGGCTCTTAAAACCATCGGACCTCTGTCAGTTGAAATTCACGTACCATGAGACCCATGTAGATAGGAGTTGGCGGAGTCTTTCATGCTGTAGGGTTGGGATTTTGACGTAGGCACAAGGGAAATGATCAAGGAGATGATGCGGCGCAGGGATGGCACTTGATAGTATTAGATATAATACATTAAAAATCCAATTCACTCTCCCTGTTACCCTGTCTTGTAGGTATAGAGTCAACCCTAAATGCTCAGTAATAGAACCTCGATGCCTAAAATCTCTAGCACCATAGCACCATAGCGTTAAATAGCTGAGTCGAAAGGTTTCTAAATCTAGTATTTTTGCTTAGATAAATTAAGGGAGGGTAAACACCAAAAAGTAAAATGACGTAATATTACAGCCAAACTTGATTGCACCAGTGCTGAAAGTTCAGCAAGAGACGGAGATGTTGTGGCAAAACATCCAGGATTACTGAGAGAACATTGGTAAATTTCAACAAATCCCCATCTAATTAATAGATGAATGGAATTGTCAGCCGCAATTATTTCGTATCTAAATTTTATGAATTACCTCATCGCCCATAATATCCTGCTGTAATAAAGTTAGTTTTTTTGGCAGTTTAACTCAGAGGGAATTTAAAGGGAGAGAATCGAATCATATAGATCATCGACTAGATGGTATGATGGTAGCAATTATCTATGGGACAGTGAACGGAGGGGGCCGATATGAGAAAACAGGGGGTCCTGTATACGAACCATAATCGGCTTGGGTGGCTTGTCCAGGATAAATTTGAAGCAATGAGGGTTGAGATTGAGGCGGTGGTTGGGACCATGCACCTGTTTGTGTAGGAGGAGCAGGGTAAGCGGAATAACCATTTGGTCGCGGCGGTTGAGTTTGTGGCTGTGAGAGCATTTGTCTGTTCCCGAGAAATCGTTGGGCAAGTGGTGGCGGTAGAGACTCTTCTCTGGCGGTTTTCCATGTGTTATAGTCTGGAACAATCGTTTCTCGAAGTAGTCGGACCATGGCTGAAGGACTAAACCTCGTAGATGTATAATGCTCAGCACGTGGGATAAGACTGAGAAGAATATTGACATCCCGAGGAACTATTGTAGCGGATGAGTTTGATTGCCAAGCCGGTGTACCTTGAGTTTGCTGAAGTCTTCTTTGCTGATCTAGACGTCTTCCTGCAGCCCCTTTGAGAGGAGATTCGCCACGGGCCAGTTTTCGAGGTCGATTGAGATCAGTGTCACATTCATCTGTGGGAAATATTCGTTTTGGCGAACTGGTGGCTTGCACATACTGTGGCCTTGGACTAGCCTGATGGTTATATTGAGGCACAGGACTATCGCGTAATGTGCTCGGTTGCTCAATCGATTGCATCAGGGCCTTTGGTTTCATTTGCGTTGCTGGAGAGACAATTAAACGTACCGCAGTAGGATCAAAGCTATCGCCGCTATACCGCGATGCAAATCTTGCGAGTTTAGGGTCTTCTGGAAATAGCTCTGCCATTCGTTGCTCCAGCTTGCTGATTTGGGAAAGTTCACCATACTGAGATTCATACTTGTGAAAGTACGAATACAAGCGTTTAGCCTTGGGTACGAGCTCCGGCCGCTGTGTTAATCTACTAACGACCGTTTCAAAAGTGACTCTAGCATTTGTAGTGTCTCCGATTGAGAGCAAATGTTTTAAATATTCAAGAGTAAAGTCCGCATCTTCTGGAAAGAGCTTCGCCCCTCTTTCAAAAATTTTTGTACCAGCAGGGTCTTTATACACATGATGTTCTATTAGAGCAGCCGCAACATATACGTCGCTAGTAAGTTTGCCTCTTTGTCGAGCGTCAGAGAAAATTTTTCTGGATCCACCATTAGAATCTTTGTTATTGCCTTTACCTTGAACACGACGCATAGCTCGCATGAGGGCTATCCAAGCAACAGAAATAGTTCTTGAAAGTATATCTGCTTGTATTGAATACCCATGTTGTATTGCTTTGATTTGAATATCCTTGGAAGCCTCTCTAGCTTGTTTATCAGAATCAGGCTCCTCATCATCATCTTCTGCCTTGCTGATTATTGCACTGATTGACGCATCTAGTGCACTCGATTCTTCTAGTTTAGCCAAGTCACGAGCTTCACGCGCTTTAAGGTGTTTTATCATATCGTATAGCGTGTTAAAAAGCTGGTCGTAAGGAGCACGGACAGTTGCACCTCGTTCGGCAGGACTTTTATCAGCCTCATCTATCGCGAGAGTCAATTCGAGACGATCGGCCTTCTTAAAAGTAATCAAACAACTTTCTGGGTTCGCAGATTGTCCACTGCTGAGAAATGCGTCACCTTCTTTATCCAGACCATTACCGAAACACCAGTCGGCCGCATCGACAAAGATCTCTGGCCAGAAGCGCAATGACATGACGGCTTGCTTATAGACGTAAAGTACACGTTGCTTGTAAGTTTCTGGTTCATCATCTTTCAGAACTAAAGGATCCTCTTGTTCCCATGTTATCCATTTTTGCCATAGTTCCACTTGTCTTAGATACTCCTGATCTCCTTCAAAACCAGGTGCAGGCGGTAGTTGCGGCAAGGTTGTCCGTACAAGACCTCGGGTGAGATTTTCTAAGGTAGTGTTGGCGCTTCTTGCAGACATATAGCTTGGTGACTTCTCCTGTAAAAATTTGCGGCCCTGGTAGCACTTAAAATCTGACAAACTACCTTTCATACGAGAAAGCTCACCGTTATCTTATTCAGACTCATTTCAAACTGATCATACTCCTTCCATAGAGCATTCAAGGTAGACATGGGTACATTTATGGCTCGTTGGTATGCCTTTCGTAATTGGTCCATTTTTTGCTGGTCCTGCCAAGAGTTTCCACCAATTGTTCCTGGAGCGCTTCTTATAAACTGGATATATTCATGCCAAATCTTACCAGAGTCTTTGTCAATGCCGATATTAGCCAATACAAAATCATAGGACTGAGTTACTGTAGCTCTAGCACTACCCGTCATATCATTCATAAGATCGTTACGTCTTCTAATGTAATTCAAGTAGACAGACCATAGTGCGACGTTGGGGACAGTTAGCAGAGACCGGCCAAATATGTTTTCGGCCGCGGTAAAGTTATCGTTTTCGAGTTCCATTTCTATGTATGCGACCCAGATCCCGGCCTAGTATATTCAGTTTGAATATCTCCAATTTCATTTATCACTTACAGCTTGTGGGAAGACCTTAAAGAACCTTTCGTAGACTGATCTAGCTTCATCGAGTTTATTACGACTTCTATGTTCCTTGATCAACGCAAGCCAAGCATCTAGATCTCCTCGAGTATCTTCCTTTATTCTGTCTTCGAGAATACCAGTTCTATCGTTTGGGAGACGGGCTTTTGGATATGTGACACCTGCTGGAGGGACTATAGAAGTAAGTATACCAATTTCTTGCGCAGGAAAGTTTCCAGTAGTACTTGGGTTCACAGGAATAGATGGTTTTTCCACTGTGGAATCAGCTTGATTCTCTGGTGATTTTTTTAATTCCTGTTGGGAAATGGAATTTTGAAGCGGGGACGGGGATATTGCTTGGTTAAGAGTGTTACCAGCCAAGGGCTGAAGACCAACGGAGGAAACATCTAGAGGCGGAACATCGCATTCTTCATCTGAGTCGTCTGCAATAAAGCCTCCAACAGTCTTTGGTTTTCGAGTTGAAGCTCGTGAACTAGACCTGGATGCCTCTAATTCTGCCACCGCAATCGCTGGAAGCGGAGAGATAGAAGATGGATCATATTCGCCATCATCATCATCATCATCGTATTCAGCATTCCTGGGAGATATAGCACAAAGAACTTGATCAACTGAAACAGATTCTCTTAAAACTTGTTGGTTGTTTAGCTCAGTATTTGGATACTCGCACTGGGCGGTCCCAATCGTGCCTACATCTCCCCAGTTACTATTATCTTGTCCTGCCTGCAATTGATGTAAAAGAGCTATTTCTGCATCTTCCTCCGCCATTTTGACTAATTTAATATTAGTACCCTTCGATAGCGTTATGACACGACCGTAAACCGAACTATTCTGTGAGACAGGTCAGCTTTTATTTCAAGAAGATAGGAAATATTGTGGCCCAACCTAGCAATCGGACATTAGAATACGTAGTAGGAATGGGATACGGTTTTGATAGAAGTCAGACATTTTGCCACAAAGAAATGCCGGAATATGATAGCCTCAGCCTTGATTACTCACCACATTTTGATTTGTAAACATCCCAAATGGTTAGTGGACCCCAGCCGCGCTAGGCATGGTTCGTGGCACAATTTTTTGGACATAGCGTCGTTTACAAGAGTCCGATCCTACACGAATCGCGGTCCGTTTTGAGCATATGATTGAGACTAGTTGATTATTTTTTCCCAGGCAACCACTCAAGGGCAATACGGTCCTTTCCGCCTACAGGTCTTTTTTTTTTTTTTTTGCATCAGATTTTAATTGCGTATGCAGCTAACTAGCTATGACACAATATCGGAGAAAATATACAGAATAGATGACTCAATTTACAATAAGTGCACTCATGCCTCAGATTTCATCTCCAAGTACCACTGCGAAGTTATGGCGGCTTTTTCTTCACCCCAAGTCAACCCTCATCCGTGAATACCCACCCAGGGGAACGTCTCAAAAACCCTGGGTTATTCAGACATGCCTTCATCATCCACTGAACTTTCTCCGCGCGAAATGTAGTCTTCGGTGTCTCCTTCCCAAGTGGAGTAGGTGCCCAGGCTACTCAAGCTATACCAGAGAACACCACCAGGAGGCGGACCACAGCACCATCCATCTTTTGCGTGTTTTTATAGTGTCCGCCGCCTACAGGTCAATGGTACCTATGCTAGACTTATATCACCTCTTATACGGCTCCCATCAAAGAGTCAGACTCCTCCAAAGTCATCACATGATAATACTATTAGAGGAGCCCATTGCCCTTCAGTATATCCCTTCTCCAGCCAACGAAACAATGGCCATTTGCGGGTGTATTGCAGCCGAGAAAAATCACAGAAGTCACTTGGAGCGGCGCTCTCCTACCACTGACATTAGTACTAAATCCAAAGGCATAGCGACCCTTCTGAAGCGTTCGAAGAGGCCAGCTGAGCGTCACAGACATTTTCATTCCCAATAAAGTCACTCACTCAGGTTTGGAGCGACATTGTGTACCAGATTTTTGGAGTAATATATGGAAGAACTTCAACGCGTTTTCGCCTGATTGATATCTATAGTAGAGTTAAAGACCTCCTCTTGATTTCGCAAGATCTGTCTTGGACTTTTATCTACCAGGAATGCGTTCAACAGGTGGACGAAACCCAACACTTACCAGTGTTATCTCCTACGAACTTCCAGCCCTCACTTTCGAATCGGCAGAGCCTCTTTTAAGTCACGTCTTTGTTCTCACTTCGATAAAGATTCCAAATCGCTTTCGTGGTCTATATCGTCTTCATTTCTCAATACATTCCACTATCACCATTATCATGAAGCTAACCACGATCATACCAGGTGGTAGGGTCGAAGCCCTTCTCCTCACCCATCCTTGATCATGGAGGAGAGGCCATCCGATGAGTCTCCGGAGCTTACTCAGCACCCGATACGGCGATGGTGGAGTGGATCAAGTCAGCCTCGAACGTTAGAAAGGGAAAAGATATAGATGAGTTTGCGCACCTCACGTGGTCCGGGTGTCTAGGCCTCACCGGTCTGGGGCTGCAGGATTTTTGAGACCTTTTCCCGAGTACGCAGTTTCCATTGCTACCATTTTTTTTGGGTGGAATGTTCCGTGGAAAAGGTGGCTGAATTCCATGGGTAAATACTGAGCTGAATGGCTATTCATCAAGGGCAATATATCAATGATCTTCAAAGAAACAAAAGAGGATAGGAGCATTGTACAAGGTGTGGCCTAGGTCAGAAAGGAGCCCAATATGCTAGATAGTCTATGACTTAGGTTGTAAAATGACCCAAAACACAATTCCAATCCGTCTTGCCTGTCAAGATAGATTCTTCATCCTCTATCTATGCCGGTAAAATCGCTCAATATGCTCCGGATTTTTGGTACAGCGAAGGAAGGCAATAATAATCACCTGTACGCGGTATCTTCTACGAACATGGAAGTGAAATATTCTCCTAGAGCCAAGTTCAGCCAAATTTCGCAATTCCGAAGAATCAGGTCCACGAGGCAATGATCCAAGACTCTCTACAAAATCAAACTCTCCCACCCAACGAGATCAATCTCCACAGAAAACTCATCAAGTTTACAAGTACGACATATTACATCCTCGTTTCAATGACCACACGGCTTATCAACTATTCTCTCGCCTCAGCTAGCCGCCAAATACACGTCCACGCCAATATTTATACCTGACTGAGGAAACAAAACGTGGCGCCAAAATCTGGGAGACAGTTCTTTGGGATGGGCGTGAGAGGGATCAGGATAAGTTAACAAGATGATATAGCGGATGGCTACAATCTCAACTGGCGTGAATTTTAGACTTTTGACAACGAATTTTCGAATTGAGCTTTGTGCATGCCAAGGATTCGGTTGCAAGGGTGCAGGCGGATACCTTAAACATTGCCAGCCGGATAAGCCGAATTCTTCACCTTCCAGCGGTGCCGGTGTAATCGCTCAATATGCTCTGCATATCTGGGATAGCCAGGAAGAAACGTATCCGAATTGAATTCGAAAGCAAACACAGACACATCTATAATCGGCGAATACTCATCAATGCCGGTCTTGTCATCCTCACGAGAGTCCTCTACCTTAATCTCTCCACGCACCATCTCGCCTTAACGACCGATAAAGGCGTTACTCCAATTGCAAACAGGAGCTTGCCTCATTTATTACTGACCATCACTCTTTACAAATTTACGATGTGATGTGCACCCGTGAAGGGAAACCCAATTCAAAATATACAAAGCTCGAGTCTTAGTCTATGGAGTACCTTTGCTCTAATGGGGCTTCACAACTTGAGGTAAAGTAGACAGTTGGGATGTGGAAAGATCGATCAATGAGGTCGCAAATTGGCATGTTAGAACTTATGTTTTTCGAGTGTATTCGACTTTGGGGTACTCGTCAGTGCCATGGCTACGATTCGGTTAGTGCAATCGATACTCTAAAAATAGGCAATGATGGAAGATGTTTTGTTCTGCCTCCTGGTCGTCATCTCCCCGAATTAAAGTCTGCGTAGCCTAGAAACTTGACTTACTCGAGAATCAGAGGAATGTGAGGCCATATCTCGCGCAGTGGCTATATACAAGATGACAGGCATGTTAGGGCAGCCAAAGGTTCTTCCTGTTTTCACTTTAGTGGATATTAACGGTTGAGGGAAGGGTGAAAGTCCCTAGCGCAAGGGTCTCGAGTGGTGTAAGCGAATGCAACGACTAAATGAGTGGTCCAAACGTCAAACTGAGTTATCGTCGTAGATAGTTGTCGGGGAAGGACTAGCCTTCGACGTGTCATGCTGTATGACCGCTAGGCTTGTGACCGTAACGAAAAAACTCGCCCATCCGTCCAGCCTATTTGTTCTTTTCCAATAAAAATACCGAAGATCTTTCTTCCAGATTTGGGCATCACGATTTCTCATCTCTGGTGCGTATTATTATTATCGAAGTCGGGAGATATGGTGGCCAGCTAAGGCAGATAGCGAACTGACGAAAGCTATGGTCATAGATGTCAGGATTTACTAGGTTTAAGTTGTAAACTTGATGAAACTCTGGTCGAAATCGAGCTCGTGAATGAAATTTGATATGGTAGGGAAACTTGAAACATTGCCTCATGGGCTAACTCCTTCGGTATTGTGAAGAGTGGATGAGTATGTCTTTGGGAGACAGCGTTAATCCCAAATGCCACAAAACGCTATAGATAGTTCTTAGTCTCGTCAGTTCACCAAGGAATTTTCTCCTTTGTAAATATGTAGACAGAGTTTTCCGCCACCCGCACTGACGCATAGGGCGCTGAATCTTTAAAATGAAATATATGCCACATTAATGGCTGACAAGAACTTGTTGTAATCACTTTCCTTGAACGTCTGGCATGGAAAGCTTATCAAATCATGTCCAACCATCTTATTTATAAATTGATTTATCACATTCATGTATGCACTTCATTCTAGAAGTGCAGTAACTTTTAACATGTGATAGACATAGAATGTTGTGCTTTCCACTCTAGAAGTTCGGTCAATAGAGATAGTCAGTCCGATAAGGGATAAAGGGATTCGTTGATAAATAACTATATATCGATGGGCCTTAATGTACGTACACGTAGGTTCAATTCAATGCGAAACCAATGGTTCTAAAGGCAAGTGTGTGTTGTCTCTATCCTCTCCGTCTAGGAACACTGAGAACGTGGAGTTTGTGGAATAGGCAGAGTCATCAAGATAATCACTCTGCAACAGAGGGATACACTGCACCTAGCGCACAGCAGAGAGAAGTAATTTCCGACACGCACATGTTTACAGAGGCGGGCTGAATGGTGCAGTGGTACAGTGGTTCGCCATTCGCGCCGTCCTCCCAAGTAGATCTGGGTAGCTTAAACACCTATCCCATTACGACCAGAGAAAGCTGGTTCGAATCCAGAATAAGCCACGTTCCACTCATCCCCGCGGTGAAATTGTACTTGTGGGATGATGAAAGAACACTGGGATAACCATAGGTTTTCACGCTTTTCCCTGTGGTGTGTATGCACGGAAGAGGTTATAAGCCGCAAGGGTTACCCTCTTTTTTTAAATCATTTAATGTGTATTCAGCTATGATACATGACACATGACCGGTGCTATGTATACATGTAGGATGACTCTTTTGACATTAGAAACACTCATACTCTGGATTTCATTCGCAAATACCACTATGAGGTATGTTTGCTTACACAAACAGTCAACCCTCCTCCGTAAGTACCCATCAAAGGGAATTTAAAACCTTTGATTATCCAAGCATTTCTTCATCATCCATGCATAATAGCGCCGCGAGAAATGTAGTTTGGTTTTGCCCGATTCGAACCAGCGGTCTCCTGTCTCGGGTGGGATATGTGTCCTAGCTATCCAGACCTCACTTGAGAAACCGGCCAAGATGATGTACCACTGCACCATGCAGCCATGACGGCGTTTAGGGTTAACCTCGAGCGGCACCTGCAAATGAAATCTGAGTGTAAGTGTTCTAAACGTTAAATTGAGTCATCCTGCCTAAAGTAGATATCTTCCGATAAAACCCGCATGGGCCTCAAGGCACCAAATCAGGACAAATGAATTATTTATGTATATACAGAGATGCTAGTGGCAAAGCTAACCTGCGAAGTGGAGGGAGAAAAGAGATACAAGGCGTCAAAGAGACTGGACGATGAATTAGAAGGACACGTTTGCAATGGGCCACTGTCATGATCCTAGTCTATGCAAGGAAGCAGGTAAGATATAGACAAGAGGCAGTAATTAAATTACTTGGCGTTATTTATGCAAGCTCATAATAATGCATGGCTCAAATATGAATGATGCTAATTAGTAGGAGCTTAAGGATAAATAATGTTGGTACATAATATACGATGCATTCGACACTCAGTCGACATGTATGTGATCAAGTGCATCTACTCTTTATGTAGACTATGCATTCATTTTCAGGTACCATCCAACCTCATAATCACACAGATTAATTCGTTAATGAGTTTTAGGTACGGAATGGCTAGCATAGTTTAGATACACAGGAAATTGATGAAAAAATAGGCTGCTAATAGACTGTGTTAAGAATACACAAAGTTAGTTACCCTTCAACTTATCTGAATCTTTCTATGCTGTTTAATAAATCTCATGTCTCAGCACCATCTTACACCATAAGAGTCAAGGTTCCTTTGCGACAACCGCTAACGTTGCTTGATGCGTACAATAGTATGTTGGTGTATCGCGTGTCAGCAGAAGGATAGCTTCAAACATGAATAATTATCACTTCTTTTCCGCCAACTGGTAAATTGGGTGAAATCAGTTTGCTGTCAAGGCGATTCAATTCTGCTCCGAACTTCTAACTTCTGATAGTGTGGCAACAGCTTGCGATGATGAAATGCAATTATTAGCAAATGAGATTACAGATCAGGCTTCCTGAAAGTTCTTAAATACCTTTGCCTAAGCTAGGCTGTAAAGATATAGAGTAGACTTGTGTTAACAGGCATGAAGTGGGTGTGCCATGCGGGAAACTCCTGAACGCCCATTACTCAACTGTTTTAATTACAAGCATAAATGAAAAGATCCGAGATAAAAATTTAATGGAAATAGCTTGAGTTCAAAGTTGCTGGCTCTTGAAAAAAGAGGGATAGAGGCAACAATTAACTATGCTGATAACATTACTACATCAACTAGAAGACGGCATCTAAAGAGAAGAGTGTGGTATTGTGAACAAAAGTATTTAAAAGATGGGAAAATCCAGGGAAGCGTTGCTGAAATGATGACTCCTTATTCATTTGGCTGTGAAGCATTTGCATTTAAGAAATAACTGAAGTGAGATATAGTACATTATTTGTGGTCACTTATGTATCAACGAGAACTATTCAGTAGTCCCAATTATTATAAATTTTAACGTAAAGTTAGTCTATGATTGGAATTTGATCTAGACCAACATGGAAGGTCCTCGCACAGATGTCTGCTGATCAACCTTAGCCAGTCTTTTTTGTATCTCATGCTGAAACTTCATAGCCGGGAAAACCCTTTTAATGAAAAGCGCGTCCATCTAGATATTGACTGCTTGGTTTGAGAATGCGACAATCTGAATAATAGATGGGCGGTCATACGACGAGCGGAGAATGCGGGATTTGCTGGTAGGTATGGGTACTGAGACTATTCATTAGTTCAGAGAGGAATCGTTCTCCACACGGTATTTAACTCGTCCCAAAATTAAAATTGCCTCAATGTCAAAAATGAGCCGCCACTTTCAGTCAGGTCTTTAGCCTCTTAGTTTAACAGCGAAAGGGCTTTTTGTGACCTCGATTAGTTGTGCATTGGTCCAGGGTCAATACTTAAACATCCATGAAGAACAAATAATTCTCCAATAATTTATAGGGAAAGACTGAAAATCCGAGATTTTACACTTCGATAATTTGACTGGCAGGGTAGGTGTGAGAAATGAACTCCACTGTTCTGCAAAACTCAATTTTCAAACCGGAACGAAAGAACACTTACCGGGAATTAGATCGGACGAGTCAGTCTTCCCACTTATTTGAACTGTGACTGGACAGAGCCACAGATAAAACTGTTGGCTAGCTCGTGTCCCGTTGAGTATGAGTTTGAAGATTTTGGATGGGACGGTTGCGAGACAGAGGGTACCACCAGTTTTATCGCAATCGCTCGTTGTACACGGAACGGTGATGAGGGCAATTGCTTTATTCACATCTAACATTTTAATCGTAATTCATTTCCATTCATAAATGGCCTGTTTAAATCATTCCACAATGTCGTCGGAAATGTTTGATGTGTATTAACGGTGGGTTGCCCGATGCGGGTTGATGCCGCCCGGCTTTAAAGGTCTAAATGCGTACTCTGTAACTTCAAGTGCAGAATAACAGACAACTAAGTGATGAAATTTGAAGTAACAACCTAATCCGCAGACCGCCCCAATTAGCCACAAAGATCACGGAATTGCATCTTAGAACTGTGTGGACTTAGTGGAAAGAAACATAGAGTCAGTAGAAGCGTAGTCTGTTGAGCGGCTGCTAGCATAACAACTAGTCGTGTCCCGTTGAATTAGCTCGTGCGCCCGCTGTACATATTCCTAACCCGCGACATGGAATGCTGATATTAAACGGCTAATCGACGAGGGCACATTACTTAAACGAGACGTACCGCTCACCTCTACCGGAACGTCAGACCCTATAAACTTTTCAACTCCCTCACGCGGATTAATTTGTTCTCCCAACTACAGCTATTATTCATCCCCATTACAACTAGCCTGACGAAAAGGCCCTACTTAACACACACCATTCCCCTCCATACCCAAAAAATGAAAGTCAACTTTTGCTAGGGGTGCGCCTGTGGATATCTGCAAAGCTACGTCGGTACCTTGACTAGCTATCGGCTTATCCCAAGTGAGCAGACCTCCCCTCTTCCACTATCATCGTCAGTGTCTACCCGTCTCGTCGGAAAGAGAGGTTTCCAGCAAGCTTCCGATCAACTCTGACCATGGCATACCCGAGCACATTACGTCGTATCTCTGGCCTGATTCGCTACACCATCATCGCCGTCGGGACACTTGCACTTCTATTTTACTTCCGGCAGATGACCTATGTACTCACGGTGAGGCCCGGGCGCGTATCGCCAGTAAAACCCAATCTGAGTAATGCGGATACTTCTGGAAGTCCGAAAACAATGCCCCATCCAATTGAAGAACTGATAGATAGTGCAGACAAGACTTTTGAAGCACTTTTGGCAAAACAAACCTTTGACTTGAAGTCGGCAGCGTCAGAATACAGGAAAAGAAGAGGAAGACACCCGCCCCCATGGTTTGATTTATGGTTTGAATTTGCTGGAACAAATAAGGCCCTCATTGTGGAAGAATTTTTTGACCAAATTTACCACGATCTCGCACCTTTCTGGGGAGTTGATCCCTCATTGATGCGCAAAAAGGCAGAATCTTATGAAATGAGGATAAACATACGGAATCATAAGGCTAGCGCGGAAAGTACCTGGTTCTGGACACAGATATGGTTAGATATGATCAAAACCATCGAACATCTTTTACCAGATATGGATATTGCCTTGAATGCAATGGATGAGCCTCGAATCGTCATACCTTGGGAGGAGATAAACAAGTACATGGAAACTGAGCGCAAGACGCGTAAAATGCCTTCCGCGACAGAAGTAGTGTCAAACTTCCGACCACTCAAACCACCTGGCAAGCGAGATCAGAGTGTTATAAAGTGGGAGCCAGGAGAAAGCGGTAAGGTCGATTCTTGTACACAACTATTCATAACTAATAGATATCGAAGCCTCCTTCTGGAAGATTGTAACCAGAGGATGCCATCCTGATTCACTCGCACGAAATTCTCCAATTATGACTGACTTTGACCACCGGCCCTCGATAACCTCCGAATACACCACCTCACATATGCACAAAGGCTTTGTATCCAACTACACTGCCTCGACAGATTTTTGTAATCAACCAGATTTACAATATCTCCACGGCATAATGATAAAACCACTCACTATATCCTCTACTAAAGATTTTTTCCCAATGTTTGGCGGCTCAAAGCTCCACACAAACAATGAGATTTTACTACCAGCACCAATGTATTGGAACAATGAGGAAAGATTTTCTGGAGGCTACGACCATGGTGGACCTTGGGATGAGAAACTAAACAAAGTTATATGGCGGGGTGTTGCGACGGGCGGACGTAGTCAAGCCGACAACTGGAAAGGATTTCAAAGACATCGATTCGTAGCTATGACAAATGCAACAAAAATTTCCGATAGTGAAAATTCCCGCAAGTCCCCAGAGAATTGGGTCCTTCCACCTACTCAGTATAACCTAGCCGCGCAGGCGGAGAATAGACTGGGCGATTGGACGCGAGAATGGGCTGATACTGGGTTCGTTGATCTTAATTGTGAACCAACCGAAATTGAAACCTGCGAATACTCTTCAACTCAATTTTCCATTCTACCCGGAATGATGATGAGCGAGCAATTCTTTCGCAAGTATCTTCCTGATATCGATGGCAACAGCTTCTCTGGTCGCTATCGAGGATTTCTTCTCTCTACTTCTTTACCCATCAAAAGTACCGTCTTTCGTGAATGGCATGATAGTCGCCTAGTGCCGTGGAAGCACTTTGTCCCAATGGACAATCGCTTTATAGATTTCTGGGGTATCATACAGTATTTCCTCGGGTACCAAGGGAAAACTATCCAAGTAGACGGACATGATGAACAAGCGAGAAAGATTGCGATGGACGGCCAGGACTGGGCTAACAAAGTATTACGCACAGAGGACATGCAGATTTATGTTTTACGCTTGCTTCTTGAGTACGCACGGCTATCAGATGACCGACGTGATGGCATGGGCTGGGTGGGAGATCTTGTCTAGATTCTTTTCGGTTGTCATTGGGATCTTGGGCGCGCAAGCAGGCGTTGAAACGTTAGTCTTTGGAAGACTGAGAATTTTCATGAGAAATGGAAGCTAGGCGTTAATGTTTGGATGGTATGAAAGAGAAACCTGGGTTGTTGTGGTAGATGGCGCTCCGGTGAGATGATGAGATGGTTTCTTTTGACCTACAACTCGCAAATAATGATTAATATTGATGAAGGTGACTGGCTTGGTTTTCATTGAAGAGACCAAATGCAAAATCAGAACGGGATTTAAATCATTACTGCAATATGCACATAGTAAAGTATACCTCTTCTGCATGGAGAAATTTAAGAAAAGATAGATTTAATATTCAAAGCTACATTATCGAGAAACAGGATTCGCACTGCGCTTTCATATCGTCGACATGGAATAACGATCTAATCGAGGTTCATTGGCTAGTGATCGAGGACAGGGGATGCTTCCAGTAGAAAGATGGCATCTGGCCGATGTCAGGAACTGCATCCCATCGCCCAAACTACGACTCTTAATAAACTGTGTGCCCCCGTTACACTTTTATACCAGTGAGCTATCACGTAGCGCTGTGATAGTATAAGATTAGGAATCTTCTCCGGGTTGGGATGATTATGCGTATTGTACTTATTGAGTTCGTGGTATTCAATCACTTCAGGCTCTTCTCTGTCCCAGGCTACACCTTATCCAGTGTTCCTTTCTTCTTTTGGTGAAATGGTGAGGTCTCTGGAATGGTGCGCACAATGAACAGCCATCCAGCTCAATATTTACCCGTAGAGCTCAGGCTCATTTTCCATGGACCCTCACACCCCAAAAAAATCCATCAAGAGACCGCCAGCTCGAGCCAGTCGAGGCGCACACGACCATCTAAAGCTGCCTCATTTAAACAAAAGACCAGCTTGTCGGCAGCTCGTTGGGCGTCGCATAACTTCACTCCCATGAGCGACTAGATGCTCGAATACGAGGGTCGCAGAGGCCAAGCGAGATGTGCGCACGCGACATTGACTAGTTGAGAGTAATGGTGAAGAGTGAACGGTCTACGAGCCATGCTCGCGCTGCTTGAATAAGCTGCTCGGTGAGAAGATGAGCGCTTTGCCCGGGCGAGTGCGTACCCGTGCGAGGACTACTGACCCAGTTTGCTTCGTCGCACATCTGGTTCCCGCCGCGCCGACGAGATCTCTTCGGAGCATGCCACCGAAATCTCCTCGACGGGCACGATCGCTGGATGTTTTGCTTAATATGGGATGGCTAAGAGTGTCACGCAGATACCCGCAGCTGGCCACCGGTCGGCTGGCGGGGGGATATGGCAGCACAACGGCCCCTCGGGTTGACTACGAAGGGAGACATAGGACGGAGTGAGCTGGTCGAGGCTTAAGAGCCCTGGATACTCGGAAAGCGGCAACAGCGCGTTGCTAAATTAAAGTAGAGTCATGCGTCGTATTGTATCCTGGGCCGTGATGGAATGCATTTTATATGTTTTTTAGATTGAATTAGGTCCTAAGCTAATGCTCCCAGTCCACTTTGGGTCCGGGACCGGTGGAGCCGGTGAGGATCTCTACGTACAGATTCAACTCATTCCGACCACGCAATCTTCCACTAAACGCGTAGTAGTTGACTGTAAATCAAAAACTGTCGACAGACTTGGAAGATAATCCTCTGTGGTCCGGTTCCCGCGTTCCTCACCCGATTCCTTTCCCGTTACATCTTCCAAACTGACATTTTTCGAAGCCTTTGTAGACTGAGCCGGGGCCGCTGTACCCTCATGCTTGCTCTCCGCATTCTAGAACTGCGAACTCTGAAACCCGATCCCTCCGCCATTGAGACATTCTTCGCCGAAACTACAATTTCCTCTTCGGCCCATTTGGCTGCAGCCCCGGCTCGTGCTGGTACTGCTTGATTGGACGAGGCTAGCGCTTTCGAGATATTCCAGACTTATCGAAGGGCGGTGTCCTGAGGAAAAAAGACATGCCAGTTGCGAGTGGGTTCTGACTCCTAACGTCGGGATCCATCAGGGGAGGATCCACGGGGCGAAAGGGAAGAACGGAAGGCGTACAAGTCGAGCCAGAGGCCATGTATTGCGCAATGGCGGCGCGTAGGTTGACTCTCACGGAGTCTATGAATTGTCTATTTGACCCGTTGGTCAAAGGGAAGAGGGTTGCTTCGACGCCAGAGACAATGGCTGAACAAGGTGCCAGATTGGCAGCTGTTAGGGCGGCGCATTGTTATTCGGCCTGGAGAATCGATCGAAGCTCGGGCGGACATCCTGTTTTCGTCGAAGCTTTAGGCTGCGATGTCGGTCTTGGTGCTACTTTTGATGTACCTGTCTCTGAGTGTTTTGGTTTGGTTAAGGAGAGATTTTACGGCCCTGCCATACCTAGGGCGATGGGGGCTGATAAAGCGACTTCCACAACAATTTTGACTGCCCCAATCATGATAGTATCGGGCGCAGAGACGGTGGGATGGGCTCTTCCTTTCTCTTTGCTTGTAGCCTTGCCAATCTCCACGCATTTGGAGACTGATCAAGGCCCATGGTTTGATGGAGAGTCTTCGGGCGGTTTCTCATGTAGTCCAACATAGCGCTGGGACGCTTTTTCCGCACAGGTGGCCTGAAAAGAATGCCAGAAGCTCCATCTCAGTTTTTTGAAAGTGGACCACATACGCGAGAGGGGATAAGAAATGGAATAGAGGATTGTTCGGAAATTTGAATAGATGAATATTTATCCGTGATGTACACATGCCTAGCACCCATAGACCATGACACACAGAAGGCTATTGCTTCCCTGACGACTATCTACGACAATAACTCAGGAGGGCAAGACTAGACATCTGTACGCGGTGTCCTCTACGAACCTGGGAGTAAAATATTCTCCCAGAGCCAAGTTCAGTCAAATTTCGCAATACCGGACAAGTTGGCCCACGAGGCAATAACTCAAAAGTCTCCGCCATGTCGAATTTTCGCTCCCAACGAGTTCGACTCCTATCCAAGTCTCATGAAGTTTACAAGTACGACTAAGTACATCCTCATTCCAATGACCACACCTCTCATCAGCTATTCTCTGGCCTCAGCCAGCCGCCAAATACACGCCCACGCCGATATTTACACTCGACGGAGGAAGCAAAGCGTGGCGCACAAATCTGGGAGACAGTTCTTTGGGATGGACGTGAGAGGGATCAGGACAAGTGTTCAAGATGACACGGAGCATGGATACAATCTCGACGGGCGTGTGTTTTTGAATTTTGGCAGAGTTTTACGAATTGAGCTTTGTGCGCGCCAAGACTTCGCTTGCGAGAGTGCATCTGACAATATAAACACAAGTCAGCGATGGAAGATGCCGTCGTGTTTCTCCTTGTGGTGTTCTCCGGTATAGTTTGAGTAGCCTGGGCACCTGCTCCACTTGGGAAGGAGATGTCTCAGAACACTATTTCGCGCGGAGAAAATTCGGTGGATGATGAAGGCATGTCTGGATAACCCAGGGTTTTTGAGAAGTTCTGGGTGGGTATTCACGGATGAGGCTTGACTTGGGGTGAAGAAAAAGCCACCACAACTTCGCAGTGGTACTTGCAAATGAAATCCGAGGCATGAGTGCTCTGCTTGTAAATTGAGTCATCTTTTCTCTACATTTTCTCCGATCTTGTGTCATAGCTAGCAAGCTGCATACGCAATTAGAATCTGGTGCAAAAAAAAAAAAGGTTACGTGTCGTAAGAATTAACTTCGAGTGGCACTGCGAATGAATTCTGAATGGAAGTGTTCCAAATCTCAAAATGTTGCATTCCGGCTAAGATACTTTTCTTAGTAAGGAAATAATGAGCTCTCAGTCATTGAGGTTGTGGAGCGCATTCATGCAAGCGAATGCCCAAGTGAGACCAAGCACAGCTCTTGTAGTCACGTGTATATCACGAGTGGCCTTATTGATAGACCAAATTATTTGAACTTCAAAATTTTTGTCTCAAATGCTTGCACGGGCTCCCGAGCCGTCAAATTGTGATAAACGGAAATTTTAATAAAACTACTTGGTGATATATGTTGTGGCCGTGAGCAACTTGCCTTAGCACAACCTCAACTACTTTGCCGTGTCAAGTCATAAAATATTGACCTCAAATGTGTATACCTGATGCTTTTTCTATCAGTCAGATTGTACAACTCTTTCTGTCTCTCTCTCTCTCTCTCTCTCTTTGTACCGCTCAGACCTACACAGTTTGGCATATCAAGATATCGGCCACATAAACTGATTCTTTGTAAACGTTATTGTCTCAATATGTATAGGCTATATAATAGAATAAATATTTTACGTACGCATTAAGTCTTCGTGGCTCAGTTGGTTAGAGCGTTGGTCTCATATCACGTATTGACATGACGACATCATCGATGTCGCGACATCCAAAGGTCGCGAGTTCGAGTCTCGCCGAGGACATCCCTTTTGCGTCAAGCCCCTCTGAACGCAAGGGAAATAATCGAAACGTTTAATCATATGTAACAACTCTACAAAGTCAAATAAAATGAGTAAGCCTTCTTCTTTTCTTCCCAGTTTCAGCCAGGACGACTGCCCTTTGTAATTGTACGCCCAGATCGCTGCTGCTGCCTGCATAACTCCCATTTTTATGTCCCAACCTCCTTACTTCTCATGTATCACAGAACAATGTAACCAGAAATGAGAGAGAGAGGTTCATTTGCTGCGAAAGTCACTTCTGCTTTAACTAGAACTGAGGCTACTGTAGCTTTTCCCTCCACGTGATAAGTGAAAAACCTCTGGTTCCTTGTCGATAGTCTCGATGTTGCTAAATACCTTTGCGGATCTCGCGATTAAGGTACGCGAATGGCCCAGCCGCTCTTGAACCTCCACACACCTCATCATCTACGGTCTGTGTGCATTGGAACTCTAGTCACTCGGGGAAATTTGGAAATTTCGTTGCGGACAAAGCGGCGAAAGGAGAGCGATAGCTATGCCACCGCTTCCAAATTTGCAGTGGTACTGGCCATGAAAGCCGAGCCGCGAGCGCTGTAATTGACGTTGATACATCTACCTCTGGTTCGATCTTTGGTAATTTGCCACACTTAGATAGCTGCACATGCAGTTAAGAACTGATGCAAAAATGGACTTCGGCTGGACATGAAGGATGGCCAGGCCAGTTTCGACTGACGGTCGAAGTTGAAGCCACCTTACGTGAGAAGAGGGTGGATGGAAGATGAACCTCTTCCAGCAGCTGCGAATAGAATGGGACTCGCACTGATCACAACAGTGTGAGTGCCCTTGCCAAAGGTATCGCAATTCCAAAGGCAGGACAAAAGCATAGAAGTTCAGGGCATTTTTACGACATATATTTACCCCGTTCAAAATGTCAGTTTTAGAATCGCCTTGGACCCATAGGCCGCTAAGTAGGCTTAACAAGACAAAACTCAACCAAAACTTTTGTGGCAGTCTTTTGATTTAACTTCATATAATTTTTTTGATTCGACGCCCCATCGGCCCAGCCAGGTGTCTAATAACTCTACGGGAGTAAATTTTTGAAATAAAACCCCCGCAAGCTGCCTGTATAATGTCTCATCATTTTCTATCCATCCCTCAGAAAGTGAAGTTACACTATCAATCTATCGATAGGGACTAATTGCAGCATCTGTACTGACTCTGGGGTTTGAACGTCCTCTCTCTTCCCCTCGGGAGGTTTTCGACCTCTTCTGTCTTCCAGAATTGCTCTATTCAAAAGTGATTCAATATCCACTGCATGATCTTCATGTCACTAGAATTGTTCATGCTTGCCTCGGAAGACCGATGCCTGGCTTGCCTCCAAATATCTCCTCTATTATTTGGCTATCGAGGACAAGACATAATCTTGTGGTTGTGTAATTCTTCCATAGACAGATTGGACTGTAGAATCGTGGTTAATTTCCGAATAAATACGATTTGAGACTAACGTGCTTCTCTTCGAATCTTCATTGCCAGACTACTCTGGGCCGTCGGCAGGTTTTGGTGAAGGGAACGGTGCGATTCATAGATATTTACTTTACACCATCCTGAATATCAGCATCGATGTACTTGACTGCTCCAGGTGTTGAGTTCTGTGATGGCGAATTTTTGAGACAGTTGGATCCACCTTTATTTTCACCAGGATTTCGTCTACATCTGATGTGCTGCGACCTTTCCCGAATCGCTCTGCCGTCTTTTAGACTGATCTTCCATGCAAATCGGTCCCAGTTTGGGCAGATCTAATCTTCTAGTTTTTGCTCGAATCCCTCCTCTTCCACGCTTGGGCAGCTGGACATTACGACAGACAGGCTGCCAGATCTGTCGGACTTGCAGTATCATCGAGTGGCCGAGGCATTGGAGCCACTATTGCTTCAGGTAGATTTCTGTTGGTAGGGAAGCAGCTGTGTTGGACGACTTGCTTGCTCCGGAGACTTGTCTAAACTTATTATTGGTGGGCTTCAAAGAGGTTTGAGTGCCAGAGCCTTCGTTTGCGAGAGTGCAAGCTATACCCTTGTTATTTTGCATCAGATTTTAATTGCGTATGCAGCTATCTAGCTACGACAAAACATCAAAGAAAAATACATAATAGATGATTCAACGTAAGGAAGAGCACTCATGCCTTGGATTTCATTTGCAAGTACCACTGCGAAGTCATGGCGGCTTTTTCTTCACCCCAAGTCAAGCCTCATCCGTGAATACCCACCCAGAGTAACGTCTCAAAACCCCTGAGTTATCCAGAGATGCCTTCATCATCCACTGAACTTTCTCCGCGCGAAATGTAGTCTTCGGTGTCTCCTTCCCAAGTGGAGTAGGTGCCCAGACTACTCAAACTATACTTTAAAGATGTTCCAAATGTTACAAGGATGATTAAATGGTATGTTATTTAGACTCGTGACGGCTGCATTGTGAATAGCTATGCCATATCACCAACTGGCCAAAAGGAATATTGATTGGAGATTAGCTGGCTATTTTACTACTCATTGAATTTGAATCTGAAATCTTCTACGTGATCGGAAGAAGCTAACATCTATTTAGACGTGACACGGGTAGATGGGCTCTGAGAGTTCATTGCTACCTACATGACCGGCAGTGGAGCCAGAAGCGACAAAAGGAACAGTATATGTCTGAGTTACGGTGCCCTGCGCCGCATCCCTATCTTCCACACCCATCTCCTCTCGGGTCCGAAAAAAATTTCAGCGTGGTCACCTCCCACCCTGTTCATTCTTCGGCAGACTGTAACATCTGCTTGTAGTTAAGTATTGAATGAACTTCTGCCATCCCTTCTCCCCTATCATTTCTCTCGCCCCAGATGGGGCCATTTTCTCATAGCTTCTCCAATCTACTACTCATTGGTTATGATTAAATTTAACGTCGTGCCCGTCAACAGCTCGTGACTACGATCAAATGCTGGACGGCCGAGTCCCTGTAGAACTACCCGACGCTCTAGCACGCCCTACGATACCTAGAAGTTACAAAAGAGTTCAACCAGCTGTCCGCCACTCTGCTTTCCAATCTAAATGTGGCAAATTTCCATTTACCAGGAACTTTACATCTGATTGACAAGTACTTTGACATTGTGCTCAGAGGCTGTACAATGAATTAAAATAACGCTAGGAAAGAAGAGATTGTGAGTCCTTCTATCCAATATTAGTTCACCACCAAATCCCTTCATTCCCAGGGGGGTATCTAGTGGGCTCGTTGGATTTCTTAGAATTTTGTCTGCTTGACCCATTTTCCGAAGGCGAGGGCGCCTTCAGGCGTGCCGAGTATCCATCTAATGTCAGGGTGAAGACGTTGAGGTCCACAGCGAAGATGGGCACGGTTTCTTCCTATTCTGCAGCGGAAAGAGTAATCTTAGCTCTATTCCTCACCACAGGAGCAAGTCATTAGGGCATATTCGTGTGCGAAACGACCATGATATTGGGCGAAACCTCCATGTCCGGAACGAGCCGCAATTAACGCCCCAAGTGCACGTCGGTTTAAACCTTTCAGTTCTGGCGTTATTCCTAGGCTAGGGCCAATTGCGAGTTCGTTGTATCTAGTGGGGTCTTCCTGAGCCCAGTAAGCGGTCGTGGAAGCGTTGTACAACCGAGAAATTTCTCTTTTTGCTCGTGCTATGGATTGGGGCAGGGGTGGCGCAGTTATTAGACAAGCCGACTTTGCTAGAACATCAGCTAATTCATTTCCAGGGATTCCAAAATGCCCGAGGCACTATCTAACACTGACTGCTCCTGCTCTAGTACAGGATGCCCGTATCCTGTTCGTCCAGCTAGCAGCTAGCGGCCGAAATTTTACTATGTGGCGAGAGCTTGTTGCAGTTGGTGTTAACAAGAGGAGTCGAACAGCCGCTCCTTGGTTATCTAGGCAGATAGTTACGTTGGTTGCGTAAAAGGCCATGGGATTTTGGAGGGCAGCTGCTAGATCGTCTGTTGCTCCAGATATTTCTGCGTCGTATACTTCTGCTGAAGCGCCTAGAGGGATGGTTCCGCAGGCAATCTCATGGGTTGCGCCGCGTCGAATTGAGTATCCGGCTCGTGCTTGATTCTCCTTCATAACACTGTCGGAGAAAACAAAGAGGTGCATCATGGATTGTTGGGCGTACCATTGAGTGAAGGAATCGACTCCCGCTGTTCGGCCAACAGCACCTATCTTTTCCAAACATTCATCGCGTCTACCTTCCCAAGGGAAAGGAATATTATCTTCTGAGAGCTCCGGGGAAATCCTTCGTCGTATCCCGCACATTCTCGAAGAATTCCACCGTCTTCGAAGAGGGTGTCTAGGATCTACTGCCGCAGTGCGGAGGGCGAGGCGATCACGTATGCGCTCAGGTCAGACTTATGCGGGCCCCCAACCTGTTTCACGAAGAACAGCCACTGGTTTGGTACGGTATACAGGCAGTGCTGCGCGGGCAGCATCATTCATTCGTTGTTGGATCCGACGGACCAGTCCTTTCGGAGTTCCTTTGGAATACCATATCTCAGCCCCGTAGAATAAGGTCGCAAAAGCTGCGCCTTGGAGCACTTGTCTCAAAATTAGAGGGCTCACTCCTCAAGTAACTCTCGAGAGACTTTTAATGTGGCTTGTAACAGCCAAGGATCTTCCGGAGGCTTGTCGGAAATGTTCTCTAAACCCAAGGCTCCGATCGAAGATGACCCCAAGCCAGCGCGTGTGGGCGTTTGGTGTGATCTCAACTCCATCCGTGAATACGCTAGGTTCTATTGGATATCCGTGCTTTCGGTGAAAGTATTGTAGCTCCGTACTCGTAACTTCAAGGGCGATGCCGTTCTCACGTCCCCAGGCGAGCGTCATAGATAACTGCGTCTGAAGTAACTCTCCGCAGCGGGCGAGAGTCGGTGCGGACGCTATAAATACAACTTCGTCTGCATAGCCTAAACGCTTTGGGGAGAGAGATGGAGCATACCTTCAATTGCCAATAGAAATAAGCTGGGCGAAGCTGGGGATCCTTGAGGAAGTCCGCAGTGTATCCTGAACGTCAGAGAAATAGTTCTGTCACGGAGTGTGGTCGTGATCTAATCGATCGATCGAAGTATACGACGTTTATTCTGATTTCCCAAAATAGTGATAACGCATGAATAACTACAATGCAGAATAAGAGCATCTTGAAAGGAAAGATATTTTTACACGGGTATGACTAAGCGGATCCTAAGGCCAGCATTATACATGAGCCGCCGACAGTGAACGGCAGGAGTTTGTGCACTAGATCCTGTAACAAGTTCCATCCAGCGTTATTGAGGCCTCTCGCTCGGGCATGAAAGAAGACACCAACTGTACTACATTGAAGGGCCATCCTTGACCCCGTAGGCAGTGACACAGGCGGTCTTTTTGAATTCCATCAAATGCACCTTTGACATCTACAGTAACCATTCCGGCTACATGTTTCTTGGCCCAGGCGTCCTGAATATCGCAAGACAATGCAGCGGTGAGATCGGTAGCTGATCTCCGAGGGACTGCGCTACACTGATCCCGGGAAAGAATCTGATATCTCAGGGCTAGGAATGAAAGTCGACGCGCCACAAGCCTCTCCAATCCCTTGAAAAAGTATGATAGAAGAGCGATTGGGCTATATGATGTTGGGAGGGCTCGGTTACGGTTTCCAGACTTTGGTATTTTAACAACGTTAGCTTTCTTTAATGCGACAGGGTGTATCCCCCACTCATCACATTGGCGGAATAAGGAGATTATTGGCCAGGCGCGCCGAAGTACTGTTGCGGTAATATTGTCAGGTTCAGGAGTACATGTCGGGACAGTGCAGCACGAGTTATAGATCTCTACGTCTGTCAGCGGAGGCCAGGCAATAGATGTTTTTGCCACTGTAGGGATTGCATCATCAAAATCTGCTTGATCAAGATGACGGCTAAGAAGTGCTTCCTGGAGGAGCTGCGCTTTCTCTGGTGGATGGAATATCGGGCCCGATGGTCCCTCTAGAAGAGGGGTATGGTAGTGCGCCTCTCTTTTATGCCAGCGCGTGACTTGGTAGGCCTCTTTAAAATTAGAGACTTGTTCTACTTTGTTGTGCCAGAATGCCCGTTTTGATTTCCTCACTACTTTTCCAAAGGTACGTCGTTCAGAAGTTACTGATAGACCCGTGCGCCGAGCTCTGCAAAAGTTCAAATGGGCTTGAGTGCATTCCTTATTCCACCAGCCGGTTTTTGTTACTTGTTTGCGTGATCTTGGACAGGAAGCGGGGAGAGCTCCTGAGACAATGTCGACAATGGTTGCGGCCTCCTCTTCAATGATATGGGAGGGAGTTGTTGCAAGCCGATTCGCGACGAAGTTTTGGAATAATTCCCTGTTGCAGGCAGCAAATTGAAGCTTCCCTGGTACAGGTTTCTCGGTTTCCCAATCAAATACTTGACATAGGATTTTCCTATGATCTCAGCCGACTTCTAGGTCTCGTCGAATTTCACAAGAAACACTCAAGTTGTTTCGGACAAAACATAGGTCGAGAGTAGCACCGGCGTCAAGTGCAGGAGCTCCCTGGTGATTCAATAGTCTAAGTCCTCTCAAGGTTGTCCAGGAGAGTAAAGAGTCACCTTCCACACTGTCACTCCTAGCTTTCGGATCCCAGGTTGAGTGGTGGATATTAAAGTCTCCCGCAAGAATATCTGGATTTCCAGTGGTAGTCATTAGATGCTGAAGGCCCTCCCCGGGACCAATTGCTCCGGTTGGGGAGTTGTAGACATTCCAACATTCAATGACTTGTTTGTTTTTTCGTGAAATCCGGACTCGCAGAAGATCCCGAGAATGTATGGCCGGCTGGAAAGGAGATAATTCTTGTCCCTTACGGATATACGTCATTACTCGAGGTCGGACTGTCCAGTTAGGAAGAGAAGAGAAGCCTTGGAAGCTCGAGTGAATTTTTGTTATTCTACGTGTTAGGTCTATAGATACCCAGGGTTCTTGAATTAGTTCTACATCAGTCTGTTAAGTGGCTAGGGATAAGGTGTACAGACAAGGAGTTGGATTAGGATACCTACGGTGGTCTGGCGCTATGGAAGCACTGACGACTTATTAATTACTATGCGCTTAATCTCATACACTTGGATATATGTAATTTGTAGACATAGCTTTGCTCTTTAGCTTTATTACCTTTTAAACCTTGAGTTCTTGCTTGCCTTATTCTGCGTGTCATAACACAGTCCCACAGTTGGAGGCAAGTTCTAGGGCGGCATCGTGAGCAGAGCCACGTCTACCTACATTGATGTGGAAGAAGCAGAGACTTGTAGTCTTCTGTCTTTTTCGACCCCGGTTTCGGTCCCTCATAGTGACTCCTCGAGGGAAATTAGGGTAGTAAATCTAGATGCCGAGCCTACTGTGAGAATAGGAGCTGGAATCTTGGTGCACGAGGGTTGTGACGAAGGAGACCCAGCGGGGTGGGTTGAGAGCCAGCCAGAACTTGTAATTTTCCTGCCGCATTACTCGCATTCTCTCCTTGTCTGGGCGGACAAATACTCCGTTAGCTCGGAAGGGTCTCGCCGGGCATCCAGTGGAGGAGGCCACGTGCGGGCGAGCACAATTAAGACACTTTATGGGTGTCAGACATGGGCCGTTGTGTGAGTCTAACGCACAGAGTCAGCAACGAGCTTTCCGGGTGCAGGCATTGATGTTGTGATATCCATGGCAGCGTTGACAGACCTGGAAGCGTGGGCGATTGTCAGCCGGACGAATTTTGGCGGACCGAGCAAATAGGCGGACGCTGGAGGGGATTTTATTTGTAGCTGGCTTTTCAACTACTAGTCGTAGATTACCTTCCCATTCTGGGGATGCCAGAGAGTCACGTGTCAAGCTGATAGAAAAAATCAATTTTGTGTCGATTTTTGCCGCTGCGAGTTCTTCTCGGATGTCAGCATCGGAAAGGGCTTCGGGAGATTCAGGGGCATGGTACCCATATTTGGGGACTGGGCTGAGGAGGAAATTCTCTCGTTTTTCCTGTCTTTCGATCGGCACAACTCCTGTGATGGGCTGTAAAGCAGGGGCGGCTTTCATGAGTTCGGGGGTTTGGTCGGATGAGGGGGCTATGAGGGCTAACCCAGAAGGGACCGACCTAATGTCCTTGATTAGTTCCGGCTTTTCGAGAAGGCTTCTCAGCTTTGTACGGAACAGCAGAGAATCTTGGTATCTCAGAGGGTGGTCGGGCGCTGGCGTATCATAATTCTAGAGTCCGGCCTATTTTTTTTTAAGTAGTAATCCTGGGCGCAGCATTTGGGGGGTGTATAGGTGCAGTCAAGTTTTTCTTTACAGCATTTGCATGAGTAGAACTTGCGGGCAGTTCTGATTGTGGGGTTGGCTGTGTGCTAACTTTAACATTTGGAGCAGTTTGAGACTGCTCGAAGACAGGGAGGCCTGCAATGACTCGAGCTGTGCTTCGCGTCACGATAGCCTTAAGGTCCGCACCGATTGTTGGCGGTAGACCACGAAGATGTTGGGCTCCAGCATTTTGCCAAGCCAACAATGAAGCAGCTATGTTATTTGTCATTGTTGCCGAGGGGTATTGGAAAATCCGCGCCGTTGTACGCACGCCAGATCGCGGGAGAGTTGAAGTAGGTTCCTGCTCAATTGAGACGTTGTCTTTGGTAGACGCGTGAATGGAGTTGGAAATACCCTGATTAGAGCCTCTTTTCAGTTTTTTTTTGAGAGATACAGTTGGATAGCTGCTACCAGTACGGGGGCTAGCGTTGGAGAGAGAGAAAAGTTTTTAGAGGGAGAGTTGGGAGGACATTCGTTTTCCAATCCTGGGTCCATGTAGATGGGTTCAGCTGGAGATTTTGTTTTGTTCATTATCCTGATTTGGCGCCTTTTTCGGCCCATGCAGGTGTTGACTTCAGTCAGATACAATGATGATATAGTTGTGATGATTATCATGTCTCACTACGGCTGTGACAAGGCGGCTTTTTCTTCACCGCTGTCGAACTATGCTCTCCGTGAAACTCACCCAAGGGAAACCTCTCAAAAAACCTTGGGTTATCCAGGTATGCTACCATGATCAATGTAGCTTACTTCAGTAAGGTGAGGTCTGCTGGAGTCGAACCAGCGATCTTCTGTCTCAGGTTGGATAGATGTTCAGTCTATCCAGACCCTAGTGATATTGAGATGTTGTCGGGCTTGGAGATGTGATCTACTAATTTTTTTTGTTTGCATCAGATTTCAATTGCGCATGAAGCTATCTAGCTATGAGACAATATCAAATAAATATATAGAATAGATGACTCAATCTACAAGAAGAGCACTCATGCCTCAGATTTCATTTGCAAGTACCACTGCGAAGTCATGGCGGCTTTGTCTTCACCCCAAGTCAACCCTCATCCGTGAATACCCACCCAGCGGAACGTCAAAAAACCTGCGTTATCCAGACATGCCTTCATCATCCTCTGAACTTTCTCCGCGCGAAATGTAGTCTTAAGCGTCTCCTTCCCAAGTGGAGTAGGTGCCCAGGCTACTCAAACTATATCAGAGAACACCACAAGTCCCCCCTTTACACCAGTGATTTATGTACTTATATGGTAATAACCCTGATCCAGCCCGGCCCCACTCGTGATCGAGCCCCCATGGGATTGCGGGAGGTGTCAATTGCCCAGCCCGCTAATAACCCAAACGACCATGGCTTCGTTGGTAAGAAGGGGTAGATAATGACGGGTAACGGCCCATCCAAGTGTTTACGCAAATTCAGACCTATGATGGTACTAGTACTAGGTAGAAGCCGTGAAGGATACATATAAAGGGGTACACTGCCCAGAGCATAGGTTCTCGGCATGCAAGTAGAGAGGACTTGCATTTCATTATCTAGTCATAGACTCATTAGGATAACAAGGCCTAGACCCTCGAAATTTAACAGAATGCATTGAGCTAAATGTATTGACATTTTAACAAGATAGAAAATGGCAGTCATAGCTTTTGGCAGCTTTTCACAATCTTAGACTCAGTAGAGACTATAATATAAATCATATCTAACCTGATTAGGACAATAAACACATTCAAAAAAGCTACACAGCACATACATAAAGACAGCCCCTGAAATCAAACTTATTCCATCCGTTTCGGCGGCCTTTTCTATCAAGAGAACACATCACCCTCAAGTTTGTGGATATCACTCGTAACTGATAGGTCATTGTCCTCCTTCAACTAGCACTAAGTGGCTTCTGGTTTGTCAGTTTATGACTACAATGATTTCACGCAGGTGTCTCGTGGCTCCGACTAATCAACAATGTAATGTGAGTAGGTCTTGAGACTAAAAACACGTGTATTCCTTACCATTATATAGGATCGCCAATTTATTTGAATATTCCCCCGGCACCACGTGAGCCAATCAACAGCGCACAATGTGCACGGTCGGGTTTCCGTCAACTGGGATCCACAACTACAAGGTGCACGCATCATTTTTTAAAATCATTTAATGTGTATTCAGATATTTAGCTGTGACACATCACCGGTGCTTTATATACATGTCAGATGACTCTTTTGACGTTAGAGATACTAATACACCGGATCTCGTTTACAAATAACACCAGTGGTTGGATGGTGCGGTGGTACATCATCTTGGCTGGTTTCTCAAGTAAGGTCTGGATAGCTAGGACACATATCCCACCCGAGACAGGAGACCGCTGGTTCGAATCCGGCAAAACCTAACTACATTTCTCGCGGCGCTGGTATGCATGGATGATGAAGGCATGCTTGGATAATCAAAGGTTTTAAATTCCCTTTGGTGGGTACTTACGGAGGAGGGTCGACTGTTTGTGTAAGCAAACATACCTCATAGTGGTATTTGCAAATGAAATCCAGAGTATGAGTGTCTCTAACGTCAAAAGAGTCATCCAATATGTATACATAGTACCGGTCATGTGTCATAGCTAGATAGCTGAAAACACATTAAATGATTTAAAAAAAAAAAAAATAACACCATGAGGTATGTTCGCTTACACAAACAGTCGACACTCTTCTGTAAGTACCCATCAAAGGAAACCCTAAAACCTTTGATTATCCAAGCATGCCTTTATCATCCATGCATACTAGCGCCGCGAGAAATATGGTTGTGTTTTGCCGGATTCGAACCAGAGATCTCCTATCTCGAGTGGGATATGTGTCCTTGCTATCCATTCTCTACTTGGATAACCGACCAAGACGATGTACCACTGCACCATCCAACCGTGGCGATGTTTATAGTGTCGCCTGACCTCTCGCAACCGAAGTCTTGGCGCACGCACAAAGCTCAATTCGTAAAACTCTGCCAAAATTCAAAATCACACGCCCGTCGGGATTGTAGCCATCCGCCACATCATCTTGTAAACTTGTCCTGATCCCTCTCACGCCAATCCCAAAGAACCGTCTCCCATGTTTGTGCGCCACGCTTTACTTCCTACGTCGGGTATAAATATCGGCGTGGGCGTATACGTGGTGGTAATTTAAGGCCAGAGAATAGTTGATGAGAGGTGTGGTCATTGAAACGAGAATGTACCAAGTCGTACCTGCAAACTTGATGAGATTTTAGTGGTGATTGATCTCGTCAGATGTGAAAATTTGATTAGGTGGAGAGTCTTGAATCGTTGCCTCATGGGCCATCTTGTTCTGTATTGCGAAATTTGACTGAACTTGGCTCTGGGAGAATATTTCACTCCCAGGTTCGTAGAGGGCACCACGTACATGTGTTCAGTCTTGCCCTCCTCATGATCGTTTGTCTTTTGTACTTCAGATGTATCGGATTACTTGTAGGGATAGTAGTCATTATGCTCCCTTCCGGGTTAAGGGTATTGCTTTAGCAAAAGCCCCTAACGGACCTTGACACTAAATAAAAAATTGGAATAAAACTTTTCGGACGGCCACAAATTGGGGTAAGAGACTGATCAAAGAGAATCATGAACAATGTAAACTATTTTTCCCGTTCAAAAATAGATTGGCCGGTATTATCTATCCTATAGTCCGTCATATATATCTCCGCAAAGAGCTCACTACAAATTAACATTATGCGATGATTTGTCTTCTAAGTGGCACGTGCCATTGTCCAAGAATGATTTGGAAAACTAGGGATAGGCTAGTGTTGCGCTAGACAATTTTGACACATAGAAGTTGTGGTGGCTTCGATGCCTTTGCACACCAGCTTTTCGTCTACGGTACCTTTGTCAATCTATCATACCGGTGTAGTCACAAGCCCAGCCCCAAAAGTGCGCCCTTTCTCATTCATTCTTGCCATTGATTAGCAGATCAATCTCGGTGTTCTGTATTAAGCTGCTCGTACTTTTGTACCTCAGCATCCCTGCTCAGACGCCTCTTCCAACGATCGAGCTACAACTGGATCAAGGTTTTTCTACAACATTAACAAAGGCATCAAACTCTAGTACTGACCACAACAGAGAGACACTCTCACTTTTCCACGTCTCAACAATTTCGCAGAACTCCTGTGGCTTTTAATAGTCATGGATAGTACGACGCAATTTGCCTACAGGACGCTCAAGGGGATTGGCCTAGTGAATGCTGCTCCGGTATACCAGTCTTTACCTGGATTTAAAAGACCTGAAGGTAGTAGCCGGTGCTGTGTCTACTCGCCTTGTGGTCAATACTTTGGCTGGGCTTCGACCGAAGGTGTCACTGTCGTTGATTCTTCTAATGGAAATGTGATAACTACTCTCAATATCCCTAACGTCTACGAGCTCGGATTTTCACCCAGAGGATCTTACCTAATCACATGGGAGCGACCATCAAAAGATGAGGAGGGAAATGCTGTTAAGAATCTTAAGGTCTGGCGGACTGTAGAGGAAGTTTCAGAAGGTTGCGAGAAGACAGTCGTTGGTCGCTTTGTGCAGAAATCCCAGACAGGCTGGAATCTTCAATATACTTCGGATGAAAAGTACTGTGCTCGAGTTGTGACCAATGAGGTTCATTTCTATGAGAGCGTTGATTTAGGAACTGTCTGGACTAAGCTGAGGTCAGAGGGCGTCGCCGATTTCGCTGTATCCCCTGGAATCAACCACTCTGTCGCTATTTTCGTACCAGAACGTAAAGTAAGTAACTTATTGATAGACGTTAGGGTTTGCTAACAAAGTAAAAGGGTCAACCAGCTGCAGTGAAAATTTTCGATGTGCCTCAATTCAGCGCACCACTGTCACAGAAGACCTTTTTCAAGGGTGATAAAGTACAACTCAAATGGAATCAGCATGGTACCACACTAGTGGTCCTCGCGCAGACTGAAGTTGATAAAACTGGCAAGAGCTATTATGGTGAAACAACTCTATATGTATTAAGCGCGAATGGTGGTTTTGATTCCAGGATAACTCTTGACAAAGAGGGGCCAATCCATGATGTTTCATGGTCGCCAAACTCGAAAGAATTTGGAGTCGTCTACGGATATATGCCAGCTAAAACAACAATCTTCAATTCAAGGGCTATAGCCACCCACTCGTTTCCATTGTCCCCTAGAAACACAATCATATTTTCGCCAACTGGTCGATTTGTGTTGGTCGCTGGGTTTGGGAACTTGGCTGGTCAGATGGATGTATATGACTTGGAGAAAGACTATAGAAAGGTGTGTACCATTGAAGGTGGAAATCCAAGTGTCTGTGAATGGAGTCCTGATAGTAAGTACATCTTGACTGCCACAACCAGCCCTCGATTGCGTGTCGACAATGGCATTCGCTTGTGGCATGTTGGGGGCAGCGTTATGTATAATGAGGACATGGAAGAGTTATATCATGTCACATGGAGGCCACAGCGAAGCGAAATTTTCCCGACTACAGATCTTCTCAGTCCAGTCCCTACCCCTCATGCTTCTGCTTTAGCATATCTTGGTACTGTCAAGGTGTCATCCAAACCAGCTGGTGCCTACAGACCTCCTGGAGCAAGGGGAACCGTCACGCCGCTTCACTTCAAACGTGAAGATGAAGGGGGAGCTGCCTACGTCGTTAGCAATGGTTCAATGCACACGAATATGAATGGATTTGGTAGAAGTCGTCGAAGCATACCTGGAGCTGAGACAATCGAGAATTTTCATCCTGGTGCCGCAATAGCAGCCGGCGCTGAAGGAGATGAGAATCTTTCAAAGACAGCACTGAAGAATAAAAAGAAGCGTGAAGCCAAAAAGGCGAAGGAGGCCGAGGCCAAAATCTCTGGATTAATCCCGGGTGGTATCGACGAGTCGATCGAGAATCCGTCTCCTGAGCGTCGTGATCGTCGTGAACATGTGCGCAGCTCTTCCAAAAACCAACAAGATTTTCTTGCAGGCTCCATGCACCGCCAAAGAAACTACGTAAATCAAATTGGGCCTCATCGGTCAACACAAAACCACTATCATAACGCACCCGCTCAACACGTTCAAATCAACAATTTTATTGACACAAAGATTGTGCCGAGCCCGCTTTCTCCTGATATGAATAACTCTGATAGCGTTAGCCAGCATTCTAAAAAACTTCGTGCTCTTCAGAAAAAAATGCGCGCCATTGAGGATCTGGAGATGCGTTTGGCTGGCGGGGAAAAGTTGGAGGATACACAACTGAAGAAAATTGGTACGAAAGCGCAGGTCCAGGCCGAACTTTTGATAATGCATAAGGAGTAGGCACAAATTGACACCGTACCCTCTCTACTATATAAGTTGCCTATAACCACAAAGATCTTGTCACCGATGACTTGGGGAAATAATATGATTGTGACCCAAGGTTTCATCCATGCCTGTTATGAGATGATTAATTTTTCAAGAGCTGCGAACAAAGAAAATTCCATTCCGGTCTATCTCCCTACTAGTTCTGACATCATATTGGATTCTGCTTGAAGCGGGCGAGTCTGTACATGCTTTTGTACTTATTCAGTTGGAATATTTCATGGTATAAAGACTGTAGATGGAAAGATAATCTGAAGAGTATAGATAGTAAGATGAGCTTTTCAATACTATGTGGCACGTAACTGCTTGCTCAGTGTCCGCAGCATCTCGCTTATTTTCACTCGCATCCCAGATATGCCACGGGTCACGAAGCAGAAGCATATATTGTAGAATATAGCCAAAATCTTCTAGCAAGGGTTTTTATTAATAGATTTATAAAGGGAAAAAAGAGGTAAAGACGTTAAAAATCTCATGTGCTAGGTCCGTGGAAATAAGAGGCTATTGTGAAGGGTAGTGATGAATTGGAGTAACAAATTTTGGACAAGTCTGGAGATTGCTGTAGGATGCAGCCGAGAAGCTTCCGGAGGTGAAAGGGATCATGGGTATTGCAAGTAAAAACTTTGTATTCAGCCTGACAGAGAAGATGAGATTTAGTAAAAGAAAGATGTTGTAGGAAAGTAAAACTGATACAATTTTGAAATGGTGAGGTGCGGTCCGGGAGAAGCTGAGTCACTTGTGCTCCAAATGCCGATCTTCAGTCAAACGAAGCTGGCACGTGAGGCGATTGGCCAAGTCTTGTAAGCAGATATTGAAAGGTGTTTCAATTGGACAAGCAGAAATTAGATTGCGGCGATTAGATGTCCATCCAACGATTTAAGAGTCTTGGACGCCGTGCAAGTTGAGCAGGGAATCTCTCTTCACCCCTATCCGGGCCGATGTGCAGCGACAAGCTCTAGCCTCTGTAGATTGACCCCCAAGTCTTCTGACACGGACGGAAGTCACTCACGAGATGCAGTAGTGTTAGCAAGAGTATCGTAGCGTGTAATGGCGAGATGGATGTATTGTTATCAGCACCCTGACCGAGCCTCGTGGGGTTACAGGTGCACGATAGGGAGGAACATCACAGTAGTCCAGCAGTGGCGATGGGTTGATGAGTGCAGTGCTGACGCGCTCTAAACGTTTCTTCTGAATCTAGCCTAGAGGAACACCCACATAGAGCAGACTATGCACCACAATCAGTGGCTGCGACGAGCGCGAGTAATTTTGAAATTCTTTTCCCAGCCTACCACCCCCGGGAACGAGCGATATATTTCAAAGTATTTTCCTTGAGCAGGACATCTGGTCTCTTGGACTAGGTGAATTAGTATTTTTCCCCCACAACTCCGACTCCGCTTGCCCGCCATCCCCACGCTGCACACAAATAGACTCGCGTTGAATTTCGTGCTCACGTCGGCATGAACCAGTCATTGAGCTATCGCCTGGCCCGGTTTGTCTCCCACCGTGGGCATGTGTAGATATCCTCCCGGCCTCGTCGATGCGGATATGATTCCCAGTGTTTTTTAGTTGGCCATCTTCCGGAGCTCTCGTGTCGCCCTCGCTCGCCATCCATCTGCACTCTCAGCATCCGCTTGTTTCGCCATTGCTTGCACAGCTCGGACAGGGTAGCCACATCTCCGTGCCTGGGTCACACACCATCTGCACACATTCTCGTCAGCTTCACTTCCGTTGTAGGTCGCGGCGGCGTCACTTGGGCCAGCTCGACTCACCATTCCCCGCGAGACAAGCAGGTCCTCGCGGCCGTCGGCGTCAAAGCAGGCGCTCGCTCCAAAGTCGGCACAGGGTCGAGATGGCCAGGGCGGGTACTGCGTGTTGAGTTTGTATTCTCCCCAGGCCGGGACGGGCGTCGCCAGAGCCAAGGCGAAGCCGAGTATCAGCACAAGGAGAGCGCGATGATCGAGCATGGTGAGGGCGGAGCGGTGCGTGGTGCAGATAAGGGAGTGTCGGATGCAAGACGGGTATCTCCTTACTCGACACTGACTATAGACTGGAGGAGCAGGCTACGGCAATATCCAATCGATGGATGGGAGGAATTTTTGTCGTGCGCGATGGCTGAATCGGCGGCCCTCGCCACGTTCTATATAGGCGGCGTGTGCGCCAAAGTCGGGAGATTATTCTGCGTAACTAGCGATGCGTTTCCGTCGATGCTACGACGAGGCCGACGATGCACTGCGCTGAAGGCTCAATAGCCAGAGGCCGCGGCAGGCACTGGTTGACGATGCGCTGATCGTCATGTACCCCTGGACGAGCGTCGCTGACAATGACGCAGCGAGATGGGAATTGAGGCTGCTTCGGGGAAGCATCGGCGCCGTGGTGTGGGCCGAAGAGAGGAGATGGCATTGCTACGGAGATGGCGCAGGTCGAGGCGGCGTGTGTGCGAGACGGGCCGCCACTGGCTGGAGGACCTTGCGGACCAGCCCAGACTATCCCAATCACCCATTCCGACCTGCGAGGCCGCGCGGGAAAGTGGTCAGCAGAATGGCGCATTCCAGGCAGCCTCTGGACCGCAGCAATTTCCCGCGCATGAGGCTGGATGAATGATACGGATCCTCCTCCTCCCCCCTCCCTCCCCCCATCCGCTTCAGCGTTTGGCCTGGCTCGCGACGCCGCGCTCCTCACTGACGTTACCTGTGCCTGGCCTCGCCGGACGACCCCCACTGCCGAGTCAGAACGGCGGAGGGTCGGGTGATGTCAAGGCCTGCTGGATGGCCCTACTGATATCTCGGCTGCGGCACCTCTCGACCACTGCCTCTGCCTGTTGAAGGGTTAAGCGAAGGCCACACTCCTTGACCGCGACGCTAAGGCCGCAATGTCGAGATGCCGCACTAGCCATGGCCTCGACGTCACGTGCACGGCCGGCACGGAACCGCGCAGTTTCACATGGACACTCTCAAACATCAGCGTGGGCAGTGCATGGGATGCCTCCAGACAATGCCTTGCTCCAGAGCTCTGCCGCCGCCCTGTCTGGCAGCTTGATGCACCACACACTGCTCGGCGCAGGGCTCAGACGGTACCTGTCAGTGAGCAGTTACCGTGGCTACACCGCCACTGGTCCGAATCGTGCCGTGATTTCATCTCGTGCGAGTCGGCACCCCGCGCGTCCAGCAGCGCGTCGGCAGCGCTCACAGTCAAGCCAAGCCTCCGCCGATCGAGATGTGATGGAGCGCTGCTACTCCCCGCAACCCGCGCAACGACACACTCTCTCAGCCTCGCCGGCTTCCCTGTCGCGGCCAGAATGAGGCCTACCAGCCCTCTCCCCCACCGCTCCGTCAGCCCTCATTCCGCCTCGGGGCTGGGAAGCAGGCGATGCCGAACATGGCTGCGGGAACAATCGGCCCTGGCCCCATCAGGAGGGCACCCATCGTCCGCTATCATTCATTTGCCCACCATCCCATCCCCTTCACCACCAAGCCTCCATTCCCAAATGAGCCCTCTCCATCCGAGCTCGTGTCCCCATTCCCACCCTCCACACCTCGCTGCAGGCAGAGCGGGAACGCATCGTTGATTCCCTCCCGTCCCCTCGTGCTCCAGGGCAACGCCATCTTCCACTGTCAATCACCCACGACTCACGTGCGCCCACCCGGCTATATTTAGCTGCCGCGGCCTCGTCGGCGCCGGACGCGTGACGATGTGCGCCCTGACTTCTGCACGCGCAGCGTGGGCTGAGTAAGCACTATGGTGGCCGCCTTGTCACTGGCGCGCGCCTATTTGCTGGGCCACGCGAGGCTCGCATGTGGTGCTAGGCGAGCGATCTGCGTGCTTTCCCACTCGCACATATTGACGGTAGAGAAAGGGGTCGATGGGCCTACGGACTGACCGGGCCAGAGATATCACCGACCACCGACGACGATATGCAGTGGACACGCAGTATCTCCATTCGCATCGAGCAGTGGGGGGGCGCGGGTGAGGTTGACCTTCCCGCGCCCGAACCTCCCTATATCCGGGGCACAGAGGAATCGATCAAACTAGAAGTATCGACATGCAACTGCCAACACAAGACTGCAAATGCGTCCGGGAACCTTGATACACGAGGCATGAATGTGGGGTTGAGTGTAGAGATATTCGACTGCCACACTGCCGTCTCGGGAATGAATCAGAAGGCCAGCGCGAGATCCGGAAGATTCCAAGCAGAGCCGTTGTGATACGCCACGACGCCTTCCGCCTGCCTGGATTACAGCTCCAAGACAGAAACGGTAGCGGGTCAAAAGGTATCCTCACAAATGGATTGGCTTTGGTAGAGATAATTCACTGCATTCGATGGGCTCGAGAGATTCGAGGCCGTGCCGGAGGGCATAATGGCTTCTGCTTGACAAATGCGATGAGCAACCCTTATCTGTCTGACTCGTAAAAGAAGATCATCATCAGCCCCGGCTCCTCTACGTCTAGACTCACGTCAATGAAGCTCGTCTCACCGTTGATAAACTGATGTGTTGTGCTAGGCTGGTGATCTCTGAGCTTGGTGTGTAAACAACATAGAACACAGCTACGAGAAACGGAGCTCTAGCATCAAAAGACACCTACCATGTTTCTACCGGGACTGGAGGTTTCTTTTGACCTTTCAATTAGAGTAAATTGCTGTTTGCTCTATTTCTACCATTTACAAAGTTAATCAAGTGACATGAATGCTTTTCTAGCTTTGCGAGCCGCATAATAGATACAGATGGGCCACTGCAACTGGAAAGGCTAATCGCCCGTCAGTGGAGTCCCCTACGAACCTCCAGCTCTCACTGTAGAGTCGAGAATGAGTGACAAAGTCCTCACTTTGATGAGGATTCCCAATCGCTATCGCCGTCTGTATTGTCTTCATCTCTCAACACATCCCTCTGCCACCATTATCGTGAAGCTAACCACAATCAGATAGGATCTAATGGTCGAAGCTCTTCTCCTCACCCACCATTGATCATGGAGAAGCCATCCAATCAGTTCCCAGAGCGTACCCAGCACCTGATACGGAGACGATGGATTGGATCAAGTCGGTCTCGAGTGTTTCAAAGAAGGGAGATATAGATGAATATGCGCACCTCATGTGGTCCCGGTGTCTAGGCCTCCCCTACCTGGGCCTGCGGGTTTTTGAGACTTTTTCCCGCGCATGCAGTTTCCATTGCTACCTTTTTTTTGGGTAGAAGATTCCGTGAGTAAATATTGAGCTGAGTGGCTATTCATCACGGGCAATATATCAATAATCTTTCAAGCAACAAAAGAGCTAAGGAGCACTGCACAAGGTGTAGCCTGGGTCAGAGAGGAGCTCAATGTGCTAGAGTGTATATGACTCAAGTAGAACAACAACTACACATACACACACCGTAATTCGACGGGGCCATGTATCTGAGTGAGGTACGGTGTTTGTATTTGCTGTTTGTACGAGTGTCAAGGCCGAAGAAAAAGGCTACAACATATTTTTGAGTACTTGGAGCGAGGACTGTGAAGAAAAGGATCCTCCTTGATCATCCAAGGCGCCCGGTTCCCTAGTGCATCATTGCACGAGAGGTCGCATGCTACCAGGGAAGTGCCATGTGTCCTGAGATTTTTGCGCAGAGTCTAAAAACGCACGATTAATTGAGAATATGCGTCATGGAGAATCCCGTGTACTCACACAATGGACCGCAGCAGAATGACTGAGAATGGAGATAAATCCCCCTGGCCTTCCATGGAACCTCTTTGACACCAGCTTGCCCATGACTGTACCGTGAAATATTGCACCCGTCATTATTTTATGACCAAAATCCAAGCTCACTTGGGTCGTATCAACGCTTGACTTTATGGTGGGAAACCTAGATGTGTAAATTAAAGCGCAGACGTGAAACCAATCCATCCGTTATGATAGAGCTCTGACTCGACCACTAATCCAAATCGCTATGGCCTAGTCGGAGAAAGGCCAGGTAATATCTCATCTTGAAGCCTTTTACTTCGTGCTCATCTTTTTGATGGGGACAGGCACACTGCTTTTATTATGGTATTTGACAAGATAAAAGACACTAGCAGCTATGAGTCGTGCTCGCTCTGATTCGATGTGTAGATTCTCAGGGACGAAGCAAAGGTCAGATAAAATGATCGAATGGTGATGAGGTGAAGGAATAGATATGTGGAATAGCCATGGAGAGAATATCGGGCAGTTGTGAGAGGATTAGAAAGGGTAGATCAGGCACGACCGCCTGAACAGTTTCACATATGCAGTAGATTAATGCTTCCGCATAAATCGTTACCGATGTTCGGTCAACCTCCGCCGGACCGTTTCCACCGCTCTTGCTTCCCTTCACCACCACTCCGACAAGTTACAGATTTCCATGGCAGCGCTACATACTTCTCCCTGCCTGCATTGCACAGTAGCAAAACCAAAGGGAAGAGATGCTGTGAGGCAGGAATCGCTGAGCTGCTTCAGGCCCCAGTCTTTAATCTGCCACTCGATGGCCGACAGATAGCCAGCTGAGACAGTTTGGACGCAAGGCTCAATTTTCTACACAAAGCTGCCAACGGTTCTCAACGCGAAGCAAGACACGCTTCATTGTCAGCGGAGGCGTAAGTTGCAACTTCTTTGCGACGGTAGGTCAAGCATACTCTGAATGGGCTGCGTTCGGCGCACCACCTCACGGTGGTCTTCAGGTGTTAGTGGGGGTCAGATGCAGAGTCGACGTCTGGACTCATCCAAGTTACGAGCCTCAGGCCGCAAGGATGCGAGTGGGACCAGGTGCGCATTGACACTCACAGGCTCGCCAGCTGAAGCTTCCCCCACCAGTCTCAAGCTCATCCAGTACAAGTTCAATGGGCCGCTGCGACTCGTAGCGTGATCATGTCATTTAGCCAAACATGGTCTAGCAATTCTTGTGAGACCCGCCCATCCTTACGAGTGCGCCATGCCTTAGGCGCGCGCTTCCCTCATAGATGGTGCGCTGATCTTGGTTCTTTGTGTTTGAGGGCAGCAGCATCGCGCCCAAGAGACTGAACTGGCTGTACGGCTGCTGGCGGGAGAAGCGGGGCACTGCTCTCTATGCCAAAGTCAATCTCGACACGAAGACACGCATCTGGAAAGGGAGTTGTTGACAGGATAGCAAGGGTAAGGGATCCGCCAGTGCATGGAGACGCCTGCAACCCCCTAAGTTTAGCTCAACATTATCCGCCGAGCCAACGTACACTGATCGTCGCGAGCAGCGTTCCCAGGGCGAGGAAGGGATCATCAGACCCGTATATATACTTTCGTATATCTAAGCCCTCTACGCACCCCAGCCTTAGATCGCACGTTCGTAAGAAGCACACCCTGCATCATTACTTCATATTATTCTGTCGATTCATATACCATTCTAGATCTACTCTGCCGCACCCATTAAACATAACACCCACATACCTCGGATGCTCATTCAGTCATAATCAGTGTCGAATAAATAGATAACCATCTTGGATCCTACATTTCCTAATCTGCATCACGCATCACTCCGCTTTCACGATGTTCGATCATCGGGCTCTCCTTATCCTGATATTCAGCTTCACCTTCGCTCTGGCTTCGCCTGTCCCTGCCTGGGGAGAATATAAACTCAACACGCAGTACCCACCCTGGCCATCTCGACCCTGTGCCGACTTTGGAGCGAGCGCCTGCTTTCACGCCGAGGGCCGCGAGGACCTACTTGTCTCGCGTGGAATGGTAAGTCGAGCTGACTTGACGGACGCGGAGCTACAACGGAAGTGAAGCTGACGAGAATGTGTGCAGATGGTGTGTGACCCAGGCACGGAGATGTGGCTGCCCTGTCCGAGCTGTGCAAGCAATGGCGAAACAAGTGGATGCTGAGAGTGCAGATGGATCACGAGCGAGGGCGACACCAGAGCTCCGGAAGACGTCCAACTAAAAAACGGTGGGAATGATATCCGGATCGAAGAGACGGGGAGGATATCTACACATGCCCACGGTGGGATACAAAACAGAGGCCAGATGACAGCACTATCACCGGCATATTACAAGAGAGAAGATAAAGGCTAGGATAAAAAGGGACACGAAACTTTTCTTTGTGTGCAGCATTGGGAGGGCGATAGGGCAAGGAACCATGGGAATCGGAGTCAAGGATATAAATCAGGAAATAAATAATCGAGCTGCACCACCTGCTATAGCTCTTAATAAAACTATAATATCGATACTAGTAATTGTCACCTAACCTGACAAAATTGAATAATACGCATTTTAATAGATGGCCAGTCTATTCGCCTTGTCAAATTATTCAATATTTTGGAATTAATTTACGTTTTGGTTCAACTTTACAGCAGTGAGTGACCCGTGCACAGACAAAATGACTGGTAAGCGGAAACACCATAATTCCCAGCGATACTCTCAGCAAATATAATGGCGGAGCACTATTCTTCAGCTAGGATTCAGACAAGCTTAGCATTGTAAACCAGTCAAGCCCTTGAAGCATAAATGTACAAAAATCAACTGCATCAGGCTTTAACTCCTAATCAGGCCAGATTCTGGCCAACTAACAGAGCCTACAAGCAGGATCTAGGGATTCTTATATTCGACTAACACTCTTATCCATTCTGTCACTGGCCTCTAAATATTTGCCAACAAATTCTGGATATACGCAGAATGCTTCAAACCATGGCACACAAATATACTGGGGCAAAAATAAGGGTTAAATTAAAGTAAGACCAGTATAGTCAAGTTGACGTCAATGATGAGTACAGTATTGGAAGGGAGCAATCTTCGACAATAAAGAGTTTTCATATTGAAAAGCATTGTACGTGACACTGTTTCATTTGCAATAGAGCCGGCGATACAATATATGAGTAAGTGGTTGGATGGTGCCGTTGTGTGTTCTCTAGGCTAACCTCCCAAGCAAGATGTAGTAAGCTTTAATAACTATCCTACTCGACGTGAGAGATCCCTAGTTTAAATCCATCAAGACTCTAATGCATTTCTCGCTTCGCTCATGTATAGGACATCGAACTTGTAACTGGAAAGCCAAAGCTAAAGTAGCTGAACTGTTGGTGGATACCGAGGCACTAGGACTGGCTGTATTGATAATCAATATTCATTGATTATATTCTCAGCAAATGAGATGCAGATTATGATTTATTGTCGGGTCAATAGAGTCAATGAATATATTCACAAGATACTGAGTCATCTATCATCGCTACATAGCAGGGTACCTATTGAAGGATTGAAAAATAAATGATAACTTGTCGCCTTAGCTTTTGAGGCACTAACCCTCCAGATTTCATTCGCTAACATCTGATTCAGCTTGTCAATATAAGTCATGAGAATCACATTTTGGCTAGAAAAGTTAGAGATGGAATTAATTTTTTACCAATTCCATCATGGCACTTTTATGTGAGATTTCAGCCACCACGAGTCGCTCTCAAATCCTACAATTGTCTTGATCAGGATACCAGCAAAAGCCACGTCAAAATTGCGCTGAATACTGAACATCACAGACGCTTCTGCTCAGTTTTGTTGTTTGAGTAGGCCCCGTGCGTGACGGAATTCATAAACGCGATATTTTCTGAACATGCTGTACGGAAATGTGCTCTACATGTAGAGATTGTTGGAATTTACCACATTTCTTACAATAATTGGCATTCCTTGCAAATATGAACAACTTTCCTACATACTCTATGATACATGCTGTATTCTACATTTTAACTTCTTTTTGCTAATGAGCTATCCTCTCATATATTTGCATGTGCGGGGTAGTATGATACAAGGTGCAGAGGCAGTGAGAGACATAGTCATGTTAACTTTGCGACAAATAGGATGCCGTTGATATTGCGGGGTCAGTACTGCTTTATTCCCTGCACAATGGTCTTGTGGTCAGCTGTGCTGTAGAGTTTTAACTGTAATAATTGTTGTTTGCAAACCCACTTTAACTCTAAGATGTGCACACACAAATTCGCGTTTTACATGTAACTCAGAACTTTAATGGAAACAATATTCTTTGACCTTTACTTTCTGCTCGTCTAACTCGGAAATCACAGAGATATAACGATAGACTCACATATCACACTCACTCATCGTGAATAATATCGAAGCACGCGGAAACTTCTCACATAAATTCAAAGGATCGACTGACTGACAAATACAACCAAGGCCAGTTAATATAAACTAATGCCACTACTGCATATTGTTCAAGAACTCCAGGAACTTTCAAGGACAGTTATCCAGAATCTAGAGAAATTCCGACCGGAATGAGACGCTTTTCTTGCTCCTCCCTTGAATAGAATCTCAAGATTCATGCCAGAAGAACGAGTTTACATCTAGGTATACAAAGATTTATATGAGAGCGTACGGCTAAATGCCCCCTGAATACCATAGATCGTGAGAAATCTTAAAATGAGCCCGCAAATTTAAAAATGAATACATTTAAAGCAATTTGATCGAGAAGATATATGAAGACTGCTAGTCTATGCTATTCAACGCAGACTCATCGATATTTACAGCATATCGATGTGGAAGCAATAGAGATAGGTTGTTGCCCTATGTGTGTAGCACCGTTTACAATGGGCTTGCATCTGAATGATCGAGACTCAACTACAATACAATTACAGAGGTTTTTTGTAAGAGGGTTGTGCGTATAGATATGGCATTATATATGGGAGTAGCTTGAATATTCAACTAATAACAAAATTACCTTGGGACATACAATCATCCATGCTTTCTCCACCTTCGCTATCGTGTTGTTACTGCCATCCCTGGCAATGAGCAGCGGTCACAATTAAATATTTGGATGTTGAAGAGTGTCCAATGAGTAGAAGTATGAATAGCCTGCACGAATCAGTTGCTAATATTTCAAGTCATACTAGGCTTTAATGTAGTACGCGTCTCGGCATTAATATGTAGTCTATATTCCACAGTTTGGCAAACTGTTATCAACTAATGAGATGCTCTTGCCCTCGTCTACTACCTCTATCCAGTTGAAGCTTTGTTGTTGAATGATAGAGATAAGATAGAGGTTTATGGGTCACGATGTATAAGATAACTGAGTAAGGATGTGAGAGTTCCTTACTATTATTGTTTATTACTAGTTGGGTTGTCTTCTATATACTAACAGGATTTCTCCATCTACATGTGGGCCAGATCGCTTAGGTCTGGCTAGCGGCTTTCGCCGTTCCTTTCCTTCGCCCCCGCATGGCATCACGTGCTATTAAACTACTGCTCACCATGAAGTCTGAGGATGAAAGGCGTTAGATTACAACATATCCTTGGTCTGACTTTCAATGTTGCAACATTAGCGCTTCTCGCATCTCCGAATATGGCCTTTTTTGTTGCACACTTGCGGAAACACAAGTTTACTAGCTCCTATACATGTAATCCAGGCGACCTAGCAACTTCAATAGATTCTACCGAATCAGAGATTCACTGAGAGCTCGGAAACCCCATAAATTTAAGCAGTCCCAGTCAGGTCGAGGAATTTCCATAAGAGATCACTAAATACGTCATACTTGGCAATAGGACAAAAACAATTCGAGCTACGGGACGAATTTAATGAGCTTCGAGTGATGTAGTCGGCGAAACCTTAATTAAATTCAGCAAGCCAGGTAATGACTAAAAGATATCCATCTGAGGCGTTCTGGAACTGAAGTCAACTAAGCTAATAAGGCGCAACAAAATTCGTATCAATCACAGGTCTTGGCCGTAATAAATGACAGCATAGTCTACCAAGGCTCCAGACCTACCTCGGGGTTAGGGAGGTCAGATGAAATGAATCCAGCGCAAGCGAGGACTTTAACTATTAACCAACCAGACGCCGTTGAGAATAATTAAAAGACAAGGAAATGGCCCTCATGCACTGCGTGATAACCACTCTATCTAAATTAACCCATAATCTCTACTCCAAGGAATATTGCCTAGCCTCACAGCGAAGATGAAGACCCTCAAATCTAGACTTCTCAAAATTAGCTAATCGAACAGACCTGCTAAACTCAAGAAGTTATCATGATGGGACTGAAGACGTAAAAATGTTTCATGAAAAGCTCATCTTTGACAGGCTCAAATGGTTATCGAAGTATAGGAGAGTCTCTCACACGAAACTGTAAAATCTCAATTGCTCTGGAACGCTGCGAACACTAGCTTGATACAGTCGGTAGAGTCGGTTTCCTCACCTTTCCGCGCTCCCGGTGCAGTCGTTCAGTATTTTCTGCATATCTCGGATAGCCAAGAAGCATGTACAGGTCAAAGCCAAAAGCAAGTTCAAGAAGATCTAAATTCTACGACTTCTCATCATTGCGTCACGATTGACCTGAGGATGATATGGGTTACCGTCACGGTTTCAGTACAAAATGCATGGACAATCTTGTAAGTACAGTATATTATAATATGCTGTATTTACAAGATTGCCCATGCATTTTGTACTGAAACCGTGACATATTATTTTCTCTCCTCAGGCATTCAGAGCTGCAGTCATTCAGTATCGTAGTAATTCGGTAATTCAGTGTCTCAGTGAGTCGAAGTTGTCCAGCATGGCGATGGTACCTATCGAGGAATTCTGCGAACTTCAGCATCAGTTTAAAAAATTGCTCGAAAGACAGTCCTGTAAACTTACGTCTAGCAAAAGATTCATCATTGAGAAGGATCCACCACCAAGCGAGCACACCAGTCTAAAGCCGACAAAGCTTTCGGAATTCGTGGGGAATAGAGCTGAATACCCAGCATGGCGTGCTGCTGTCTTGGATACTTTCCGTATGGACTGGAATCTTTTCAGATACGATAATTCTTGAGCTTTCCTGATGATCTATAACGCATTGAAGGGCACGGCAAGAACAAAGGCCAGCCCTTTCGACGAAGCTGGCGGAGCTCGGAATACTAGAGATCCTGAAGATTTCATTGAATTCCTCGACAGGTTTTTTCTAGATTCGACAAGAATTTCTCGTGCTAAAACAGAGCTTCAGTCTATGGAAATGGAGGATAAACAACGCTGGTCGGACTTTCTCGCATCCTGGTCGAACAAATTGACTGAGGTTCGAGGAGATTTTTGGCCAGATGATGATAAAATACCTCTACTCCAGAACGCTTTGAACAAAAAGTTGACTATGGCGCTAACCTCAAATCATATTTTGCCTGACGACGATTTCAATGAATAGATGAATATAGTGAACAGGGTTGCACAGCAGTTTGAAATAGCCGAGAGTCGATTCTATGGAAGACGAGATTACACATACCCTGATGTGAATCTAAGGCATGCAAATAAAGAAAAGGAACGTACTATTAGAAGTTACGAAATCAACTATTTACCACATAGTCAAATGTCAGATAATTCTGTTAGTCGATTCAGTAATTTTGGAGAGGGCGTGATAGTGGATAAGTTAGGGGACACCATTATGGGCGGTATCAATGCGACGGGTGTGGTAAAAGATAAATGCTGGCGAGCAATATGAAAAACTAAATCTCAATTAGAGATATTGAGACAAAAAGGCCGCTGCTTTAGGTGTGAACGGAAAGGGTGTGTAACCAGAAAATGTCCTCTATTGCCGGCTTTAAAGCCCAAAGGTAATTCAGTAAGGGTTACCTCTACGTCATTGCCGGAAATAGATCCATCAATGTACTATGAGGAGGAAAATGAGATGGAATCGGAAAACTAAAGGCTCCTGAACATAGTCGCGCTCAGGAGCCAGAAACAGTCAGCAGTTTTGAAGCGAGTATGAATACAAAGCCTTTTCTTTTAAATACACTATTAAATAATACAAAAATGGTACAAGCACTAGTAGATAATGGTTGCTTGTGTTTTGGAATTATTCATGATCCATTAGCTGAAAAACTGCGACTGCCGCGCATTCCGATTGTGCCAAGATTACTAGAAACCGCAGATAATTCATCAACAAAAAAGCCAACTGTGGACAGAATTACGTACATATCGCTAGACCTTTATGGATATATCACCCCAAAAATGTGGCTCTACATTGTCCCTCAGAGCACACATCAGTTGATTTTAGGGATGAAATGGCTCGAAGAACAAGATGCTGTAATTCATTCCAAAGAATAGCGTCTAGAGCTTCGCAAATGTGGTGGTTCTATATGTGGTGTTGAACGGTAGCGACAAGATTTGAGAAATGTGGCTCGGCCAAAGAATGTTCCGATCAAAACTATGGCGTTGATGGTCCAGACTGTCCCAGTTTGCAAGGCATCGCTTGAAGATATAAGTAAGGCATGATGTGGAAAACCGTGTTTCGTTATAACAGGCACGGATTTGTCTACCTGACCAGTTCAAGGACTTTGCTCATTGATTTGCAGATGATACAGGGGCGGAAGACTTACCACCTTCACGTGCATCACTTGACCATGCTACAGAGTTCAAGAAAGTGGGAAACCTCTATCACCGCCATGGGGACCACTTTACAGCATGTCAAGAGAAGAGTTACTTGTTCTGAGAAAAGCCTTGACCGACCTCCTGGAAAAGGGCTGGATTCGACCCAGCAAATCAGCAGCAGCAGCACCAGTGCTTTTTGCAAAGAAGCCAAACGGAGGCCTGAGATTCTGCGTAGACTACGGGGGACTAAATGCGATGACGGTGCCTGATCGATACCCCCTTCCGTTATTCAATGAAACACTACGTCATTTATCTAAAGCAAGACGGTTTACTGTCACGATTCGTGAGAGCCATATTGCATGCGCGTCGGGATACAGGTTAGCGCGCCTTGGCATCACGTTGGATGACTGAGTACAGCCGAGGAAGATGTCTTAGAGAGGGTCGAGAGTAGCTACCTCCTCTCTTCGTCTTTTATTGCCTTTACAAGCGTACCTCTTGTTAGCAATATAGTAACTTATACAACCTCCTTGACGTGCCGTAACATAATAAAAGACCATCACCTCGCTGGGAAGCAGTAATATCCACTCGGAACAAATTCGACGTCGGCACCACCTTTTTGGTACGACTCCTACGACTCCCGCCTTACCTGTATAATTACAGGTGCCTTCTGCCTCATATCTCGATTGCAGACAGTCTCAGAGCAAGCTGAACTCCCTCTCTCTATCGGCATCACCTTTTTTGATACGATACCTCAAACTTTGCAACATTGCGACACGGATTCGCGCTTCAGCCTCGTGCGTGCATTCTCAACTACCAATCTCGACCTCTGCAAACCCCTCCCTACCTACGCGCATTCGTCTCAATACTACACACACGAAGAGCGATCCCTCCCATATGCAACCGCGCCGAAGCAATCGAGAGCTCTCTACACCAGCCCGATTTGGATACCCCGCGGAGGAAAAGAAGAAGAAAGGCGATACCGCGCCAGTGGAGGAGAACATATTGAGCACTATTGAGAGTGATACAATCAAGGAGGAAGACGAACACACAATGGTGGACCAAGCATTCTCTATCAGCCAGTTGGCGGCAATCAACGAGATGCTCAAGACTGCAGTTGCTTCTGCTCTCGCCGTCGAAGCTACCGAAGATGCTGCTAGAAAGTCTCGCGCACTTACTGCAGACCTACAACCGGATGTTGATCACTACCTCCCAAAGATTGACAATGCTGTCAAGCCTGTCGATTCTCACAAGATTCGCTATCCCCGCCTCCTCTTTACCGACCACAATGGAGAGATTGAGTACGATGCTTGGAAGATGGACATGAAGCTTTTTATTGAGGAGTTCTCTGGTAACTTCTGCGCTGGAGACTCCTAGGTAAAGGCGTACTTCAAGTGTACCGGAGAAGAGGCCGAGACTATTATCCTTCAGCATATGGATACAGATGTTACCACCGAATTCAAGGGTGCTGCCGACGTCCTCGCTGCCCTAGATCAACGTTTCTTCGACCACAACCGTGTCCAAAAAGCCAAAGCTGCCTACAGCAACTTGAAGATGACTAATAATATGACATATGTAAGCAGATGCATATTTGTGTATAACCAGCTCTAGTAATATAGTTTTATGACATATGAGTATTATGGAGTCAGGGGTCAAGGTCTGGGAGTTATGCAGGTGTTGCAAATGATCCGAGCGCGCAAATACATAGGGATGGCACTCTCCCTGTTTGTACAAAGCAGAGAACCTTAGTGACTTAGTTACAATACTAGATTGAGCCAATAACGTTTACAACATACAATCAATTCCGCATCAAGTTCACCAACCTAGCCATCACTGGTAAAATCGCCAGGGCTCGTTGGTTTGATGACGTTTGTGAGAAAATCTCTCCCGCCTTAAAGCTCCAAATTATGACTGAGAAGTACAAGATGAGCAACGACTACACTACTCTCGACGAGTTCTTAGCTGTCACCGACCGAGAATCTCGCAATATCCTCGCCGAGGATGCTCTCCATAAGAAGGTAGTCGCTGTCGCCGTCGGAAACAACGCTAGCAGAAACCCGGGTATTTTGAAAAAATCGGGATGGACTGCTGAGCGCCTGACGGCTGACGCTGCTCGCAACGCCCCCGCTGTACGCTTCCCTACCACTCCTGAGACCGTACCACAAGTCATACGTCGTACTCTCAGCGCTACCAATATCTGTCGTCTCTGCCGAAAGGAAGGCCATTGGGCTAGGGATTGCCCCAACACCGTAAAGACCGCAGAACTGACTGGTAGATCGGTGGAGGAATTAATGTTAGAGCACGATGACGGCGACGAGGACGGCCTACAACCTGTTGAGGTTGACGAGCTGTCGGGAAACTCTTAAGCCGTGGAACAGTCTCCTCTCATGGCAAATGCCTCGATTTGTGAAAAGTCTTGAATGCTGATTTCCGTTATCTTACTGGAGGAAAACTTATCGACTTTCTAAATATTGATCGTCGATTCTGTTTATTGGTCTGTAATGACAGACACGGAAATAATTCATGAGATTGCTTAATGAGAGGCTAGGATTGATTCCGATATTATTTGGTAGAAGACTTGTCCCAAATATCAGAGGGCTACAGCGTCTTTATCTATCTACAGGTAAAATCCCCCGTATCCCATCCATACTATCCATACAGGACCTAGCATATTAAACTTGATACGCATCATCATTCTGGGGTTGAGGTTTACCGTGTACTTGCTACTTGAGTCGCGTGTCTGACTACTATGAGACACGCTCAGGTATCAACCTTATAACCCATACCAAACCCAAACTACTTCACTACCCTGAATATGACCCCATGAATGGTTGTAACAGTAGCCTGCAACCTAGCACGATTAGGCTAGAGCTCGTTGACTAAGACCTAATCTGAACAAAAACAATTCCTAGTTAGTATTGAATTAGGTAGAAATGGATCATTCATCAAAACAACTGCACATATCGACGGCGGAGCAAATATCTTTGGGGCGCTTCGTACCTCTGTCGCTCTCCAACTTCGTGACCTTTTAGGCGTCAAATTCCTTACTCTCCCCAAGCCAATTATACCTACTGGCTATAACGGACAAGCCGGCGCTGCCATCACCCACGTAATTCTCCTTACCCTCACGATCGATCGCCGCCGCGTCAGCTTCCCATTCTTGATTACCGACCTGGGAAGCAACAATGTGCTCATCGACCAAAAGTTCTTAGAACATTACGAACTCAAACAGAATTACAATCGTCGTACGAAAAACCGTTTAGAGTGGCCGTTTGATATGCCACCTCAGCACTACTTCGATGGGCGTCTAGAGCTACTCCTACCTCCCAAGACGCCCATGGTGAACCTACAGCACCAACTTGACCAGCAACAACGAGATGCTCTGTTTGAAGAAGAGCTCTCTAGTGTACAAACTCTCCCTTCCTTTCGACCGAAGAAGACTCAAAAGCGTCCCTCCTCGTTTGTCAGGGAACTTAAGTAAGGCTTCCTAAGAATGAACGAATTACTCGCTGATCACCAACTGGCTAAATCGTCCTCTACCACCCGTGATCCCGGCTCACGAGTCGAGCAAGCTGATCAAGCTCTCCAACGCCAGACCGTCGCCGTGGCAACTCGCCGAGTTAAAAACGAGCCGTATAAGACTGATATCAACCTGATCTCCGCCGCCTCAATGCACCAGTTCTACTTGCATCGGAAGCACCTCCAGAAGGCCCATAACGACGATTCGGAAGTTCTCGTCGCCTCCCTCAAAGATATTCAAGATGAGATCCAACGACGTCAAAACGAGCTGGCCGCTGTTGCCGTGGAATTGTCGGCTCTTGATGCAGGTCTCTCCCCGGCGAAAACTCGCGAAGCTAAATACCGGCAGAACGATGAGTTAGTTACAGAGCGCCTCCCCGAGAAGTGGAAGGAGTTTAAGGACCTATTCTCTACCAGAGCTTCAGACGACCTCGCTGCGAGGAGACCCGCCGTCGACCACGAAATTAAACTCACCGGCGATAATACGCTTACGACAGAGCCTCTCCAATGCATGCCAGACGAATATCTCGCTGAAGCTAAGCGTTATATCACTGAGAACTTCCATAAAGGTTTCATTGCACCATCAAACGTGCCCTGGGCTGCGCCTATCCTTATGGCAAAGAAGGCTGGCGGTGGGCTTCGATTTTGTGTCGATTTCCGAAAGCTGAACGAGCTTGCCCAGAAAGATCCCTATCCTGTTCCCTTGATTGATGAGATGATGGCTAGAATCTCTAAAGCAAAGATCTTCACCAAAGTCTATATTAAGCAGGCATTTCACAAAATACATATGTCAAAAGATTCGGAGGACTTCACTACCTTCCGCACTCGTTACGGAACATATAAGTACAAAGTACTCCCATTTGGCTTGACTAATGGCCCTGCCACCTTTCAAAGTTTTATCAACGATATCTTAATAAAATACCTAGACGACTTCTGCTCAGCTTACCTTGACGATATCTTGATCTACTCAGATTCAGAAGCGGAGCATGACCTTCACGTACAAAAAATATTGGAGATATTGCGAGACCACGGCCTCCAGGCAGACATCAAGAAGTCTGAATTCGGCGTGACACGTACGAAATTCTTGGGCTTCATCATTGGTACCACCGGGATTGAGGTAGACCCCGAGAAAATTGAGGTTATCAAGAATTGGGAATATACTAGCAACGTTCGCGGCGTACAAAGCTACCTAGGTTTCTGTAACTTCTACCGTCGATTTATCAAAGACTACAGCAGTATTTGCCGACCACTCACATTACTGACTGGGAAAGACGTCCCCTTCCACTTCGATGGAGCTTGCAAGGAGGCATGGGAGCGTCTCCGGCACGCCCTACAGACGGCTCCTATCTTGTGTCACTGCGATCCATTCAAGCAAACTGTGACGATTTGTCACGATGCTGATGATGAAGGCGGCCTGAGGCATATAGGCTCGGTTCCCCGCCATTTTTATAATGTCACCCACGTTCATTGTATATAGTTTGGGGTAGATACCCCGCCTTTCATAGTCTCTTTCTTCTCTCTTTAGCTTAATATTCTAAGGATTAATTGAAGTACTTTCAAACATCGATCACGTCACACAAACTAGACTCGAAACTGACTCTTCTGATGGGGTAGTGACTGGCGTGCTTTCACAACTTCAAGACGACGGAATGTTCCACCCAGTCGGTTTCTTCTCTAAAACCATTATAGACGCAGAGCTGAATTACCCGATCCACGACAAAGAGCTACTTGCGATTTTCCGCTCTTTCCAACAGTACAAACCTGAGTTGCTGGGTGCGCAAAAGACGGTTCACGTCTATACCGATCACCGCGCCTTGGAGTACTTTATGTCAACACAAGATCTCAACGCTCGACAAGCACGGTGGGCAGAGTTCTTCGCCCAATTCCACTTTGAGATCATGTACCGAACAGGAGTTACAAACACCCTGGCAGATACACTTTCCCGTAGAGATCAAGACCTCTCACCATTGGAAGCTAAGAAGCGTGCTCTACGCAACCAACAGATGATTCCCAACGATAAGATCAGTAACGAGATTCTCCAGGAAATGGCACAGACGCAACTAGCTGACCTGCAAATTGTTGACCACGATTATGTGGAAATCTCACCGCTTGGCACCCGTGAGACTGTCTCACCAGTCGATTTAGTACCACTAGAGCTCCCTGAAGAACAGTTTCTAGTTGGAGAGGCCCCTGACGCTACGTCGACAGCTGCTTACGATATCGAAAACTACGATATCATCGACCAAGTCTTTACAGCGAACAAGGAATCGGAGGAGCTTGAAACTCTACGCGAGAAGGCTCGGCAGCATCACCCCGAGTACACGCTGGCTAGCGGTAAGCTCTTCTTCCATGGGCGGTTGGAGGTTCCTCTGGAACCGCCAGAGCTCCGTACGAATTTAATCCGTCACGTTCACGCTCAACCTCAAGTTGCGCATGCTGGGAACAGTGAGGTCAAGCTCCTCTTAGGCCGCAAATATCACCGGGCTAGAATGACGGCCGATATCACCCGTTATATCTCTAACTGCAGCTGTGCTCGTATGAAGGCGAGGAGAGATAAGACTCCTGGTTTCCTCCACCCCCTACCAATCCCCGCGCGACCTTACCAGCATTTGACCATGGATTTCACGGAGCTACCGCTAGATGAGAACGGTTTTGACGCTGCTTTCGTGATCATGGACAGACTATCAAAGAAACCAGTCTCGATCCCCTGCCATAAGACCATCACGGCAAAGGAGATGGCGACGCTATTCGCTGTCCACTGGAGTTGTCACTTTGGGATGCCAGACTCCATAGTCTCCGACCGTGGACCTCAGTTTGTATCAAGTTTCTGGAACGAATATTGTCGTATTCTCGGCACCAAGGTCAAGTTGACTACATCATATAACCCCAACGTCGATGGCCAGACGGAAATCATGAATCAGTATATCAAGCAGAGACTTCGTCCATTCTGTACCTACTACCAAGGCAATTGGAGCTCTCTCTTACCGATTATGGATATTGCTCAGTTTACGCTACCTCACGAATCTCTTGGCAACTTGTCACCATTCCAACTACTCAATAGCTACGAGGCACGTGCATCCTGGGACTTACATAACCCTGAGCCTCCCGCTACTGCCACGGAGACCTTGAATCGAGGAGATGCTCTCTGCGTAGCAACTCGTATGAAGGATTCAATGGAATTCGCTAAATCCTCGCTTAAGATTCAACAGGAGAAGATGGAGCGGTTAGCTAATCGTAGCCGTCGGGAAGTCGATTGGGAAGTTGGAGACATGGTTCTAGTCTCTACCGCAAACTGGAAAATGAGCAGACCTTCACGTAAGCTTTCAGACAAGTGGTATGGCCCTGTTGAAGTACTAAAGAAGGTTTGGGAGAGCTGGGAGTTGAAGTTACTGGAAGAATGGAAAATCCATCCTGTATTTCACTCCCATTCACTGCGGAAGTTCGTACAGGACCAACTACCAGGACAGGTTCGACAAGCCCCAGCACCAATTCAACTACTCCCTGAGTAAGACGAATGGCAAATTGAGGGGATATTAAGCTCCCGAGTCTATCGCAACACTCTCCAGTACCAGATTCGATGGAAGGGCGCTGACGAAGACCTCGAATGGTACCCCTACTCCAACGCTATGACAGCACCTCAAATGATCAAGAGATTCCATATACGCTACCCAACAGCCAGGGGACTACCTAGACTACTCCCGAAGTGGCTAGAGGCGTGAAAAAATGGTATCAACGACTACTCCGAATTGGAAGACGATCACGCTATAACTGCAACTGCGCGGTCGCAGTTCTTCAGGAGGGGGAGGTAATGTCACGATCCGTGAGAGCCGTATTGCGTGCGTGTGGGGATACAGGTTAGCGCGCCTTGGCATCACGTTGGATGACTGAGCACAGCCGAGGGAGATGTCTTAGAGAGGGTCGAGAGTAGCTACCTCCTCTCTTCGTCTTTTATTGCCTTTACAAGCGTACCTCTTGATAGCAATATAATAACTTATACAACCTCCTTGACGTGCCGTAACATTTACCAAACTCGACGTAAAATCAGCTTTCCATAGAATACGTGTCAAGGAGGGCAATGAATGGATGATAGCATTCCGCTCTCTCTTTGGTCTCTTTGAGTGGATGGTAACGCCCTTCGGCCTCTCCAATGCACCAGCAACGTTTCAAAGATATATTAATGAGCAGCTGCGCAAGCGCCTTGACCTTGACGCCACAGCCTACATGGACCATGTTCTGGCGTATACATCAGGGAGTGAGGAAGAACAGTGGAGGGTAGTCAGAAGCATATCATCGAAACTCAAAATCCCAGGACTATTGTTAGAAATTGTCAAGGATTTCTAGGAGGAGATATCTCGAAGAACAAGTGTACAGTTTCGGACAAGAATATATTGATAGTTGTATAGGATGTCGAATTCTCTTCTCAATATGAATTAATAATAGATATAATGTTTCGTTAACTTAGTTTAACATATACAAATAAGCCAAGCGTTAAATACAGATCCCCGAGGCTTTAGTGATCCCGAACTCCCAGTGACCCAGCTACAACTAGCCACTCAATTACCGCAGGGTAGCATTTCCTAGCCACTGCATTTAAGATACTACTGAATCTCGTGTCCCTTAGCTAAGCTTAATCGTCTGCAATAGAATCAAGTAAATTGATCTTGATGATCAAACTAGAAATCTAAATCTTCATACATACAAAGTCTAGATTTCCAACAACTATACCTTGATATTGATAAATGTGAAGTCCTTCGTCAGGAAGTTAAATATCGTGGATTCATCAAGGCAGGCGAGAATGTATCGACTAACCCGGATAAAGTGAAAGCCATACTGGAATGGAAGGCGCCTAGCTCTTTCAAAGGTGTTAGATCATTCCTAGGACTTGCTAACTTTTATCAATGTTTTATCAATAAGTTTTCTGACATCGCTGTCCCATTGATCGATTTGACCAAGAAAAATTCATCATGGAATTGGGGTGAGAAACAAAATTCAGCATTCGAGCAATTAAAGAGAATTTTGCAACATCACCTACCTTAGCCCCATGAGACCCAGATTGTGATGCTGTGTTAGAAGCAGACTGTTCTGGGTATGCACTTGGTGGTTGTTTATCACAATTGGATGATCAGAATAAATTACGGCCAATTGCATATTTTTCAAGAAGATTGTCAGGCGCCGAGTACAATTATCCTATTCATGACAAAGAAATGCTTGCAGTTATTGAATGTCTCAAGGAGTGGCAGGCCAAATTCAAATCAGTGGCGAAACCCTTCACTATACTTAGTGATCATAAAAATCTCAATTACTTTAACTCGAAAAAGCTTCTCAACGAATGATAGGCTAGGTATAATGATACCTTGTAGCAGCTCTATTTTAACATTCAGTGGGGAGCAGGGGCTGCCAGCGAGCGACCGGATGCATTGTTGAGGCGAGAACAAGATAAGCCCACAGGTCTCGACGATGAAAGAAATGCTGGAAGGGTTATACAGTTAATGCCAACAATTTCCCTCTGCCCTGTCAACACCAGAAAAACCAACCGTCACAAAAGGCCGACCATGGACCCAGCCGCCGAAGTAATTCTTTTTCATAGTGATAATGTAGTCGTACTCGCTAAACTGTCGCTAAAATATTTTGATTTTTTCTGATCAGGTCCATTGTCCCTTCTTTCCATTGAATTGTTCATATGCTGAACTTTGCTACTCAGATTTGTGAAGCCCGGGGAAGCACTAGATGGATCTTCTTCACACATCGCTGAATCAATGGGACCCAGACCGTCACCGTAGGAATCCTCTTCCAACAACTCTGGATCGATAGGAAAGTTTTTCTTAAGTCTTTGTGGATTAGTTGCTGGAAGAAGTTGGCACACCCTGGACATACATCCCCGTTTCTCACACCTGAAGCATCTTCCCTCATTCCGAAGCTTTGCTAGCTGATCTTATGATTTCAATTTTGCCCTTGTGGAATCTTTTTTCTCCGTAGCAATACTGCAGTGAGTCCACTTCATCTTTGCACCAGATATTACTGAATTGGCTTAACTGACTGAACCGACTGCGGCTCTGAATAACTGCGGCTGACTGCAAGTCTGGATTTAAGACGAGAGAATTGTAATAGTTCGTACTTACAAGATTTCCCATGCAATTTGTACTGAAACCGTGACAATTACTGAGAAGAAGTTGTATTTGGAGCTTTGGCTACGATACGTATGTAGAAGAATCAGCAAAGAGGAAGCAATTGCTGGGAGTTTGAGATATCCTCAGCCACAGCCCCACTTTAGTCTGGTCCACGTTCGCGTTATCATATCTCACGTGATCCTAGGTTCTTCTGCCAGCCTACCACCAAATGCCCTGGCACATACAAGCGTAACACACACACACACCTTTATACTTCATCATCATACAAAATCTAATCTCTTTTTATAACCAGCGACTACTTCGAGAATGAATCATGGTCTTCCAAGAAAATTGACTTTGACGCCCCCCAAAACTCCCTTTCAAATCAAAATCTCACGTACGATGACCCTCCTGAAAACCAAACCCTCGGTCCCATTCAACAGTCTCTCCTCGAAGGCGCTAAATAAGCAGCTTCTAGAGCTCGTGAAGCAGAAAACTTATTTGGCTCACTAGCCCGACTTCTCGAAGAACATTGCTCTTCTCCCGCTCGAGCTATTCTACCTGAGCCTCAAGCTCAAGCCCTCCGCAACTACACCTCAGAATTAGCAACTATTGCTGCTTAGTACTTCAACGCATACATGCACAGTACCTCAACTATTGAGAAACCCCGCCCTGTGAAGATAGCAAAAGTAAACGCTCCCCAAAGCCATGCGGGCGTTGCCAAACGAGGCGCACAGCAAACCCCTCCCTCCGCAAAGAAGCTTAAATGCTCACGTATGAACCGCAAACACCAAACCAGACGATAGATTGTTTATCTGCCTCTCCTCCAACAGTCCTCTACGCACCGCATCGGGCTATGCAATACAAACACACTTGAAGTCTAAGCTTGGCAGTCAAAGCCAACTTCTATCAAATGTTATGTCAACAAAGACAGGGTTTGCTCTCTGACAACTGTGGCAGTAAGCTTTAGCGTCATTTGCCCATTTTGGTTTAAGATAAGACTGGCATAGGCCCGTCTTTAGATAGACATTAAATACAAAACAAACAAACAAGCGTAAAACATTGTTGGTCCTACCATCGTCACCCGAGTCGTCCAATTTAATCTCACCACATATCACCTCACCCAAGCAACTGTACGAGGAACTGCAAAATTTTCAATATGGAACTTGGCTTATCAGTAACTGACTGTCTCCGACCACGGAATTACGACGCTACCTAGACTGGCAAGAGTTGAAGCAGGCAAAGATATACAAAGCTCAGATTTTGACTTATAGAGGATTCTTGCTCTAATAGAGCTCTACATCCTGAGGGGAGGATAGGAGACTAAGATGTGGAGTGAAAGGAGAAACAAGTCTCTGAAGACTATGCTAGGACTGATATTTTCGAGGGGGTTTTCAGCTTTGGAACGTTTGTGAGCGCCAAGGCCGAGATTTGGGCTAATGAGCCGGGAGGGCTTCTTTTGACGATGAGTCAATGGCACTCCTCAGCGCCCTAGACGGTACAAATGAAGTTGGGCTAAGCTAACACACAGCAATCACGCTCTGTCAAGACTTTTCTGACATTTCAGCACGACCTTCAGGAAGTAGTTGGAGGGAGGCTAGAAAGGCAGAGGGTGAATTTCCCGAGGTACCCACAAGTCTGCAGCGCCCAGCTGGCCGGCCTCTTCGAACGCTTCAGAAGGGTCACTATGTCTTTGGATCTAGTTCTGATGGCGGTATTATGAGAGCTCCGAACCCAGTGGTTTTTGCGATTTTTCCCGGCTGCCATACACCCGCAAATGGCTATCGTTTCGTTGGCCGGAGAGGGGAGACAATGAAGGACAAAGGACTCCTCTAAGTGTATGATCGAATGAGGACTTGTGAGGGGTGGTACTATTTGAGGGGAGCTGTATGGGAGGTAATATAATACTAGCATAGGTATCATTGGATCGTAGGCAGAAAGGAACTGCATGTCCTATATAGTCTAAGATATAGAAAGGACAACAATAATAACAATCTGCATGCAGACCTATGCTTGCACGAGTCTGGATCTAGTCTAAAATTGAAAATACTATCTGTGAGAGGAGATATTGGAATAGTGACCAGAAGACTTGTCAAAATCCTTCAAATTGCGACTAAGTTGAGGAGAATTTCACTGCGTAAGTATATTTTCTTTCGAAACAAAGACTAGACGGATGCACCCATATTACCTATCTATCGATTTGTGAAGCCTAGAATTATCTCGTAAGATAAGAGAAGTGGCTATTGGGAATAAAAATACACATCACTAATTTTGAAGGCATAGAATTGTCTAATCATTTTTCGACTAGATTCTACCTCGACTGTTCAAAGGCCATGTTGTCAAGTGGACTAAGAAAGTAAAACTGCGGGCCAAATACTGTCGCAGACTTGGCAAAAATTAAGCACAACTATATACAAATTTACTATTAACCTTAAAGCTATTTAGATAGTTTTAGCTGTCCTTCATAGTCATAGACTCGGTAGGGACATAAATAAAATTCTATTCTATTCTATTCTACTGTCGCAGACTCACGCGGTGCATCCAAGACTGTTGTGATGGGCATGTTATACAGCTAGGATACTTGCATGTACATAACGTGATTAGATGTTTACGCTGTTCGTGTAGTTCCTGTATCGTTTGGGATATCTGCAGGAAAAAGCTCATGTGGTCAGGAGCCGACTAGCGGCCGCACATGAGTACAAGTAGCGAGTGCTCGGCACACAATTAGTAAAGAACAATTAAATACAGTGAACCTCAGATACACCTTCAACCACAACCTGAACTCATCAATCTATATACTCGTACAAGGTCAGCATGCATAGTGATACTAACCTAAGCTCATAACCACAATAAAGACCCTGGGATAAACTTGCTAACCACGGTATCAATATGATGTTGAAATATGATATATCTTGGAATGCCAAGAATAACTTATCAGTCGGTCTGGCTAATTAGAATACCAAATTCTCCATCCTATATCATTGTCATCAATATATCCCTCACTGGAAGTTTAATGCACAATGGTATTTATTTCACACTAGCATTCCAGCGGATGACTATGTCTTAAATGCAGTTTATAGGTTTCTCGGATCTATTACCGACACACATGTATTAAGCTTTATATTTCTGTCACATATATCTGTATGTATATAGATCTACATCTACAGAGATCATAACTTATGATCCATGGAGATTGATAGATACTGGTCAAAAACCACAGCTGATTAGATATGCGCCGAGCAATCTCACATTTATCATCTAAGTTTACTCAGAACCATACATCTCAATACACTTGTTTCCACTCAATTCTTCCTTCTACAACCTCCTACAAGACTTAATGTATCGGTCTAACCGCCGACACTGACTCCGCTCTAACCTCCAGCTTCGCTCAAGCTCATAACTTCAACAGATGATGCCCCTGTTGAGGGAGTACAGTTCGTAAGGAAGCCGCGATTAGATTCTTTGCCCCAACAAGTTGCCACATGATTTATCAGTAGCGTTCTCTGTGACGTAGTATTAAAAGCCTAGTAAATCCTGTAGTTAGAAAGAATAAGAAAATGAACATAGATACGATTTCATTATAGAAGTATTCAACTGACACCGTGCTCCCATCAATTGTGATCAATATTTAACAATATTTAACAAGCGTTATCAGCACCAATTCGGTGATCAGTGAAATATAGAAAAGAAGATCGATCTATTGAAATCATCAAACATGTCGAACAACTGGGACGAATACCCCGAGTCTATTAGTACCGGAGATAAAGCGGCTCAGAACTGTTTCTACAGTTATGGTGACGCAAAACTTAGCGGCAGCGAAAATTGGCTAGCCTGGAGTGATACCATTCGAAATGATCTGGATGTGTTTGATTATTGGAGGTTTTTTGATGGCTCATACCCTCGCCCCCCGGACCTAAAGTCAAAAGACGCAACCGAAATATCCAAAAGATCAAAACAGCAAGTTGCATGTGTTGAAATTGGTGCTATATGGTAATGAAGGGTATCATTAACATGGAACGTAGAAAGGTATAAGTTCTCTAGCCAGGTTCATGATGACTCATACATTGACCAGCCTCCCAATTATCCACAATAAGCTAGTAATCGTGTCCCTCGCTTAGTTGTAATAATTAGTTTAAGTAGCACTCTGATACTAAGTGGGTTTAATCAACAACTCTCCACTATAGTTTTCAGACTCTTCAATCTCCCAACTCGCTTCACTAGGTGATATTAAACAGAAGCCTAACAGCTTAAGCTTCTCTACACAACTTCCATTATAACAGCATGGGACAGAGAAGCAAGGCAAGCACATCACTACCTGAAGAAAACTATTCACCAAGATCAATGGGCTAAACTTGTTAAAATGCGTCCGACTGATCCAGTTGGCGCTTGGAAGCTCCTCAACGACATTTATCGCCCAAGAAAAGCTACTACCATTCTTGTCGCCCTCAAAAATCTAATTAAGACTTATTGTTCAGAAGGATCAGATGTTGCAGACTACGTGGCGAGACAAGAAACAGCAAACGAAGAAATTATTAGACTAGGAGAAGACTTCCCGGACAAATACTTCGCTCTATTGCTTCTAAGTGGACTTCCGTCCTCTTGGGAAAACTGGCGCTCCACAATTTTCGCGCGTCTCCAAAATGTCGAAGAACTCCAATCTGCAGAAATTTCTTCACTCATCCGTGAAGAAAACAATCGACGATTAGCACAAGAAGATGAAGACGTACAGTTTGCTAATGTCGCCCGCAATCTTCCGGTGAGAAGTTCCGATGAAAACCAACGCCAAAACCAGAACACGATATCGATGGCAAATGCTACAATTGTCATAAAGCTGGACATGGGTGGCTATCATGTTGGTCATCAGGAGGCGGCGCGCATGGCAAAGGTTCTAAACAAAGAAGCCAAAAGACAAAGCAAAACAAAGCAAGACAAAATACATTTCCAACGCCAACTCAGTTATTTCAAATACCTCACAAGAAGAGGAAATTCTCGAAGTTGGCTATGTATTTACCGCTACACCTGGGAACCAAGACAATGGTCACCGAAGTATCCAAATAATAGCGGATACCGGAGCTTCTATTCATGTGGTACCTGATCGAAATATGTTGATAAATTTTCAGCCTAACAAGGAAACAATAATTGGAATAGGTGGGGCATCTTTGACACATGGAACCGGGGACGTCATTATCGAAGCCACAGTTGGAAATTGCATCTCAAAGCTAATTCTGACTAATGCAAAATGGGTTCCCACTATTAATAATGTTCTCCTATCCATTGGAAAGTTCACAAATAAAGGTGGTAAATTTACTATCCAAGAAGATGGATGTAAACTGATGGATTCTAATCTAAAATGTCTTGCAACCGGTATACGTAAACACAATGTATATTTTCTTAACGGACGGGTGCTCACACATGACGAGAGTCAAATTGCAAATATTGCAAAATACCTCAGCTGGGATGAAGTACACCGGAGACTAGGTCACATATCTGTCACGTCAATGAAAAAACTTATTTCTGGAAACCATGTTACGGGGTTGCCAATTGATCAAAAATCGCCTGCAAAAATACACTGCGATTCATGTCGTGCAGCAAAGGCATTAAAGCTCCCATTCAAAAACATAAGCAGCTCTCGTTCCACTTGTCGAGGAGAAAGATTTCATACAGACCTGTGGGGACCCTCAAGCGTTCAATCACTAGGGGGTAAATCATACTTTATTTCTTTCATAGATGATAAAACCCGCTACACTACTATCGAGTTCTTGAAACAGAAAAGCGATGCAGCTAATGCAATCAAAAATCATATTGCCTGGATAACAAACTAGACTGGAAAACCACCTCAGAGTGTGCGTAGTGACAATGGAGGCGAGTTTTTGGCTGTCTCTTCTTTTTTAAAAGCACACGGAATTGAGCACCAATTAACAGCACCTTATTCTCCACAACAAAATGGAACCGCAGAACGACTCAATAGGACACTTGTAGAAGGAGCAAGAGCAATGTTAGTAGAGAAAAATATACCTAAAAATCTTTGGGCAGAGGCTGTTCTTCATATGAACTACATCAGAAATCGAGTGTCAATAAATTCAAACCCAGACGGTAAATCTCCCTTCGAGATGTGGACAGGAAGGCGACCAGATCTCAGTCACCTATACGAATTTGGTTCTAAAGTTTGGATCCTAGACGAAAATAGAACCTCAAAACTTGACCCAAAAGCAAAACAATTTATTTTCACAGGGTTCAATGATGGATCACGTTCAGTGCGGTACTTCAAGGCAAATTTAAACAAAATTATGATATCAAGAAACTTCCAATTCGAATCTTCAACAAATGGATCCACGGAATTTGAAGATTATCAAAGTAATTCTCCGGACCTTGATGATTCTTCGATTGAGGGAGAGGCTAAAAATTATATCAATCTTGAATCACCTGTCACGAAAGTGGATACTGAAGGCTCCATTCATAATAACGAATCTAATGAGAATATCGTGGGACCTCAAACGCAAGACGAGCCTGTTAAAAATGAAACACAATCAAACCTACCTCTACCTAGAAGAACAGGACTCCGTGAACGAAAGCAAATAGATTACTCGAAGCTGCATGATCCAAAATATTCCAGTGGCAAAAATAAAACAAATTCAGAACAAGCTACTGATTTACACGCAGGTTATACCGAAATTGTAGGCGTAACTCGCGATATTCTTTGCGGGTTTACGGCATACGATACACAGGTCCCCGACCGTATAGACCAGGCAAAAAGATCAAGTGAATGGCCACATTGGGAAATGGCTATCATGGACGAACTTCTATTACATCAGAATTATGGGACTTGGGAACTCTGTGACCTTCCAGCTGGAAGAAAAGTTTCATGGATCGTTGTGGCATAGCGTAATATGAAACGTCATGTGGACAGCTAGGCTATAACACAAATAATAGTTCAATGCACTTTTAAAACTAGCAAGGAAGACTGATAAGAGTAGGCTAGTCTCATTAGGTGATGTGTAGCAGATTGTTTGGCATAGAGGCGGTGTGGTACATGCTATTTGGTAATTTTATGTATATAAATACTCGGTGTGAAGAAGCATTATTCTTCACGCAACGTCTTCTTCAATTACCTTAACAATACATTTGTTTACCCATCTCTTCTTCGGGAAGACCATTTATCTCTTTCCAGCTCTTCATCAGCAAGACCCACGTGTAGCCTCTATCGCTACTATCTACCTATTTGTCTCTTCCTAGAGAAGACCAGTCATCCCTTCGACCCACTCATCACCTTCATCTACCACCTAGATCTCCGTTAGACCACATACGCACCCTGTGGAACACTGTCCTAACCTCGCCCTTGAGAAAAAGCGATAGGCAGTCGCTGGGTATTTGTCAAGAAATTCGATGAAAATGGTGATCTCTCGAGATACAAAGCGCGACTTGTGGCCCAAGGCTTTTCTCAAATACCTGGCCAAGATTATTCAGAGACATTTTCCCTAGTGATGAGATTGGATACTCTACGGATTCTGTGTGCGATCAAAGTTATACAAGGACTTATAGCCAATCAAATGGATGTTAAAGGTGCTTACCTAAACGGTAGCATTGAAGAAGAAATATACATGAGACAGCCTCCAGGATACGATAGTGGCGACGGCAAAGTATGCCGTCTACGTCGATCATTATATGGCTTGAAACAGGCAGGGCGAGAATGGAATAAAAGGCTAAACAAATTCCTCACAGATATTGGATTCCAAAGAGCGACAAAGGAACACTGCGTGTACTCACGAAAAGACCAAAATCGATTTGATATCGTAGGTGTCTGGGTTGACGATATGTATATCTTGTCAAAATCGCAGAAAGACATGAGTCAAATCAAACGACAAATACACCAGGAATTCGAATCTACTGATCAAGGTGTTCCAAAGTATATGCTAGGTATTGAAATTGAAGTGGATGAAAAAAATCATTCCATTTGTCTTTCTCAAGAGCAGTACATTAAAAAAATAATTGAGCGTTTTGACCTGAATCATGAATACACATCGGATATTCCAATGTCACCTCACACCAAACTCATTCTTGCGACAGAGACTGAAGAACTGATTGATGCAACAAGATATCGATCAGCCATTGGCTCGCTAATGTATGCAGCTATAGCTACCCGTCCAGATATTGCATTTGCTGTGAATACATTGGCCCAATTCAATGTAAGACCATCACGTGTACATTGGGACGCTGTGATCAAAATTTTTCGGTATCTTAAGGGCACGGCAAAACTAGGTATTTTATATGATCGGTGTCAAGGAGCAGCAACTATTGAGACCACCGGATTTACGGATGCAGGTAATGGAACAAATACAGCTGTTGGCTGCCATACAACAGGAGGGGTGTACCTCATGGCTGGTGGCGCTATTAAATGGATTTCTGAGCGACAACGCGGAGCAACCTTATCAGAAATGGAATCCGAATTAGTTGCATCTTGTAAAACTGCACAAGCTGGAATTTGGATAAGAGATCTGCTCGAAGACCTAGGAATTGTGCAAGGGCCAATAAATATCTGGATAGATAATTCGGCGTCTACACGGGTTATAGAAAACCCTGAGTCACATAAGCGGGCATTACACATCCAAAGAAAACACTTTTGGATACAACAACAGTGTGAACAAGGGGTCGTCAAGCTACACAGCGTCGAAACTAGCAAAAATATCGCAGACATATTGACCAAACCACTAGCACGACCCTCATTTGAGAAACATCGTGAAAATCTTGGCCTTTCGAACTGCAGGGGTGTGTTGAGGGAGTACAGTTCGTAAGGAAGCCGCGATTAGATTCTTTGCCCCAACAAGTTGCCACATGATTTATCACTAGCGTTCTCTGTGACGTAGTATTAAAAGCCTAGTAAATCCTGTAGTTAGAAAGAATAAGAAAATGAACATAGATACGATTTCATTATAGAAGTATTCAACTGACACCGTGCTCCCATCAATTGTGATCAATATTTAACAATATTTAACAGCCCCTACCAGCCATTATATGTGTTGTAGACATTTATTATGCAAGACTGTAAAAAGAATATACTGGTTCAACTAATTTCTATTAAGGGCTCGGGGAGCTTAGCTATCTAAATACTACAGTAGTGGGTCTAATCATAAAGGACACATGTTAATCCTTATGACCAGGATTAACCCTGTATTTCAACACTCCCCTAAAACTTGCAAATAGCTAAAAGTGTAGCTATTCAGAGGTTTGAGATCACGCTTGAAATTCCTATTGCTCGTCGATTGGCCTCAAATTTAACCCTATCCAATGCCTTTGTCATTCCGTCGGCTAATTGCCGCTCCCCTGGAACCCACCGTATTAAAATCGTACCTTTTTTTACTTCGTCGAGGATATGATGGAACGCAATATCAATGTGCTTGATTTTCGATGTGTTTGATACTCCTGAAGCAAGTTGAATCGCTGATTTGTTGTCTCCTAACAACATCGGCGCGGCACTACCTGCAGAGCCCTTACCTTCAATTTCTGCGACCAGTCTTCTTAACCAGATAACCTTCTTGGCCGCCTCACTACCTCCAATATACTCAGCCTCAGTTGTTGATCTGGCTACGGAATGCATTTTTCTACTCGAGCAGTGGACTATGCCTCCATTTAGCATCAAAACACACCCAAGTATACTTTTTCTATCCCGTTGGTCATCGGCATAATCTGCGTCAGCATAGCCCATCTCGTCATTCAATTGAGCTGACCCAGAATATACTTCAACACCATGATTAAGAGTATAGTAGTCAATGGGAGGATCTCCCCTACGATCCTTATTCCCATATGTGGTACCAAATGTGACTGTGCCAGAAATGTATCCGACAATTCTTAGAAGGGCTTTCCAATGGTTCCAGCTTGCTTCTGTCGCAAACGATGCCATTCTCGTGACAGCAAATACAATATCAAAGCGTGTATTGTTAAGCCACATAAGTTTACCCAAGAGTTGAACGTATTTCTTCTTCTCCTCTCCGTTCAATTCGCGTCCCGGATTATCCTTTAAGTTATTGACAGCTCCTTTCTCCATTGGTGTAGCATAAAGTAGCGAGTCCTCGTATAGGTATTCTTGTATTATTCCCCTCGCATACTTTTCTTGATCAATAGAAATTGCACCATTTGGTTGGCGTTTGATGCGAATTCCTAGCACGTTCTCCGCATCACCAAGATCCTTCATTTCGAATCGGCTTTTTAATTGAGCTTTCACAGTATCAATGGCTTTCTCATTAGCCCCTGTTATAAGCATATCGTCGACATGGACTCCTACCACCACGCCAGTAGCCTTTTGAATCAATATTGTCGGATCAGTTGTGGATGCTGTGAATCCTATGCCTTCGAGAAATCCTGACAATAACAAGTACCATAATCGTGCCGCCTGCTTCAAACCATAAAGACTCTTTAACACTTTTACAAATCTTCCGAAGTAATGTCGTGCTTCTCTTGGGACCTCTAGAAATATATCTTCTGTCAAGTCTGCTGCTAGAAACGCTGCAACAACGTCCATTTGATGGATTCTCCAACCATGTTTCGCTGCAATTGCCACAATTATTCGTAATCCTTCCATACCAATTGCTGGCGAAAAAGTCTCTTCATAATCAATGCCGTGGATCTGCGAAAATCCTCTTGCTACCAATCGAGCTTTATATTTGATAATCTTACCGTCTTCGTTAGTTTTGGCATCAAATACTATCCTTGCTGATATTGCTTCTACCCCATCTGGTAATGCATCGATTGGCTTGGAAAGCGTCTTGTTTCGAATGATGTTATCGATCTCAATTTCAAAAGCCTTAAGCCATTCTTCATTGTCTGGAAGCTCCATTGCCTGTTTAAATGTAAGTTCTTTGTAAATCACCCCTTCGTGAATACCTGGCTCGTTTTTCATCATGTTGACCTGATCACGTCGTCTTCTACCATCACCTCTCGTTTGCTGCCTGCGCGCCGCGGATTCTTTAGCGATTTCATCTTGTCGTAGCCGTTTCAATTGTGCTTTGATCTCCCTTTTTTCCGCGGCTGTTTGTTGTTGCGTTGGTTGACGTATTGAGGTTTGGGGCATGGAATTTGTACACTCTTCCTCGTTTGAGATTATCGTCGGGCTGACGAGGTCTGTGAGCTCGCTTAATATAGAATCGTCGCTATCATTGGCTGAAGCATTTTGATCTTCGGGCAAGCCCACAACCTCATCCTCAATTATGCACTCATCACCCACTACGTCATATTTTCGCAATCTTCATCCAAATCATCGCCAGACTCATCTTCATCATCATTAGCCTCGTTATCCCCCATTTTCGATTCCTCATCTAGCTGCTCCCAAGGAATAAGATCGCCATCAGTTACGCCATTGCCAGTCTGATCGAATTTTACGAAACGCGCTTCCATCACTCTTTTATCCTTTGAACTCCAAATTAGAAAGATCTTTTCCGACTCTTCCTTCAAACCAACAAAAACACCTTCCCAGGCCCTTGGATCCAATTTCTTTCTCTTTTCTCTTGGAATATATACCCACGCTGGGCATCCAAATACCTTCCATTGCGACACACTTGGCTTCTTCCCACTCCATTGTTCCCAAGGCGAAAGCTCCATATCCTTGACCTGCTGACGGTTGTGAACATAAACTGAGTGTTTGGCGGCAAGTTGCCAGAATTCCGGCTCCATTTTCATCCCAAATCTCATCGTATTTGCCTTTTCCATTATTGTGCGCATACTGCGCTCCGCGAACCCATCACCTTCTGGATGATATCCGACTGTTGGCTCTATTGCAACATCACGGCCATCACACCACTTCATCAGCTCCGTATTCAAGAATTCTCTTCCACGATCAAAACGAATGGCTTTAACTCTTTCGCTAATACCCCAACGGCGTCTTTGAGATTCTACGGTGTCAATCCATTCACGAACTTTGCCCTTAGCTTGTGATTTGTTTATCAGAAAATACACCCAGATCATACCGGTATGTTGATCTGTGATTGATAGCATGTATCGATTCCCTTGTAATGAATGTTGACTGATCGGCCCCCATAGATCCATATGGACCCTTTCAAGCGGTGCAGATACCGATCTCATTTTCTCTTTTGACGGATTCCTCGTCATTTTTCCCTGTGTGCAAGCGTTGCAGAAGGGTGGGCAAAAGGAATGTTCAGGTAAATCTGTCATGATTTTTCTTAACCCTGCCTCCTGTTGCTTTCCTGGGTGGCCTAAACGGGCATGCAGCAGCTCCACTTGAGCCATGCTTGGTTTGATTTTCGAATTGGCTTCATCCAAAGTAACCTCCAAATTAGGTGCGAATGTGACATTCTTCCTTATCAGGGTTGGAGTTGGCGGTGATGCTTTATATACTTTATTTGATATGTCTCTAGGTAATGGGCGCACTCTCCACATTCTGCCTTTTCGTTTTCCTTCTAAAGCCACTTTGTTCTTCTTTATCAAACTGATACTCTTGTTAGGTGAGTCTACCGTCAAGGAAACACCTTCATCTTCGAGTTTTCCAACGGAAATCAGATTGTTTGTACATTCTGGTATGTATTCAACATTTTTCACCGTTGTCATTCTTTCTTTTCCTTCCCTATTCTGCCAATGGATCCTGACAGTTCCTGATCCTTTAGAATAAATGCTTCCTCCATTTGCGGCGGCAACGCAGGTATTCGAAGGGCTTAAGATCTCTTCTACGAAAACATCTTTACGATTTGCAATGTGAGTGGAAGCACACGTATCAAGCCACCAAATCACACGTTTCACATCACTATTTTGGACCATAAAGCAGAGGGAAGCATTAGATTCCGAATCACTATCCATGGCCCTTGCTACTTTCGCGTTCTCCTTTCTAGGCGCTTGGGCAACCACCCAAGCTTTTCCTGCCGACGTTTTCAACCATACTGGGCATTGATTCTGGAAGTGCGGCCCTCCACAAGAGAAACAACCTCCTCCAGCTAGCAGATTAGCATTCGTAGAGATTTTTGGAGTTAAGCCGAAGCCAGCGGTATTAGTAGTGTCAGTGCCGCGGGGTTCCCTCTTGCCTCTCACTTGGTAGCCCCCTTGTCTTCTCCCTGCCCAGTTAGCTGTTGCAAAATCAGAAGTCAGCTCAGTCTCCCTGGACGCCAATCGGGAGATTATGTCCTCGAATTCTAGCTCCACAGTGCTTTGGTTGATTACTTGGAGCGTTGTCTCATATTGCTCTGCGTCAACGCTCAGCTTCAAGGTATGTATCATGAGCCACTCAGGAATATCGTTTTTCGGTTTAATCTTCAAAACTTGTGCTCGCAGTTTTCTCATCAGTTCGACCTTTTCGTGGATACCCATTGATTTCCCCTCTGTGATATCTGTAAATCTTGTAACCAGACGATGATATCTTGTCTCATTGTTTCCTTCGTATTTCGATATTAAGGCGTTGTACTTATCTTGTGGATGCTTAAAAGCACCAATTATCGATCGATGGTTCTCATCGACACTCTGACTAATTTTGAGGGATACCTGCGCATGTAATAACCTTGTTGCAGATCGAGCCGCTGCATCAATCTCCCTCTCAAGGTTCTTATCAGGTACACGTTTCGTTTCGATCAGGTCGATTTGGCCGTCAACAACCAGACTGTCTTCCAAATCGTTCTTCCAGTTGTCAAAACTGTCTTCTCCAGTGAGCTTCGTACCACCATACTTCGATGACTTTGTAGACATGGTGGAATTTCGTTGTGAGTTTAATAAAGTATATCTTCGAAATTGCGCTAGCAGCGTAATCACCGGACTCTATAACCTGTAAAAAGAATATACTGGTTCAACTAATTTCTATTAAGGGCTCGGGGAGCTTAGCTATCTAAATACTACAGTAGTGGGTCTAATCATAAAGGACACATGTTAATCCTTATGACCAGGATTAACCCTGTATTTCAACAAAGACCTATCAAGGAAAGGCGTAGAGATGCTGTGCGAAACTTGTGCCGAAAGTTGTCCAAAACCGTCGACTAAGCTACCATTTCTAGAACTAGCGCATCTTTGCTGCCTTGGTGCACCACGCCGACGATAGCTCTTAGGCAAAGATACGGTATTTTACTGGTATATGCTTCACTGGGGGAAGGGCGATCAAGGATGCAGTTTGCATTAATAGGCACAACCGTAATCACCCACAGTAGCCTTGAGGAGAGGACATCAAGGACAGTGCTCGTCACCGCCTCGGACTGCAAGTATGTGTTGGTGTCACGGTTTCAGTACAAGGTGCATGTGCGATCTTGTAGGTACAGTATATTTATTATAATTCTCTGAGGAGAGAATTCCTGAAGCTAAAGACTACATATATATACATTCTGAACTATTGCCTTTCGAGAAGATTCTCCCTGTAACCTGAATGACTGAGACTATTCGACAACTACCTAGAAGGTTCTCGGTACACCTGTCATCCTCATGAACCTTCAGTATGTTTCCAGAAGGTTCAATGAGAATACTCTAAGCTCCGTGGCTTCCGAGACCTCTCCCAAATATTCGCTTTATGTCATTGCCTACGCTAGCCAGCGTAGGCTACAGGAATCCTTCGGCTCAACAGCCGTTACAGTTGGAAATCTAGACTTTGTATGTATGAAGATTTAGATTTCTAGTTTGATCATCAAGATCAATTTACTTGATTCTATTGCAGACGATTAAGCTTAGCTAGGGGACACGAGATTCAGTAGTATCTTAAATGCAGTGGCTAGGAAATACTACCCTGCGGTAATTGAGTGGCTGGTTGTAGCTGGATCACTGGGAGTTCGGGATCACCAAAGCCTCGGGGATCCGTATTTAAGGATTGGCTTATCTGTATATGTTAAACTAAGTTAACGAAACATTATATCTATTATTAATTCATATTGAGAAGAGAATTCGATATCCTATATAACTATCAATATAGTCTTGTCCGAAATTACACACTTGTTCTTCGAGATATTTCCTCCTAGAAATCCTTGGCAATTTCCAACAGTATGCGCCAAGGGTAAACGTGGGATTCAGCGAGTCCAATTTTCTAGATCTCAGGGAATATCTCGACTCTCAACTATTGCGGGATCCCCTTGATATCTAGCGTCTCCAAAATCGATACAGTTTCAATGCTGCAGAATAGACATGGTAGAGGCGTCAAAAACTATCAAAAAACGGCTAAATAACTTGCCATCCGGATATCTCTGTCCTTGTAGCGAAAGTATCGACGCCATTACTAGAGTTGAATTCTAATGTCCGAAGGTTCATGAGGTTATGGATGTTTCTGATGCAACAAAAACTAGTAACGTAGCGATATCTACATCCTCCCGGAAAATTCTACGAAACTACAGGCAGAACTGGCGAGAAGTATAACTTCATTCTCCTGATGGGCACCAAAATTTTAGAAATCGCTACTAATCCGGCAGCGACAATAAGGCTTGGATAGATCCTGAATCGCGCGGAAGTTGCAGGAATGAAATTGCAGATAAGCTCACTAGAACTAATAAACACTGTCACGAGGAGAAAAGATCCAGCGACTCCCGCCTCAGCAAGGCGCAAAGCTCAGGAGCCGGCAAGGCAATTGACGACGGACTGGTGGAAATTATTGAGACAAAATTTTCACACAAGCCTCGGTCTCCAGATGTAGCATAACAAACCTCCACAAACTTCGCTACCAAGGGCAAAATGCGCTTGAATTAATGCGGCCCGAACTGGATGAGGTGACTTTACGGCATACCGGCGTCACTTCAGTCGTACGAAGGCCACTCCAAACTGTGAGTGAAGCAGAGAAGATTCAGTGGCCCATCTCATGCCATATAGAAACCCAGGCCTCATATGGTGCCTACGCTGGAAAACTCGCTTGAATCAAGGGGCTCGCTGCTCTGAAGGCGATTGTGCAATGGAGCGGAAGATATGGGTTGGCAAGTCGGAGTAACATGGTCATAACAATGACAAGTAGTACGTAATAGGCTTATCGTTATTTTGAGGCAGCAAATATTGATGGATATATTGTATCCTTGCTCAGACGCATGATGACCATGGTAGAACGCTGCAACCGGCGGATTTTCTACGTTAACCTTCGTTTGTTTGTCGCGGCCGGCTGAAATTTTGTGAATCGGCAAACAAATGCGTTTCTGTATGGTTCTGAGTATTCAAATGGGAGGGGTATATTATATAGTCTTGTTTAGTGTATAATTCGGTTTCTATATACACGTCCATGAAGATGAGTGGCTGCATTATAAAGGGAAAAGACTTTTGAGTAACCCGGCATCCCATCACCATAGTGGGAATATTCTTAACACCTGTCGGTGATGTCCTCTACGAATCTCCAGCTCTCACTATAGAGTCTGCAGAGCCGAGATTGAGTAACAAAGTCCTCATTTCGATGAGGATTCCCAATCGCTTTCGCCGTCTGTATTGTCTTCGTCCCTAAGCACAACCCCCGTATCACCATTATCATGAAGCTAACCACCATCAGATCAGATCTAAGGGTCGGAGCCCTACTCATCACCAACCCTTGATCATGGAGGAAAAGCTGTCCGATGAGCTTCCGGAGCGTACCCAGCACTCGATACTGAGATGGTGGATTGGATCAAGTCGGCCTCGAGTTTTTCAAAGAAGGGAGATATAGATGAATATGCGCATCTCATATGGTCCCGGTGTCTAGGCCTCATCTGGCCGGGGCTGCAGATTTTTCGAGACTTTTTCCCGCGCACGCAGTTTCCATTGCTACCATTTCTTTTTTTGGAGGTAGAAGGTTCCGTGGAAAAGGTGGCCAAATTCCATGGGTAAATACTGAGCTGAATGGCTGTTCGTCACGGGCAATATATCAATGGTCTTTCGAGTAACAAAAGAGGCAAGGAGCACTGTTCGAGGTGTGGCTTCGGTCGGAGAGGAGCTCAATGTGCTAGATAGTCTAAGATTCAAGCAGTAAAATTAATACAACTCTCTCCCATCACAATGACACGGCCAAGCTGAATGACCAAGAAGTTTCAACTTTTAATTCGTAATTGTTTCCGCTGTTTCATATCAGGGCATGACCCTCAGTGTCCATCAGAAGACATGAACTTCATAAATTTTCATATTTACCATTGAGCTTTGAAGCAGTTGAGACAGCCTTATCATTCCTTCATAGTCATAGACTCAGTGGGGGCTTGAACTAAATTCTATTATTTTCTGCTGTTTCCGCTATAGATAAGACTAGGCCATGGGAACAATGAAGAAAGGAAAGCGCCTTTTTGTTCGGCGTAGCTCTTTTTTTTTTTTTAATTCATTTAATGTGTATGCAGCTATTAAGCTATGACACATGACCGGTACTATATATACATGTAGGCTGACTCTTTTGACGTTAGAGACACTCATGCTCTGGATTTCATTTGCAAATACCACTATGAGGTATGTTCGCTTACACAAACAGTCGACCCTCCTCCGTAAGCACCCACCAAAGGGAAATTTAAACCCTTTGATTATCCAACCATGGCGGTGTTTATAGTGTCGCCAGCACTCTCGCAACCGAAGTCTTGGCGCACACACAAAGCTCAATTCGAAAACTCGTTGTCAAAATTCTAAAATTCACGCCCGTCGAGATTGTAGCCATCCGCAACATCATCTTGTAAACTTGTCATGATTCCTCTCACGCCCATCCCAAAGAACTGTCTCCCAGGTTTGTGCGCCACGCTTTGCTTCCTCCGTCGGGTGTAAATATCGGCGTGGGCGTATACGTGGTGGTAAATTAAGGCCAGAGAAAGTCAACGAGAGGTGTGGTCATTGAAACGAGAATGTACCAAGTCGTACCTGCAAATTTGATGAGGTTTTGGTGGTGATTGATCTAATCAGATGTGAAAATTTGATTAGGTGGAGAGTCTTGAATCATTGCCTCATGGGCCAACTTCTTTGGTATTGTGAAATTTGACTGAACTTGGCCCTGGGAGAATATTTCACTCCCAGATTCGTAGAAGGCACCGCGTACAGGTGTCAGTCTTGCCCTCCTTCGGCGTAGCTCGTCTGAGTGTTCGGAGAGATGGACCGAATATTCGCTCTTCTACCGGTGCGCTTGATATGACGCGTATTCGGTGACTTGAAGTATTTGATTTAAGTGGTCTCGTAGTGACTCGTGCCTGAGCTACTGAATAAACGCGACTAGCGTAAAATATAGACGGATTATATATGCTAAAAATGCTCCGCAAGCAAGATTCCCTCGTGGCGCAATTGGCTAGCGCGTTCGACTGTTAGACGCACACCTAGCTATCGAGAGGTTGGTGGTTCGAGCCCACCCGAGGGAGGGACCAATTTTTTTGATTTTTGTATTCAGCGGCAATCAACCACGAAACATTTATCACTTAATTGTCCAAAAAATGAAGACTGTTTGACAATGCACCATTGAACCCTTTTTTCATCAGATTTTAATTGCGTATGCAGCTATCTAGCTACGACACAATATGGGAGAAAATGTACAGAAAAGATGAATCAATTTACAAGAAGAGCACTCATGCCTCGGATTTCATTTGCAAGTACCACTGCGAAGTTATGGCGGCTTTGTCTTCACCCCAAGTCAACCCTCATACGTGAATGCCCACCCAGGGGAACGTCTCAAAAACTCTGGGTTAACGCGCTATTTAGGACACGAGTAGAAGACGTTAGTGTTGGATCTACAGAGCTACATCACTCGTGGATTGTTGGAAATGGAGACTCAGAGTGTTGTGGACGTACGGCCCCTCCATTCCGTCTAGGTTCCCGTCACGATCTTGTGTGTATTTAAGAGGTTGGAATGGGTAATTTATTAGCGCTTCTGGCTACCTATTAGATATATGAGCGGCTGTATGGCGTGGGCACAAGGAGGCTATTGGGGGTTTTCTTTGTCTAGATGGCGTCACACTCATTTATGCTGGGGCTTAGTCTCTGAGTCGCTTACACTTGTACTTGTAACGCACACTTTCCACACATTTAGCTGTAATCCAAACATAACACTCTTTAAGTCAACTTCTACTTTCGTTCCATAAATATGGCGTCCATTTCTTTGCGCGATATTTCCAACAGATACAGTCTCGACGGGCGTGAAACGTTAAATTTTGACGAGCTATTTCAAATTGAGCTTTATACGCGCGAAGGCTTCGCTTGTGAGGGTGCAGCTGACACTATATAAACACGCAAACGATGGAAGGTGCCGTGGTCCGCCTGCTGGTGGTGTTCTCTGGTATAGTTTGAGTAGCCTGGGCACCTACTCCACTTGGGAAGGAGATACCTTAGACCACATTACGCAGGAAGAAAATTCAGTGGATGATGAAGGCATCTTTGGATAACTCAGGGTTTCGAGACGTTCCCCTGGGTGGGTATTCACGGATGAGGGTTGACTTGGGGTGAAGACAAAGCCGCCATAACTTCGCAGTGGCACTTGCAAATGAAATCCGAGGCATGAGTGCTCTTCTTGTAAATTGAGTCATCTTTTCTGTACATTTTCTCCCATATTGTGTCGTAGCTAGATAGCTGCATACGCCATTAAAATCTGATGCAAATAAAAATGAAGAGATTGAGTCAATTGCTTTCATGCCTCTTGTTTAATATCCGAAGGCCACTGTCGTGTCACGCAGACTTCCTGCCCAACTGGTAACCAATACCAGCCAGGTAAATATGTGACCCATACGTTATTTACGCCGTAGTAATTTTGAATTTGACTTCATTTATCCCGATTTGGCGCCCTATGGGCCCATGCATGTGACTATAAACCTAACCTATTTATTTACATGAGGGGGAAACCGATACGATAAAAACCCCTCCCCCTATCAATTTTTATTTCATCTATAGTCCTTGGTTACCTATAGGAAGTGCAATTGGCCTTCAGTCCGAGACAGGACTAGCTAAAATTATATTCGACCTCGCCATCCTTTCCCTGCCCTCGCGTGCTGAAAAGAGACGATTGTGGTCTCGAATTTGACCCCGATGGTCCAAATAGTTGCGGTGGGGGGTTGACCAGGACCTGTTTTCGCGGGCGTCCTGGTCCTCTCTTGATTACCTCCGGCTTTTGGTGGGACACCAGTGTGAACCCTTGGTCGTCTGTAGGTTTTGCCGTTAGTGTCGTTTGTAAGGGGGCGGATCAGATGTGAGAAGACGGATCGGAAGGAGATATCAGATCGTAGGTTAAGCTAAATCTGCAAGAACGTCGCACGACTTCTAACAGGTACGCGTAGCTCTTAATTTATACACGAATTACGGACTACTTCCAGCAGAATATGACGAGCTTCCGATAACCCCTTATTCCCCTTAACTATTACAAATAACACTTGATAAACCACCTGTTCTGATCTGCACTCAATTATACTATTGAACTATACCCATTACATCAAGTTGGGCGATCAAGATCGTCCATAAGATGATGATCCTACCTAGCTGAATAGGAACACTGACATCGTTGATGTTGAAGCCGCGGGTGAGAAAGATTCCTTCCTTATGTCTGCCGTGCATTCCATCAGTCCGTATTACGCCGTAGTAATATTGTATAATCTAGGTCTTAACAATAAATAAATAAGGTATTACCCTATGACGGTACGAAATACTTCATTGAACTTGGACCGGCATTTCTTTAGGGCAAGAAAGGGAATTTCCCTAGCAATGGTAAGAACCTGAATATATATTGGCACAAATTTACAGTGATACAATTTAGAAATCATCATTGATTTAAGAGGAAGATGGATTGATTCAAGTCTGTCATACTTAAAGATTCAGTTGGGACTTCAGCTTCTTACACGTAGGCTTCCAGGTCCATCCGCCCATTTTTCGAAACTTACAGACAGCAAATCGAGTATCATTTGGTCTAATTGGTCACAGATAACTGGCCGCGCAGGCTTTATCCCTTGTTGTACTGCCTCCCTCAAAAAAGCTCGACCACGTGTCGGGGGACTATTCTCAACATCATCATCATCATCACCCTACGAACCTCCAGCTCTCACTGTGGAGTCTGCAGAGCCGAGATTGAGTAACAAAGTCCTCATTTCGATGAGGATTCCCAATCGCTTTCGCCGTCTGTATTGTCTTCGTCCCTAAGCACAACCCCCGTATCACCATTATCATGAAGCTAACCACCATCAGATCAGATCTAAGGGTCGGAGCCCTACTCATCACCAACCCTTGATCATGGAGGAAAAGCTGTCCGATGAGCTTCCGGAGCGTACCCAGCCCTCGATACGGAGATGGTGGATTGGATCAAGTCGGCCTCAACTCTTACAAAGAAGGGAGATCTAGATGAATATGCGCACCTCGTGTGGTCCCGGTGTATAGGCCTCGCCTGGCTTGGGCTTCAGGTACTTTGAGACTTTCTCCCGTGCACGCAGTTTCCATTGCTGCCATTTAAATTCTTTTGGTCAGGGGGTTCCGTGGAAAAGGTGGCCAAATACCTGGGGTAACCACTGAGCTGAATGGCTATTAATCATAGGCATTATATTAATGATCTTTGAAGTAAAAAATGAGGGTAGGAGCACACTATAAACACCACCATGGTTGGATGCTGCAGTGTTACATCATCTTGGCCGGTTTCTCAAGTAAGGTCTTGATAGCTAGGACACATATCCCATCCGAGACAGGAGATCACTGGTTCGAATCCGGCAAAACTAAACTACATTTCTCGCGGCGCTAGTATGAATGGATGATGAAGGCATGCTTGGATAATCAAAGATTTTGAATTTACCTTTGGTGGGTACTTACGGAGGAGAGTCGACTGTTTGTGCAAGCAAACATACCTCATAGTGGTATTTGCAAATGAAATCCAGAGCATGAGTGTCTCTAACATCAAAAGAGTCATCCTACATGTATGCATAGTTCCGGTCATGTGTCATAGCTATATAGCTGAATACTGTAAACGTTATTAGCTCAATCTAGTATTGTAACTAAGTCACTAAGGTTCTCTACTTTGGTACAAACAGGAAGAACGCCTTCCCTATGTACCTACGCGCTCGGATCATCGACAACACCTGCATAACTCCCAGACTCCGTAATCCTAATGTGTCACATGAACGTCTGACTAGAGCTGACTATGCTCAGATATGCATCTGCTCACAAATACACATTAAATGATTTAAAAAAAAAGAAAAAAAAGCGGTCAGAATTTTCGTATCATGATTTGACTCTTCCGACAAGTATACATAGAATAGCGATCGGTTATTTGAACGCCACAGACCCAGTCATTAAGATAATTGTTTATTAAAAAGAAGATAGACTACCTTGATCTCTTACTTGAGATTATGCTTAAATTAGAATCTAGATTTTTTGGTGCAAATAAATGAATTAGTTGTAAGCCTCAGACCATTACCATATACAATTGTGTCGATTTTATTGTAAAGTCTGATTGAATCTCGAATCTGGGTGAATATTTCATTCGTAGATTGCTAGCGGACACTTCTGTAAGCATTCAGTTTTCATCTTCCACTCGAGAAATAATATAATCGTGTAGCACCTACTATACAAAGTAGCCTTCATATAAATCATTATTGGTTTCACCTGTTCTGGAATAGAGTTGGGTTTCGTCCGTGTCATGCCAGATATTGTCCAATAGGCATCATGCCTGAACTATCCTGGCACAAATAAATTCAACAAATCAAGTAAATTCATCCTTTTTTCGCAGTATGTGGACCGATCCGTCAGGTAAAAATATTAGGTTCTAATCATTAAAAATGTTGAAGCTCACCTTGTTTATCGAACTGCATTGCATTGAGCAACTCCTCAGCTTAGTCTGTGGTGCCGTCATCTCCCAAGCTTATTAGAACCGAAATTCGGTCCAGCCAACTAAGATATTATTTTATTTCAAGCCTCAAATCCATCAACGCCTATTTTCTACTTGCCATGTATGTCTAGTTGCATACGACTAATTACCGAACTTTTTTCCCGTATTTTCCGGCCCCACTTGTAAAAAACAAATGGTACAGGAATCAGAATTATTTCCAATATACCAAGCAGTGTACCTGCCCATTGAGGGCCGAGCTTGGCATACATTGCAGCCGCAGAAAGCGGTAACAGACCACCCAGAACGTTTCTCATGACGATATTCCCTGCAATTGCACTGGCAGCGTATATACCATAGCTGTTGGAGAGATAGTTTGTGCTGTAAATCATCGCCAAGCAATTCCCGGCACCAAATGGAATTCCTGCCAAAACGGGCCAGATCCAATGAATGTTGATAGGCAGTGCTGTACAAGAAAACCAAATCTGGCCAAGGGGACAGAGGATTGATGCGATGCAAAGGATACTTATAGATGCCTCGAGCGGGACCTGTCCTGTTTCTGGGTCTTTCCGATGCGAGTTAATAATTCGTCGGAAGAGAGGTTCACCTAAAATTGCCACCAAATTTCCTACGCCGGTACCCAAGAAAGCTAATCCAGCGATACTTTGTGACCAACCGCGAAGATCAACAAATATTAATGGATAAGCAATAAAGCTAAGATAGAGTATAGCGTAGGTTATCTAAGATGCGTCAGAAGTTTTATGGTGGTAAGACTGTTATGTGACTAACTCACCGACATATAAGCATTCCATAACCACAGAATCGGTTCAGTGAATGCTAGTATTATAGGCCGCGGAATGCTAGCCTTCAGTACTTGAGTCACTAAAATCGTAATTTTAGCCTAGATCGGACCAAATAGAGTTGAGACTTACTACTCAACTTCTCGTCATACTGGCACCACCATCTATCATCTCCTGTCTCTTTGCGTATCCGCGCAGCTTTTCTCTGAAGCAAGACAGGTACATAGGTTTCTTTAACGAATATCAAAAGAAACCAACTTATGACAGACATAATAAAGAGTAGCCAGTAAATCCATCTCCAACCTAAATATTGGGCCACAAACCCCCCAATCAGAGGCCCCACTACCGGACCATTAAGAGGGGCAAGACTCCATGAACTGAGTGCAAGAGCTCTGTACTTTTCATCAAATATATCAGAAATTGTACCAGGTGTGTTGGAGATTGTAACTGATCCGACAAAGGCACTGGAAATGTTAGCGGAGAATCGTCTAGAAGTAAAATTTGCTCACCCCAAAAATCTCATGACAATAATCTGAGGGTAGGTTGTGGCGAGAGCGCATGGCACTATAAAAACTGAATAAAGAAAAAGACTTCCGATATAAACAACCTTCCGGCCATATACCTCACTTAGCGGAGCCATTACTAAGCTTCCGGCAGATATACCAAGTAAATATGAGGACATTCCTAGAGTGGCATAAGACAGGTCTTTCAGTTCAAACTCTTCTATCATTCCTGGCATACTTCTCGTATAGGCTGTACCATGAATTACCACGATAAATGACGCAAAACTAACGGCGGCAATGATAAGAATTCGGTACCAAAGTGGCCAATGCTGTGGCTTCTCTCCATTAGCATCAAATTTTACCTCGAATGATGGGTGACGAGGGATATCTGGTGCTAAAGAAACTGCAGTTTTACTACAACTTAATGATGAAAATCCTACATCTCCCTCGGCTTCTATATCACACGGAAGGATGCGCTCGGGGGATAATGCGGTATTATTTAAGGAACTTGAAGAAAAACTAGTTCGTAAGTTGTAAGATGATGTTTTCTGGTCATCTTTCTCCGGATCTGCTGTCGAACATCTTGATTTGGGTTCTTGAGTATTGCATGTAGAAAATCCAGTCTTCTCTAGATCACTTGAGGGCTGCATATTGTATACAAAATGAGTCTCACGGTAAGACTGAACCTCAGTACCCAAGGTATCACAGCGAAATGGATGATATATGGTCTTATGCCGTGTAGCCAGAGTCTATGGGTGATTCAAGAGCTATAAAAGCTATGTAGAGATAGCAAGTAGATGAGACTACGGAAGAACGGCTGACTTCTATTTAAAGTATACACTTGAAAAAAATGGATCATGTTGTGATTTTCCTATTTGAGTGGTTGACCCATTCATTGCTGAAGGTCTGTTCTTGGCTTCGACATGTGTTCGTAAAGACCAAGATTTTTTTTCAAGGATCCGACGAGTAAAGGCCGCATGAGTAACCATTGTACAAGAGTGAAAGGGTTTAAATCCCATAGAGTAGGCTAATATGGTATCTCTGTCCGTCTCCAAGAGTCTTGGCTCATTTGTCAATAAAAGCACTCGTTTAGCGAGAAGCAATGGGTATTTTAGACTTAAGTCCCTCTTTGAATTATCATTCGGTTAGAAAGATTACAGAGCGTGATTCCCGAGACTCCGCAAAAGTCACCTAGCGGAAAATTAGAATGACGGAGTAGCTAATAAATTAGCCTGATGGGAGGTAGTTTTCGAGGTAGTCTTTTATGAGCTTCTCCAGTTCTAGCTTTCTATCAACGGTGGGCCACAATCTCATGCATCCTTGGCATTAGCAATTATGATTTTTTTCTGCGCAGGACCGAAAATCTACTGAATAAATTTTATTTCTCTCGCCTCTTGTCTTGTGGTTCTTTATCGAAGTCCGAGTTGTAGTTAGCTTGGTCTAGTCCCGGATAAATATTTATCCGGATGCTTCCGTTTCCCGAACGATCGTGCTCAACACTCACGCGATCGAAGTAATTTTCTTGTCAAGATCATTTGCAGGCTATCCCACGATCCCATGTCAAGTCTCAGATTTCGATCCATTCATCCGAAAATCATTTGCTATGACTGAAAATATTACCAAACCGAGAGTGATTAAAACCACGCAGAGTCTGCTCCTGAGGTATCGAGTAGGCGTCTCTAGAACTTAACACAAGTCACATTAACCGATTTACAGGTATGAATTGCACGAGCGGACATACGCAATATCAGTATATCCTATCAAATCCTTAAATGGATCCACAATTCTAATATGTGGGCATGAAAATGGCGTTAAAATCATTTGGAGAGGTGGAAAAAATTTCAAGCAACAAGCTGGGTCCAATCAGTTCACAAAGTCAAACGGATTCGTAGAAATTGCTTCTCCTGATACCCACGTTGATACAGAAACATTCAAAACAACCGCTCTGAATGATGACCAAGAACTTCCAATTGAAACACACAGTACCGCTGATTCTTATCCTGATATTACCCAAGTATTAGATTTGAGCTTAGGTATCAGCGTTTATCACCTCTCTGTCTTACCAGCTTCAATTATGAGATCCTACAAGGCCGCTCTTGATATCATTGTATTTGTTGCTGTATGCGCAGATAAATCGCTTCGATTAATTTCACTACCTCTCTCACCACCATCACAAGCCTCAGAATCACGACCTATGTCTCAACCATTTTTTTCGGATTCAGACACCAACAATAGAAGATGTGGGGAAAGTATCGTCATTTTAAATGGACATCAGCAGGTATCAGATGGCGTCTCCATGACTCTAGAATTATTAGATGGCGACCTAAACTATATAATCGCCTCACATTCGCGGGAAATAGATGGACGTCTCCTCATCTGGCGAAGTCCATTAAAAGAGCCTTGCATACAGACTGAGCCCATTCAGTCGATTTACTTGGCATCTCCAGCCAGATCAATTTCATTTAATCCTTCCCCTAATAAGTCTAATTATCTGCTAGTTTCCGAAACAATTGGGGTCTGTCGGATATTCGATTATACTACTCCTAATTCCACAGACAACACCCCTGATATTCTCTCTGCCGCACAGGGAAGTTGGCTCCTTTCACTCTACACGGGGTTTCCATGTTCCAAAAATAGCTCTCTTCCAACTAAATCTAAACTTTCAATTGAGCGTAAGTCTATATCTGACGCGAAATGGATTCAGAACGGTAGCGCGATTCTAGTGCTACAGAATGATGGTGAGTGGGGAATTTGGGATACGGAGACCTCATGTTCTCCACAGGGTCTCCTTGGCCGTCAAGGGATAACTGGTGGCTCTACAACCGAATATAGTCTCACAGGTTTCATCGATCCGGCAGTCAAGGCCCACACTGCTGGCTCTAGCCAATCTCTTATCTCCAGGTTTGCACCTATGACCCCTGCAACGCGGAAATCTTTCGATCCTTTTGAAAGCCAACCGACAGATTCATCGCGAAACCATGGGCAAATAGTCACGGTCGAAATACCCACGAATGCTACCAGCGATTTTGTTGATGAGGCGATACTATTTCGCCTTGGTGAAGCCTGTGTCATGATCCCCAGCATGAAAAAATACCGAAGTTCACATTCGCATGGAAATACTTCAAGCGGAGTCTTTGGAGATTCCAGTGCACAGATTATCAAGCTCGAAGGCTTAGACCTCCAAGGTGAGAGATGTTCATCTGCTACAATGATATTCAGCTATGAAGGAAGCCCCGCTTCATATACATTGGTGCCTGAAGTGCTTATTTTGGGCGAGCATCGTTTTGTGATATCCAGATTAGGGAATAGTCGGGTCGCACCAGCGATACAAAGGCTCGCGATAATGGAAAATCCTATGAATAAATCGGACTTGAGTAAGACTGAGGATTTAAGCGTCGGGAGTATTGCAATGGCTTTGGAACATATGGAGGAAAGATTAGGAAATTTTCGACAGAAGCAAAACTGACCTGCGTGACCGGACTAAAATCTTACTCGAAAATTGGTTTTTGAGCAACACCATAGATGCCCTATCATCTTGTCCCCCGATATCCCCCATCTCTATAAATCTTTCTTTTCGGCCAAATTCTTCTCCCTTGGCATATTTGCTTTTGCTCGTAGTCCGCGAGGCCAGGTGGAGTACAAGGCGAGATCAATCCTTGCTACTCTGTATTCCATGCGGGATATCAAACTCCAAAGAGCTGCGCAGCTGTACCTATGTCTCGCTCCGATGATCTGCTCTAGGGCTCGGAAGAACTTGTGGAGGCTACGTGGGGCAGAATCATACTTTGCTTTAGATGGAGACCTAATCCACGAGCCGAAGTTTGAGTCACTGCTATATTTTATGACAGTAGAGGTATAAATATTGTGAATATTTAGAAGCATGCGGAGAACGAGTGATGGGGTCAGAATTAGGATAAGGATTTAGGAGGATGGATGTGATTGGGCTTGGAATGAAGGCTCGAGCAGCGACTCGAGTTTTACCTTCGTGATCTTTACGACATGAAGTAGGACTAGGCTAACTATGTCCTCTGAATTTCTAATATACGGGACACGAACAAATTTATTGACCCAAAGACCGTAAGTTCCAGCTTGCCAACCGCTCCACCCGATCAAACAACGGGCGAAACAAAGCTTACGCAAGGACCCCCGTATTCATCTGGGTGTCTATCAAGCATTGGATATGCGAGGGGGAAGCCAAGCAGTTTTTTCTATGCTTTAGCAGCTCCGATGAAGTTCAGACAACACACTTTGGATGTTTGTCATAAATGAGGCGTCGAACCTAGAGGTGGCATGGTTAGGAGCTCACTCCCTGTGACCGACATGGCATCGATGAAAAGGATGAAGCTCTAGCCAATCTGGGCTGACGAAGGTTAACAATTATGGACTTATCACGGGCGCTAGCCATTGGCATGTCCGATATCCCTGTCTTGATAGCCCATGGCTGATGGTTTCCATTGCAAACATGTCAGTGGTGACTAGATAGCGCTCTCTAGCCTGATGGAGTCCTGTCGAGGCGGCGGCAAGTAGGATGCGCCCAGCCGGAGTCGAGGCCTCATCTCATCAACTATGCCGATACTAAGCGGCGTCTCGACGAGCAAAAGCGCAAATCCATTTGCATCCTTCTACATGTTGATGCATGAGGGCGTGGCCTCACAATAGACGAAATCCTTCTTTGCGCGGACTGCAATTGATTTCTGTTGCCTGCTATGAATGGAATCAAGCAGTGAATGGATTTGACTCTCCTACCGCACACGGACCATTAATGGAGCTTTTCGCAGGGTAGCCTTCTCCTTACGGAGCTGCCTCACCCGTTGCGTCTATAGTCGGACCAGTCAAGCTTCCTTTCGATTATATGCATCTTCCCCGCCCCGGAGTGTGCAAGATTTTTCTCCTCGTTGGTGTCAAGGATCCGAGTCAATCTTCGATGTCATAAGAGAATGGCTAGCGCCGCCTCTTTCGCCAGTCGCTCAATTGCCAATTTGGGCGCGCATCGAGCTGGGTCTTAGAGGCCCATTGCATTTAGTCTAGGCCATGCTAGATTTGTTCAATCATTTCACGTGTGCGCAGCTGTGGGATTGCGGCGCATGACTAGTCTGTTTGTTAAATTTCCTATTTTTTTTAATCTTATCACTATTCTCTCTCAATCTAAGACTATATATGACACAGATCATTGTTCCATCAAGTCTACATCTATATCAGAATATTTAGACCCTTTCTGCTTACAGGCCAGGAGTATACATGCCTCCTTAACGACTTCTTTCTAGCAGAAATACCTCCACAGGTCTCTATTTGAGACACGATTAGAGGATCCACTATCCTGTTATTATTTTCCCTATTTGGCCAATAAAGCGGTGGCTATTTGTCGGTGTGTGACTGCCGGGAAGAGTTTCGAAAAAAGCCTGATTGCGGGCCTCTTTTATCGGCAATAAGATTAAACTCGAAGATATAGCTACTACTTTGAAGTGATCGAAGAGGCCGATCAGCTCGATGCTGCAGACTTATGTGTACCTAGGAAAGTCACTCTATGCTTTTTTAGCCTGCTTTCAACTCTTCATAAGTCGAGTTGAGATTTCAGAAAAATCTTGATATATCGGGCTTGCATGCGTGTAAAAATTAGAGCAGTTTGACTATAGACCCTTCGAAACTGGTTTGTATAAGAAAACACTACTCTGTGTTGCTTTTTTGCATGGAATCCGTCATCTACCGCCACTAAGTAATCGCCACAACTCTGTGAGTAGACTCGCCAATCTCTCTCCATCCTGCTGAAAGACTGGATAAATCTTTGGCACGTCACTTTGATCGGTCTTCCAGGTCGGATTGGTTTGGTTACAATTTGTCATGCCATTGTGATGTAGGATAATTCTTTCGCATGCAGCACAGCCTGAGCATACTTTTTGACTCTTTGGTGGCAAATAAGTTGTGGACAGTCTAGAGCTATCAGAAAGATTGGAAACTTTCTTAATTTGCAACTCCACTATCGAGAATGAGATTTTAGAACCAGTAGATAGCCCTGTAGTTTGGCACTTTGAACTCAATTCTTTTTCTGACTGACAGTGTGCCAGTTAGCATCATGAAATGGCTAGATTCCAACGCTTGTCGCCTCGCTCATACATCTTTTTGGTTCAGGCTGGTTTTTGAGCACTTTAAAAAGAACATGTGATGATGACACACTTGGCTTTGGCGTTGGACGGCCTCAAACTCTGCGCCCATAGTAAAGATTAATGGCCAAGTGTGCGGACTCCTTTCTCTTCGTATCTCCCTCTCTTTCTCAACCGTGCCTCCCCAGTTGATGAAACCTTCCTGACATGAGATCTTAAATTATCTTCCTTTGACACTTTAACTTTTTGACCAGCTGTATTTGCGTGTATGGCCATCGACACTGAATATCCCGTTCCTGCTTCAAACCACTAGTCTTGCACATCGACCCCTCTGATTCTCCCTTGGCCCAAAGGAAAATAGGCGTGCTCCACATGATTGACTCTTTGAGTTCGGGATCCACAGAGATAGATAGATTCTCAACCTTATCATCTATTATCGCACAAAGTTAGCCGTAGGGTCAGAAAGATCCACTCCCGATATAATTAGCGATGTCGACTTGGCATTCTTCTAGGCTCAGGCAAGAGAGACTTGGCTACTCCTGGAGCTTTGTGTTTGTCTATTGTCTCTTTTTCGGCAGAGGTCGTCGGCGTTCTGCGCTGTGCTCAGCAGTAGAGTTACGATGTGGTCTGAATCCGTCTTGCAGTGGTACTGTCTTTACTACCAGAAGTGAATCAAATTCCATTCAGTTCCGATGTGAAGGTGTAGGACTACTGCGAAGACTGGAAGGACCATCTTTATTTGATCTCCATACATTGAAATTCCAGCTAAGTCACCTGTCTATCGTCTATCCGCGGCACGTGCACGTGCACGTGCATGTGCTGAACTCGAGCAATGAGAATAGAATAGAATAGAATTTTATTTATGTCTCTACTGAGTCTATGGAGTGATGAGTTGCGAAACGAACTGAGTCTATGACTATGAAGACGAAATTACTCGAGCAATCGCGGGTAAAAAGACGATAGAATTTGTTAATCTATGGATTTTTTGGCACAACGGGGTTCACTTGGTTTAATGCCCCACAAGTGTTAAAAACAAGTGGTATATATTCTCTCTATTTATTTAGCTTTGAGTGCTAGGCCGAAACCTTTTATCTAATTAGATGTAGGACCGTTGGAGCCGGCCGAGATTTAACCTTTGGGCTTGCCCCGCTCCTTCACACTCATTTTAGAGCCAATAAATCATGAGCTTATTAAACTAATAATGTAGTGAAGATAAAAGAAAAAAACAAATGAAATATTAATTGGCGTTGAGTCAACATTCCTCATCCTGAGCCCTCCTCCGCCAGCGTATTTTTCCTGGCATTCAGCATAAACTAGTATGAGTCCACTCTATCAGAGCAGCCTGTGACCCGTGCAAAATTTTTAAACCTCTCTAACCCTTCATGTCCGAGGATTTGCCGATTAAAATCATCTAAGCTCATTTCTTCTCTAATTTTACGCGTCAGAGTATTGCATCTCCGAATATTCTCTCTACCTTCTCCTCTTTCCTTCCTAAGGCATTTATATCCAATTTACAATGCGAAGCCTAGCGCCCTAATCAAATCACGTGATATATAGACCAAAGCTTGTGGAAGTATATGCCCAAGACAAGCCGTTCATGATGCAGAAATTGCCGGGGCCACTGAAGGTCTTGCCGCAGCTCTTCGCAACCCGCTGGACTATTATGCCTCTAACGTCACTGTCTGCCTTGACAACCAGGAGGCTGCCATCCGTCTGCTCTTGGATACGCCCACAGCGTCCAGATCGGCGAAAATATTAATCTTTCGCAAGCTCGCAATGAACCGGAAAAGAAGATCACGCGGTCAAAATACGACGCCTGGGAAAGTGGCTACCCGAAGGTGCCCAGGCCACGTAGGTATTCTCGGGAACGAAGCAGCCGACGCGCTTGCCAAAGCCACCTGTGCGGCTCCAGCTCCACACTTAGAACTCTCCATTGCGAGGGCAAGGAGAGAAGTCCCCCGACCACTTTTTCTATTGCAACCTCGGGCAATACCAGGCTCAGCTCCATAGGGCACAGAATCCTAGTCCCACCATATCTTGGGCTCTTGCTACAGCGGAGGGAGTTCATGCATTCAGTAGCTGGGCGCATGACACAAACTTCTTTCGAAAAGCACAACAACAAGTCTGATGAGAATGAATTCATGTAATAAAAGCGTGAGAGCTTTAAAGCGATGCAATCAATATTTCTCTTTACTAATTTTATTCCTTTGCTTTATATTCTCCATAGAATAACATCTGCAAATCATGAGAGACATCGGGAGGCTGATATTCATGTTAAATTATATCTTCCAGCACAGGATAATAAGATCCTGGTTTTCATTTGCTATGTTGGGTCTATGTAGGCGCCAAAACGTCGGGTAGTTTATTTATTTATATTTTTATTTATAATATTTAACGTCGTGCCCGCGCACAGCACATGAGCTCCTCACGTACCGGTTAGCTCAGTCTATATACAACTACCCGACGTGGGCTAACCGGTAAGTGAGGAGCTCATGTGCTGTGCGCGGGCACGACGTTAAATATTATAAATAAATAAAGACAAGCGGTTACACTTTCATCGATCCAACATCGACCATAGTCTCAATACATTTTCACGGGTTTGTAACAAGTTCAGTATAAAATCACACTATTTAGAATGCCTCCGGGGAGGCGGAAAAAAGCTCGCGGGGTACTCCAGCCCCTGAAGCCAACTGTCTCTGGGACATCCAAAATCGTGAAAAGTCGCGATTCAAACCTCATTAAGACAGCCGTCCATGAAGCTCTCACTACCAGAGACTGTTCCAAGATGGACCGCTTGAATGAAAATACCCCGATAGAGAATATCGAGATTGACTCTGACTCAGAATTATCATCAGCCCCCGACGACGAGATAATGCTAGATGATACAAGCTCGTATCCATCAATTGACATGACACTCAATGTACAGGAGTCAAAAACCAATCCAGGATCAACCCCTATAAAGGCTGTACAAGGTTTAGAACATTCTATACATGCAGTTCCTAAATCTGAAGCTCTTCCTTTGAATGACGAGGCAACAAGCCCACCAGCCTGTTACAGGCTGTAGCCTCGTTTATCTGGAACCGGAGTTTATCCGGCTCCGAATAGGCGTTGTACCTATTTTGGGAAAAGCCTCGACCCTGCTTAGTAAAGTCTCACAAGTGACGCGTCGCGTAATGTTCATATTAGCCAAATCCTTTCGTAGCTTTGACTTTCTTCTCTAGATAGAAAATAAACTCATTTTTAACATACGATTGCGAGAAGCTAGCGTTCCGTTCTTTTACATATTTTCTATCTCTTCTTTACACAACTAGTGCAAGTATTGGCTTATACCTCTCCTAGCTGTCCGGTTTTTAAATTGCATGAATACACGCTCTTATCAAGTTCCCTCTCCAGAATCATCTTTATCAGACGACGAATCAGTTACGATCCAAGATTTTTATTCGCTTTCCTCGTCTGACGCATTCCCATTAATCGCTAAATCCGTTGAAGAGAATATGACGGATAATATGGATACAGATGCTCCTGACAATGTCAAGGGCAAGGGCAGGCTAATCAATTCGTTTCACAGCAAACAACAAATGTCACGCTATCCTTGAATAGTGATCAGCTACAACGGCTATTGGCAATAATCGACACAAGTGACGTCAGTCAGGGAAAGACTTTACGACCAAATCCACACACTGATAAGAAAAAAGCGTCAAGTTGGCCGGAATGGGACGGTTCTAGAGAGATGTACCCGACATACATAATTCAGCTTACAGCGAAAATTGAAGCAGACTGGGACCTGTTGGGAGGCCACAAAGCGGTATGCATGGATATGATGAATACCATCCCCAAGAATCTCCGAAGTCGTGTCTCTCACTGGTACACAACAGGAGGACCAGACAACAATTGGGACTATGAACTCTACATAGAACATTTTAATGACAATTTTGAAGACAAAACGTCGGTTCGGACTGCTAATGAGAAGTTATCAAGGATGAGACAAGGAAAACATCAGACTTTCGCCTCGTATTTAAACGATTTTGAGCACATGCTAACGCAAGCGAGAGGTATCAACTGGGAAGGCTATATGAAGATAAATGGCCTCAGTCTTGGATTAAACGAGAGTCTAACGAAGCTTTTGATGCCATGTACTCTCTCTGAGACTAACTATACTCTTTTTGTTCGACAGGTGCGAAATATGGCTAGTAAGCTCGAATCACAGGAGGATTATACACCTAAGCATGGCCCTAGACAAACAAAGACATGGTACATTAGCAGACTGGGTGTCGTCCCTCATAATCCTGGCCTCAATTACCAAGCACCAGCACATTCACCATCACAGGATAGAGCAACTACTGTGGACATGGATGGCGACACCCAATGTCAGGGGTAAGTGGACTAAGCACTGGTCAGCTTGCAGCAATAATAAATGCTGTAAACTCAAAAAACAGTGAAAAGAGCAAAGCTATCAGGAACAAGCCACCTGCTCCGTGGAAGACACCAGAAGAGTTTGCTGCCCTCCGTGCTGCGGGTAAATGCACTCGCTGTGAAGAGAAGGGTCACTACTTCAAGAAATGTCCTAATTTTACATGGGCCAAGAGACCTTCTGATATGAATGCGGTCTTCACTAAAATACCAAATAATTCTAAGTCCAGATTGATGGAATCAGACGAGGATGAAGATGAATTTGGAAATAACGTTTCGGGAAACGAGTAAACCCTGGGCATAGTCGGGCTCAGGGGGTGACTAAATCTTTGGTTGACGATTTAAGTGTAATTGTAAAGAATTTGGATAGTTCCCCGTTTTTATTAGAGATAATGCTCAATAAATGCTTTTATGTTGATGCTCTAATGGACACGGGATGTTTATGCTATGCTGCTTTCAGTCACTCGTTTGTCAAACGCCATAAGTTACCGCAAATATCTATTAAAACCAGGGAATTGCGACTCGCAAAAAAAGATTCCCAGCGAAGGGTCATAAATAAACTTACTTACGTAGACACAGACATAGATGGCAGGCGCGAAAAAATCTATGGGTACGTCATCGAGGATTTATCTTATGATATGATTTTAGGTGACCCATGGATGAGAGCCAATGCCGTGGTTTACGATGCTCGCCGACGCGCTATTCGTTTTGGTTCGAAAGGTGGTCTCATTGTGAAAGCTAAAGGATGGGAAGATCGGATGAGCCAAAGCAGTAAAGCAAAGATAAATTACCTCAAAGTAAAATTAGGAAGCGCTCACCAGGTTCTTGGTTCCCAATTCGCGGCAATAGCTACGAGAGTACGTGGTAAAAAGGATCAAGAAACGAAATTGTTTGCAGCATCAATGTTTGATATAAATAAGGCTCTTGAGACTAAAAGAAAACAGACACCTGATGAAATTAAGGCTGGTTTACCACTAGAAGTTCGTGACAACGCTCAGTACTTTACCGAGGACGAGAATCATGAGCTACCACCGCATCGACCTGGCGTCGACACTAAGATCGAATTGATTAAGGATGAACAGGGCAGGGAAAAAGAAATTCCGTTTGGCCCTTTGTACGATATGTCAAGAGCAGAGTTACTTGTGCTCAGGAAAACGTTGACAGATCATCTTGACCGAAATTGGATCCGGGCTAGCTCTTCATCCGGTGGAGCCCCAGTCTTGTTTGCAAAGAAATCCGGCGGGGGACTACGATTTTGTGTGGACTATCGAGCACTAAATTCAATCACAGTAAAAGATAGGTACCCATCCCACTGATAAAAGAAACTCTACGGCAGTTAACAAAAGCGACCTGGGTTTCAAAGGTAGATGTACGCGCCGCATTTCACAAGCTAAGAGTGCGTGAAGGAGATGAAAAAAAAACAGTATTTCGCACGCGCTTTGGCTCATTCGAATGGCTAGTTACACCATTTGGCCTAACCGGTGCTCCAAGCGCCTTCCAAAGATATATTAATAGTGTCTTAGGAGAATTTCTAGGTGACTTTTGCTCAGCATATCTTGATGATGTACTCATTTATACGACTGGAGATGTCGTAGATCATTGGAGCAAAGTGAACATGATCATACAAAGGCTCGGACTCGCAGGTCTTAAAATGGACCCCCAAAAAAGTGAATTTGCAGTTAAGCAGACAAAATACCTTGGCTTTATTGTATGCTTAGGAGAAGGAATCAAGGTCGATCCTGAGAAAGTAAAGGCTATTACTAGTTGGCAAGCACCAGTAAGCACGAAAGGGATTCGTAGTTTTATAGGCTTTGCAAATTTCTATAGAGATTTCATACCTAATTTTGGACGAATTGCAGCACCACTGTTAAGCTTAACCAAAAAGCATGCTCAATTTCAGTGGGAAGCCCCTCAACAAAAGGCATTTGAAGAATTAAAACAGCGCTTCATAAATTCCCCGATCTTAGCCATATGGGACGATGAAAAAGAGACCGTACTCGAAGCAGATAGTTCAGGTTACGTATTGGGTGGTTGTTTATCACAAAAGGACGAAAAAGGGCAATTAAAGCCGATCGCATACCTATCAAAGAAATTGACTTCGGCAGAAGTTAATTATGACATCCATGACAAAGAAATGCTATCCATTATTCGTTGTATGGAGGAATGGCGGGGTATGCTAATTGGATTAAGTAAACCTTTCACAGTCCTATCGGACCACAAGAATCTCAGACATTTTATGACTATACGTACACTTAACGAGCGCCAAATGCGTTGGTCGCAGTTCCTATCAAATTTCAATTTCATTATAAAATTCAGACCGGGAAATCAAGCAGCAAGGCCAGACGCACTGTCAAGACGCGAGCAAGATATGCCACAAGGCTCGGACGATTATAGAATTAAAAATAGAGACGTACAGTTAATAAAAGATTCTTGGGTATCAGGCGTAGCTACCAGAAATCGACTCAAGCAAGTCGAGAAAAATAACACGAATATTATTCCCAAAGGTTCAAGTATATTTGAAGAGGAAAATTTTCAAACTCTGTGGGATAAAGCATTACGCGAAGATAAGGATATTTCCACTCTTTACAAAAGTTTGGAAAAGGGAGAAAGAAGCCTTCCACCAACTCTCAAACATCTGAAGATCTCTTTGGCAGAATGTAGCTTTGATACTAGAGGAGCGCTCAGATTTAGAGATAGAGTTTGGATCCCTAACTATGAGCCGCTTCAAACAGCTTTAATTCAGAAAACACACGATTCACAAGTTACAGGGCACCCGGGACGAGACAGCACATTAGCAATTTTAAGCCGTAATTTTTTTTGGCCAGGTATTTCAAAATGTGTGAGAAGGTTCTGTCGTAACTGCGATGTTTGCGGCCGGAGTCATGTTTGGAGAGAGAGTAAAAAGGGGTTACTGAGACCACTACCAGTACCTGATAGGTTTAATAGCGAGCTCGGCATCGATTTCATGACCGATCTACCGGCAAAAACGGCAAATGAACCACGGTATCTAATGGTCGTGGTAGATCGTTTAAAGGGAGGTGTTGCGCTTGAAGATATGACAAGTATGAAAGCCGAACACTGTGCAAGTGTATTTCTTAGATTGCATGTCAGACACCATGGATTTCCTAACTACATTACATCAGACAGAGGTTCTAACTGGGTTGGAGATTTCTGGACAGAATTATGCAGATTAACAGGTGTAAAGCAGCGTTTATCAACGGCATTTCACCCACAAACAGATGGGGCTACGGAGAGGATGAACCAAGAAGTTCTTGGATATTTAAGAGCTTTTATAACTTACGCCCAATTCGATTGGAAAGAACTCTTACCCTGTGCAATGCTTGCGATTAATAATAGAACCGTGTCTTCCCTCGGCATGAGCCCTTTCTTCGCGGAACATGGATACAACATTGAACCAATTCAACTGGTAAATCCAAAAGATAAGCCATCAGCACCTGAAAAACGAGCACAAAACTTTGTTAAAAGAATTCACGAGGCAGAAGAGCTAGCACAGGCTTCGATGGCTTCGTCACAACAAAGAATGGAAGAATATGCAAATAGAAAACGTTCTGAGGCTGAAATATACAAGGTGGGAGATAGAGTTTGGTTAAACTTGAAGAACATACAAACTCCTCAACTATCTAAAAAGCTCTCTTGGATCAACGCAAAGTATCAAGTCACTAAAATAATCGACTCCCATTCAGTAGAACTAAATACACCTTCAGGGATTTGGCCGCGTTTTCACGTAGACTTGCTTAAAAGAGCAGCGACAGACCCCCTACCATCACAAATAATAGACGATGTACAGCCGCCACCGATTCAACATGATATGCAAAATGATGTAAACGATTATGCTTTTGAGAACGCCAATATACAAGTCGTTGAAAAAATTTTGCGTTCAGAAAAAACTAAGTTGGACGAGGTCACTGGCGTTTACTCCTGGTGAAATGGAGAGGATTTGCAGAGCCGACATGGGAGCCCCGTGAAAATTTAGAGGAAACTGAAGCGCTGGATATATTTGAAGCAAAATACGGTAAAGGAGATAACACTGGAGAAGACGCTAGCGCAATCATAGGTCGCCGCAAATTGACCAAAAGTTCTCTGTTGGCGAAGTCAAAAACTATAAATATTCGGCAATAACGTTCTACCATGGGTACGAGGGGGGGTAATGTTACAGGCTGTGGCCTCGTTTATCTGGAACCGGAGTTTATCCGGCTCCGAATAGGCGTTGTACCTATTTTGGGAAAAGCCTCGACCCTGCTTAGTAAAGTCTCACAAGTGACGCGTCGCGTAATGTTCATATTAGCCAAATCCTTTCGTAGCTTTGACTTTCTTCTCTAGATAGAAAATAAACTCATTTTTAACATACGATTGCGAGAAGCTAGCGTACCGTTCTTTTACACAGCCACAAGTAATCGGCGTGTTACTTTCCATCTCTCATCTAAGCCTATCAACGAATATGCTGCATCGCTAACAGCCTGGCAGAACGCAGGAGCTAAATACCTAAAGAATCTCCCCCCATCCATCGCCGCAGATCTGCGAGCAATCACTACTCGGAGCGCTGCGCGCGTCATCGCTGGCTTGCAAGTCTTTAATGAGCCTAGTTGCCAAAAAAATACCTCCATCAATACTAACAGCAACACAAGTAGGCCAGATCAAAGTGCTCAAGTTGAAAGAGTGGCCCCTGTAGTGGCCCACAGAGGCAACAATGCCCCAAGCCCTACCAACAAAACGCCAGCTCCGAAGCCTAGCTCGCAAAAATCTGACGCAAGAGTCATCATCCGACTACCTGTAGAACAACTCCTCCGCTGCGAAGATCCAATCCTTGTTAGAACAAAGTTATGCCGCCTTCTAAGCCGCCCGGAACTTATCAATGATATCAAGGTAGTACCTACGGGCCTAGTCCTAGTGGCTCCAACTCCCTCTCAAGCTCAGGAACTACTCGAAGCAGCGAAGGATCTGAAATCAATCACCGGCGAAGCACCAATGGAGCGACAAGAAAAAAGAATAAACTACCTACTAGGCCCAATACCTAAATATGGATACAATTCGTGGGGAAACCGCGAGTTCCTTACATATGAAGAAATTAGACAGGAGCTTGAAGCAGAGAAAATAAGCAAGGATTCTATATACGCAATGTCCTGGACTCGCCGGTCAAACCAATCACCAAACAGTGACGGTACACTGCACCTAGTACTTAAAGCTTCATGCGCTAAGAGCCTTCCCAAAAATGTACGTCTATTTGCAAGAGCCACACGACTTAGACCTATCGAGGACCGACCACAGATTCCCTCCTGCTCTAAATATCACGGATTTCATAATGTTAATGTATGCACCCGAAGACCTCGCTGCGGCCTATGCACTTGTTATGGCCCAGTAAGATGAATGTTTAGAGTAAAGCCTTGTAGCTGTGGCTATACCACTGCGCCATAACACCAGCTAGAAGTGTGGAGGCCTTAAAAGTGCAGGCGCCGACATTTGATTAAGTTACGCTACGCTTTACAGAAGTACTTAGTTTAGGTGTAGGGTGTAGTCTTTGATCTTTAGTTTTGCAACTTATACTATTAGCCCATTTATATTTCGTACCCTTGACCACCTCTCTTCTCGCCCTCTGTTCGATTCTTTCTCGTGCACCCTCAGTTCCTCATTCACTCCGAAGACGGTTACTAAGCTTATCCTAGCCGTAATAGCACTGCTGAACCACACGACGGGGTGTGCAGTACCCCTTATAAATGTCTAAATTGTCATAGCCCACATCCGACAGCTACTATCAGCTGCCCAGCACGACCCCGCCGAGAGAATGGAGTCTTTATAAGGCTGAACAAAGAAAGACTACGATAAATACGTCAACAAGGCCATAAAGCTTGGCAGGCCAAAAACTCCCCTCTAATACCTCAAGCATCTGAAAATGAAAGCGCTGTACCGACTCCCGACCTTGAAATGGAGGGTTGCGGGAGCAAAACCACGACAAAACAGGAAGTTCCAGCACAGCTTTCAGCTCCCACCACCGAAATACAACTTTAATGGTCCGCGGCCGAGGATTTAAAAAGTAGACAGCCTCTGGCCTCTGCATATTTCAGGTCAATGTTATTAAAGTTCTAGAGATTTATCTGGAATGATAGAAGTGAACGTTGACCGTCAAGTCAATGCTGTACGAATCGTAAAATATTGGGGATGTAAGGATCAGAGATAAAAGGTTAGGATCAGTGAGGTTTTTGGTTTTACTGAACTTATATTTAGTTAGTTAAAAGTATATAGTTTTATCTACATCTAATTGTCTATCTATGTTCTACCTCGCTTAGGTAGAAACATTGTGTTCTGATTGCGTGATGGAATAACATTCACACCACTGAGATCATTTCCAACCGAGACCTCATCAAAACTGGTAGCAATCGAAGATGAGTAGTCTTAGTCTACTCCGCACTGCGTGCAGTTTGGTCTGATATGTCTAGATTTCAACAAATGTCGGCAAATCTGGCCCAGAACACGACTCTGCACTTGCTCTCGCTTCCCAATCAGGAGCCGATATGATCCTTATCCAAGAGCCTTGGATCTTCTCGGACTTCTCCAGTAAAATCACAAAAACCCACCCGGGGTTCCAAACTTTTTCTCCTTTCTCCTAATGGACAGCCCGGCCTCGAGTTATGACGTATGTTAGGAAAGGTCGCAGCCTCTCTCCCTTTCAGCCAAAATCTTATTCGCGCGATCTAATATGTGTCTAAATTCACCGTCAAGGGAGGCGTATGGTTGATTGTTGGAATATTTACAACGCCCCAGCAGGCTCCTCCGATGCAGGGGAAGGCCTAAGATTTTGTTCTAAAATCTGAGTTCATAACTGCACACACCATCAGGGGATAACCGTGCACCAATTAAGTTAACCCCTTAGAATCTGATCACTATTGCCTCCTGATTGCTACACACTAACATCAACGTGCTCACTATAATAATGACACCATTGTAGTTACTCTAGCTATCATAGACAATAACATATGGAGGAACAAGGGTTGGAACTCCTGTATATTAGATAGGGCCTTTTTACTTTTAGTATCTATCATCCACACCCACATCTACAATTCACAACCATTCAATCATCTTACTCTGTCCTGTTGGAAATCTTGACTTCGTATGTATGAAGGTTTAGATTTCTAGTTTGATCATCAAGATCAATTTACTTGATTCTATTGCATATGATTAAGCTTAGCTAGGGGACAAGAGATTCAGTAGTATTATTAATTGGGAGGCCTTCTATAGCTGTATAACTGTAGAGAAGACAATAGAATTATCACAGTGGAAGGAGGTCAGATAGAATGAGAAGCGATAGTATTCTATTTACAAAATAGTGACAGACAATAACTACTAAGTACAAATTTTCTCCACGCGACTGATCTGCATGAGTAGCGTTATTGACGCGACTCCTAAGCTTGACCTTGACTGGCTCGGCAGGTTCCTACGCCAACCAGACACACCTTGTCATTTAACACTCCCCCTCAAGAGTTGTCGTGGTTCTGGTCTTTAGTTAATTTTATTTTTTGATCCTGTCACGGGAACTTTAGTGAAGCTAAGACCAAGCTGTTCAATGAATTTCTGGAACTTCACCCTTGCTAACGGTTTGGTCATGCCATCTGCTATCATGTCATCAGTTGAAATATAATCAACTATCAATCTCCCCTTTTCGGCAAGATCACGGATAAAGTGATAACAAATGTCGATATGTTTTGACCTTTCATTAAGATATGCATTTTCTGTCAATGCAATTGATCCTTGATTGTCTCCGAGCATTTGAACGAGTGCTGGGTTCTTCCCGATATATTTTGGAAGTCCGAGGTCTCTAAATATTTGAGCAATCCATTGTCCATGTTTTGCACACATTGAAAGAGCTATATACTCAGCCTCACAGCTTGATGTTGATACCGAGCGCTGCTTTTTACTTGACCAAGAGATTGGTCCACCATAGAACATGGTGACGCTCCCAGAGATACTTTTGCGGTCATTCTTATCACTTGCCCAGTCGGCATCTGAATAGACTTTAAAGTTATTGAATTCTCCTCCAAGGCCGTAACGGATCCGAAATTTTACTGACGATTTTAGGTATCGAAAAATTGTCTTGAGTGCATATCCATGATGTTCTGCAGGGTCACTCATGAATTGACTAAGTTTTCCAATCGCAAAGGCGATATCTGGCCTTGTGAAGGTTGCAGCATACATTAGGCTGCCAATTGCTTGCTGGTATTCGGTTACGTCGATTCTCTTGTCATCATTCGTTGCTGGTCGTAAATGTTCATATCCTATGAGTGGCACTGTCTTTGGCTTGTGAGTACCTTTTCTGAATCCAAACTTTTCCAATAGGCTTTGAATGTATTGTTCTTGGTCTAGATGTAAAGTGCGGCTCTTTCTGTCTCGTGTAACCCTAGCTCCAAGGATCTTCTCTATCTCCCCCAGATTCTTGGCGCTGAATCTTGTAGATAACTTTTCATAGAACCAATCCAGATGCTTTTTAGACTTAGCCGATGCAGCAATGTCATCAACATAAACCAATATACTTGTACCATTGTCGTGGGTAAACAAGCATGGATCGGCAAGACTTTGTGTGAACCCCCATGTCAGTAAAGAATCTTTGATTAAGCAGTTCCAGTCCCTTGCAGCTTGTTTTAGCCCATATAAACTTCGAAGTGCTTTCCAGACGTAGCCTTTTTTAATTGAGGTTCCTTTAGGTGGCTGGAGATAAATGTCTTCTTTAAGATGGGATTCTGTAAATGCATTCTTTATATCATAATGATAACATTCTAAATCTTCGGCAGCAACCACGGCAAGGAATAATCGGAGTGTGTCCATTCTTACTGTTGGGGCAAATGTTTGATCATAGTCAAGACCATGAATCTGGCTGAATCCACGTGCTACAAGTCGGGCTTTAAACCGTTCAATTGAGCCGTCGGTGCGAGTCTTGATTGTGTATACCCATTTACAAGATACAAGATTTGCGCCTTCTGGTGGTATGACTTCCAAAAATGTATTATTTTTGCGGAGTGAAACCATTTCTTCATTCATTGCATTTTTCCATTGTTCTGAGTAAGATGGGTCTTCTGTTGCTTCTGCAAAGCTAGAAGGAATTTTTATGCCCGCAATTACCTCTGCTGGAAGTGCAGTTTCTATATCTTTCTCATTTACTTGATCCAATGGTGAGCTGTTAGTTAGATCATTTCTTTGGCTTTGAATCAATTGTGCAATGAATGCCTTGACACGTTTTGAAGCTCGAAGCGACTCTGGTTCCTGCTGAGAGGTACGTTTCTGAAGAGTAGAACGTGTAAAGTATCTATGCCTTTGCACTGGGAATAATTTTGTTGAAGTAGGAATATTATGCTCGGGATTAGTAGTAACCAATGAGGTATCTACATCTGAATTCCTTGTTGCGGAATTCGACGATGATATTCCTGTTGATTGATTAGCGCCAACTTTATATTTTCCCTCTAATTTATCTGAATAATTTTCCGTTGGAGATTTCTCTGCATCTATTTTCTCTGCCTTGTCATCATTCATATTTTCTTCTACATCTTGTAAAATTATACACTCGCAAGATTTTCGATCTGTTTTTTGGTCCTCACAATTGCCATCAATTTTATATTCCGCATCTGAATTGTCGGAGTCATAGTCTGTTTCTATATCTGTCACTGACGCCAAATTGTCACTGTCAGGTTCTGAGTCCAAATCCATATCAGGCGTGCTCAGATTTACTGAGTGCTGATCGATGCTTAGAGTCTTCTCCGGATTTTGATGAACGTTTTCACTGCTGCGGCTTGCCCTGTGGACAGTAGGCTCGGTAATTTCGGGGAGTTCATCATTGGTTACTATGCTTACAAGTTCTTCATTAGTATCTAATTTCTGATGAACTAAACTTGGTTTAGTGGGGGTGTTGATTGTTGAGTTGAAATAATGCCTCTGCTCTTCATTTTCCTTAAGCGTATCTAAATTTTTAATGACTTGAGGAATACTTGACTCATGCTCAATTTCCACATTCCTTGGTCTTCCCCTTGGCCTTCTATCCATGGTCACATTCGGTGTTCCTTGAGGTCCGCTTTTTGCGTTTCGGATCTTTAGATCAACTGTTCCTCCTTTTTCGTTCTCATTTATCACAACACGACTTGATAAAATGGTATATCCTCGTTCTGGTGAGTAAACCTTGAAGTGTTTTGTCGTATTTTCAGAATATCCCACAAATACGCCTACTCTCGCTGGGTTAACAAGTTTATCGTGTCTTTCATTAGTAGGTAGTGTCTTCTTATCTACATAGTAGAAACATTTACTCCCCCATTTTCGTATATGATCAATTGAAGGGGTTTCACCTGTGAAGGCCTTGATAGGACTAGTTTTTAGATTTGAAATAATAGGCCCAGAGTCGGTTCGGTTACGTATGTAGCAATCTGCCTCTGCTGCTTCATCCCAGAACTCAATTGGAAGCTGAGCTTCTTCTAGCATTGCCCTCATATTGAACTCAACGGTTTGAATAGAACGTTCTGCAGGACCGTTCTGATGCGAAGAAGCAATAGTTGTCGATTGCGCCAGAATTCCATCTTCTATTCTCCAGTCATGGATGGCTTTGAGTAGTTCAGGTGCGTTGTCTGATCTTGCGCATTTAACTTTCTTGCCAGATTGATGTTCAGTTATAGTTTTCCAAGTTTTTAAGGCCTCATATGCATCGCTTTTGGTCTTTATTGGAATTACCCAATTTCTTCTGCTACAAATATCGATAATGAGGAGGAACCATCTATTACCTCTGATACTTGTTGGGAATGGGCCGGCGACATCAAACTGGACTTGTCCCAGTATTTCTTTGCTCCACGGGCTAAGGACTTTTGGGATTCTATTTTTCATCTTAGTTAATGCACATACCTCGCAGACATCAAGATCTCGTGGAATCTTGATCCTTTTCTTGAGTGTAGTAACCAGATGTAAGTTTCGAATTTTCTCAGGTCCTAGGTGAACAAAGCGACGATGATACTTTAGATATCTTTCCCTTTCGTTTTTGCGGATGGCTTCTTCATGTGAGATTTGACCCGGGTTCACAGATGAAGTGTTATCAATTGGACTATTGTTTTCCACAGAGTTAAACGCGGTCTCTTCATATCCTTGGGCAACATGTGTCACAATGTAGAGTCCTTTACTCATTCTAGCTTCAATAATTACTTTATTGTCTAGCTTAAGGAACAATTCATTTTGGTTCCCGACAAAGTTCAACCCAGCTTGACACAGCCTTCTCACTGATAGAAGATTTACTCCAAGATTTGGAACATACAAAACATTAGATAGTAACATTGAAGAACCATCTTTACACCTCATTTGAACATCGCCAGAAAATTCCGACTTCAATTCACCCCTCAACCTTTACTCGTTTTGGAACAATCGGTATGAGTTTCCTGAATAGAAGAGGTTGGTCAGACATGTGAGAAGTGGCACCAGTATCAACAGGCCAATCGGATGGGGTAGCCTTACATCTTTCTTCTTTTGATAGGTGACATTCCTCGCAATCTTCGTTTGATTCCAATGATTCAAATTTCGCTTTTTGTTTGTTTCTTGGCGGAAAAGTGTCAGCGGCGTACGAACTGTGATATTTTGGAAGCTTCTGGGTTGACCGAGAGTTTTTAGGAATGTCTTTTTCTTGTGGGCGTGATTTGTTTTTCGATGCCTGCATCTTTTTCCTATAATCATGCTCTTTCAAAAGTCTCGCAGCTGTCTCCATTCTAGGACATCGAGCGACAGTATGTGGTTTTTTACATAAATAGCACCTATATCCAGGGCTATCTGAATCAGAATCTCGATCATGATTCTGTTGCAATTTCTGTGCAAACTTAGATGGCTTGTGTCTAGCAACGAGTGATCTTTCGTTTTGAAGCCTTAGATCTTCTTCCACTTCGTTCAAAATCTTGAGTTTGTCCTCGACAGAGAGCGTAACTTGGATTCTGAATCCATCTGTCGTCGCCTTAAAAGCTGGTGGGAGTGTCTTTGTCAGAATCAAGAATAAAGCCGCATCTGGATAGGCGTTCTTCATTATGGGATCCGCACTGATAAGTTTTCGGCGGAACTCTTTAAGCTTAGCCCAAGAATTGTCCAAGCCCATTTCTTCATGGAATTGAAACGTTGCAATTTTTGTTAGATATGCATTTGCAGAATACTCGTTAGTTCTGAAATACTTTCCTTTTAGTGCGTTCCAAACCCTGAGGGCTGTTTGGTGCTCATCGATCATGTCAACATCCTCCGCACTTAGAGCCTGAAGTATGAGTAGAAGTGACGTTGCTTCAGCTTTCTCATACTTTTCAACCTTTGTCTCGTCCATACTCGTGCTTAGTACCTCGACTTTTATAGATCCTCCATCGATACTAGACGAAGAAGGTATATTTTTGCTCTTCCTCTCTGATGTGGTCGCATATTCTTCCAATGTCGTCTCAACAGTGAAGAATACTGACCTGGCTTTTAGTTTGACCTCATCTCTCTGAACCAGCTCTCATAGTTATCCCTCGAGAGCGAGGGAATTCTACCCATAACTTCATTGTCCTCCATTCTTATGAGGTTTGATCTAGGGCGTAATTTTGATTCCTTGCTCGAATCTTAGACGAAGCCTTCGAGGCTTTGGAGTCGATTTTGATTCTATCTATACCTGTGGCGAACCGGTGGTCATAACCTATTAATTGGGAGGCCTTCTATAGCTGTATAACTGTAGAGAAGACAATAGAATTATCACAGTGGAAGGAGGTCAGATAGAATGAGAAGCGATAGTATTCTATTTACAAAATAGTGACAGACAATAACTACTAAGTACAAATTTTCTCCGCGCGACTGATCTGCATGAGTAGCGTTATTGACGCGACTCCTAAGCTTGACCTTGACTGGCTCGGCAGGTTCCTACGCCAACCAGACACACCTTGTCATTTAACAAGTATCTTAAATGCAGTGGCTAGGAAATACTACCCTGCGGTAATTGAGTGGCTAGTTGTAGCTGGATCACTGGGAGTTCGGGATCACCAAAGCCTCGGGGATCTGTATTTAACGCTTGGCTTATTTGTATATGTTAAACTAAGTTAACGAAACATTATATCTATTATTAATTCATATTGAGAAGAGAATTCGATATCCTATACAACTATCAACAGAAGTGTTGTCCTAAATTATACACTTGTTCTTCGAGATATTTCCTCCTAGAAATCCTTGACAATTTCTAACATGTCCAAGTGATCTATTGAATTCTCCCATACTTATCAGTATTCTACTCACAAGGTGACATCTCCCTATCCATCGCCCTCAGCCTTTCAATAGAGTTCTCTTCACAATAACCGAAAACCGTAACATCCTTGCGGGGGATTTTAACGTACACCATTCAGCCTGGGATCCAGCGGCTAGACGTGATTCGGCCCATGGAGAATCCCTACTGATCTAGTATTTCAAGAAAGGCCTCTCCCTTCTGAACCCATATGGAATCCCAACACATGACGCAGGAAGAGTACTGGATCTCTGCTTTGTGCAATCCAGGTCTCACCCCTCTTGCAAAATCCGCCAAGATCTCGATGCGGGCGCAGACCATAGAACTCTTGTAACGCATATTCCAGATGACAGCCCTGATACTCCCGCCCTCGGCCGGCTTCAATATGCTGCCTGAAACTGGGAAGCCTTCCGGCAAAACCTTTCTGACCAACTCATAACCCCTCCCTCAGCAAACCTAAGTGAGGAAGCATCGTTCCTCGTTGATGCACTATCTGGTGCGTTACAAGCAGCCTGCCCTAGATCACGGGAAAAGTCAAGGAGTACCCCATGGTGGAATGCTAAATGCGCTGAAGCTCATCGAATTTTTTGCCGCGCTAGACATCTCGGTTCGAACGCCATAGAGGAACGTAGGGGCTTCGGCAAGACTGTCAGGAAAGCCAAACAAGAGTACTGGCGTCAAAAGATAGAGAAGATATCCAATCTAACTGAGGCTTACCAGTTCACCAGGTGGTACAAAAAAAAATCTCTGTTTTAGACCCTCCCCTTGTCGGACCAAGTGGGCCTGCAATAACACCTGAAGCAAACTCGCAGCTCCTCAAAGACACACTTCTAAGTCGACATCTAGATCATGATGACCTCCCTCTAGATATACCTACTGTGCCCAGAAAAAATATCCAGTGGCCTTTACTCACGGATGAGGAAATATTCCGCTCATGCTGTCAAGTAACCTGCTCGGTATTAGCTGCATACGCAATTAAAATCTGATGCAAAAAAAAAAAAAACCTGCTCGGTACCCGGAATAGATGAAATCACAACAGATTCCCTCAAGAAAGCGTGGCCTGTAATAGGCTATCGGATCGCAGCCCTTTTACGTCAATATATCCAGTCGGGACTTCACCCACCTGTCTTCAAAAAGGCCAACATAATTATTTTACCAAAGATGGGAAACCGCAATCTCTCCCTACCCAAATCATATAGGCCAATCGCACTTTTTTCTTGCCTCGGAAAAGGATTAGAAAGGCTAATTGCCCGGAGACTCTCCTACCTAGCCCTCAAGCACCGCATTCTCTCTACGGATCAATACAGTGCAGTGCCCCGCCGCGCGGCGACAGATCTCACAACAGCTTTGGCCTTCGATATTCAAATGGCATGGGCCGAAAAGAAAGTTGCAGGAGTTGTTACCGTAAACATAAAAGGTGCCTTCGATGGAATACAAAAAGGACGCCTCTCTTACCGCCTACGTAGCCAAGGATGACCACCTAATATTATCCGCTGGGTAATCTCTTTCATGGAACAACGCGAGGTCACTTAATCTTTGGATGGCATCAAATCGCTAAGTTTTCAAATCCACTGCGGCCTTCCACAGGGGTCCCCTATATCACCAATCCTCTTTCTTCTGGCTATAGAAGGAGCACTCAATCTGTCACGCGGCTGATTGGCTACGCTGACGATATTGCGCATTTCGCATCTGTACCAGAATTTTCCTCTTGCGCAAAACTGCTCCAGAATCAATTAGATCAAACGCTTACTTGGGGACATGGGAACGGCATATCTTTTGAAATATCCAAAACCGAGCTACAGTACTTCCACCGTAAACATGGGACGTCAGAAGAGCCAAGTCTTTGTTGTAATTAAGGCAGCAACATGACTGCAGTAGACAAATAGTTCATATTAGAATAATATGCACTGACGCCATGAGATATGATTAACCTATATCATCACTCACTGGCATGAATAGTAATTAGCCAATAGATGCCTTACAGCATACATTGGCTTCAGGATCTCCAACAACTTTCCCATTTAGGTTAGATAAGGAAGTATGTTGGAATTTACACTAGTGTGCGGAAAAGCCCGCTTTCATGTATATAGAGGGACTTCTCGCTACACAGATAGAATTATAGCAATTTCCTTACAATTAACTATCCATTACACATCAGTAGACTTCGTCGTACATTAAACACATTCATCATAACTCTAACTCATCCTCATACTGTCATGATTTACCCCAGACTGACATGATGCCGTGTGATGTTAGTCATGACACGAGCTGTTCTACATCATATTTTATCATTTGTGTTCGCAGCAGCTTCTTAATCGAATCAAGACCAACTACCTTACTGACTACAGTCGCTTGCGCTTCCCTCGTTAGGTTGCAATCATCTCTTAGCTTAGAAGTAACGAGTTGGGTCACGTCATAGTTAACCACAAATGATCCTTCCTTTAGTAGTAGGTTCTTACGTATGGATCATAAAGTTAAGGGAGTTAGGGAAGTAGGAATGGAATGGTACATGCAAATATGAGCTGGAGTATTAGAGCAGAAAGAAGTATTTAAGGAACTCGAGGGACATTGATGTACAGTAGCTTCTTGTCTTATTCATGTTCTAGAGATACCTTGAACTACACCTTGAATCACATCTTGAAATACATCCAGAACCACGTCTTGAACCACGTCTTGAACCACGTCTTGAACCACGTCTTGAACCACGTCTTGAACCACGTCTTGAACCACACAGTGAACCACACAGTGGACCACGCTCACACATACTTGGTATGTCATTCTTACAACCTCCGGAACCATTCTAATTGTCTTTACATTAATGCCCATGAGATTAGGCCTAACGATCACACCAGGTGGCTCGGAGTTTATTTTGATCGGAACTTGCGATTCAGATACCATGTTAGCCAGGCCTATAGAAAGGCTCTTAGCGTCACAGGTCACTTAAAAAGGATTTCATGTACCACCCGAGGCATTAATCCACACCTTCTCAAACAGGCTCTCCAAGGAGTAGCATTTGCCACGCTTTTCTATGGAGCTGAAACATGGTACTCAAAGTCAACACCAAAAGGTATCATCACACGTATCCAATATAGAATAAACGATGCTGCCAGTGCAGTCCTCTCTATCTACTGTACAACTCCTACTGCCGCCCTTCTCCGAGAGACTGGGTGGGGCCTGGAACTAGCATGGCTTGAGAGAATACACGACCGTCTCGCAGTTAAAGTTGCAGCAGCAGGCCCAAGACATCCGCTCCGACGACGCTGGAACTTATCTCGTATGCGTTGGATCCGCCGAAGAACCTCTCCCGAACTTTCCACCGACACCATTCCGTCACCTTGGGACATCAACGTCAAGTCACACTTACAAACTATAGGCGCTATAGGCAAAAGGATAGGTCTACAGGGATTCATAAAGTGGCACACATCACAGTCCCTCTTAGACTTATTTGTTTTCTCAGATGGAGCACTTATCGACAACCAAGCCGGAGCTGGGTACGTGATATACCGGGGCCTCTCGCAGGAAGTTGGGCGGGGCTCACTCCCCCTCGGAATTTCTGCTGAGGTTTACAATACCGAAATTGCCGGAGCAACCGAAGGACTCGCCGCAGCCCTTCGTAACCCCATGGCCCCATTCGCCAATAGGGTATTTGTATGCCTAGACAGCCAGGAGGCTGCCCTTCGGCTTCTTGTATGCAACCCCACTCCCTCTAATTCTCCTCGCATCACTCAGCTCAGAGGGCTTGCGAAAGCATGGACTAGAAGAGACCGTTTCCACTTCGCAAAAGTCGGCTCAGTCACCATTATATGGTGCCCTGCACATGTTGGTATTTTGGGAAAAGAGGCTGAAGAAGTTCTCGCCAAACAAGCCTGCAAACTCCCAGCTTCCTCACTTGCAACATCAATCTCGAGAGCAAAGAGTGATATCAAAATTAGATACCAAGATTAGGCGACCAGATATTGGACGCAAAACGCCCCCGAAAGATACAAACAGCTTGGAATTAGAGAAAATATTGGAGACTCACTCGAACTCAGGAGTCTCGACCGGCGAACACTTGGACTGCTTCTTGCTGCACGGTTAGATCATGGGGACTTTGCAGACTACCACCGCCATTTCCAACACCTCGAAGCTCTCTTCACCTGCAGCTGCGGACAAGAAAGCCACCTGACCACTTCTTCTTTTGTCGACTAGGGCGCAGCCGATCACGACTGCAAGGTGGACCTCGAAATCCCAACGTTGGAATCCCCTGGATTCTCAGCTCTCCAGAAGGGGCTATCGCTTTCAGCAAGTGGGACCACAAGACTAAGTTTTTTGAAGAGACCAATTCTCACTTCTAGCTTTTACACTCGCACCATACAAAGTATGTAGCGGGACTCAATCACGTACTAGTAGCTCTGTCTGTACCGGTGGTAGATGATTTCTCCTCTCTAGTATATAGATTTACATTTTAATTCTGTCTGCAGTATAGTTAACACAAGACCCAGAGAAAGGGTGCTTTTGGTATATGTTTAGTTTGGGGCACCTAGAAGGAGGGCCAGGGCCCAGTCAGTTTATGCCGGGATCTTAGGAGTGTCGGCACGTCGGGTAGTTTTACTAGACTAAGCTAACCGGCATGTGACCTTGGGAAACGTGTTGCGCGCTGGCACGACATAAAATAGTAAATAAAACAAAACGAAACAAACAAATAAAGACAAGCCCTTCAAACCTACGCAAAACACCTGTCAACCGACAAATCTAGAATTATGCCCGCGCATAGTTGGCAATAACATAGCCGGAAAAGACGAACTCTTCACCTTCCAGCGGTACCGGTGCAATCGCTCAGTATGCTCTGCATACCTGGATTAGCCAAGAAGAATCGCATCCGAATCGAAGCCGAAAACTATCATAGACACATCTATAATTGGCGACTTCTCATCAATGTCGATATTGTAACTCTTATGTGAGTCCTCTATCTTAACCTTTCCAAAAACCACCTAGCCTCGACAACCAATAAAGAAGATATTTCAATTGTTAATGAGAGCTTGACTCTTCTATCATCGACCATGTCTCACTACAAAATTACAACGCTACGTTTATGTCAAGGAGGATACCAAGTCCTAAAGCACAAATTTTTGGGGGTTTAATTTGTGGGAGGATTGCTGTTCTAGTGGAACTACAACTTGAGATATTACAAGCAGCTGGGAAATTGATCTAGAGATAGCTGAGGACGTCAGTGAGCTTGCTTATACAGGCACTTTTGAGGATTTTGGACTTTGGTATGTTTGTGAGCGCTAAGACTAGGGTTTCGGATAGTCCTGCCGAAATTTTAAACATATAACACGCAATTTTTGCTACAGTGGATGGAGGTGTGAGAAGACAACTTGGCTCATTAAGATTTCGGTTAGCACAAGTCAAGCTGTTGCCGTGAAAAGTGATCTCTTGGTGGATAACATAAAGGGATTTAGACGAGCATCAGGGCACCGAACCTGGAGACTGTTTTTTTTGCATGATTTTCCCGGCTCATATTAAATTTGTCATGTTGGTGTTATTGACTTTTTCGAAATTAATGGCTCGTGTCATTTCAAATGAGATGCAGGGCTTGTACCTGGCACGTCGATATAAGAATCAATCATTTTGCTAACAAACAAGCTGGATGGCTCGGTATAATAAAACCACGCGACACGCGAGCATAAAGACAGGCCCATTATAGCAAAAAAAGCCAGTATCTTATAAACTTATTCTGATAGGTTTGAAATCTGCATGAATAAGGCTCACCTATGGAACTTCAAGATTTACGAGAAGAACTAAAATAAATTGAAAGAGGTCATGTCAATCCAAGGTCCTATGGCCTTTATTTCACAATACAGTACAAATGATAATTAGGATTTGTTCCTTGAAGATCCTGTGGCCCACCTGCAGTTGTTGCATCCATAATCTCCCTTCTCCAAAGCAAGAGGCCAAAATATTCTGAGAGTGAAGTTCTGTGTCTCATGGAGAAAGGCACAGGACTGAGCGAAATGGCAAAAGAAGAAGTGGCTGGGCAATTCTCGTCGCCGCATAAACAGGTGAGAATAGCCCTTTCGTGCTGAAACTGTCGATGTTAGTCTGTGAAATCGCCGTGCCTAGACCGTACAGCTGGTAGATATTCAAGTATATGTCGTCCTAGATCGACGCGCTCAGTAGTGATATTGATATTAGATCCAATACTACATTATTTGTATCTAGACTGTGGAAACTCGAGGGACAAAAGACGATTGGCGAGTGGTCAAAAGCTGGCGTGGACTCAAATCATAAGATTCTAAACTAAAGAGAAAAGTATCTAGGAGGATATGAATCTGTACATGTACATAGGAGGTTCAACTGTTCAAATAAAGTTGCCAACACGAAACCTCCTGTCCCTCATTGCCTACAACCCAAGGGTTTCGCATGAAAGCCAATATCCATGACAAACCTTTCGTATCGTAATCTGTCACACACAAGACTCGTGTGAGTGAAACTAGTCGTTGGGATTCCTGGATTGACCCTGTGTCGACTTACCAACTATTGGACCGAAGACCACGTGGCCACTAAAATTTCGGGGCGTCACATAGACGGTGAGTTTTCAGTCCAATAAAGCACTAAGGAAGTTTTGTATTGGGCTTTTGTTTCCCTCGCTTTCCTCACAACGAAGACTACCATCGAACGGCATTAAGTAACGTAGTAGTCAGAAATAGCATGAGCTTGACGTGAATATATAATTGATCGTATTCCGAAAGCTAAATAGGAACATATCAATGTAAAATTCTTTCTACCCTGTCTCATGGCATTCTAGCGAATTCAATGAACTTTGTACCCATTGCGCTTACACCAACACGGCTCCGGGCAAACTTCCTCTTTCGATTATTCCCACTTACAAACCCTCCTACGACCTATGATTTCCACAACTAACCTTAGCCCCTAGCAGCCTGCATGTAATTCTATCAGATCAAAGATTACAGGTAAAATTACCTGCACCTAGCCCAAGCGCCTTCCAGCTTGTCGCTAAGTGGAAACTCAATCAGAGCCCAGCTTCCAAGCCTGAAAACGATTTAAGGGCTAGAGGTGCGCAGGAGGTTTCGTGAGTGCATCCGCATCTTCATCATCAATATGGACTATGTGGCTCGGACACAGTCTATGGACACTATCCCGAGCATTTTGATTGACAGCGTGGCCTTTGTCAAGGCTCTCCTTAGACTTGGCTACTTAACTTGGAAATGGTTGGTGTGAAATCTTGGAAACTTGATAATAAAGATAGTGATGTGCAAAGAAGCATGAAGATTTCATTAAGTGGACTAAATGACTAATATGTATGTACAGGTTATCACGTGATCCAATATTGTCCACTACATCCCCCCAGGAATCGAATGCTTTAGATCTAGTCTTATTTGAGCACAGAATGCAATGTGTTTTATACGCTGTAGTGCTTTAGTAAGCCTATCTGCTTTACAGAGGTCTGTTGGCGTATACTCTAGCTTAATAGTACCGTCTCGTATGGCCTCACGAACGGTTGATTGTCGCATTAGGAAGTGACGATTTCTTGCAGAGATTTTATTGGGTTTGGCTGTAATCAAGGCTGCAGTGTTATCTATTTGTATGAAAATTGGTGTAGGTAATGTTTCAAAGATTTCTTCGTATAATGGCCGAATCCATCGTGCAGCAATTGCCAATGCTGTTAGAGCGGCATACTCAGCTTCACAAGTGCTTTGCGCTGTAACAGTTTGTTTCTTTGACCACCATGCAATTGGAGAGCCACCGATGAGAAAAAGATTTCCAGAAGTTCCTTTGGAGGATGTTGTACTTCCCCAGCTACTATCTGTTGATGCTGTAAGGGTTGAAACCATAGTTTTTGGGTAAAATAGAGCAGCAGATTTTGTACGGGAAATGTATCGGATTAAATGCTCAAGAGCGAGCATGGAGTTTTGGGAAGGATTGTGTACCATTCGAGAAAGTTTATTGACGGCATATTGAATGTCAGGGCGGGTCATCCTAGCTATGTGCAATAACGCTCCAACAACTGAGCGATATTTGACGGAGTCAATTTCTGTGCATAATTTGTTTGTATCACAGTCGATAAGGTTATCATCGGCTATTGGGGTATTTGCACCGTTGCATAATAGCTGTGACGGCTTGTGAGCCGATAATTCCTGTAGCCTTCGATGGCTATCGAAGGCAACCTTCATGTTCTATCACTTGTAGGATTCTCAGCTAACTAAAATGGATACGAAATCGCCACTGAGACTACGTAAAGGATAGTGCCAAGGATATCGGAAGCGTTACCCGTGTGGCAGAACAAACCTTAAGCTAGTATTATTGCCACTGTAAATGTAGGCTATATTTAGATACCTCTGGATGTGTATAAGTAGCACGGGAGACTTGCAGGTAGTTTACTTCTCCATAGATGAATTATAGCTTTACCTTTCAATCATAAAAATGCCCATTTGCTTTCTATATTGGAACTGTGACAATAGCATGCCCATATCATTGCATATAGATTCAATTTTATCCATTTGATCAATATGTATGCCATCTAGTTCCTGCTGGATATTAATGCCTAGAAAATTCTTCATGGAGCCTAGATCTTTGACTTGGAACGCATTTGATAACGCGGTTACTGTTTCTTGAATGCGTATCATTGATGTTCCTAGAATCATGAAGTCATCTACATATGTAGAAATAATTGTGTCAGCTCGGCAGAGCACGTTACTATCATATTTAAGAGATTGGAATCCTTTCTCATGGAGAACTTTACGAAGTTTTTGTTGCCACCTTCTTGGGGCTGTTTTCAATCCATAGATAGCCTTTTGGAGCTTACAGACCAACTTCCCTGGTATTTCTTTATTGTGAGGTTGTTCAATATATCTAGGGTTATTGAGATCTGGATGTAGAAAGGCTGCTGTGATATCGACGTGGCTAACGTGAAGATTTCTTGAAGCTGCCAAGGCTAGTAAAATTCGCATGGTGGTTGGTGGAAGAACATTGGCATATGTATCGTCTGCGTAGTGTTCCCAGAAACCCCTTGCGCGCCATCTAGCTTTCAATTGTCCGTCTGAATTTTCTTTAAGGGACCAGATACCTGTCATCAACTTTCCTTTAGCTTCAGATCGAGGTACTAGAGTCTAGACATTGTTTCGTCTCATATTCTCAATTTCAGTGTCCATGGCTTTAGCCCAGTCTTTTGCTCTCGGGCCTGAGAGAGCTTCGTTGATTAAATTTTGGTTATTTAACTTACAGGAAAGAATTTGTTTTGTAAGAGGAAAAACATTTTCGTGAACTCGGATATCTTGGCGAATAATTGTTCTGCCAGTTTGTGGGTTAAGAATAATGTGCCCTCCGGAAAACTCAGTTCCAGCATAAATACCTTCCACGGCTTTAGAATTGAGCTTATTTTGATCTGGATCTAGCCAGAACACTTGACATCCAAAAGGATAAAGGTTATTTATATTTTCTGAATTTTTTGATATACAGTGTAGTACGGAGACTGTGGTGCTGTTTTATTGGTAGTCATATTCAGAATGTTGATAGCAGCTGCCAGAATTGTAGGCCACAGACGGAGTGGAAGTCCTGACTGTAGATGAAGAGCACGCATTTTTTCAGTCACAGTAGGGAAATTTCTTTCGGCTATTCCATTTTGTTCAGGGGCGTGTGATGATGATTTATGCCATTCAATTCCACAATAGATAAGCTCTTCTTAAAATGCTGAGTTTGAAAATTCGGTACCGCTATCTGTATGAATTCGTTTTGGAGTCTTGCCAAATTTTGTTTTTAAGGTGCTCGAGAAGAAATTTTATTTGGTTTGGTACAGTTTTCTTTGTGTATACAGGCCATGCCAACTTCCAAGACGTATATTCATCGATGGCAAGAAGGAACCAAGTTGCAGTTGGGACTGATTTGTCGGTAGTAGTTGAAGAGAGAGACTTTTGTCCACCGGCAAGATCCATATGTATAGCCTCAGCAAAGTGAGATGCAGATCGTAGTGTTCCGTGGCCTTTTGAGATGGTAATTTTTGTTTTAGCACATGTTTCACAGTTTGTTGGAGGCTTATAGCCTTTGATTCCGGCTAGTCTTAGAGCGACGTCTTGTGCTTTCTGACCTGGACGACCGAGTACAGCGTACCAGTCGCGTTGGACTGAACGTATGCATGGTTCATGATATCTGTTTTTACGGGGATTCCAGATTAGTCTACCTGATTTACGGGTGAATGTAACACAAACTGTTCCATCAGGGCGTATAAGTTGAAAATCCTGATAATTATCGGGCCAATGGATGGAGTAACCTTGGTTTTCAAGTTAAGCAGAGGATAGAATTTTAAGAGTTTCACCAGGAATACAGATCGCACCACATAAAACATCGGTCTTACCATCAGAAGTAGGAAATAAAAGGTCACCATATCCAATAGTTCTCACTTGGCTACCTCCGGCTACACGAACAATTTGGGGAGAGCTTGAGTAGGAGGAAAAATCATCTTTTGTACCCGAGATGTGGAAGTCTGCGGCGGTATCTAACTGATATTCTGATACATCATCAAATTTATCTAAGGACAATATTTTCTTTTGACTTGAGCCTCTTGATTGATTTGCGTGTGCCTTCTTTTTCTTGCGACAATCCTCTTCTTTGTGACCAGCAATTTTACAATAATTACATTTGAAGTTATTTTTAAAATTTTCATGAGAATTAGACTTTTCAGAAGTTGTCCATATAAGGCATTCTGAGATTATATCTTCGAAGGAGTACAAGCGACAGCGATTCGAGAGTCCAGGAGATATGATAGAGAGACGTTGTAAAAGTACATTTTTCATTTGAAATTTGACCTCAGCAGTGATTACAGAATGTTCTCTAAGATTTTGGTACCTTCGTTGGTATTCTTTGATAAGCCCTTGTAGAGTCGAATTTTTTTCTGGCTTGTAATCCTAAAGCTGAGTTACAATGTTCATCACATTTGAAAAGGATTTTGCATGGAATGTTTGAATAATTTCAGCTAGAATTATTCAGGGAGGGTCGCAAGGTGCAGTTCAGACACTCGGAGCTGTTTCCCTGAGTTTCGCAACCCACCAATTTGACCACATTCGAACAGCCTTATTTTGTGGAGGATCGGAGAGAAAAGCAGATGATGTAGACGAAAACGACATCAGATCTTGGATTGATTGTTGCCAGTGTTGCCAGTTCGTCATTTTAAGTATGGGGACAGGTGTCATCTTATCGATGCTGTCAAGACGTGCGGTGAGCGTCCAAATCTCTGTTTTCTTATTTGACTCTTTGACTGAGTCTTCTAAATCATCAGAAGTCGCAAACTGGATGTTACAAATAACTATGCCGTCTTCGGGGCATATGGATGGTGTGTCAGAAGCATCCTTAAAATTAACTCTTGCCTCTGAAGAGGGCTTTGAGATAAAATTCGGCGGCATTGTAGTGTATGCGAGATTTGCTGCGGTAATTACAAATTGCCGTTAAGAAGAGAGCATAAAATCAATGTCGTATGATTATATAACGGACGCTGTGTGCACAGTGGAAGTTATACGGGCCATAACCTGATGTGCAAAGAAGCATGAAGATTTCATTAAGTGGACTAAATAACTAATATGTTGGGATATTAAGAAGGGATTATCACGAGAGTAAGATAATATAGACGGTAATATGGGATATGCAGAGGAATGTGTATTGTGAGTACTATATCTATGGAGTGATCAAGATGTGTTATGTACCAAGGATGTGGACACCTCACACTTGACCAACTAGATGACTAAGCAGCACTTCCTGACGTAATATGTATGTACATGTTATCACGTGATCCAATATTGTCCACTACAGATAGTATATTAACAGAAGACTAGGTCCTTGATTCTTGGATGACTAGGGAATAGTACAAGACTGAAAGCTGCAGAGCTTTTGACATGAAGATACCTCAGCTACTTATACTTCGACACTATCTACTACAGACTACAGTAATCCAGTTCCAGCCCGATTCCTGTCGAACTCCTGAGAGTGACCTAGAACCTGATCGAAGCTCAGTAAAGTGGTAAGAGTACAAAATACCATCCCGAAACATCTAGAAACTAATTGCTAGAATAGCTTAGAATGCCATCGAAGTAACTCAACACCATGAATCATCTCCACATCAGTCAGTCCGTGTGTCAGGATTGCCTTCTGTATAATCTATATATGTGGAGATAACCTTAATCAAGTGTTCTATGATTCTGGCCTGGCCTTTTGGCCGAGTGGTTATGCAACTATCTCATGCATAATGTAGGATGGCACCCTATAGCCTGAACACCACCTCTCTGACCCCTGGGTCCTCCTTGCTGCCTACATGTTACTCTGACACTGTGACACATTGAAGTGGTGATTTCTTTTTACCCCTGGAAACTGTGTAGCTACCTGTCTTGGAGTCACCAACATTGTCTCCATCGCCGTATTACTCAATAAAGTTTTTAAAAGCATCAGTAAGAATAAGATTTTCTCGGAGTTACGAAGTTGTTTCTTTGTAACCTGTCCACTTGACATAGACAAATCTTTTTCCTCGGAAAGACTGGGCTCTGAGAACTTTTTCTACTCCATAGAGAGAATGTTTTCCGTCTAGAAGTAGCGGGGGTTTACCATCATTGGTGACTTGGGAACGAAATGGATTGTCAGAATCCCGACAGAGTAGATCAACAAAAAATCTGTGATGGATATTACTTGGCACATCTAGTTCATAGACATCAGGGGTAATCTCCCCCGTTATTCTATATTTGGCATTGATCCATGATAATTTCTTTTTGAGCTGTGGGGTGGAAACATTTCTTAAGTTTAGCCAGACTTTGTCCCCTACCTTTAACTTTTCAGCCGGTTTTCGTCCCCTATTAGCATTGTGCTCCATAACTGGCTGAGCTGTTTTCATTGCAGCTTTGGCAATTTCTTGACCGTCATATATGCGATTTATGAAAGCAATAGCCCTTGATTTAGGGGTTTTATCTGAGCTAGATAAGGTTGACCGGCGTTGAATTGGTTCGAGATGGTAACCATGAGACAAAAATAAAGGACTAAACACGGTTTTTGAGCTAATTCTGTTATTGATGGCAACCATTGCAGATGGAAGTAGCTTTGCTCAATCATCTTGGGAATAAGAGATATAAGCTCGAAGGTAAGTCAGTACTTCTTGATTCATTATCTCGGTTCCTCCACCTGTCTGAGGATGGAATGCTGTTGATAGACGCTGCTGAATACCAATACGTTGACAGAGTCTTTTCCAAAAGTGACCGACCCAGTTAGACCCACGATCTGAAGTTAGGGAGTTTGGGAAGCCGTGGTAGCGCCAGTGGCTCATAACTAATTTGTTTGCACAAGCTTCGGCATCCATTGTATCCATAGCTTCTAACGTAGCGCTTCCTAGAAGTCTATCGTGTATAACCATGAGGAATCTCTCGTTTTTGTTACTCGCAGGCAAGTCGGTAATGAAATCTATAGCTAGCTCGCTGTGAAATCGCTCTGGTATGGGTAGTGGCCGGAGTAAGCCACGAGATGATTGTCGCCAAGCTTTTGACCTACCACAGACATGACAGTTTCTTACAAACCTCCGAATGTCTTTGTACTGTTGAGGCCAAAAAAACTTCGTGAAAGTATTGAAAGAGTTATTTCTCTACCCGGATGGCCAGTCATGTGAAAATCGCGAATTTTTTGAATTAAGGTGGTACGGAGAGGTTCCCAGTTTGGAACCCACAGGGCGCCTCTGTAGACTAGAGCATTCTTGTTGTCGAAAGCACAATCTGTAACCTGCATTGAAGATCCAGCAGAATGTGGCAATGATCGGTCTCCTCTTTTAAGACTTGCATAAACACCACAAAAAGATGGATCTTTTCCTACTGCTCGATTCCAGAGTTTTGAATTTCTGGCTCTTCAAACAATTGACTTCCTTTTGGTGGACCGTCTGGCAGGTGAGAGTTGCTTGCTGGCTGTTTGACGGTTTCAAGTAGAGGTTTATTTGTAGCTACCTCCAAAGGTCTGGCTTGTTGCCTTGTAACTACTGCTGAGAGACTTAGAGATGACAATAATTCATTTTTTTCTGGATCAGACAATAACCAGCTATCTTTCAAAAGTTGAAACTCCCTTTTTCGGAAAATTTCATCATTTGTATTTTTTGGCTTGAACTCAGCTTTTCCAGAAAGAATATTAGGTTTCGCCAAATCAGAGCCAGGTCTAAATTTTATGTTAATGTCGGTAAAAGGATTATTTTTGGGCGTTATGAATTGTTCTATGTAATTGCGGTGTTCAGGTTGTCGTTAGGACGCTGACAGGGATATGATTTAGCTCATTAGCGAGGCGCTTGGAGTAGAGGAAGAAAGGGCAGAGGGGGAAGGGAAGAGGAGAGACAACGTTTTATGTATTTCGAGATACCAGTCAATTGACATTATTCACCGACTTCGTGACGGACAGCTGACTTCGTGACGGCACCCAATTTGTATTACTTCGTGTTTTACCAACAGTTAAAGTGATAGCCTGCAAGGTCTTCGGCCCATCTGACTTGGCATTCTGAAAGTTGGCGTGTTGTCATAAAATGCTGTAAGTTGCGATGATCAGAGAGGACGACAAAAGGCTTATCGACACTTCTGAGTTCCCCCCTGAAGTGTCTCATGGTAGCAATTATGGATAACATTTCTTTGTCATAGATTTCTTAGTTAGCCTCAGCTGGCAGTAACTTCCTAGAGAAGAAGCCTACAGGTCGAACCCGACCTTTCTCGTCTACTTGTGACAGGACTCCTCCAACGGCATACCCCGATGAGTATGCTTCCAAAACTGTGTCCGCTTCGGGATCAAACATTGAAAGTACTGGTGCACTTATCAGGAGTTGTTTTAATTGGTCAAATGCATCTTTCTGGGGCTTGTTCCACTGCCAAATTATACCTCGCTTGGTAAGATAATTAAGAAGCTCGCATACAGAGGAGAAACGAGGAATGAATTCTCAGTAGAAATTTGAAAATCCAAGAAAAGATCGTACTTCTGATACGTTATTTGGCTCTTCCCATTCAGAAATTGCTTGAACTTTGTCAGGGTCTACTTTAACACCAACTCCAGCTTCAATGATAAACCCTAAGTATTTTATCTTTGTCACACCAAAAGCGTATTTGTCTGGATCAAGCCGCAAGCCTGCTGACTTCAGTGAATTCATAACTTTAGAAACTTTTTGGAAGTGATCTTCTAAGTCTCCATCTGAATAGACTATAACATCATCAACATACGCTGAGCAGAAAATGTCGAAGGCTAAGAATAACTACCGAAGAAGTTGGACAGGGAAATGTCTCAGGTCAAAAATAGGGACTGTCCATACGTATGTGGGTTGTTTGTTTCGGTCAGTACTTGCATTCTGTATTTAGAACCGCAGGTCATTCTATTCCTAGCGCGCGTCTATATTTAGAGGTCAAGAGATCAAGTCAATCATGATCAGTGTATATAGTCCTAGAATTCCGGGAGAAATAGGAATCAAGCTGTTTTTACTGAGTTATCTTTTACTTTAATTACATACACATCGTCTGCCACAGGTCAGACACCCAGTTACCTGACAGAAAACATCATGGAACTTGTTGGAAAATGAAGTATAATCCTATTAGTAACGATTACCTTCATTAAGTAAGGGTTCCCAACGCAATCCCTACATCCACTATTTACACTCTAGTCCCATCTCCCCTGTAAGATTTGCACGAACAGGTACTAGTGTGGCTCTACTTCTATGACAAGGGAATACAACCTAAATAATTGCCTTCTACAACTTGCTGATTCTCACTTAATTATATTATTACGTCGTTTTTTATGGTCTTGATTGATATCTTTTTATATACAAACAAATAATCAATTCACTCTTCTTCGCTCTGCTTTAAGTGATACTCTATCTCTTTCAATAGAACTTCTGTAAGGTGCTGTTAATAAAACGCTGAAATGTTGCTGGTGCTCCACATAATCCAAAGGGGCAAACTAGCCATTCAAATAGACCTTGGCGTGTGCAAAAAGCCGTTTTCCACTCATCTCCTTCTTTGATCCGGAGACGGTGAAAGGCAGTGCGAACGTCCACTTTGGTAAACCAGCGGGCTTTAGCCAATTGTCGTAGGGTTTCCCTCATTAGCGGGAGTGGGTAATGATCTTTTTTTGTAATTGCGTTGAGTCCACAATAGCCGACGCAAAACCTTAAGCCACCTCCTGGTTTCTTTGCAAAAAGCACGGGTGAGCTGGCCGGTGAGGAACTTGCACGTATCCAACCTTTGTCAAGGAGATCAGCGAGAGTTTTCCGGAGGACTAACAACTCTTCTTTTGACATTTCATAGAGAGGCTCTCAAGGGGCGAGGTTAGGACAGTGTTCCACAGGGTGCGTATGTGGTCTAACGGAGATCTAGGTGGTAGATGAAGGTGATGAGTGGGTCGAAGGGATGACTGGTCTTCTCTAGGAAGAGACAAATAGGTAGATAGTAGCGATAGAGGCTACACGTGGGTCTTGCTGATGAAGAGCTGGAAAGAGATAAATGGTCTTCCTGAAGAAGAGATGGGTAAACAAATGTATTGTTAAGGTAATTGAAGAAGACGTTGCGTGAAGAATAATGCTTCTTCACACCGAGTATTTATATACATAAAATTACCAAATAGCACGTAACACACAGCCTCTATGCCAAACAATCTGCTACACATCACCTAATGAAACCAGCCTACTCTTATCAGTCTTCCTTGCTGGTTTTAAAAGTGCATTGAACTATTATTTGTGTTATAGCCTAGCTGTCCACATGACGTTTCATATTACGCTATGCCATAACGATCCATGAAAGAGGCCCATAGGGTGGTCTCTTTTCATTGTCGCTTTCATCCTTCTCCAACTTTATTTCCATGTGATGACTAGCTCACTGGACTCGTCCTCTAAAAACATTTCTTATAATCCAATAGCTGCTCGGGGAGTTGCTTACCAATTGATTCGATAGTGGGCTTTTCTCGTTTATTATTTAGCTTCTGTAATGCTTTGTTGATGTCTGAAATGGATACTGATGCTAACGTGAGATCTTGTGTACTGTTTGGAGCTTTCTTCGTAAAAGCAGAAAATGCGAGTGCAGACAAGAGCTTCCCTTCCCGGATATATTTGGTCTTATTTCTGAAATAATTGCTTTCCATCCAGCCTTTTTCTAGTATTTTCAGTTTTTGATCCCCTTTTTTCAGATAGAGGGTATTGCTTTTAGCTTCATACATGATATTATTTCTCTCAGCCCATTCCTTACCAAGTATTAAGTCGTAATATAGGTCTTTAATGACGTATCCCCACAACATTTCTCGTCGGCCATGTATATCAAGGGTAACATAGGTTATCTGATTAATTTTATGAGATGGATTATCATTTTTTGCAAGCTGAAGATTTCTCTGCTCTACTGAAATGCGTGGAAGTCTATGTTTCTGAATAATATTTTCGCTGAAAGCAGTGTACGGGAGACAGCCGGAGTCAAAAAGAGCTAGAAGAAAGATTTGATCATTTATAAATGTTTCTACAAAAAATGGCTTGCTATCCATCCTCTTTTTTGCTCCGAGAATTTCCCTGAACGACGGCTCCTTCAGATCTACACCAAAAGAATCATAAATTACGGGCCTCTGGGCACGGCTTTGCTCAGACGCTATTAGTTTTCAGAATCCGAAAATCATCCCCTCTTTGAACGCTATTAACCCATCGAATTTACCCCACTCTGCCGAGAGGAGCTATAGCCTCTAGGTGTTGGATTTTCCCAAAAGTTTCGATAGCGGCAATCTCCCCATCGGTGGGAGTGTGACGGCTTCACCATCACTCATCGACAAGGGTGCCTCAGGTTCCTATTGCCAATAGGCATCCGTCACTTTACTATGGGCAGTTGTAATGCGCACGGACTCCAGGCAGGTAAACATTGTATTCATTAGTTTCCTTCCACATTACTTTCGTAGATCGTACAACCTCGTCGTAATTTAGTTGAATCATATGTTCTATTCTTTACTGCATTATATTTGAAGAATAGCCCAACTTCTGCTGTATGTCACTTTTCGACTAGCTGTAACAGGAAGGAGAATTGCTGCACCTTTCGCATTGGTTATTATCTGTTCGATTGTTCCTTTCGACTTGGGAAATTTCGGGAGGGTATGGGCGAACATCATTCCTCCTGCCATTTATATTTGTCGAATTTGAGTTGGTCCCTTTCAGCACTGCTAATATTGCTTGGGTCTGGGCCTCAATATGACTTTGGAACGTATTGATATCAGCCATTTGTACATCGCCTTCTTGACCAAATCGTGCCATAGGCTGACTTATTCTACTAGAAGAATTGGTTGTCAGAAAATTCGGTTAATTGGTGTCCATAGAGGGCTGGAATATTTGTGTCACAATATGGCTTAAAAAGAATTCTTGATCGGAGCTACGGATTTCATGGAAGCTAGGAATTGATTCTAGCTGTTTTGTGAGGTTTCAAACCTCCCTTACGAAGCTCTCGCAATCAATTTCCGAAATCCCTTGGCGGTATGCTATTCCTTGTCGAAGGTGCGAAGCCAGCGCACACTTCATGGCATTTACTTTCGAGGCACCGGTTAGAGCAAGGTAATCTGCCTTAGAGCAGAGATGCTCGAAAATTGATCTGAATTTGGCAAAAGTTTGCCGTGGTCCTTGGTGAAGAGCATTGATTTTCGTCTTAGCTCTAATTGTTGCGTCCCTACCGATAAATAAGTCCTCGATGTGGGATATAAATTTGTCTCTACTCCATTTGTCTGTCCTTTTCTGAGCTCTCATCCATGGTGCTACCCGACGTTGAGCATCAGCGGGAAGAGATTGGGAGAAAACCGAATAAGAAAATGATCTGTTGTTTGGATACTCTTCTGCGGCTCCTTCAAGGCATATGAGGGAGGCAGGAAAGTCTGAGGGAGATCCCGACCATTTTGGCCATTGGATGATGGGCCTATAGAGGTCTGGGTTTTGACTATTAGTAGTGGTACTCGACATCCCAGAAGTCAAACAGTGTGTTGACAATACTGGGGCCAACTGGGGTGCTGGCTGAGGTGCAGCGAGCTGAAATTCCTGTAGAGCTGAGACAAGGTCTTCAAGGCTCATGAATTGAGTTTTGGAAAGAAATAAGTTATCCTGAGATTGTGACCGGTGCCGCGAGACGTCGCAGGCGTGGCTATTTGAGGATATGAAAGAGTTAGGAAATCAGAATGTGTCATGGAATGTGGTCGTGATCTAATTGATCGAACGAAATATACGAAGTTTATTCTGATTTCCTAAAATAATGATAACGCATGAATAACTACAATGCAGAATCAGAGCATCTTGAAAGGATATAAATTTTTACAGGGGTATGACTAAGCGGACCCTAAGGCCAGCATTATACATAGGCCGCCCACAGTGAGCGGCAGGAGTTTGTGCACTAGATCCTGTAACAGGACAACACAGTGTTCGAGCGGGTCTGATGTCCACGTATCCTCTGCGATTTTGAGAGGGAGAGGATCTCGGCCTATCTTGGGCTTGGCCCATTGCATCACTTTGAAGGCTTGTGAGTCTGTCGTAGTATTCTCATCCTGCTTCCTCCAGTGATTTCTTTTTGCTACTTTTACTACATGCTTAAACCTTTTCCGGGCTTCTGCCTCGCTATCTGGACAGCGTCTAGCTCCATAATACTCGCGGTGCTTGAATTTGGAGTCCCCATCCCCCAAACTCCGATCTCACCCCTTGTCCTTAATCTAGACTACTTCACTTTTGAATACTTTGACAATACCGACCCCATGTCAGGAACTGATGACATTTAATCTCTTTCATCGGAGTTCCCAAAGCTGACTCGGCCTCCGGTCAATACTGTCTCCCTTCTCGGCTTTCCACTAACTCCGATACATAACTCAAGTGAATACTGCCTTGCAAATTCACCACAATAAACAACCATAAATTCACTAACATGTAACCCAAACAAAAGTAAATTCTACTCAACAGAGTAGGTGTCACGGACTGACTGATGTGGAGTTTATTCATAGTGTTGAGTTACTTCGATGGCATTCTAAGCTATTCTAGCAATTAGTTTCTAGATGTTTCGGGATGGTATTTTGTACTCTTACCACTTTACTGAGCTTCGATCAGGTTCTAGGTCACTCTCAGGAGTTCGACAGGAATCGGGCTGGAACTGGATTACTGTAGTCTGTAGTAGATAGTGTCGAAGTATAAGTAGCTGAGGTATCTTCATGTCGAAAACTCTCCATCTTTCAGTCTTGTACTATTCCCTAGTCATCCAAGAATCAAGAACCTAGTCTTCTGTTAATATACTATCTTTATTATCAAGTATCCAAGATTTCACACCAACTATTTCCACGTTAAGTAGCCAAGTCCCAAGAGAGCCTTGACAGTAGGAACATTAGTGCAGAAAGATTTATTTAAGGGACTCGAGGGGACATCAATGTTCAGTAACTCCTTGTCTTATTCATATTCTAGAGATACCTTGAGCTACATCTTAAACCAAGTCTTGAACCGCATCTTGAATCACGCCCTGAATCACACAGTGATAGCATAAACCAAACTTTCGCTCTGTTTACTTTCCCTATTTTGATAAAGGAACTCGTGGCACCGGTCTAATAGGTGATAAGTTCATAGGGACCTCTATCCCATCACTAGAATGGGAAAGACCCTGGTTTTGTAAAGAGCTAGATGGTTGAAAACGGGACCTTTATCGAGAGAAAGCAGTCCCAAAATCTCTTTGACAATTGTCAATATCTTGAAGTCATGAAACCATATCATTAAAACCAAGCGTATCAACATCTCGTTCATAAATGAGACACTTTTTAAATTTAAGGGACATATTTTCAATTACTAAATACCGAAGGTGTTGAGAATCATATTCATAGTAAGCAATTGAGGCGCCCCGTCTAATTTCAGCAATCCATTGAGCGAACTGTTTATTTCTCTGAAGGTTTTTATTAAGGCGTGAAACAGCATCACGAGAAAAATTCGGGTGCTCAAAAACTTTGGTCAACGTATCAAACATTTCTTTGGCCGACGCAATCAACACCTGACTGTTTCTAATCCATATGTGCAGATGAGATTGACTAGATGGTTTAAGTCTTGAGTAATGTACGCCATTTTCGATTGTTCAGTGGTGAAGTGATGATTATTAACGTTCAGTTTCATTAAGATAGCATTTCGTCATAGGCCAAAGTCCTTTTTATCACCAGAGAATAGATATGGGTCAGGTAATTTCGGCGATTTAGGCACCGGAGCACGGGTTATAATGGCATCAGCAAGATTGTTTACTGACAATCTTTCTGTGTTCGACCTTTCTGTGATGTCTCCTGTTCCAGTCTTTCAATCTTTTTATGAGCAGCTAGGAGCTCATCGGTAGTCGTGAGGAACGACTTGTTGCGCTCCGAGAGTTCTCGAACAGCATTAAATAGTAAATTTGTGTTATTTTTGACGCCCTGGACAAACTAGATGACATCTTAAATTTCAGATACTTGGTCAAGGATTTGGGCCAGCTCTTCGCTCGAGTAGACGGGATTTGCAATAGAAGATAAATTAAATGTCGGTGCTTTGGTGTTATATTTCGAGCTTCTTGTAATGTGAGCGTGGTTCACTGTGTGGTTCAAGACTTGGTTTAAGATGTAGCTCAAGGTATCCCTAGAATATGAATAAGACAAGGAGTTACTGAAAATCGATATCCCCTCGAGTCCCTTAAATACATCTTTCTGCTCTAATGTTCCTGCTCTGTTGAGCAGAATTTACTTTTGTTTGGGTTACATGTTAGTGAATTTATGGTTGTTTATTGTGGTGAATTTGCAAGGCAGTATTCACTTGAGTTATGTATCTGAGTTAGTGGAAAGCCGAGAAGGGAGACAGTATTGACCGGAGGCCGAGTCAGCTTTGGGAACTCCGATGAAAGAGATTAAATGTCATCAGTTCCTGACATGGGGTCGGTATTGTCAAAGTATTCAAAAGTAAAGTAGTCTAGATTAAGAACAAAGGGTGAGATCAGAGTTTGGGGGATGTGATGTATATACATAGAGATGAGACATAGCTTGAGGGATACAGACGACGACTTCTTTTATCAAACAGCCTGACTGAGTCTATTTGATTGACATACTCATATTTGCATGTACCAATCAATTCCTACTTCCCTAACTCGATTAAGAAGCTGCTACGGACGTTAATGATAAAATATCATGTAGAGCGGCTCGTGTCATGACTCAAATTATACGGGCTCATGTGTGACAGTCGTAGCCTGTAGATATCTAGGCGCTCGTCTCTTCCCAATGATGCATTCTAATTGAGCTAAACTCGGCATAAGTTTAATCCGGGATTCCGTATTCTTTGTAATTTCTATGTAGCAATGAGAGACTTTTCTCTCTTTAGATTAAATGTAACTTATAATTCACCACAAGCAGTACACTTCCCCTGACAAAGACATGGCCAACTCAATGTCATTTTTCGAGCTTGACCAGGATAGATTATCTCCAGGTTTCGAATGATGTGGCATGACGGTCAGCAATTATAGTCAAAACTCCGGGCTGTTTGACGTTTTGTTTGCGCTGGGAAGAGCCGGGCTCATAACCTATTGTGGTTATGAGCTATGCGGAAGTCATATTGCGGAGTGATGAGGAGTGGATAATGTTATATTTAGTGGATGACAGTGAATAGACTCATACAATATAATTCTGTCGGTATATGGACAGAAAGTATAAGACTAAACCTGTATCCATTAATTGTGGGTACATCTATGAAACTATATACATGCTCGCCTAACCAGTACACTAGTGATATGTGCCGTGGCCTTGAGCTACACACAATACCCCAGCCTCGACTACCTTGTTGTCTCATATTATAATAAAGGTAGCTTCCTCTTCTGGATCTACTAGAGGGGGTGGAAGTAAGTCGGTTTGAGAGGACTGTGCCGAAGGCCCTACAGTCTTAGGCATTATAACCAAGGTAGCCGGGAGCGGGAGCTTGGGCCCCTCTATCTGAAATTCTTGTACAAAAAGTTCTGTGGTCAGAGCCAGCTTTGAGGTACAGGCAAACTTGGCAGGAAAAATTTGGGCTCGTCTTGACGAAGCAGAGGTCGAGCACTCCGCCAGCATCATGCATTGGTACTCCATATGGATTGAGGAGGAGACCTTTGCCGACTGTCTAGGCGAGTAAAGATTTCCCTGCAATTGTTATTGACTTTCTAAATCTTGATCGTCGACTTTGTATATTGGTCTGTAATGATAGACTGTTGTGCTGGCTCGGTTAAGTTGTTAGGAGAAAGGGTAAAGGAGGATGGGCTGCTGTATTAGGAAAAGGTGGAAAATATAGACTGGTGTATAGACGCTGTTCATGTACTTTACAATCTCTTCACCCGCCGTGTTTAGTGAATTAATCTTTCTAAATAATATCATACTTCACATCATCCATTAGATGATATTATCAATCGTCGGGATGCACATCTAGCATCACCTTCATAGACCACCATTGTCAGTAAGAGTTCACATTTGATACCTACTGACACCCATTTGGCCACAGTGATACGCACTCAGTGTCTATTGTGCCATCACCCAGCATGAGCGCGCCATCTACGCGACTCACCACAACACAGCCACGGAAATAATTCATGGGATTGCTTATGAGAGGCTAGGATTGATTCCGATATGATCTGGTAGACGACTTGTCCCAACTATCAGAGGGCTACAGCGTCTTTATCTATCTACAGGTAAATCCCCCATTTTTCATCCACACTAGCCATATAGGACCTAGCATATTAAACTTGATTCGTATCATTATTTTGGGATCGATGTTTACCGTGTATTTGCTACTTGAGTTGCATGCCTGACTACTATGAGACACGCTCAGGTAACAACCTAATAACCAACACCAAACCGAAACTACTCACAACCCTGATTATGATTCCATGAATAATTCGAACAGTAGCCTGCAACATAGCATGATTAGGCTAGACATCGTTGATCAGAACCTGATCCAAACAGATTGTATCGTTTCTAGTTGTCGGATCCCATGCCGAGTAGTGTATATTGAAGTCTCCGGCAAGAATGTCTGAGGTTTCCGAGAGCGTTAAAATTAGGCGCAGACTTTCTCCTATGTCATGAGAGCCTGTGGGGGCATTGTAAATATTCCAGCAATCAATCATGGGCCTTCCCTTTCGCTGGATACAGACTCTTAGTAAGTCTCTCGAGTGGATACTTGGCTGAAACAGCGAGAGGCCACACCCTTTTCGTGTGTAGGTCATGACCCTAGGTCGACTTGTCCAGTTTATAAGCAGAGCAAAAGTAAGGTAGCTAGGGTGGGTTTTAGTTTCCTTTTGAGAGATTTCTGTGAAAACCCATGACTCTTGCATAAATATAATATCAGCCCCAGATTGTGAAGCTAGTACAAGGGAAGCGTCGTGAGCTGGGCCACATTTAGAAACATTGATTTGAAAGATGCAGAGTGTTGAAATGTGATATATCTTGGAATGCCAAGGATAACTCATATGTAAGTCCGGCTAATTAGGTTATCAAATTCACCATCCTATATCATTGTCTTCAGTACATCCCGCACGGAAAGTTTAATGCATATTGTATTAATTTGGAGGACTTCTATCGCAGTATGACTGTATAGAAGACGATGGAATTAGCACAGTGGATTGAGGTCAGATAGAATCAGATATTCGAGTTAAGTAAAAGTATACTAAGATCGAGACAGCCAGACTCCTAAGTACAAATTTTCCTCCACGTGACTGATCTGCATGAATAGCGTAATTGACGCGACTCATGTGTTTGACTCTGCCTGACTAAGATCGCCCCTGTAGCAGCTAGACACACCTTGTCATTTAACATATTGGCATTTATTTCACACTAGCATTCCATCAGATGATCATGTCTCAAATGCAGGTTAGAGGTTTCTCGGATCTATTACCGACATACATATATTTAGCTTTATATTCCTGCTCATATATCTGTATGTATATAGATCTACATCTATAGGGATCATAACTTATAATCCATGGAGATTGACAAATACTGGTCAAAAACCACAGTTGATAAGATATGCGCACACGCAATCTCACTCTTGTCAGCTCAGTTTTACTCAGAACCATAAATCTCAATACAGTTGTTTCCAGTCAATTCTTCCTTCTACAACTTCATACAAGACTTACTGTATCGGTCTAACCGCCGACACTGATTCCGCTTTAACCTCCATATTCGCTCAAGCTCATAACTTTAACACAGAGACCAGTGGCTGTCTGCTTTTTATGTCCTCGCTTTCGGACCATTAAAGTTGTATTTCAGTTGTGGGAGAGGGAAGCCGCGTTGGGGTGTCCTGTTGTAACGGCTGTTAAGCCTAATTATCCCTGTAGCCTACGCTAGCTAGCGCAGGCAATTAGATCAATGGTGTCATCCAGAATCTTCTAGGAAGTTGTTGAAGAATCCAAACAATTCTGGTCATAGAGGGAATCCTATGGAAGGAGGAGTATTCTGGATTATATATATTTGTAGTCACTAGCTGTTAGAATTCTCTCTCTAGAGAATTATAATTAATATACTGTACCTACAAGATCGCCCATGCATTTTGTTATGAAACCGTGACACCTGTGCTGTGATAATGGGGCTCTCGCATGTTTGCATGTTGTTGTTGGATGTTAACCTGTTGTTTTGATTTTCAGCTGCTTCGGTTGTTGGAGGGGGGTTTTTGGACTGCCAAGCTTTGTGGCCTTGTTGACGAATTTGCCATAGTCTTTCCTTGTCAGGACAAACAAGAGTTCCATTCTCATGGCAAGGTCTGGCAGGGCAGTTATCTAAAGCTGTTGGATGCGGTCCACGTGTCACGGTTTCAGTACAAAATGCGCGGGCAATCTTGTAAGTACAGTATATTAATTATATTTCTCTGGAGAGAGAATTCCTCAATCTAAAGACTACATATATACATTCTAAATAGTTACCCTTCGAGAAGATTCTCCATGTGACCTGAATTAATGAGACTCTTCGACAACTACCCTGAAGGTTCTCGGTACACCTGTTATTCTCATGAATCTTCGGTATGCTTCCAGAAGGTTCACTGAGAATATTCGAAGCTTCGTGGCTTCCGAGAACTTTCCCAAAGATTCCCCTTGTGTTATTGTCTACGCTAGCTAGCGTAGGCTGCAGGAGTTTTTCGGCTTAACAGCCGTCACACCACAACAGTTTAAGCATTTATGAGGGGTACTACAAGCATCATCATGTGGTTCAACAGCGCGGAGGGCGCAGCGAGACCTACGAGTACATGTGTTAACGTTGTGGAATCCATAGCAATTGGAGCAGGTGGGAATTTGCGGTCGATTGTCGGCCGGTCTAAATCGAGCGGCTCTCGCAAAGAGACGTACGTAGTTAGGGAGGTTCTTGATGGATGAAGCTTTGATTACCAAGCGCAGTGTACCATCGCTATTTGAGGATTAATTGAGCCTGCGAGTCCATGACATTACGTATATTGATTCTGAGCTAAGTTTCTCTGTTTCAAGTTTCTGTTGGATCTCGTCATATGTAAGGGCCTCGCGGTTGCCCCACGTATTGTATCCGTAATTTGGTACAATTGAAATAGTTCCGGATATTGGAAGAGTTAAATACTAGCCTTGAGGATGAGTTAGAGTTATGATGAATGTGTTTAATGTACGACGAAGTCTACTGATGTGTAATGGATAGTTAATTGTAAGGAAATTGCTATATTCTATCTGTGTAGCGAGAAGTCCCTCTTTATACATGAAAGCGGGGTTTTCCGCACACTAGTGTAAATTCCAACATACTTCCTTATCTAACCTAAATGGGAAAGTTGTTGGAGATCCTGAAGCCAATGTATGCTGTAAGGCATCTATTGGCTAATTACTATTCATGCCAGTGAGTGATGATATAGGTTAATCATATCTCATGGCGTCAGTGCATATTATTCTAATATGAACTATTTGTCTACTGCAGTCATGTTGCTGCCTTAATTACAACAGGTACCAGGCCCAGTAGGTAGTTTATTCTTTTCTCTTGTCGTTCCATCAGTACGTCACCTGTAATAGGTTTGAGATCATTTGCTGCTTCAAGTAGGTCCTGAGCTTGTGAGGGGTTAGGATCCACTAGAGCTATCCCTGTGGGCACCATTCGGATGTCTTTGATAAGTTCTGAACGGCTTAGTGGTCGGCTTAGCTTGGTTCTTATAAGAAGTTAATCCTTACTACGGAGGGGCTGTTCCGTGGGTAGTCGGACAATGACTCTGGCATCAGGTTATGCTGTGAGAGGCCTTTGGGCCGAGGGGGTTTTTTGTGGCTTGGAGCACTGCTACCTCCTTGGGTAGCCGCTGCGTATGTGGGAGCTAGTGAAGGAGCCGCTCTTTCCTCTTGGGATCTTATATCTGGCGTGTCTATTTTGATGGTATTATGTGAGAGGGCAATTTTTTGTGTACTAGGCTCATCAAAAACTGGCAGGCCGGCAATGACACGTGCAGCACACCTAGTGGTAATGGCTCGTAGATCTGCGGCAATAGATTGGGGCAGGTTCTTAAGATGTTTGGCTCCTAAATTCTGCCAGGTTGTCAGCACTGCTGTGAATTTGTTAATTGAATTTGGGGGAAGCTGAGATGTAACACGTGGATTATTTATGGCGGCTGGATTTAGTCCCTCATTATTTAGAGGGGGGCTCTAGCTGAAGAACTTGCATGTATCGAATCTTCTAGACCCTTTAAAGCCATTCTGGAGTTTGGCGATGCCTTGGTTTGTGAGTGCTGTATTTATTTTTATTTATTTATAATAATTAACGTCGTGCCCGCGCACAGCACGTTAGCTCCCCACGTGCCTGTTATCTCAGTCTAAATAAAACTACCTGACGTGTTGGCGCCTGAACAGACCCAACAAAGCAAATGAAAGCCAGGATCTTATCATCCTACGCTTGAAGATTAAATTATGCATGGTTACTAGTCTCGCTTCAACTCTCATGCTTTCAGATAGTATTAAATGATGAATAAATTGAATTAAAAATATGGAAGGGGGGGACTTTGTTGAATCTCATGACTCCCTTTTAGTCAGACTTTTTGTGCATTTCCAAAGAAATTTGTGACATGCACCCAGTTATTGAATGCGTGAATTCCCTCCACCGAAGCAAGAGCCCAAGATACGCTGGGATTAGAATTCTGTGCCCTGTGGAGCTGAGCCTGCTATTGTCCGAGGTGGCAATAGAAAAAGTGTTTGGGAGACTTTTCTTCTCCGCATAAGCAGGTTATTGTTACGGTTTGACCGTTGTTTGAGCTTAGGCGGATAACTAAGCCTAATATTGAGAATTCTTACAATGAGGCTGAATGGTGGAGATGAAGCTGAACAGAACGGCACTACTAGCCAGGAGGCTGAAGCGTTATTACAACTCAGTGACACCTGGAAATACGTGGCTGGGTAAGAAATATTGTGCCTAAGGACAAGTCACTAGTCTGTAGATTCACGAGGAAGTTTAGCGCCTATAAATACCTGTTAGTAGTAGCTAGAGTTATCTTTTCTCCTTATATAGTTTATTAGATCGATTTATTCATCACCAACTCGGTTTCCGTCACAGTTAGAAGGGCGTTTTTGTGCTGAAAGCGTCGGTGGTAGTCCGCGAAATCGCCATGTCTAGACCGTGCAGCTAATAGATATCCTAGTGTGCGTCCCCCTAGAAAGGCAAGCTCGACAGTAATCTTAGTATTAGGACCAATTCCTAATTCTCTATATCTAGATGGAAAATATTCTGCCCAATAAAGTGCAATAGAAGCCTCTTATTGAGCTTTGACTTCCCTTCTTGCCCTTAGTATAGAGAGTGCCGAGAGTGGAGCTGGAGCCACACAGGCAGCTTTGGCGAGCGCGTCGGTTGCTTCGTTTCCAAGAATGCCCTCATGGCCTGGGCACCATCGGATAGCCACTCCCCAGGCGTCGTGTCTTGGCCGCGTGGCCTACTTTTCTATTCTTCGGCAAGCTTGCGAAAAAGAAAGATTTTTGCGGAGCTAGATGTTGTGGGCGCATCAGAGAGAAGACGGAGGGCGGCCTCCTGGTTATTAAGGCGAACGGTGACGTTGGTGGCATAGAAAGCCAGTGGGTTGCTGAGTGCTACAGTAAGGCCTTTCATGGCCCCGGCGATTTCAGCATCATAGACCTCTGCCGAGTTTTCCACAGGAAGTGATCCTCGCCCGATCTCCTGCGTAGGACCTCGGTAAATGACGTAACCTGCACTTGCTCGGTCTTTGATGAGAGCGCCATCTGAAAATACGAATAGGTCTAGGATTGGTTGTTTAGCCCGCCATTGTTTGAAGGAATTTGGTCCCAGGAGTCTACCTACTGCTCCAATTTGTATTAGATTTTCCTCACCGGGTGCCGACCATGGTGGGGGTATGGTGTCATCGGAAAGTTCTAGCAAGATCCTCTGGCGGATCCAGCGCATGCGACTACTATTCCAACGCCTAAAAAGAGGGTGGTACTGGTCAGCAGCCGCAATTTGAACCACTAGACGACTGTGAATTCGGGAGAGCCATGTCTGAGCTGGGCCCCAGCCAGTTTCTAGTAGTAGTGCTGCTATTGGAGTGGTGCCCATCATGCCTGTAGGTGTTATGATTTGCAGATATTAGCCAGGGTAACCACATGATATTTATCATTCAAGGACTTTTTCATATCCCTGCTGCTCAGTAGGCTTATTTTTTTTAAATCATTTGATTTGAATTCTAGTCGTATCAGGCTTGCGCCCTACACCCACAAGGCGTTATACGGGTGTGTGATCCTTGTGGACTCACTACTACCTACATTAAGGGCTTTTCTTGCCAGAGAATCTATAAAAAAATAGATAGATGATAAAAATAAAATAAAAAAGGCGTCCGAACAAATCCGCCCTGCAACTTTTCCTAATTTTCCCAGCAGTTAACCAAAGGAAAAACATTTAAGATCCCCGGAAGTGCCTGGTCTTCCCGGTGTATATTTTGTGCACTATAATATTTGGTTATAGTCACGAATTCAAAGAATTTCTCCCATCCATTTTCTGCCAGCATCTCGGTCGCCCTCGGAGGGGTTCCCGTTTAATACTTCTCCAACGCTGTAAGGCTAGTCGGCATTCGGTAAAGTACCGTGGGCGTTTTTCTCTTCCTCATTCACACTTGCTGACAACATCTTCATGCTTGAATCTTTCGTGATATTTCACAAAGTCGCCGTGTTCTGTCCTAGCCGCAATCAACCTGTGGTACGCCCATCTCGGCAGAGCGAGTTCTGGAGGTCGCTTGCGTTTCATCTTCAGGTTGAAGTCCACGTAGTCTCGGTGCGCATGTGTTATGAATTAGTTGTAGGTAATTTGGATTAGGTGGCGCACGGACTATTTCCGAGGCTAGTCTGTAATCGCATGAGGTATCGCTCCGGGTTCTTAAACGAACGGCTTTTCTGTCCTGCGCGGAGTCCTAGACGGTCAATAGTTTCTTAGGTCCCTATTGAGATCTATTCAACAGTGGGTGCCAGGTGTCCATTTGCTGAATGCGCGCCACAGCTCTCAATTGCCTTTGCTGAAGGATGATTTCTGCCGATGGAATGCCCGACTCTCTATGTAGAGCCACAATTTGGGTAGTTCGCCATGCCGGTAGTGCCACTAGAAATGCCTTCATGATGGTTTTGTCCAGGAGATCCGTATGCCAGCCGACTCCTGTGCCCACTTTCTTATTTCGCTAAGAGTTGAATTGGGTCAGCCTTGGCCACCACGCCTCTGCTCCATATAGTGCCGTACTAAGAACACATGCCCGTACTGCTTTGATCATTAGCCCCGCGGCTGCACCGCGCTGCACTGAGTTGATTTGACGAATGAACTGAGTTATGCGTTGTGCTTTTCCGTACCATTCTTGGACATGCTGTTTGAAGTTGAGCTGAGAATCTAATCAAACGCCAAGCCATCTCACACAATGGGAAGGTGTTAAACTATGACCTTTAATAAGAATTGAAATGCCCGATGTATCAGGCTTTTTTTGGGTCCTCCGCCTATCACTAGAAGCTCTGACTTTGAAGGATCAAAGTCTATCATATTCTCATTAGCTAGGTGGACAAGTTTATTTACCTCCTCTTGAGCTATGGCTACTGCATCCAATGCTGTACTTCCGACAGCGAGAACCGCAATATCGTCCGCATATCCGAAGCGTTTGTTCTTGTTTCCATCCTGAACTAGTACTGAAATATAGAGAAGAAACAAGAGTGGTGATAGTGGTGAGCCTTGCGGGACTCCGCACTCCACTACTTTATCTCGCGTCGTTCCGTCTAATGTCTGACACGTATCATCCGCGCTGTCAAGAAAGACTCGACCTATCGGCATAATATCTTGGGCCACCCTTGTTCCTGCATCCGTCGTAGTAGGCATTTGTGAAGTACTGCATCGAAAGCTCCATGTACATCTAGAGTTACCATTGCATGACCTTGTTATTTCGCATTGTCGCTTCCGCATCGTGTATAACACAAGATACGAGATCAACTGCAGAGTGTCCATGGAGAGCACCAAAAAGCTGCTGGGGGACTACTTTATATTTAATCGCCAGCCAAGCCATTCTCTTGGCAACTATCCTTTCTAATCCTTTTCTGTGACGGCTGGTAAGCCGACTGATTTCTGTAGCCTATGTTGGCTATCATAGGCTTGGTCCGATTTAGGGTGCGCACGATCGATCGATTTAATATCTGTGCGTCGGAATCTGTAAAGCATCCGATTCAACAGTGCAGCTCAACATTGCACCACTTGTTGATGAGAAGCCATCGGCTGGGAATATACGAGATCGGTCACAACCTCTTCAGTTGATAATGTAATGACGTCGTAGAATATGAGACTCTTTTATATATATACATGTGTAGATAGATCCTGTAGTAGTTCTCTCCTTAGAATTATTATCTACTACCATCAACCACATAGTTGCTCCAGCACCTGTCCTCAGATCCGTGACATTTTCCCAGACATGAGAGTAGCGAGATAGGTCGCCATCCCTTTGGGGTTGCAAGGTCCCGCCCTGGTTTGGGAAAAAAGACGACTACAGATCCTCTGAACGCTGTTAGAAAAATAAATAAATTATTCAATTATCCTGATTTGGCGCCTTTTTGGCCCATGCAGGTGTTGACTTCAGTCAGATACAATGACGATATAGTTATGATGAACATCATGCCTCAGATATCATTTGCAAGTCTCACTACGGCTGTGACAAGGCGGCTTTTTCTTCACCGCTGTCGAACTATGCCCTCCGTGAAACTCACCCAAGGGAAACCTCTCAAAAAACCTTGGGTTATCCAGACATGCCACCATCATCAATGTAGCTTACTTCAGTAAGGTGAGGTCTGCTGGAGTCGAACCAGCGATCTTCTGTCTCAGGTGGGATAGATGTTCAGGCTATCCAGACCCTACTTAGAAGACCGGCCCGGATGGTGTACCACTACACCATCCGACCCAACGCTGTTAGAAAGTGTCTGTGATCCAGACAGGCTTGAATGATATCCTTTACTAGTTCTCCGATCACTGTCCAGCATGCCTTGAGTAGGCGAGCTGTTATCTTGTCTGACCCCGGTGCCTTATCTCCCGTCAGAATAGTGCAAGCAGTCACATCGTCTAGCGAGAGTGATCGGTCCCATGGTATTGATTCTGGTCGTTCATCCTCCCACGTTTGCAGGTTATCTGCCGCATTAAACCTAGCCATCAGCGAGTCTCGTAAACTCTCCGCTCTTTCTAGTGGATCTGAAACCCATTGATCTTCTCCGACCTTCAGGGGAGGAGGCTCTTGGCTCATTTTCGGTTCAACCCAGCGCATTACCTTGAAAATTCGTTCATCAGTGGTGGCATTTTCTACCAGATTCCTCCAGTTTTCTCTCTTTGCTTCTTTGACTGCTGCCCTAAAACTTTTCTTGGCCTTTGCTGCTAATTCTGGTGAGTTTCTGGCGCATCCGAACTCATTGTACTTGGTCTTACATTTCTCATTCCACCATGGTGCTGTTCTTCCACGTGTTCTAGTTGATTTTCGTCCGACTGCTCTGATGCATTTTTAATTACTTCCACTAGGCCTGTTACTTGATTTTCAATATCTATAACATTGATTATCGGACCTGACTTCACCCATGCTTTGATATATTGGGAGAACTTTTCGAGGTCTTGGTCATGCACGCGCAGCTCCTGTGTAACCTCAGAGGTTTCTAAGATTTTTGTCACTATGGTGGATCCTACTATGGTCTTGTGATCTGATGTGCAATTGTATTTGCTTGATACCATAGCCTCAGCTGTTGTGTTGCTCCATACCAAGTCAAGAACATTTCCGTCCCGATGTGTGGGTACCCCAACCGTAGTAACCAGATACATTTCCTAAGCCGTGGCCCACTCCATAATCTGATCTCTGTTACCGTACTGACGAGGCGTCTGTGGTTGCCAGTGCCTTAACACAGCATTAAAATCTCCCCCCGCAATTGTAGGGCCTGAGGGTGTCCACTAAAGTAGAGGCTCTAAGTTTCCGCTGGGTCCAGATGCAGGATAGACATTGACGAAAATTAGCCCTGATACTTGAACGTAGCAGTAGTCAGAAGTTTGATATGGGGGCGACGGGAAAATCTGAGTGGCGTGAAGCCCTTTCCGAGTGAAGGTAATCGCCCTAGATCTAGTTCCTCTCTTTCCAATTGGTTTCTGGATTTTGTATCCCGGATGACTTTTTGTTATGTAATCCTCCCCTTTTTCCCTAGTCCACGGTTCTTGTAACATGACCACATGTGCCCCTCCGTCCCAGGCTTGCTGTAGTGCTATATCTGTGCTAGGTCCGCCCTTTCCCACGTTCACTTAGTGAAATAGAAGGGTGTTATTTATTTGTTGGTGGTGATGAGGGTTGGGTCTACTACTCATTGACTTTTATTATTGCGTCTGGTATCTCAATGATCTCTGGGGCCTTGCCTTTTCTTCTGATCTTAATAGCGCTGCCTTAAAATCTCGGTGTCCTCGTTCCCGAATTACCCGAAGCTCTGCTGGGGTGCGCAGCACGACTACACCGTCCTGTCTTGTGGGTCGAGCCGTACATTTGATGTCAGTCGAATCACGAGGCCCTGCACAGTTTGAGCATTTGGGAATCTTGTTCGGACAATCTCTTGTCTCATGTCCCCCGGTACATCTTCCACATCGGCTTCCTTTGACGTAGTTTCTCGTGGAGTGAAAGCCCCAGTGGCTGTAAAGGCTGGTAAGCCGATTGGTCCCTGTAGCGCATGTTGGCTAACATGAGCCTAGCCTGACATTGGTAGTGCACGATTGATCGACATCAATGCGAGGATATATGATGCCACTCAACAGAATATCAAGGCATTGGCATCTAGTTTGGCAGGGCAGCAGTATTGGACCATACAGCTACAAAACATTGAGATGTTACAACAAGTAGGGTCAACACATGTGAAGAATCCTATTGGAACCGAGACGGAGGGACTGTACCTCAAACACATAGACAATGTGTATATATATATATATATATATATATATATATAGATAGAGACTGAAGTAGTTTTCTCTTCAGAATGATAATTTACATACTATCGACCACATAGTTGCACCAGCACCTGTTCCTTGATACGTGACAGCAGCGTTGACATTGCTCGATCGGACGACGTCGTGTGAATGGTAAAGCCGGTCCACTCTCGTCGAACAACCGAAATTTTAAGTTGGTTGGTACCTGCTTGAAGTGGATGATCCAACTAGTAGAATATTGCCCTACTTTGGTATTATTTTGTCGCACATGAATTGACATCACCCCACAAACTGACTGGAATTCCGTTTTAACCATGTCGTTCGTGACTTCAATTCTGCCTTCATATGTTCGGATATGAAGTGGTACATGCGGAACTATGACAGATCTCCAGTCTGACGCAGGCTCAATTGCGATTTCCTCCGTTTTGAGTGAAGGTCCAACCCTAAGAAGTGTCTCTCTGAGTGCTTCAGACGCACATTTGATAGCGAGACCCGATGTGACTTTTGTCATTGCTAGGACTTCTGAAGGTGCAACCCCGGCTTTCTCGGTGACTATCTTTTTAATTGTAACTGGTGATAGTCTCCGCCACTCATATTCTTGTCCAACTCAAAGAAAAAGCCGCTTGTCTTCTTTTGGGGGACTTTGTGTGTGAGGCTTTGCTTGTGTTGTGGGCCTTCTTATATTCGACGGAGCAGGGAGATCGGGTAGCTTTGCCGCTCTTCGTGCAACTGTGACCCACGGCGACTCGGTTTCCCGTGGCTTTTCTGGACGTTCGTGAAGTGGTTTGTCAGCTATTTTTGCCGCCCTTGGCACAGAAGTTGTTACCTGGATGTTTTCGGGGGCTGGTTTCTTGCCTGTAGGTTTAATGGCATCGGCGTTGCCTATTGCAAACTCAGTCACGATAGGTGAAACCTTTTCAATGAAAGGCGCGACTAGGCCTGCACCTTCGGTTCCTGCCTTGGATTTCGCCCAGGCGTCGATATTTTGTAGGAATTCTTGAGCTAGGCTCATTCTCTGTTTTCGGTCGCGTTCTGATTGCTCCATTGTGTCAGGGTAAGGTCATGAGGTAGATTGACGAGGTCTAATCTGGTGATTGAGATTGTCTACAAAGAAGAAAGGAGACTCCTATAGAGTCCTGTAAAAATATATACATCGGGAATCGCGTATCAGACGCGTTATATCACGTGACAGTAACTTCCCTCAATTCACTCTATCCCTTGACACATCGCGGCAGCAATCCCAAGAAGGCTCTGGTGGAGGTTGTCACCTGGGTCAATTGATGCCGAGGACGACGGCTGGTTATGCGCAGCCATACTGCTGCTTGATTATTCGAGTAAAGGTAATTAGAGACGTGAACTGATGCGCGTTGTGATTTTGGGATGATGTGAACTCGATTTTTTAAATCATTTAATGTGTATTCAACTATTTAGCTATGACACATTACCGGTACTATGTATACATGCAGGATGACTCTTTCGACATTAGAGACACTCATACTCCGGCTTTCGTTTGCAAATACAACCATGAGGTATATTCGCTTACACAAATAGTCGACCCTCCTCCGTAAGTACTCACCAAAGGGAAATTCAAAACCTTTGATTATGCAAGCATGCCTTCATCATCCATGCATAGTAGCGCGGCGAGAAATGTAGTTTAGTTTTGCCGGATTCGAACCAGCGGTCTCCTGTCTCGGGTGGGATATGTGTGCTAGCTATCTAGACCTTACTTGAGAAAACGGCCAAGATGATGTACCACTGCACCATCCAACCATGGCATTGTTTAAAGTGTTGCATAAACTGTCGCAACCGAAGTCTTGGCGCACGCACAAAGCTCAATTCGAAAACTCATTGTCAAAATCTTAAAATTTATGCCCGTCGAGATTATAGCTATCCGCTACATCATCTTGTTAACTTGTCTTGATCCCTCTCACGCCCATCCCAAAGAACTGTCTCCCAGATTTGTGCGCCACGCTTTGCTTCCTCCGTCGGGTACAAATATCGGCGTGGGCGTGTACGTGGTGGTCAATTGAGGTCAGAGAAAGTCGAGAGGTGTGATCATTGAAATGAGGATTTACTAAGTCGTACCTGCAAACTTGATGAGGTTTTGGTGGTGATTTATCTCGTCAGGTGTGAAAATTTGATTAGGTGGAGAGTCTTGAATTTTTGTCTCATGGGCCAACTTGTTCGGTATTGCGAAATTTGACTGAACTTGGCTCTGGGAGAATATTTCACTCCCAGGTTCGTAGAGGGCACCGCGTACAGGTGTCAGGCTTGCCTTCCGCTCAGTAGGCTTAGTAGAAGCGTTATAATAACTAGGCTTTATCTCAAGGAGTCTAATATAGCGACAGTTCCACAGGGTACGAAATGAGATCGTAAATGGAATGGGGATCATACGACAATAACTTAGGTTGAGATCTCACTGAGAGGAGTGAAGGAGACAAAAGAAGTGAGGGAGTGTAATAGTCTTCCCAAAGAAGAGATGAAGTTAGAAGTAGAAGCGTATATATTTTTCAGAAGACGTTGCGTGAAGTCTGAATATTCTAATACTAGCTCTCTTATATAAATAGCCCAATCCAATTAATCATCACACTTTCCATAATATCATGAGATTCATGATGTCATACTTTCGGTGATATCATACTCTCAGTGGCTCAAGAATATCGCATGCTATTGATTAATTGACGTCATAAACACCCAAGATTATTCCGATCTAGATGATTTCATGACAGGGAGAATGCTAGAGTATCACTCGACGAAGGTATGACGTCCGAAGATTGTACATCTTCGCTCCTACCTTCAATACTTCATCATGATGGTTTAGTCTGTGAAACTATAGGAGCAAGACGATGGATGCCCTTAAGGAGGTTATGCTCACAGTAGGTCTTGTTAATCGCTATTCCGCGTGCTCTTGTGATATGTAAGATTGTATCTATATTCTCATATAAAGAAAACTTAGTTCAGAGAGTGAACGGAGGATGAGACCTCCTTATATGCTGCTCCAGACTTAATGTGTTGTTCACAGCCTAGTACTAATACATTCCCTTGTGATATCATTTCTCTCCTACGAGAAATGACCATCTCGTTCTCCCTCAGTCCACCAATCCTAACGGGTTCCATGACCTCTATTCTATCAAGTTCTAGTAGGGTCCATAATGTTGAAATATGATATGTCTTGGAATGCCAAGATTTACTCATTTGTAAGTTTGGCTAATTAGACTACCAAATTCCCCATCCTATATCATTGTCATCAGTACATCCCTCACGGAAAGTTTAATGCACATTGGCATTTATTTCACACTAGCATTCCAGCAGGTGACTATGTCTCCAATGCAGGTTACAGGTTTCTCAGATATATTACCGACACACATGTATTTAGCTTTATATTCCTGGCTCTTTTTTTTTTTTTTTTCTTTTTTTTTGCATCAGATTTTAATTGCGTATGCAGCTATCTAGCTATGACACAATATCGGAGAAAAGGTATAGAAAAGATGACTCAATTTACAGTAAGAGCACTCATGCCTCGGATTTCATTTGCAAGTACCACTGCGAAGTTATGGCGGCTTTTTCTTCACCCCAAGTCAACCCTCATCCGTGAATACCCACCCAGGGGAACGTCTCAAAAACCCTGGGTTATCCAGACATGCCTTCATCATCCTCTGAATTTATTCCGCGCGAAATGTAGTCTGAGGTATCTCCTTCCCAAGTGGAGTAGGTGCCTAGGCTACTCAAACTATACCAGAGAACACCACCAGGAGGCGGACCACGGCACCTTCCATCGTTTGCGTGTTGTTATAGTGTCCGCTGCACTCTCGCAAGCGAAGTCTTGGCGCGCACAAAGCTCAATTCGTGAAACTCCTTGCCAAAATTCAAAATTACACGCCCGTCGATATTGTATCCATCCTCTGTGTCATCTTGTAAACTTGTCCAAATCCCTCTCACGTCCTTCCCAAAGAACTGTCTCCCAGATTTGTGCGCCACGCTTTGCTTCCTCCGTCGGGTGTAAATATCGGCGTGGGCGTGTATTTGGCGGCTAGATGAGGCCAGAGAATAGTTGATGAGAGGTGTGGTCATTGAAATGAGGATGTACTAAGTCGTACTTGTAGACTTGATGAGACTTGGGTAGGAGTCGAACTCGTTGGGAGCGAAAATTTGACGTGGCGGAGAATTTTGAATTATTGCCTCGTGGGCCAACTTAATCGGTATTGCGAAATTTGACTGAACTTGGCTCTGGGAGAATATTTCACTCCCAGGTTCGTAGAAGGCACCGCGTACAGGTGTCAGTCTTGCCCTCCTATTCCTGGCTCATATGTCTGTATGTATATAGATCTACATCTATAGGGATTATAACTTATAATCCATGGAGATTGACAAATACTGGTCAAAAACCACAGTTGATAAGAAATGCGCACACGCAATCTCACTTTTATCACCTAAGTTTATTCAGAACTATACATCTCATTACAGTTATTTCCACTCAATTCTTCCTTCTACAACCTCATACAAGACTTACTTGTATTATTCTAACCGCCGACACTGATTCCGCTCTAACCTCCATCTTCGCTCAAGCTCATGACTTTAATACAATCCTCCCATTACATCCCCCACGCCTCAAAAGCCATGCTACTGTCAGTTAGACCGCAGAATTTGCTTCAGGTAAGCAAAGTGAGCCACAACGCAAAGCGACTCAAGCTGGAATACACCCGGCTAAAACCACATGGTCCTAGATCACCCAGAATGGCCTACAGATACTCCGGGCATAAACAAATGTCGCGCAGATAATGCCTAAGGCGGCAAACTCGACCCGAGCGGCCAAAAATAAACCGGACCAACAAAACCAGCTGTGCAAGACGAACGTTTGTTTCTCCGCCTGGGAAAAGAACATCCCTATAAAATACTCTAACTGTTCAGTGTTAGAGAAGCTGTCGCGAAAATGCTCAAAATTCCCCCAACAAAAATTGAGCAAGTCTACCGTATGCCAACTGGCTTCGCAATCAGAGCCGAAAACCAAAAGGCACGCGCGCTGATCCTAAGTCTAGCTGGATCCTTCGTCCACCAAGATGCCATATCGGAGAAAGTCTCGAACCCGGCTTCCCTTGCAATAGCGACACTTCCAGTCGCAATTAACACAAAAATGGGCAAATTTCTCATCACAGAATAGATGGCGGTCGATGAGATAGTCAGGGTCACCGAGGCTTTCCCGGTCAAAGTACGCCCACATGGTAAAAGCCGACCGGGAGCTCCACTTTTACGACGGGTGGTGAACGAAGTAGGGTTTGCCGTCTGCTGAAGATATCCTAATAGTGACTATGCGAGTAAGTACAAGACAATATTGACTGGTAAGGTTAGGGGTGTTAAACTAAACGGGCGAGACGTAATAGATCAGGACTGAAGAACGTGAGATCGAGAGGTCAAGACGAGTGATATGGCTCTATAGACTATGAGGATATAAGATTGAGAAGCTGAACAACTACTTTAGAGCAACTCCAGCTTCCTTAAGTACAACTAACTACGTACTAGATTTATGTAAGGCTTTGGAAGATTATGTCATGGTAAGCCCCTCCGACTCTAATTATCAGAGTTATTCCGGATGTTTTCTCATTGAACCTTTTCCCCAAAACTTTCTCCTCGTGCCTTCTCCTTGAACCTTCTTCAAGGATGCCTGACCATAACATCCACACTAATCATGGCTAGCTCTCTTCGAGAAAGCGTCCACCCCTCGGCCTGGCTTCTATTGGAAAATCGGTATGAGTTCGATGAGTAAGGCGGCTCAAGTAATATGGGCACGATTTACGAATAGAATAATATCAATATGAGTCGGAAGAAATATAGTAAACTGTATGTCTGATTATAGTTCTGTATAATATCACGTGACTTATTTTCGTAACATTTCCTTATGTAGAATAGGGCTGGGAATGAGAAATTGGCCCCCCAATGTAATTATTAGTTGTTCCTTAGGAGGGATGGAGTTAGACAGAAATTAATTGATACCTATGTTGTTGCAACAAGCTTGTCACGAAATCCGTCCTCTTGAAATATCCTGAAACTGTAGAAAGAGAAGTACAATGTAGAATAAATTAAATTAAATTGATATACCTGTCTTGAAGGCTCCTAGACAGCATATATACACGTATCTCAGCAATCCAAATCAAAACCAAGTATCAACCCCGAGCCTAGTCCAATGCTCCGGCGATTACAATGAGAACAGGGTCGGTGAGTCAAACTATGCCCGACCGGTATCACATCACTCCATATTCTAGTCGAGTCTCGTACACCAAACATGCTCAATGAGGTGACTGTTACTGACCCAAGTCGTGACTCAGGTGTGAGAAACTTAGTTGCTCCAATCCTAGGGAAAGTTCAAACATCCAGGGTGTGAATTTCCATCAGCTTCCGACTATTTGATGACTCTAGGATTGCAGCTCACCACCAGCCTCGTCAAAGCATCAACCAGTGCAAGCGATGCTTACAATTCCATGACACTAGGGGTTGTCCGCGCGCCCCAGCCAGCTGAAACTGCTCTTCCACCATGCATTCCATGGTGGAGTGCAAGGCACAAACCAAGTGCCGCAACTGCGGAGGTCCACATAGATCAGACAGTCGGGATTGTCTAGTTCGCCCTACAAAGTCTGGAATGGCCTCCGATGAAAACCTTCAGACCATAAGGCAGGCTAGCCAACACAAATTTGCAGCAGCTACTCGGTGTGCGTTCTAGTGTATGGATTACGAATGTCTTACTATCGACTATGAACTCAAAGCACGCCTGTAATCTTGGATTGCAGAATGCCTATGGGGTTCGTTAAGTCTAGTGTAAGTTCGTTATTCATTCCTTGCTAACCAGAAACTCCCTAAGTCTACAAACACGCTAACCTATGATTACATAATATATACCACACTAATGTTATCATCCCTTTGTCCCGTGACCTGGACACACATCGGGCCAAAGCAGCTGTCAGACGCGCAGAGGCAGGGATGACAGCAGCCGCAGAGGCGCCAGATTCAAACCTACCAGGATTTAAATCAAGCAACTGTTTTGAAGTTCTCATGTCCGACGCTACAGCAACTGTGTCCGAGGTCGATGAAGCATCAAACCGACAAAAATCTTTGAAATGGGCACCTCACAGGTCTCTTCACGTCTCTCTCCTACTCTAATCTTTATGTCAATAAACGCAGTTAGAGGGGGCTCAACACAGAACATTGCGCTTACCCGAGCATTTGAGCTGGGTATTGACATGGTTCTTGTTCAAGAACCTCTGTAGAATAAACAAAAGAATACAATGAAGGATCACCCAGGATACACCTATCATCTGCCTCACGGCAACAAAAATGTTAGGCCAAGGGCTGTGACCTATACCCAGATAGACGATAAAAAGATATTGGCAACACAGCTCTTTCTTTATGTTGTGTCTACAGAAGACTATTGCTAGGCTGTAGTGAATAGTACCACTTTTCTCAACGTCTATAAGGCACTCAATGACTTGACAACTATACAGCCTCTCATCAACTGGATTCCACTGCCAAACTCCGTCGCTGCAGGGGACTTCAATTCAGTATACTAGGCTTGGCAACTTTTACGGAAAATAACAGGGGTTATAATTACAGTTTACTATTAGTAAACAAACCTTGCAGGCCTGAGTAGGGAAAGGTAACGTAACAGTGAACTACGAGCATGTACATGATCAAGCGTAGTCTACAGTCAATTTGCCTTCTTAACGCAACGTCTTCTCGATATTATTCTCATGCTAGATATTCCCTCTCTTCCGTGTGAAGACCACTTCGAGCCCGTCCCCGTATCAGACCACAACTTGCCCTCTTCCTCTCCTTGTTTAAGACCTTGACCCCTATTTACCTACACTCGTACCCTGTGGACAAATAGCATACACACTCCTCGAGAGAAGAGCAAATCACCAAAGACCAAAATAAAAGACACATGCGACCGAACAAAAGTCAAGAAATTCTCCGACTGGGAAATGATTTGTGGGAACAACAACATCAAAGAACGACAAGAGATGGCGGCAAAAGTCGCAGCTTTCCAATAATGGGAAAGAGACTGGATAAAGCAATCAACAACGCAGCCCTCTACTCACCGAGCGGCTACAGACTCTAACAAATGGACAGCAGCGAACATACTCATGGACAACAAGAGGGGAAGCACAAGAATGAACTACAGAGGAACACTCTTAAGTATCCATAAAACCTGAATAAGGCCCAAAGGAGCTTAGCCATGCAGATAAGAAGTGAGCATGTTGGGCTCAATTCTTATCTGTACAGAAGATATGTCCCCAGTGTAGACGGCCCATGATGCCAATGTGGATATCCGTCCCAAAATGCAGGCACATGATCATGGCCTGCTCCAATTGAGCCAAAGAAAGGGGGGAGATACTGTGAAAGGCAGAGAACTGGTCATACGAAGCTATTATGGGTAGCCCGAATGATATAGCAACGATTACAAATTGGATACAATATGAAGAGATAATAGAGCAAATTCGACTGACGCCTAAAGCCAAAGTCATGATGAGGGAGAGTGAGAAGAGTAGAGGAAAGATGATCTCCTGCCAGTAGTGAGGCATTGGACGGAATCCGCACTGGACACAACAGTATTAGTGCACTTCTCAAAGGGAACACAACATTGTAGTGTAGATAAACTGAAAAGTTGATGAGTTTTTACCACCACGATTTCCTCCCATGTAAATATTAGTATTCGTAGACACCTGCAGGGGCCTATAGGGCGCCAAATCGGGCTAAATGAAATTGAATTCAACCCCATTTGGTTGATTATACAATGTTAAATGAAAAACAAAAACATGCACTCGGTTAATTAGGGTGAGGCTGGGTAATAGATGACACAGGGTATTCAAGGAACTCATGATAGGAAACTGGACCAATGGTGACGGCAAAGGGCATATTTAATGTGACGGATTTCCTGGGGTAAATTACTGTAGATAAAATTCCTTGTGGTACTATTTACATGCGGTATCCGTGACTATCCTCGCCCTTAACGGTCTTTCCTGTGGTCCAGCACTGGCTGCTATGGCTGTTGTATGCATTTATATATAAATAAATAAATTATTCAATTATCCTGATTTGGCGCCTATTTGGCCCATGCAGGTGTTGACTTCAGTCAGATACAATGACGATATAGTTATGATGAACATCATGCCTCAGATATCATTTGCAAGTCTCACTACGGCTGTGACAAGGCGGCTTTTTCTTCACCGCTGTCGAACTATGCCCTCCGTGAAACTCACCCAAGGGAAACCTCTCAAAAAACCTTGGGTTATCCAGACATGCCACCATCATCAATGTAGCTTACTTCAGTAAGGTGAGGTCTGCTGGAGTCGAACCAGCGATCTTCTGTCTCAGGTGGGATAGATGTTCAGGCTATCCAGACCCTACTTAGGAGACCGGCCCGGATGGTGTAGTGGTACACCATCCGACCCCGCATTTATATATAAATCGACGTGCTAGGAATCTGGCTCTCTCCAAACCTCTATAGGCGCCTTATCACGAGTACAGACGGGCTGGATTGAAATAACTACCAAAAAAAAATAAAGGAGCTTCATCCCACCTGAGTGACCGAACCATCCAAGGTTTAACCCTTACATTGAACATGCAAAGCTCGGATTTCTCCTCAGACTCGACCGTTGCACGTTCCAGTCCAATACATCTTCCCAATTTCTTCCTATTTCTTTCTTCATAATCCCAGTTTTACCTTGACACAGCATCTACTTGTCTCGTCAAGGGATATTTCATCTTGGAGGCCACATCCAATAGCACATGGAGATTTACTCCTTCATGCCTGAATTTTGGTCCTCTATCTTGAGTTCTCATCTCTTCCGACAATATCGCCATCTCAGAAACTCAGAAAAGCGTCCTCCCCTCTAGCCTTACCCTGTCGCCACTCTACCCATTACGATGGGAGCAAAGTATATGAGTCACTCAAGATCGAAGCACCAGCATCGAATACATTTTCGATGTTCTAGGTGTTGGACCGGCGCAACATCGTACCTATTATGTTAATCGCAATTCGTCGTAGGTCGCGTGGGTAGTGAGCTTGGCCGAGGTCCGACGAATTTAGTGCCGGTACTTCGGCCGCACCTTCTCGGCCTGCGGCAGCTGTTCGGGTTTAGGTGTCCGTCTATTTATTTGAGTTCTTCGGGGGATGGCAAAATAAATTAAGATGGTAGATATCTTCCATGTAAAATAAAGACAGTGAAGCCTGCCAGTTGCTTTAACACGAAGATTAGGTAGGATCGAGCTATGGCTAGATTAAATTTTGTGGTTAGAATGATTGTCTTCGTTGATTAGTGCAGTTATGAAATGTGCAGGTTGGGTTTCGAAAAAGAAGTTGCCGGCGTCACTCCTCCAGACCGCTACTCGGGAGATAACTTTTGACTTAACCCTTTACTTTAACTAAATTTAGGCGCTGAGGGAGTATTTTAGCCCCATATACGTATAGTACACCTCAACAGTTGTTCAGCTTTTGCTACAGTGTACCTCACAAACCGATAACATTATAACTTGTCGCACAAGGCTATTCGAACGCTAGTCTATTTATAGTAAGATGCCTTTCAGCCGTGCCAAAGAGGTAAATGTTCAAGTGTTCCTTACACGCTTGCATGATGGTTGATATTAGGCCCAACACAAGGCCTGATTACCATTGGGTGCGGGAGCTATGACGATAGGATCCCTATTATTGGATAGGTTTGCACTTAGGCTTAGATGCAATTTTCTTTCAGAGAATTGCCTACGACTCAAAACAGTGGCGCGCAAGGCTCAGAATCAAAATATTCGGTCTTTTTATACAACCCAGCGCTTCAGGAACGAATCTAGCCTTCCTGAAAAACCCATCGTTCCGCTTCGCAAATATATCAAGGACTTCCAGAAAGAGCAACGACGTAAAGAAGCAAGTGCCCCCAAAAAACCCAAGGGTAAAAACCAGAGAGTAGAAGGCTGGAAACTTTCCGTAGGCATTGAAATTCACGCGCTTCTAAATACTGAGCGAAAGCTTTTCTCATCAGCTTTCTCCACTGTCAACAATATAGCTAATACCCAAGTTGCTCTCTTCGATGCGGCAATACCGGGATCACAACCAAATTTCCAAAAAGAAACCTTAATACCTGCGATTCGAGCAGCCTTAGCACTCAACTGCGACATTCAAAAAGTTAGTAAATTTGACCGCAAGCATTATTTTCACTGGGACCAACCTGCAGGCTATCAAATCACGCAGTATTATGAGCCACTTGCTAAAGACGGCTATATTACGCTATATCCGCACGATGGTATTGCTAGCGAAGATGGAGATCAAGTTTGTGTGAAGATAAAGCAGATACAAATGGAACAAGATACTGCCAAGACCATAGCCTTGCCCGCAGGATACCTTATAGACCTTAATCGGGCTGGGCTTCCCTTGATCGAAATAATAACAGAGCCAGATATACACTCTCCACAAACAGCAGCAGCAGTAGTTCGTAAGGTTCAGATCCTCCTTACCGCTGTAGATGCCTGCGTCGTGGGAATGGAGTTTGGTGGTCTACGTGCCGACATTAATGTCTCCGTCTGCAGAGAAGATAATGATTTAAATCTTCGGCATGGACAATGCCCAAAGCTAGGACAAAGAACAGAAATTAAAAATTTGTGTAGTTTTAAGAGCATTGAAGACGCAATAATCGCAGAGCGTGACCGTCAGATTAAAATACTTGAAGACGGAGGTACAATTGATGGCGAGACAAGAGGATGGAAGATTGGTACTACCATGACAAAAAAATTGCGGGAAAAGGGAAGTGAGGTTGACTACAAGTACATGCCAGACCCCGATCTTCCGCCAGTTATCATCGGTGATGATTGCGTCTCCCATCTCAAAGCTACTCTTGGCATCCTTCCGGATGAAGAGCTTAACCTTCTGGTTAATGAGTATGGTCTAGTGGTAAAAGATGCACTATCTTTATTATCTCTTGAGAACGGGGGCCGGGCTGAGTACTTTTACAAACTAGTCGATAATCTTCAGCAGCAACTTCCTGACACTAGTTCTCAGAATATTGGGAAGCTTTGTCTTAATTGGGTCATGCATGATATGGCAAGTCTCAAGCACGATGAGGCAGATATTGTAAATCCTCTCAATATGAATCCTCAGGGAAACTGTATAATTCCACATGAGCAGCTCGCAACACTACTGTTCCAGGTAGAGACAGGCCGACTACTACGAAAACCTGCTAAATTTGTTCTCCGTGAACTTTTTCGTAGCTTGATCGAAGGAAAGCCTACGACCGTGCTTGAGATTATCAACAGGGAAGGCCTTTGGGGCCACTTAATAACTGTGGATCAGTATCGAAAGCTTGCTGAGGCAACGTTGAGAAGGCATGAGAACATTTTAAAAGCTGTGCTAGAAGGTAATGAAACAAAGGTTAAGTTCCTATTAGGGACAATGTTAAAAGAAGATGAGAAGGGAGCTATGGATCCTACTTTCGCTGAAAAGGTACTTCGTGAAGCCATCAAAGAATGTGGAGAATGCGTGTAAATTTCTATAATTCACATTTATGCAGCTAGATTCTGGATAAGTTCATTGTATTTTCTCGCCGCCTTCATCTTCTAGATAAAACTGAAGTCAACCGGGCCATTATGTATCCTTATTAATAGTCTTAGTTTTCAAATGACGGCAGGGTTGACAATTGTCTTAGTCGAATGTGGAAAAAAATGATATGTCGGTTAGGTTGTGTACTGCACGTACAGAAGCGTTCGGGGCTGATAAGGTAGACTGAGCGTGTGTTCTATCTAAGGGACTTTTCGCCCAGTTCCGTAGCTATAGAAAGACATAAATCACAGCTAGAGCGGGACTCACTCCTCCGGCCCGCTCCTGATTGACCAATAGTCAAGGGATGACCGTGTCGTCTGGTATAGCTGCCTCCAATGTGATTACCTTTTGATATTTTAGGAACCTAGCAAGGACGTACATAAGTCATGCAATTTCGAGATGAACACATGGGGCCTAACCCGTATTTTATCTATCTACATACTAACCACAGATCCCTTAGAACATGGTTACATCTTGTCCTCGAAGGTCAGGTAGAAGAGGAGAGATTTAGAGACAGGCCAAGAATCGGTTCTACGAAGCCCTTATAAATAATCCTAGCGACTTCAGAATAATAATTCAGAGGATTCTAGATCATATCCGGATAGGGCAATACCAGACGACAAAGACGGTCGAAATGCTGCGGAGGGAAATAAACAGGGTGAACTTTCCTTGGGATCAATAGAGAGGTTTTTTTTTTTTTTTGCATCAGATTTTAATTGCGTATGCAGCTATCTAGCTATGACACAATATCAAAGAAAAGTACAGAAAATATGACTCAATTTACAGGTAGAGCACTCATGCCTCGGATTTCATTTGCAAGTACCACTGCGAAGTTATGGTGGCTTTTTCTTCACCCCAAGTCAAGCCTCATCCGTGAATACCCACCCAGAACTTCTCAAAAACCCTGGGTTATCCAGACATGCCTTCTTCATCCACCGAATTTTCTCCGCGCGAAATAGTGTTCTGAGACATCTCCTTCCCAAGTGGAGCAGGTGCCCAGGCTACTCAAACAATACCGTAGCACACCACCAGGAGGCGGACCACGGCACCTTCCATTGTTTGCGTTTTTTTATACTGTCCGCTGCATTCTCGCAAGCGATGTCTTGGCACGCACAAAGCTCAATTCGTAAAAGTCTGCCAAAATTCAAAATTACACGCCCGTCGAGACTATATCCATCTTCAGCATCATCTTGTAAACTTGTCCCAATCCCTCTCACGTCCGTCTCAAAGAACTGTCTCCCAGATTTGTGCGCCACGCTTTGCTTCCTCCGTCGGGTGTAAATATCGGCGTGGGCGTGTATTTGGCGGCTAGCTAAGGCCAGAGAATAGTTGATGAGAGGTGTGGTCATTGAAACAAGGATGTACTTGGTCGTACTTGTAAACTTGGTGAGACTTGGATAGGAATCGAACTCGCTGGGGGTGAAAATTTGACGTGGCGGAGAATTTTGAATTATTGCCTCGTGGGCCAACTTGTCCGTTATTGCGAAATTTGACTGAACTTGGCTCTGGGAGAATATTTCACTCCCAGGTTCGTAGAAGGCACCACGTACAGGTGTCAGTCTTGCCCTCCAATAGAGAGGATGTGAATATATGATTGGATGGCAATGCAGTGTAACTGCGCTTCGTGAGGTAAAAATAGTAAAACGAAGATAATAAACAAAGAGGTTTCCTTGCGTGCAAACATTACAGTTCTTGGACACCTGCATGGGCCCGTACGGCGCCAAATCACGACAGTAAAATCAAAATCAAATACCGAGACTCTCAAGGTAATGACGTTGGCCAAGGTGTGAATGAGTTTATGAGAGAGAAATGCTCTCAATTTATTCTGTACGATAAAATAATTAGCTGACTTTAGTTTCGGAGTTGCTCTAATGTCTGCCATCATCAATTGATCTCGGCGTACTATTCCCAACACATCACCCTGTCATCACGATCACATCAGTTGGTTTGGTCTAAGCCTCTCTTGTCACCAACCCTTGATAATGGAGAAGCCATCCGATGATTTTCTGGAGCTTACCCAGCACCCGATACGGAGAAGGTGGATTGCATCAAGTCGGACTCGACTGTTACAAAGAAGGGAGATATGGATGAATATGCGCACCTCGTGTGGTCCCGGTGTCTAGGCCTCTTTTAATTTTATCTTTTTAATTCATATTGTATTCAGCTATTGAGCTATTGAGCTATGACAATGTCTAGGCCTCACCTGGCTGGGGCTGTAGGTTTTTCGAGACTTTTTCCTGCGCACGCAGTTTCCATTGCTACCAGTTTCATTTTTTTGGGTAGAAGGTTATGTGGAAAGGTGGCCGAATTCCATGGGTAAATACGGAGCTGAATGGATACTTATCAAGGGCAATATATCATTGATCTTTCAAGAAACATTAGAGGCAAGAAGCACTGTACAAGGTGTGGCTTGGGTCAGAGAGGAGCCCAATGTGCTAGATAGTCTATGACTAAAGTAGTACAGTAAACAAACCTTTCTCTCATATATGAAGACCAAGATGACGATAGTAATGCTGAGATTGAGGAAATATATTGCGGTACCAAACGCAACGACTGTAGTCAGAGAAGCCTTTGCTATATCCTATCAAATCCTATCCACCGGCGGGCATACAAAAGTCTATGAAAGCAAAGTAAAAGACCTTTCTGCCCTTAAGAAAAGCTGATTTCGGCTTGTTAACAATATCATCTCTTTTAACCCTTACTTCCGAATCTACTTGTCAGGAGGGCTTCTGAAATATGTGAGTTACTCGACGACCCTACGTCTGTAGGACTTTTGGATGCCAGGCCGGGCTCCCTAAGTGCAGTCACTCTCGACTTAGACTTTTCAAACATCTTCTTATGAACCTCGGTTTGTCCTTCAGCATAAATCAGTGGAGGAAATTAGGGAGATTGAAAGATACTTTTGAGTATACTCAGGTCTGCTGCGCCCGGCTAGCCGGACTCTTCGTAGGACGAGATTCCCGAGACCAGTGGTTATCGAGGCTATTCTCGGCAGTTATACTTCTGCAAGAGGCCTTCGTTTTTTTTGGCTAAAAAGATGAGATAATTATAGGACAAAGACTTTTTATATTACTTACTAGGAGAAAGAAAGAGAGAGGTATGTTTGTTGTAATACTTGAGTCATAGACTATCTAGCACATTGGGCTACTCTCTGACCCAAGCCACACCTTGTACAGTGCTTCTTGCCTCTAATGTTTCTTGAAAGATCAATGATATATTGCCCTTGATAAGTATCCATTCAGCTCCGTATTTACCCATGGAATTCGGCCACCTTTCCACATAACCTTCTACCCAAAAAAATGAAACTGGTAGCAATGGAAACTGCGTGCGCAGGAAAAAGTCTCGAAAAACCTACAGCCCCAGCCAGGTGAGGCCTAGACATTGTCATAGCTCAATAGCTCAATAGCTGAATACAATATGAATTAAAAAGATAAAATTAAAAGAGGCCTAGACACCGGGACCACACGAGGTGCGCATATTCATCTATATCTCCCTTCTTTGTAACAGTCGAGTCCGACTTGATGCAATCCACCATCTCCGTATCGGGTGCTGGGTAAGCTCCAGAAAATCATCGGATGGCTTTTCCTCCATGACCAAGGGTTGGCGATGAGTAGAGCTCTGACCCTACCATCTGATGTAATCGTGGTCAGCTTCATGATAATGTTGATGGGTGAAAATGATACAGACCGCGAAGGCGATTGGAAATTCTCATGGAGGTGAGGAGTTTGTTACTAAATCTCGGCTCTTTTATTATTTTTGCGTCAGATTTTAATTGCGTATGCAGCTATCTAGCTATCACACAATATCGGAGAAAATGAACAGAAAAGATAACTCAATATTCAAGAAGAGCACTTATGCCTCGGATTTAATTTGCAAGTACCACTGCGAAGTTATGGTGGCTTTTTCTTCACCCCAAGTCAACCCTCATCCGTTAATACCCACCCAGGGGAACGTCTCAAAAACCCTGAGTTATCCAGACATACCTTTGTCATCTATTTACTTGACTCCGCGCGAACTGTGGTCTTAGGAATCCCCTTCCCAAGTGAAGTAGGTGCCCAGGCTACTCAAACTATACCAGAGAACAACACTAGCAGGCGGACCATGGAATCCTTCATCGTTTGCGTGTTTTTATAGTGTCAGCTGCACTCTCGCAAACGAAGTCTTGGCGCGCACAAAGCTCTATTCGTGAAACTCCTCGCCAAACTTCACAATCACGCGCCCGTCGAGATTGTATCCATTCTCTGACTGGAGGCTCGTAAGAGACAGTACTTACAGGTGTCGAGGATAGTCTTTATTTGCTGGTCTGAATTCCTAGGCTTGACAGAGAGAATTAACCCTCTCGCTGACATAGTACATGAGCCAATAAGAGAGATCGAAGACCTATAAATATTCCAACATGCTTCAATTGTCTCTTTTCATCAGACAGCCGCTCAAAATGTGCTCAAGATTGCCATTTTGGAACCGGTAATCATTAATCTAGAATTAGATACGTAGCATGGTTGTCTAGAATCAAATTGAGAAAGAAGCTCGAGCAAAATACCATTTCAAAAATTTTTCCGTGTATTACCTTTGATCTGTATCAGTCGAGTGTATTTCACATTTTTTAAAAAAATTCTTAGTGGTTCTTCCTATTTTACATTTCATGATGTATTATCATGATCAACAGTGCTACAACTTGTTATAAAGGTCTTTTTATTCTTTGTTTACAACTGCCTGCAGTAATTCACAAGGATGAAAGCAAGATAAGCCACACTTTATTATCTGAGTTGTAACAATTAATCATTCCCCCTTCCCTGAATAGATGTTGGCACAATATCGCCCTAAATTTTCGCACCAAATCGTTTTGAATGTTATCCAGCTTCGGTTTTTGGATATAGCTCAGATCCTTTATGGGCTGAATATATGACCTTTATGCAGGAGGCAGCCTCTTATCGAAAGGAAACTACTTTCAACTAACGCCTTCCATGAGAGTAATAACTGTTATTAGTACTGTAGTTATCTTATTTTAGGTCAAAACGGGCAACGTTCCTCAAATTGCTTTGAGGAGCTCTGGGCTGATATGAACCGGGACCTGGTGACATGATTCGTGACGGATTAGGGCTAGATGGTATGTTACCTTGGTAGCTTGCATCATTATATTGACCGGGGGCCCTTGCCAAATTTGAGCTTTGATATGACCTCATGCTATTTGAGGTTCCTGTGCGCTGAGGTGAAACATAGCCATTTGAGAAATTGTTTGGTACTGATGATACAAACGGAGCTGGTGAGGCCACACGGTTGATTCCCATTTGTGATGCGTAGTCCAATATAGGAGCATTTTGTTCATAAGAGGAGACTGAAGAGAAAGAAGCTGGACTACTTGGTCTTTCTTGGAACCTAGGGCGATATACTGAGGGAAAAGCATTGCCCGAGGCCATTGATTGACTTGAATATTGAGATAGGCTCGTGACAGAGGCATTGCGGGTAACGACTGCTGGGCCGGAAAGTTTTTCGTTCAATATCACAGGAAGCGTAGCTTGAAGACCTTGAGTTGGATTACCCCTTGCAAGAGCTTTTGGATCCACTTTTAATCGGTTTCTCTCCTCTTCTTCTATTGCTTTGTTGACCTTGACACTAACAATCTGTGATAATTGGGTATTAATCTTACGCTCACAGTAGCCGGATAAACCGCCATCAGTGTGTGGAATATAGTGCCACAGAAATAGTACATAAAGTAGTAAAGCTATGAGGAGTGAAAGAGCTCCAAGGGCCCAGATGACGAATGTGAATACCATACCACATAGGATTATAGACTGACGCTGTTCATGCTTGAAAAGCCAGGTGAGACTTTGAGAAACAGTCACAATATCTTTACTTATATCTTGTCTGTCTACAACTATGCGTTGTCCGAGAATAGAGTATAAAGTAATGGCATTAATGACTTGTCGAGGACCTTGACAAAATATAATCCGAATCCATGCTACAAAAGTTAGTTAGGCTTGTCGAGAGAATTAACTGACCTACATTGGAAAGAAAAATACGTAAACAAGGCGACATACTCAACACCCTTTTTAGATTTTGTTAGTTCGGCAAAGACTAAGAAACGTCTCCAACCTCTGCCTTTCCCAAGTCTCGTACTCTGAAGGCGAGCTGCGAGAGAGTCTAGATAACTTTCGGCCACGGCGCCTCTTCTGATGACTCTTATCGCCCGAATGTGTTCAAAGGCCAGATTGACTAGCGAAGCAATGATGCATGCGGAGAAGATCCAACGGGATATATCGATCGGAATCACAGGCTTAATCTCAGATGACCATTTGTGAAAGGCCAGTAGATTGATTGCAGTAAAGATATCAACAGAGTAAACGGCCAGAGATATAGACAGTGATACCCAAAGATATCCGTAGGCGAAAGGAGTCAAGTAAGATGTAGAGTGAAAATCATTTAAACTCTAAAAAAATATTAGCTAAAAGCTGTGCAGAATTCCTAGGACATCCAAAGCTTACGATAAACTCCCACTTTTGTTCCGGTCGAATATCAGCTGCCTTAACCCTCTTGGACCAGCAGCCCATTAGGACTGAAACTAAGAATACTTGGAATTTTAGTTTTGGTTATTTTGAAAGATGTGAAGGTGGAATGAATATCGATCACTAATTTTGACTAAATATAATTTTGAAAGAGCGAACTGTCCGCCGGCGGCAAAGGCTAATGAGAAAGAGTGCACTGCCTGAATGCCACAATCGAGCGCTTGATTTTGTGTAACGAATGAAATAAAGTTGGTTGTTGAATATGGTCAAACTAGAGATTAACTGTGAGTATGTAGATACACGTTAGCCGCCAGAGTCCAAACTGCCAGTCGACTACCTGACCCATCCAAATTTGGGAGGACAGGGTGCTCTGTGGATCATCGCGTTTGGAACTGTCCGATATGCAGCGTCACATTCACACGAGTAATTTATGTGCTGCAATTTTCCGTCATGGAGGGTGTGATACATGCCGAGTGGCTTGCAAGTTCTGTCATGGACGACATCAATGACCGGAAACGCCCATTGTCTCAGTCTGATAAAGTTCTCGCTTATCTTTACCCCATAAGTCCAGCACGGACATTCATGCAGAACGGCGTTTAACCTTCAGCCTAGTCGAACCTTGTACAAACAAGCATCTTTGTGGATATCGTAGTCTTCAAGTTTAGGAACGAGTTACATTCGAGATTTTATGACTAAAGCGGCTAGTATGATTAGCTACAAACTAAGCGCGGTGACTGGCAAAGTATCCTGTTAAGTTTGTAACACTAATTTTATATCTTCATTGCTTACGCCAGAAACAAGCATTCGCACCACTCGGGTGCTCAACTCGAGGAGTTTAAACTGGATTTAGTTGACTGGAAATATGGTCAATTCAATATCGTTTCACTAGCTTGGTAGCAGTTTGTTACTCCGTCCAGCTCCGTCTCCAAAGTTGATTTTGGACAACCATGCTACCTAACCCATATGAGATTAATGATTACCGGTTCCAAAATGACAATCTTGAGTACATTTTGAGCGGCTGTCTGATGAAAAGAGACAATTAAAGCATGTTGGAATATTTATAGGTCTTCGATCTCTCTAATTGGCTCATGTACTCTGTCAGCGAGAGGGTTAATTCTCTCTGTCAAGCCTAGGAATTCGGACCAGCAAATAAAGACCATTACGTGAAGTGGCCGTCAGATTGTGAACCACACTTCGTGTCGGAAAGTTTGTGAGGGGGTTACCCTCATTGTGATACACTCAATCAGATCCATGAGGTGAGGATGAATTCTACTAGTTTGAATAAGGATATCACCATCATTATTGGAACACCTGTGAATTCCTCATATCTTGATCTACTGTTAAATTTCAACAAAGAGTGACATGCACCTTTCAATATAAAATCTTCACAGAATATTTGTGTGTTCATTTATTTTATATCTTGATTCAGTGACTATCCGGCAAACTGAGCTCCTCTCTGGCCCAAGGCCACACCTTTCACAGTGCTCTTATCCTCTTTTGTTACTTGAAAGATCATTGATTTATTGCCCGCGATGAATAGCCATTCAGTGTCATGGTACCTAAGGTTCTCGCTTAAGACCTGACCATTAATTCACAACGCGCAATTATCCTGCTTGGTTGTGTTAATGATGCTAGCGCGAAAATTAAGTAAAAGTAACTAAGTAGTTGCGATTTAGGGTGAATTGAGCAACGTCTTATTGATACATTCCAAGCCGTACTTTGTCCTCAGGTATCTCCGACCTGCTTGTGACTCCGTTCCAACGAGACCCACCCGTGATATTCAGCTCAGTATTTACCCATGGAATTCAGCCATCTTTTCTATGGAACCTTCTACCCTAAAAAAATCACATGGCAGCAATAGAAACTGCGTGCGCGGGAAAGTCTCAAAAAACCTGCAGCCCCAGCCAGGTGGGGCCGAGACATCGGGACAACTTGAGGTGCGTATATCCATCCATATCTCACTTTGTAACACTCGAGACCGGCTTGATCCAATCCACCATCTCCGTATCGGGTACTAGGTACGCTCCGGAGACTTATCGGATGGCTTCTCCATTATCAAGGGTTGGTGACAAGAGAGGCTTTGAGCCTACCATCTGATGTGATCGTGGTCAGCTTCATTACAATGGTGATACGTGGATGTATTGAGAGATGAAGTCGTTACAGACCGCAAAAGCGATTGGGAATTCTCATAGAAGTGAGGGCTTTGTTACTCAATCTCGGCTCTGCAGACTCCACAATGAAAGCTGGAGGCTCGTAGGAGACAACACCGACAGGTGCTGAGTTTTCGTCCCCCACAAACTCTATTTAAATGTACAAAAACAAGCGTTAGCACTGATACAGATATACTTCCAAGACTGAAAAGCTTAATTCGAGGCAACGCGCTTGGAGTTTTTTAATTATAATTTTCTAATGAAGTGTATTCTCGCGCATAGCTATTGAGCGAAGGAAGACTGCTGAACACCTGTCAATAGTATCCTAGACAAATTTGAGAGTGCAATATTCTCTTAGGGCTGATATTTAGTTATTCTATAATAGTTAAATCGCTTAATCCTAATTGAGATTCTGGTCAAAAGAAGCGCTGCTAGGCTGCTTCTTGTCGGAACATCCGGGCTGCAAAGTTTCTCAACTACATTTATAAAGTAGAAAATTATTAAGATCGTTGAAGATCACACATGGCCAAGTTGAACGTCGGAATTCCTCTTGATGTGTCAACCCATCTTTTAGCCCCTCCCTACAAGATGGCGAAAAGGCCACAACACGGTCAGAGAGCCCCCTCTCAAATACTGTTGTTGAAGGTGAATTACTGGTGGACGCCAATCTCAGGTTACAGCGTATGAATATCCGATGAAGAAATCGAAACCTTTGAGGTATTATGGGAGAGATTCAGGGCCGCGAAAGCTTTCGGATTGGTTGTAATGGAGGATTTATGATTGAGAGGGCATCACTAAGAGTGTTAGCAGAGGCAGTCGTTCCTTTAAAATTTTCACAACTTTCCGAGGTGATGAGCAGCAGAGGGTTTGAATATTTTTAAAAAATTGATGGCTTTTTTGGGGGTTGCTCGCAAATCAGGTAGTATTTCAAAAAAAGTAGGGCTTTTTTGTCAACATTTACAACGTAATACCGTGTCTCACCTGTCTTTCTCGAGAACATTTAACCATCGCATGTCACAGAATCTAATCTCAATTTAGACTAACTAAATTACCATGATTTGATAGTATTTCCATTTTTAAATTATCGATAATAATTACAATCACGTTGATGTAGGGTCAACTCAATGCAAAACGAAAGGTTCAAAAATGAGTTGTGAGTTATGTCTTTTGTCTCCATCTATGAATATTGCGAGCGTGTAAGGGCTTGACCCTCAATATCTGTAAGAACTATTTTTGGCATATTTCAAAATCAAAATTTCTCGAATGTAAATAGAATGTTAAGTTAGATTCACGAAGTTCTCCATAATCTCAGTAGGGACTGAATTAAGGAGGTTGTTATGACCTTGCCAGCGTGTAGTACTTGTTGCTGGCTGAGTCATCAAGGCAATGAATCAGCAACCAAGAGATGCACAACCCTTAGTGCATAATAATTAGAACAACTTTCTGACAAAACTGATTTAAAATTTAAACAGAAAGATGGGGCTAAAAAGTCTCGACATGATATGCCGTTGGTAAGATTTCAGTCACACCAATTCTACGTGGTTTGTAAATCAATTAAGGCTTTATGGAGATAGGTTGTTGTTTCATAATTTTGTAGTTTCTCTTGGAATAGTTAAAAAGAGAACCCTATATATTGGTAGTCACATACCTTTAATAAAGTAGAAAATTAACACTTTATCAAAAATTTATACTACTGAATCTTGTGCATATTATGAAACCCTATCTGTTAGGGTTATTGAGGGCTTTAATGCGTTTTCTGAGGCTAGTCATTTGAAACGTTAGATAAAAACTTGGCTATGTGGTATTATAGTTTCATCGTAAGTTATTTGCTGTAGTGCGAAGGCAATACATTTTGAACTCGTTCTAAAAAATTTGGATATTTAAAATTGCGTTTTAAATGTCTCTATGGTCAATATCTTAAAGAAAACTAGTAAAGCCACTAATAAGGGGCTTGCATCTAGTATTTTGAGTTATTTGCTGAAAAACAAGGCCCGGTAACTGAATAAACGTGTAAAATTCAACCTGTTTCTCTTTCTTTCCATTGCCGTCGAAGCTCAAAGCCAACTTCTACAGCTATCAGGATTATGATGACCCACTCTAGATGTATACTGTGTTTTTCACTTAGGGTCTGCCGCATGATACTAGCTATCTCTTGGGCATAGTCCATCTTTTCGTTTAAAGTTTTTATTCTTACACCAACATCAAGTGCTCGCCCCACCTGGTCGTAATAACCCTCCAACCCAAGTTCATGTCTACTATCCCAAAACAAATCCGGAAGTGAGTCCGTGAGCTCAGAGTAGTGATTTAGCTGGGCACGCAGTTCCATCAATTCTCCTGTTTTTTGAAGCATAAAACGTCGGTCAAAGGGTAGACGGGAAGCTTTGGAAAGCAGTTTGGGTATATTTCGAGTGGATTCAAAGTACCTAAGAAGCATAGTTTCGAGGATTGCAAGTTTTGTTGATCGAGCCAGACCAGAAGAGAATGCAATTTTTGCAAGAGTAGTGTTAACATGTGAACTAATCAGTCAGCATTATTTGAGCAGATTTGTGGGATTTTTACCCTGATGATTCATCGTTATAAGAGCTTGGTTTCGTTCCGATGGTTATTATATCTGCTTTAATACTACTATTCTCTCGTTTGAGATCTTCGATGTAGCCCAAGTCCTCCATCTCAATTTGATCAATATGAGGGTCAATAGCTGCAGGTAAGAGCGTTTTTGTTGCCATATCAGATACTACATCCTCTGGCAAATCCCATGCGACCAGTGATCCAGAAGGGAATACAAATATATCACCATTATTCACCCCGCGAGTATGTATGACCTGATCGGTGTCAAATTCGGTTGTGTCGGGGTCGATCGAAAAGCCATGGGAACGGAGTATGCGTGCGACAGCATCCATATCAAACTGGTCAGCGACAGACATTGCGATGACCCTTTTATTTTCATTGTGCTCTGCATCATAATTTTTTACACGCTGAGTGATTTCTCTTGATCTCTGTGCTTCCACAGCGACTCGTCGGAGAGAACTTTTCCCTGTGGGTGATCGGATTAATTTTCTTTTCAGAGTTGTTCGCTTTTCTCCGACAGTCTCGATGACTTTTGGGGAGTCATTTTGAAAAAGCTTTGAAGATGAAAAGTAGGATTGTCTGTGTAGGAAATGAAAATTTGAATGAATATAGTGGACGCGATTGAGGTAGATGAATGAAGTTTCTACATTGAATACCCTTTTAACTGTCGTTGTCAGGAAACGATTCATAACGCCTGTTAATAGCTAGAGCATGTTCTGACATATATTCGAGACCCTGTGCTATGATAGGTGACCATAGCAACAAATCCCTGATACCTGATAGGACAGACTCGGCTAGTAATTATCACAGTTGCACTTCAACACTATCAGTGCGTCACCAAGCATGCCTTTACATAGGAGCCATGAAAGCGCACCGCAATGGAAAAAGAGTCTAAAAGTCCAGACAGAGTCAAAAGCCATGAAGAAGAGGAAGAGGAAAGTTTGAGCGGTGACGACAAATATAAATGTGAACATAAGGCTACAATAGATTCCCAGCAATATGTAGACGATGAAGATGAAGATGACATAGAAGAGGAAGATGAAGAGCCTAAGCTTAAGTACGCCCGAATAACAACTCAACTGGGCCCGATTTACAGGAACGGTGATGCTACGAGCACATTCTTGGTAGCTGGCGATAAAATGGTAGGTAACGAACTTCGACGTTACCTCGAAGTTTTGCTCATGTATCACAGTTTATTGGCACACATAATGGGAACGTTGTAAGTGTGAATGTGCTTACTCTTAACTTGGAGCTAAAGACTAGCATAGCACGTTGCGTCTCTCCCATCATTCAAATTTCTCCGTGTCTACCACGCTCATTCAGCTTCAATATCCAGTATATCTATATCTCCGTTACCTCTACCCCAAAAATCCGCTTCTCCTCAAAGTGTTAGCAGGATTATTTCTCAAGCCCATACGCCTCAAAGGACAACTATTAAAAGTTCAATTGAATCGGCTCCTGCGGTTCCAAACATTCCTTCAAATGCCATTTATATAGCTACCTCATCAATCGATGGTAATGTATGTGTACAATCGCTGGTGGATGTTAAAGACGTACAATTGCGAAATTTCGGCCGCCCTGTTCAAGCAGTAGCACTATCACCCGAATACAGGAATGACAAGACATATCTCTCAGGTGGGTTAGCTGGAAAACTTATATTGACTGTTGGAGGCAGACCAGGCACAAGATCTGTCTCAACTACAGTCGGAAGCACTTCGGCAACTACCTCAGAATGGCTGGGTGTAATTGGAATGTCTGGAAACAATGGCAGAGACACAGTTTTACACTCAAGTGAAGGAATCATCAGCACAATCAAGTGGTCATTATCAGGTAAATATGTGGCCTGGATAAACGAGCACGGCATCAAAATTATGCGGTCTAATCTACACTTGGAAAGTGCGGACAACGAATATGCCTGGAAGAGAATTGGACACATTGACCGTCCAGACGATAGTGGTTGGGAAGAAATGGCTAGTATATGGAGAGGAAGAATTGAGTGGATTGATGAAAACTCTTTCCAAGATGATGAGGGAGATAAAACCCGCCACAACACTGGAACACCCAACCCAGGGAAACCAAAGCCTTTAATTAGTGATAAGATTGAGAAGCTTATAGTTGGGTGGGGGGGCACCGTGTGGATTATAAACGTACATCCAGGAGGTGACGGTTTAGGGACTATCGCAGTTCCAAAGGGGCGATCTGTAGGTCGACCTGAGATTGTCAAAATGTGAGATCTATACATCTCATTCTCGAGAATTTACTAACATTTCAGCCTGCGTATGGACTGCATCATATCTGGCTTGTCACTATTCGCCCCTAACCTACTCCTCGTTCTTGCCTACATTGTCACTGAAGACAAAGCTCCCAAAGACCAGATAGGTGGAGTTCTAGCAGCAACTACTAATAGCGGATCCAAGCATAAAATTGGGAGACGTCTCAACGCTGTGCCTCCAGAACTTCGGGTTATCGACATTTCTTCTTCAGAAGAAGTGGATACAGACACGCTTACTGTCAGTCGTTTTGAAGGATTATCAGCATCAGACTACCATCTTGGTGTCATACCTGCTTTCTTCACTCCACCGACCAATCAATCATCTCGAAGTACCTTCGAGACCTTAATTGGTGTGGGTAGTGGAATGTGGAACGCGACAATCAATGCCACATCACTACTTAACTCATCTGCAAGTATTCGTAGTAGTGATAGTAAAGGGTCTGACTCTACCAAACAGAGTCTAGTTTCAGGCTTATCTGCTGGAAGAGCTGGGGGACAGAACATCGCCCATCCTTCACTTGTTAAAGCGGGCTTGAAAATATTCATCCATAGTCCGTTTGATTGTATTTTTGCTATTAAGAGAGACCTTTCAGATCACTTATCCTGGCTTATTGATCACGATAAATATAAAGAGGCTTGGGAACTCATTGATGAGCACCCAGAAATCACATCGAGTTCAGTTGAAAGGTTATCTGAGACCACTCTAATAACACCTAGCTCTAAGCAGACGTCTACTGAATATTTTGAAGATTCTTTCGATGATTCTTCTACAATAAACTCTACTACAAAGTTAAATAACTCCTCTCATGAAAAAGAGAAACGCCGTATTGGTGAACTCTGGATACATCAGCTAATAAGAAACAATGAGTGGATATCCGCTGGTAAAATTTGTGGTAAAGTTTTGAGGACTCCCAAACAATGGGAAGACTTTGTTTTTATTTTTGTCGGTGCTAAAAAGTTTGATGAGATCACCGAATACATTCCCTCTCACAATATGATGCCTCCATTGAAGTCAGAAGTTTATGAAGTCATACTTGGATACTATATTGCTAGAAATCGGCCAAAAGCTAAAGAATTATTAGATCGATGGCCTGCAGAGTTATTCAATATTAAAAGCGTCATAATAGTCCTCGAAAATCAACTTAGGTTCCGCGATGTTCGAGAAGATAGCATTGAAGATGGGCAAACGGGAAGAGACTGGCGTATCGTTATCGAATCTCTGGGTAGACTCTACCTTGCAGGCGGCCAAGTTCGAGAAGCATTAAAATGCTATATCAAGCTTCAAAACGCTGAAAAAGCAATGAAATTGATTAAGGATTATCATCTTATTGATGCTCTAGCCGAAGATTTACCCGGCTTGATCCTTCTCAGAGTATCTAAGCAGCAGATTAACCAGGCCTCTTTAAGCGAACTAAAGGAAGCAACTTCTGAAGTCATTTCAATGCTAGTAAATGAAGCTCAGCATGGCCTTGTTAGCCCGACAGTGGTTGTGCAGCAACTTCAACAAAAGAACATGACACTATATTTATTTTTCTACTTCAGCTCACTGTGGAGTGGGGACGGAATCCAGAATTTCAATGGTGGAACTCAAGAAAAATTGCTTCAGGATAGTAGAGCTCATGTTGACCAGTTTTCTGATCTTGCGCTGCATCTATTTGCTATTTATGATAGAGAACTCTTGATGGAATTCCTGAGGTATTCCACTACTTACACCTTCGAGCAAGTCTGTCCTCCTAAGTGAGTAAAGATTAATATAAACTTTTGCTTACCAATGCTAGGCTACTCAAGAATGCGAGGAGCGAGATTTCATACCTGAGCTTGTCTATTTGTATTCTAAGACCGGTCAAACGAAAAGGGCACTTAACTTGATAATCGACCGATTAGGGGACGTTTCTCAGGCTATTTTATTTGCAAAAGAACAAAACGATAACGATCTCTGGGAAGACCTTCTTAGTTATTCTCTAGACAAACCTGGTTTCATTCGTGTGCTTCTCGAAGAAGTAGGGACAACCATCAATGCAATAAACCTAGTACGGCGTATTCCAGAAGGCTTAGAAATCACAGGGCTACGGGAAGGATTAAGAAAGATGATAAAAGAGTATGAAATTCAACATAGTATTAGTCACGGAGTTGCAAAAGTCTTTCGAAGTGAGGTAGCTACAGCGCAGAATACTCTTCGATCTGGTCAGCGGAAAGGTATAAAATTCGATGTAGCATTCAAATCAGATGGCCATATCGATCCGGATTCTCTCGCTCTTGCTAATACCATTTATACTTCTATGCCCAGTAAAGCATCATCAGAGTATAAGTCTCGCTGTCCTATTCCACCCGAGCCAGGTCTCTGCATGGGGTGTCGCAAGCCATTTTCTTACAAAGACATCGAGACCTTGGTTGGATTTGCCTGCGGTCATGTATGGCATTTAAGTCATCTCTTCCTTTGGCAGCACCCAGGTCAGCCCATCACACCGTCAGAGTTAGAGTTGATTGGGAACGACAAACGTTCAGTAAGTCACAGTGTTGGCGTCAAGGTCACGCATGCCAGGTTGTTGAAGGATAAGATTCCAGATGGCTGTCCGATATGCTAGTAAAAATAGGTCACGTGAGACTACCTGATCTTTGTACTTAAAATTAAATGGCTGACTTTTAGTGTCAAAACCTGAAACTGTAATCTCTCAAATCCAACACTAACCAATCTTCCCCACGAGGTTCCCTTGGTCTAAAATTGAGGTTGATTCCTACTTCTAGAGCCAAGGCTAGAAAAAATTGTACTTCTACTTACTAGCGGCTGATCCATTATCGGGTTTTACGGTTATCAATTATAAGCGCACAATATCCAATCCTAATAAATTGTACATCTAGATTCCGTACGGCTTTCATTCAAAATAAGCTTACACTAATTTACTACAAAGTTTTCAAACGTGGAAAGCTATCAGCTTGGTCTTTAACAAGATTTTATTTAGGCCAATATTCAGAGAATTAGACTGTTGCAGTCTTAACAGAAAAACTTGGTAATCTGAGACCTTTAAGATTAAATACAGGCTGATAACATTGTTTTCTGTGTAAGGGTCACAGACTTATGTAGATAAATACGAATTAATTACTCTAATATTTATTTACGTTAGAGAAACAGTACACATACTGGTTAATGGAATTTTGATTGAGTAAGATTAATGCAGTTTACCGAGCAGTCTTACTCTAACAGAGTTGTAGAATAAAATATAAGTACTCTGATCACTTACACAACTTGATAAGAGACACTGCACAGCAAATTTAAGGCATAGATGAATCAGTATTGAATTGATATCCCACAGTGGTGATATGAGTTGGGTCTTATAGAAGTCCCCACCCACCAGACTGTGGTCCACTAATCAACTCTTTTCTAAATGTGTCTCATTCTCTCGTATAACTGAGAAGTACTTTGTCAAAAACCTGAGTCATCGAAGTTTGACTGCTCCTTCGCTTGACAAATCGTCTCTAAGACTCTTCATTTACATTACTCGGTGAATACTAACTGACGCATCTATCGTTCAGACAGTGCACAGCTCGTAACTAAGTGACTTGTGTAATCCGATACTGGAGGTTCTTTATTTTATTTACTAGGACATGATCTGTTTCTATGACATTGTAAACACGCCAACCGATATCCATCGAGTGATACAGGTAGCGATTCTAAATAGCGGCTTGTGGAGGGAATGAGTAGATATGCTTCGATGATTCAAATGACAAATTACAACTTTGGCGCATGAGAGACAGGTATATTGAAGGTAGATCAGATAAATAGATCACTGTTTAGTGACCTGGAATTTCCGTAAGACTCAAATTTCATTTTGTCTATGAAGTATCAAATTAACATAAATAATTCTCTGCCTTCAATTTACTGAACATTAAAATAATGAAATTATGCCGGCAAAGACGAATTCTTCACCTACCAGTGGTGACGGTGTAATCGTTCAGTGTGCTCTGAATATCTTGGATAGCTAAGAAGGATCGCATCTGAATCGAAGTCGAGAGCAAGAACAAACATATCCTTAATCAGAGACTTATGATCAGAATTAGTGGTTTAATTCATACCTGAGTCCTACAGCCAACATCAACAACCGCACGATGAGCCGGTTATGTTACAAAAGGGGGCTTGCCTGGTCAATCAACAGTTATCTTCCACAATAAAATTACGACGATACATATACCCACCGAGAGGAGGGCAACAACTGACCACTTGTACGCGGTGACCACTACGAATCTGGGAGTAAAATTTTCTCCCAGAGCCAAGTTCAGTCAAATTTGGCACTACCGAACAAGTTGGCCCACGAGGCAATGATTCAAGACTCTGTGCCTAATAAAATTTTCCCATCCAACGAGATGGATCCCATAAACACCTCATCAAGCTCATAGGTACGAGTAAGTACATTCTCCTTTCAATGGCCACACCTTTCTTCGACCTTTTCAGGCCTCAGTTGACCACCAAATACACGCCCACGCCGATATAAACACACGCCGGAGGGAACGAAGCGTGGCGCATAAATCTGGGAGACGGTTCTTTCGACTGGGCGTGAGAGGAATCAGGACAAGTTTGCAACATCATTCAGAGGATGGCTACAATCTCAACGGGCGTGTAATTTTGGCAAGGATTTTACTAAATTGAATAGTATTTTGCACGCCTAGCCTTCGATTGCAGGTGACACTATAAACATCGCCATAGCCAGGTGGCTTGGTGATGCATTATCTAGACCGGTCTCCCAAGTAGACTCTGCATAGCTCGGACACATCCCAAATAAGACAGGAGATCGCCGGTTCGAATCCAGCAAAACGCGACCATATTTCTTGCGGTGTAGGGTTACATGGACGACGAAGGCATTAATTGGTAATTAAAGATTCTGTATTTCCCTTTGGGAGTCACTTACAGAGAAGAGTCAACTATTTTTGTAAGCAAGCATACCTCATAGTCGTATTTGCAAATGAAATCCAGAGTATGAGTGTCTCTAGCGTCAAAAGAGTCACCCAAAATGTACGCATAGCACTGTTTATGTGTCATATTTAGATAGCTGAGTATACATTAAATTTCATAGCCATTAAACAATGGTAATTTGTTGGGAAAAGATATAGGTATGTGATTATAATGGGGTCGATGACATGAGAATTGTAAATTAGGCAAAAGCGAGTAAAGGTTTGCATAACTTCGCAGTGGTACTTGCAAATGAAATCTGAGGCATGAGTGCACTTATTGTAAATTGAGTCATCTATTCTGTACATTTTCTCCGATATTGTGTCATAGCTAGTTAGCTGCATACGCAATTAAAATCTGATGCAAAAAAAAAAAAAAGAGTAAAGGTTTGTGGAGGTCCGTGTGCACTCAGTATATATCTTGCCAATAGTCCACACCCAGTAACCTTCTGATAGATAGATACAAAAAAAACATATTCTACGGATTCCCTTTCCCTTCGGATTCGAATCCCAGAACCTGGTAGTTTTAACCAACAATATTTATCGTTTCGTCAAGAGTGCGCTAACGCATGAAGTTTAAGTCATTGTTGATCCTTACAATCGAGATCGAAGAGTTCTCCTTAGATAACTTTAGCATCAACAGTAAAATTGAAATGGTTAACACCGACATAGTTAAAATGCCCACAATTTACCGACATCGGAAGAGAAGGACGCGAAGCACTTCGCCATCGAAATGTAGTTTTAAAGGAGGAAATATCAGTATTGAGCATAGTAAATGGGCAAATATTCCGACAAGCTGATGGAGATGCTGGAGTTCCAATTATTTAAAAGTGGAAGAGAAGGAAATGAACTCCTCACATTATACTCAGGAAGATTTCATCTCAGAATATTCTAAGAAGCTTAGGGGACTATGGCAGAGTTGATGTAGATTTCTTAGTAAAGAGGGGGACCAACGAAGTTGCTACAAACCAGATGAAAATCTGGTAAATCCTATGCGGCGGGGAAGTAGGTTTTTTGATAGACTCGCTAGATTTATGGAGTAGAAAAGAATCCGCTCTTCGTAAAGTTCCAGAGCTTTCAATTTTGGTAAAATTCTTCGTAGGATAAATCTATAATAACTTCAGCTATGTAGGGAAATTATCGGTAGGCTTGTCGCAGCATAGACAGCACACGCTAGCCAAAGAGAGTATCATAAACAGCTTTTATGTAAACATCTTACTTGCCTCTAATGAGGGTCAGACACTATACTAGCCTGCCTTTTGTTTAGTTGAGTAATCAGAACAAGTTTTAGGCGTGGAGTTAACAAGCTAAAGCCGCTTGAAGAAGTAGATAGGTAATTAATACAGATAAACAGCACAGTGGTCTTTAGCAGCACTATAAATAATTATCTTCAGGTTAAGCGGAAAGTGTAAATAAGCCATATAATAAGTTTTTATAAAATAATTTTATAGTAATATAAAATAGCTGGTAGTATTTATCGCAGTAGGCTGTGCGTCCCACAAATCAAGAAAGAGCTTGAGTAATTATTTCTATATTTAAGCTGCATAAGCTTTGCGTAGTCAAATCTGTTCATTGAAAAGCGGTTCGGTATTTGTAGCTGTTCCAAAGTAATTTATAAAAACTCTGTTATTCAGATATTATTACCATGGGTTTCCGATCGTTGTGATAGCTTCTTCCTTTGACTGGCTCACCACTTCGAACGGTGAAACTTTCTCAGAGTTCCTCAGAATCGATGAATGGTAGAAAATGATGGCTATATAAAATTTTCTCCAACTTCTCATGCTACCGCTATCTCGCGCTTCTTGTAGATGAATTTGAAATTTATTTCTGTCCGCTCTAGGTGATATCTCTTAAACGATTGATTTTTCTGCTCTTTATGGTGCAGATCTATCTTCCAGATGTGGTTCTTTTGAATTGATTTTGTGTGCAGTGGTGATTAATCTTGGTAACCTTTAGTCATTTTAAGCATAAGATATGTTATTCTTATCCTCGCCCCAGCATCCTGTTAAAACAGGAGCCCAAGCTTTTTCGCTTAGTGTTGCTCTCCTCAATATCGCCAGCATTATCTTTATTATCCATTGAACCATGATTTCCATCATTTTGAAAACTTTCGCCACGCAAAGAATAATCATCAGGCTCGCATCCTGGAAATAAACTCGCCGTGCTCATTCTTGTCACCTCTTTACTAGGTAGACTTTCGGTAATACATGAGGAAGGCCATTCGCCATTTCTTTTCCAGCCTTCGACGCAGCTACGAATCACATCTTTCAAGTTAATAGGACATGTCGGAACTATTGAATTCATCACAACCTTATCAAATATAACACTGTAGGCACGAGGTGTGATAGATTTTCGCACAAAGTTATCAGCGGGGATAATGGAGGGTGCAATGGGAATTTCGAGTACTACTTCCAATTCTAGCTCCTTGCTACCAGCATCCATTTCTTCATTTTCTTCATCTACCTGAGTAGAGCTTGTTGGAGACTTAAGTTCTGGCCTTAAAGTGACCCGTGCCTGAGTCCAGGCATCACGCCGAGCAGTAAAACAGCGAAGTCCATCATTCCACAATAATTCTTTTTCATAATTTGCTTTAACGATTCGCCTTCTTTCTCGGAGAGAATCCTCTATTTTTTCGATACTAGAAGAGTTCGATAACGTAATAATTGGGGAATTTGGGGTCAAGGGCAAGGTCGACGCGTTAGATGAAATTTTCTCTCCGACATCACTCAGGTTACTGAGCCACTCATCACGCTCTTTCCACTCACATTCAGTGAATTTAGATGTCTGCTGGTCTGTACCTTGAAAAGTTGATATTCCTTGTGTTTCTGATATAGAATCCTCGGCTGGGGGCCAAGGGAATGACCAATCATTTCTAACCTTTTCTGCAAGCAAAATCCGCAATGCTCTTTTTTGTTTGTTACGATCGCTGCTTGTAAGGTCGGCCTCGTACTCAGAAATTGAATTTGTGTTTGCAAGGTTGCGATGGCGTTGAGCCATGTTTTTTGGAGGTGGGGCCATCATTTTGTCAGGTTACAAATATACAGCGGTCAGATTGAATTTAGCGTAGAGTTTTGGCAGTGAGTAAGAAAATTGTGTGGGGTTCGCAAGCAGAAGATCTGAATCATAATTAGTTATGGCTTCTAGTAATAAAATGCTGGTCATAACAATGATGATCATAGTGAGACCTATTATTCCTACATACCTTGAAAATACCCATTCACTCATGTCAAGCACGAAGGAAGGTAAATCTTGTCAGTATTTTTGTCGTTGAAGAGGTGATCTATCCGAAAACATTCTATTTTCTTCCTATTTACTAACAACACGAGATGAGTAAAAGAATTGATGTGCCAGACAAGAAATGTTTAATTACGGGTATTTGAGGAAAGGCAATTGAAACTTTATTGCTTATCTAGATGATAGTTCGCGCAGGAAATTGACATAAAACTATGTAGACTAACCTTGCCGATACCTAAATTTCTTGGCAAACATACATATGATGCTTGTCTTTGAGTGGTTGGAAGCTGTTGTTATCTCCCACAATTATCAAGCTTTCATCACGCAATGGAGCCGGCAAAGACGAATTCTTCACCTTCCAGTGGCGCCGGTGTAATCGCTCAGTATGCTCTGCATATCTGGGATAGCCAAGAAGAATCGCATCCGAATCGAAGTTGAAAGCAACCTCAAGCTTTTCTCCATTTGAAGACCTCTCGACAATGTCTTTTTTAACATTCTCATCTGAGTCCTCAACCTCTATCCAACCACGCCTCACCTCGCCTCAACAACCAATAAAGAAGTTACTCTAATTGCAAACAGGAGCTTGCCCTATTGATCACCGGCCATCACTCACTACGAATTTACGACGATACGTATACCCGCAAGGAGGAAATTAAGTCATAATATACAAAGCTGGGTCATGGTTTATGGGGGACTGATGCTCTAATGAGGTTCTACATCTTGAGGAAGGATAGGCGGCTGAGATGTGGTGCGAGAGCGAGAACAGGTCTCTGAAGACGACGCTGGGACTGACATTTTCGAGGGGTTTTCAACTTTGGAACGTTTGTGGGCGCCAAGACCGAGAATTCGGCTAATTAGCCAGGAGGGCTTCTTTTGTCGATGAGTCAACGGCACTCCCCAGCGCCCTGGACGGTACAAAAGAAGTTAGGCTAAGCTACCATACAGCAATCACGCTCTGTCAAGACTTTTCTGACATTCCAGCACGACCTTCGGGAAGGAGTTGGAAGGAGGCTAGAAAGGCAGAGTGCGAATTTCCCGAGGTACCCACAAGTCTGCAGCGCCCAGCTGGCCGGCCTCTTCGAACGCTTCAGAAGGGGCACTATGTCTTCGGATTTAGTCCTAATGTCGGTATTAGGAGAGCTCCGCACCCAGTGGTTTTTGCGATTTTTCCCGGCTGCCATACACCCGCAAATGGCCATCGTTTCGTTGGTTGGAGAGGGGAGATAATGAAGGGCAAAGGGCTCCTCTAAGTGTATGATCAAATGAGGGCTTGTGAGGGGTGGTACTGTTTGAGGGGAGCTGTATGGGAGGCATAGGAGGGGATATACTACTGGCATAGGTATCCTTGGCCTGTAGGCAGAGAGGACCTGCATGTCCTACATAGTCTTAGACTCAGACAGGACAATAAAATGATTTAATAATCACGCAATGGAACCGCCGATTGGGTGTCCGCGCTTTGTCTAAATGTTAAAACTGTAGAACCAAAACATAACTTTTGTTTTCAGTAATCTCAGAGAACTCAAGGATGAATAACTTCTTTGGAAACAAGATCCTGCTGTAAATAAGGGCAAACTGGAGAATTTTCTTGGAAATTGGAATCAGGGTGAATGGCTTCAGCTTATTTATTCTCGAAATCATAACCTGAAGAGGTTTCAAAACTGCACAATCATCGACTTCTAACTTCATCATCTTAAATACAAGGCGCTGATAGTCTGAATCCCAAGGGGGCGAAAACCCAACACCTGTCAGTGGTGCCCCCTACGAACCTCCAGCTCTCACTGTGGAGTCTGCAGAGCCGAGATTGAGTAACAAAGTCCTCACTTCGATGAGGATTCCCAACCGCTTTCGCGGTATATATCTTTTTCATCCCTAAGCACATCCCGCTACCACCATTATCATGAAGCTGACCACGATCACATCAGATTGTAGGCTCGAAGCCTTTCTTGTCACCAACCCTTGATCATGGAGGAGAAGCCACCTGATAAGTTTCCGGAGCGTACCCAGCACTCGATACGGCGATGGTGGATTGGATCAAGTCTGCCTCATCTGTTACAAAGAAGGAAGATGTAGATGAATATGCGCACCTCATGTGGTCACGGCTTCTAGGCCTCGCCTGGCTGGGGCCGCAGATTCTTTGATCCTTTTTCCGCGCATGCAGTTTCCATTGCTACCATTTTTTGGGTAGAAGGTTCCGTGGAAAAGGTGTCTTGATGGTTATTCATCAAGGGCAGTATATCAATGATCTCCTAAGAAACATAAGAGACAAGGAGCACTGTAACAGGTGTGGCTTGGGTTAGAAAGGAGCCCAATGTGCTAGATAGTCTATGACTCAAGTAGTACAATAAAATATCACATATAAATAAATAGGGGAAGTTTTAAAAGATACGTACCATGATCAATCGTATAATTTTATAAGAGACACTGAACAGTGAATGAAAGGCGTAGATGAATCAGTATTGAATTGATATCCCACAGTGGTGATATGAGTTGGGTCTTATAGAAGTCCCCACCCACCAGACTGTGGTCCACTAATCTACTCTTTTCTAAATGTATCTCATTCTCTCGTATAACTGAGAAGTACTTCATCAATAACCTGAGTCATTGAAGTTTAACCGTTCCTCGCTTGACAGATCGTCTCTACGACTCCTCATTTACATTACTCGGTGAATACTAACTGATGCGTCTATCGTTCAGACAGTGCACGGCTCGTAACTAAGTGACTCTTGTTATCTATTACTAGAGGTTCCACATTCTATTTACTAGGACGTGATCCGTTTTTCTAACAGGAAGGGAGAACCTTCAAAATATTTGGACGCATTAATGTAATTGGTAGCACATAGAAAGATTGAAATTAGGATATTTCATTGGAAAACTGCTTAATAAGTTTGAAGGGCGAAACATACACTTGGAGTTATAGGGTTGAAATTAAATATAAAACTATGTTGTAGCTAGATAGCTGAGTACATTATAAATTTAAAAAATGTTTCTCGTGATCAACTACCTATGGAATGTCAAATTATATGCAGGGCTTGTGCTTGATAGGTTAAATAAACGTCGATCTGTCAAACCAGCTCTATAAATGATAGATACAGTAATTTTTATACCTATTGAGATAAAGGAGGTAGTTAATTCTAACAGGTTCTGAGCCAACCCCATTGGAATTAAGCAGTGATAGGTAGATTGGCCTGCATTGGGGATAACCTTATGCGTACGAGGAGTAAAATCTAAAAACAACATGACTTGAGAGTCCTTTAATGCTTTTCTATAAATTTGTCAAAATCTAATCTTATTGAGGATTAATTTTCAGCGTAGCAGAGGTCATCCATTATAAGAGAGTTTCGAATTACACTTCACGATAAAGAGAGGTTTATATAGTCTGATGATCTCATTATAGCTTAGGTGCCTGAGTTATAACATCTTTTGATCTTTGATCGCTTATTCCTAGAAGTATTCAGATGCATCTATGTCTGTCAAGCGATTTTAGGGATGATAAAATGTATTATCGAAAGTTATCAAGCGCCTACTCTGGTTCTGTTTGGTCCGAGAAGGCTTCTGACCCTAGTCTGTGCAGTATCTCATCCCTATGAGGTCTGAATGGCCATCTAAGCCATGCTTTTGTCATTTCTGTCAGCATTTCTACCGTTACGCATCTTGCGCTGAATAGCTCTAGATCGGGACAACCATTTTTCAAAGGATCTGTCAGTGAGGGACATTCAGCAATTAGCCATTCTAGAGCTCCTGGTGCAAGTGAATCTAGCGCTTGTTTGAGATTTTGTGAAGGAACAAGGCACAGCTGCATGATAAGGTAGCTAATAATATCTTGGTATGCCGGATTTTCCGAAAAAAAAGGGGTCAACACTGGCCTAAAATCGAGCAAGCTGAGCGTCTTGTTAGGGTAGAAGTCATCAGGACTTGCTCTTAATGGTTCAAATTCACGACGATCCCAGAACATACCAGGTGGATCCTGGGAGTATGAGCGCCGGCTATCACAGATATATTGGATTTCGGCAGCATCAGCTGGGGGAAGTGCGGACAGATTCTCTCTCCAGATGTTGGTCTGGGACCTAGCCTGGATTTTAAGAGCTTGTGATTCAGTAGGACATTTGGATAAAAAACTCTGTCTATAAAGCGCCAATATATCGTCGTAGTCATCAGCAAGGTCGGAGAGTCGTTGTGTTTTAGACACCCGACGTTTGTTTCTCCTCGCAAGTTCACGCATCCGCTCATACTCCGGAGTTTTTTTAGGTAATCTTCGTCTCTTAGAATCAAGGAGTTCATTATGCAAGTCCTCTTCTGGCAAACAGTTCTTTTCGAAATCACCCCTAGCAAAACTCTCATTCATCTGTTGAAGACTTTTTTGTAAACTCTTGGGACTCAATTCTTCAATTTCAGATCCGGTTGCCCCAGACCTTAGATCTTTCAGGATATGAGTCTCACGACCTTTTGGAATTTCAAACCCTCTGCGTTTCATATTCTCTACTACGGAGCGCACTCTTTCGATATCAAGCCTCTTTTCCCTGCTACAATGTCTTTTGCTTTCATCAGAGTCAACCACGGTTTCAATATGATCACAAGTAACTAAAGCTTCCATAGCCGTTTTCTTTTGGCCCGCAAGATTTCTGGGTATTACTTTAGTGTCATCTGAATTCATCCAGAGCAGCATCCTCACTTTTCCGTAGTGTTGGAAAAGAGCGTGAGAGCGAATAGCAGATAGAAATTGGTATACAACAACACTTCCTACAGAGCCGAACCCGAGAAATCGCCTTGAATGATAGCCACTAATATTTGCTGTCACTAGTAATGTATTATTGGGTCTCTCAAGCTCAGGGTCTCCATGTTTTAAAATTGGCTGAAAAGGAAGATATTCTGGTGATAATATCCTCTCTAAGTGGGCCCAGCTCATCCCATTTTCTGGTACAATCCGGTATTTTGAAGAGGGTGTGTCGAGAAGCGGTTTTAATGCTGGAATATATGAGTTGGGATGAGGCTCCATTAAAATATGACTCCGAGGCTGCAAGAAATCATGCAGTTTAGAGGACCATACACCAACACCAGGATTGAGGTCAATAATATCACAGCCTTTATGTTTTTCAAGAGAAGGTGCGAGTCGCTGTAAGGCTTCATCTATTATTTATCAGAGCATTATACCTCAACAGAGGGGTTTTATTACCACAAAGTTTGCTATCAATTATATTGACTCGATTCGTGACGTCATATTTGCGATTCTCCAAAAGTAATTTTTTTGCGCCTCTTTTTGGATTGGAAATAGTGGAAAGATATTTTATTAGATCGCTTTTGGTATTAATAGGAGCTTCTTCAACATAAGGTATTCTCCAATCACTTCGTAAGTCAGATTTCCTTGGAGAATTCAGGGCTCTCTCTTCCATAAGGGCTATACCGCCATCGATTCGATTTTCTAGCCCTTTTTCATCTATCTTTTGTCCCAAAGTTTTGTTGTCTAAACTCCTATCTCCTATGTTTGATGATCCAGTTTGCACTGCTTTTTGGGACTTTGGTTTTGGACCTCTCTTCTTTGGTTGAGCTGATGTTTCAACAATTGTGCCATTATCAATGCTTCCTGGTGATGCAGGATATATTACTTTTTGGGACTTTGGTTTTGGACCTCTCTTCTTTGGTTGAGCTGATATTTCAACGATTGTGCCATTATAAGTGTTTGTTGATGATCCAGACTGTTCTAACGCTTGGAATTTTGGCTTTCGACCTCTCTTTTTTTTGTGGTGACATATTCCTTGATTATTACCAGTGTTTAACGTATCGAGAACCTGGACTGATGATCCGACAGCCTGAATTTCAACATGAGATCCTAGTTTGCATTCCTTAGTCGTAGAAGAATTCTCAACTAAATTTATGCTTTCATTCTGGCTTGATTGTTTAAGTGTACATCGCAGTTCATTAGTTTGGGCTATTTATGTTAGTGAGCACAACCACAAAATACAAGAAAATCCAACCCTGAGGTTAACCTACCACACCCGTTTACTTCTAGTTTCAGGTTTTCTGGTAGAAATAACTCTTCAGACCCTTCCTCAACAATTTGACAATTTGTGATCTTTGAATTTAAAGAATTTTCACTGTTCTCACGAGAGAATATGAAATAATGAGATCTAAGGGAAGGGATTGACAGTGGAACACAAAAGCTTTTGCGTGTGCAACAAACCACGCGTTTGATTTCCAAGCATGCTGCCTTTCTTGTCATTAAACGAAGCATTTATATGTGCATGAAGAGTAGTTGGAGGTATTCAGTTTATGGTATACACCAGCATGGTACATAGTGTTGGCAAAATAATGCCGGCAAGGCTGACAAGTTAATTGGTGCCTCATAAACCGAACATTTAGTTATCAACGAAATCCCCTCTAAACTCATGCTTTCCTCGTGAACTTTAATTAGAGAATCTCTTATATAAATCTCAATGGTTTCAAATTGTTTAAACTGTGTCCCTTCCTCAGCCATCGAAGGGCTTCACTACTTATCCCAAATTTTATTGAAAAACTTGCCAAATGACAGGACCGACGATATCGACCCCGAAACCTTTAAGCACGAAAGAACTGGCAAATAAGGCTCAGGAATTTGAGTTTAATCCATTTATTCCACTTAAATTTTGGATTAGGACTTCAGATACCTTGTTGCGAGAGGTAAGACTCTTGGCTTCCTCTCGCACTTGTACGCCATACTTACTATTAATAAGGCTTTGATATATGAACAAGAAGATAACATCCAACAAGCTTATCTTCTTCTCATGCGATATGCGGCACTCGTTACCGAAAGATTTCCTCTTCATCCATCAGTTAAAGACCCAGAGTACAGGCAATCTTTAAAGAGCATAAAGAAAACCTTACCAAAAGTCATTGAATCATTAGAAGCTCTTAAGCCTCGCATAAACCATCGCTACAGTACATGGGAAGATTCTTCGAAAACTCTATCAAATAGAGTGATTTCACCAAGTACAAGGTCACCGGGAGAATTATATTATCAGACCGAATCTTCAGATCCAGCTATTGCAGGGAACAGCTTAACATTAGCCGCAGCAGAAAACAGTGATTTTGCTGTTAAACTAGCACGTCAAGTAATGCATGAGCGGGATGAAGCTCGTAAAACTACACACTACTCACCATCCCTCGAAAAATCAGTATGGGAAAGTGAAAGAGTTGAACTGTGGCATGAATGGAGCCCTACACCACCAAAAGATGAGGGCCCCCACGTCCAACAAAGACAGAACCGAATTCAAATTCCTACAAAACTCAATAATGAGCTTCACCATAGAGAAGCCTACGGTGAAGTAAAAACGAAAAACGAGGGGAAATCTTACATCCCTTCGAGCAGGGATGAATATCATTATCCCTCGTTCAAAATTTCACAGTCTATTAATCTCAACCAGGAGCCACTAAATTGTCCTAAGCCACTTTTCTCGCCACCACCAAAAATTCCGGCTAAATGTAGCGATCATAAAGTTATTCTTACCCGAGATACTCCTCCACCACGCCCTTGCAAGGTTCCTTCTGACATGTCGAACCCCCAAAACTCATCTAGCGATGCCCCCAGTTTCACATTTCGACCCTCGTCTTACCTTGAAAATGGGAAACCATTAAGGACTGTCTTCTTACCTCCTGAGCTACGTATTGAGTTCCTAAGAGTTGCCAAGCCCAATACACTTAAGAACCTCGAAACTTGTGGCATGCTTTGTGGAACTCTAATCTCGAATGCTCTTTTCATACGTCGCCTTGTTATACCAGAACAGGAAAGCACTAGTGATACATGTGAGACTACAAATGAGGGGGCCCTCTTTGATTACTGTGATAAAGAAGACCTTTTAGTCTTGGGATGGATTCACACTCACCCTACACAAACGTGTTTCATGAGTAGCCGAGATTTACACACACATGGGGGTTACCAGATAATGATGCCGGAAAGTATAGCCATAGTTTGTGCACCAAGCAAAACTCCGTCGTTAGCTCACTACCATGACCCATAATAATGTTTCATGTTCTAACTGCCTTCTAGCTGGGGTGTTTTCCGACTTACAGATCCCCCTGGGCTCGGCTCTATTTTAAATTGTAGACATACAGGCCTTTTTCATCCCCATGAGGAGATAAACTTATACACCGATGCATTACGGCCCGGACATGTTGTTGAGGCAAAGGGCATGACCTTTGAAATTGTTGACTTGAGACCCCATTGATACCGATACTTCCTGCTTAAAAAATCTTAATAATTATCTGGACTAGCTAAAATAAGCAGATTCTGTCTGTGAGGTCTAAAGACAATATTTCGATCAATTAATGTCTTGAGAAGTCCTGGAAGATATTTATGAGGCAAGCCCCTTACAGAACTAATTTGATGCAGTCTAGAATATTCACCGAGTAATTTAAGGCTTTAAGATGATTTGGGTCTGTAAATACCAAATTTTCACAGTCAGGATTCTCGAATTATCTCAAAATAAAATTGGGTTTGCTTTATTACAAAACAATCCCTCCACCGATACCTTTCAAATTATAGATATGGATCTTATTGAACATTCAGATTTGACGTGGCAATCCTTGATAAATAAAATCGAAAACTAAGATATAGAAACCTGCATATTTCAGTCAGAAAATAGCGAACTATATATTGAAAAATAACACGATTAAAAGGTAGATAAATTAATATATCATTACTAATTGATATAACTATCTATACAGCTGAGTTATACACGAGAAAATAATAACTGTTGAAAAGAATTATCAAATAAGATTTGTCGCTTAAAATTCACAGAGAGTTTTAGGGCCTTCATCGTTTTACAACCGAGAGGGGCGTCGGATTAGTTTAACTTATCTTGTAAACCCAATAAGGCTATGGATTAGAGCCCATAGGATCTTACTCTATCTTATATTCGCGATAAATGACATGCATAAATTCAAAATAGAATTTAAATATTATAACCCTATGCGGCTACAAAAATTTTAGGATCATGTGCCGTATCAATAACTCCTAGCTGTTGATGATAAGATAAAGTTTTACTTCATATATCACAAAATAACCCCTAATTTTCTTTCGGATTTTTCTGGATTAAAAAGTTTCACGAATTTGAAAGGTTATTCCAATCCTCTTGTTCCGCTAAGATTTTGCATCATTCGAAGAGAGAGATGCAACAAGAAATAGTAAAATCAGCAATTCTTTAACTCTGCATCGTCGAAAAACGTATGGCGCTGGGGTATTCGGGATGGAATTGGTTTCATGGAAGAAAAATTAAATGGATAAACTCTTAAACAAGACTAATCCCTGGCCGTTACGCCCTCATGGCCTCATGCGTACAATCACTGCAGGGGTGTAGGTTTTTGAGCACCACATACCTAAACTTGATATGAATGCCAATCAAGACTTGGCATTACTCAGCGAACACCCACACACCATGTATATAGAGCTCGCTGTATATGTGTTAGTTAATTGTATTACTTCAGTCATAGACTATCTAGCACATTGGGCTCCTCTCTGACCCAGGCCACACCTTGTACAATACTCCTTGCCTGTAATGATTCTCGAAAGATCATTGATATATTGCCCTTGATGAATAGCCACCCAGCTAAGTATTTACTCATGGAATTCAGCCACCTTTTCCATGGAACCTTCTACCCAAAAATAATAATAATAATAAATGGTAGCAATGGAAACTGCGTGCGCGGGAAAAAGTCCCAAAACACCCGCAGCCCTAGGTAGGCGGGGCCTTGACACCGGGACCTCACGCGGTGCGCACATTCATCTATATCAACCTTCTTTGTATCACGGTTCGAGTGTCGATGCGGGAGCATTCAGATATACGAAAGTAGTCTATTATTTTCTCTGTGCCTATCTTTACAAGTCCTACTTCAACTATTTATACACTTACTATACTATCTGGAATATTCTTCTCGCCTGTAACCAGTTTCTAGTATGTTCCCCTGAGGCTGGTTCGCAGTCCTACTACTAGTTACTAGAAATTTCTAGTGACGTCCCGATTGATCGATGAAAGAAGATGGAGTTCCGAAGATTTGTACAGCATGTGATTACCATCATGTGACACTGAATAATTACCGGCTCACTAGCCATTACACTTTGTAACAGATGAGGCCGACTTGGTCCTGACCACCATCTCCGTACCGGGTGCTGGGTATGCTCCGGAAACTCATCGGATGGCTTTTCCTCCACGATCAAGAGTTGGTGATGAGTAGGGCTCCGTCCCTACCATCTCATCTGATCGTGGTTAGCTTCATGATAATGGTGGTAGGGGGATGTGCTTATGGATAAAGACGATACAGACCGCGAAAGCGGTTGGGAATCCTCATCGAAGTGAGGACTTTGTTACTCAATCTCGGCTCTGCAGACTCTACAGTGAGAGCTGAAGGTTCGTAGGGGACATCACTGACAGATGTTGAGAATAGCCCCCCTAGAGCTCGCTGTAGTTTCTCCTTCTCCTTTCATAGCCAATATATCTTTAATTCTCAAGGTTGACTCTCTACCTTTTTCCCACCTCATGATTCCGAGGAATCATTGTATTTAAATAATGGAGATCGGCGGTATTTTAGTTAGGTGCTCTCGTACATTGAGAGTGTCGTGCTAATCGAGACCTGCATGAGGTTACGTAAGAACGATAAGGAAGCACACGCAGTCAACAATGTGTTACACGTTTTATCTAATATTATCTCCCCGCAATCATTCTCATGTGATTGACTCGAATAACCACACTGTGAGATAAAGAAGTCGGCACTGGAGTAGGCTGGCATATATCTCTACTGGACAAAACGATAATGAAAGCTATCAGAGTAGCACTCCCAGCGTGGCGTACCACTCCCAATGGCGCTCTTCATCGTGAAGCGGGAATACCCCCGGCATCGATAATTCTTCAGCAAAAGATGCTGCAGTCTGCAGCTCGCATGCGAAGAATGGATATCTGGCACCCTCTAGCCCTTCGAGCGGCTGAGGATCCGAAAGAGACTATAAGACGCTTAGGTCTTAGATCGGGACAAAGAGATCGTTTGTTCAGACAACCAGAACGGTACATGACACGCCTACAAATGAGTGTGTGTCGAGTTCCGACAGCCGAAGGCCCGGGAAAGCTATACTTCCCACGTGGCACCCCAGCATCGATTCCATGTAGTCGAGAAAATGAAGCTAGGTCTGGATGCATAAAGAGGTGGTTAGCCTCCCGTCCAGCTAACACAGTCTTCGCTTTCTCTGATGGATCATCATCGGGTCCCGGAAAATCAGCCTGGGGATATGTAGTATACCAAGGAGGCAAGCTAGTTGCAAGTGGCTCCGGTCCACTTCCTGGAGCAGAGGTATTCGACGCGGAAGTTGTGGGTGCCATGAAAGCCTTGAAGGCTGCAATAGAGGTAGGAGAACACTTACTGATCTGCATTCTTCTGGACAACCAAGCGGCCATCCAGGCGCTCGAAAGAGGAAGATCTAACTCCTCGCAGTCAGCGGTGGACAAGTTTTTGTTGTTGAGATACAATAAGCGTGTGGAAATACGCTGGATATCCGGTCATGTGGGGATCCAAGGCAATGAAGAGGCCGATAAGCTGGCCAAATCAGCCTTGGGAGCTCCCAATAACCGGTCACTAACCTCAGCTTCGCCCAGTGGAGAAGATCAAGATCTAACCTTTGCGGCACTAGGGAGGTGGATTAAACTGCGCAGCCAAGAACTCGTTGAAGAGTGGTGGCAGAAGTATCGACCTAAACGATACAAAGACCTGGACCTATTCATGCGTTGCAAAAGACCACCGGAACTAGCTTTACCAAGATGGGCGTACCATCGTCTTATTGCGGCAAGAACAGGCCACGGGGACTACGCCGACTACCATCGACGTTTCAAACCCGAACATGAAGATCTGAAATGCGTTTGCGGCCGAGAGAAAAGGCCCTGGCATTTTTTAGAGTGCCGACCTGCTTTGCTACGTTGGAGAAGCTATGAGAAAATGGCCCCACCTGGGACCAGGGAAATGATAGGGGAGAAGGGATGGCAGAATTTCATTCAATTCTTAACTACAAGCAGATGTTATAGTCTGCCGAAGAATGAACAGGATGGGAGATGACCACACTGAGATTGTTTCTGACCCGTGAGGAGATGGGTTTTGGAAGATAGGGATGCGGCGCAGGGCACCGTAACTCAGACATATACTGTTCCTTTTGTTTTATTTCTTTTCTTTTGTCGCTTCTAGCTCCACTGCCGGTCATGTAGGTAGCAATGAGCTTTCAGAGCCCATCTACCCGTGTCACGTCTAAATAGATGTTAGGTTCTACCTGTCACGTAAAAGATTTCAAATTTGTTGGAAAATACACTCTGTACGATATTATATGGATAAATATGATGAAGTAAAGAAGACTTAAAATATTTTACAACTATGGGAACATTGAAAAAAAAACATCATTTTTCACGAAAAGCGGCACCACGTTCCACGAACGCTATTTCATCGTAATAATTATTGTATTCATCTTAATTGACCCATCTAACCTGATTCCTCGAATTTTTTTCGTTGCGCTTCGGCATGGCGAGTTGGGGAGCCAGAAAGGTGGATTTCACGGCTGGAAAAATTTTCACGGCACCACCACCAACGGATAGCGGAACAGCCGCAATAATGCTAGTAGAATCTCTCGCGACATCTACCGGCATGAAATTGGAGAAGCTTAAAACAGTGGCTTACTATTTAAACAAGGTTAGAGACAGGCTGGTTATCGCAGGAACTGACAAATCTGCGACACCAATGGTCGAAATAGATGAGGTGCTTGACGCCTTCGTAGCCCACGCTAAAATGCTACGAGTGAAGCTGATAGCTAACCCCATGGAAGAAAGGATGCTGGCCTTAGAAAAAGCAGTTACGAAGAGTCTCGAGGAGCCGGTGCGCAAGACGGCTCCTCAGTCGACACTAGGAATGGGAGGCCGACCAACGTACGCCTCGATCGTTGCACCTCCAGCAACTAAAGCGGCAGTACGGATACGCGTTCAAGGAGCAGAAAAAATGCAGCCGGCAGAGCTGCTTTACAAGGCCAAACAACACATAAATGGGGCATACGCCGTTAGGCAGCTAAGGAGCAACGATACTGAGGTGTTCGTGCAGTCGGTCTCCCAGCGAGACGCTGCCTTGAATATGGCTCAGCCAAAGGAGTTTTCTGTTCTAAAGCAGGATTATCCTGTCGAGATTTTAGGGATCCCATTGGGGACAAATATACAAGGAGGAAAAGAATGCCAATAATGGCGTATTTATAAAACAAATCATAACGGAAACTGAAGCTCAGATACCTGGGATTAATATCGAGAGGATAAGGTGGCTTTACGACGGTAAAGAACACCAATGGATGAACAAGAAAGGCCATACTCGAGGGTCAGTAATCGCGAGCCTGCCGACCGAGGCTCTTCAACGCGAGGTGATAAGGAAAGGCATTGTACTCAATTCAATGCTCTACACGGCCCAGCTCTGGTCACCCAAGGCACAAGTCAAGCAGTGCTTCAACTGCAGCCAATGGGGGCATACCCAAGCTTCCTGCAACAAGGCAAGGAGATGTGGTGAGTGTGCGGGCACTCACCAGACCAGGGACTGTCCGAAGAAATATGTGCTTTGCTGCAACTGCGGTAAAGCGCACATGTCTTGGCAGAAGGGGGCGTGTCAGAACTTCGCGGCATACAAGGCAAGCGTCCAAAGGGCACGGTTAAGACTTTTGGAAAGAACGGAAGAAATGAGAAGAGAGGAGGTAACACCTATCGGGCCAACAAACATACAAGCGGCAAAACAAATAGACGACCAAGGGTTTACACTTGTGACCCAATCCAAGGCAGAAGGTTTCAAGAGAGGCCCAGGGCGCCCGCGTAAACAGCCCGTGGCACCAGCACCAGAGAATCTATTCGCACCATCGGGGTCGAACTCAAGACCAAAGTCATCACTATTCAGCACGCGAGGGCAAGGAAAGGATGGCGGGGTACACTATAATTTTAGCTAGTCCTGTCTCGGACTCAAGGCCAATTGCACTTCCTGTAGGTAACGAAGGACTACAGATATAAAAATTAATAGGGGGAGGGGGTTTTTATCGTAATGGTTTCCCCCTATGTAAATATATAGATTAGGTTTAAAGTCACCTGCATGGGCCCATAGGGCGCCAAATCAGGACAATGAAATCAAATTCAACTATGGGAACATTGGACTTATATATACATCTAAGGGAGAAATTCCCGCTAGCCTCGTGTGCCTGTCAAACCTAGTGATGACTAGCCACCTCTCATCTACCATGATGAGCCAAGGTACACTGTAGTACGTAAATATCCAAACGTATAGGCGACAGTAGGCGCGATTAGCGTACTCAGGACATTTGTAGAGAGAGTCGATCTTGTCGGGAACCTGAGACGAAACAGGTAATGATTGAGTCATAAATTCGAGAGTCAGAATTTCCAACAAAATTCAAATTCAAATTCTCATGTGATTGCATTTAGATTATCATCTGAGATTTTTACTATAATTGGTTGCGCCTGCAACTGACTGTTGTGATATTAGTGTTCATCGTATTTTTATCTTATGTTTAAAATTAGATGACACTGGCTTTCTGTAAGACTCGATAGTGATATTACGTGGTTTGGACTATGGAAATTAACCGGAAAAAGACGAGCAAGCCGGTACTTAATTAAAAGTGAGATGATGAAGGGTGGTAGCAATAAATTTTTTTTCTTTTCTTCCCCCAGAGTAAATGTGTTGGACTATTTTGGAAATGGGAGTAGAAGGTGACAAATCATCGAAGGGTTTTTCTTCTATTCTCTGGCTATCGAGTATCTAAAATACATAGTTTTCCCCATATGAAACCCTACTAGATAACTCGCTGGCAATAATGCTACCACCGAAACATACCAAAACGTGCTCAGGACAGATAAGATTATTATATCATCGGAAACATAAATGTAAACCCAATTCAAAGTATGAGTTATGTAAAATCCGAACAAAAAGATATTTTCCTTGATACAAATCATGTATCATCATTGACTTCTCCGACCTGAGTCATGTTATGATTAAATTCGGATAAACCTAAAATAACCTTAGCTCAACAAAATGTCCAAGTCCCAATCCTGCGACAGAAAGCTGTAAAAACGGGAATTATTAGAACATATTTATTGGATTGAGTGAATAATTAGAAATAGCACGAATGTATTGAGATAATAGGAATTGATCTCCTCTTAAATCTTTGGAAGTTGATGTACATGAGGATCCCGGATTGATAGACCTATAGGTTAGTACGAGGCTATCATAAATAGTAATGCTTATGTAATGTTGTCATGTCGGAGTCCGGGCGTAAGATAAGGAATACTGTACTTATATAGACAACACCCTGCATTAATAGAAAATGAAGTTACATCTAGTCTCAAGCTCTACTAAAGATATTGGTAGTTTGGAGCCACGAGACACCCGTAACCTACACGATCTTAAAGCTAAGCTTATCTCACATTTTACACATTCTAATCCACTAGGAACCTCATACATATGAACCCTATTGCTCATAGCTTACCTTGAGGACACCATCATTATCTAGTCTGTTACACTTTCTGTAACCGTTAATGATAGGAGGGCAAGACTGAACACCTGTACGTGGTGTCTTCTACGAACCTGAGAGTGAAATATTCTCCCAGAGCCAAGTTCATTCAAATTTCGCAACTCCGAAGAAGTTGGCCCAAGAAGCAATTATCCAAGACTACGAAATGGAACTCTCCCACCCGACGAGATAGATCTCCACAGAAACCTCGTCAAGTTTGCAAGTACGACTTAGTACATCCTCTTTTCAATGAACATACTTCTTATCAACTGTTCTCTGGCCTAAGCTGGCCACCAAATACACGCCCTCGCTGATATTTATACCCGACGTAGGAAACAAAGCGTGGCGCACAATTCTGGAGGACAGTTCTTTGGAATTTGCATGAGAGAAATCAGGACAAGTTTTCAAGATGACACGGAGGATGGATCCAATCTCGACGGGCGGAGGGCAAGACTGACACCTGTATGCGGTGCCTTCTACGAACCTGAGAGTAAAATATTCTCCCAGAGCCAAGTTCAGTCAAATTTCGCATACCGAACAAGTTGGCCCATGAGGCAATGATTCAAGACTCTCCACCTAATCAAATTTTCACACCTGACGAGATAAATCACCACCAAATCCTCATCAAGTTTGCAAGTACGACTCAGTACATCCTTATTTCAATGATTACACCTCTCGTCGACTTTCTCTGGCCTCAATTCACCACCACGTACACGCCCACGCCGATATTTGTACCCGACGGAGGAAGCAAAGCGTTGCGCACAAATCTGGGAGACAGTTCTTTGGGATGGGCGTGAGAGAGATTAGGACAAGCTCACAAGGTGCTGCAGATGGTGGAAACGATCTCGACGAACGTGAATTTTAGAATTTTGACGAGTTTTCGAATTGAGCTTTGTGCGTGCGCCAAGACTTCGCTTGCGAGAGTGCGGGCGACACTATAAACACCGCCGTGGTTGGATGGTGCGGTGGTACATCATCTTGGCCGGTTTCTCAAGTAAGGTCCGGATAGCTAGGACACATATCCCACCCGAGACAGGAAACCGCTGGTTCGAATCCAGCAAAACCTAACTACATTTCTCGCGGCGCTGGTATGCATGGATGATGAAGGCATGCTTGGATAATCAAAGATTTTAAATTCCCTTTGGTGGGTACTTACGGAGGAGGGTTGACTGTTTGTGTAAGCAAACATACCTCATAGTGGTATTTGCGAATGAAATCCAGAGTATGAGTGTCTCTAACGTCAAAAGAGTCATCCTATATGTATACATAGCACCGGTCATGTGTCATAGCTAGATAGCTGAAAACACATTAAATGATTTAAAAAAAAAATCTCGACGGGCGTGTAATTTAGAAGTTAGGCAACGAGTTTTACGATTTGAGCTATGTGCGTGCCAAGACTTCGCTTCCGAGAGTGCAGCTGACACTATAAAACTATGCAAACGGTAAAGGGTACCGTGGTCCATCTCTTGGTGGTGTTATCTGGTATAGTTTGAGTAGCCTGGGTACCTACTTCACTCGGGAAGGAGACACCTCAAACTACATTTCTGGTGGAGAAAAGTGAATGGATGGTGAAGGCATGTCTGGATAACTCAGGGTTTTTGTGACGTTCCCCTTGGTGAGTATTCACAGATGAGGGTCGACTTGAAGTGAAGAAAAGCCGCCATAACTTCGCAGTGCTACTTGCAAATGAAATTTGAGGCATGAGTGTTTTTGTCAATTGAGTCATCTCTTATGTCCTCTTTTTGATACAATGTCATAATTAGATAGCTGCATACGCAATTAAAATCTGATGTAAAAAAAATAAACTGTAGCAAAATCTTGCTAACCTTACCATTAAGCCAAATGACCAAGCCAACAGCAATAAGTACTCAAGTGTGCATTACAGCCGTAATTTACAAATCTCATAAATTAGGAATGAATGCAGGGCCCTGCTAGCAAGAAGCCTGGATCTTTCTGCAATGGTATGTATCAATATAGTTTGAAACTACAAAACATAGGAAATGCTTGACAAAAGTTTATTTAGATGTAAATTGCCAGATTCCCACTTTATGTAACTAACTCTTGATTTATGATCTTTAAGGGCCTCGAAAACCTTCAGAAAACCTCAAACTAGTCTGGCTACGTACGATGTTATGCAACTGACGACATTGATCGATCTGATTTTCAGCAACATATCCTCAAAGTATCGCACTAGAATTAATACAAATCAAAATGAGATGTGATAATTAGGCGATAATGGTACTTTCTGCGGAGCGTGGTAAAAATGCCATCGGGCATAAGGACAAGTCAGTGGATCCAGAGGAAAAGTCAACACTAACGAAATCTGAGCTACAACTAGCTTGCGACGACGATGTTACAACGAATATCATAAATCCGGGACATTCATCTCCAATAATTGGGGATCCCAATTTTTATTCCAACAATTTGACTGAATATAACAACAGTAATAAGGATCTCATTCGAGAGACAGGAAATTTGGGGTTCTACTCACCAACTAGCGATAGCCACATCTACAGCGAGCATAAAATACCATGTGATGATACCTATATGGATTCTATAAACGAGGTTGAGCTACACAAGCACTTGAATGATGTTGAGCCTAGCTTTATGCCTATAGCATCACCCACAAGTGTAAATAACACACTCGTTACAGGTGGGCCTTATACTCTTGACAGATCCTCCCCTATTCAGGAATCTAGTTCTAGGGATTGCTTTCCATTGACCTTGTCCCCCGGGACCAATACTTTACGAGGCGAGAAGTTACGATCTGAGACCACAAATCAAATATCGCTAGACAATTCTTGGAATCCTCCAGTAAAGAATGTTACTATCGTTGAGAAAGATTCCCACATTGTCCCAAGCACTGGAATATCCGAAGTCAACGCGATCGATGGCAAAATAAATACAGAAGAACGCTACAAAGCTAAAATAAGTGAACAAAATCGTAGAGAAGAATCGGATGATGGGCCAGGATGTGAAGATTCTGAAGCCAGTAGCGAACACTCAACTATACGTCATCATATATCACGACAAAATCTACATAACCTGAGTGAAAGCCAAAAGCGAGCAGATGATAACAGACTCCCAGAAAAAGACCCTAATCGACCCAAAAAATTCCTACAAGTACGAAATATTAGCAGAAATTCATCTGTGTCATCCATCGATGCAATTGATGTAGCACTTGGAGCAGACTATGCATTACAATCGGGGGGAGCAGTTCCAGCTGTTGAAGTATCAAGACAGAGTAGCACTACGCTCTCGCGCTCTATATCTTTAGGTAGCATAGCATCTGGATTTGACGATTCTGCTGAATACTTTATCCAGGCTGCAGGTAATTGTCTACCATCCCTGACAGAGAAAGAAAAAGAACGAAAAGGTAACGATGGGATCTCACCTCCCAAAACTCCAAGAGCTCGGAGCAAAAGCCTCGCACCGCCAACTGATACTGTCATTGCACGTCGCGTTCGTAATGTTCATGTCCCAGAAGCGATTGTAAAAGAATATCGATCTAAAAATGGGATGGCATCTCCCGCTAGATACTCTAGTACGACTGGCCCTACTCCAAATAGATCTGGAAAGAACTTAACTCTGAAGGAGCAAAGTAGTAGTATTGAAAGACTCTCAAAAGAAAATTTTGATTTGAAACTTAAAGTTATGTTTCTGAGTGACCGCCTAGACAAACTCTCTGAAGAAAGCGTAAAGGATATGATATCGGAGAATGTTGAAATGAAAACAAGTCTTGCAGTCATGCAGCGTGATAATAAAGCACTGAGACGGAAAATCAAAGAACTTGAGAAACAGTTGAAAACTGAGGAGGATCGGCCATCTACTTCACATTCTAGTATAAACTCTGCCGAAACACCTAACTGGTTCAATGAACAGGGAAACAGTCAGATGGAAGAACTTCTATATCTCCGTGAGAAGGTTGAAGAATATGTGACTGAGATCGAAAAACTTCGGTCTGACTCCATCTCACGTGAAAATGAAAAGAGGAATTTGGCGGAAATAGTACGGCAGATGGGCGAGCGTAGGGGTCAAGATTTAGACACTCGTGGGGAAATTGATATTTTGAAAGACTTGTTAGAAAAGGAATCAGATCGCTTTGAGCAAATCGACGACGAGAATAAAAGGCTAAGAGAAGAAAATTTTTTATTGAAAATTGAAACATCATCAAACTCTGGCGATAGGGGCTATACTCATAGTAATATCGAGTCGCAAAATCAAAAAAGGCCTCAAAAGTCACTAAGAAGGCCTGCTTCGAGCATGTCTGGAAGATATGAAAATCACAACGACTCGATTAGTGCTGGTAGTACGTTAGTTGACGAGCTCAAAAGAGAAAGCGAACAATTGAAGCACGAGAATGCTGAGCTCCGCCGTGAAGTTGGGGCACAGACATCTATGTTAACATCACGTAACCGAGAGAAGGAACGATTGTATCAAGAGATTGAGGATCTAAAGCTCGAACAACGTCGAGGGTTAGCCGTATCTGATACCTTGCTAGATCGTTGTTCGTCGAGAACTCATCAAAGATCTCTCTCAAGAGCTAGTATTGGTACAAAGCATACAAACATCAACTGCTACGAGCGAGAAGATTTCGAAAACAAAAATGCTGAGCTTCGAGATGAAATTAATCGAACAAAAATTAAGTATCAAGATCTCCAACGAGAGCTTACATCCTGTACGGAGGATTTTGAAATAGCAGTTTCTCAGAAAATTGCGGTAGAAAAATTTGCAACTGAGATTCGGGAATCGCTAGAACAAGCTCAATCAGATATGTTAACAATGCAGGCCGAAAGAAATGAAGCCTTGCAAGGTCAGGAAGAAGCAGAAACAATGTTTGAATCTCTACGAAGGGAGGCTCAGCAGGAGCTCGACTCCTTTGCTCTTTACCTAGATGAAGCCAACTCTGAGATAGGACGTTTACGAATCGAGCTTAGCGATACTACTGAAAATTTTAACTCTCTTCAAAGTGAGATGCGAGAAATGAGTCAATCTCTCATCAGGCTAGAAGATGACCAGAGCTTTAGTGTCAAACGCATCCAAAACTTAGAGAAGGAACTTGAGGAAGCAAATCATGAGTTGGAGCAGTTGGAAAAGAACTTGGTAGAGGCGAATGAAAAAGTCAGTTGTTTAACTGTTCAGCAGGAATCAGGCCAAGGAGAAATTGCATTTCTTCGCGAAGAACAAGAAGGTGATAAAATCAAGATTGGAAACCTTGAAGCCACAATAAAAACTTCTGAGCTGGCCTTAGATGAGGGGAAGGAAAGAATCAAAGTGCTTGAACAGAGGCTTAGCAGTGAACGTAGCCAAAGAGAAGCTATAGCAGGCAAAGAGAAGCAAGAAGTGCAGCAGTATGTCAATCAACTCAATTGCGAATTATCAAGTGCAAAAGACGAAGTTAAACGGTTGCGCAAGAAAGATGTTGAGGCGGCAGAATGGAAACAAAAACTTGTTGATCTAGAAGAGCAGCTTAGAATTGCATTGGGTGAAATTGACGGCACTAGATCCAGTTTTCTACATGTAAGATCATTTAAGGTTGGTTTGATTATTCTAAATTCTTTTAGTCCATTGCCAAGCTACACCATGAACTCGAAGATACAGTTCATGACCTTGATTCTGCTAAGGAGTCAATGGCTCAAAAAGACCGCATTATTAAAGATCGTGATGAGCGTTTGGAAGCGAATGCTCTAGAAGCACGTAAACTAGCAGACATGCTTGACAAAGAACGTCAATATCATCGTAACACCAAGCACCAATTCGAGACATTTCAAAAAACAACTCAGCATACCACACGAACTCTCACCCAGCAAAAGACGCGAATCACTGAATTAGAAAGTGCACGACAACAAGATCGTCGAAAGATTATTACAATTGAAAATCAGTTTAAAGATCAAGTGGCAGATCGCAACCAACTTCTTCTTACCTTGTGGAGACGGTTATCAGATATCTGTGGCATCGACTGGACTCACGACAATAGCCTTATTAATGGACGTGCCCTGCCCACCATGGAATCTCTAACCACAATGTTTCCTGGCTTCTCGAAAAACATAATCAGTGCTGTGAAAAAAATTGAGTCAGTTCTCACGGATTTCACCTCCAGGATTCATTCAATCGAGAAAGATTTGTGGAAAGAATACCAGACACTAATGGCAAACCTTGAGGCTCGTACAAAGAGACTCGACCATTTAGAGATCAGCTCTCGGGGTATCATATCAGGCATTGGTGGCGATGGACGGATAGAAATAAATCGATTGCGAGAACAGATCAAGACCATGCAGACTGAAATTTTAACTCTTCGTGCTGCCAGTGAAGCCCGAATGACAATTCACCAAGACGGAACCACGAGCTCCTCTATGGAAAATAGTCCACGTGTGAAAATGGGTGATAAGGGGCGAAATTCGAAAATTCGACAGAACTCGATGTCGTTAGTTGAGGCAACCGACCAAATATGCCGCCAAAGAAATAATAGTGAATCGAGAGCTGGAGTAGACCGGGATTGCCAAAGTTATTCGGACCCTAAGTGGATCACTCGTTTGTACGAACTCGAAGAAAAGTATAAAGCTGAGCGTGAAGCGCGAATAATGGACCGAACGGCAGCACGGCAAAGGCTAGAGGAGAAAAGCAAAGATAACGAGGAATTGATTCAAGAGATCGAAAAATTGAGAGTTAAGATGAAAATGAGTAGGTAGGGTCTTTTTCTAGCCGAGTTGTATACAAGTAAAACATTTTAGGACGTGGGATTATGTGTTATATTGGCTGGAGGGCTCTTTGGAGTTAACGAAAGAAAAATCCGAGCGGGTTCTGGGTCTGGTATAAACTGTGACTGGTGGTCAATGTATATTTTAAATGTTAAATTGTGCTGAGTTAGATGACCATTAAGGTTGAATGAGTCTATTTCGAGCCTTTTAATCGAGTACGACCTGAGCATGAGTCAACATCAAAAGCTAAACAATAGCTGAGGGTTGAGCAAAGCACCAAGCTAATGTGTGGAAAATAGCTTTGTCTTCTGTGTGCAAGTTGGATTTTGAATGATTTCATCACTATTGAACATAGGTGACATGAATTTTTGGCTGGTGGTAGGTGATGTGAGGACGAGGACGGTTACTGTATCGTTATAATATATCTCTTTATGCTCAACGTATGAGAACTAAAATAGAAGCACACTGAGAGCCGGTAACGTGAGGTTTGCAATTTTACTACCGGAGATTATTTTCAATGGGGAGAAAGTAAAGCCGTAAACTCACATGAATCAAAAAGAGCTGAGTGTTCTGCTATACATGGTTAATATTGATGATACACCAAACTCACCACCGGCTTGGCTTAGCTGGTGCAGCACTCTTACATTTGGTGGAGCATTGTAGGGTTAAAGGAGCTATGGTTTCGAGCATGAAATGTGCAAGAGCTTAAACCTGTCGTTTTCAACACAGGCTACTATTGCCACACAAATGCCATTCTCGTCTACAATGGAAATTTTCTGAAAAAATAAGTGCAGCATCCCATTCATTCATATCTCTAGTTTAACGTCCTATGCGGAATCTATATACAAAACTATGACGACGGTAAGTCGTGTTAAGAAGGGAAAAAGCTTTCAAGCAACAAAACCCGCTGTCCTGCCATTCTGAACCGACCCTGCTTAATGCTGAGGACGTTCCTTATAACCATGAGTTTATAAACTTTCCCCGAATTTCATTAGCTCCCCCTTCGATCAGACTAATGCTAGGAGAAATTGAAAAGAGAAGGTACCTTCTCACTCGGCGTTGGTCGTCGAAGTGTTCGAAGAGTCGGCCCCGATGGTGGTGCGCCTGTCGCGTGGATGGTTGGTGCCATTGGGGCTTCGACTACTTTACGCGGTCGGCCCGGCCCTATTCTGAGTCCTTCAGTCTCCTTACTGGTCACCAAAGTGAATCCCTGATAATCTGTCGCCCGAACTATTTTTTAGGTTCCGCTGGAGGTTTCTCATTCTAGATTCCCGCCGTTCTTGACAGAAGCTCCATCCTAAGTATAGCATCGCTGGCTAATTGATAATTAAATTTGAGCAAAGCTTGAGGCTAAAACTACGTCTTTTTTGGGGGAAGAAACTCAACACCTGTCAGTGGTGTCCCCAACGAACCTTGGAGCCAAATATTATCCCAAGGCCGAGATTCAGTTACCAACAAGGGTGGGATAAATTTTTTTGATGGATTTTCGGCTTCAAGAAGTTTTGCTCGGTATTTTGGTCAGAAAATGAGTTGTCAGAGATTCCGCGACCGCAAATAAAGTCGAGTAAAAACTCATCATCACCAACGTACGATTCACAGATGGACCAAGATGTGTCTGGGGGTCGTATTTAAATATCCGAAATTTCTCAAACTCCTCATATATTTGCGACGAAGCATTTCTCAGCCGGTCCTACACCTGCGACCCACCTCCATACTCGTCAGATTACCTACCAGCTCACGCCCTAACGAGGAAAGTCATGATGGAAACGGGACGTGTATATAGGAGGAAGAAAAGGGAAGATACACCGAGGGGATTATACAGATCCTCAGTGACAAAAACAACCCAATGATACGATATGAAGGTGCAAGGCTAGGGCAACGATGAGATCTTGGACTACATTTATATTTTGGAGTCAATGAGAATGTCAAGGTCTTGGGTGCATGGTGGCCGAGGCCGAGGAGAAATTTGCGCTACGGCGTTTATACAGCGGGTTTCCGGACGGTCAGGCTTAGTATGATTCTACACATAGATGAAGTCTGAGGTGGTCTAGTCATTTAGATGAGACGAGGTTTATCTGTAATTCTCGGTGGTTAATCTGATCCGGCCCGGTCCCACTCGTGCTTAAGCTCTAGTATGAGTCCGATGGGTGACGTGTACCTAGTACGTAAATGAACAAAACAAAACATCATTTAAACCGGGATTCAGGAATCAATGTCCTACTTATCCAGGAACCCCGGACTCAACACAAGAATGGCTCCTGGCTCATCAAGTCGCATCCCGGGTTCGACAAGCATCTGCCCCCCCGTATCGCTGCCAACTCCACAAGACCACGCTCCCTCATTTATCCGCGAAGATGGATCAAGTTCTAGCAACAAGTATTCTACAAGGCATCACCAGATCTTACCGCAGTAAAGGCAGAAGGAGTCACATTTGTCGCCGTATATTGCGCTCCTGGAGCAGACCTTTTTCCGCTACTATCATGGCCTCCATCCGGGCCTACAGTAATTGGCGGGGATTTCAATACTGTTCACACAGACTGGCAGCCAATGGCTACTAGGATATACGGTGATGGCCTGGTGCTCATCGAATGGTTGTTCGAGCACGATATGGACTTATCTTCCACACCGGGTGTCCCTACACACGATCTTGGAAACACACTCGACCTAGTTTGGTCTAACGCTGGTGCCCTTGCAGATATCTCGACAGAGCATGACTCGATATCGGATCACAGACCTCTTCCAGAAGACGTCCCCAGTCCGAACTCGAAAGCCAGGGCTGGTATCAAAATTCGCCAACCATTACGAGTGACAGATGACGCCCAGGAAGACTTTGCTAAGGTGATAGATAGGTGGGCTCATGGAATAGGGCTACAGCCAATGGTCTGAATTAGCGCGGTTGATAACCTCGCTGATAAGTTGGTCTGTTAGAAATAAAGACACAGAGTTTTGTGGACGTATGGGCCCTCCATTTAGTCTAGGTTCCCGATACGATCTTGTGTGTATTAGAGAGTTTGGATTGGGTAATATGGTAGCGCTTCTGGCTACCTATTGGATATATGAGCGGCTGTATGGCGTGGGTACAAGGAGGTTATTGGGGGTTTTTTATGCCTAGATGGCGTCACACTCGTTTATGCTGTGGCTTAGGCTCCGTGTCGCTTACACTTGTACTTGTAGCGCACACTTTCCACACTTTTAGCTGTAATCCGAACATGACACTCTTTTAGTCAACTTCTACTTTCATTCCATGAATATTGCGCCCATTTCATGGCGCGATATTTCCAACACAATTCCCACCTCGGCATCGCGAGGCAGCTGTTAGTGTCTACGTAAATGGCACTCTAATAGAACCAGCCGAACATTTTCACCGGCTTGGAGTTCAGCTCGATCCGCGACTTAACTTCAAGCAGTTGAAATTGGTGCTTTCCATTATGGCAAAGACAGAGATGTGTAGAATACACGTCACTAATCTCCCATTAATTTTGAGGTTAGTGTTAATGTGCTTTGACGTAAATACCAACCACTAGATTTTTTTATTACAGAATACAGCTTATATAGCACTCTGTGTCCTAGTGGGAGATATTAACATCTCTCCACGACAGATTTACAGACTCCTCTATTTTCCCACTCACTTCTCCAGGTGATATGATCTGTACCTAACAACCACAAACTTTTGCAAACCTATCCGCTCAACACAAGCATCATGTGATGTCTTAGTCCAGAAAAGCAATGAAAGTCGCACATCTCATGCGGCATTTCAATTCTACTTTTCGAGAGGCCACAACAGGAGCGCTGATACGAGCGGCAAACAGTTGAATTGTTTCAATCGCGACTGTTGGTGCGGAAGTCTGGTGGCTGTCTAGAAGCACGTGGATTTGCTGCGACCCTTCTTCTTTCCTGGGATATTCGTTCTCCAAGAACTCCAGTGCGGCCTCTAGAGCCTTCCTTACTCCTATTATCTCTGCATTCAGCACCTCTCCCCCGTGCATGTGTCACGTTTAACCCTCGCTGACTAAGGTGGTTAGCATAAGCAAATAAGCGAGGTACAATAAGTAGAATGGTCCTCTTGGACTTCTTGTAGCTTCGTGATCAATCTATCTATTAATAAGGACATCGTCTTATTTAGTGACAGCATGATGCCACTTCATTTGCCGATAAGTGACCCATTCTTCTTCAGAACGTAACCCCATGCGGAGCGTCCGTATCCTTCCGATGAGCCATCTGACTATGCGCAAATGTTCGTTCCTGTGTAAGAGTTTAATGAATTCAGATGTACTTGAAAGACAATAACTCGTTAGGAATTAATAACTTCTTCCTTGGGAAGACAATCTACCACGTACTCTCCCATCCGTTATAAGCTCTGCGTAGACTAGTCTTAACTCCCTCCATTGGCCCCCTGAGAATCATCCTTTCTCCCTGGCACTCTTCCTTGTCCCCTTGAGAATCATCCTTTCTCCCCGGCTCTCTTCCTTGTCCCCTTGAGAATAATCCTTTCTCCCTGGCACTCTTCCTTGTCCCCTTGAGAATCATCCTTGTCCACTTGAGAATCATCCTTTCTCCCTGGCACGACTCTTCTCCTGTATCATACTCCCCATCTGGTATGTACCCCCTCGGAGACAGAGTGGTCCTAGTGACCAGTCCCAATCCGGGCAAAGCCCGTCACATCCTGGCACGTTATTAATCCATCCAACGCAGTCTTCGCGTTCCATCAGCTTTGGGCCTGATTTTTTAAGATAGACTACCGGCGCCAGCGACTCAGGGGCCTCTGCTTCCGGGAGCTCTCTATAGGCACGGTGTAACGGTGACATCTGTATTTCTGGTCTAGCAGAGGTTTTGGCGATCTTTTTGTATTTTTGAGTGTCGATATTCGGGCACACGGAAGCACGGGTCATCAAAGGATGTCGGTCATCAAGGGTCTTAAGCCTTGCCGAAAGTCGGAGTCGGTTTCCCTCTAGTATGACTTTTGCCGGCGGGATTCCTCCATCTCTATGAAGGACTACATTTGGCGTTGTTCTCATCACTGGAATTGCAGCCCGCAATCCCATCAGGTTGGCTCTATTAATCACGCTTCAGAGGTTGGAGGTAGATGACGTGACCATTCCTCGTAAAGTTGGGCGTTTGGACCCTGGCCACCAGACATCAGATCCAAAAGTTGCTAGTGAGACAACGCACATGTCTACTGTCTTAGCCAATGGCCCAGGAGCTGCTCCTCGAAAGGTAGAGTTGAAGCGGCGCATATGCTGGGCAACTTTACTGCTTTACCGCACCACGTAGTTATATGGTTTTTGAAATTAAGTCGCGGATCAAGATATACGCCCAACCGGCGAATATTCTCTGGAGGCTCAATCATGGTTCCATTAATATGAACACCAACTGCTTCTTCTCGGCGTCGTCCTGGGAATTGGATGACTTCATATTTTTCCGTGTCAAAGTCGACAGCATTATTCCGCGCCAATTCGAGAAAATGTCCTGTCTCACCTTGTACAGTAGCGATAGACTCTGTAATTGTGCGGCCAACCCTAGAATACCGATAACGTCGGCTTAGCTAAACCTCAAATCCGGAGTACCACTTTTCATCGGCCCCGCAATATAAAGAAAAAATAGTAAAGGAAATATTGGTGATCCCTGGGGGACTCCGCAGACTAGCTCTCTCTGGGTGGTTAGTCCACTGGAGAAACGCACTTGAACCTTTCGATGTGTAAGGAATGAAGATGTCCATCGGAGGATCGAGTCTGGCCATCCCTGAGCTTGCATGCGCCTAACCAAGCGATTGTAGAGCACTGCATCGAATGCTCCTTGGACGTCTAGAGTTACGAATGTCGAGGCCCATCCTTGGGAGCTTGCTTCTTCGATATCATGGACTACATAGGAGACTATGTCCATTGCAAATCGCTTTGGGAGTGCATCGAATTGTTGATGGCCAACCACATCACAGGTGATTGCGAGGTGCGTCATTCGCTTGGCAAGAGGTCTATCTAATCCTTTGCCTATGCAAGAGAGGATGGCGATAGGTCTCCAGCCTTTGATCGTGGTTAGGTCCCCATTTGGCTTTTCAGTAGTACCACCTCCGCCAGCTTGAAGCAAGATGGATGAGTGCCCGGCCGTAAACAGGCTCTAAAGAGCTGCAAAATACACGGTCCCATCGTCTTATAGTAAGCCTCAAGAAGCTCAACCGTAACTCCGTCTGCACCTGGTACTGTCTTGTCACAGCCGATTGTGCAAGTTCGCACTTCCTCATCTGAGATATCACCTACCCAAGGTATCCGGTTATCGGTGGGTGTGTTGCATGGCGGAAGGTCATCAGATTGTTGGTGACGTGCAAGAAGGGCATCTCGGAGAATGGTAGCTTGCTCCAACGGATCAGTGATGATTTTCCATTGTGATTGAGTGGTGGAGGGGCTTTGGTCTGTCTGTAGTTTACCGAACGCATCAGCTTCAAGATATCGGACGGTGATGTCATTGCTTCTGCTTGGCTTATCTGGTATTCTTTCTTGGCGGCTGAGATGGTCGCTCGAAGATTCTTCGCGCAAGTGGCCCGCTGTGTCGGTGACATTGCGGCTCGGTATTCTGTGTGTGCGGATTTGCACAAAAGAGTCCACCACGGCGCAGATTTGTCGCTTTATTTTCTGACCCTTGTTCTAGTCGCTTTGATGGCCTCCGAAAGATGGAAGCAGATCTCTTGAGCGTACTCATCCACTTTCTTTGTTATGCTCAGATCTAAAGCTGGATGTACCCATTTTGCAACGGCACGCGCAAAATTAGGCAGATTTTTCTTGGGCACCCTCATCTCTGATAAAGCCAGGTTCCTGGTTGCGATTGCAGCAGGTATGATTCCACGGATTAGAAAATGGTCGCTGGTCGTACACTCCTCTCTATCGACCCAAGCACGGGCTCCAGATATATTATTCCAGGCAAGATCCAGAGTATTGCCAGCTTTGTGAGTCGGCTCTCCAATTATGAGGCAGGAAAGTTTGTGGCTTTCCGCCCACTTCTCGATGTCATCACCCTAACCATACGGTTAAATTTCTCCTAGTTTTCAGGCAACATGCACTAATTTGAAGTCCCCGGCTGCAACAGACCTCGCAGACGGCTTCCAGTCAACAAGCGGGCGGACGGTCGTCGAATCGTTTGGGGCCTTGTACACGTTAAGAAATGTGATTCCATTAACCAGTACCCAGCAGTAGTCCCCAGCCAGCCTATTACAAGGGAAAATCTGCTTTGCCGATATCACCTTTTCGTTCTTTTGAGTGTAGGTCACCGCCCTCGGTCTGACGTCCACACCTCCATACGTTGTATGACAGACGTAGCCTTGGTGTGACATAGTTTCCTTTGTTCGTTAGTTCCATCGAGGTTCTTGAATTAGCACAACATCGACTCCCAGCCCAAAAGCTCGAGCGAGCGCGATGTCCTTTGTCGGGACTCCCCTTCCTACATTTATTGATATGAAATTTAAGGTAGGAGGGAGACGAAAGGGGGCCCATGGGGCACCCTTTAGAAATTTTCTTCCCGATCAATCGCATCTAGAGCCATAGTTCCAGATGGCGAAGAATCGGTCATCAGCACTTCGAAGCAGTTGCTAGTCTTGAAGCTCGTCTGAGCTATTTTTGCATTTTACAAGGCTGCTGAAACTGCGGCTTCAGCGCATCTAACAGCTGATTTTGCTCGGACAACTGGTGCAAATTCCCGTTGATTCGCCTGCCTGATCGTCTTAAGGTTCCCTTTGGATGCCGATCCAGACCTTGTACGGCGAGCTAGACAGTCTCGACTATCCGATCGGTGAGGGCCCCCACAGTTGCGACACTTTGTATGTGCCTTACACTCCGCGGAGGAATAATTGGTTGATGTGCAGCTCCAGCAAGCTGGGTCACGTGAGCATCCTCGAGTGCTGTGGAATTGCAGGCATCGTTTGCACTGGTTTATTGCCTGTTTAGGCTGGTGGGGAACTGCAATTCCAGAGTCGTCAAAAAGTTGGAATCTGTTGGAATTTACCACATTTCTTACAATAATTGGCATTCCTTGCAATTATGAACAACTTTCCTACATACTCTATGATACATGCTGTATTCTACATTTTAACTTCTTTTTGCTAATGAGCTATTCTCTCATATATTTGCATGTGCGGGGTAGTATGATACTAGATGCAAATACAGTGAGAAACATAGTCATGTTTACTTTGCGACAAATAGGATGGCGTTAATGGTGCGGGGTCAGTACTGCTTTATTCCCCGCACAATTGTTTCGTGGTCAGCTGTGCTGAAGACTTTTTGTTGTAGTAATTATTGTTTGCAGACCCACTTTAACTCTAGGATACGCACACATAAATTCGCGTTTTACATGTAACTTAGAACTTTAATGGAAACAATATTCTTTGAGCTTTACTTTCTGCTCGTCTTACTCGGAAATCGCAACAGAATCCCGGCCGAGGTATAGACGCTCTCTCAAAATGAGCTATTCATGTTTGGTAGGGAGCTCCTACTCTCCCACTTCCGTGTGGACGGACGCGGACCGGAACCGCCTTGTTGGTTCGAGTGATCTCGTCTGCCACCATTTCCTCAGTGACTTTAATCTTTCCCAGTAGTGTGTATGTGGCCACTGGGACCGTTGCGATTCGTAGGGCAGTGTGACGGGCTTTGCCCGGATTGGGACTGGTCACTAGGACCATTCCGTCTACAAGGTAGGGTAGGGGCAGAGCAACGCTCCTGGATAGACGAAAGGGGACTCTAAGGGGGTATTAAAGGGAGTACGATACAAGGAAGAGAGCCAGGGAGAAAGGATGATTCTCAGGGGCCAAGGAATATAGCCAGGGAGAAAGGATGATTCTCGGGGGCCAAGGAATATAGCCGGGAGAAAGGACTATTCTCAGGGGCCAAGGAAGAGAGCCGGAAGGAAGGATTAATTCTTATATGGCTAAAGGGGGGAATTAATACTAGCGTACGCGGAAGACATAAAGGACAGGATACGATACGTTAGTTTAGCTTTCCCCAAGGAAAAATTATTCATTTCCATTGCGTTATCGACTTCAAGTACTTCTGAATTCCTTAAACCTTTTACAGGCAGTCAGATCCGAGGCTGTTTCCAACTTAGCTTCAACCCTGCTGAATAATTCGGCAGAGTTGAAAAGAAGCTGGCGTGCTTCTTCGTTTTTGGCTTGAAAAACGAAGCCTGTATGAACACGGTACACATGTTCGATGTTGGGGAATGAAGTCTCCAGCTATTTGGTAACGGCTTCTCTCACGCCGACCGGCGAAAGAGCACGCCATGCATGTTCCTTATTGAGACGAAGAAACAGTCGAGGATTCTTTGGTTTTGTCGTCACAGGGCCAGTGGAAGGCTTGACTTGGACTGCTGGTTTATGAATGACTTAAACAGCCTTCATTGGAGCCATCGACTTTGGAGGAGAGCCCCGGGTGTCAGTTGCCCATGTCGTTTTGGCCTGAGCCACTTCATTTTGTGGCTCCAGATTGTTTGTAGAAGTCCTTTTACTAGCTTTTACTGTAGGACAACTTATATCATCCTGGCAGCTTGGGCGCTAAGGAAGGATTGAAGGGGCCGCACTGGGTCCTGACTTCATAAATTGAGCAACTGCTGCTCTGAGATAAAGCTTCATCGAGTCCATGAACGGATCGCTCGACTCTTCTGCGTAGAGAGAGACCGCGGTCTCGACATCGTTGATCGCAGCAGTGCAGATCGTGATGTTCCTTACTGCTTGAGCTGCCCTGCGCTCTTCAGCTTCAATCATGGCTTGTAGTTCCGGAGGGTAGCCATTACTCTTTTGTTTCCTGTTTTCGCTGCAAGAAGGTAGTTGTTTTTCAGTCGCCACTGATGAGGGTTGGCTGGCATTCTAAGGGGCTGTGGCTTGATTAGCCTTTTTCAAACCTGAAATCGCTGTCTGCTTTACGGCCGTAACAGTAATCTCCTTTGTCATTCGATTGACGGAGTCCTCAGAGACTGGACTGTCATTCTGATCGGTGACATTCCATCGGGAGCTGTTGATTCGCTCTTGTATATAATTGTCAATGACCGGATCACCCATTTCTTCGTCTGGATTCGTCAAGTTAGAGTCTTCCTCGAAGGCTCTCATCCTTTCAGTCATTTCTGACTCCATCTTATTTAGATTCATCGTGTGGATCGATAGATTTCTTGAATCGAGGCGCTGTTGCAGCCTAGTTTTTATTTTCGCCATTGTTTTAAGCTGGCGCGCGGGGCGAGTGATTTTCGTGGGCCCCATCGCCATTTTGGTGATTTGGGGTCTTGCCACTGTGAGAAACGATGTTATTAGCTTGAGTGATAATAATTTGAAGGGTTAAGGAGACGGATGGGTGGATTTTCATCGATTTCAAAATTTTTACGGTTGTTTTGTGAGCTGGCACGACTTTATATAAAAAACAAACAATAGACGTTGGAAGCACTCATTCTCTGCATTTCATTCACAAATACCACTGAGGTATGTTTCCTTACACAAACAGTCTACATTCCTCCGTAAGTACCCACCAATGAGAAATTCAAACCCTTTGATTATCCAAGCATGCCTTTGTTATCCATGTATACCAGCTCCACGAGAAATGTGGTTCAGTTTTGCCGGATTCAATTCATCGATCTCCTGTATCAAGTGAAATATTTGTCCAAGCTATCCAGACCTTACTTAAGAAACCAGCCAAGATGATGTACCACTGCACCATCCAACCAAAATGGTGTTCAAGATGCCATCTGGACCCTCGCAATGGAAATTTTGGTGCATATAAAGCTCAATTTGTGAAGCTCCAAGCTAAATTTCAATATCTCACCTCGCTTGACATCGTATCCAATGCTTACATCGTCTCATCTACTTCTCTCGGCCTCGTTTACGCCCACAACAAGAAGGGCAAGACTGAACACATGTACGTGGTGTCCTCCACGAACCTGGGAGTGAAAAATTCTCCCAGAGCCAAGTTCAGTCAAATTTCGCAATACCTAAGAATTGGCCCACGAGGCAATGATTCAAAATACTCCGCCATGTCAAATTTTCGCTCTTAACGAGTTCGTCTCCTACCTAAGTCTCGTCAAGCTTACAAGTTTGACCAAGCACATCCTCATTCCAATGATCAAACCTCTTGGAGGGCAAGACTGACACCTGTACGTGGTGCCTTCTACGAACCTGGGAGTGAAATATTCTCCCAGAGCCAAGCTCAGTCAAATTTCGCAATAACGGACAAGTTGGCCCACGAGGCAATAATTCAAAATTCTCCACCATGTCAAATTTTCACACCCAGCGAGTTCGATTCCTATCCAAGTCTCACCAAGTTTACAAGTACGACTTAGTACATCCTTGTTTCAATGACCACACCTCTCATCAACTATTCTCTGGCCTCAGCTAGCCGCCAAATACACGCCCACGCCGATATTTACACCCGACGGAGGAAGCAAAGCGTGGCGCACAAATCTGGGAGACAGTTCTTTGAGACGGACGTGAGAGGGATTGGGTCAAGTTTACAAGATGATGCTGAAGATGGATATAATCTCGACGGGCGTCAAATTTTGAATTTTGGCAGAGTTTTACGAATTAAGCTTTGTGCGTGCCAAGACTTCGCTTGCGAGAGTGCAGCGGACACTATAACAACACGCAAACGATGGAAGGTGCCGTGGTCCGCCTCCTGGTGGTGTTATCCGGTATAGTTTGAGTAGCCTGGGCACCTACTCCACTTGGGAAGGAAACACCTTAGACTACATTTCGCGCGGAGAAAATTCGGTGGATGACGAAGGCATGTCTGGATAACCCAAGGTTTTTGACGTTCCCTTGGGTGGGTATTCACGGATGAGGGTTGACTTGGGGTGAAGAAAAAGCCACCATAACTTCGCAGTGGTACTCGCAAATGAAATCTGAGGCATGAGTGCTCTACTTGTAAATTGAGTCATCTTTTCTGTACTTTTCTTTGATATTGTGTCATAGCTAGATAGCTGCATACGCAATTAAAATCTGATGCAAAAAAAAAAAAAAAAAAAAAGATCAAACCTCTTGTCGACTTTCCCTGGCCTCAGTTGACCAGTGAATACACGCCCATGCCCATACTAATACCCGACGGAGGAAACAAAGCGTAGCGCACAAATCTGGGAGGTAGTTCTTTGGGATGGACGTGAGAGACCAGGATAAGTTTAGAAGATAATGTAGTGGATGGCTACAATCTCGACGGTCGTGAATTTTAAAATTTTGATGAGTTTTCCGAATTGAGCTTTGTGCGTGTGCCAAAACTTCGCTTGCGAGAGTGCAGCTGACACTATAAAAACACGCAAACGATGGATGGTGCCGTGGTCCACCTCTTGGTGGTGTTATCTGGTATAGTTTGAGTAGCCTGGGCACCTACTTCACTTGGGAAGGAGACGCCAAAGACTAAATTTCGCGCGGAGAAAATTCAGGAGATGATGAAGGCATGTCTGGATAACTCAGGGTTTTTGACGTTCACCTGGGTGGGTATTCACGGATGAGGGTTGACTTGGGGTGAAGAAAAAGCCGCCATAACTTCGCAGTGCTACTTGCAAATAAAATCCGGGGCATGAGTGCTCTTCCTTTACATTGAGTCATCTATTCTGTACTTCTCTTTGATATTGTGTCATAGCTAGACAGCTGCATACGCAATTAAAATTTTATACAAAAGACCCCCCATCTCAGACATCTAACTCCAAGATATTTTTCCTCCAGCAGGTATTCGTACTCTCCTGGGCGTTTAAACACAGGCCACATGAGTGTAGAGATTGGTTTGACAAGGGGTGTAGTCGTTGAAATAAGAATGTACTGGACCATACTTGTCGATTGACGATGGTTCTGTCTGAATCGATCTTATTGGAAGAGAGAGAATGATTTGGTATAGAGTTTTGAATTTTTGTCTCGTGGGCCAACTTCTTCGGTATCGGGAATTTTAACTGAACATGGCATTAAGATAATATTTCATTCCTAGGTTCGTAGAGGACACCACGAATGGGTGTTCAGTCTATTTTCCAACCGGACCTTTGCATTGGTCGGGACGACGCTTGTAAATTATTATGATATACCCACCAATAATCATCACAAAATTCTAGGTAACCCCATTCGTTCAGGCTCTGGAGCTGCTGCCATAAATCTATATCGGGTATTGTAATTTCAAATTCCACCTAATACTGCAAGAGAAGCGGAGACTGACCCAATAAATTTAGTTCGTATGACTAAATTATCTGACCCTGTATGGATATAAATAGTATCTATCGCTGTAGATAAGTTTCAGGGCCTCGTCCAAATCACTTAATTATGCCACTTTGCTGCCAATGAAAGACGTGACTCAATTCAGCGACACCACCACAAGGGCATGCGCACGTTATACATGCCAAGGCCAAGTAAATACAGGGAGGTATGATAGGATTATCACCATGTGGTTACTAATGTTGTAGTGACGTGTAAAATTGGAATGATTTCCTTGTGGACACTGCTAGGGTAAATCTATTGCACCGTTGAGCTCATCTTACCATGCCTGTCTCAAGTACTCTGCTTCAAGAGGCACCAACTAAAAAAGTTCGGCGACCTCTAAAACTCTTCTCTACAGCTTACGCCGCTGAGATCGGTCATAGCATTGCTCTGGTACAAGGAAGTGTTCTTTAAGCGCCAGTTACTGATCAAGCGCTTGTCCAGTGTAAGGATTTGATCTCGGAGTCGTGCGGGATGCGACGGAGGGTTGGAAGTCTTGAACCCTCATCATAGCTAATGTGGATCTAAAAGAATTAGGTTTCTGCTTTAAGAATTAAAATCCCCTGAGACCACTATTCCTTCCAGCACAGCATATGATAATCGGTCAAACGGATAGACACGGTACAGAAGCACATTTCACAAACCCATTCCTTCAGTCCTGAAGCCGAGTGAAAGCTGCCAAAGGCGGCTAGCATTGACTCCAAGGTTAAACTAGGCTAGGGACGCGTCATCAGCAACAAGCTTTGATTGAATTGCCAAGGAGGCTTTATTGACTCGATTACATTTGTTGGGTGTTTATGACCGGGAAAAAGTTAAACTGAGTGCTTCTTAGTGGACATCGGAAATTATCTCCACGGTGGGTTAAGATTCAATTGGGTAGGATGCAAATGGAGGATATTGATCACGCTTGCATTACGGAGACGACGGATACCGAGGTAAGAGGTGAAGAAAGAGACGATGACGGTAATGATTAAGACGATTATCGTGCAGAAAAGATCGAAGTAGTAACTATTAAAGAAGACCTTTGTTCTCCCTCTAAATCCCAATCTCATCATTCTCACTATCATTCTCATCTGCTCTTACATCTCACTCATTCACTGAACATTATCTCAAGGACACTCTCTTCTCTTGTTCTATCTTTCATCAACATGCAAGGACTTATTACCTCTTCACTCTTCATTTCATGTGCTCTGTCTCTCAGCGTACCAATTGACACAGCCACATCTCAATTCAACAAACGACACTTTGATCAGGCTGATGAATCCAATGCCGGTAACCAAATTTGTGAATCTAGCTCGCAAGTATTCACGGAGAGTGACATTCAACAAACAGCTCTCAGAGCTTGTCACCTCTTGCACCAGCAGAATTTACTTGATGCTTGCACAGATTGCGTTGAAGTGAGGCCAGAATTTCCTCGAATGTTCACAGGAATCATCGCTGATGAAGTCGGTCACAATTTACACCATGTCAAGCATCAAAAAACACATGCTCATCCGGAATCTAACTATGCTCAATATATTTCAATTGATCACCATAACGACAATGATCATGAACCTCACAACAAGCATTTCAACGAACACGAAACTTATTATACATCCAACGAACATAAGAGACCCGAGCACGAAAACCATGGCCATGACTCAAACGTACATATCAAGTACAAACATGGAAAGCCTTCGCACAGGGAATCTGAATTTCATGTCCCTCATAACCAGCACAAGTCAGATGAAGTAGTGCTTCAGTTCCCAATACACGGACAAAAAGTGATACACGATAGTGGTAAGCTATACACTGTCACAATCTTCGAAAAATCTACTGATGATCTAAATAGCACGCATGGTTGAACCTTCGACCTCAATTTTGATGACCAATACTTGCATTGTAGTGAGCGTGGTGGAAATAACCAAGGACGGGCATTACAATCAATGCAGGGGGAGACCACTCTCCTCTTTGATGCCCATAGACACTCACGGTCACTCTTCTCGCCACAAGACATCTTGCGTCCAACAAGCTTGTTAGGCAATGACAAAAGTTACCGAGGGTTTATGCTTTCTCGCATATTCACCTCGTCTCTGGTTGAATACGGTAGCCCAAAGATTTTATTTCATATTTTTACATGTCATCATTACATAGGATATTTCTTTGATTTTACTGGTCCCGGTTAGAGTTTTTGTATTTCTAATTTGTACGAAGTAGATTTAAACTAAAGTTTGCTTCCATTTGAACAAGTCTTACCTCTCGCTATAGCATATCCTCAGGTTCCTGTGTCCTATCTTATGATCATTAATGTCCTGCCCGTGCACAGCTCGCAAGATCTACACGTTTCAACTAGCCGATTCTTAAATGTCCCTGCTATGTTGCAAGAACATCGACGCATATGTCCTACAAGTCCCACTTATATCTATGTGTTGATCTCTATTATTCTAGCTAGATTGATCAGAGTAAGCTTGCTCCCTAATCTGGTCATCGCGTCTATGATGGCCAATTCACGACATCCACTCCCTGTGGCCAAATGGGCAGCTGAAGAGCCGAGCTATTTCGGTTCAGAACTTTCATACCTAGTTCTGTTAAAATGTGCGTACTCTGATCACCTGTATAACTTGATAAGAGACACTGCACAGCGAATGTTAGGCGTAGATGAATCAGTATTGAATTAATATCCAACAGTGGTGATATGAGTTGGGTCTTATAGAAGTCCCCATCCACCAAACTGTGGTCCACTAATCTACTACATTTTAAACGTGTCTCATTCCCTCGTATAACTGAGAAGTACTTTGTCAATGACTTGAGTCATCGAAGTTTAACCGCTCCTTCACTTGACGGATCGTCTCTACGAATCTTCGCTTATAGAACTCGGTAAATACTGATCAACGCGTCTATGGTCCAGACAGTGCACGACTCGCAAGTAAGTCGTGAAATCCGATACCAGGGGTTCCACATCCTATTTACTAGGACCAGATCTGTTTCTCCAACAAGTTCTGAATTTAATTGAAGAGGCTGTCTCTATCACAAGATCCTTCGTGAGCAAATAAATGGACACCCTATAAGACACGATAGTTAGAAACAACCCAGATCGTCGGCCTCCTTATCAACGCCCAGCTAAACCATACCCTTGCGACCGCGCGATCTTGTTTCAACGTATCTACGGAACTTGACTGCGAGTACCTCAGGTAGAATCGCTACCTATCATTCCTCTTGCATGAAGTATTGTGATATCAAAATATCTGTTGAACTATTACATGATGTAAGGAGAATTCCTTGAGATGTAGCTCTAAGCTCAATGTGCAGCAATGAAGTTGGAGGTGCCAACTACTAACTGGGAAGTGGTATGCGTGAGGCGGAGATACGGCGGATCTCAACGATTCTACTTGGGAATGCGTGCAGTTTGCAGTAAGAGTGTGATGACAGTTGAGGCTAAATACTGTATACGGATACACCCGCTCATCTAGGCGAAAATAGAAGTCATCCGAATCTTACAGTGTGAAGTTTTCTAAGCAAGCTGCAAAAACCGAGTGCCCTCAGGCTTATTTCGGCTCCGATAGGCTGCTGCCGGCCTTTCGGGAAATTGATTTGATTTGAATTCTAGTCGTATCAGGCTTGCGCCCTACACCCACGGGGCGTGATACGGGTGTGTGATCCTTGCGGACTCACTACTACCTACATTAAGGGCTTATCTTGCCAGAAAATCTATAAAAAAATAGATAGATGCTAAAAATGAAATAAAAAAGGGGTCCGAACAAATCCGCCCTGCGCCTTGTCCTAATTTTCCCAGCAGCTAACCAAAGGAAAAACATTTAAGATCCCCCGGAGTGCCTAGGCTTCCCGGTGTATATTTTGTGCACCATAACATTTAGTTATAGTCACGAATTCAAAGAATTTCTCCTATCTATCTTCTGCCAGCATCTCGCTCGCCCTCGAAGTGGTTCCCGTTTAATTACTTCTCCAACGCTGTAAGCTAGTCGGCATTTGGTAAAGTACCGTGGGCGTTTTTCTCTTCCTCATTCACACTTGCTGACAACATCTTCATGCATGAATCTTTCGTGATATTTCACAAAGTCGCCGTGTCCTGTCCTAGCCGCAATCAACCTGTGGTACGCCCATCTCGGCAGAGCGAGTTCTGGAGGTCGCTTGCGTGTCATCTTCAGGTTGAAGTTCACATAGTGTCGATGCGCATGTTCCTGCCACCATGTTGCCACCAGCTCGTTCGCGCGTTCTCTCACAAACCTGTCGAGTGATTCAAACGTAAATCTTATTCTTCGATTTATTTCTGTAGAGGGCGTAGTGTCGGTTTCGTCGTCCGGAAGATCCCTCAAGGCTGCTTTGGCAAGCTTGTCTGCCTTCTCATTCCCTGCAATTCCTGAATGTCCCGGGATCCATCGAATCTCTACTGACTGGTGATTTCGACAGTCAGAGACAAACTTGTCAACTATCCGTTGGAAGGATCTTGACCTTCCGCTGCGCAGAGCCTGGGTAGCTTCTGAGCTGTCTAGGAGCACCTTGATAGGTTTGCTGCCGGCTGCCCGTATTGCTGCTTCAAGTGCTCTCTGGGCTCCTAAAATTTCTGCGTCGTATGCCTCTGCCCCAAGCAAAGTTCCTGCTCCGCTTCCAATCATTTGCCCCCCTCTGAATAGAGTGTATCCCCATGCAGATCTTGCCAAGCCGCAAGACGAACCATCTGGATACGCACATACGGTGTCCGCTGACAAATTCTCTATCCATATTTTGGCCTGGGCAGCTTCGGACTGCTTGTCGAGTTTCGTTGATTGCCTTTTTTGTTCCATTTTTGGGAGGAACAGTATTCCAGATTCCGCGGCGCCCGGCACATTTCCGAGGCTAGTCTGTAATCGCATGAGGTATCGCTCCGGGTTCTTAAACGAACGGCTTTTCTGTCCTGCGCGGAGTCCTAGACGGTCAATAGTTTCTTAGGTCCCTATTGAGATCTATTCAACAGTGGGTGCCAGGTGTCCATTCGCTGAATGCGCGTCACGGCTCTCAATTGCCTTTGCTGAAGGATGATTTCTGCCGGTGGAATGCCCGACTCTCTGTGTAGAGCCGCAATTGGGGTAGTTCGCCATGCCGGTAGTGCCGCTCGAACTGCCTACATGATGGTTTTGTCCAGGAGATCCGTATACCAGCCGACTCTTGTGCCCACTTTCTTATTTAGCAGGGAGGTGAATCGGGTCAGCCCTGGCCACCACGCCTCTGCTCCATCGGGAAATTGATTATTGCTGTCAAGGTGCAAGACAGTAATCACATGATATTTTTAGGCGATCACTTTATACACGTTATATATAAATAATAAATTATTCAATTGTCCTGATTTGGCGCCTTTTTGGCCCATACAGGTGTTGACTTCAGTCAGATACAATGATGATATGGTTGTGTTGAACATCATGACTCAGATATCATTTGCAAGTCTCACTACGGCTGTGACAAAGCGGCTTTTTCTTCACCGCTGTCGAACAATGCCCTCCGTGAAACTCACCCAAGGGAAACCTCTCAAAAAACCTTGGGTTACCCAGACATGCCACCATCATCAATATAGCTTACTTCAGTAAGGTGAGGTCTGCTGGAGTCGAACCAGCGATCTTCTGTCTCAGGTGGGATAGATGTTCAGGCTATCCAGACCCTACTTAGAAGACCGGCCCGGATGGTGTACCGCTACACAATCCGACCTAACACGATTTATATACATTTCAGGAGCTACAAGAGATTTTCTACCCCCCACTTGTAAACAATCTTGTCAACCAGATTCGACATTGTCAATCTAGCCCTCCAATTTTAGTGACAATTGCTAGGTGTTGATGTTGCAGATATGGCGCAATGAAAAGGGCGCAATCATTCTGGAATGAAAGAATACCTAGACTCAAATAGTGAGGGGTACGCGCTATGAGTACAAGTGTAAACGACACAGGGCCCAAGCTATCCAGAGTCTACTTGGGAGACCGGTCAAGATAATGTACCATCAAGCCATCCAGCCATGGCGGTGCTTATAGTGTCTACTGCACTCTCGCAATCTAAGACTTGGCGCGCACAATGCCATTCAATTTTTAAACTCCCTTGCCAAAATTCGAAATTTCAGAACCTTGGAGGTAATATCCATTCTCTGCATCATATTGCAAACTTATTCTGATTCCTCTCGCGGTAATTTCATGGGACTGTCTCCCAGATTTGTGCGCCACGCTTTGTTTCCTCTATCGGGTACGAATATCGGCGAAGGCGTGTATTTGGTAGTCAGCTATGGCCAGAGAAGGTGGAAGAGAGGCGTGGTCATCGAGAAGAGGATGTACGAAGTTGTACATGTAAGCTTGATGAGGCTTTGACTGAGACCAATTTCGTTGGGTGGGAGAGTTTGATTTCGTAGAGAGTCTTGGATTATTGCCTCGAGGGCCAAGTTGTTCGGTATTGCGACATTTGACTGGACTTGGCTCTGGAAGAATATTTCACTCCCAGGTTCGCAGAGGACACCGCGTGCAGGTGTTCAGTTATTGCCCTCCTAGAGTTAGTCATATTTTCCTAAACTCATCCATCTTAAAATAAAGATTAATCGAGATTTGAGTATGCTGCAATCGCTGCTTGCGAAATTCCCTCGGCCAAGATAATGACAAAGAAGTTTCATTAGAGTCTCAAATGGGACTAGAAAATTGCTAGTCTCTGGGCTTTTCAAACAGCCCATTGCATGGAGTAGTGAAATATACCGTGTAAAGAGAACGAAATGCCTCTAGAATGAAGGACATCGGAGCCCTGGAAAGGTACCTCACAACGTCAATGCTAGGCGACATCTTGATGTGATGATGCGTTGATTTGATTTGGTGTGCGATAACTAATAATCAGCAAAATATCGATAGTTTCCAGGTAATAAACTAGTTACGAGGGAGCACAAGGTTTTATGTGATTCTGCTACCCTCTGCACTGTTTGGTCTAATTTTCAAACTGGAAGATTAGAATTTAAAAGACGAATAACTGCAGAGCATTGAATACCGTTAGTTTGCAACGCCACACATCATTTTCAATGTATTAGGTTGTATATGCTAGGATAATATTTAGTTTGACCGGTTTGTGTCTGTATTCCTGCGGATAACCGTTCCTTTCGGTCAAAATCTCAAGCCCCAATTAGGACAACTTGATAGCAGCAACTGTCGAAGGGATTGATAAAAAGTCGTTACTGGTTTAAATTCAGTCAATGGTAGATGAATGGTATTGCAACAAGATCTTGCTACACAACTATATTTATTTACGATTGTCATCATTGTTATTCTGAATTTCTACATAGCCTATCTGTAAAGTTTGAACCCGCGCCCACAATGGACGGACTGATTACGCCGTTAATCAGACAGTCAGAGCTAAATCTATCACTCAGATCCGCCGCCATCCCGGCGTCGAAGCAACCCTTCTCCCTGTAACCAACGGGTCAAATAGACTATTCGTCGATTCCATGAGAGTCTACCTACGCGCCGCCATTACGCAATACATGGCTTCGGGCCCGGCCATCACGCCACTCGTCCTCCCTCCTCGCCCAGCGAACCCAATCCCAAGGGCTCCCGGCGCCAGGAGCACGCTAATTCCCGCCGCCCCAGTACAGCCATCAAAAGACACCTGGGACATGGAAGCAAAAAATGGACTGCGACAAACGGCAGTCCCTATTATTAAAGCTGTGCCGCGACCTGCGGCAAAAGCCCAACATAAAGAAGCTCCCAACACGAAAGTCGACAAAAGACTGTTCCTTCGCCTTGAAAAGGACTACCCGTGGCAAAAACTGTCCACCAATATCGTGAGAAGTAATGTATCAAGTAAATTCCACTACTTCCACGATAAAATAGCCTCGTTTCATCAAGTGGAGATCGACTTTGCAATGTTAGTCAAGGACAAAATAATACGACAAGAGATGCTAGATGCCTCTTCGAAGCACCTTCGGATCTCGTTGCCTTACAGATACCGAACGTACCTGTGAGTATAGTAACCGAGCCCTCTGTCCCTTGCATCGCCCACATCCCATGTGAGGATAGTCAATGTCATACATGTCGTACGATACTGAGAAGCCATTTAAAACTTTCGCTGATTCCTGCACAATAAATTAGCGAGTTTCCAGAGTAGAGATAAAGAGTTCAGCCAGTCGGTCTTCAAAAAATCTACCAGTCTAAAAGGTCATCTGATCTTCATGTAGTAAGATCAACCTGCCCAAACAAGGCCGAGAAGCTATGAGAGAAAATTACAGAAGAGTAGATTTAGTCCACTGGTACAAATTTGTGGGGAGTTTTATTCCAAAAGACAGCAGAAACGGGCAGCAAAGGGTAGGGCCCTAGGAGACTATTCTCAACACCTGTCAGTGGTGTCCCCTACGAACTTTCAGCTCTCGCTGTAGAGTCTGCAGAGCCGAGATTGGGTAACTCCTTTTCAACTTTGAGCTGAGTCATCTCCCCCTCCGTCAAAGATTCGCTTCCGATATCACATAAGACGAACATGACGACGATAATGATGCTGGGAATGAGGAAAGAAAATGCGGTACTAAACCCTACAACGGTAGTCAGAAAAGCCCTCGTCATCACAATATGTGCTACCCACCTGCGGGCAAACAAAAAGCCCACAAAAGCAAAGTAAAAGACCCTTCCGCCCTCAAGAAAAGCAGATCTCGACTTGTCAAAAATATCGTCCCTTCTAATCTTTAATTCCGAATCTACTAGCCAGGAGGGCATCTGAAATACATGAGTTACCCGACGACCCCACGTCCGTAACTACTTTCGGATGCTAGGCTAGTCTCCTTCACGACAGTCACTCTCGACCAAGACTTTTCTGACACCCTCTCACGACCTTGGGTTTTTCCTGTGGCATGAATCAGGAAATGAGGAAGGAGGAGGCTTGGAAGGTTGAGAGACGCCCTTAGGTATACACAGGTCTACTGCACCCGGCTGGCCGGCCTCTTCGTCATAGGAGAGCCCCATACTCAGTGGTTTTTAAGACTTTTCCCTGCAGCTACGCACCCGTAAATGGACATCGTTTCATTGGCTGGAGAGGGGAGATTATGATGGGATAACGGCTCCTCTTGGTGTGTACTCGAATAAAGATCTGTGGGGTATTACTATTGGAAAGAAGTCGTGAAGGAGGCATAGGAGGGGGTACACTACCCGAGGCATAGATACTCCCAGCCTGTAGGCTGAAAGGATCTAAATATCCTTACATAGTAATAGACTTTATAGGACAAGAAACACAAACACAGGGTAGGGTCCTACAATTGATGCGTATAATTAACGTGCCATGAACAGGGTAGGAAAATACACCATGCAGCAGTTCAATATCCGAGAGAACGTTATGTGCTCGCATATTATTGATGAAAACAGGAGAATATTGTTGTGAAGTTTCCAGGACTCTTGCGGGCAGCGATAACTTGAAGTAGGGGCTGGCGAGGAAGTGCCAGTATAGCTGGTCCTGGTCGGCACATTGTGATGTCAAGCACTAGGAAATTATTCAGCACATTCACGAAGTGTATCAATTTGAGGCTAAAGACTGAACTTCTGTCCACAGTATCCACCACGAACCTAGGGGAGAAGTATTTTCACTGAGCCAGGTTCAGTCAAATTTTGCAATTCCAACAAAGTTGGCCCAAACGGCAATGAATCAAGACTCCGCAACATATCAAAATTTCGCCCACAACGAGGTAAATTCCAGCCAAAGTTTCATTGAATCTAGGAGATCTAATCTCTTCTCTCAGCTGGCCTTCGTGTACACGCCCGCGACAACATGAAGATCGGCAAGAGGAATCGAATGTGGGAGGTAGATCCCTGGATTAGACAGAAAAGATGCTGCCAAGAACCGGTATAGACTCGCAAGGAGTGAGAATCAACATTCGAAAAGGATTTTTCACGTGAATGAGCAATGTACGCACCACACCAGCGGATTCGAGACTGCAGAAGGTAAGACAAGAATAGGTTTGGTTGGACGGTGAAGCGGTGCACCAAATGGGCCATTCTCCAAAGTAGAGCTCGGATAGCTTCAACACTCTCTCCCCTCGAGACGGAAAATGGCTAGCTTGAATCCAGCAAAACACTACCATATCCCTAGCGGTGTTGGTGTGCATGGATGACGAATGCATGCTTGGATAAGTACTCACGAAGGAGATCGACCATTCAGTTCGGGCAAAAGTACCTCGTAGTAACATTTGCAAGTGAAAACCAGAGCATTCGTGTTTCTAACTTCAAAAGAGTCACCCACCACAAACACGTGGCTCTGATCATATGTGGTATCACTACAGCTGCAAACACTAAAACGAAAGATTATGGTAAATTCGGGTCCCGTATCCTCCCGCAACCGTGAGACGCCGCCCGAAACGACAGAAAGAGCCCGAATTTATAGCGTGATACATCTTAATACGTCCCTAGGGGCAGGGACACACTTGTACCCGTCCAGTGCGAGTCACGGAGATCGACTCTCAAAGTAGAAGACGGGGGTAAACTTAGCGAAACACATGAAATAACTCGCCGTCCATATCAAAGTGATAAAGATTACGATTATGGGGGAGACAAGGCAAGTCTATATTTTCTCAGTGTGGCCTGTAACCCGATGGAAATGATATGGAATATCATTACTACATGACCTACAAAGATACATGTAAGAAGAAAGATACGCTCTTTTTAGATACGTTTAGATGGCTTCATTATTGGACTTGTAGAAATGCAAATTCAAGTATGTGCTACTACTTTTATATCCTCCAGAGCCCAAGTGAACGTTGATAAGTTTTATGCACTATATAACGTAGTAACTACCCTCTCGGTACACCTCTGCCTCTGCCCCGTAATACCCTTCGTGCCGCACCCGGCGGTAGAGCCCTTCCTGGTGCAGTAGGTTGAGCGCTTTCTTCATTTTTGATTGTCTCATCCACGCTGAGGATGAGACAGCTTGCCTCGATGGCGGCCTGAATTGCATTGATCTTGACTAGAGCCGGCTCCCATACAAATTTCTCGAAGTTATTCGCCACTCCTTCCTGTTCGAAGTCAACACCGGCCCAAATATTGCCCTTGCGATGCTCCACACGAAGCTTATTTAAAATGTCAGTCGCATCAAGACCGGCATTATCGCATAATTGGCGCGGGATTATCTCTAGGGCCTTTGCGAAGGATTTTATAATGGCCTGTTGCTTGTTGGAGATATTTTGATCAGCGTATTTATGCAGATAAGCAGAGACCTCCATCTCACAGGCCCCACCACCGGCAACTATGGTGTTATTTTTTATGGCACGTTTAACAATCATGATTGCATCGTGGAGTGATCGCTCAACTTCTGCAATAAATTGTTCGGCTCCGCCACGAAGCACGAGCGTGCATGTTTGAGCAGCAGGGCAGTCTTCGAAGAAATTGAACCTTTCACTACCAATTTGACGCTCTTCGAAAGAGCCACATGTGCCGAGATGTTCGGGATGTATGTCAGAGCAAGTAGACTGGATAGAGCCACCTGTTGCCTGTATTACACGCTCTAGGTCATCTTGTGCAACTCGGCCGGCGCAAAATATGTTGCGATCAGCAAAGTATTGAGTCGCTAAGTCGCCGATTGGAAGTTTTGATAAAATAACCTTGGCCCCAGTCTTATATAAAGCTTCCATTTTGTTGTATATAATTTGCCATTCGGCATCAACTATAGCTTGATATTCTGAAACTTGTTCAATCCTTACTTCGGCATTATCTTTTTCGGATTTAAGCTCAAGCTCAACATTCAAGCAGGCTATCTTCGGATCCTTGAATGATTTAGGTTGCTGTTCAAATCCGGCATATGAGAAGGTCTTTTTAAACGCTACCCCATTGACGAAAAGCGAGTCGGTTAAAGATCCACCTTGTACTTTTTTAATTCCAATAAGTTTTTCATTCAAATCATCCTGGTCCAGAGAGAGAACAGCATCAACCACCACTTTCAGGGGTTAGCGTTGTGGGTACATTATTATCCCCTTACTTACTCTTTGTAAAAAAACTTGTATTTCTCTTGATAAGCTTGCTGCTCATCGCCGTGGCCGCGAGCTTGCCTAGAGTTTCTCTCTCACTACCCTCAGTTGCGTTGACAGAGATTTCCTTGACCTTATTGACAGCCATCGAACCTGCTTTTCTTAAACCTTTGATTATTATTTGGGAGCTGATTCCTTGGTCAACATGGTCTTTGACCTCTTTTAATATTTCTCCAGCCAGAACCACAACTGATGTGGTTCCATCACCGACTTCTGCATCCTGCGATCGTGCGATATCGGTCAAGATCCGTGCAGCAGGATGAACGATGTCCAGCAACTTTAAAAGGGTTATTTAAAGCTAAATAGAATAATGGTGGATTGCTTTACTTTCATGACTGTCGCTCCATCATTTGTGATGGTCTGTTTGCCGTTTCCGTCTACAAACAATAAATCCCCCCCATATGGACCTAAAGTACTCCTAATTGTAGCTTGGACAGCTAGGCATGCGTTTATATTTGATATTATCTGCCCCTTCCCTTGCGATGAATCGGTACCTTTGCAAGGCATCAGCCCCGGAACTTTTTAAAAAAATTGGCTTACATACCTTCCTTTAACACAATAATTGTGGGGGTCTGGCCTCCAAAAGACATAATTACAGCAGTGGTTAGTCACTGTATATGGGGGCTTGCTCGGTTCTGAGCGTATTTCTGATGGCTTTGGTTTAGTGATGTCAAAATTCGATACTATGAATACTAGGTCAGTGCGGCTATCCACAGACGAGTATATCAAAAATTATTCGCGCCGGACGCGATGCCCCGCCAGATAATCTAACACGTGACATATTAGTTTTCACATATGTACAGCCCATTGAATAACGAGGTAAAGAGCGAAGATCCATGACCTTGACAGACAAAACTTATTGCGAAGAATTGACTCGCGGTATTCGTATTTGATATAACTAAATATAGATGCTCAGGTCTTTGGATGCAAACCCTGTTGCAATTCTACAACAAACGCTTTTGGGACTTGCTTCTTATTTACAAAACGTCAACGACTATCCAAAGACAAATTCTATATAAGCCAATTTAGAATACCCCAGCATGCCTGACAATCTTCCGTGTACCGGTATGCTGATATAACCAAGATTTTTTGGGGAAACAAATCAATTGTACATGCCAGCCAAGCGGTGTTGTGTAAAAAGCTTACTACGCGTAGAGTAGCATAATATATAAAAATATGAAAAGGACCGTAATTGTTACTAACAGTTCGCCAGCTCTTGGCAAGAGGTTTGGCCTAGAGAAGGTGCTTGGCGAACTCAAGGTGCCTTCTCCGGGTATCGATAGGCTGCAGAAGCTTCTGTATTTTGAAGAATACGAGTATGAGTGTTTAATACTCATTCTTCCAGGGCATCTATCTGACAAAATCATGACCTGAACCTTGCATTACTAGCCAAATACGTTCTGTAGTTCAACGTTCATAGTAACAACTTTATTTGAACAAAATGAATGAGTTAAATCATCACAATACTTTAACCATTATCATACAGCCAGATGTAGAGAGGTTGAAGTTAATCTATTATCGGAATCCCTACGAGCCTGCAGCTATCGTCGTAAAGTCTACAGAACTGAGATCGATTCCGACACAAGGCAAGAGGGATTTAATTTCGATGAGCAAAGGGCATTCTCTACCACTCTACATGCCACATAGAGGCTAGGCCAAGCCGGAGAACAAAACTGACACCTGTACGCGGTGCCCTCTACGAATCTGGGAGTGAAATATTCTCCCAGAGCCAAGTTCAGTCGAATTTTCGCTCCCAACGAGTTCGGCTCCTACCTAAGTCTCATCAAGTTTACAAGCACGACTTAGTACATCCTCGTTTCAATGACCACACCTCTCGTCGACTTTCTCTGGCCTCAGCTAGCCGCCAAATACACGCCCACGCCGATATTTAGACCCGACGGAGGAAGCAGAGCGTGGTGCACAAATATGGGAGACAGTTGTTTCGGATGGGCGTGAGAAGGATTAGGAAAAGTTAACAAGATAACACAGAGGATGGATACAATCTTGACGGGCGTAAAATTTTGAGCTTTGGCAAGGAGTTTTACAAATTGAGCTTTGTGTACGCGCCTAGAGTTTGATTGTGAGAGTGCAGTTGGCACTATATAAACACGCAAACGATGGATGGTGCCGTGGTCCACCTCTTGGTGGTGTTATCTGGTAAAGTTTGAGTAGCCTGGACACCTACTCCACTTGGGAAGGAGATATCTCAGACTACATTTCGCACGGAGAAAAGTGAATGGATGGTGAAGGCATGTCTTGATAACTCAGGGTTTTTGTGGCGTCCCCCTGGGTGGGTATTCACGAATGAGGGTTGACATGGGGTGAGGAAAAAGCCACCATAACTTCGCAGTGGTACTTGCAAATGAAATCCAAGGCATAAGTGCTCTTCCTTATATATAGAATCATTTATTATGTACTTTTCTTTGATATTGTGTCATAGCTAGACAGCTGCATACGCAATTAAAATCTGATGCAAAAAAAAGATACGTGTCTGTGCTCCCTGGGGACACACTAAAACTTAAATACAAAGTTTGCTTGTCAAACCTATACGCAGTAATACATAAATAAAAGATAAATTCCAAGAACAAATTAGGGTCCTGCGCCTTTTCTCCTTTCTCACATCCTTTGTCTTGAGAGAATTTTATTTTATTTTTCGGCAGGACTTAATCCTCCCGGTTTTGGCTCTGCCTCACGTAACATTTAGTTACTGTTAAGAACTGGATAATTCTTACCCCAATTTTTTCTGCCAGCATCTCCTGTCCCCTCGGTGGCGGTTCGTACTTTGAGTCCATCCATTGCTTAAAGTGAGCCACTTCATCCTGGCGGTCACCACTAGTAAGTTCTTTGGTAGGCTTGGCTTGGGGGAAGTACAGTTTGCCGGGTACTTCAGACATCGGCACAGTTTTGGCACTGATCTAAAGTCGCGTGAGGTCTCGTTCTGCGAACTTGAATGGCCGGTTTTTCTGACCTATGCGGAGGCCGAGGCGGCTTGTTGTATCCTTTGGCCCTTCTCTAGATCTGAAAATAAAAGAATGCCAAGCGTCTAGCCTTTGAAACTGTGCGGCAGCTGGAATTTGTCTCTGCTGTAGGATAATACCAGAAGGGGGATGCCCGACTCCCTGTACAGCGCCGTATTTGGTGTAGTTCGCCACACTGGTAGTGCCGCTCGAACTGCCTTCAGAATTGTGCTGTCAAGAAGATCAGTGTGCCAGCCTACTCCTGTACAAACCTTTTTGTCTCTCTGAGTTGTGATTCGGGTGAGGCCTGGCCAGCACGCTTCTGCTCCATACAGTGCTGTACTAAGGACACAGGCAAGCACTACCCTGGTCATCTGCCCAGGGGCTTTGTCGTGCCGTACCGATTTGTCCGACTTATAAACTGTGTGATGCGTTGCGCCTTCTCGCACCATTCCTGGACGTGTTGCTTGAAATTGAGTTAGGAGACTAACCATACTCCCAGCCATCTCAAGTACGGTGATGGGGCTATACTGTAGCCTTGGATCTGGACAGCTAGACCTGAGGTATTTAGCTTCTTTCTTGGCCCTCCTCTTATTACCAGCAATTCGGACTTTGCTGGGTCGAAGGCTATCTAGTTTTCACTCGTTAGTTGGACGAGTTTGTCGACCTCTTTCTGAACTTCGGCCACTGCTTCCGACGCAGTGCTTCCTATGCCGAGTATTGTGATATCATCGGCGTACCCGAACTTTGTATTCTTATTCCCGTCTCGAAAAATGATCGCAATGTATAACAAAAATAGGAGAGATGAAAGCGGCGACCCTTGTGGGACTCCACACTCTGTTACTTTATCCCGCGTCGTTCCACTACGTTATCGTATCTTTATCCTTCTTTGAGTTAGAAATGACTCTACCCACAGGCATTGTATTCTTAGATATTCTTGATTCCGCATTCGATGGATCAGCCATTTGTGCAGAACCGCATCAACCGCGCCTTGTACGTCCAGAGTAACCATAGCCGTTACCTTGTTGTTTCGCATGGTCGCCTCTGTATTGTGTATTACACAGGAGATCAGGTCGACTGCTGAGCGTCCGGGGATTGCGCCAAACAACTTTTAAGGAACTACTCGGTGCTCTTTTGTCAACAAGTCGTTCCAGACCTTTTCCGAGGCAAGAAAGCAGGGAGATTGGTCGCCAACCTTTGGCTGTTGCCAGATCTCGTCCTAGCTTAGGGAGGAAGATGACCTCCGCTACTCGAAACATGGTGGGAAGTGTCCAAACTGTAAGCAGGCATGGAAGAGGTTCTTCACCTGATCTCCAATTTCATCCCAGCATGCTTTAAGTAGCTGGACTGTGATTGTGTCTACTCTTTGAGATTTATCGCCTGTTCCAATGGTGCTCGATTTCACATCCTCTGTCAACCATGTTGAGTTCCACAGTTTAGACTCAGATTGTCCCGTCTCCAATATGGAGAGATCATGGGCTGCGTTAAATCCAGTAATCAGAATATCTCGTAGAGTTTCTACCCGCTCGAGTGGATCTGATACCCATTTGTCTTCCGTGACCTTCAGGGGTGTAGGTTCTCAAGATTGTTTGGGCTTGACCCATTGCATTACCTTAAATACCTGGGTGTTAGTGGTGGCTTTCTCTATCTGCTTCCTCCCGTGATCTCTTTTTACCGCTTTAATCATAGCTCTAAATCTTTTCCAGGCCTAAGCTGCTTTTTCTAGGTTGTCTCTAGATTCCTTGAACTCGAGTTGCTTAATCTTGCACTGCTCGTTCCACCATGGCGCCGATTTTCCAGCTATTGACGCTGGTTTCTGTCCCACTGCATTGCAGGCATCCTCCAGAGCTTCGAGCAAGTTCGATACTTGGCTTCCGATTTCTATCACCTTACGTATGGGGCCCGGATTGGCCCAGTGTCAGGAACTGAGGATAGAGGTTACTGGGTCACAATGGTTGCCATGGGTTACAAATTGAGTAATCGAGTAATAGGAGGTGGACCCTATGAGACCTAGGTTGCTCTGGTTACTATGATGTATATATGGAGTGGACAGAGCCACAGTAGAAGGCCACGTCTTGTCTTCCGACTTCCACTGGCCTTGTCTACGATCCTAGATTCCCTAGTCCCTCGTCCCTCGTCCTTAGACCTAGTTATAATCACGAATTCATACCTTTGACTCTTGCCTACCTCCTCAGCTGTTACTCAAACCACTTAGTAACCCTCCCGACGCTACCTTTGGCACCCTCGAGTTTGACACCCAGGCTTTGACACACTGGGCAAATTTAATAAGGTCTTGATCACGGACTCATAAATCCTGTGACAATTCGTTGAGGTCTGCTGTTCTTGTCACCTGAACAGATCCTACGATAGTCATATGGTCTGATGTGTAGTTGTAATTACTTGATACCGATGCCTCAGCAAAGTTGTTGCTCCACACTAAGTCCAACACACTCCCATCTCGATGCGTAGGTACGCCAGTCAATTTTATTAACTGCATGTCTCGCGCCAATTCCAAGTCCACTATTTGGTCGCCGTTGCCATATTGACGTGGTGTCTATGGCTGCTAATGTTTCGAAACCACGTTGAAGTCCCCCCAACTACTGTAGGGCCTAGGGGCGTCCATTGGAATAGGGGTTCTAAGGTTCCAATTGGCCCTGGTGTACGGTATACGTTTACGAATATCAGGCCGAATACTTGAAAAAAGCAGTAGTCCCGAGTTTGTATAGTGAGGGCCGTAGGTATATGCGAAGCTGTGAAACCTTTCCAAGGTAATTGCCCGCGGGCGACTTCCTATTTCTCCGATGGGTTTGTGGCTGTTGAAGCCGGGGTGATATTTTTATACTCCCCATCTTTCTGCAATGACCATGGTTCTTGTACCACAGCTACGTGCGCTCCTGCGTCCCACGCCTATTGCGGCGCTATGTCCATGTTCGGTCCACCCTTTCCAACGTTCACTTGATGAAATAGAAGAGAGCAATATTTGTGGTTGTGATGATAAGAGTTTGGTGTACTACTCATTATCATGCATTTCTTCTTCTGGCATGTTAATTACCTCGCGGGCTTTACCATTTTCCTGAGATTTTAACAGTGCTGTCTTAAAATCTAGATTTCCTCGCTCACAAATAATTCGTAGCTCTACCGGTGACCGGGGTGTCACTTGTCCATGTTGTCGCCTTGGCCGGGCCATGCAGGTCAAGTGGGTGGACTCGTGTGGTCCAGAACAATTTGAAGATTTGGGGACGCTGGCCGTGCATTCTGCTGCTTCGTGCGTGCCAGAACCCTTTACACACCACTGTCCTTTGACGCAGTTTTTGGTTGAGTGATAACCCCAGCAGCGTTGACACTACTCTATGGGGCGCCGACGAGAGAAGAGTATAGCCGGGCCGCTCTCATCAAACTATCTGAATCTCAGGTTGGGTGGCACGTGTTTGGAATTTACTATCCAACGAGCGGAATAGCTTCCTCGTTTAATGGCGTTAGGGCGCATCTGTATTGTTGTGACTCCGCAAACTGCCTGGCACACCGTCTTCACCATTTCTAATGGATGATGTGAAGTATGATATTATTTGGATAGATCAATTCGCTAAACCCGGCAGATGAGGAGATGGTAGAGTCCATGAACAGCCTGTATTTTCTACCCTTTCCTAATACAGCAGCCCATCCTCCTTTCCCCTCTCTCCTAACAACTCAACCGAACCGGCATAACTCAAGAGTCACACGGTGTTGCAGCAAGCAGTCAACCTTGACATTGTGCGGGTCCTCGCCAAACAGTTAGAGTCTTTCATAGCTGGAAACGCGAGATCGAGTTCCAAAATAACTACCTCTCCCAGCCACTCCAGCGCCTCGAAGGCTACACCCGTGGACTTCGGCCACGTTTTCCGCAGAACCTTCTACCCAGAAAAAAAAGAAAATAAATGGTAGCAATGGAAACTGCGTGCGCGGGAAAACGTCTCAAAAAACCTGCAAACCCAGCTAGGCGAGGCCTTGACACCGGGACCACATGAGATGCGCTCATCCATATATATCTCCCTTCTTTGTAACAGTCGAGGCCAACTTTATCCTATCCCCCATCTCCGTATCGGGTGCTGGGTATACTTCGGAAACTCTTCAGATGGCTACTCCTCCATGAACAAGTGTTGGTGACGATAAATGTTTCTACCCTAGCATCTAATCTGATCGCGGTTAGCTTCATGATAATGGTGATAGGGGGATGTGCTTATGGATGAAGACGATACAGAACGCTAGAGCGATTGGGAATCCTCATCGAAATGAGGACTTTGTTACTCAATCTCGGCTCTGCAGATTTTATAGTGAAAGCTGGAGGTTCACAGGGGACACCGCCGACAGGCGTTGAGAATAGTCTTCCCATCCAGCATAGGTTGCACGTGGCAAGAGAATTGATAATTACCAAATTGGCTAGTTAGCCTACGTGACGCATATACATTATCTCAATGTATGAGACCATTATCGTTCTTCTCGGTCTAAAGTCATATTGTTTAAATAGGTTGTCTCTAAGTACAGGCCAAGGTTACCTACATTATTAGTATGACCCCTCCTATGCCTTTTATACAGTCCCAATAAACAGTGCTGCACCACAAGCCCTTATTCAATCATACACTATGAGGAGCCTTTAGCCGTTTATTATCTCCACTTTCCAGCTGCCCAAACGATGCCAATTTGCAAGTTTGTAGCAACAGGGTAAAGTTGCCCAAGACACTGGGTAGGCCAGGTCCAAAGATACAGTTACCCTTCTGAAGTGTTCGAAGGAGTCTGCTCCGTGCAGTCAGTACCTAACCTAACTATATCATCCCCTGATGCTCATCGACTCATCTTTACACTGCTTTATCTACCTTAATTTCCATACATTCGTGTCCCAACGACTCTACACGCTCGATACCCAGCGCGAATGGTAAATATGCGTTATCACCTGATATATCGTAAACAGTATCCGCCAAATTGAAGTTGACAGGCCCGAGGAATATCTCAAATTTAATTCAAGAAATTAATTATCTGTTTAATAACAAATACTCTCCCCACAGCTCGAAACCATTAAAATGTCACCAAAATCCCAAGTCTTATTGATATGAGTCAGCGAGGGAACTAACTTTTCTGCGGTCAGAGAAGGTGGAATTACTGCAAAGAGTCTACAGCTGTTTCTGCAATTCAGCAATTAGGCTACCCAGAGCCAAATCCTGCGGAACTGGAAAGGCACGAAATATTTCTGAGGCCTGTTTTCCGTAATCTCTCATGCAAATTCATCAAAAAATGGTGCGAGGGTTCAAACTAATAGTATTGATGGGTTAATGAAAAATATCCTCATCAGATTTGTAGAAACACTTAACAGACACCATTTATTTTCAGTATTTAATGCACTGTGAGTTAAGATGGCTACTACCCGACAGGTTTTCTTTGCTAGATTATTGGGGAAGACACGATGTCTGAAAGAGCTATATTCAAGAGCCTTTGAATCTAATTTAACAGCAGTTGTTACAAATGGAACCTTCTACTCTCTACTCATTTCCAAGTGATCCAGCTTTTTTTTTAAATTTTTAATTGCAGCTTAGATTTACGATTTTGTTTTACCTGAGAGCCACCATCGGCGTTGGTTAGGCACAGTAACTACACTCGCCTCCAGAAGAATTTGTTGTTTCTTAAGACTTCGATGCCATGTATGTTGAGTGATAGCTTTTCTTACTAGAAGAATTTCCACTGTCAATCGTCGGATCATTTGTTCCGCAAAGATTAGGATTGAGTCAAAACCTTGGGCAGAAAAATGGATAGTGTAATTGCCATGCCAGTAATCATGAAGTTATCTGAATTAGCCACTCTTTATGCCGCAGTAAACCCATTCTTATTATCCGCAATGTCACCTTAATGACCCTGTCATATCAATATCGGTAAATGACATATGAGAAGCCTTTATTTCAATTCTGGGCCTGAATTAGTGTGTAGCCAAAGAATAAGAATTAAATAATTTGTTGTTTAATATGCGTTGTAGCATCGACGGTGTGGACCTAATCTCTTCTCAATTTTCCTGTAGCTCTAAATCAATTAACCTGATTAAATCCAGAATGTCAACTTTTTGAACCCCATATTTACAAGTCCCAAACACCATTTTTTATTTACCTACTAGGTTATAATTCATCATTATCATCTTTCATTTTTGTTCGCCACTCTGGATCCCTAATTGGTTCGACAAAAGTATCCTTGACTTGATTTGTTGGGTTAGTCTTCTGGCCCTGGATATTGATGACCTTATCAGTTTTGTCTGGAGCTTTATCGAGTAGCTTGGAAATCTCCGATGAAGGCGACCACGAAATTTGGCCAGTTTTTGCTTCTGCAAGACGGCGCATTCTTCCTGCCTCACCGGCACGACCGAGAACACCAGAAATAACTTGTGCTGACCGGACACTATAGGCCATTTGATCAGTGATTCGCCTGCCAATTGTGCATGAGTAAACAAACCTGTCGTCATTGGCGGGTATGGGGTAAGTTACCCAGGAGGGATCAGCATTAGTGTCGATTACTCCGATTGTAGGAATATTATTTGTTCCACACTCATGGAGCATAATATAATTTTCGAGCGGATTCAAGCATACAACTAGATCGGGTCTCAAGGCTTTATGACCCTCAAGTTTGTCCTCATCAACTTCAATTGGCCGATCGAGGGAATCTAATACTTTGATTCTGCACGACCTCAGAATCTGATTGCCGTTTGTGATGGTGCCGGGCTGCCAGCGCTCGAAAATATGACAGCCCATTGTAAGTTCGGAGGCTTTTACTACGGCGGATCTATGGCCTTTTTTTGTCCCGACGAACAATACGATACCGCCGCGGTAGCATACAGCCTCGACAATCTTGGCTGCTCTTCTTAGGTACGCAGCGGTTACTTCAAGGGATATGATGTGCACACCTTGCCTTATGCCATATATGTATTGTTGGTTCATTGGATTCCACAGGCTCGTATGATGTCCGAGATGTGTCTGAGCTGCCATCAGCATTTCTAATGTGACATCCTCTGGCTTCGGAGGATTCCATATTGCTTCGTTAGGATGGTATTGATGTGATATAACTGCACCCAAGCTAGCAGTTGTTTTCTTGGTGGTGGTTTTTATTGCGGCAGTCTTAAGTACCACATAATTACTCGGGCCTTTTCTTTTAGAAGCAGGTGCCCATCGATTAGCTTGTTTCAATTGAGAATACGAGGTCTTGGGTGGGATATCTAATGCTGGAGGATCACTTTGCGCTGGGACATGCGTAACTTCACTTTCTGTCGTGAGTGAACGAAAGCAATATTTTTGCACGGGACCAAATAAAAAGTTACGGCCTGAAAGAGGTTAATAATTGGACTAATGTATTGATTCAAATTCGTACCATGTCGTACCGAGGTTGTTTTCGATAACATAATTTATTTCCGTAGGATCTTCGGGCAGGCCAGCTTCCAGCTTCGGGGCCAAACTGCGTCTATAACTGGCGTGTTTAGATTGTCTAATGAATATTTATTATGTATATCAGTGGCGAAGAGGCGCCCGATCTGTCCATCACCAAACAAAGATTCAGTCTGCGTTTAGCCAGTCGCAGTGTGGCTTTAAACTTTGGCATGTTATGGCCCCTTATGCTGGCCGCTCCGCGCACACAAGGCCATATAGTGCAATGGTTAGCCGTTGGAATGAGCTATTTTGCATAAAAATCAGAGAGTTGTCACACATCCCATTGTGTGCAGTATGTGGCTAATAAGGGGATGGTAAAGTCTTATCAGAATTACTACTCCTATCCTGCAGATGGCTAATGCTAATATCTCCAAAGTGTTTAAAAAGGTTTGTCCGGGGGGACAAAACTCCATACCTGTCAGTGGTTTCCACCTCAGCTCCCAAGCCCTCATCCTAGGGCCTTTCGAGCTGTGACTTATTGAAACACTAGCCAGGAGGGATTTCATTGTCAATAAACCTACTTACTCTCAACTACTAGATTTGGTACGAAGGATTCGGCTTAGTGATAATACAGCATTGATTTGAGTATCTTGAGTGTCTTGTTTATTGTGCCACTTGACTCTTAGACTATCTTACATGGGCTCCTTTCTTACCCGGGCCATACCTTGTATAGTACTCCTTGCCTCTTATGTTTCTTGAAAGATCATTGATATATTGCCCTTGATGAATAGCCATTCAGCTCAGTATTTACCCATGGAATCCAGCCACCTTTTCCACGGAACCTTCTACCCAAAAATAATAATAATACTAAATGGTAGCAATGGAAACTGCGTGCGCGGGAAAACGTCTCAAAAAACCTGCAGCCCCAGCCAGGCGAGGCCTAGACACCGGGACCACATGAGATGCGCTCATCCATATATATCTCCCTTCTTTGTAACAGTCGAGGCCAACTTTATCCTATCCCCCATCTCCGTATTTGGTGCTAGTACTTGGTACGCTTCGGAAACTCTTAAGATGGCTTTCCCTCCAAGATCAAGGGTTGGTGACGAGAAAAGTTTCGACCCTGGCATCTGATCTGATCGTGGTTAACTCCGTGCTAAAGGTGACAGAGGGATGTTCTTAGGGATGAAGACGATACAGACCGCGAAAGCGATTGGAAATTCTCTCCGAAGTGAGGACTTCGTTAATCAATCTCGGCTCTGCAGATTTTACAGTGAGAGCTGGAGGTTCACAGGGGACACCACTGATAGGCGTTGAGAATAGTCCCCCTGTCTGCTCATTAATCCCCAGGAAATATGCTAGAATAAACTCAGTCGCAACAATTTGTCTATTTTTTTTCATCAGATTTTAATTGAGTATGCAGCTATCTAGTCATGACATAATACCAGAGAAAATGTACAGAAAAGATGACTCAATGTACAAGAAGAGCACTCATCCCTCGGATTTCATTTGCAAGTACCACTGCGAAGTTGTGTTGGCTTTTTCCTCACCCCAAGTCAACCCTCATCCGTGAATACCCACCCAGGGGGACGCCACAAAAACCCTGAGTTATCCAGACATGCCTTCATCATATCCTGAATTTTCTCCGCGCGGAATGTAGTCTTTGGTGTCTCCTTCCCAAGTGGAGTAGGTGCCCAAGCTACTCAAACTATACCAGAGAACACCACCAGGGGGCGGACCACAGCACCTTCCATCGTTTGCGTATTTTTATGGAGTCGCCTGCACTCTCGCAAGCGAAGTCTTGATACGCATAAAGCTCAATTCGTGAAACTGCTTGGCAAAATTCAAAATTACACGCCCGTCGAGACTGTATCCATGGTCTAAATCATCTTGTAAGCTTGTCCTAATTCCTCTCACGTCGATCCCAAACAACTGTCTCCCAGATTTGTGCGCCACGCTTTGTTTCCTCCGTCGGGTATAAATATCGGCGTGGGCGTGTATTTGGCGGCTAGCTGAGGCCAGAGAATAGTTGATGAGAGGTGTGGTCATTGGAACGATGATGTACTAAGTTGTACTTATAAACTCGATGAGACTTAGGTAGGAGCCGAATTCGTTGGGAGCGAAAATTCGACTGAACTTGGCTCTGGGAGAATATTTAACTCCCAGGTTTGTAGAGGACACCGCGTACAGGTGTTTAGTCTTGCCCTCCTATTTGTCTTTTTACACACTCCCAAAGAGGGCTTGTCATTCGCGTAATCTCTTTCTCATCTGTAAACCTCCCAACTAAATCATCTAGGCCCAATCACATCCTATGGGACGTTGCCATCAGCCTCATCGAAGTCATTTTTATGGCTAATAAAGTTCTATGGCATATATTACCTGGCTCGGTGCTGGCGCAAATACTAATCTCGAGGGTGTATCCCGTGACGGACCAAGGGATTTGCCGATAAGATAAAGTTCTACCGGAGAATGAAGGGTTTAAGACTTCGTGACATTTATAATCAATAGCTATTGCCCAAGACGATCGACTGCTGTCTATGCTAGATTCGATTGAATGACTAGCAATAACGTCGGGTGCGCGCAAACGAACGGGATTACACCTAAATCGAAATGTTCAATTATCCTGATTCGACTCTCTGATGGCTTATGCAGGCTCTAATGAAAAACATTTATTTATGTAGAATGTATTCTTTCGACTTTCGGAAAACTCACAATTTGATCTCATTTTAAGTACCACTAAAGTTTGACCCTTGTGGCCTCTGACCTCTCCCGTGAAAACCGATCACAGGGAAAATCTTAAAATCTTATGGTTGTCCCAGTGTACCCTCTCCTGCAAGAACATTGTCCCCGCGATAGAATGTACTTTACAGGACTTGCTGGGGTCTTGTAAGTTCTCCCCCGCCCCGAGTCGGGCGTATTTCCTAACAACCTAGGCCCTACTACGGAAAATGGCCTGGACAGTGTACCACTGCACCATCTAGCCACTACTAATATGTTTAATCTGTCTGCAAAAGGTGATCAGTCACATGAGCGATCATTTATGCGAAATATTAATTGAAGGATTTGGCCTTGGATCGTATCAGGCTAAATGAGTTTCAAGGGGTTGACTGACTCTTTGTAGGCAATCGGTATTAAATCCTAGACACAAGCTCTACTCCAGCCAGTAGATACAGCGAAATCTCCATCAGATATTCGAAGGGTAATAGCCATGAAATGGCCAATATACTGTACCACTAGACTCCTACCTATTCTATCTTGTTCCTCTGTATACAAAAACACTTATATGGTGTGGGCTAGTAATGTTCGGCATTTAGGTTACTAAGCTATGCCGAGACGAATCAATGGATTTGCGCTAATAATTAAACGTTCTAACACTATTACGTAGTAAAACCTCCGGCGTCAACGTTGGCTTATTAGCGATTAAAATCCCTGAAGAGCCATTTTGGGGATTCAAATAATGTCTATATGAAATTAGGTCAAAGCTAATGACGATTGGTTACTCTAGTGAGAGTAAATACCCCCACTATTACTATCGCAAGAGTAAAAATGGCCCCTGGTAGTAATAACTCGTTGGGAACTCCGGGTATAGCTTGCAGGGAGGATTGGTTTGATTGTGCCTTACGCGATTTAGGTGCAACTGGCTCCTCATCTTCCTCGGAGGTAGCCTCTTCTGGGACAGTGGGTGGCAGTTTGATTTTTTCTTGAAGTCCCACGGAATTCAGGTCTGGCGTACGACTGTAAGGTGGCTTCTCTGAGTCATAAACGAATAGGTCGACCTTATCGCGCTGGCCTTGCCGGGCCAGTGAAATAGCCTCTAAAAGATCTTGATCGGTAGTTATGGAAACAGAGTCCCCGTCATCATCCAAATAACTAAGAGCGAATCCGGAATTCGCTAGTTTGCCATTTTCAACTGCCGGAGGACCACCTATCATCCCAATCTCCATACCAAGCTTGGTAGTAACAGCAGCAACAAGTTCAGAAACGCCTAGTGCTGCGATAACCTTAATCCGATGAACCCTTCCACTTGGAGCTTTGAATTTAAATGGGAAGGGGACTTCTTCGGCTGGTAAGTTAATCTCTGGAACTTCGCCTGATTCAGCACCCAAGTGTGAAGCAGAGTCGCCTGGGGCAACGCTTGGATCAACTGTTCGTTCCATGCCTCGTGACATCTCTGGCGATCTTATGTGAGATCTAGTGCCTGCGGTGTAGTGAACGCTTCCGTCGCCGGACATGACAGATTCAGTGTCATTATCGAGAGATAGCCAGAATTTGTTCCATGCAGGCCCTTCGCTGTCGCCTGTAGACATAGTGTTGATCTGTTCTAGAGTGGCATAAGTAAGCTTTAGAACATCTACCATACCAACAATCTCTCCCCCATCGTTCATAACTGGAAGGTTGAGGTAATGGCCATCTAGATTCGATTAGCAATACAAGTATGTGATTTAATCGATTCATCATACCATGCATTTTCCTTAGTGCTGCTTGGATGCTCATTGACTTGGGGGCAAAATCAGGGTGGGGTGTCATGACACGAACAACGCTACAATTTGCTGGGTCTAACCCTGGTGCAATTACACGTAGCACGATATCCTTACTGGTGAAAATTCCAGTAATAGATCCCTGATCTTGAACGAGTACCGCGGTTGTGTGGTTCTCCCTCATGAGAGCTGCAGCCTCTTTGACAGATGTACGAACAGATACAGTTGTGGGCGGAGTATCATCGAGCACAGATTCTAGAGTAGGCCCAGACATTTTGGAACGGAGAGCTTCGACATACTGAATGATCTGCTGTGGCTGACTCGACCCGAGTTCTGATTGCACACCTTCCAAAGCGTCATAAAGTTTTCTCGAAGAGCTGTATGCCCTCTCAAGCTTCTCCATAGCATCGTAAAAGCATTTAGTAATGTCGAGTATACCCGATATGTCTTGGTTTTCGTCCATCACAGGTAGGTGACGAAAGCCCTTTCGTACCATTAAGTCAAGAGCATCAGTGGCACTTGTGTCTGTCCTTGCGCATAGTGGGTTTTTGGTCATGATCTCCGCGATAGTTACATTACTGGCTTTTATTCCTGCACCGACGACCCTAAATGCGAGATCTTTTGCTGTGAAGATACCTGCTATCCGGTCATTGTTGTCGGTAACAAGTACACAGTCCTCTCTCTTTGCCGCCATTAGCTGTGCAGCTTCCGATACAATCGTATTGGGTTTCATTTGAAGGGCTTGACTCGGACGAAGAGCTAGAACTGTTCCTGCGGGCGCCTTACGTGTTGGTCGAGCTCTACCAGTTGTATGCTTTTTTTTGCTTAGGTCTGTCTCGATTTTCCTTCGTATCGCCTGGTATCCGATCGTCAGTGATCAAGTCAACCGGGACAAAAATTACCAAGTTACCTCATCTCTTTTAGTCTGTTTTTGTCTACTGGCACTCATTGTTGAGCCTCCAAAGTCAACCATACTGGTTTGATAAGAGTCTACAGATGGTCGGGAATTGTGAGATGGCGACGAACTTGCCGAGCCGGTAAAGACAGGTAATGTTCCTCGAGCTGGTGTGCGGTTTGGAGTACCCCTCATGGTCCCGGTAGTGGACATGGTGGATAAAGCTTCTCAATATAGATCGCGAGTTACTTCAGTTAGTGCGACAGCTTCTTTTCTATCAGAAGGATGACTCTTAGTTGTGGAGAATTATCCGTAATTATGGATCAAGGTGCGGAGATGATGATTTGACTGTGGAGTCTCAAGGGGCCAACTAAGACCAGGGATTATTTTTCTTTGGTAAATGGTTGCTATCGCAACGACCATATCTTTTTTGTTGACTTTGGCGTCGTCCTGCGCACCATCCGCAGAGATGGCCTTAATAAGTCTAACTACCACTCTATTGCTTTTACAGTGAACCAAAAATTTCTCCAACAATTTACACAACAAACCAATAGATTATTCTTCTCTGTTAAAGTTAGCTACTGTGAAAGTTTGCAGAAATCACCATACCCCCTCGAGGAGGGTCTAACTACACATTTTCTAAAGCCCTCCACCACCTTGTCTGGTGAGACCTAAACACCAAGTTTGCCCGGCCTAACGGCTTGCGCTGCGTGAGGTAAGCAACTTCAACTTTCTCTCGAGCGGATCAGATGTGCACAACGTCATGGATATCTCAGCAACGATTACCATCGTCACAGCTGAAAGTCTACGAAGCCAATCTTTGCGAAATGTCTCTTACTTGAAATCTAGTCTCGGAACCTACAAGTTTACTTTACTGTACAACTTTCAACAACGACTTTTCCGAACTCTTCTAGCACACCATGCTGTCCAATCCAACCAACGCCCTTCATAGCCGACAACGACAACATAGACGCCAACAATCGACGCCAACAGCTTTTGATTCTTTAAAGGTATCAAATCTGCCGAGTATCCAAAGAAATCATGGCCACCGACGTGGAATGAGTTTGGACCAAAGACGACGACAAACACCTCCACAGGACCGATTGGTATGTTCTATAAATCCAGGATTTACAACACCACAGCATTTACTGCGAGAGACGCAGCAGCAGAGACTGGTACGCCCGGGCGTTTCAAACGTTCAATTTGGGGATGACCATAATTACCTCAACTCACCAGTTATCACTCCTCACAGAAATCCTACTGATCCTAATTTCCTTCATCAGTACGGAGAAACCTTGCACGAAGCTGCATACTTCGGGTCCATTCACCCGCAGATCGACTTCGCCCCTAATGAGTTCCATTCAAATACCGACTTTTATCCCTATACACAGGACTCATCTCTAGCGCCGGCGAGCTCCTTTCTGGAGTTATCTTCAAGCTTTGGCAACAGTATCAACAACTTAGATAATGAGACTTATAGTAGACGAAATTCGGTGAGCCGACGAATAAGTGATGGGATCCTTCACCAAGTTTCTCAGTTCGAAAACTTGGCTCTGCAATCGCCACAGAGACCCTTAACGCCATCTAACCATAACATACCAGGTTGGTACTGCTTTTATTCTGACCTCTCCCGAACGCTGACAGAGACAGGCTACTACCCGCCTACCCCAACTGATACTCCACGCACACACATGATGAAGCAGAGTTACATGAATGCCAGATTCATGGATGGCTATGACACATCAATGGAAGAGACCATCAAACCTAGCGTCTCCCAGAGATCACGTGGAATCTTTGATGACATGAGAAATGAAATCGAAATGAAACAAAATACAAATCAGCTTCAATCTGGACTTGTCCTTGAGAAGAGCTCGCTTCAGTCGATACCAGCTCCAATTCCTGCGCAAAACCTTGTTAGCCTCAACTCTCTCAACTCGGATTTGAAAATAGACGAACAGTTCTGCAACGGATCAAATATCTCTTCGAACTCAACTAATATCTCACCAATTCTTACCGGATATCCTTCTTCTCCAGAAAAATCCCTGAATTCATATGCAACAGTACGAAAAACTGATTCGAGCACTAAACCACGTATAGGACCGCCAGCGCAACCTTCATCTCAATCTATCCAATCGCGAAGGAAATCTGCTCATCGTAAGTCCCAGTCTTCCTCAACACTCAATATTGAAGAAGCGATCACGGAAACTGGCGTAACGATCGACGATATAGCTAGCTTTATATCTGGACCCGATCCCCTCGACGGTGGTAAATGGCTGTGCATGTATCCTGAATGTAATAAGCGTTTTGGAAGAAAAGAAAATATCAAATCCCACGTGCAGACTCATCTTGGCGACCGGCAGTTTCAATGTCCATACTGCAAAAAATGTTTCGTTAGACAACATGATCTCAAGAGACACGCTAAAATTCACAGTGGTGTGAAACCATATCCTTGCCAGTGTGGAAATAGCTTTGCGCGCCACGATGCCCTTACGCGTCATAGACAGAGGGGAATGTGTATAGGGGCCTTTGAAGGAGTAGTTAAAAAGGTTGCTAAACGCGGCCGGCCTCGAAAGTACCGCCCGAATGATGAGGAAAGACTGGAGAAATCAGCACGTACTCAAAGGAAGAATCATCTAATATCTGGGGCTTCATCCACATCTGGATGTTCTGAAAGTGGAGATGCTCCATCACCACGTAGTGACTTGGATGAAATACCGGATAATAAAACTTACGCTGATTATGAGTATTACCAAGCTCCACTGTCAATTCAAACTTCGAGTTTCAACTACCAACCAACCCGACCGTCTGAAGCCTGCTCCTACGGCTCCTCCGCAGTCCTCGAGGCTTCCACTTCTAAAAGACCAGTGAGCATGCAGGGATCTTACCCTGAAATAAGCTTAGAAATTCCGCACGTCCTAAATCCTCTTCCGCGGAGCAAACATTTACCCAATACTCATAACTTTCCCTCTTCGCCGATGATGTGCGAATCCAAGCCAAGTCCCAGATCTAGTCACAAATACTTTGCTATGGAACTGGGTCCTTCAAGCGACGGAGATTTTCCATTGAGTGCTTCTGAAATGTCAGCACTATCAGGCTCCGGAGATGACTTGTTTTTTGAAGCTTTCACGGGTTCCGAAGAGAACACTAGAATCCATGATCTTCACTGTGAACAAGATTTATCCATCGGAAAACGAAATAGTCTTTTCAGCCATGCGACCAATGACTTCTTTCCCATCTCTTCAAATGTGTACTTCGGCACTAGTTAAAGTTGTCATCGTCGCAGACGAATTGTAATTTTTAGTGTTATTTTGTAAATGACCTGGCAAACGTTACTGACGATGTTCTTACGAATCCCTTATCTCGGCGCAATATATAAATTTTGGATGTATCAGGTGATTAGGAAAAGCGACCATATAATGTTGACGACAAACTATTAAACAGGTAGTCTGTAAATCTTGATTAGACTAACTACGCTATATATATTTTTGTAAATTATTTTTGAAAGCTGGCAAATGCTCGCCAAGATATCATATGTTTTGTTAATGCCGTTGAAATTCTTTTGAGGAACGGTGGTGTCGTGGCTCATTGTACGCCAGCACCTTCTATAAACATAATAATCAACAAGCCTCAGTTTTGTAACGGGAGAGAAAATGCCCGTGCCCAAGGCACACCGCCAAGCTCAGAATCTAGCTTTGACTGATGCAGCTCCTATTCTAGGGCCCATTCAAGCTGCTTTTTCTGAATATATAGATTTTCCCCGCAGACCACATTGTAAATTATTAATGTTACACGCCGGATCTTTACGCGAGGTCTAATTTTGAAAGAGAATCGCTAAGGTCCTTAGTATTTAATTTTATAACTTGATGACTCTTCAAGATTTGAACCCATCTTTCAAGTTGGCCCACTCTTATAAACGGGAAATTTAATGGACCGCTATTCAAGTCCACAAACTTTATTTACAGCGAAAAAATTTACGATCGCACACCTAGAGGTAAAGAGTCGAAAACTACAGTGATGCTCATGAAGATCTAGAGTTCATGGTTATAACATTTGCTAAGTATTGGCGTTGAATATTGGAACAAGCACGTGTTTGAGGTCCCAGGAACTATACCTGCAAGTAGGTGAGGCCTATGACAGTGACTGGTTGCATCCAACATCCTTTTTAATACCCGAGACTACGTCAAGAATGAATCTGTTTTCCAAGAATATTGCTTAGACTCACCTATTGACATCGAAGCCCGCCAAAACTCCCTTTCAAATCAAAGTCTCTCGTACGATGACCCTCCTGAAAACCAGACCTTGACCGCAGTCAACGGTCTCTCCTCGAAGGCGCTCAATTAGCAGCTTCTAGAGCTCGTGAAGCAGAAACTTTATTTGGTTCATTAGCCCGACTTATCGACGAACATTGCTCTTCTCACGCTCAAGCCCTCCGCAACTGCACCTCAGAACTTGCAACTGTGGAAGCGTTGTCGTTGAGTGATAGGGATGAGGTAAAGGTTTATGGGTCACGATGTATGAGATAACTGAGATGTGGATATTTGGAGTTCCTTACTATTGTTGTAATATTTAGGGTTTGATTTGATTTGATTTCATATAGCCCGTTCAGGTACCCTATGTAAAAGGACTGATCTCGATAGCTGTTCGCATAAGTGAATCCAAAAATAAAGGTTTTTATTCTGTATAACGAAAGAACTACACGAGCTACATAATTGTGTATCTTCTAAGTCTGACATGGGGCACTTCAAGCCTGACTATCCAATGAGGTCACGTGATCACTCGTTACAAGTGGAATCGGACAAGTCCGATTCCAATCCTACAAGGCCCTAAGCCTGTAACACCCTATGGGCCCATGCAGGAATAAGTAGCTACAATATTTACACAGGAGGAAATTAAATTCGGTGAAACCCCCCACATCTGACTGTCTCGTGTCTATTTGTTTTCTGAGGTTTCCCACAGGAAGTGCATTTACACTGTTTATACAGTGTGAAATCCGTCTTATCCTTGTCCACATCGTCTCATCTTTTCGTCCAATGCTATTTCTACTTTTCCTGCAAGCCGAAATTGTCCAAACCAGCCTTTTGCCAGGATCCATTTTGTAATTCTTTCCATGTCATCAGGGCTGTTCATCATTGCCGCAAATGACCTGTCTTTTGCCTTTCGTAGCACCTCTCCTCTTCCCATTGCCCACTGAGGACACACCAAGACCATATGTTTGGCATTTTGAGACGGATATCCACACTGACATTTTGGATTAATCACTCCGGTGACTTTCCTTCGGTACAGATAGGAATTGAGACCAATGTGCTTACTTCTTATCTAAATTGCAATACTGCTTTGGGCCCTACTAAGGTTCCGGTGGATATCTGAGGGTGTATTTCTATATGTAATCCTTTTTCTGCCTGTTGTCTCATCTGTAAAAATTATTATTATTATTTTGATTTTGATTTCATTTAGCCCGATTTGGCGCCCTATGGGCCCATGCAGGTGTCTACGAACTCTAGTATTTACATAGTCGGAAACCTTTGTGGTAAAAACCCCGTCAACTTTTCAATTTGCTTACACTTAGATGCTGTGTTACCTTCAAGAAGTGCACTAACACTGTTATGTCCAGTGCGAATTCCGTCCACTTCCTCGTCACTAGCGAGAGATCGCATTTCCACTACTGCCCTCTCTCTCTCATCGTAGCCTCGACTTCAAGCGTCAGTCGAAACTGCTCCTATCTTCCTTCCTTTTGTATTCACTTTGTAATTCTAGCTATATCTTTCGGGTTATTCATCATCGCTTCAAATTGTTGTAACTAGGGCAGCAACATGACTGCAGTAGACAAATAGTTCATATTAGAATAATATGCACTGGCGCCATGAGATATGATTAACCCATATCATCGCTCACTGGCATGAATAGTAATTAGCCAATAGATGCCTGACAGCATACATTGGCTTCAGGATCTCCAACAACCTTTCCATTTAGGTTAGATTAGGAAGTATGTTGGAATTCACACTAGTGTGCGGAAAACCCTGCTTTCATGTGTATAGAGGGACTTCTCGCTACACAAATAGAAAATAAAGCAATTTCTTTACAATTAACTATCCATTAAATATCAGTAAACTTCTTCGTATAGAAAACACATTCATCATGTCTCTAAATCAACCTCAAGGCTAGTATGTAAATCATCCAATATCAGAATCTATTTCAATTCAAATGACCGAGTCTCTGCCTTTCTCAGTATCTCCCTTCTCCCATCGGCCCAGTTGCGGCAGGTCATGACCATGTACTTCAGACTAAGGGACGGATATCCACATTGGCATCGTGGGATGTCTACTCCGGGAACATGTCTTCTGTGCAGATAATAGTAAAACCCAATGTACTCACTTTTTATCTGCATGACCATGCTACTTTGGGCCCGGTTAAGGTTTTTGTGAATACTGACTGGTGTTCCTCTAGAGATCATTGTTGTTCATCCCGTATGCTTATCCGTACAGATATTTTCTGCGTTCCAGATTTTCGCATCTGCTATCGCATTGTGGTTAGTTGACTGCCTGGCCGTTAGTCTCGTCCAGGATCGTTCTCATTCTCTAAAAGCCGCGACCTTTCCTGCCGCTTTCTGTCGTTCCTTTGAAATGATATTGCCACGTATTTGGCCCCACTCAGAAACGTCCAAGGTCCTCGTAATAGCTCGTGCGTCTTTCCTCCCAGCTCGGGGTTGCTTAATCTTTCTACATGCCGACGATCTTGTATCTTGAACAGGTAGGCTTTTCGATAGTCCGGCGTGTTGGACCCTCCTTTGTTTCAGATAAATCTCCATCGGTAAGGTAGAGGTCTCATACTCAGGTATCTAGCTACTGGTCGAATTTTATACTTCCATGACGATCTTTAGGCATATCCTTTGGATACTTCGAAATGGCTTGATCACTCTTTCGGGAATTTTGCCTGCCATTCCGGGTTCGGCCCAAATGGGGGATCTGTAAGTGATAGCTGGTCTCACCACCGCATTGTACCAAAGTTTTGCCTTGTGAAACGTTGCATCCCAAGTTGATTGTGCCGATCTACCTAAGACTTGTATCTATGGTTCGACTTTAAGCTGTATGCTTTTGACGCGAGCACCCTAATTGAGCTTCGGATCGAGATGGATACCTAGGATACGGAGGGACAGTTGCGGCTTCGCGAGATGACTTTGGATTTGAACGGCGGCTTTCATTTTGTGCCTCTTTCTAGCTCTATAGAATTGCATAATCTGGTACCTTTCCAGAGCAAATTTAACTCATTGTCTGTCGGCCCATTTTTTACAAATCCCATGCAGCCTTTCGAGATTTCGGCAATTTTCTCTGTAGAGTCGGACCAGGCCAGTATGTTATTATCATCCATGTTAGAAAATCGGCATGGGTTAGATGAGTAAGGCGGCTCAAAGAATATGGGCGCTATTTATGAATAGAATAATTGTAAGGATTCCCCTTCCAACCCTAAATTTACTTTGTAATTTTACCCTTCTCCACATATTGCTACAACAATAGTTCAGTTCTTGGCACTCGGTATATGTATGATGGCTCGTCTGTAGAAGCAGAATTTTTCCACGCTTAGTTTTCTGTCATACCCAACACCTTCAGATAATCTCCGGTCGTCTTTAGTACCATTAGTCACCACCAGTATTCGCTCGAACCTTTGGTCTCTCTAGATAATTATTCTACCAAATTCAAACCTTTAGTTTCTCTATGTGATCTCAAGTAGACTTTCAATCATCTCTCGCAGTCCATATAACCTCTATTTTACTACAATTATGCTTCAGTCCGTACACTTTTGCTCCAATCTGACAATAATAATGATTTGAATCGGGAGATAATGTGATATACTGTGGAGAAATAAAAGATGAATTGAATTAATGTGATTATCTATCTTGGTGATTTCTAGACAGCTTATATACATGTATACTTGATAGACCAAATCCAAATTAGATACCATCCATCACCCGTTCCATACTCTAACAATGACAATGAATCGCACAACAGTATACAACATGAGTATGGGTTCAGGGTCGGTGGATGAAAGCCTACATGGGTATCAGACCATACCATGCACTTGTCGAGTCCCAAGCATCAAACATGCTCAATAAAGGAGATATCAATCACCTAGGTCGTGAGTCATGTGTGAGAATCTTAGTCGTTCCAATCAAGCGGAAACTTCAGACACATAGAGTCTGAATTTCCAACAATCCACGAATCCTACAGCTGTCAAAGACGGCGACTGAAGTTCGGGAAGAAGCGTGCTGACAAAGAACAGGAAGAGTATTAGCGAGAGAGAAGAGCCGTGTGGAATACCAGTACTGGTAGGAAACTGTTCTCCTTTGAATGAACCAAGGTTCATCGACGTAGTTCTATCCTCTAGAAACGATTCGATGTATAGCGTCGTCCATCTAGGTCTACCTTTGACCCTCATATTGTGGATGAGTCTCTCGTGAGACACATTATCGAAAGCTCCAGATATATCAAGACTGAGTAGAGTAGCAACTCTCCTTTTGTTCTTTCCCCATATTGAGTGTACTTGTTCTGTGATAAGTTCTACTGCGGAGATGGTAGATCTCAGTTGTCTGGCTCCCATCTGTTCGTCAGGGAGTAGATGATAAACTTCGGCTGCTTTCGATAATCTTTTGGCCACAAGTTTCTCGAGGACTTTACCCAAGGTATTCAGGAGTGCGATTGATCAGTATGATTTCGGGTTATCATACGACTCTTTCTGTGGCTTTCGCAGCACAATTGTGACCGACTCTTTGAAATCTTTGGGGGTGGCAACCGATTGAGATATAGGCGTTGAAAAGTTTCTCGAGAACCTTACCCAGGGTTATTCGATAAATTTCAAGCATCCAGTTTGAGATACCATCTGGTCCAGGAGCTTTCTCGCTTGCTAAGTTTGCCAAGGTATCCCGAATCTCAATTTCTGTGATGGTGCTTGAGATTGTGGTTAGTTCCTCCCGATATCTTGTCCCTTCTATATCTTCTAGGTTAGCTTGGATTGGCTGGGGAAAGAAGTGATTGGCCCGAATGTCTGCTTTGTCGGTATCTTTGATAAGGAAGTTTCCATCTTTATCTTTGATGTCGGGACCGCTCTTCCGGACTTTTCTTAGCCCAATTGGCTAGCTTCCACAGCTTAGCTGGATCGTTAGTGGCCTCCGAGACTATAGCTCTCCATCCGATCATTTTGGCCTTCTTGATCTGGTTTTTCTTTCTGTTGGTAGCTTTCTGGTATTCAACCTAGCTTTTCTCGGAGCTTACCTTGGTCGACATTCTCCTTGCCTTTCGCGCTTTTTTCACCGTCTTACTACACTCCTTAGTCCAGTACGGTTTGGCGAAAGTGGACGGCCTGGTATTGGGGATCGCTTCTTTGATCGTTTCGTGGATAGCTTTCGTGATGGCACTTACTCTCTGGTCGATAGAGTCCGGGGAGTTCAGCTCGGTGTGGTCTATCGAAAGCCTACTTAGCTTTAGGGCGAGTCTCTTGTTAACTTCTTCCCAATCTGCTTTCTTCCATTGTAGTCGAGGTTGTTGTTCTTCTCGATTGGGCGGCTCAATATGAAGTTGTGTGCAGATTTGGATATGGTCCGATGAGGCTTCAAGATTTAAGGCCTGTTTACGTGTCATCACGGTACTTTCAAGGGCATTTTATACAAAGGCCAGATCCAGCGTGCTATGACTTCCTCTACTCTTCTATGTGATTGTTCTTTTGGGGAGTATGAGGTTTAAGTCATGTGCTCCCAGCATTTCGATGAAGCTGTCTACAATCTTTTTGTGCCTGAGTACTATTTGCCCCCGCCACTGCGGATGATAAACATTAAATTCTCCGACTAGAATTGTGACACCTAGGCGATCAAGTTGAAGAAGGGCTCGGAAGTGAATCCTAAAAGCATAAGATTTAAAGGTAATGATAAACGTCTGTGTGTGCTGCCCTCTAACCTACAACTGTTCTTGGCTCCTCAGGCCAACAACTACTAAGCTAAAAGTACAACCCTAGCAAATAACAATAGCTGAACAGTAAACCTCCATTGACGACAAGTAACTAGTAATCTTCACTAATATAATATGAAATGCATGGGGTACATCCATCTATCTTTGTAGCTCTCAGGGACGGGACGTCACAAGAATTTGTTTCACTTCTTAGGATAGGATTTATGGTAGCCACTTGAGTGTCCCTTTTCTAGGCTGCTGTGGTGTAGTGGAGGTGGATTGTATACGTTATTGTCGAATTACCTAATGACTTAATGACCTTTCACGTATTATCTTAGAAATGATGACTAATTATATTGATGAGTAATGAGTTACCTGTTTAGGAATGGCGTCAGGAGAGAGGGAGAACGGCTGTATATATGTGTTTCCTTTAGTTAGAAGAAAAGAAGGAGAATATTTATGTTAACCACCAATTGTTATTACTGCTATAGAAAGCTTATGATATAAATACCACCCGAGTATTCCGACAGTTATGTATGTAAATTTTACCTAGGCCAGTGTCGAGGCTGACCGAGGTGATGTCTCCTTGCAATTCCTCTGGCACTCTCTCTTCTCTCTATTTGTTAATGGTCAGACTTTAACTAATGTATATACATGCCCTGCCTTTGTGGCCACTTGGAAAGAAAAAGTGATAGGCAGGGTGGGTGACGGTCGTATTTTCTGTAGGATGACGTCATGGTTCTTGTAAGGCCACTATGTAGTACTTCAGTGGATTTAAGGCTTGTAGGAAATGGTTCTGTATGTAAAAGGACTGGTCATGCTAGCTGTTCGCACAAGTGAATCCAAAATGGAGTTTATATTCTGTATAACGAAAGAACTGTATGAACTACGCGATTAAGGATATTCTGAGCATTACGTAATCCACCCGAACTTGGCTACCAACTAATGTCACGTGGACAATCATTACAGATGGAATCGGACAACTCCGATTCTAACAATACAATGAGGTAAGCGGAGGGCAAGACTGACACCTGTACGCGGTGCCCTCTACGAACCTGGGAGTGAAATATTCTCCCAGAGCCAAGTTCAGTCAAATTTCGCAATACGAACAAGTTGGTCCATGAGGCAAAGATTCAAGAGTTTCCACCTAATCAAATTTTCCCACCCGACGAGATCATTCACCACCAAAACCTCATCAAGTTTGCAGGTACGACTTAGTACATCCTTATTTCAATGATCACGCCTCTCGTCGACTTTCTCTGGCCTCAATTTACCACCACGTACACGCCCACGCCGATATTTATACCCGACGGAGGAAGCAAAGCGTGGCGCACAAACCTGGGAGACAGTTCTTTGGGATGGGCGTGAGAGGGATCAGGACAAGTTAACAAGATGATGCAGAGGATGGAAACGATCTCGACGGGCGTGAATTTTAAAATTTTGACAACGAGTTTTCGAATTGAGCTTTGTGCGTGCGCCAAGTCTTCGGTTGCGAGGGTGCGGGCGACACTATAAACAACGCCATGTTGGATGGTGCGGTGGTACATCATCTTGGCTGGTTTCTCAAGTAAGGTCTGGATAGCTAGGACACATATCCCACCCGAGACAGGAGACCGCTGGTTCGAATCCAGCAAAACTGAACAACATTTCTCGCGACGCTAGTATGCATGGATGATGAAGGCATGCTTGAATAATCAAAAATTTTAAATTTCCCTTTGCTGAGTACTTATGGAGGAGAGTCGACTGTTTGTGTAAGCGAACATACCTCATAGTGGTATTTGCGAATGAAATCCAGAGTATGAGTGTCTCTAACGTCAAAAGAGTCATCCTACATGTATATGTAGTACCGGTCATATGTCATAGCTTAATAGCTGCATACACATTAAATGATTTTAAAAAAAAAAGGCGGTAAGCATGTAACGTTACCTCTCCTCTCACATTTTATAGATCAAGCTTGTGAAGCTGTTCTACACGTTCTGATCAATTTTAGAGCGCGCCAGTAATGCACGCTTCGTGAATTTTCGTCGCCCTATAATTGATCCTTAATCTTCGCCAACATTATCCATACGGCCATATTTCTTTTCGAATACATCTAATGCTTTTATATCATTAAGATTGTCCCTTGGTTCCTAGGTTGGTTCTGCAAATTCTTTCCATTTCACCAAAACTAAGCGATGATGACCTCGACCAACTCTTCTTTTTTCAGCCCTTAAAATCATATCAACAAATTGTTCCGGTTCAGGTTCTTTATTCGTAATTTGTCGTCCGATATCAGATTTCTCAGGTACTATTGGAAGAGGCTGAGCATCGTCAATAATTTGTGATGGTAATGGGTCAGTAGCGGCTCTTTTCAATAGATTGACATGGAATCTGGGCCAAATTCCTGACGGTGTATTCAACTATACAGAATGGGAATTGTTGCGATTTCCGAGTAAGACGAGCAGAAAGTAAAGCTCAAAGAATATTGTTTCCATTAAAGTTCTAAGTTACATGTAAAACGCGAATTTATGTGTGCGTATCCTAGAGTTAAAGTGGGTCTGCAAACAACAATTACTACAGTAAAAAGTCTTCAGCACAGCTGACCACGAAACAATTGTGCGGGGAATAAAGCAGTACTGACCCCGCACCATTAACGCCATCTTATTTGTCGCAAAGTAAAAATGACTTTGTCTCTCACTGCCTTTGCACCTAGTATCATACTACCCCGCACATGCAAATGTATGAGAGAATAGCTCATTATCAAAAAGAAGTTAAAATAAAGAATACAACATGTATTATAGAGTATGTAGGAAAGTTGTTCATATTTGCAGGGAATGCCAATTATTGTAAGAAATGTGGTAAATTCCAACAGGAATCGACAACTTTGACAACTTAATATTTTGCATTAATCTAAGAAAGCTTTTTGGATAATTGTGGCGTTTCTATGTTCTTTAAGTTCTGCCATACTAGATCTCCCTTTTTGAATGTCTCTGCTTCTTTACGGCTTCAATTCGCGTACTCTTCCATTCTATGCTGTGATGACGCCATAGATGCCTGCGCAAGCTCTTCGGCTTCTCTCAGTCTTTCAACGAACCTTTGCGCATTCTTTGCCGGTCTTGATGGATTGCTGTTTTGTTCTATCTGCTGAATCGGTTCCACATGATAGCCATGTTCAGCGAAAAATGGGCTCATGCCTAGTGCATTCGAAGTTCTATTATTTAATGCTAGCATTGCGCATGGCAGCAGATCTTTCCAGTCAACCTGTGCATAAGTGATAAATGCTCTTAGGTATGCTAGAATTTCCTGATTCATCCTTTCAGTAGCCCCGTCTATCTGAGGGTGAAAAGCTGTTGATAGGCGCTGTTTCATTCCTGTTAGCCGACACAATTCGGTCTAAAAATCTCCGACCCAATTCGATCCTCTATCCGAAGTGATATGGTTTGGGAATCCATGGTACCTCACATGAAGCTTAAGAAAAACCTTAGCGCAGTCTTCAGCTTTCATACTCGTCATTTCTTCAACTGCAACACTACCTTTTAATCGTTCAACCATTACCATCATATATCTTGCGTCAATGTTTGATTTTGCTGGTAGATCTGTCATAAAATCAATGCCTAGTTCGCTATTAAATCGATCTGGTACGGGCAATGGACGTAATAACCCCTTTTTTCGCTCCCTCCAAACATGACTCCGTCCGCAAACATCACAATTCCGACAGAATCTTCTTACTGCTTTAGAAATACCTGGCCAAAAAATTTCTGCCCAGTATTGCTAAGGTACTGTCTCTTCCTGGGTGTCCTGTAACGTAAGAATCATGAGTTTGTTGAATTAAAGCCGTCTGAAGCGGTTCATAATTTGGGATCCAGACCCTATCTCGGAACTTGAGGGCACCTCTAGTGTCGAAACTACACTCTTCCAATGATACCTTCAAATTACTTAGCTCTGGTGGCAGACTTCGCTCTCCTTTCGCCAAGCAATTATATAGTATATTTAAGGTTTTGTCCTCTTGTACTGCTCTATCCTATAAGGTCTGAAAGTGTTGGAAATTCTGACTCTCGAATGTAGGACTCAACCACTATCTATTTCGTCTCAGGTTCCCGACAAGATCGACTCTCTCTACACATGTCTTGAGTGCGCTAATCGCGCCTACTGTCACATATACGTTTGGATATTTACGTACTACAGTGTACCTTGGCTCATCATGGTAGATGAGAGGTGCCTGGTCATCACTAGGTTTGACAGGCACATGAGACTAGCGGGGATTTCTCCCTTAGATGTATATATAAGTCCAATGTTTTCATAGTTGTAAAATATAAAGTCTTTTTAACTTCATCACTTATATCCATATCATATGGTACAGAGTATATTTTCCAACAGAAAGTGGTCGTCTGAAAAAATACTAATGCCGTTTGGGATCTTTTGTGACTTATACCCATGATCTTGTCGCGGTGGTGGTTCGGTTTTACCTGAATAAATCCAGGCATCTTTTACCAATTGTACTTCTCGACTTTGTAATCTATCGTCTTCATGTCCTTTTGGCATATCTAGCTCTCGTCTGGATAATGCATCTGGCCTTGCAGCTTGAGTACCAGGGCGAAACTGGAACATAAAATTGAATTGTGACAAGAATTGTGACCATCGTATATGGCGTTCGTTCAGTCTACGTCGTGTCATAAAATGTTTGAGGTTCTGGTGATCTGATAAAACGACAAATGGTTTGTCTAATCCAATCAACATGCCTCTCCATTCTTCCATACAACGAATGATAGAGAGCATTTCTTTATCATGGATATCATAATTTACTTCCGCTGGCGTTAACTTTTTTGAAAGATATGCAACTGGCCTTAAGACTCCATTATTATCTCTTTGTGATAGACATCCATCTAGCACATAGCCCGAACTGTCAGCCTCAAGCACTGTTTCCTTTTCGTCATCCCACATTGCAAGTATTGGGGCGGTTATAAAAAGCTCTTTGAGTTTTTCGAATGCATCCTGCTGTCGGGATTCCCATTTAAAAATTGACTGCTTTTTAATAAGAGCTAACAAGGGAGCTGCTATGCCTCCAAAGTTTGGGGTGAAGTCACGGTAAAAATTAGCAAAATCAATAAAACTTCGCACTCCCTTTGCGCTTGTTGGTGTTTGCCAACTTTTTATTGCCTTTACCTTTTCTGGGTCAACCTTAATTCCATTTCCTAAACAAAAAACAAAATCGAGGTATTTTGTCCGCTTAACAGCAAATTCACTCTTCCGAGGATCCATTTTCAGCCCTACCAACCCTAAGCGATTTAGTACTAAATTTACTTTTATCCAGTGATCTGAAATATCTCCAGAAGGGTAAATCCGAACATCATCTAGGTACGCGAAAAAAAATTCACCTAAAAACTCCCTAAGAACACTGTTAAGATATCTTTGAAATGCACTAGGGGCCCCAGTTAAACCAAAAGGTGTAACCAGCCATTCAAAAGTGTAATGGTTTAATGAATTCAGATGTACTTGAAAGACAATAACTAGTTAGGAATTAATAACTTCTTCCTTGGGAAGACAATCTACCACGTACTCTCCCATCCGTTATAAGCTCTGCGTAGACTAGCCTTAACTCCCTACATTGGCCCCCTGAGAATCATCCTTTCTCCAAGGCACAACTCTTCTCCTGTAGTATACTCCCCATCTGGTACGTACAACCTCGGAGACGGAGTGGTCCTAGTGACCAGTCCCAGTTCGGGTAAAGCCCGTCACAAAAAGAACCATAACGAGTTCGGAATACTGTCTTATATTCGTCACCATCACGTACTCTCAGCTTATGAAAGGCAGCGCTAACGTCAACTTTAGAGATCCATGTGGCCTTTGTGACTTGCCTCAATGTTTCCTTGATAAGCGGAAGTGGATACCTATCCTTTACAGTAATAGCATTTAGGGCCCGATAATCTATGCAAAATCGAAGCCCACCTCCTGGCTTTTTTTTGAAAACAATACCGGGGCTCCACCAGGTGAGGAGCTAGCTCGTATCCAATTTTTGTCACGTTGATCTGTTAAGGTTTTCCTTAGCACAAGTAATTCTGCTCGAGACATGTCGTACAAGGGACCGAAAGGCACCTCTTTTTCTCTACCATCTTCGTCCTTAAGAAGGTCAATCTTAGTATCCACTCCGAGTCTATGGGGTGGGAGCTCGTTATTTTCATCTTCAGTGAAGTATTTCGCATTATCATGTATTTCAGGGAGCAAACTATCTTGAATTTCCTGCGGAGTCTGTTTTTTCTTGACTTATAAAGCCTTGTTGATATCAGCAATCGAAGCGGCAAATATCATAGTCGCCGTATCTTTGGTATTATGTGCAGAAGTTGCTATGGACATAAAATGTTAACGAAGGACCTGACGAGCGCTTCCTGTATTGACATTAAAGCAATTTACTTTTGCCATATCATTAGGAGATAGATGATTCTTCCACCCTTTTCCTTTCACTCTAAGCCCTCCTGGAGGTCCAAAGCGGATGAAACGACGACGAGCATCATACATGACTGCATTAGCTCTCATCTAAGGGTTACCAAGAATTATGTTGTAGGCCAAACCATTAATAACATATCCCCAAACTCTTTCATGTCTACCATCTATATCTAGATCTACATAAGTAAGCTCGTTTATAGACTGTCGTTGGGAATCCTTTTTGGCAAGTCTTAGTTCCCTTGATTCAATGGGAATTCGCGGTAATTTATTACGTTTGACAAATGAAAGATCAAAGGCAGAATAGCATAAGCACCCTGAGTCCATAAGAGCATCTGTGTAAAAACTTTTATTAAGAATTTCATCTAATAGAAACGGGGAGCCATCCATTACATTTACAATCTTACTTATTTCCTTTGCCAAAAACTTTCTAGAACCCTGGGCCCGACTTTGCTCAGGGTTTACTCTTTTCCCGAGTGGACACAGTTACCGAAATTTTCCTCAAAATCTGCTGTTGTAGTTCCCCTTTCATCATTTTTCTTGGAGGTTGAATTAACTGTTGCTGGTCTAACTCGCCAGGTAAAACTCGGAAAATTCTTATATCAATGTCCTTTCTGGGTGCAACGTATACACTTCCTAGCTGCACGTAGATTTGCATATTCTTCTGGCGATCTCCATGGAGCTGGTGGCTTTTTATTGACAACCTTTTTATTGCTATAACCTTGGCAATTCACAGCGTTTATAATGGCAGCCAAAGTTGAGGTACTGATGCCGCTAATTCCATACATTTGCGTACCAACATCTGAATCAAGAGAAGAACGTGTGACATCTTATTGGTTATTCTGGAATGATTATTGAACAGAGCCACTACTGGGGCCAGAGAAGGATGAGGCGTTACCAAGTCTACTAATATACCAGGTTTTAGTATGTATTGGACCATTTTTTGGAACGTAATTTTCCCGTGATTCTAATCTACCGGCGATTGTCCGAACTTCTTTCACAAATTGGGTACAATTATCCTCGGAGAGTGTAACTGTCATCAAAAAGTCAGTGTTATGAAACGCAAAATATGGCAAGCAAGAACTCAAGGTTTAAAAAGTTAATAAAGCTAAAGAGCAAAGTTATGTGTGCAAATTACATATATCCAAGTGTATGAGATTAAGCGAATAGTAATTAATAAGTCGTCAGTGCTTCCATAACGCCAGACCACCGTAGGTATCCTAATCCAACTCCTTGTCTGTACACTTTATCCCTAGCCACTTAACAGTCAGTGAGGCGGTCATTCAAGCCCAGACTGAGGTCCTTGATTTTCATTCTTCCTTCCCAGTGAACACCTCTTGCTAATGACAACATATACTCGGAATCATTCAAGTAACTTGCAAAGGTTTGATGCTGCCCTTGCCTCATCCTCAAGAGTTTTTCTCCAGCAGATCGAGTTGATGTCTTATCTTCGAAATTATCATTGAAATGCTCCATGAAGAGTTCGTAGTTCCAGTCACTATTAGGTCCCCCTGTCGAGGTCCAACAAGAGACACGACCTCTCATATTTTTGGGCAAGGTACTTATCATGTCCATACAAACTGTTTTGTGCCCGCCCAGCAGGTCCCAATCAGACTCGATTTTATTTTTTAACTGCATCATATACATCTCGTATGACTCCTTTGTACCATCCCATTCTGGCCAACACGATGCCTTCTTAATCCCGGTTGGTGGAGGCTTTAGAGCCGGCGGTGTATTGATGTTATTGTTAACATTTAAAAGAGATAGAAGTTGATTAAGTTGCTCCTGAGTTAGTGAAACAGGGGCGTCAGTAAACTGATTGTTGCCCAGGGTGTTTGTTATGTTAGACATTGGTAAATCCTGAATTTCCTGTTGACTGTGTGTTGATTGTGGAGTGTGGAAAATTCCAAACTCTTCGGATGTGGTTGATGAATTTGAGCGGGTAGGTTTTGTAGATGAATTTGACTGAACAGAGCCGGCGAGTGAGGGTACTCTAAACGTGTTCATAAAATAAAGTAAACGGAGTCGACTAGGAGCGGTTCGGCTAAAGCTTGCACTAGAAGGGTAAAAGAGATGGTGATACAGAATATATGTAAAAGGACTGGTCACGCTAGCTGTTCGCACAAGTGAATCCAAAATGGAGTTTATATTCTGTGTAACGTAAAAACTGTATGAACTACGCGGTTAAGGATATTCTGAGCATTACGTAGCCCACCCGAACCTGGCTACCAATTAATGTCACGTGGACAATCATTATAGATGGAATCGGACAACTCCGATTCTAACCATACAAGGCGGTAAGCCCGTAACACTGTACTTTATTTTTACTCCTATTGACGTTGTACTGTACGATTGTCAGGATTGGTGCGTCCTTCATTGTTCCATCTCGCTTTCAGTTTCATCCGCTGGTGTCTCCCGTGTCACAGTCCGGGATGCAAATTTGTGTGGTGCTGTTGCAGTATTTGAGAAGAGACCTTGTACAGTAGGAGCCATGAATGGGACCTTAAGTGATCTTCCAGGTCGGCGAGATTTGAGCATTGTGCAATCCGCCCCAACTAGTGGTGCTGTCAAAGCAGACCTCCTTTTGCGGCTTCCTGCAATTTGCCATTCATCTTCTTGAGTTCTTAGCGCTTTATCTTCGATGACAAATCTGCCTGGGTCTTGAGTTCTGTTCTGCATGGCCCTGTGTTTGGCAGTTACTCTGACTGCGCAACTTTGGTCCCATATCTTGTGGCCTTTGCCGCAGTTAGTGCAGCAGACTTTTTTTTCCCGGGACAGTTGCGAGTGTTGTCCTCTCCTGCACAATGTCCACATTTTGAATTCCTGGTACAAATTTTCGCAATATGTCCATATTTTTGGCAATTAAAGCATTGCATCATACGGAACCCCGTTCTGAAGAGTTCCGTTGACTTGAACTCGTATTGCTATATTAAGCTCTTCGTAATTGCCTTATCAGCTTGTTCTGCTTGATCTATCCATAGAATTATAGAGCCTGACTTTTTTCCTGCGTGATGATTTTTCTTATGCCAAGCGGCTTTTTGTATAGTTATCCTCTGTATGTATGTTGCGTTAGCTTTCTGCAGCAGCTTGAGATGCTCAGCATTTTCTGGCTCGAATAAGATGGCATGTCGTGGACGAGGACCTGGTGAATAGAACCCGCAACCTGTGCCGGAGGTGCTAGCTTGGACGTCTGGTCTTTCTGGCTCTCCATTATTTTTTCGCTCCTCATCCAGCGAAGTATACTTTTATTTGACCGATAGTCATTTTTCTCGCTCCAACTATTAGTTGAAGGCCAGTCTTCTTGACCAACTCTTCGCTCGATAGCTTCGCCTTTCGTTGCGTCCTTGAATCTCTTCACGGACGCGTTCGTGTATTCTGGCAAATTTGTCGCGACGCGACCACCTTTAAAACCCGCGCAGGGCGTTCCTTCATTAGTTCTTCTCGTAGGAATACTCGTCATTACGATTACAATATGCTGTCAACTTTCTGGATAAAAGTCTATGGGGTCGATTTTTCGGAATATGGATGTTTTATTATTATTATTTCGCAGCTCCCTTCGACTAGGGAGACCCCCGGGCTAACACGGGCAGGGATAAACGACAATGCGAATGCTGACATTAACGATATCAACGGCGATCAAAGCACGTTAGTTGAGAGTCAAAATAAAGGACAGCTGCTGTTGTGATAGCTTCTCTAGTTTGATTTACTTGAAGTTGGTGGTTGTTGGACTATATGTAAATGATTTCCTTTGTGGTGTGGGTTCCAGTATCCGTATAATACTTTATCCGAATGTAACAGGTAATATTTTGTAGGATCATTGTTTGTATGTATATTTTTTGTTGTTTTATTGTACTACTATAATCATTGTAAATGAGATAACAAGTTACCATTAATATCGATTTCGTCTGAACAATAGTTCGATATAACGGTAAGAGTTCTCTCATAACTTTTAGTGAACTAATAAGCTTTGAATGTATGACCTTTGTCATACCAACAGTCCTAAAACTTTGTATACCCTCCATCTGCCTTTGTCACCGCTACACATCTTTTGTGCATGCTACACATTGGTGACAATAGCTCCATGGAATTGATCGAGTCCCATGCGATCTCTAGCTTTATTCTTAACGTGGCAGAGCGCACTAGCCCGACCCCGTTTATCTCAGGATAATCTACCTGAATATAAATTTTTGAAGATGTTCCACAATGACTCGATCGGGTTCAGGTCCGGAGAGTAAGGTGGTCGTCTGATAGGCGTTATTCCAGCCTCACACAGCGTCTCTATCGTTGAGTATGCTTTGAGACATGGTGCATTGTCGTGCATGTATAAAATTTCTGGTTTTTCTAAGTGAAATTGATTCGAAAGAGGCAAAATCCTTTCACAAAAGGATGAGGCTCGCATTAATCCACAATCTTTCTGCTAGACTATTAATTGGACTTTCTGTGATCCATAAAATGATCTCCAGAACATCCAACTGTTCCCATAAGCATAACGAGACACAATACAAGTCTCATCAAACTCATCATCGGGCTAAACTCTGCTGTTAGTACAAGAAGATTTTGATAGAATTTATACATACTTGTCTTGTGACACGAGGTTTCATATGAGAATCACCCGATACCCAGGTTTCATCAGTCCATAGTATGCGACTCCATTGTTCATCGCTCCAATCTAAATGTAATTAGACGAACTACAATCTTTTCTGCTTGTTAACCGCGCTTTACGGAGGCTTCTTCGGAGCAATGCGTCTGCCGTAACCTCTTTTTCTGAGTGCATTAGAAATTCAACGCTCACAGCACCCCCAGTGGCTGAAAGGTCCCATCGCTAGCTGCAAATAGCACATCTGTCGATTTTCAGGAGATTTCCGGACGAAAGTCCCAAGCTCACCGACTTGTTCCGCGCTCAATATTGGCGAGCGTTCTTTGCGAAGTGTAGGATTCTCATCCTCTAGAGCACGTTGTACTAGACTTGCTATAAAGCCAAGTTTGTTAGTTATATTTTATATTGTCAATCCAAGTCTTCTTAAAGTTCTTATTTCCATACCTTGATCGCGAGTTAGCTGCTAGCGAATTTAGTTTACAAAAGCAGGCTTTTCGAGAGACATCATTTGCTACATTAAAGGACGAGTTGATAGTGATGTTAAGAATAGAGGGCTTTGCTGGTTTGGCAGTCAAAAGCATTGTTGAAAATGTGTTTCTCTTAATGATTGTTTGAAAAAGACGTTCGGACTACACTTCATGGCGAGCGGGGTAATGAGGAGAGACAGTCTAACCTATTATGAGCTAGACTTACTGTGCCTGCAGGGCTAATCCCTTAAACAACACAGCTTATAGGTACACCCTTTTATCCCAGAGGAACTGTAGTCTAGACTTAGAAAGGATGATGAAATGAATTAATAATAATAATACATGTTAAACGGCAGGGTGATCTTCAATAGTACTCTATGTAAATAGTCGTATATGTATATGATGATGTTGATTGCAATCTATCTCTAACAGTCTATTATTCTAGCTAAATTCTATGGAACCCCATTTAGTTCATAGCGTATGAGACTAAGCCGAATGTAGCTAGTCTACTGGTCTACCATGATATCATACACTTCAACAATACAACATTGGTCTCAATTCCTATCTGTACCGAAGGAAAGTCACCGGAGTGATTAATCCAAAATGTCAGTGTGGATATCCGTCTCAAAATGCCAAACATATGGTCTTGGCGTGTCCTCAGTGGGCAATGGGAAGAGGAGAGGTGCTACGACAGGCAAAAGACAGGTCATTTGCGGCAATGATGAACAGCCCTGATGACATAGAATGAATTACAAAATGGATCCTGGCAAAAGGCTGGTTTGAACAATTTCGGCTTGCAGGAAAAGTAGAAATAGCATTGGACGAAAAGATGAGACGATGTGGACAAGGATAAGACGGATTTCACACTGTATAAACAGTGTAAACGCACTTCCTGTAGGAAACCTCAGAAAACAAATAGACACGAGACAGTCAGATGTGGGGGGTTTCACCGAATTTAATTTCCTCCTGTGTAAATATTGTAGCTAGATATTCCTGCATGGGCCCATAGGGTACCTGAACGGGCTATATGAAATCAAATCAAAAATAATAATAATAATAATAATAATAATAATAATAATAATAATAATAATAATAATAATAATAATAATAGAAAACACCTGAGCAGGGCCCAAAGTAGTATTGCAATACAAATAAGAAGTGAGCATATCGGCCTCAACTCTTATCTTTATAGAAGAAAGGTCCCTGGAGTGGCAAATCCAAAGTGCCAGTGTGGATATCCGTCACAAAACGTGAAACATATGGTCATGGCTTGTCCTCAGTGGGCTAAGGGAAGAGGAGAGGTGCTGCAACGGGCAAAAGATAGGTCTTTCGAAGCTATGATGAACAGCCCGGAAGACATGAAGAGAATTACAGATTGGATACTTAAAAACGGCTGGCTTGAACAGTTCCGGCTTGCAGAAGAAGTTGAGACAGCAGTCAGCGAAAGGATTGAGCGATCGGGAAAAGGATAGGACGATATTCACACTGGACGCACAGTGTAAGCGCACTTCCTGTAGGAAACATCGGAAATCATATAGACACGAGACAGACAGTTGTGGGGGGTTTTTACCAAATATGGTTTCCTCCTGTGTAAATATTATAGCTAGATATTCCTGCATGGGCCCATAGGGTACCTGAACGGGCGAAATGAAATCAAATCAAATAATAGAAAACATCATTTTTCTCGAAAAGCGGCACAACGTTCCACGAACGTTATTTCATCGTAATTATTATTGCATTCATCTTAATCAATCCCTCTTACCTAATTCCTCGAATTTTTTTCGTTGCGCTTCGGCATGGCGAGTTGGGGAGCCAGTAGGGCGGAATTCGCGGCTGAAAATTTTTTCACGGCACCACCCAAACCAACAATGGGCAGCGGAACAGCCGCAATTATGGCTGTAGAGTCTCTCGCGACCTCTACAGGCGTTAACATGGATTATTTAAAGACAGTGGCTAAATATTTAAGCAAGGTCCGACGCGGACTTGTGAACGCAGGTTCATACATATCGTCGGCACCAATGGTGGAAATAGATGAGGCTCTCGACGCTTTCAAAGCCCACATTCAGATGTTACAATCGAAGATGTCGGCACAGCCAATGGAGGACAGGATGCTTGCCTTAGAGAAGGCTATTACGAAGAGTCTCGAGGGGCCGTCGCGCAAGGCGGTTCCTCAGTCGGCACAAATGATGGGAGGTCGACCTACCTACGCCTCGGTCGTTGCACCTCCCGCAACTAAAGCGGCAGTAAGAATACGAGTTCAAGGGGCAGAAAAAATGCAGCCGGCAGAGCTGCTTAATAAAGCAAAAATACACATCGAGGGAGCATATGCCGTAAGGCAGTTGCGGAGTAACGATACTGAGGTTTTCGTGCAGTCGATCTCACAGCGAGACGCTGCCCTGAATATGGCTCAGCCAAAGGAGTTCTGCGTTTTGAAGCAGGATTATCCTGTTGAAATTTTAGGAGTCCCATTGGGGACAATGATACATGGAGGAAAAAATGCCGACAACGGCAGAATGATATACCAAATCACTACGGAGACAAATGTTCGGATTCCTGGAATCCAAATTAACAGGTTAAGATGGCTCTACGACGGGAAGGAGCACCAATGGATGAATAAGAACGGCCATACTCGAGGGTCGGTGATCGCTAGCCTGCCGACAGAGGCTCTTCAACGCGAGGTGATTCGAAACGGCATTGTACTCAATTCAATGCTGTACACGGCCCAGCTCTGGTCACCCCGGGCTCAAGTTAAGCAGTGCTTTAACTGCAGTCAATGGGGGCATACTCAAGCCTCGTGCAATAGGGCGAAAAGATGTGGTGAGTGCGCGGGCACTCACCAGACTAGAGACTGCCCTAGGAAGACGGTGCTTTGCTGCAACTGCGGAAAAGCCCATAAATCGTGGCAGAAGGGGGCGTGTCCAAACTTCGCGTCCTACAAGGTTAGTGTCCAGAGGGCACGGTATGGACTTTTGGAAAGAACGGCAGATCTAAGAAGGGAGGAAATAACAGCAGCGGCCACTACAATATCACCAGCGGGAAAACAAGTAGACAACCAAGGGTTTACACTGGTGTCCAACCAGAAGGCAGAGGTCGGAAAGAGAGGGCCAGGGCGCCCGCGGAAAAATCCCGTGGCCACAGCCCCACCTACACAACAATTTGCGCCATCGGGGTCGAACTCAAGACCACAGTCATCACTTTTCGGCACGCGAGGGCAGGGAAAGAATGGCGAGGTCGAATACAACTTTAGCTAGTCCTGTGTCGGGCTAAAGGCCAATTGCACTTCCTGTAGGTAACGAAGGACTACAGACATAAAAATTTACAGGGGGAGGGGGTTTTTATCGTAATGGTTTCCCCCTCATGTATATATATAGATAGTTTCATAGCCACCTGCATGGGCCCATAGGGCGCCAAATCGGGATAAATGAAATCAAATTCAAAAAAAATTCAAAATAATAATAATAATAATAATAATACACATGGGGCTCAATTTGTATCTTTATAGATGAAAAATACCCAGAGTTTACAGTCCAAGCTGTCCATGTGGCTTTCAATCGTAGAATCTCAAGCACATGATTATGTCCTGCCCTTGACGGTCAAAAAGAAAAAGAGAGATCTGGAGACAAGCCAAAGATCGATCCTACGAAGTTATACTGAACTATCCTGGAGACATCACAAGGATAACACAGCGGACCCCAAATCATGGTTGGATAGAACAATTCCAGATGAGAAAGGCGGTTGAAATGCTGCTGAGGCATAGGAACGGGCCAAGCCATTATCGAGGTCAATAAGGATGATGTGATTGGTTAACATGAGCGGCGCTATAGTGTAACAGCGCTTCCTAAAGGATACAGTAGATAAATGTAGACAATAAACAGGAGGTTTTGGAGGGTTTTCACCAAAAGGTATCCTCCCATGTAAATGTATAGATAGGTTCATGGCCGCCTGCGTGGGCCCACAGGGCGCCAAATCGGGTTAAATGAACCCAAAATCAAAACCAAAATAATTTTAATTTTGATATAAAAAAAGACCGAAAAGACAAGAATGAACTACATAGGAACGCCCATCAGTATCAACAAAACTCTTGGAAGAGCTCAAAGTATTGTGGCCATGCAGATACGAAGTGATCACATTGGGCTCAAAGTATCGTGGCCATGCAGATAAGAAGTGAGCACATTGGGCTCAACTCTTATCTGCACAGAACACATTTCCCCGTATTAGACAGCCCACGATGCCAATGTGGACATCTGTCTCAGAACGCCAAGCACATGATCATGGCTTGCTTCAACGGAGCCAATGGGAGAGGGGAGATACTGAGAAAGGCAGAGACTCGGTCATTTGAGGCCATGATTAACAGTCCAAAAGATATAGCTAGAATCACCAAGTGGATACAAAAGGGAGATTGGCGCAGTTTCGACTAACGCTTGAAGTCGAAGCTTCGCTGAGGGCGAGAGAAACGAGTAGATGGAAGACAAACTTATACCAGCAGCAAGGAAGTGGGCGGTATCCGCACTGGACATAGCAGTGTTAGTGCACTCCTTGAAGGTAGCACAACATCTAAGTGTAAGCAAATTGAAAAGTTGAGGGGTTTAAACCACAAGATTTCCTCCTGTGTAAATATTAGAGTTTGAAGACATCTGCATGGGTCTATAGGGCGCCAAAATGGGCTATATGAATTCAAATTCAGTAATAATAATATGTGCCTGTATAATTTCGTTAAATCTTCTCCTCAATAATCATTTTTACTTTTACTCTGAATCTCGTGGGCTTATAATTTGCCGAGCATACTGGTATACCTGATTTCCCATCACATTTGACCTGCACAATAGTCTAGCAATCGCAAAGCCAATACAGGCAAGAGCAATGTGAACCATAAACCCCGCAGGCCATCTGCAATAATGGTTAAATAGTTTGATGTGGAGGCATACGAGGCTCAATATGAATCGTCAGGGGTTGCACGCAACAAAGTTGGGCTCATCATTATGAGACATAGACACTGAGAGACTAGTTTGGCTACCCTGTGTGACCAGGTCACGGGACAAAGGGATGATAGCATTAGTGTGGTAACTATTATGTAATCATAGGTTAGCGTGTTTGTATTCTTAGAGAGTTTCTGGTTTGCATTAAATGAATAACGAACTTACACTAGACTTAACGAACTCCACAGGCATTCTGCAATCCAAGATTACAGGCGTGCTTTGAGTTCATAGTCTACAGCAAGGCATTCGTAATCCATACACGTGAACGCATAACCCTGTCACTAAATACATTATCTCCGATAGTAAGAAGTTTGTTAGGATATCCAGATCACTTATGCACATGCGTCAATAGGACTCTGTCACATGTATTCATGTAAATTTGCATCATCTTCCTCCGCACGTTTGGTGAGTACCCCGATACATGTCTTCGAACCCATGTACGTGCAATCAAAAGCGCGTCATCTCGACTACTATTGATGTGCAAGAAGCATGAATGTTACATTATGTGTTGTTAACTACTTAAATACAGTTTATGACGTGATAGATCACGTGATATATGGGGCATCCATTACACCCCCCATAAACTAATTATTTTAGATCTATATTAAGTTGATGACAGAACGTTGTATGCTTTATGCGTTGTAATGCTTTAGTTAGTCCATCAGCCTTGCACAGATCTGTTGGTGTATATTTCAATTTAATAATGTTACCTTGAATTGACTCTCGGACAGTTGACTGTCGCATAAGAAAATGCCGATTACGGGCTGATATTTTCTCAGAGTTAGCTGTTATCATGGCAGATGTGTTGTCAATTTCAGTAATGATTGGCTGACTGACAACCTGAAATAGTTCCTCATAAAGAGGCCGAAGCCACTGTGCAGTAACGGCTAGCGTAGTAAGAGCGGCGTATTCAGCTTCGCATGTACTTTGAGCCGTGACTGTTTGTTTCTTTGATAACCATGCAATTGGCGATCCATTTATGAAGAAAACATTCCCTGAAGTGCCTTTAGAAGAATTTGTATTTCCCCAACTACTGTCTGAAGAGGCAGTGAGTTCCGGTTTTGTTTGTTTGGAGAAAAATAGGGTTGATGATTTCGTCCGCGAAACGTAACGTACTAAGTGCTTAAGCGATAAAAAGGCATTTTGAGAGGGGCTTCGCACGTAGCGACAAAGTCTATTGACAGCATATTGTATATCAGGTCTTGTCATATTTGCAATATGTAGTAGAGTACCGACAGCAGATCGGTATACAATAGCATCAGATTTCGAGCACAGATTCTCCGTATCACGATCGATTAGGTTATCATCAGATATTGGTGTACTTGCGCCTTTACAGTGGATCATACCCATATCTTCACAAAGAGCATCGATTTTGTCTTGCTGATTGATACGTATGCCATCAGAATCTTTTTGGATGTTGATGCCTAGAAATTTGGTCATGTCACCGAGATCTTTTAGTTTGAAAGCTTTAGCCAATGATGCAATAGCCTCATCGATTTTAGAGCGAGATGCGGAGATAATCATGAAGTCATCGACATATGTAGAGATTATTGTTTCAGCACGGCGAAATACATTCGAGTCGGTTTTAAGTGGATGAAAACCCATATCATGAAGGACTTGTCGAAGCTTAAGCTGCCATCGTTTAGGTGCTGTTTTCAGGCCGTAGATAGCTTTTTGTAACTTGCATACTAAATCCCCCGACTGTTCGCGACCATGAGGCTGTTCAATATATATGGGTCGATCAATATCGGCGTGAAGAAAAGCAGCCGTAATGTCAACATGACGGATATGAAGACTATTGGTGGCTGCAAAGGCTAGTAGCATACGCATCGTAGTAGGAGGGAGAACATCAGCATAAGTGTCCTCAGCAAATGGCTCAGAGAAGCCGCGAGCACACCATCTTGCTTTGAATTGTCCATCAGACTTCTCTTTTAGAGCCCATTTACCAGTCATTATTCTCCCATTTGCCTGGGACCGAGGTACTAAAGTCCAAACATTATTGCGACTCATATTATCAAGTTCTCGGTCAATGGCTTTGCTCCATTCTTGAGCTTTAGGGCCAGACAGGGCTGTTTCAATTACACGCCGGTTATTCACACGGAGTGTAAGGATATGGTGTTTGAGAGGAAAAACATTTTCGTGAACGCGGATATCACGACGAATGACTGTTCTACCAGTTTCAGGATTTAGAATGATGTTGCCCCAGAGAATTCTGTGCCAACATAGATACCTTCTTTTGCTTTGGAGTTTAGTTTATTCTGATCGGGATCTAGCCAGAAAGCACGACAACCGAAAGGATGAAGATGTTTAATGACAGGCATCTTTTGAAATACCGCATAGTATGATGAATTTGGAGCTATGCTGTTTGGGGTTATATTCAGTGAGCTTATAGAAGCAGTAAGAATGATAGGCCACAGACGCAATGGTAAACCTGACTGTAAGTGAAGCGCTCGCATCTTTTCAGTGACTGTACGAACGTTTCTTTCAACAATTCCATTTTGCTCTGGAGCATGTGATGATGACCTATGCCATTCAATGCCACGAGAAAGAAGTTCTTCTTGAAGATCCGAGTTTAAGAATTCAGTACCACTATCAGTGTGAAGAAGCTTTGGAATTTTGTCAAATTTTGTCTTAAGGTGTTGTAGAAAATGGCGAATTTGAGTTGGCACAGTTTTCTTTGAGTAGACCGGCCAAGCCCATTTCCAAGAGGTGAATTCATCAACTGCAAGAAGGAACCATGTAGCATTTGGAACTGATTTGTCCATGGTTGTGGTAGTTAGAGATTTCTGACCACCAACTAGATCCATATGAATAGCCTCACCAAAAGAGGAAGCGGTGCGTAGAGAACCATGTCCCTTGCATTTGGTTATTTTGGTTTTAGTGCATATCTCACATTCAAGAGGAACCTGGACACTTTAATTCCAGCGGATTTTAGCATGGCATTTTGAGCTTTCTGCCCAGGATGGCCAAGTATACTGTGCCAGTCACGAATTACTAATATGTTGTGTGTTTTTATAGGGTCATTTACATATGGTTTGCATATTAATCTGCCAGATACTCGGTGGAATTTAGCACAAATTGTACCATCTGGGCGTATGAGTTCGACATCACGGTAGCCTCGAGGCCATCTTATGGAGAACCCCTGTTTTTCTAGCTGCGCTGTTGAGAGGATTCGATGTTTTTGACCTGGCATGTGTACAGCACCTTTCAGTAACTCAATTTTGTTGTCAATAGATGGGAATTTAAGATCACCACAGCCGGCAGTCGTTACTCTACCGCCTCCTGCAACACGAACGATATTGGAAGTATTCAAGTAGGATGAAAAATCATGTTCATTTCCAGACACATGAAAGTCTGCAGCTGTGTCTAACTGAAAAGCAGAATTATCAAAAGTGCTATTTAGGGACAAAACCTTGTTCTTTGTGGACCCATTATTTTGTCGTGAGGTTTCTATCGCAATTTTCTTTTTCTTCCTACATTCATTTTCTTTGTGTCCTTTAATACCACAAAAGTTACATGCCACAAAAGTTTTCTTGGAGCCAACTGATCTCGAATTTGAATTAGTAGAAGACCATCTAAGACATTCAGAAATCATCCCGTGAAGCCCATGATCTCGACAACGATTGGCAAGGTCCGGCTGCAAACTATTTATGTGGTGCAGAAAGAGGTATTTCATTTGCTGTTCTACCTCTGCCGTTATAGAAGTATGTTCTCTGAGATCTTGAAAACGCTTTTGATATTCCTTCATAAAAGCCTCAATAGTCATGCCTTTATCGGGTTGGAAGGTCCAGAATTGGTGAGTGATGTTCATGAGATTAATTTGCCTTTTCGCGAGAGATGCAGTAGCAATTGTGGTGAGGATCATTAAAGGAGAATCGCGAGGAGCTGTCATTATATGAGGCGCTACTGCCTTCAGTTTTGCAACCCACCAGGCCGACCACATGATTGCGGTTTTATTATTCGGAGGACTGGATAGAAAAACGGCCGATGTCTCAGTGAGAAGCATGAGACGCTGAATAGACTCGCACCAATGAAGCCAATTTGATGATTTCAAAGTTGGAACAGGAACAATTTTCTCTATATTACCCAGACGTTCTGACCAAGTCCAGATTTCTGTCTTTCTACTAGATTCTTTTATCGAGGATTGGACTTCCTCAGCAGATGCGAAAATAAGTCCGTTGACGATAATGCCGCTGAAGGAACCAATATCTGATAAAAATTCCTGATGTTCTACATTTGCCTCTGATGAGGGCTTAACTTTAAAAGACGACATTGTTTAAATGTGTGTTAGTTGCTGCGTGCACAATTGTGTGCGTGAAGACGAGAGCGCGAAAACCGATGTCGTTCGATTTCAATAGAAAATAACGGACGCTGTATTTGCAGTGGAAGTGACTAGAGGGCCATAACCTGATGTGCAAGAAGCATGAATGTTACATTATGTGTTGTTAACTACTTAAATACAGTTTATGACGTGATAGATCACGTGATATATGGGGCATCCATTACAACTATGATCATACCGCAAAATGTATAGCCATATCGTGCGTCTAGATCGGATAGTACGAGGGATACGACTGGGCCTCTCTCTCAAAGTCAGTAGAGATTGGGCAGGTGAGAGTGTAAGTTGGGGCGTTGATTAATCACACGGCCAGTATTATGGATCGTTCAAGTAGCGCATAGGCCCATTCGCGACATAGAAAAAACTCATTGTGCTATCCATCTGCACGTTAATATGAGCACACCAGCCAGCCACACAACTTTGTTAAATTTTCACTAATATTATATGGATGATTGTATAGTAGCAGCGGTAGTTGAGCGCACTGAACAAAATTGAGATTGTCATTTAGACGTCCATGGTAAAGGATGAGCAGGTTCATATAGCCGTTCAGTTTTTAGCGCGCAAATCTGGTGATGATATGCTGGACAGTCTTCAATTAGAACGTGGGAGGTTGAGGATTTTTTAATCGAATTTACCTATTACACCAAAAAAACTATAATCCCAAAAACCTCACTTTTCTCACGCTCATTGTCCCCTCCTTTATCTTGTCTCTTACAGCTGTTGCTAGGTTCCTCCGCTCGCTCCGCAGTTTTCGTGCTTCCATGGCTTCCCTGACTCTATATTCTGCCAGCTGTCGCTTTCTCTTTTGACTCCTTAGGTATGCCTCATGGGGGGTTGGTCTAAAGCCAATTCCATTTATACCCTCACCATCATCCTCTGGGTCACTTGGATCGTATCCGGTGATTTCATCCTCCCTCCAGGTTAATTCGGAAGGATAGGAGTCAACACTTGACACCTCCTGTTCCGAGACTGGCTCAAATTTAGTTTCCTCACTTAATATGCAAAATTTGGAGACTGGAATGTGGGTGATTTCGGGTTCAGCAATAGGTGCTGGGTCTGGTGGTTTTTCGCATTTCTGGGCTCTACGAGTTTTGGCTGTACGTTGACTTCTTACCGTGTGCGGCGCCTTGCTGGACCTACATGGCTTTGGCGATGAGTTTCCCATGAGATAATTGGGTGCGTTATTTCCCAGAATGACTTCCCTAGCTCTGAGCGCTAGGGCAGGATCAACCGTGCGCTCGGGCCCTATGAATATGGCGAATTGCTTTATTCGGCGCGAGAATGCTTTCCCTGCCGGCGGTGATGTGCCTTGTATTGCTCTATCATAGTCTTGTACCTCTTGCACAGAGTATAATTTATCATCCTGCAGTCTGAACTTTTTACGAAGCTGGTAATTCCCATTCCGCGTAGCCTCGTATGAGGCGAAGCTTAGATGTTTATCTGTTCCATTTCTCTGCTTATAATCGTCTTCTTGTTTACGTGATTGAAATTGTATTGGGAGCCACGATGCTGTAATGTCTTGAATCTCCCTCCCATCCTCTGGATCCTGTAAGTGCAATCCTTCGAAGTTGTATGATACCATGGTTTGCACATGCTGAGTGTCATTCTTCCCTACGGTTACGATGACTCCAGGAATTATTGTGTTTAAACGCATATCAAGGCTTTGCGGGAAATCCCATTGACCTTCGGAATCAATAATAAGGGCAATATCAAAGATGCGTGAAGGTAGTTGCAAATCGCTGATTGTGGATTCAGTATGTGAGATAGCCATCTTGGAAATGGAGATCTCATGCTATTTAGTCAATGTTGAATATTATTTTTTGCTTGGGATGTATATTGTTTTTTTAAGAGCGTGCGCAGATAAAGTTTGGGAAGTAGTTCGCAGACACAGGAATGAGACGATCGAGTTCTAGTGCCTCAGCCGGCACCTGATAAAACTGCTTTTACAGATAGTGCAGATCAGTACACAGCAAACGCTGCATTGATTTTCCCTATAATGAGTTAAATTCAGTCACAAAGACTAGGACAAACTGCGCTTGCCTTCCCACATTCCCAGGGCTGGGCAGAAATATCTGACCTACCCACTAATCCTTGTGTAGCGTTTCTGGAACAGGAAGCACGACGGCCTAGAAATAGGAGACGATATAATCAAGAATTGTTGGGCTAAATACAAATAGTCGCTTTCGGGCGTGTTTACGAAGGATGGCAAGCACAGGTGCCTGTTTCGCCGCGGGTTGGCGCGTTGGCTGGCTGCAAAGGTTGGCGTGACGACGGTTACCCATGCCCTATTAACTCGCACGATCTTGGCGGTTGGATCAGATGAGCAACACAGAAGCAACTTTGCTATCCCTTTCAGTGAGCGTGCTTTGATCAAGTCACATAATTCACTATCTTGGTCGCGATTTTAGTCTGGTTAAACGAGATATTTTCCCCATTAATCCCTTTGGTATTCCATGGACCTACGAGAACAGCTAGTCACTACTTGGACGATCTAGAGCATCTCACGCCGCATCTAGTTACAAGGACCTGGATAGCGTCAAGTTAACTACCTTGACGACCTTGTCTTACGGACCCAAATTCGAAACTTCAACAAGGTAAAGATTGAACAATTGGTTACCAAATATTGAACCTGATTTTTGCAAATACTGAGAGGTATATTAGTGCTCTAATAATCTGTAAAGAATAGGCCGACAAGGCAGCGGAGAAGTATTTGACGTTGTTTTGCACTAAGATTGGACAGACAAGCCGTTGGAAGATAAATTAAGGATGTCGTTGGACTCTGAGACTTACGATAAAGTTTGCTGTGCCCGGACTTCCCAGGTAAAAAAGGAGTCGGAGCTAGTGAAATTCGCTCTTTACGCACGAGTGCATCGTGATGGCTTTCCATCGGACAATTCATTTTCTCGGCATGCACACCGTTTCTGATCACGATGTGATCGAAGCTAATGTTCTCTAAATCATTACAGGCGTGCCGAATTGTGGGGCTCCAAGATCCCATTTCCCACGCGAGAACAACGATAGAGTTTGTTTCATGATCAGAGTTGCCAGGTCCTGGGATGCTCAGAAAATCTTACTTGACGTCAATTACAGACCCATAGTTAGTTCAATTAGCAAGATTGGACCACGTTATTCGTGGAATTGTTGTATGGTACAATGAAGGTGTCTATGGACAACATGGGGGTTTGCAGTTCTCCAGCGGCATGTACACAAGAAGTGAAAGCGGCTCTTAAGAGTAAACAAGTAAGGCCCACAATGGAATTGTCGGCAGAGGTAGAGGACTTGTTCGGTTCCTAAGCCATTTAAAACATCAAGCATATATCCAGGTGTCCATAGTAAACTCCAATTACATGGTCATATTCTCGACATTTACTGATATCAGTATGCAGATGCCACTGAGCCGGTGTATCTCCCACAGCCAGGGTCAAATTATGGGTGCAAAAGTGGAGTTGGCCCTGCCGGTAGTTATTGCCCCCTATTACCCGGCATATATGCATAATTAAGTTTGGGAGCAGTATCGTCTCAGGCACCAAGGAACCGCTGGAACACCACATTCAGCTAGCAGTACTATGTTTCCTTGTCTTACGGTAGAATATGGACTCAAAGCACGCCTGTAACTACTATCACAGAGTGTCTGTTTACTCTTCTGTATCTGCTGCAGGTTGATTGTCGATTTCCCAATCGAAAGCTCCAAACGATGCTACGCTAATCAGATAATATATTAGTGCTTATGTCATCGTTATAACTTCCAATGCAGTTGCACGTGACCATAACATACAGTACCTTAACGAGCATCGGAGAAAAAAGAAAGACCTTGACCGCCTTAAATAAAGACCCTTGCAAACATCTGTTTCTTTTTTTAGTCATTCCCTTCACCAATCGAAGAGAATGTGAAACATGTGAGGAAATAAATGACTAATCTCCCATCGTCGGTGTCTGCGAAGATCCTTCGACTGGGATATTCTTTCATGGCCTAGTCCAATTCTATTTCGCAGTACCACAAATGCTGGGCGCCAAAGCCATCATTTTGGACCATACTTCCTAGTCTAATTTACGACGGAAACAAGATGCACCCAGAGAGTACAAAAAATTGAACACCTCTACCTGGTGTCCTCTACATACCTAAGGGTAAGACGTTATCCCATAAACAAGTTCAGCCATATTTTGCAATACCGAACAAGTTTGCCCACAGGGCAATGATTCATGACTCATCACCACATTAATCTCTCACTTCCAATTAGTCCTTTTCCCACCAAAGCCTCATCAAGTCTGCAAGCACCATCTAGTACACTCTCGTTATATTGACTACACCTCTTGTCAATTCAGTTTCTTGGCTCAAATAGTCCACATTTACCCGTTCACGAGGGTATCTATGCAAGGGGACGAGGATCACGGAAGCTGCACGCAAAGGTAGCTATGAAATAATCTACATTTTTCTACGTGAAGGGGAACAAGATAAGTAGGTAAGGAGATGGCGATGATGTACTTGTTGGGATTAAAGGGTGATATCACATCTCTACTGCGGTAGGTAAAGCTGTGCCGCGTGTAAATCTTGATTGTTCTCCTATCGCTCTAAACTCGTGTGCTATAATACAAGTGGGGGTAGCCCTTGCAAGCCGAAGTATCATGTGATATATATCACATGCCCAGACAACGCAACATAAATAAATTATTTAATTCTCCTCCGAATCCCCAGCGTCAGGTGGTTCTGTAGGGACTGGGCCGTCCATAATTTGACATTAGTCACGAGCTGTGGACAGGCACGACGTTAAAGTTAATCAATTCAAACATTCTGGAACCTTTTTCAAAGCAGCTATTACTGACGCACAGGTATTCAAGCTCTTTTTATTTTTATATTTTTTTATAAATCATTTAATGTGTATGCAGCTATTAAGCTATGACATATGACCGGTACTATGTATACATATAGGGTGACTCTTTTGAAGTTAGAGACACTCATACTCTGGATTTCATTCGCAAATACCACTATGAGGTATGTTCGCTTACCCAAACAGTCGACTCTCCTCCGTAAGTGCCCAACAAAGGGAAACTCAAAACCTTTGATTATCCAAGCATGCCTTCATCATCAATGCATTTTAGCGCCGCGAGGAACGTGGTTATGTTTTGCTGGATTCGAACCAGCGGTCTCATGTCTCGGATGGGACATGTGTCCTAGCTATCCAGATCTTATATGAGAAACCGGCCAAGATGATGTACCACCGCACCATCCAACCACGGCGGTGTTTTTAGTATCGCCCGCACTCTGTGTTCAAGCTCATAAGATGGGCTATATATCGACCAGCTGCTGAGCCCCCTCCTCTGCAGATTGACGAAAACCGGTGGCTACCTGACCCGCGAGAGCGAGCTACGAGACATTCTCTTGGCAAGATTCAGCGGCGAGAACGAAATTTCTACGTGGGAGAATGGACAGGAGGAGCGCATTCAATGTGATACGCAAATATCACTGGACGATGTGACAAGCGCCACTGTCTCCGTCAACGATACGGCACCGGGAGCGGACAAGATAACGGTACGGTTACTGAAAGCCTATTGGTCCCATCTAGGGGCTCCTGTCAAAGATCTCTATCTGGCTTGTCTAAATATCAGCTATTTTCCCACGGCTTTCAGGGTGGCAGAAGTTGTGCTTCTTCCAAAGCTGGGTAGAAATCTATCAACTGCTAAGAGTTGGCGACCAAATTCGCTGCTATCGAGTCTAGGCAAAAGAATTATGCGTTTAATTGGCAAGAGAGCCACATGGCTGTTAATATGTCATCAAGTTGCTTATCCCCAATTGTTTGGCTCAGTATCAGGACGATCTGCGGTCGACCTTGCATCCTATGTAACCCATGATGCTGAGGCGGCCATGAGAAGCGGAAAATGTGCGGCCATGGTCACACTAGACATCCGAGGTGCTTTTGATAACGTCCTTCACAACTTACTGCTCAAACGCCTTCGAGAACAAGGCTGGCCACGATCCCTGTGCCGGTTTATTCAGACTATTCTTTGCCAACGAAAAGTCCAGGTCAAGTACCGCGGTGGAATCACAGAAGAGAAGATACTGGAACTTGGAGTACCTCAAGACTCACCACTGTCGCCACTTCTTTTCATACCCTATATTGCTGTGCTTTTTTAAGACCATAGTCTCACGAGGAGATTCGGGCACGCTGACGACTTAGCAATCGTCAGAATTGGAAACACTATGGCGGAAGCTGTCTCTGCAGTGTAAGACGACCTCGACTGCATTATCCTTCTTGCAAGAGAACATAGGATCGAATCTTACCTGGCAAATTCAGAATTTCTAGTGACCAGAGGAGGACCTAGGATGAAAATCAACACGGCTGACATTTCCATCTTGGTGAAAAATCGCCGGATCGAACCGTCAACTCATATCCGGTCGCTAGGAGTCTGGCTTGACACCCAGCTGAACTACAAGCAGCACTTAAAGGAATGGACTGAAAAGGCTAATCGTCTAGTACATTTCTTACGACATATAAATGGAGTTCAATGCGGCGCAATACCCGGACCCATGATTCGTGCGGTACATGTATGCGTTCTGAGAACAGCTCTATATGGGGCAAAAGCGTGGTGGCCGGGTCTTACTCAAATCACGACACTGCGAGATCAAGAATTTGGCACTGGAGTAGGCTAGCATATATCTTTACTGGACAAAACTATAATAAAAACTATCAGAGTAGCACTCCTAGCGTGGCGCACAACTCCCAATAATGCTCTTCATCGTGAAGCGGGCATACCCCAGGCATCGATAATTCTCCAGCAAAAGATGCTGCGGTCTGCAGCTCGTATGCGAATAATATATTTCTGGCACCCTCTAGCCCTACGGACAGCTGAGGATCCGAAAGAGACAATAAGACGCTTAGGCCTTAGATTGGGACAAAGAAATCGTTTGTTCAGACAACCAGAACGGTACATGACACGCCTACAAATGAGTGTGCGTCGAGTTCCGACAGCCGAAGGCCCTGGAAAGCTACACTTTCCACGTGGCATATCAGCATCAACTCCATGTAGTCGATAAAAAGAAGCTAGGTCTGGAAGCATAAAGCGATGTTTGCTTTCCTTCCAGCTGAGACAGTCTTCGCTTTCTCTGATGGATCATCATCGGGTCCCGGAAAATCAGCCTGGGGGTATGTAGTATACTAAGGAGGCAAGCTAGTTGCAAGTGGCTCCGGTCCACTTCCTGGAGCAGAGGTACTCGATGCAGAAGTTGTAGGTGCCATGAAAGCCTTGAAGGCTGCAATAGAGCTAGGAGAAGGCCTACTGATCTGCATTCTTCTGGACAACCAAGCGGCCATCCAGGTGCTCGAAAGAGGAAGATCTAACTCCTCGCAGTCAGCGGTGGACAAGTTTTCGTCGCTGAGACACAATAAGCGTGTGGAAATACGCTGGATACCCGGTCATGTGGGGATCCAAGGCAATGAAGAGGCCGATAAGATGGCCAAACCAGCCTTAGGAGCTCTAAATAATCGGTCACTAACCTCAGCTGCGCCCAGTGGAGAAGATCAAGATCTAACCTTCGCGGCATTAGGGAGGTGGGTTAAACTGCGCGCAGCCAAGAGCTCGTGGAAGAGTGGTGGCAGAAGTATCGACCGAAACGGTACAAAGATCTGGACCTATTCATGCGTTGCAAAAGACCACCGGAACTAGCTTTACCAAGATGGGCGTACAATCGTCTGATTACGGCAAGAACAGGTCACGGGGACTACTCCGACTACTATCGACGTTTCAACACCGAAAATGAAGATCGAAAATGCATTTGCGGCCGAGAGAAATGGCTCTGACATTTTTCAGAGTGCCGACCTGCTATGCACCGTTGGAGAAGCTGCGAGAAAACAGCCTCACCTATGTCCAGGGAAATGATGAGGGAGAAGGGATGGTAGAAGTTCATCCAATTTCTAAATACAAGCAGGTGCTATAATCTGCCGAGAAATGAACAGGGTGGGAGGTGACCTCGCTGAGATTGTTTCTAACCCGAGAGGAGATGGGTGTGGAAGATAGGGATGCGGCGCAGGGCACCGTAAATCAGACATTTACTATACCTTTTTTTTCTCTTTTGTCTCTTCTGGCTTTATTTCTGGTCATGTAGGTAGCAATTATTTAAGTTCTGGAGGTATCTGGAATGATAGAAGTGAACGTTGACCGTCAAGTCAATACTGTATGAGTCGTAAGATATTGTGGACTTCGGTATCAGAGATAAAAGATTAGGATCAGTAAGATTTTTTATATTTAATGAACTTATATTTTGTTAGAGGGAGTTTTTTTAGTCTACATCTAAGTATCTATCTATGTTCTTCCTCGCTTGGGTAGAAATTTTGTTTTCTGATTACGTGATGGAACAACATTCGCACCGCCGAGACTTTACCAAAGCTGGTAGCGATAAAAGATGAGTAGTCTTCGTCTACTCCGCACTGCGTGCAGTTCGGTCTGGTATGTCTAGAATTGAACAGCAATGAGCTCTCAGAGCCCATCTACCCGTGCCACGTCTGAAGAGATGCCGGGCCCTCCCGGTCACGTAAAAGATTTCAAATGCAATTGTCCTGATTGGGCGCCTTCGAGGCCCACGCAGGTTTTATCAAAAGTTATGCACTTTGAGTACGATGACTCTATTTGACGTTCAGAACACTCACTCGAGGATAATCATTACGGCGTGTAGTCTCGTCCGTGCATGCCCACCGCAGGAAAAAGCGTGAAAAGCCTGTGGTTATCCGGGTGTGCTTTCATCATCTCACAATTACAACATCACCACGAGAGTGAGTGGTGCGTGAGTTTACTGGATGCGAACTAGCTTACTCCTGTATCAAATAGGGCAGGTGTTCAAGCTACCTAGAATCTACTTGGGAGAACAGGCCGGGCGGTGTACCACTGCGCCAGTCAGCCCTAAAGTAATGTTTGCGAATAAATTTCACAGCATGAGTGTCTATTTCGCCAAGGGAGTCAGGTCTTATATACATGTAGCACTAATAATGTGTTATATTTGGATAGACTCATGTCGCAACATGATAAATTAAATACCGGCGCTGTTGCACCTGTTCTCCCGAGAATACACAACAGTGAGCATCAAGGCAGAACAGAGGCCCTGAAGTTGTTGGGCACTCTCTAAAATGCCACTCGCCTCGATACGAAGACGCGTTAGCCTCCATACTGTAAAGGCTTCATTTGATATGATATGATCTGATTAAATTTAACGTCGTACCTGTCTACAGCTTGTGACAAGGTTATGAGCCTAATCAAAACGTGCAACACCAAAAGCAACGGCAGCTTGCTGAGCGTGGCCCAGTCGATTTCGGTTGACACATGGGCTAGGTTCCGCTCTCGATACGATAGATCAAAAGTTTGGGTCTCTTCTATTCAGTCTTTCAACAACTTCCCGATTGAGTTTGACTGGGAGGACTTTACGACCCACCAACAACCTCCCAAAATCAAAGGTAAAATTCCTTTCGCTTTCAACCTTACTAACATTGTGTGCAGGACTGGGCAATTGCTCGGCCTCATTTTAGACAGGCACCTCGACCGCGATATCAACACTCAACTTTTCGACACATTCCAAAGACGGCGCGAACTAAGACGCCTCACTCAGACAAAGAAAATGTACGACAAAAGCTGGGGCGCCGATGCCTCGGTTTTGAGCTCTCGATATCAGAATTTCAGCCCTCTCAAATAGGGGTTGAGCGCAATGCAGGGGAGAATTTGGGAAGAATGATATGCGATTTTCAACAGGCTGTTGGCACAGTTGGTCGGGTGCTGGATGTACTTTCTAGAAGTGGTAGGTTGGATTCCTACACGGCCTGTTTAAGAGGGGACTACGGCTGCTCGTCGTGAAAGAGTACAGGAGGAATTATTGAGGTTTTCCCACGAAGGTTTTCCCTCAATGCATGGTCTTAGGATCATGGTGAATGCGTTCCTACCTATTCGACCTGATGTAACAAGCGTGAGGCACGTAGCAGGAAAAGTCAGGCACCGGATGGGCTTTGCTGGAAAATGGAGGAACTTGTATTCTAGATGTCCTCCATACGTGTCATGTCCACTGGATGGAGGGCGTAAGCCTGGCACAAGAAATAATAATAATAATAATACAGCTTGTGACCTTAGTCACGTACTGGACGGCCCAGTCCCTGCAGAACTACCCGACGCTCTAACGCGCATTACAACACCTAGAAATTACAAAAGAGTCCGACCAGCTGTCCGCCATTCAAGGGTCCAGAGGATGTACCGACTCCTGCCAGAGGCTGAACTTCCGTCACCGCTCCGACCTCCGGTACCCCCCAGCCGATTCCTCGTTGGACAAGCAAGAAAGAGGCTGCCGAGTTCCTAAGAGAGTGGCTACCTACACTCCCACCCGACTGTCTCAGCGTTTACAGTGATGGTTCTGGGGCGTCCACAGACAGAGTGCCATGGGCCTTTGTGACCTTCATCAGTGGCACAGGCACGACAATTGAACAAAGTGGTTCAGGTAAAATTGCCAATGCGGAGGTCTACGACGCGGAGGTTCATGGAGCTCTGGCTGCTCTAGAAGCAATTACTGCCAGCAATCGAGATCGAGGAAGAAGCGCAATCTACATCCTGCTCGACAATTCTGCGGCTGTTCAGGCTTTACTGACGGGAACAACGGGCTCATCATCCTGGCGAATCCAAAAGTTCGTGAAAATGGCCGTGAGATCAGCCGCACCTGTAAAAATAGGATGGATTCCGGGCTACGAAGGGTTAGCAGGAAATGCAATCGCCGATGAACTCGCTCGAAGAGAGCTTAACTCGCCGGACAACTCTAGAACGACACATGGTGTGATGACCCTCGCTTCATCTGGACGGAAAGCCCGCGAACTGGCCAGGCAGATGTTGACAGACTGGTGGCACTCGAATCGCCCCAAACACTACGCCGATCTTGAACTCGAGATGCGCCGTAAGAAGCCGCCAGAGCTAGCGCTACCTAGAGCGGTCTTCGCACGCTTGATCGCTGCACGAACTGGACATGGGGACTTTGCGGCATATCACCGCCGCTTCAACCACACTGACGCTACACTTTACTGCGAGTGTGGGAGGGAAAAATCAATTGGTCACCTTGTCCAGTGTCGAAAAGCACTGGCAACATGGCGGCTGAAGAGCGGAAAGCGAAGGGCACCAGCTATAGAAACAATGCTCGGATCAAGGGGATGGCAGTTGTTCAGGGATTACGTCCAGGAGAGCGGAATATACGCGGAGGCTAGCCGGGAGAGGGCAGGGATACCTGTGACTCGGAGGTGATGAACGAAAGCCTAGGTGATCTGGCATGGAAGTAGGGATAGGAATCGAGGCTCGGGCGCGTGGTGGCCGAGGCAGAAAGACGGAAGGGAGATTGTGTAAATTTTTCTTTTGTAATGCAGGATGTTGCGTGGAAGTTTTCTTTTGTTTTGTTTTCAACTCTGGGCTGCTGTACTCGTTATGCTTCAACACATAGATGAGTTTCGGCATGGTTCCGGTCATTGAGGTGGGACGAGGTACTTGTACTTTACGGTAGTTAACCTGATCCGGTCCGGCCCCACTCGTGCTCAAGCTCCAGTAAGAGTGCAACGGGAGTTACCTTACCTAGCACGTTAATGAACGAACAAACGCACATTTTTTGAGAAATTCGAAAATTCATTTTTTCCCCCTTTCCTCCCCTCTCAATATCGTCGCATCTATCTTCGAAGTGTGATCGAGCCCAGGCATTTTTACAATGCCTCCAGTTCGAAAAAAGCGTCCCAACGCCAAGTTGGACAACACGAGAGTCTGCCCGAGGGCTCTCGAACAATTACCTGGCCTTGTCCAGTCTCCGAAATGCGCGGAGATGAGCAAGGTCTCCATCAAAGTGAAGGAAAAGGCTCTTCCCGCCGTCGCTGAACCCGATACTGACATGATCGGGTCAGTTGAAACTGTTGAGGAAATTCCTCAACCACCCTCCGTCCCCCACGGGATTGGAGAATCATCAAAATCTCCTCCGACCGCATCAAAACCGTCGAAAAACGCTGCACCTATATCAGCGCCAAAATCAACGTCGCAGCCAAAAGCTGCGTCGAAAGCAGAATGCCCTCCTGAGCTCCGACCAATAGTCGAAGCCGAACAACGACGCGCCGCCGAAACAGCGGCAAATCTGGCCCTCTGCTTTGCCGCCATCTCTGGCGTCGAAGCCACCCTTCTCCCTTTGACCAACGAGTCAAATAGACAATTCGTAGACTCGATGAGAGTCTACCTACGTGCCGCCATTGCGCAATACATGGCTACGGGCCCGGCCATCACGCCACCCGTCCTCCCTCCTCGCCTGGCGAACCCTCTCCCAAGGGCTCCCGACGTCAGGAGCACACCAATCCCGCCGTTCCAGTGCAGCTTTCAAATAGCACCTGGGCTACGGTGGCCAGAAATGGACTGCGACATAAAACAGTCCCTACTGTAAAGGCTGTGCCGCGACCTGCGGCCAAACCCCCCAAAAAGACGCACCGGAGGTTGAAGTCGACAAACGACTTTTCATTCGCCTTGGTAGCCACCACCCTTGGAGGAAATTGTCTCCCCAGGGTACACGAACGACAATCTTGGTGCAAACCAGTTTTAGTCTATATATGGTTGACTCCATACACCGGGTCAGAACCGGTTTCGCAATTGCGACAACCGACGACGAATCGAGGCAGAAGTTCCTAGATTCCTCTCCGACCTTGGAAAGTATAAACGCCAAAGTCGAAGAGGCTTCGAATCTAATCTCCTTACGGTTACCAAATGTACCCGTAAATATAGAACTGAAACGCGGCCCGGTAACGGTTACAGACTGGGGGGTCACATGCGAGATCCTCCGGAAAACTTGGCTTCCGCCAGCCAAGGTGCGACGGCACCGCACCTGGGTTGCTCTTTTCCCCCGGAACTCCGCCCCTCGTACAGCTTCCGTATCTTTGAAAATTCTGGTTTAGCTACTAAGCTACAGCCTCGTCAAAGAATCAAGCAGTACTACCGCTGCCTCGGCTTCCACGACCCGGCCTGTCGGAATTGCGGTTCAATATTGCATTCTGAAGAAGAGTGCAAAGCCTTCACCACATGTCGAAATTGTGGAGGACGTCATCGATCGGATTCACGCGACTGCCAAGCCAGACCTAATGAATTCGGCCTAGTGTAGAAAGAGCAGCTCGCGGTAATTCGACAAGTCGAGCAAGGGAGGTTTTCAGAAGAATCCCGAGCCAGAGATGCAGCCAAATGGACAGAGGAGACGATTATCGCCTCAAACAAGGACGTCTCCACGGCGGAGGTATCGGGCTTCAGAGTTCTGGAGTCCGAAGAAGAATTCTGATGGGACTTTAACCTCGAAAATGCCCTATAGGCGAGTACTAACTAACAGCAGGATACCGGCTGTACAAATGGTACCTGCTAACCAATCTCTTGTTCTCAGCAGAGATCGGAAAAGTTGTCATGTGGTAGGTGTGACAGGCGAAGGAATGTGTGAGTAGCCCATTGTTTGGGCTCAATGTGGAGGAATCTTCTGACTGAAGGGTTTTTTTGACTTTCTTTTTTTGGTTTTGTCATAATCTGCTGCAATCTTGGTAGTGATTCTCGCGGTTGAAATGAGTGGGCTGTGGAAAAGGACACAGCGATCCCTACCGGCTCCACCGCTTCTGTGACCATAGATGGAAGTAAAGCTTTAGCTTAGGATCTTAATAAAACAACAACAGTTTGACTAGTTTTTGATAGGAAAATTATTCAGAAATGTTTATCGCTATCTCATCGCGATATTCAGTTCATTTCGATGCATGATCCACGTTTGTAAGATATGGAGGTTGATAACGATAGCTGGCAAGACCAAGAGTATCCTTAGCACTTTCTACCTGAATGTATTTCTCCGAAGAACTTCTGAATCGAGAACAAATTTGTCTGATTTTCCTGTATGATATGAGATTACCACCGTATCTCGGTCGTTTTCCGTAAAGAATTTGATAAACGAATTACTAGCACTCCTATTAATCCATTCAAACGAGGATACGCGCGAGAGTTAGGGATAAAAAGGGATTATTATGAAAATAAAGAGTATTGAAAGCTACCTGAGGGGTTGGTGCTTGTTAAACTCACTGCATTCATATATTGAGATAAATACTTGATGAAATGATCAATCTTCAAATCATAATCGATGACTATATATCATCCTAGAAAGGGACTATGAGAACATACAAGTTAAGCTGTTGGTTGTATTTTGATGTAAATTCTAGCTCATTATCGAAATTAATTCCTCGTGCCACTGCGATAAATGTATTCTCTTCTTTCTCTCGAAAGACTGCCATTCAAATTAGTAGTCCTATGAGTTAAGGTTTTTGATAAAGTCACTTGGAATTAGTCGGGTCTCAAAGTTGTGCAATCCAATTTTGCGCAACTTATACGCCTTAACTAGATCATATTAATGAATCTCAAATAAGAGCATAAATGCCATTTATAAATACCGCACTGGTGTGGTGGGTATATGCTGGAAAGAGTAGTTGAGAAATTATTCACTTGTTAAATATATAATATCATAAACCATGACAAAGCCAGAATGTTTGAGTTAATTTTGACTATGGCTTGTTACTTAATCCCGGCCACTGGCTTTTGCCCAAATCTTTTCAAAGTCGACCTTTTCATTTTCAAACATAACTTTCACTTTAGCCATAGTTAAGTTCTGTTGCTCTACTCCAAAATCTCCGGTTTGTGATACTTCTTCAACCAATTTTACCCACTTGATGAAGAGACTATCTTTTCCCATCGCGTTTAATTCATCCCTAAATTTCATGATATTCATTTTGATATTTCTTCCCTCGTCGCTATCCACCATAGTGTTGGATGATTTGAATGTCAACCATCCGTGTTTTTTGCTGTGTAAAAGTATAGCTGTAGTTTTGAAGTCATCAAAAGATAAAGTATTTTTGTCTATTAGACTTGTTGCAGTGCTCATAGCGTTCCAATCAAGATCCCATTCCTTGTTTATCATCATGTATCCTGTTTTATCATTCATGTATAGAGGATCGATAGCTTTCTGTATCATATTGAGTAAAGTCTTCTTGTCTTCCTCGATATCATTTACACGATCAAAATCAAAGTTCGAGATTCTACTTCTTCGTACAACAATCTCTTTCTCTCTAAATCTAACCGCGAGCCTCCAAGAGAATGGATTTCCATTTCGGCTACCGGCAAAAAATTCTCTGGGCCATGGCCATAAGAATAGATACAAAATCAAGTCAACCATGAACACCAAAAATCGTTGAAATATTTCTCGAGACAGGGTAGTCATCGAGCTCTGGGCTACATTTACGGTGAGATCGTTAGGATGTCCTAGCAAGGACCAAATGATTCTAATGTACCAAGGACCAATGGCTTTGATGCGCCATAAGAGTAAGCCGATTATTACAACATTAGTTAGAAGTGGTACCATAAATATTTTGAGTTTGAAATCCCTTGGTTTTGTATCAATGTGTGTGATGTAGATGCATGATTTTTCAAGTTTTGAGAGTAGCGTTGTCAATCTCGATGGGGCATTTGAGAATGGTATATCGCAATCAAGATCCGGCGGAGCACTTTGCTTGAAAGCTCGCGATTTTTTACTTTCTTTAGACATCACTTTACTGTAGTCTTGGTAAAGGTGAAGCAATGAATTAAAAGTTGCTGCCTGTTACTAGCGCGCCCTCGCCCATACCAATAGTATTACAACATGCCATGCACAAATCAAGATTGCTGCAAAAATCTTATGGAAAAGACATGAGACAACACTGTTGGCTTAAAGTTATACTAATTACTCTACTCTAACTTTCATGCGCTAACTTCAAAATAGGAATCATCGAAACAAGGTCTATCCACCATCAGCTCAAGTAAGATCAGACAGCCTTGGACATGTCTAATACTGCAACGCACATTCCTTCAATCTTCTTACTCAGGCACGAATTTACTGAGAAAAACCGTCCTGGGACCTAGAAAAAATTATCAGTATCTCCACCAACCCTCTTGTGGCAGGTATATTAATGATAGATCGACAGTAGGACCTGTAATCTTCGAAAGAAGCAAAAAATCTGGAATAGCATCATGGGGATTACACTCTAAGGATGAGGCTACTACGGGTCATGAAAGCTTTGCGACAAAAAAGCAGAATAAATCACCGTCATGGGGCATGTCTACAGCCAAAGAGGATAATGACAAGTCTAACAGTGCTGGAATAAACTCCAAACCTTCAGCGCCAGTATGGGGCCTACCTTCTAGAGATAAGGCTATCATAGGTCATGAAAGTCTTGCGACAAAAAAGCAGAATAAATCACCGTCATGGGGCATGTCTACAGCCAAAGAGGATAATGACAAGTCTAACAGTGCTGGAATAAACTCCAAACCTTCAGCGCCAGTATGGGGCCTACCTTCTAGAGATAAGGCTATCATAGGTCATGAAAGTCTTGCGACAAAAAAGCAGAATAAATCACCGTCATGGGGCATGTCTACAGCCAAAGAGGATAATGACAAGTCTAACAGTGCTGGAATAAACTCCAAACCTTCATCGCCAGTATGGGGCCTACCTTCTAGAGATAAGGCTATCATAGGTCATGAAAGTCTTGCGACAAAAAAGCAGAACGAATCACCTTCCTGGGGTCTGTCTCTAAACAGAGGAGCTAGTTTTGAATCGCTGAGCTATAGAGCGAAGAATGAGGCTCGAACACCCAACCAAGGATCCTTTCTTCATTCCGAGACTAGCTCTACTAAAATACAGAGTGATCAGGCTAGAGTTCCTGGGTCTAAAATTAGCTCAGTCAGTCCGTCTCTAGACGAGCGAAGTAAGATGGCATCTTTATCACACTCATTTAATACCAGCAAGCCATATCGAAAGTTTGGACTTAAAGAATCTGTCAGGAGCCAAATTACCCCTAAAAATACGTATGCAGAACATGATCGTTCATGTCAATCTTTCGTCAAGGAATCCTCCCTTTCAAGCTGGAGCTCTAGCCGAGGAGATACTACATCCATATCGCAAAAATTTTCTCGCAAGGCCCTAGACTCGGCAGGAATTCTGCACAGGGAAGGAAATAATTACATGCATCATGAAAACGAAAGAGTTAATAAAAGTAGCGAAGGAAGCATTCAGCATGAAAATTCACTAGTTTCGGATGAAAATACTAGAAGATCTGATATTTCTTTAAACCCAGGAGGAAGGGTAGAGATCGAAAATATGCTAAACCCATTAAATCCTGGAATATATTTTAACGAAAACTCTGAATTTGAAGAAAGTAGAGCCATGAGAGAGAGGAATGCTCAATTCGGAAATTACATTCCACTGCGTCAACAACAAGAGAATAGAGAAAATGAAAACCAGCCAAACAATCTGCCTCAGTCCAGGGAAATCACGGACCTTAAAAATAGAGAAATCTTTCCACTTTTGAATGGAACGAGAGAAAGCGAACCCACAAAATATCAAATTACTGAAAATCGAAATAAAGACATGAGAATGATTAACTTCACAGATACCAGATTAGATAAATTCAAGAACAATTATGACATAGAGGAAGATAAAAAGGTAGAATTATCACAGCAAACTTGCAATACATCCGAAGAATCAGGATTCGATAAGACACAAGAGCCTAAATATATAGAGAAATCTCCGCGTAGTACACTAGAACAGGCTTCCAATACTAGCGATGTTGAGGGGAAATATCAGCCTAAATCCTCATCTCGCTCAATAGATTTAAGTCTGAGTACTAGGCCGAGAAGAGAGAAGAAAAAGCGGGGCCTTGAGAATAAGCCAAAGTTCGAAGATGAAAGACCCAAAATATTTGGTAAAGATAAGGATAAGGCTAGAAGAGAAGCAAAGTTTAGTCGGAGCGAAGAAGAAGAGATTGAAGTACAAAAAATTCTAGAGCAAAAGCTAGAGCGTCAGCGAATCAGGGCCGAGAAAAGGGCAGCAAGGAAGACTTCAATAACTCCATTACTTCTACCGCAATATATAACAATAGCCAACCTTGCTGTTGCTATGAGGATTAGATATGAAGAACTTGCTACTAAGATGAAAGAGCTAGGCTACGAAGATACCCACTCAAATGTAATTTTAAACGCAGAAAACTCGACTCTCATCGCAATGGAGTATAGTTTCGAGCCAATGATAGAAAGAGATGACTCTGAAGATCTGAAAGCGAGAGAACCTCATCCAAACCCGTCAGAGCTACCTCGGAGACCACCTATTGTCACAATAATGGGTCATGTTGATCATGGAAAAACCACGCTTCTTGATTTCTTGCGAAAGTCTTCAGTCGCAGCAAATGAATTCGGTGGAATCACACAACACATTGGAGCCTTTTCCGTACCAATGCCTGGCGGAAAAATTATAACATTCCTCGACACCCCAGGCCATGCAGCTTTTCTGAGTATGCGTCAACGCGGTGCAAATGTAACAGATATCGTTGTGCTAGTTGTTGCATCAGACGATAGCGTCAAACCTCAAACCATTGAAGCTATAAATCATGCTAAGGCAGCACAGGTGCCCATGATTGTAGCGATCAATAAAATTGATAAGCCAGAAAGTGATCCCGAAAAGGTCAAACTTGACCTAGCACGATATGGAGTAGAAATTGAGGATTTCGGTGGGGATACCCAGGTAGTTTGTGTAAGCGGGAAGACTGGGAAGGGAATGAATGAGCTGGAGGAAACAATTTCAGCGTTATCGGAGATTCTAGACTTACAAGCTGAAGCCACTGGTCCTATCGAGGGATGGGTACTGGAGGCAAGTATTAAAAGCCAAGGAAAGGTTGCAACTATTCTTATCCGACGTGGAACACTTCGATCTGGTGATATTGTAGTGGCAGGAGATACTTGGGCCAAAGTCCGCATCTTGCGGAACGAATTTGGAACAGAGCTTGTCGAAGCTGGCCCTGGAACTCCTGTCGAGGTTGATGGTTGGCGAGAACAACCACTTGCTGGTGATGAAGTACTACAGGCCGAGAATGAAGCTGTAGCAAAACGAGCAGTTGTCTATCGATTAGAGAAAAAGCAACTCGACAGACTTGCTGCTGATATTGAGGTAATCAACGCCGTTCGAGACGAAACTCGAAATCTCAGAAAACTTGTCAAGGCTGCTCGTGATGAGGCAATAGAAGAGAAGAACGCTGGAAAAGGTTGGAAATTTGTTTCACCTCAGCGGCAGGAGAAGACGGATGGACCCAAAAAGGTTCCCTTCGTAATCAAGGCTGACGTTAGCGGCTCTCTAGAAGCAGTATTAGACCAGGTTAATATGCTTTCTTCAAAAGAGGTCGAGCCCAACGTGATTAGATCTGGGGTTGGACCAGTATCTGAATTCGACGTTAGTCATGCTTCTGCTGCGAGCGGATATATAATTAATTTTAACTCCGCTATCGAACCGCACATCGCCCGGTTAGCGGCTGAATCAGGTGTAAAAATTATTGATAGTAAAGTTATCTATGCCCTCATCGAAGCAGTCAAGGCAGAGCTTAGCGAACTCCTCACACCAATTGTTACGAAAACAGTAGTTGGCGAAGCAGAGATATCAATGATTTTCTCAATCAATCTCAAGAATCGGAAACCAGAAATAGTTGCTGGTTGTAAAGTTGTTAACGGCTCGATCAAGAAAACGGGTAAGGTCCGCGTCCTACGCTCGGACGATGTTATTTTTGATGGTAAGCCTGCTCGAACCTTACCTCTACAACGTACTAATTTGATGTTAGGCGAACTGTCATCGCTCAAGGTACTTAAAAGAAGTGTCCAAGAAGTGGATATTGGTAAAGAGTGTGGTGTGGTCTTTAAGGATTGGACGGAATTCAAGCCTGGTGATCACATCCAGCAATACGATGAGATATATCAAAAGCGCTACCTATAAGCAGATATCACATGTATAAGTTGTATAGTACATTGCTCTCATTCTGTAAAAAACTAAAGGGGGACCTAATGGCGTTAATTTTGGGCTAGTGCTAGGCTATCACTGCGACGTGCACGCCGTATGGGGTTGGGGTGCGGAGAATGAGAAGAAATGGCGCTCCTCCAAAGTCTTTCATAGTGTTCTATCCCAAAAGTATTCGATGTCCCTTAGAGAGTGGCTGTAGGCCGGAATTCGCCCTACCGTCAAATATTCAGAGAGCTTATCATCATTTTTTATTATGGCCCATGGGTGGTATCAGCCTAAAGATATAAAGTCTGTATGCGACCCTAGATGGCTGCTACTCTTGGTTGCTGGTGACTCGATGACAAGAGCCTAGATTAATAGTCTCCGAAATTAAGGCTAGTCATCCAGTTCAGTCCACGGAAATACGATCCATTTGCTCTACTGCTTAACAGCCATTTCACAGACTGGCATTTACTTTGGTGGATACAAATGCACAATACTATGCAAGCAACATCTAAACTTGCTCAATGCCACTGTTCTATAACCTCCAATGATCCAAGGTCTCGTGATATCCTTACCTAGAAACTCATATCCACGGTCCAAAAAGACGTGGAAATATAATTGTCGACAATACTCTACATTTTACTCCGACCTTAATCCTATCAATCTCATGTCTTTTACAAATTGACGCAAAAACTTTCACTAACGAATGCTACATATTAACCTGCTTGAGCGCTCTAAAAGTCAAATCCACACCATTCTTCCTTTGGCGGAAATGGTGGTATTATACCCTCCTCAAAAACTTTCTTCACTCTAGCGTAATCAAAAGCTTTTATAATCGCATCATCGTATACTAGATCACTCGGCGCTTTGGCATCAGCAGAAAATGGCGGTTTACCATTTGGAAACCATATTCTCTCCCAAACTCCGTCTTTATTCACGAACCCAGGATTTGAATCCCTCATTATTACGGTTTTGCCTTTAAATGATTTGATCTGATCTGTAGTTGTCGGTTGTAATGGTTTTATTGATTGATCGGCTAAAGATCTTGGGATTTCTTTCGAATGATTGGGGGTTGAAGGTTGGGTTGTTGATGATGGACCGAAGGGATTAAATGATGCTGAAGGTTGTCCGAAAACAGAAGGTTGTGAATTTGCTACCGGACTGAAACTATTTGGCTGCTGAGATAAATTTCTGCTGTTGTTTTGGCCGAAAAGTCTTGACACCGGCTGCGTGTCATTTCCAGCGGTAGAGGGCGGCATACCAAATGGGGAGCTAGGGGGCACCATCGAGAATGGGTTTTGTTGGCTCGCTGAGATAGATGATTTTGCGGAAAAGGGGTTTGATTGATGTTGCGCTGAAGATGATTGCGTAGAGAAAGGGTTTGGTTTATTATTCGGGGTAGATGATTGTGTAGAGAAAGGATTTAGCTGATTCGATGCAGCTGAAAATGGGTGTTGCTGGCTAGTTGTATTTGATGTAGATTGAACAAGAGGACTTCTCGTATCGTTCGAAGCGTACTTTTGAAAGGGATTGCTGTCAGTACTAGGCTTATTTTGCCCAAATGGTACTTGATTCTGATTAACAAGGTTACTTCCTGTTGAATTACTCATAGAAGCTGACCCGAATATGCTTGACGGTTGAGTGGGTGCTCCAAACACAGGCTTTGAGGCAAATGGATTAGTCGCCTGACTTTGAAATGAGGGTTGTCCAAAGGCCCCAGCAGGTGCTGTAGGAGTACCAAAAACTGGCACCGAAGGTTTCCCGAATGTCGCAACAGCATTTGTCGTTTGTTGCTGCCTATCATTGTTAGATTGAGGAGTAGATGGAGTTGTCTGAACGGAGGATCGAGGCGCGAATGGATTGACAGAGTTATGGGCAAAAGAGTTCCCAAATCGATTTCCTGCCTCTTTTCCAGTCTCATTTAAATATTTTATAGCATCATCAATGTTTTGGATGGTATGCTGAATCTGTTGCTCTGCATCCTGTACAAGTTTGTTGGCTTCGGATATCTGAAAACCGTCAACAAGCTATCAAGGTGCTTCTCACTTTCGCGATCGTACTGCTTGCTGAACTCGTTGGGGGTCAGGAGATGCAATATAATGAAGGAGCCGAATTTCCTCGAAGCTCTGCTCTCGCGGATAGCCCCCAAACAGTTGTGCTGAAGATTTCCTCGCAGGACCATAAGCGCTCAGGATCCATTGCGGTTTTTCTACAGTGAGATCAGCAATTATAGTTTCCTTGTCGAAGACGATAGCAGCTTGGTTTTTCGAGCCTGTAGAAATAAAACTAGCGTTAGTCGAGATCTTCTTTATCATGGAATAAAATAAATCCTGACCTGGACCTCCTCCATCTTGTGAACTCTTATCGAGCGAATGTTGGAGTGCAGCAAATCGATTCTCATTAGACATTTTTAAGTTATTTCTGGAGTGATCGAATCGGCATGAGTCTGTGGGGACATTAGCTTGATCATGGCTTTTATTTTATTCCATGTCACCTCCATATTTACAGTACCCCTGCAGCCAGTACCTACATACTGTCGGGGGCATCATCCAAGTCGTGCAGATTTATTTAATACTTTATTCTAAACTTCCATTACTGAAATTTCTAGCCTTAGCAAAACAATGTTTGTTGGATTGATAACGGCTGGGACAGGTTTGTACCATGCAAACAGGAATGAAGCCGACACCCTTTAGACTTGCAAGACAATGACGTTAAGAATACTTTATGTAATTCGCGTATTGGTTAAATCATTTGACTCAATGGTCACCTGCTATCCTACCAGCATGGTCCCATACCTTCCACTAGTAGAATATCCGATATCAGTATGTTCGAGTGTATCCTTCGAATTAGCATTCCAACTACACACTGCTTAGTACTTCTACCCCGTTTTCCTGTATTTACAATAATTTTGATACTTGATAAGGATCGTCTTCATGTATCTAAAGATCAAATGATGGTTATTTGTTTGGAATCAGGCATGTTAGAAAGGCCGCATTTTCATGACAAAGTGAGATTTAAATCAATCAATACACCCCAATATCTGTATACGACAACCATCTGCTGACAATAAAACCGCTAAAGCGGTTACTCCGTGATATTGCGGAACTAAAATTTATCTTGTAAAATATATACCTCGCGAAAATAACATTAGATCTTAAAGGTAATATGTCAATGTTGGACTAGCAACAAACAGTTATACTGACTATTTGGTTGGTGGCAATAATTATAGACAGGATTTTACCAATCTCAACTCCACCAAATCATGTTCCATGGTCCTTGGCGCATCCATTGTGGAAAAAATATCATTACCCTTGAGATTTCTTCGGCCGCTCAAAATACTTCAATCTAGAATCGTTGGTTTAATTGAGATAATTGATGATAGAAGTAAAGGGTAATTTCATTTAATTTCATTCAGTCCGTTCAGGTATCCTAAGGACCTATACAGGTATATCTAGCTACTATATTTACAAAGGAGAAAACCTTATCGACTTTAAACTTTATCGTCGTCTTTGTATAATGGTCTGTGATCACAGTCACTGAAATAGATTCATGAGATTGCTTAATGAGAGGCTAGGATTGATTCTGATATTACTTGGTAGAAGACTTCTTTAATCATCATAGGGCTACAACGTCTTTATCTATCTACAGGTAAATTCCCCAATTTCCAACCACGCTAGCCATACAGGACCTAATATATAAGTTTTGATTCGTAATATTGTTTTTGGGTTGAGGTTTACCGTACATTTTGCTACTTGAGTCGCATGCATGACTACTATGTGACACGCTCAGAGCTCAATCCAAGAGCCCACACCAAACCGAAACTACTCACAACCCTGATGATGACTCCATGAATAATTGGAAAACTTATCTATGACATAGCTCAATTAGGCTAGATATCGTTGATCAAGACCTAAGCCGAACAACCAATTCAGTAAAACCCCCCAAAAATACCTGCCTTATTGTATGGTATGTATTTCAATCCAATTCAATTATTCAATTGTCCTGATTTGGCGCCTTTTTGGCCCATGCAGGTGTTGACTTCAGTCAGATACAATGATGATATAGTTGTAATGAACATCATGCCTCAGATATCATTTGCAAGTCTCACTACGGCTGTGACAAGGCGGCTTTTTCTTCACCGCTGTCGAACTATGCCCTCCGTGAAACTCACCCAAGGGAAACCTCTCAAAAAACCTTGGGTTATCCAAACATGCCACCATCATCGATGTAGCTTACTTCAGTAAGGTGAGGTCTGCTAGAGTCGAACCATCGATCTTTTGTCTCAGGTGGGATAGATGTTCAGGCTATCCAGACCCTACTTAGAAGACCGGCCCGGATGGTGTACCACTACACCATCCGACCTATGGTATGTATTTATTGTCCTATAAAGTCTGCGACTATTTACCGGCCTTGTGTCTACACGATTTCTTGGGGTTTCCTATGGCAAGTTCATTTACACTGTTTACTCATTGTGAATTCCGTTCTATCCTTGTCCGTGTGGTTTTATCTTTTCGTCTATTGCTGTTGCTAATCCTCCTGCAAGCCTGAATTATTCAAACCAGCCTTTAGCCAGGATCCACTTTGTAATTCTATCCATATAATCTGAGCTGTTCATCATTAATGCAAAAGACCCATCTTTTACCTGTCGAAGGGCCTCTCTGTTATGATATGAGACAACGAGGTAGTCGGTGCTAGGGCATCGCGTGAGGCTCCAGGCCACAGCATATAGAAATAGTGTACTGGTTAGGCGGGAATGTATATTGTTTCATAGATATACCCACAAAAAATGCACACAGGTTTGTGTTTATTGTAATACTTAAGTCACAGATTATCTAGCACATTGGGCTCCTCTCTGACCCAGGCCACACCTTGTACAGTAGTACTCCTTACCTCTCATGTTGCTTGAACGATCATTCACATATTGCCCTTGATGAATAGCCATTCAGCTTAGTATATACCCATGGAATTCGGCCACCTTTTCCATGGAACCTTCTACCCAGGAAAAATAAAAAGGTAGCAATGGAAACTGCGTGCGCGGGAAAAAGTCTCAAACTTGCAGTCCCAGCCAGGCGAGGCCTATACAACGGGAACACACGAGGAGCGCAAATTCATCTATATCTCCCTTCTTTGTAACAGTTGAGGCCAACTTTATCCTATCCACCATCTCCGTATCAGGTGCTAGTGCTGGGTAGGCTTCGGAAACTCTTCAGATGGCTTCTCCATGATCAAGGGTTGATGAGTAGGGCTCAGTTCCTACCATCTGATCTGATCGTGGCTAGCTTCTTGATAATGGTGATAGGTGAATGTGCTTGGGGATGAAGACGATACAGACCGCGAAAGCGATTGGGATTCCTCATTCGAAGTGTGGACCAAGGCGTTACTCAACCTCGGCTATGCAGACTTCAGTGAGAGCCAGAGGATTGTAGTGAACACCACTTACAAATATTTAGTTTTTGTCCCCTAAAGCTACCCAATGTAATTGATTTGTGAGGCAAGGCTATTTTTATTCGTATTCTCGCTTATCATGATGCATTTCCCAGGGAAGAAATTGAAAGGAGTATAGGGAGACACGGGGCAATTCCCCAACGGACGATAGAGATGGAAACGCGCAGTAGTTTAACCTTTTCGAGAGTTCAAGGGGTTAATTTTATTTTTGTGTTTACCACCATGGTATGTGTTAGGTAGGCCTCGTGTCAAGGGGTTTCCCACGACATTTTCCTGTTGTCAGCGCCCACGGATGATTTTCTTTTCTTTAGACCGAGATATGTGGTGAAACACATAAGCCTTGTAATCAGTGATTAAATAAGCGTATCAACAACTGGGATGTTCATTGAATTTACCACCTTAGAAATAGAACTACTACGGATTTGTAATAACCTGCTCCTGAGATTTTTTTGAGGATAAAATGTTCTTGCGCCCATGTCAAGCGTACCAAGTGCTCGCCAGTAGATTCCTCGTGATCCAATTGTAGGATGTTCTCTAGCCGCTTGAGTTTCCGCTAACTCAAGCCTGAGTCTGTATCATGCCATGATATTGAACTTAGTTTTCATATAAATGACACATAGATGTGTATGTATTTGATGAATATAACGTAAAATAAGCTAGCTCTACTTTTTTCATTGTATCGCCGTTATGAGCTTTTCACCCCATACGTTATTGAAACGCTGTGAAGGAGATTAACTGTTAGCGAATATCAATCTTTCCTCCATTTTCCCCTCTAAGCTCCTTCATTGATTTATGAAAGACAGAGTAGATATGAAGGTGTTTGTTTTATGTAAAGATCAAAGGAGATTGTTGGTGAACCGTTTCTCAATTTATATCCCATGCAATTTAGCGTGTGGTCACGTGTAAGTACACCACCATAGATTCATTCACCATTACCCCTCCGTCTTGCTAACATTGCCAATACAGACCTTCAAATCCGTACTATCTCAAAAGTTATCTACTGCTCCAAATAAACTCTGAAATCTGATCCGGAGCTCCCATAATTAAACTATCTCCAAAATGGCGCCTGGGTCTGTCTTTCACCTCGAACTCTACCAAGAATGAGACTAACCGTCTCGCAGAGGACCTCCTGGCTCCGGCCGTGGCCGTGGCGGAAAATTTAAGAAATTCACCCGTGGTGGTGAGGCCAAACCTCAAGAAACAAAATATATCCGGCTGACCACGTACAGGTGGTAAGAACTTTTCCAAAAATCTTCGTCCATTAGACGCTGAAGGGAACGAAATGGCTAAACTTGACGCCGACAACAATTCCGAGAAAGAAGAAGACTCCTCAGATGAAGAATCTCTTGAAGAAGAGGAGTCTAATCAGTCAAACTTAAATCGTGAAGAACGTCGTGCTGCAGCGAAAGCTAAGAAAGAGGCTGCAATCTCCAAGAAAAAAGCCAAGGTTGTTGAAACTGGTGATTTACCGACTAGTTCCGAAGACGAAAGCCAAGGTGAAGCTATGCAATCTAATCCAAACCACACAAAAGCATCGCGGAATCAAACCATGCCTTCAACAGAGATGGCAGAGATGAGCAAGGGTGTAGAAGCACTTAAAGTATCTACCAAAGGAAAGCCGATGGCAGAACTGAGCCGTAGAGAAAGAGAGGCAGTGCAAGCACAGCAAGCCAAAGAAAGGTATCAGAAGCTTCACGAGGCTGGAAAAACAGACGAAGCAAAAGCCGATTTAGCGCGACTTAAATTGGTTCGAGAGAAAAGAGAGGCAGAAGCCGCTCGAAAACAGGTGCGTATTGTTCGTTGTCCATACTCACATACTAAGACGTGGAGCAGGCCGAAAAGGAAGAGCGTGAAAGACTAGAAAAGCTAAAGAAAGCCGAAATTGATGCGCGTGAATCCAAGCGAAGAGAAGCTGCATTGGGTCCAGCTAAAGGTAGGGGTAAATCGAAAGCTTAAATTTTTTTATGGTCTCATTAATGCTGAACTTGACGAGGCGAGTATATCAGCTCCCAAATTAGTACTATGGAAACGTCTGATCTTTCATATGTTGAAAATGTAAAATGCAGGCTATATGCTTCTACTGCATGGCTTCATACCCTCTCTTGACATGAATTTTCAAAAAACATGTCTCCGAAACTATAGTGTGAAGATAGCTAATTGAACCACCGCCATGGTTGGATATCTAAATAAGACAGTATACTTTTCTCGGTCTTAACTACAGCTGATGCCTCACGCTATCCCCCAAATACTTACGCGGATTTATGCGTTTATTTTCTACCTAACTTCAATCAATAAGCTGGATTAATGCGCACTGCTCACTTTATTTCATTGCGACTACATTATACCATTGAATTCGAGGGTTACGTCATAGACGAGAGAGGTTTCAGACAACTCTCCGTACGATACCCGCATGTCACAATTTATACAGTAAAATTTGTGAACTTAACTTAGAGGCAACTTAAGTACTTGCAGCGTAGTTAATTCTTATCACAGGGTCGATTACTATATTTAAATTGGTGGATGACCCTCAGTGTCTAAAAGGTTATATTGAATAGATCAAAGATATGTAGTAATGATAACTTAAAGCTAGAAAGATAAATGTAGCAGTCATTCATGGTCAAAGGCTAAGTTGAGACATGAGTTCTATTCGATTCTAGTGACTTTCATACAGCGGTAGTGTTCCCAATGTTTGATTTTGTTTTTTGTGAATAACTTAAATTGAGCGTAAAAACGACAACCTATCTCTTCTACTTGAATAGCCTGGAGGACGAAGGCTGAACACCCATCAGTGATGTCCTTTACGAACCTGGGAGTGATATATTATTCCAGAGCGGAGATTCAGTCACGAACAAGGGTGGGACGAATTGTTTTTGATGGATTGAAGAATTGAAGGAGTTGCACCTGGTATTTTGCTCGAAACATCAGTCGACAGAGATTTCACAACCACAAGAAATTCGATCGAAAACTCATCACTACTGACTTACGATTCACGGATGAACCAAGGTCTGTCTGGGGGTCGTATTCAAACAAATAACATCTCTCAAACTCCTTATGCATTTACGACGACGCATTTCTCAGTCGATCCTACACCTGCGACCCACCTACATACTCGTCACATCATCTACCTACATATGCCATAATGAGGAAAGTCATGATGGAAACGGGACGTGTACAAAGGAGGAAGAAAAGGGAATACACACCGAGGTGATTACATCGATCCCCAATGACGACAACAACCTAACGGTACGATATGAAGGAGCAAGGCTAAAGCAACGATGAGATACAGGACTAGATTTATATTTCGGAGTGAATGAGAATGTCAAGAGCTCGGGCGCGTGGTGGCCAAGGCTGAGGAGGAATTTGCGCTACGGCGTGTATAGAGCGGGTTTCTGGACGGTCAGGCTTGGTATGATTCAACACATGGGTGAGGTCTGAAGTGGTCCGGTCATTTAAGTGGGACGAGGCACATATACTTTACGGTAGTTAACCTGATCCGTCCCGATCCCACTCGTGCTCAAGCTCCAGTAGGAGTACGATGGGTGACATGTACCTACCATAGTGGGGTTACGGATCGTGAAGTAGGAATGCTGAAATGGTGTAGGGAAGTGAAAGATATCTGCCGAACACCGAAGCAGTTTAATAGAGCTTTAGGGTGAAGCTTGGTAGGGTGACATAGAGGGTATGGATAGATCTTCAGAGATATTCAGTAAATAAAATTAACTAAAAATTTCTGAAGGAGAAGAACACTACATGTATTTGCAGGAACTAGTCCTAGTTGGACAAATTTATAAATAAACCAGGGTAAGCGCCCATATCACATTATGGCGACGTGGTGTGTTTGTGTTTGTTTGTTTGCATTTATTGTCCTATAAAGTCTATGACTATGTAAAGACATGTATGTCTTTCCTGCTTACAGGCCGGGAGGATCTATGCCTCGGGTAGTGTACTCCCTCCTATACCTCCTTCACGGCTTCTTTCCAGCAGTAATACCCCCACAGATCTTCATTCGAGTACACACTAAGAGGAGCCGTTATCCCGTCATTATCTCCACTCTCCAGCCAACTAAGCGATGGCCATTTATGGGTGTGTAGCTGCAGGGAAAAGTCTTGGTCGAGAGTGACTATCGTGAAGGAGCCTAGCCTAGCATCCGAAAGTCATTACGGACTTGGGGTCGTCGGGTAACTCATGTATTTCAGATGCCCTCCTGGCTAGTAGATTCGGAATTAAAGGTTAGAAGGGACGATATTTTTGACGAGTCGAGATCTGCTTTTCTTGAGGGCGGAAGGATCTTTTGCTTTGCTTTCGTGGGTTTTTTGTTTGCCCGCAGGTGGGTAGCACATAATGTGATGACGAGGGCTTCTCTGACTACCGTTGTAGCGTTTGGAGCCGCGTTATCTTTCCTCATTTCTAGCACCATTATGATCGTTTTGGTCGTCTTGTGTGTCATCGGAAGCGTATCTTTGACGGAGGGGGAGATAATTAAGCTCAAAGTTGAAAAGGTGTTACTCAATCTCGGCTCTGCAGACTCTACAATGAGAGCTCAATGTTCGCAGGTGACACCACTGACAGGTGTTGAGCATATACCCCAAGCTAGTTGAGTGAAAGACAGAATCATGCATATGCCATAATTTCCAACATATCATATGATAAGCGTTGAGAATATTTATATATATTCTTTTAGTATTATTAAATCATTTAATGTGTATTCAGCTATTTAGCTATAACACTTGACCGGTACTAAAATTCCTGAATATTTGTGAGAGAATCAATTAGGTACCCCATTACCATTACCGTCCCTCTCCGACTCGCATACAATTACACTGATTCGAATTCTCACAGTAGCAAGACCCTGGATCTCCAACATGTCTCCGGGGCCTGCCAAATCATCGCGACCTATTCGCCTTCAAAGAACAATTGATAGAGCGAATATGTCAGGTAACTGGGTGTCTGACCTGTGGCAGACGATGTGTATGTAATTAAAGTAAAAGATAACTCAGTAAAAACAACTTTATTCCTATTTCTCCCGAAATTCTAGGACTATATACACTGATCATGATTGACTTGATCTCTTGATCTCTAAATATAGACACGCGCTAGGAATAGAATAACCTGCTGTTCTAAATACAGAATGCAAGTACTGACCGAAACAAACAACCCACGCACATATGGACAGTCCCTATTTTTGACCCGAGACATTTCTCTGTCCAACTCATTCGGTAGTTATTCTTAGCCTTCGACAGAATACTAGGCTGAAAAAGCGCTTGGCAAAAAAGAACATATTATTGAGCTCGATAGACGAGCAAAAAATGGAGTCGGAAATGACCGAAAGGATAAGAGCCTTTGAAGAAGATTCCAACTCTACAAACCCCGATGTTGAAATAGGTGATACGGTTATCAACCAATATATCATGGAGGGGCTTGAGAGCTCACAATGAAATATCAAAAAAACCAAAGACGGTCAGGTCTCAGAGACCCCCGTTATTACAGCCACGAGGAAGATTGCTGTGCCGGCCATTAATCGGACAGCTAATGCCAACTAAAAAAAGACCGACGAAGTCACGTCCACCACAGCCCTTCAGAACACCATTCCGAGGACAAGTGAAAATAATCAAACTTCTTGCAGCGATAGCAATTCCAAGAACACTGCGACTTGTCCCCCCGAGCTTCGAGCCATACTTGAAGTCGAAGAACAGCGGGCGGCCCACACCGCTTTTAATCTCACGATATGCACCGCTGCCATCAACGGTGTGAAGAATGCACTCGCACCTCTATCCAAAGGGCCGAGTATTCAATTTATAGACTCCATGAAAGTCTACCTCCGAGCTGCAGTAGCTCAATTCATGTTGTCGGGACCAGGAATAGTCCTCCCAAACCTCCCCTCACGATCAAACTGCCAGAATCATGGCGGTTAGATCGTAGAAAAAACAATGCACACGAAGCCAGAGCTGCTACAAAAAGAGAACCAGACGAAGATAACCTCGGCCAAGCCTACCTGAGCAATAGTCACCCGAACTGGCTGCCACACGCCAGCAGCACCTGTGAAAGATGTGCGGGTCCATAACAAACCCCCGACACCAACGAGACCTCCAGCAAAGGCTTCGAAAACTGTCCCCAAAGATAATCGTTTGTTTTTTCGACTCGGAAAAGAACATGCTTGGCGCTCACTCTCGCCGGCCGGTGTCCGAGATGCGGCAGCAAAAGTGCTCGAGCTTCCCCCGCAGAATATTGAACATATATACCATGTTCCGACTGGCTTCGCACTCCGAGCCAAAACCTGGAGGTACGACAGCTACTTCTGGACTCTGCTGAGTCTTTTGTCCAGGTAGATGCAATCCTGGAGAAGGCCTCAGATTTAGTGGCCCTTGGTATTGCTACAATTCCCGTCGCAATTCACACACTCCTAGGCAAAGTAGTTGTCACCGACGAGATGGTAGCAGACGAAATCGCCCGAGTCACTTCAAAGGTTCCTGTAAGGGTTCGCCTTCATGAAAAAGGGAGTCGGAGCCCCATACCAGACATGGGTAGCTCATTTTGAAAGAGCGTCCGTCCCTAGACCAGGCTTCCGACTATTTAATGACTCAGGAATCGCCGTTCGCCATCAGCCACGCCAAACTGTGAGCCAATACAAGCGATGTCTCTTGTACCACGGGACCCAGAGTTTCTCGCGCGCCCCAGTGTGCTGGAACCGCACCTCAACGATGCACTCCACTTCGGAATGCCAAGGACACACCAAGTGCCGCAATTGCGGGGGTCCTCACAGATCAGACAGCCGAAACTGTCTGGCCCGCCCTAATAAGTCCGGAATGGCCTCTAGGGAAACCCTCGAAAAGATCAGGTACGCTAGCCAATGCGAATATGCCGCTGTGATCCGGGCGAAAACCGCCGTTCGACGAGCAGAGGCCGACATCAAAGCCGCCACTGAGATGGCTAAAACAGCTACGCCGAACTACATCTCCAATAATAGCTATGAGGTTCTAATGACGGATGAGACACCAAACGTGACTGAGGTCACAGAGGTGGTCGTCCCGAAAAATCACTCATAAAGGGCGCCACACGGGCCCCTTTCCGCCTCCCTCCTACTCTAAGTTTCATATCAATAAACGTAGGTAGAGGAGGTCTGGCGCAGAATATTTCACTCGCCCGAGCATTCGAGCTGAGTGTCGACGTTGTTCTAATTCAAGAGCCTCGGTGGAAGGAAAATACGATGTCGCATCCCGGATATGTTTGTCATTTACCTCATGGTGGCGAAAAGGTCCGGCTAAGGGCTATGACTTACACCCGGAAGGATGATAGGACAATATCTGCGAGGAAGTTCTTCCCTTGTGCTTCGCTAACGGGCGACTATTGCTGGGTGGTTGTTAATGGAGTCACCTTCCTCAACGTGCACAAGGCGCCTAGAGACACGTCAGCCATACAATCACTTGTCAACTGGAACCCACCGCCAAACTCAGTCGCTGCAGGTGATTTCAACTCTGTGTACTGCGCCTGGCAACCAGGAGTCACTAGCCCCTACGGGCAAGGTGAAATGGTTGAAAGATGGGCGGAAGATCACAATCTAACCTGCCTTATTGTTGGAGGACCCACGCATCAAGCTGGAAATACCTTGGACCTTGTTTGGACCAACATTAATGGCAGCCGTGCATGGGTTGACCATGATGAATGTGTCACCAGCGACCACCTTCCTATCCGAGGAATAATCCCGGTCCAGTCCGCAGCAGAGACCCAACTTGGGCAAGATTCGAGTGACGAAGGAAAGACTACCTAGCTTTGCACGAGCTGTTACTAAATTGGTCCGTCTACCACCAGTTTTAGATACAATCGAAATGGTCGAAGACTATGCCCAGGAACTTTGCTTAAAGCTTAAGACTGCCGTCAATGCAACAGGAACTCGACCCAGAGGAAACGGCGGTAAATCAGCCCCGTGGTGGATCGCGGCGTGCAAGGAAGCACAGGCTGAATATCGAGCGGCAGAATCACCCATCCAACGTGCAGAGTGTGCCAAAAAGCTCTGATCAGTCATTAGAGCTGCCAAAAAAGAATATCAAGCACAGCAGGTGGAAAGAATGAACACGCCGAACGATGTTTATAAGCTGATGAGAATGGCTCGGCCTAGACGGACAAATATCCCACCACCACTCAATCACAACGGAGTTCTCATCTCTGATCCGCTAGAGCGGGCCACAGTTCTCCGAGACTCTCTCCTGGCAAGAAAATAAACATCAGACGACCTGCCGCCTTGCACAGCCACGAGTAACAACCGTATACCATGGAAGGATGACATCTCCGAGGAAGAAGTCCGAGCTTGTACTTTTGGCTGTGGAAATACGGCTTCGGGAGCAGACAGAGTCTCCGTACAGCTGCCAGTGGCCTGCTGGAAGACAATTGGACCCTATATAGTCAAGTTCTTCAGAGCTTGCATACAGCTCGGTACGCATCCTACTTGTTTCAAATTGGCCGAAGTAGTATTTGTAAAAAAGCCTAAAAGGGACCCAACAACATTCAAAGGATGGAGACCAATTGCCCTTCTTTCTTGCCTTGGTGAAGGACTTGAAAGACTTCTGGCAAAACGGATGGCGCACTTAGCAGTGAATTGTGATGTAGTTGGTCGGCAACAATTCGGCGCACTCTCGAGGCGCTCAGCAACAGACCTAGTCTCCTGTGTAGTACATGATGTCGAGGAGGCGCGCACACAAGGGTGGGCGGCCACTTTCGTCACCTTAGACGTACAAGGTGCGTTCGATGCAGTTCTTCATAATCGCCTAGTGAGAAGGATACAGGAACAAGGATTGCCAGACTCAGTTCTTAAGTGGACAACTTCGTTCCTTGCACAACGAATGGTCCAGGTCCGACACTCGGAAGGAGTCACGACAAAGCGATAGCTAGTTTGCGGGGTCCCACAGGGCTCGTCGATCTCGCCTCTTCTCTTTCTTCTGTACATGGCAGAGCCGATGCGCAGTGGTACACCTAATCTAAGGTTTAGCTACGCTGACGACATCGGCATTCTTGGATTTGGCCGCACCACTGCTGAGTCTGCTGTAGCTGCCCAGAAAGAAGTCGGCCACCTGCTGGAGTGGGCTCAGAAAAATGCTGTCCAATTCGACACAGAAAAGTCAGAGGTAGTACAATTTCCACCGCGGCATCGCGAGGCAGCTGTTGGCATCCACGTGAACGGCACTCTCATAAAACCAGCCGAACAAGTTCGCTGGCTTGGAGTTTACCTCGATCCGCGTCCTAACTTCAAACATTATGTGATGACGTGGTCTGTAAAGGCAATAAAAGTTGCACATCTAATGCGACGCTTTAATTCCACATTTCGAGGGGCCGCACCAGGGGCGCTGATACGAGCAGTAAATAGTTGTATTGTTTCAATCGCGACTTTTGGAGCGTAAGTCTGGTGGCCCGGCCTCAAACGCCCAACAAGATCAGGAATAGCAACACCGTCTACCGCGAGACTTTGCACTATAATTGATAAGGCCAACATGATAGATCTCCGATCTGCACTTCCGGTTCTTCGGACTACTCCGAATGTGGTCCTGTACAGGGAAGGAGGAATCCCTCCCGCAAATATTATTCTAAAGGGAAACCGACCACGATTTTTAGCCCGAATAAAAACCCTGGATGATAGGCACCCGCTGAGATCTCGTGCTGCGATGTGCCCAAACATTGGGACTCGAAAGTACTATTCAAATCCACGAGGATTTGAACATGTTTATATACAAAGAACTCGTGCACAGCGAGCTTATCGACAACTTCCGGACGCAGAAGCTTCGATGTCTTTGTCGACACCATTTTACTCTGCCAGGTCCATGACTAATTCAGAAGGAAAAGAAGCGAGCAAGCATTGGATAGGCAACGTGCCCGCATCGGAAATTTGTGCCTACTCAGACGGCTCTTCGGAGGGAAACGGACGTTCAGCTTGGGGTTTTGTTGTGAAGAGACATGATAAAACTCTTCCCAAGGAGAATGGTATCCCACACGGAGGAGAAGCCTTGGACGTAGAAATTACAGGGGCGCTAAGGTTCTTGAGGCGGCGCTGAGAATTAAAGAAGCGCAACAGCAGCTGGGGGAGACGATTCGGCGAGTGAATGTTTTTCTGGATAGTCAACATGCTGTAAAAGCACTTGAGACGGGCATCTCTTTAACCAGCCTTGAAGAGGTACGGCAGTTTCGCATACTCTCAGCGTCAGCTGCTGTGACGTTTAAGTGGATCCCCGGTCACTCTGGAATACAAGGGAACGAAGAAGCAGACGCAACTGCGCGCCTCGGCTTACGAATGCTGCCCAGTCCGGACAACCAACCAGAAACCATTTCGTTGGCATACCTTCGCCGTCTCATGTATAACCGGCTACAGGCTTTGATTAGCGATTGGTGGGATAAAGCGTGCCCTGTTCGGTATCGAAAGCTAGATCTACTCATGAAATGGCGCAAGCCCCCTAAACTAGCCCTATGAAGGCATCTGCTACGTGAACTAATTGCAGCCCGTACAGGCCACGGCAATTTCGCGGCCTATCATCGCCAATTCAACAATGCAGACGCACCTAGTGAGTGCGCGTGTGGGAAAGAGACTAGCCCAACCCACTTTATCCACTGTCGGCTCCATTCTCACGAAACACGTCGAATACGAGGTCTAAAGTCCCATAACGACTTTATACATGAAATTCTAGGACCCAAGTGCCTCGAAGCCTTCAGAAATTTTGCACAGAAAACCCGATGTTATGAGTGATCAGCTGCAGGCTGGACCTCTGCTTTCAGCGAGGTCCATATAAATTAGTCATGTAATATGACTCCATCGGAAGGGGAATGAGACGAGAAGTTTTGCTTCCCAACCACAAGTGCTAATATTTAGTTGAAGCTCAAAGTTTTGGAGCCTGGAGTTATGTTGTGATTTTATTTTGTATGTGGCTGCATGTAATTTAACTGGCTACAATTTGAGTGGCGGTTCACGTGGTGGGAATAAGTTGGGTATGTCACAGATATGATCTTAGCTATAAGCCCCAGTCTTTGACTCCCAGGGGATAACGGGTATATCCTATGACTTAAAAATAAAAAAAAAACAAAAAAACATGACCGGTACTATGTATACATGTTTGATGATCCTTTTAACGCTAGAGACACTCATAGTCTGGATTTCATTTGCAAATACCACTATGAGGTATGTTCGCTTACACAAACAGTTGACTCTCCTCCGTAAGTACTCACCAAAGGGAAATTTAAAATTTTTGATTATTCAAGCATGCCTTCATCATCCATGCATACTAGCGTCGCGAGAAATGTTGTTCAGTTTTGCTGGATTCGAACCAGCGGTCTCCTGTCTCGGGTGGGATATGTGTCCTAGCTATCCAGACCTTACTTGAGAAACCAGCCAAGATGATGTACCACTGCACCATCCAACATGGCGTTGTTTATAGTGTCGCCCGCACTCTCGCAACCGAAGACTTGGCGCACGCACAAAGCTCAATTCGAAAACTCGTTGTCAAAAATTTAAAATTCACGCCCGTCGAGATTGTAGCCATCCGCTTCATCATCTTGTTAACTTGTCCTGATCCCTCTCACGCCCATCCCAAAGAACTGTCTCCCAGGTTTGTGCGCCACGCTTTGCTTCCTCCGTCGGGTATAAATATCGGCGTGGGCGTGTACGTGGTGGTAAATTGAGGCCAGAGAAAGTCGACGAGAGGCGTGATCATTGAAATAAGGATGTACTAAGTCGTACCTGCAAACTTGATGAGGTTTTGGTGGTGAATGATCTCGTCGGGTGGGAAAATTTGATTAGGTGGAAACTCTTGAATCTTTGCCTCATGGACCAACTTGTTCGTATTGCGAAATTTGACTGAACTTGGCTCTGGGAGAATATTTCACTCCCAGGTTCGTAGAGGGCATCGCATAAAGGTGTCAGTCTTGCCCTCCAGCTAGACGATTTGTGAGGCCCTGCGCAATTTCTGCATTTAGTTACCCTGATCTGACATTCTGCTGTTTCGTGCACTCCAGTGCATCCTCCAAACCATTGTCCTTTGGTGCATGATCGTGTACTATCAAAACCCCAGCATCTCTGACATTGTTCAGTAGGACGTCGGCGTACGAAAGGAATTGCCGGTCCACTCTCGACGAAGTGTCTGAACCTGAAGTTTGCTGGCTTCTATTTAAAGTGGATGATCCAACTTGTATAATATTGTCCAATCTTAACTTGGTTTGGTCGCATCTGTGCCTGTGTGACCCCGTATAGAGCTTGGCAATCTGTTGATACCATTTCTTTAGTAACTGAAACGCTACCTTCTAGAGTCCTAATGTATAGCGTTACATGCGGCACTATGACTGAAGTCTAGTTCGATGCTGCTTTAATCCAGATGCTTTTTTGCTGGGATGAGCCTGAAGCTCCCTGCATTGATTCTCGGAGCCCGTCCGATGCGCACTCTAGTGCTAGCTCCGATCGAACTCGGGTTATTGCAATACTGGCTGATGCAGTAAGTCCGACTCTCTCAGTAACCAGCTCTTTTATTGCGACTGGTAACAATCTACGCCGGCCATATTCTTGCTCCAACCGGACGAGAAGCCACTTATCTTCTTCTGGAAATTATTGTGTGCCAGACTTTACTTGTGAAGTGAGCCTCCGCGTAGTTGTAATGGGAAGTGGAACCAGGAGTTTTACTGCTTTCTGGGCTACTGTGGCCCACGTAGAATCACTCTGTTGTGGCTTTGCGGACAGTTTATGATGAGTTTTTTCCGTTGCTTTTATTGCCCTAGGTGCAGACGCTGTAATCTGAATATGTTTGGGCATTGAAATCTTGCACTGAGGGTTTGTGGCATCGATATTACTTATCGCAAAAGCTGTCACAATTGGCGAGATCTATTCGATGAAAGGAGCGACTAATGCCGCTCTTTCTGTTCCATTTTTCGACCTTGCCCAAGCGTCGATGTTTTGCAGGAACTCTTGAACTGGGTTCATTCTCTGCTTTTTATTCAAGATCTGATTGCTCCATTGCAGCCGTTATCGCAAGAAGGCTCCAGTGTAATTGGTCGCCTAGGTCGATTGACGCCGACAACGACGGTTAATTGTACGCAGTCATATTTCTGCTTGATTCTGCGATAATTGAGATAGTGTGGTTGATGCGATCTAAAGGATAATTTGTATAAGGTGTAAGGAAGATTTTCGACAAATCAATTTAAACCGTTGGCATTCTTGGTTTTCAGAACTATCGCATCTTCTACCTATTGAATTGTTGGTGTTACGCCATTTTCTCATGTGACGTGGCATAAGTGAAACATTTGTATAACAGATTTTGTGCCCATCTTCTTGTACACAACGTTGTGTAATAAAATTTATACATCCATTAACTTGTGATTCATTGCCATCTTCAATTCGAGGCTATGATTTTTTAATTCATTTTATTGTCCTGACTAATTCTATGACAGTGTAGGATATGCAGGTCCTCTCTGCCTACAGGCCAAGGATACCTATGCCAGTAGTATACCCCCTCTTATGCCTCCCATACAGCTCCCCTCAAACAGTACCGCCCCTCACAAGCCCTCATTCGAGCATACACTTAGAGGAGCCCTTTGCCATCCATTATCTCCCCTCTCCAGCCAACAAAACGATGGACATTTGCGGGTGTATGGAAGCCGGGAAAAATCGCAAAAATCACTGGGCGCGGAGCTCTCCTAATACCGATATTAGGACTAAATCTGAAGACTTAGTGGCCCTTCTGAAGCGTTCGAAGAGGCCGGCCAGCTGGGCGCTGCAGACTTGTGGGTACCTCGGAAAATTCACCCTCTGCCTTTCTAGCCTCCTTCCCAAAGGTCGTGCTGTAATGTCAGAAAAGTCTTGACAGAGCATGATTGCTGTATGGTAGCTTAGCCCGACTTATTTTTTGCCGTCCAGGGTGCTGGAGAGTGCCGTTGACTCATCAACAAAAGAAGCCCTCCTGGCTAATTAGCCGAAATCTCAATCTTGGCTCCCACAATCGTGCCAAAGTTGAAAACCCCTCGAAAATGTTAGTCCCAGTATGGTCTTCAGAGACCTCTTCTCCTCCTCGCTCCATATCTCAGCCGTCTGACCTTCCTCAAGATGAATAGCCACATCAGAGCATGAATCACCCATCAACCATAACGCGAGCTTTGTATATTATGACTTAATTTGCTCTTTGCGGGTATACGTAGCGTCGTAAATTCGTAGTAAGTGATGGCCGGTAATTAATGGGGCAAGCTCCTGTTTGCAATTGGAGTAAATTCTTTATTGGTCGTTAAGGCGAGATGATGTGTGGTTAGAAAGAGGTTGAGGACTCAGATGAGACTGGTAAGAGAGGTATTGTCGAGAAGTTTTCAAATGGAAATATGCTTGAGGTTGCTTTCGACTTCGATTCGGATGCGATTCTTCTTGGCTATCCCAGATATGCAGAGCATATTGGGCGATTACACCGGCACCACTGGAAGGTAAAGAATTCGTCTTTTCCGGCAAGTCGTCCTTCGATAATTTGAGCGAGTTCTCTGGGGAGAAACCCGATTGCGTTATTCACATCTTCCGTCGTTCTTTCGCGGTAGGATGCGAGCATTGCGCGTTTGCAGGGAGAGACAGGCTGGAGGGTTGGCCTGTCAGTCACTACCACATCGTATTGAGGTAGAGAGGTTGAGATAGGTGGGGTGTTGGATGGAATGCTAAGAGAACAGGTGCCCCTTTCCGTCCTAGGTGCATGATTTTCGATGGTGAAGTCCATTGTTGCCATTACAAAATGTGTAAAGCTGACTATGTGTTGGCGACCTGACCCCTGTTAATTTGGTACGAGGGTCGTTGTACTTCACGGTAGTTTACCTGATCCGGCCCGGCCCCACTTGCGCATAAACTCTAGTACGAGTGCAATGGGTGTCATTTTATAAGAGCATTTTCATAAACAAATAGTCTAGCCCTTGTAGTGTTCGTATCCTTAGCCTTGTAACAGGAGACAGGCTGAGTGATGATTCGTAGACTTTGTGGAGTTGCTTGACTGGTTGTTCTTCAGCCTTCAAGAAAAAAGTGACTATAAATCGTGTATGGGATACACAGTACCTGCATATTAAGTCTACACTCAAACCAATCGAAATTCAGATGAACGGTAAATGTATTAAGCGATTCGTTTGTGTATTTTAAGATTAGGCAGAAACTCGAGTTATCATGCTAGAGATATCGAAAACCCTCTAAAGCCTATGATCCATTCTTTTGTTAATTGTGGCAACATTTATACTTTGTGTTACTAGCACAGGAAGCCGTTTGACAACCCTTGTTCTTTCAGTACGTGATGACATCCTGTTAAAACCGAAACGCGGAATTTTAAAAGTCCCCGGTCTGCGTCATGTAGATCGCTAAAGTAGGCATTGCAAATAAGCTTACCAGTGTATCCACCATGGAGGTTGCAGATTTACTCGAATTACACGTCAAGGGGGTTACAGTGCTTCTCTATGGCGTCGTACTTGTAGTCACAGTATCGCATTACACTAAATGTGATGTCCCTGTAGCTGTTCCCAAATATGAACACGGCGAAAAAAAGATTTTCAAAGAGAGGTGATGTCATTTAGAAGGCAAGGTTATTGCGTAATATCACTAGTCTACCTTAACCTTCTCAACTGTAATATTTACCTCAAGGCGGCGCAAAATAGGACAGAGCGTATTTTCCCAACATGTCTCAGTAACTTAATTTTTGTTGTTCTTCGTAGATGTATTCGGAGGTGTTTCAGCAAATCTTTTATGCCGAAGTTGTTTATCAATTTCACGAAGATTTAGCTTTAGAAACTCGTGTTTGTTGGCCCACTGCTGCTGGCTGGCGGCAAAACCATCAGACTGAGCAGGTGTGGGTGGGGGGTCTGTTATTTTGGTGACAAGATATGCTGTAGAGGCTTCGGCTATACCATACATTAGTACTCCAAGAAGTGGGATTCGAAGTAGAAGATAAAATCCGACACCAAAACCAAAGAGGAGACCTTCGCGGTCAAAAAACCAATTTCTCTTCTGATCCTTAGTGAAACGGATTCGGACGAAATAGGGTTCAAGCTATATATATTAGAATGTGGCTAAAAGGATCTTCATTGTAAGGACCTACCAACTCTCTTGTGAGACTTCTAGAGGAAAAATAACTTTGTAAAAATATTACGAGATACCTTCGAGGTAAAAAGATCCCGGTTCCAAAGATAATAGCAGCTGGAGCGAAGCCGATAACTTTCTGAAATGTGTAGAAAGATGCTCCAGGTAAAACTAATCGACCCACGAAGGGCACATAAGAACAGGCGAATATGAAAAGTGATATTCCAGCTCTCCTTCCGAAGCGAAAAATAAACTTCGCAATTGCAGTTTTCGTACTTATTGAGCTAGGCTTGTTATTTTCAGCTGTGTATTGTTGCAAATTATGATAATAACCCTCTCGAATAGCCGTTGGCGTTTCACCCTCGTGTTTTTTGTAGTACGTGTAATCAACCCAAGCCAACCTATGATGCTGTGAGATTAAACTTCAATAGATAAGAAATCACACACGAGTCCATGAACCTGGAGAGTTAGCAGTGATAGCTTCTAGATAAGAATATCTCACAGATTATCCAACGTGGGTGTAACATATTTCATAAATGTCATTAGAAAGAAGGGAATCTGAAGGACATAGTTTTGAATGAATTCCCAGCTGGTGGCTAAACTTTCATTCCATAGCGCACTTTCTAGGTCGAATGCGAATGAGATAAGCCATATGATAATCCTGATCACATTGAACTAATTCTTATCAGAATCCCAGAATATCACATCAATGACTGGCTGAATAATAATGGCTTTTCATGTATAACTAGAAAGATCCAATCACTCCGCCGACTGAATTTGGACTGCTGCTAGAGAACGGAGATTCATACCGGTATCGAAATTAAGAAGCGGATAGCAATCCCAGCTGCAATAGCGATAATAACTTGTTTGTAATGCTGAGATGACCAAAGGTTGGGATTCTGTAGAGCCCGTATAGCTTAACAAACGTCAGTAAGGATGTGATAGTTCAAATTATAATTCAGCAAATCTAAACTTGCCTCCAACGAGTGTCAACTGAACGCCCCTCAAGATTGCATTTGCGCCAAAATGGGACAAGTGTGGTCTCATTATCTCGCTCTTCAAACCCATTGGACCGTGCCGAGTATAATGGTTGAAATCTAATGACGACTTTATCAAGGTTCTCCAGATTCATCTCCCTTATCAAAGCGCAAGGCAATAAGGCATCAAAGGGGCCTCGCTTTTTTAGTGATAAGCTACAACTGATATTAGAGTATGCTGCATCATTTCACCTTTCTACTAACCCCCCCTCGCCCACAATCCTGGATAATGAAAGACTTATCACATATTTCCGCTCTATTGGTATCCAGCTGAAGCTAGATTCTGGAACAAGGCTCCGAGCGGACAGCCTTGAGATACTAATTGCGGAATGATCCTGTAAGGTAAGGAATTTATTAAATGCATAGAAGCTTGTGATGGCTTCGGTATCAACTCGGTCTGTCACTAGACATATGTCAAATATATCACCAGATACTTTCGCCTCATCTACAGATTCTCAGATTGAAACTTTGTATAGTCTACCTGACGCTCGCATCGTTGAATTCAAGCCCCCAAGTCCAAACTCAAGCCACATCCGGAACAATGATACAGCCATAGTTGATGCTGAGCCGGGTACGCTCTCTTGGGCCTCCAGATTTGAGAGAACTATAGCCGTCGGTACGTTAATTTACACTGCTAATGATTAATTAATACAGAGACAGAATTAACTTATCCATTCATAGGCTATTTGCGGATTTATCGGGCACCGGGCTCTGTAGCTTTCCTAAACTGCCAAAATGCTGTCCGTCCTATACTGCCAAAATCCCAAGCTTGGTGTGTGGATGGAATTTCCAAGTTTGTCTTACGATCGCCGCCTCTCTTTTGGCGCATTGAAGTTCCCAGTAACAGTCCTGATGAGCTACAGAGAGTAGAAGAGCTAAAAAGGGTCTTGGACAAAATTTTACGTTTCGATAGAACCCCTTGTCCTTTCGAAAGGCATTTCAGTATGGAGTTGTTAGAACCTCCATCAACACCAATTAGAAAAAAACCTCTTAGGAACGTTAACCAGTTAAAGGAAAAAAATAAAAAAATCGAAAATGCAACAAATATAGATTCAGACCATTCGAAAATAACTGTTCAAAGAGATCCCAGAAGAACTCCAAGTCTATCATCACTCCCAGATAAGTTTTCTACAACGACCAAGACACAATCAAAGACTAAGGCTCCTGCTCGAAAGCTGGCTTCAAGTATACCTAGTGTTCCGGTCCAACTATCCGAAAAAAACTTGAAGCTACATAATAAAGCTGAATTCGATGATGCCTCCTTGATATTTGGTTCAGCAACAATGGAACTTCACGAAATATCATACCAAAATAAAATAAAAGACGAATTAGGAAATGAAATCGACAAAATGTGCCCGCTTCTATCAAGTAATCGCTTTGAGTCTAAAACAGATTCACCCACGGATCAATATATGACATCTCCTATGTACCATAATAGCGGACGCTCTTCCATGGTGTCTCCGTTCATATCTATGATCATGAGCCCATCTTTTAAGCATTCCAATTTTTCATCACGAAATATTACTATTTCAAAAGATTGTGAATCAGAAGTTTCGAGCAGTGGCTCATTTTACAGCTCGCAATCATGGCACTCCCCGCTCGACCTTTCATCAGTAGCCAATTCTCATGGATCCGAAAGTAGAACCTATCCTTACCCACATGACAGTATATGTGGTCCTGTTGGAAACGTACTTTCACGTAATGACTCAAGGTCTGTCAAGGCCCCAGTCTCAAATGAATCCTGGGATGGCTCATCTTCAGATGGAGAGTCACATGAACATAGCTTATGCTCAAACCCAAAGACGCCGACATTAACAGATGATCGCAGTGAAAAATCTGAGGACGATTGTCATGAGATAACTACCCCATTTCACTCAAAAAGTAGTCGGATATGTCACGGAAGCCCAAAACGCACAGGCAGTAAGATAAAACGAGCAAGTGTATCATCACTTTCCCTCGCAGGCAGCCGGAAGATGCTACAAATGGCTCACCAACTACCTACAGCAATATTACAGAAAACTTTCGGTGCACTCCTCAGTCCACCGACCCATCTTTGTCATTTGATGCTGCGAATCGCCTCGAGGATAGCAGCTGGTGAATGGCGGGGAATGCTTTCGAATTATGGAGAGTTAGTTCACTGGGATTTTGAGGATGAATATGGCGAAGATGAGCAAGACGAAGAAGACACTCAATCGCTCCCAATTAGTGTGAGGGAAATCAAAAATGTGGTATTCTCGAATTGGGAGATTGATTGATGGCTATATAACATCAAATCCCCCCCAAACGATGTATTTGTACGAATGGAGCTAGGGAATTTATCACAGGGTAGGTCATGGAACTTGCGGCGTTCATAATTCCATGAGAGACGGGCGAAATATGCATGTATGATAATATGAATCACAGGAACCGGAGGCATGTATATGTATTAACCTCAAAGTAGGCGTGGCAAAGCAATTTAGCTCATACTTCTTGAGCCAGCTTCAACATCCCCTAATTCTTCCTCGATACAAAGGGGCAAAATGATTATTTTTTTATGTTGCTGAACGGGAAGAGATGAAGTTCTGGCATTTAGGTATGTACCAAGTGATAACAGGGCAGGTTGTTAGGCTGTAGCAGCATTGATTTTTGTTTGCAATACTATTTAAATCTATGACTACCTAGCACATCGGAGTCCTCTCCGACCCAGGATAGGCCTTGATCGGTTTGAATTTCAAGTCTCTGCTGACTCGTAGACTGTAGGAAACTACTCATGGGTTTATCTAATCAGTTCCTTAACTCACAGGTTATTGTTTCCAACGTGGACGCAGTATTTCTTTGCTAGCTGATCTAATGAATAATGCCCATAAGTACATCTGGTCACACCTGGTACATTTCTCAAACTCTCTATTCTCACGAAGATAACAACTCTGGTAAAAAACCCACAATAGAGAGAAATTTGGCCCAGTGATTATCCGCATAACTTAAGTCACACGAGGTGCGTTCTGCGGTAACATTTGGAGCAAGCCTTTCTTAGTAAGCAGATATGTTGAAGTTCGGTATAGTTTGAAGTCGGCATAGCTGCCCAGTCGGGAGATATCCAGTTGCTCCATTTTCGGTGATCAACCGACACAATTGCGGCATGGGGGGACGTCCTACAGCTTTGTTGCCTGCCATCTACCCTGGAGACGGTAAGATTATGGCCCACTTGCCGGTAGCTCCTGCACTCCTGACAGGGGCCAGGATTAGGGCTCCGGTTAGACCGCCTCCATGTGCCATCAGAGCAGCAGTCGAGGGGGGCTAGGGGAACTGGCATAGAGTACCGAATAGTCGGCGCTGACACCACAAGTCTGAACGCGTCCAAGTGATTCAGAGACGCATGATTTATTGACCAACCCCAAGGGGTATGGGCGAGACAGCAGGACATCTGTGCAAAGACGAAGGCCGGGCCAGTAGTGAACGATGTGAGCCCGGGAATACGGCCGATGGCCCAGGCCTGGCCCTATGGATGATCGAGGAGCAAGGGGAGTTGAGAGCCCAGATCGATCCGGGGGGCCGGATGATGCTAGTGCTCAGAACAGGTGTGACTCGTGGAGTGAGAAGTTTGCACGGACTCTTGCTGGACAGACGATCGGATTCGTGCATTGGGGATAGGAGCGACGCTTGGCACAGGATCTTAAGCTAGCACATCCGCGGTTGACCCTAAGGCCTTTAAACTCTCAGCCGCTGCATGACGTTCGAGCGGGTCCCAGGGCGCGAGAAGATTGCGTAAGTTCAGCCCAATAGAGAATTTATAGTTACAAGGCTTCCCCGATAAGGGCTTACTAGCCGGAGCGAGGGCGGACAACGCGTCTTGTTAACACTACACTGCTTTCTTCTCTCGTTGCTAGGTGGATTGCAATCTACTCTCAGCGTCTCGAAATCAACGGGCCACAACAACTCTTCTTTAGCCAAAGCAGCTTGTTACGCGCATTTGCCAAATCAGAGCTCCCGAATACCTGCATAGGACCCTGGCCCAGCTTCAAGCCCAGCGGTGCGCATGGGCCCAGATGATCTACAATGTGGCTCAAGCAATGTCTCCGAACACATCTTTTCCTAAAGGACGGTGATAACGGCTCAGAGACCCGTGATAGAAACAAACCTACACATCCACGCAGAAATTCGAATTAAATCCAGCTCCATTTCTATTGATGTGAGAATGAATAAGACGGCGCAGTCAGACAGTCTGGCTCTCAACAGAGGCACGTAGCTACAATCTCACGGCAACACGAGCTCCATTACCTTTGATGCCCGCGCCTGTGTGGCATCATGAGCAAAATCCATGACCCCACGCGACGATCTCAAGGGAAGATGAGGCGATGTGCCTCATTTTCTCAAGACTAGTCGGGTCAGCGCGCCTCTCGCTTTCCGACCAAACTAACATAAATAGGCCGTGCTTCCGAAAAGCGACATCCGGAGGGGACAATGTACACAAGCGACGCTCAAGTTTTCCGCGGTCATTATATTGGTTGCCTAACTGCAACCAGGAGGATATCCACCCAGATCAGCGCTCCTTGCTAGAGCTGAAGCTGGTCCGTTATCGCGCGGCTACCCCTTCGACAAGCTTCGCAGGCGCTTTGCAGTAGGGCAAGACAACTACAGTCACTCAGGGACAGAAAGGGTATAACATTTAAGTTGGGATATTAGTGGGATTAGCCCTACAGGCGCAGTAAGTCTAGCTCATAATAGGTTAGACTGTCTAGCCCCATTACCCCGCTCGCCATAAGGCATGGTCTAATCGTCTTTTTCAAACGATCGGTCAAGGATTTGTAATTTTAACGACACCCTGGACTGCCTAACCAGCAAAGACCTCAAGACTTAACAATACTATCAGTTCATCCTCTAATCTAGCAAACGATATCTCTCTAAAAGTCTGCCCTGAAATCAAAATCTGCAACTAACTCGCGATCAATGTATCGAAATAAGAACTTTAAGAAGACTTGGCTTGATAATATAAAATGTAACCAACAAACTTGGCTTTACAGCAAGGCTAGTATAACATGCGCGTGCTCGAGAGGATGAGAATCCCACACTTCGCAAAGGACGTACGCCAATATTGAGCGCGGAACAAGTCAATGAGCTTGAAGCTTTCCTCCGGGAATCTCCTGAAAATCGTCAGGCGTGCACTTTGGGACAAGCTATGGCACTCTTCAGGCACTGGAGATGCATTGAGCATATAATTTCAAACGCCCTCAAAAAGAGATTATAACAAATGGATTGTTCGGAAGGAGCCTCCGTCAAGTGCGTTTAACAAGTAGAAAAGATTGGGGTTCGTCCAATTACATTTAGATTGGAGCGAGGAACAATGGAGTCGAAAACTATGGACTAATGAAACGTGGGTATTGAGTGATTCTTATATGAAACCTCGTGTCACAAGAAAAATACTTGCGAATCCTATCAAGATCTTCCTTGTACCAGTATCAGAGTTTAGCCCCATTAGTTTGATGATACTATTATTGTGGCACGTCAAGCTCATGGGGACAGCTGGATGCTTGGATTATTTTATGTATCACAGAATGGTCCATTCCTAGTCTGACAGAAGGATTGTGGATCAATGAGGGCCTCATTTTTGTGAAAGGATCTGCCCCTTTTGAATCAATTTCACTTGGATAATCCTGAAATTTCAAACATTCATGACAATACACCATGTCATACAGCACAATCAACAATTGTGGTGCTGCGTGAGGCTGGAATAACGCCTATTAGATGGCCACCTTACTCTCCGGACCTGAGCCCGACCCAGTCATTGTGGAACATTTTACAATATTATATTCAGATATACAGTCCTGAGATTAATGGGGTCGGGCTTGTGCGCTCTGCCACGTTAAGAATAATGCTATAGGTCGCATGAGTCTATTAATTCCGAGGAGCTTTTGTCTCCAGTGGGTAGCATGCACGAAAGATGTGTAGCAGTAATAATGGCAAATGAGGTACATAAAGTATTAGGATGGAGCAGACTAGTACAAAACACATTACATGCTTTCATTTTATTTGCAAGCTATACTGAGGGCTTCGATGTATACTATTGTAATAAAGTGCAAATATGTTTGAAATAGATATGTATTTTTAGAAAATATCAATTGATTCTAATTTTTTAATGGAGTCCCACATACCTCTCTTTTCAAGGTGAAAACCGCCCCCATTAATTCCGACTTTCATGGATTATCATTGGTTAGTACCCTTGCTCGCAAAACTAGTGGATGAACTAGACACGGGCCTACATGAAGACCAACCCAATCAACTCAATAGGTGTAGGGATCGTACCCCAGTCATTTTAACCCATATACTTTTTCTACCCATAAGAGACTTTTTGTCGAATCAATTGTGGATTAGCGCGTCAATGAAGTGGAAATATGTTTCCAAGGATATTCCCTCAATTGGATAGCCTTACAGCCATGCAAAATATATGAAATAATCAAAGGTAATACATGCGGCTAAGAATTAAGACCTTATTTGAGTTACAAATACGAGAGAGCTGTTCACACCAGTAAGTCCAAATTAAGGATTTAAGAAGATTGGGTTTCAAAGTGGAGAAATCCAGTTACCTTGATTGGATGAGTGACTGAGTGAGTGATTGTTTATTGCCCTAATGAGTCTATAAGTATGTAAGATTCGTAGGTCCTCTCTACCTACAGGCCTAGGATACCTATGCCAGTAGTATATCCCCTTCTATGCCTCCCATACAGCTCCCCTCAAACCATATCGCCGCTCACAAGTCCTCATTCGAGCATACACTTAGAGGAGCTCTTCGCCCTTCATTATCTCCCCTCTCCAGCCAACGAAACGATGGAGCGTTTGCGTGTTTTTATAGTGTCAGCTGCACTCTAGCAAGCAAAGTCTTGGCGCACACAAAGCTCAATTCGTGAAACTCCTTGCCAAAGTTCAAAAATTCACGCCCGTTAAGACTTTATCCATCCTCTGTATCATCGTATAAACTTGTCCCAATCTCTCTCACGTCCATCCAAAAAACTATCTCCCAAATTTGTGCGCCACTCTTTGTTTCCTCAGTGGGGTGTAAATGTCGGCATGGGCGTATATTTGGCGGCTAGCTGAGGCTAGAGAATAGTTTATGAGAGGTGTGGTCATTGAAAAGAGGATGTACTTGGTGGTACTTGTAAACCTGATGAGATTTCCGTGGAGATCAATCTGGTTGGGTGGGAGAGTTTGATTTCGTAGAGGATCTTGGATAATTGCCTCATGGGCCAACTTCTTCGGAAGTACAAAATATCACTGGACTTGGCTCTGGCAGAATATTTCACTCCCAGGTTCGCAAAGGACACCAGTCTGCCGAAACTGCGGGTCACTGATGCATTCAGAACGGAAATTTCTTGCTGCAGCTTGATGTCGCAACTGCGGAGGTCATCATCGCGCAGACTAAGGAGCAGCTCGTCATAATCCGAAACGCCCGCAACCGTGAATTCGAGGTGGTCAGGTGGTCAAAAGCGGCGGCTGACAAAACGCAAGCAGCTAGCCTTGCCAACGCCAGATCAGGGAGTGCGAGCAGCCCAGGCTCGTCTGCCTTACCACCTGCATTAGTCACGCCGACTGATGCCAACCCCCCCGTTCATGAAAAGCGCCTCACGGCGGCCATCCCTACCAAAGCTCAAGTTTATGTCAATAGATGTTGGTAGGGAGGTCCAACGCACAACACTGCGCTTTCTCGAGCTTTCGAGCTAGGCATTGATGTTGTACTTGTAAAGGAGCCATGGTGGTCCAGCGAGACTAAATCTCACCCTGGATATACACTACACATCCCGCACGGTGGAATAGGCGTTCGGCCACGAGCCGTAACGTTCACTCGAACGAAGGAGAAGGAAATATTTGCCAAACAGATTTTCCCAGGCTCTTCGCTGACCGGAGACTACTGCTGGGTAGTTATCAACAATGTCACATTTCTCAATGTGTACAAGGCGCATAACGACGATGCAGCAATCGAACCGGTAATCAACAGGGTACCTCCGCCAGCATCAATAATCGCAGGCGACTTCAACTCCGTTTACTAGGCATGGCAACCGGGTGCAACGCGCTCGTATGGTCTCGGCGAGAAAAATAGGCCTGGGCTGAGCAACACAGCCTCACTTGTATTATCATTAGGGAGCCTACGCATCGAGCCGGAAATACGCTTGATCTAGTATGGAAAAATGTCGCGGGGGCACAGGCATTGGTAGAGCGGAGTGAGTGCGTGATAAGCGACCATATTCCTGTATGCGGCTTGGTAACTAGTAAAAGTCATGCAGAGGCAGAATGTCGAGGCTCACTGCGAGTCTCGAAAGAAAAGATTCCGGACTTTGTACGAGCAGTATCTCAATGGATCTCAGCTCCGCAATACTTGGAGCCGACTAGCAATGTTGAGAGATACGCGGAAGCGATTTGTCAGGCCTTAACAGACGGATTGAAAGCGTTCGGAAAGAGAAGCAGACAAGGAAGCAGTAGGCCTGCGCCCTGGTGAACTCCAAAGTGCAGAGGCTCACCTTAACTATCGCTCGGCATATACCGAGGAAGAACGGACTACCTGCGCCAAAATCCTGAGGTCTATAGTAGCATCAGCCAAGAGAGAGCACTGGAAGAAGCGGATAGAGTCGCTGCGGTCGTGCTCGGGCGTCTACAAGATGATGAGGTGGGCGGCCCCGAAACACCAAAAAATCCCGCCGCCTCTTCGGCATGATGGGAAGCTAGTGTCAGACCAGGCAGAGCGAGCGATGATTCTGCGCGATCTATTACTGGACCGTCACTCGGAAACAGACGACGTCCCTCCTTGCACAAGGTCAGTAGAGCCTCGTATTCCATGGTCTGAGGAGCTATCAGAGTTGGAAGCTCAGTCATGCACTGTCGGAGGAGGTAATACCTGTCCTGGTGTAGACGGAATCTCAGTAGAATTGCTAGCCGCATGCTGGAACACTATTGGGAGATATACAACACAACACATTCAAGCACGCCTGAGACTTGGTTACCATCCGGCGTGCTTCAAGCTGGCGGAATTGTCTTCCTACCGAAGAGCGGTCGTGATTTATCAACGGCCAAAGGATTGAGACCAATTGCACTCCTCTCATGCACAGGCAAGGAGCCAGAAAGAATCTTTGCGAAAATTATGTCAGCATCAGCCATCACTTTAGACGTTGTAGGCCACCAGCAGTTTGGCGCACTACCAAAACGATCGGCAAGTGATCTGGTATCTTCAGTAGTGCACGACCTCGGGGAAGCTCGATCTCAAGCATAAGCATCCACCTTTGTGACGATGGATATATAAGGAGCATTCGACGCTGTCATACACAACCGGCTTCTATGGCGAATGCAGGCACAAGACTGATCAGACTCGGTACTACGATGGACATCCTCCTCTCTCAAAGGGAGGAGGGTGCAGGTACAACACCCGGGAGGCGTGACTAGCCCGAGATCTTTGAGGCTAGGGGTACCACAGGGATTATTGATCTCTCCGTTGCTCTCCATGTTATACATGGCCGAGCCCATGCGAATCGGGAACTGTATAGCAAGGTTTAGCTATGCGGACGATATTGGGATTCTCTGCATCGGTCGCTCGTTAGCCGCGTCTGCGACGGCGGCACAAGGTGAGGTTGACCATCTTCTGAAATGGGCTCAAGAGAACGCGGTTTCGTTCGACCTTGACAAGTCTGAGGTGATTCAATTCATAGGTAGAAATCAGGGCGAATCGGTAGGAATACAAGTTGGCGGTAGGCTAGTCCAGCCGGCGGAGCATATTCGCGGGCTTAGAATTCACCTTGATCCGCGTCTCACCTTCAAGCATCATGTAGCGACCTAGTGCGGGAAGGCCCTCAATGCTTCCGAACACATGCGGCGACTTAACCCACTTCGACGAGGAGCGGCCCCAGGTCCTCTGGTTACCGACATCGACCCATGCATTGTACCAGTAGCAACATTTAGAGCGGATGTGTGGTGGCCCGGACTAACGCGGCCAACGAAGAAAGGTACCTCAACGCCACAGACTACACACTTATGTAATCTGATCGACAAAACCATTCGACTAGCTCTACGTGCCACGTTACCGGTCTGAAAGACTTAGCCTGATGTCCTTCTTCACAGGGAAGGGAGCATCGCACCGGTGAAGATTCTCCTCGAAGGAATGCGCCTCTGTCTAGTAACCAGAATCCAGTCGCTCGATGACCGGCACCCTCTCCGGAACCGCGCAAGCGAGTGCCCTAACGTTTGCTCGCTGAAGTACAAGCTGAGGAAGAGAGCCAAGCGCCAACCAGAAACCCAGATGTCGCGCCTACAGCGTGTTTTTAGACAGCTCCCAGAGTAATCCGAAGAGGCAGAAGGGCTGGCAGGCCCAGTGTACACATCAAGTCTTGGAACGAAAGAAGAGGAAGTCAAAGCACACTACAACTGGGCTAGCACGATCTCTCCCTCCAACATATGCGCCTACTCTGATGGGTCATCTGAAGGCCACGGACGATCCTCGTGGGGATATGTCCTCCAACGCGGAGGACAAACACTCGCACATGGTCATGGTCGTCTAAACGGTGGTGAAGTTTATGATGCAGAGATCATAGGAGCAGCAGTAGTACTTCGGGAAGCTATGCGCGCTCTAAAGAACACTGAGTGAATCTTCTTACTTCTTGACAATTAGGCAGCTGTACTTGCGCTTCGGACGGGGAAGTCATCATCCTCGCTGCAGATAACCCGCATCTTCCACAAGTTCGCTCCAGAAGCGAACGCGACAGTGAGGTGGGTCTCTGGACACTCAAATATTAGTGGTAATGAAGAAGCGGATGCAGAAGGCTGAGCCGGTCTTCAGCTGCTGCCAGATCGATAGACGTAGCCAGTGCATACAACGCAGGCATACTTACGCCGTTTGATGCACAAACGCCGACAGAAACTGGTGGAATACTAGTGGAAGAAGTCGGGTCCGGACAGATGTCGAGACCTGGACTTCCAGATACGATATCGGAAACCACCAGAGCCAGGGCTCTCTCGAAGATTACTCCATAGGCTCCTGGCAGCAAGATCAGGACATGGAGACTCTGCGGACTATCATCGCCGCCTGAATCACGAAGACACGAAACTGGAATGCGTCTGTGTACAAAGGACAATGCCAACTCACTTAGTCTGATGCCGGAAGAATGCCACTATAATGCGCAAGTCGAGAAGATCCATGACCGTGGAGGACTCTACTAACCAACTCCTTGGACCGGAAGGTCTCGAGAAGTTCATAGAACTTTCAAGGATTACCCGCTGCTTTGGGAGCATGGATGCAGATCCGCCCTCAGCTGGATGCGAGGACTGGAGTGGTTATTTTGTCAGGACGAGAGAAATGACTGAGGGGGGCATGGGATGAGAAATACTAGCACCGCTCCTACATGTTAATTTGCTTTGTTTCATTTGATTTTGTTTGTTGAGATCAGAGTCACACAGTGACAGTGTGGTGGGAACGAGTAGGGCATAGCTATTTAGGGTGATCCTTACTGAGCCCACCAGTCCCCTGCCATAAGGCGCTGGGCTGGTGCCTGGGACCTTCAAATAAATCAATCAATATCTCTGCTGTCGTTTTATTTATCCCAGTTAAACCGTCACTTGGACAGATCTTAACGAGATTTAACGTGTACAACAGGCCACCTAACTCGCATGAGACAGACAACACAGCCGAAACTAATTTAATCCACATATGATGGAAGCCCTAAAGCAATTATTAACTCCAGAGCTGAGCAGCTTGTGGAATGGCTAGATCCAGTCCTTCTCACACTTCTCTCCCCTCTCTACAAAGGTATTCACAGTGGCGGCAACATCTTCAATATCGCCATTGGATTCAGTCGGATAGTGGATTATGCAACGGCCACATCGCACCATTTGCCTACCTTGAACACGGTAAGCTGTAGGTATTATCCTGAAACCTAAAAACGCCTACGGCATATCACATTGAATCTGCCTCTATTTCAATGAATATTAACAATTGGGCTAGATAAGATCGGCAACTTGGCTTCAATTCCTTCTCTGGCGATTATAGTTCAATAATTGGAGCTAATCATATGGATTATACATGACGCATACTGTGGTGTTGCAAAGTGCACTCTGGTTTCAAGTTATGGCAAGCACTGGTGGAACAAAGCCTGTAAAGACGTCAGAAAAAAGTTAATGTAGGTTATGCGCACACAGGCTACTGATAGCGAAAAACACACCGCTTGCAATGCCTACGAGAAAACACTGTGTAAGGCAAAGGACAACTTTTCAAGATAAAAATGGAGAATACCAGTACTACTAATGGAGATTTTGGACTATCAAAGTGGCATTAATTATTGGAAAAGTATCGCACAAGGTTGCTAGAGGAACCCCAATTCCCCGACCACTTTCAAGGAATGGAGTGAATTGAGGGATTTTATGATCACGCGCTATCACGCTTCTGATACGCGATCTACGATGTATATATATATCTATTTACAATAACGCACAATGATCACACTTGTTGGCTTGGAATATTTTATGACCGCGCTCTTCGGTTCCAATATTATACTATACAGGCTTGCCGGCAGTCTCTAGTTATCACGAGCCATATGAAAAGACTCTCCACGACCATTCGAGGAATTAGCCCTCTTTTTCTAAGACAAGCTCTACAAGGTGCTGCCTTTGCGACCCTTTTCTACGGGGCCGAGACCTGGTACTCTAAACAGACTCCCCAAAAAATCATCTAGCAAGTCCAACATAGGATGAACGACGCAGCACGGGTAGTTCTCCCAGTCTATCGTACTACACCACTAGCAGCACATCTACGTGAAGCTGGCTGGGTCCCAGCTCAGACGTGGCTCACCCGAATTCACAGCCGTCTAGCGGTTCGAATTGCTGCAGCTGACCCCTATAACCCTCTTCGTAGGCGTTGGAACACTAGTCGCATGCGCTGGATCCGCCAGAGAATTTCACTAGAACTTTTAGAAGATACCATCCCCCCACCATGATCGGTACCCTGTGAGTAACAGCTAATCAAAATTGGGGCAGTAGGTAGACTCTCGGGATCAAATTCCTTCAAACAGTGGCAGGCTACTCGACTCATTCTAGACTTATTCGTATTTTCAGATGGAGCTTTCATAGCAGACCGAGCAGGCGCGGGGTGCATCATCTATAGAGGTCTTACGCAGGAGATTGGGCGAGGATCACTTCCTTTAGGATACTCAACAGAGGTTTATGATGCTGAAATTGCCGGGGCCACGCAAGGCCTTTCTGCAGTACTCCTCAAACCACTGGCTTTCTTTGCCTCTAACGTCACCGTTTACCTTGACAACCAGGAGGTTGCCCTCCGTCTTCTCTCTGATGTTCCCACAGCGTCTAGCTCAGCAAAAATCATCCTCTTTCGCAAGCTTGCAGCAAACTGGAAAAGAAGGTCACGCGACCAAAACATAACGCCTGGGAAAGTGGCCATCTGATGGTGCCGGGCCATGCAGGTATACTTGGAAACGAAGCAGCCGACACGCTTGCCAAAGCCAGTTGTGTGGCTCTAGCTCTACACTCGGTATTATCTATTGCGAGGGCAAGAAGAGAAGTCAAAGCCCAATACGAGGCTTATATTGCACTTTATTGGGCAGAAAATTCTCCATCTAGATATAAAGAATTAGGAACTGGTCCTAATACTAAGATTGCTGTCGAACTCGCTCGTTTAGGGCGACGCACACTAGGATATCTTTTAGCTGCACGGTCCGGTCATGGCTATTTTGCGGACTATCACCGACGGTTTCAGCACGAAAACTCCACCCTTACCTGCTCATGCGGAGAAGAAAAGTCCCCAACCACCTTTTCTATTGCCACCTCGGGCAGTACCAGGCACGGCTCCACAGGGCACAGAATGCTAGTCTCAGCATATCTTGGGCTCTCGCTTCTGCGGAGAGAGTTCACGCATTTAATAACTGGGTGCGTGCCACGAATTTATTTGGAAAAGCACAAGTCTGACCAAAAGGGAGTCATGTGATTCAACCAAGTTCCCCCTTCCATATTTTTAATTTAATTTATTCATCATTCAACACTATCTGAAAGCATGAGAGTTGAAGGGTGACCGGTAACCATGTATAATTTAATCTTCAAGCGTAGGATGATAAGATCCTGGCTTTCATTTGCTTTGTTGGGTCTGTTCAGGTGCCAACACGTCGGGTAGTTTTATTTAGACTGAGCAAACCGGCACGTAAGGAGCTCACGCGCTGTGCGTTGGCACGACTTTAAATATTATAAATAAATAAATAAATAAATAAATGAATACTGTTAGCAACTATAGATCCCGAAACTTGGAGAGCGGCCAAATTTTACTAGAGCAGAAGATCTGGACGGCAAAAACCGAGTTTTCAAGACTCACCATTCTTTCTACATCGTAACCTGACTAAGGCTCAATAGTTTGGCGATGCAAATACGAAGTGGGCACAGTAGAAAAGTACCCAAAGTATTAAGTCCAGGTTGTCAATGTGGCTAACAATCACAGAACCCCAAGCATATGATTATGTCCTGCCTCGATGGTCAAATGGTAGAGCTGAGATCTGGAGACGAGCCAAAGACTGGTCCTACGAAGCAATGATAAACTGTCCTAGAGACATCAAAAGGATAACACAGTGGATCTTAAATCATGGTTGGATAGAGCAATTCCAGATGAAAAAGATGGTGGGAATGCTGCTGAGGGAAAGGAATAGGTCAAGTAATGCTCGGGGCAATTAGAGATGATCTGGTTGATTTACGTGGATGGCAATATTTTGTAACTGCGCTTCCTAAAGAAGATATGTGAAAACTCAAGACAATAGGCAGAAGGGTGTGGGGCCTTTTTACCAAAAAGGTTTTCTCCCGTGTAAAAAAAACAGATTGTAGACACCTGCATGGGTCCATAGGGCGCCATATCAGGATAGTGAAATCAAATTCAAATAAATGATACTCCCCGCTCTAAAACCCTCCACCGTTTGGTGATCCAGATAGATTCCTGTCAGGCACCTAGGAAGAAGCGCTTTGCGCGGCCAGGTGGCTTGTCCTCCCCAAGTTCTATACTAGAGTATATCCCGAGCACCTACGGAGACCAATGATAATAGCAGCATGCCAGGCTTGGGAGGCGCAAGCGGAAAATTTTGCAAAGCGATACGGTGGAAACAGTCAGGGCCCAGAAATCCCAGCTCCAAAAATGAAACAGATGGCTTATCTATAGAGCGTGCTATGTATGGTGTGTGAGCTTTGCCACACGTAATTCCAATCAGAGATATATAAAGTCCAGCTCCTGGATTTAGGGAGTTGTAGGGACCAAGCCACCAGGGCAGGAAGTATTGGCATCCATCCATTTTTTTGTTATTTGATATTTAGTTAGCTATCTACCTTTGACACATGATTAGTGCTATGTATAGATATTGGAGATACTCATACTTTATATTTTGTAGGGCTTATCCCTCAGGATCAACATGCATAAAATCGTAATAATCATATTTTATTTCATTGGCCTGATTTGGCGCCCTATGGGCCCATGCAGGTGTCTACGAACTCTAATATTTACATAGGAGGAAACCATTATGTTGGTAAAAACCTCCTCAATTTTCAATTTGTTTACACTTTAGTGATGTGATACCTTCAAGAAGTGCACTAACACTGCTATGTCCAGTGAGAATACCGTCCACTTCCTTACTAACAGCAGGAGATCATCTTTCCCCTACCGCTCTCTCTCTCTCCCTCCCTGTGGCCTCAACTTTAAGCGTCAGTCGAAACTGCTCCAATCTTCCTTCCTTTTGTATCCGCTTTGTAATTCTAGCTATATCTTTTGGGTTATTCAGGATTGCTTCGAATGACCGAGACTCTAACTTCCTCAGTATATCACCTCTCCCTTTGGCCCAGCTGAAACAGGCCATGATCATGTGCTTGACATTCTGGGACGGATATCTATATGGCATCGTGGGCTGTCTACTCCGGGAACATGTCTTTTGTGCAGATAAGAGTTAAACCCAATGTGCTCACTTTTTATCTGCATGGCCATGCTGCTTTGGGCCCTGTTAAGTTTTTTGTGGATACTGATGGGTGTTCCTCTAGAGATCATTGTCGTTCTTACCATTTTTTCATCTGTATAGAGATTTGCTGCGTTCCAGATTTTAGGATCTGCCGTGGCGTGGCGGATATTTAGCTGCCTGGCCGTTAGTCTCGTCCAAGATCGTTCCTTGGTATCGATACCGCCACATATTTGGCCCCACTCAGAAATTTCCAAGGTCCTCATGATCGCTTGTGCAACTTGCCTCCCAGCTCAGGGTTGCTTAATCTTTCTACGTGCCGAGGATCTTATATCCTGAAAAAGTAGGCTTTTAGATAGTCCGGCTTGTGGGACCCTCCTTTGTTTCAGATGAATCTCCATCAGTGGGGTAGAGATCTCATGCTCAAGTACCTTGCTACTGGTCTAATTGTTTGCTCACGTGACGATCTTTAGGCATCTTCTTTGGATACTTCGAAGTGGCTTATTCACTCTTTCGGGAATTTTGCCTGCCATCCCGGACGCGGCCCAAATAGGAGATCTGTAAGTGACAGCTGGTCTCACCACAGCGTTGTACACAAATTTTGCCTTATGAAATGTTGCATCCAAAGTTGATTTTGCCAATCTACCTAAGGCTTGTATCTGTGGTTCGACTTTGAGCTGTATGCTTTTGAAATGAGCACCCTATTTGAGCTTCGGATTGAGATGGATACCTAGGATACTGAGGGACGGTTGCGGCTTCGCGAGATGGCCTTGGATTTGGACTGTGGCTTGCAAATTGTACTTCTTTCTCGCTCTTGAGAAGTGCATCAGCTGGTACTTTTCGGGGGCAAATTTAACACCATATCGGTCGGTCCATTTTTCAAAAATCCCACATAGCCTTTCGAGATTTCGGCAATTTTCTACTGTAGAATCGGACCAGGTCGGTATGTTAGTATCATCCACGAATCCTACACCCGTCTAAGACAGTGACTGAAGTTCTGGAAGAAGCGTGCTGGCATAGAACAAGAAGAGAATCAGCGAAGGAAAAGAGCTTTGACTGTTGGAAAATATAGTTATTTAGAGACAATCATATCATCTACGAAGTAGAAGTAGTGTTTGGATCCCTCTGATTGGTCTGAAGTGTAGGCCCTCATGCACGGGCTTGATCGCACTAGTGCCTTGGCATCTACATAGGGTAAGCCTCACTAGATAGCTTACAGATAGAGATAAGAAGAAAGAACTAACCCCTCTGGAATTCAGAACCTATTGTTCTAGCACATTTAATACCCGTGATATACTGATACTGAGGAATCCCAGTACTGGTGGGAGACTGTTTTCCTTTGAATAAACAAAGGTTCATCGACGTAATTCTATCCTCTAGAAACGATTTGATATATTGCGCCGTTCATCTAGGTATACCATTAGCCCTCATGTTGTAGATGAGTCTCTCGTGAGACACACTGTCGAAAGCTCCGGATATATCTAGGCTGAGTAGGGAAGCAACTATCCAGTTGTTCTTCCCCCATATTGAGTTTACTTGTTCTATAATAAATTCCACTGCGAAAATCGTAGATCTCAGTTGTCGGGCTCCCATCTGTTCGTCTATTACTATCATTACTGATGATTACGAGTAATGAAAGAAGTTTCTACGAAGCGTATTACATTCATGCCGTGGGTACGTCCGGGGATCACTCGAGATGGAGCCTGGAACCTTAATTCACCATTCAATTTCTGGTTTCTGCACAAAGTCAAAGGTATGAAAGTCTACGGGCTTCCTCGCTATGCCATCATCCTCTTCCCAGTACTCAAATCTCTACTTTTCCCAAGACGCCTCACCTCGAGCTTCATAAAATCAAACTGAGTTCCAAAACACGACGAAAACTTGTTTGGAGGTAGCACTTTTGTAAGTATATTCTCAGAGAGAATAGTTTATTTTTTTCTATTCTCTTTCACACAAACTCGATATGTCCAGATACTAATTTTATTCTCATTTAATTTTAAGTAACATTTTGCAAAATAGTGACAAGGTTTTCATGTGAATCACCTAAGCTCTTCATCCGCCGTCTTATTGTAGTCTGTTTATTAATATACATCTAAGTCTAAGGCGCCAAAATCTTAATTCATATTCGGTCATTTCGACCGTAGTTGCAAGTAATCTTGGAATTTTCATGAACACCATGTTTCGTAACAGCAATCTCTACTCTCTCTGCATAGCGAGTTTGACATTTTTAGATTTGAAACAGGTGTTCCTTTCAGTTAGGGCTTTCCAACCAAGGTTAGTTTTACAGTGAAGCTAGCTCTTGAATATGTGATCTGATATGGTCAGTGTTAATTTTAGATTAAAACATAAAGCTCTATTTTTGGTCATTGTTCCGCCATCAAGGTATATTTCATTGACATACAATGCATGATTTAACTTTCACGAGTCAGACTGATCGAATTCAAAAATATGTATTTTTCAATTCATTGAAACTGGTATCCTTAGTGACTGCATCTAGAAAAATTTCTCTCATTTGTATAAGCCTGATACTATACTTCGTGCCTTACGCAAAACTCCCCCTCCCCCATAAAAATAACTCCTATAACATAATATCGGTATCATAGTTTGGCTCTACCAAAATTTCCGCACGCTATATTTGCAAATAGGTCGTTCCAAAAACAGCTTTACGAACTCAGTAGGTACTCATAAATTCGCCTTATATCTCCGCTAGGGATCATTGTCCTTGTTATAATTATCTCGTCGACCCTGATAGTCTCTGCTTGAACAAATATCTGGTGATTCCAAGAGCTGTTTCAGGTTTATTTCTCGTAAATCATTTGTGTTATGTCCATATGGGTCTCTACTTTTCATAAATTTCTGTATCCTCTGTTCCTGAAAATGGTATCCAACAGATTCCTTCTTTGTCTGTGTCAATTCTTTTGAAATCCTGTTGTGTAGGGCGTCTCGTTGCTCGAGGAAGTTTATGGAAAAGCTACCAGCGCGAGATGCTTGCCCCAGACCCCCTAGAAATGCAAAAACTAGGATTATTCCAACAAAAGCTGCATTTGAGACAAGATTTGGATTTTGGGGCCCATCTCGTGCATGCCATCTCTCCCAATCCTCCCATGTCGCATTCTGATGAGGCCCGTTTGGACCACCATTCCATCCTCCATCACTGCTAGTCGAGTTCGGGCCGTTGTCCCAATTATCACGTTGTTGGGGTTCAATTTGCCCATTCCAGCCAGCTCCGTAGCGATCATATGCGCTTCGTCGGATAGGATCAACAAGGATATTATTGGCAGCAATTACCAACCTATACCTCTCCAGTTTTGTTTCACGCGACAGCCCTCTGACCTTCGTATCTAAGCTATGTCGATCGGGATGGTATAATTTTACTAGTTCGTAAAATCTTTGCTTCGAATAGGGCATATATTTTTTTTGGTTGAAGATTTCATATGGAGTAGGCAGTTTATTAACTGATGTTGTTTCTGGCCAGTGGAGAGTATTTCGATCATTCTGGTCATGGTGAATAGAGTTGGTGGCATACGAGCGGTAATGTTGCTGTTGAGATTTTGTCTGTGGTGAAAGTAATGACGCCTTAGATCTCATGCCCCTGCTATGGAGAGAATGTCGACTACAGCCGCATGTTATAAGCAGTCCGGTCTGCTTCTTCCACATAATCGACATTGACTGGAGCTTGGGTTTGCTGGGTCTGAGAGTTGGGTGGAAATGAGAGTCTACATGGCGCTCGGTATGAAGTAATCCTCTTAAGACCTGCTGCGTGAGCAAGTTGAGGAAGGGTTTGGCTCTTCCCGATTAGGATTGGTGCACTATTATCGATAAGGGATCTGCGTACCGGCGCATTTGCATCCGTAAACTCGCTCAATCTTCCTCAAAACATACTCAGATACCCCTCCCTCCCCCAGTTGTAATTGCTCAGCCGTATGACTTGAAACTCTCCTTGCCTGCGTCATGGGAACTCTCCAGGAAAGCCAGAAACGACTTGTAAGAAAAAGATTCACAGTCGACAGCTGTCATCACTCGTTGAACAATTCAAAGTATGATGAAAAAACCGGACAAGTTTACACTGAGACCCAAGTCTCTTTTTGGGGTAGTAGTGACAAGGACTGGGAATACCGAACACATGCAATGCCTTATGTGGACTCCTTGTCTACCACAGAGATACAAAATGCCCCCAAAAATGGAATAAAAAAAGTAAAGCAGAAGGGCTCTCGATCCCTGCAGTTAACAACCCTCGATACAATTATTGCTAATGTCTCGGATCTATCTCTGCAGTCACTCGAGCTGATGCCACTCAAACTAGTAGAATTTCTTTGGAATACAATAGTACAAAAGTCAGTTTAAGGATTCAATTTCCGAGCCCTAAAGCTTATCTTCGCTCTCAAGACTGACGCAAATCTAGATAGATCATGCTTGTGTTTACATGTGTGGTCAATCTTCTCTACTACACTTCTGCGACGAGGTAGCTCAACCATAGGAATGCTCAGGTATCGCGAGACAATACCTACTCCTCAGTCCCCATTAGAAACGTACACCCAAGCACTTCTGTCAAAAAAGTTTGATTTTATAACTGGGCTGACAATCACTGTACCAGTCCCAGTACCAGAGTTGATGAATCTAACAAAGCTAGTTAATCTTGTCGCACTTGAAATTTTACATCAAGGCGACCCTTGTCGATCGTTAATATCAGATCTTCTTATCAAAGCTTGGAGTATTTCTGCTTCTCAAGAGGCATCTTTCCCGATTCTTCGAGTAATCAAACTTTGGAATCACCGAGAGATAACCTCTAGGTCACTCGCATGCATTGATAATTTTCCGGCTCTAGCAGTCTATGAAATCCGAGGTTGTGATATTGACGATTACAGTATTTTAGCGGGTACTGGCTGGACGCTTCAAGATGCTGCAGAGCCATACTATGACTTGGAATGTGAACGCCCAAGAAATCGTGAACTTGTGCAAGCTTGCAAAGAGATGAGAGTAGAAAACACTATGTCCACGCATCGAGTTATGAGTTGGGACTATAAGCTCCATAAATTAATTGATCAAGTTGGAATCATTAGAAAAAATTTTGATCTCGAACGAGTCGGCGTCAGCCCTAAAAACCGAGTTCTATACGTCAATGAAATGATGAGTCGGATGCCATTAGCATGCATTCGGTTGGGCCCTTCAAATTCGTTGACGCCTGAGCCGACGAAATTGTTCTTAAAAAAGCAAACTAGCATACAAAAAGAAAATATTAGGCCCAAGTGTACCAAGATGAAAAATACGGATGCTTTGAAGTCAAAAGAGAGGCAGTGTACAACGCTAACGAAAAAGAAAAGAAAGCTGGATGAATTATTGCACGAATTTTCCTAAACTAACAAAGAGTCTTTTTTTCACGCATCGCGTAAAAGAGGGCATCTCTCCAAGACCTAAACAATCAAGGAGTCCTAACATCCGAATTTCTTGGGCACTTAAGTACGAGAGTGACCTGCCTATTTAAACGAGCAAAATATGTTTGCGGCTAATACAAAGTCAAATTATCTTTACGTGCTAGAAAAATCTTCAGCTCTCGAAAAAGCGTCCTCATACTGACCTAACAGTGTAAAATTCTTCCTCAAAGATGAGAATATATCCAACCTAAGTGATTATTATTCGAATCTGTTAAATAGAAGACCACGTAACCTGACAAGGGCCCAAAATATTCTACCAATGCAAATTCGAAGCGAACACACGGGGCTAAACTCGTATTTATATCGAAGAAAAGTACCAGAAAGATACAGTACAGGTTGTCCACATGTTGACCTATTGCAGGACCCCAAACACTTAATTATATGCTATCCTCAATTGTCAAATGGTGTATCTGAGATTTAGAGACAAGCTAAGGATCGATCCTTAGAAGCCACTGTAGATACTCCTTTCCATATCAAAATATCTACATATTGAATCCTCACTCAACGTTAGATATAGCGATTTTGGATGAAAAATGCGGTCGAAATACTGCTGAGGGAAAGAAACAGGCCTAGCAATTCTTGAGTTCAGTAGATGGGATATGGTTTGAATGTATGGAGGGCACTGTAGTGTAACCGCGCTTCCAGGATAATATATGTGAAAACCAAAGAAAATAAACACAAGGGTCTTGGTGTTTCCAAGCAAAAGGTTTCTCATGTAAATGGTTAAGTTTATAAGGAATCTGCATGGGTCCATAGGGCGCCAAATCAGCTACCCAGTTTTCAAAAGTAACGTGAACTTTTATCAGGTCGAAGGAAGCTAGCCGCATTGGAGTTTTGGAAAGCTGTTCTATCACTAAAACACTTCTTGCTGCTCGATAAGATTATTGTCTCATAATTGGTTTTATTTGAGATATTTTACTATGTATCTGTGAAGACAAGTAGTAGCGGCGTGAATCTGGGGGGAAAAACTTCTACATAATTGCCAACGTTACCCGCAACTTACTCCACGCTAAGTAGATAATTTATCCTTTGTCGGCAAGAAGTATAACATTGACCCTTAACCGTATTTTGAGAATCCTTTGCTATCGATTGCAAATAGCTCTGTAATCGACTCGAGGTCAAGGCTGGACATTTCTGCACGTATTACTTTTTACGAAAAGACGTGAACGCCTTTGGCCTACTAAGAAATCCTCTTCGATAAAATGTTGAAATTGCGGGTTCTTCTTGTTGACATTGGCGCCTTTTCAACACCTACCAACACATTTCCTCTAGTCATCCCTGGGAGCCATAGGAATATTCCCCAGAAGAAATGTGACAGGTTATCTTTGGAGGGCAAATCGAGCTCCTTGAAATTCACCTATGCAGAGTTAATCTTTTTTCGGCTACGATGAACAATATGACATTTGTTTCATCAAATTTACAACAGAGAACCAACCAAAGTAACAAGCTCTGCGATAAGCTAGCAAATTTTGATATCAGTCTGGATGTAGTTCTTTAGGTGTACCAAGGGCATTCAAGAACCATTGGGAGTGAAGTAGCGAACACTCTAGATTGACGTCTGGTCTCCTTCAGATAATGCAGGAGTGAACTTGGCAGTTTTGTGAGGTTGGCAAGTCTCACATATTGTAGCTCAAAGTATGAAGCTCTATACGAGCCTGTAATCTCCCTCGTCTGTTATGGTCATTGTCCTTTAGCCATGTATGATATTGGAAAACGTATAACTCCCCTCCACCAACAAGTCATGCATAGCGAATCTCGGATACTATGTCCCATCTTACACCTACTCCGTGGCCCCCATACAATAGTACCACTTCTCAAAGGCTTTTATTAAGTCTGACAATTAGAGACGACATTCGACCTTCACCAGCTCCTCTCTCTAACCAAAGAATCGATGGCAATTTGTGGACGTAAAGAAGTTGGAAAGATGAGTAAAAACTACCGCTAGAAGAGTTACCTTTATACGGATACCAAGAACAAATCCGGGGATGAAGCTACCCGTCTGAAGCGTTCAGAGAGGCTAGCCATCCAAGAGCTGTAAATCTGTGCATATCTGGGAGCATCTCTAAGCCTTCCTGGCTTTCACTTGAAACTTTCCAGTCCAAGTACCTTCAGAAATTTCAGAAAAGTCGGAAGAATCTCAACAGGGTGTACTGGTTGGTTTTACTTCTTATCTGAGTTCTTGACCATCTAGCATGCTGGGCTCTTATCCGACCTAGGCTATACCTTGTACAGTGCTCCTGTCCTAGTTTATTCTCAAATCAACCTCTCATTAAACGTCCGTGAAGGACAGACAATTAGCTCACTATTTACCCGTGGAATTCTCTCGGGTTTTAACTGACTGTTTTTCCACGTAAACAATGACTAAGTAAGGAATTTAACTTCATTCTTTTTTATTCTACGAAGCCTTGTTTAATTTTGTTCGGCTTTTCAAACGTGAAATGTTACAGATACTCTCCTCCTTGCCTTACACAAAAGTGCTCTCGCAATCCCAGTCCTGCTACAAGGACCAAGTCACTAGAGACTGGATCTAATCAGATCAGCTAGCAGTTATACATCGTTCTACGCGATTCACCTTTTCAAATCCAGATATACGACCTAGCAGCCTCAGAAGTAACCAGAGGCATTAACGATGCGCAAAGTAAGTATATGAATACGCATTAGATGATAGGGGAGAATCGCATAATTAATTTGATTTATACCCTAGTGGCAGGATTTACTCCTTGACTGCCCGATAATAAAACATTCAACTAAGGAAATAATGACCCCTCAGCCATTGAGGTTATAGAGCGCATTGATTCAAGTAACTGCCGAAGTGAAACTAAGTACCGAATAGAAGGCAAGACTGAACACCTGTACGCGGTGTCCTCTACGAACCTGAGAGTGAAATATTCTTCCAGAGCCAGGTTCAGTCAAATCTCGCAATTCCGAAGAAGTTGGCCCACGATGCAATGATCCAAGACCCTCTACGAAATCAATATTTTCCAGCCAACAAGATAGATCTCCACGGAAATCTCATCAAGATTACAAGTACCACCAAGTACATCGTCGTTCCAATGACCACACTACTCGTTGATTATTCTCTGGTATCAGCTGGTCACAAAACACACGGCCACGCCGATATTTAAACCCGACGGAGGAAGCAAAGCGTGACGCACAAATCTGGGAGACAGTTCTTTAGGATGGGCGTGAGAAGGATCAGGATAAGTTTACAAGATGATACAGAGGATGGATAAAGTAATTTTTTTGCATCAGATTTTAATTGCGTTTGCAGCCATGACAAAATATCGGAGAAAATACACTGAAAATATCTCTCTATTTACAAGAAAAGCACTCATACCTCGGATTTTGTTTGCAAGTACCACTGCGAAGTTATGGCGGCTTTTTCTTCACCCCAAGTTGACCCTCATCCGTTAATACCCTCCCAAGGGAATGTCTCGAAAACCCTGAGCTATCCAGACATGCCTTCATCATCCACTGAATTGTCTCCGCGCGAAATTTAGTCTTCGGTGTCTCCTTCCCAAGCGGAGTAGGTGCCCAGACTACTCAAACTATACCGGAGAACACCACCAGGAGGCGGACCACAGCACCATCCATCGTTGACTTGTTTACAATGTCAGCTACACTCTCGCAAGCGAAGTCTAGGCTCGCACAAAGCTTAATTCGTGAAACTCCTTGCCAAAATCCAAATTTCCCACGCCCGTCAAGGTTGTATCGGTTATCTGCATCGTCCTGTAAACTTATCCTGATCCTTCTCACGCCCATCCTAAAGAACTGTCTCCCAGATTTGTGCGTCACGCTTTGCTTCCTCCGTCGGGTTTAAATATCGGCGTGGCCGTGTGTTTTGTGACCAGCTGATACCAGAGAATAATCAACGAGTAGTGTGGTCATTGGAACGACGATGTACTTGGTGGTACTTGTAATCTTGATGAGATCTCCGTGGAGATCTATCTTGTTGGCTGGAAAATATTGATTTCGTAGAGGGTCTTGGATCATTGCATCGTGGGCCAACTTCTTCGGAATTGCGAGATTTGACTGAACCTGGCTCTGGAAGAATATTTCACTCTCAGGTTCGTAGAGGACACCGCGTACAGGTGTTCAGTCTGACCTTCTAGTTGCCATGCTCCAATTCACCTCCATAATACACGTTTCTTTTGACTGATAGCTGGACACTTTCCCTTTTATATTCACAAGTATTTTCAAATTGATTTGTCACTGGGCCAATTCAATGTAAGTCGTGTGCAACAGGCTTACAACATGAAATCTGTGCGTAGAATATCTCTTATTTTTGCAGCTCACTTACATGATTCCTCGCCTAAGGGCCTCGCTAAATGGGTAATTTTCAAAGCAATCTACTTGAGTGGATTAGAGGAGGATAACGTCTAAATACTTGCAAGCAATATTTTGAGGGACCTGAAGTAATATTTTCCCTCAGAGCCAAGACTCTGTCATGAAGGTTTGTAAATATGTAAGCTTTCATCGAGTGGCGTTCGGGAGAAGTGTTGTCGGCAAGTCTCAGGTCGGAAATACAACTCAGAAATTAAGTCTCCACATCTAGTGAATTCAAAAGTCTGCACCGCAAATACAAACCCTCGATAGGATCAAACGTCTCTGATCTACATCTTAAAACCACCGCTTCCCTTATATTGGGATTTTCCTGGACGATCCCTCATAAAAAATGACCTCGACTCTTCATCATCACCTCACCGCCTAGCAAAACGTTCCAAAAAATTAGAAAGACCATTATCTGAGTCGCAGGAAATCATCTGTCTCTGCGTAAACGCCGCCCGCCGTAGAGGGACGGTTGAAGTGTCTACCTCAGTTGCGACTGTATCCCGGTTAAGGGCACCTAAAACTCGTTCTGCAAGGAACTGCTAACAAAAAAATGCGAACACTGAACTACTGCATTCGATATGGGCCAAGATATTGAAGCATCGGCCTTGAGCTCCTCAACGACAATCTGTCCTCATCGAGGGGAGTAGTTCAGCTTTAGAGGGTCGTAGGGAAGGAAAGTCTACAAAGTTTCTGTCATGACGATAACAACAGAAATACTTAAACGATACGATGGAGTAAAGAAAGTAAAAATCTAGAAATCTCAGCAGATGATTGGACTAGATCTCTGAGGAAGAAAATATCATTAGAATAAAATGAGGCAAATATTTGACTTGACGATAAGGAATTGTGTAATGACGGGAAGGGCTAAAAGGCCTGGATGCGTAATGGTCGAGAGTGAAGAGAATAGTGCGTTGCTTTAAGGCACGTCAAAGTCGGGTTCCTTTAATGGTTGATCCTCACATGCTATCCACGTGATAGGATTCTGATATTGCCGATCATTTCAAAGCATGTTGTACTGTTTGCTACATCGCATGGTTCAGCAAGGCTCTGATCGTATTCAAGCTCCCCTGAGTTTTTAGAGGTTTTCTCTAGCCTATTGTATTGATTCGCACTCAAAATAAGTACATATTAACATATCAGGCTGTAACCTAGAAATACCATGAACGAGCATATAATTTGCCTTAAAAAGGGAGGTGCGTAGATTGCAGTAATTGCCAAGAGGTTAGAACATTTCATTTCCTAGATGGAAGACATGACTGCCATCATTTTAGGTGTTCAATTATGCTGGTATGTGATCCAGTAGACCCGATTCCAGGTATTGAAGTTGAATTTTGTCATAGAAGTGTGTTATTTTATCTAATTACATAAACTTCATTTGAGCCGAATAGGACATTTAGACATTTTGGGATATCAATTTGGTAACAGGCTAATCCATCATCACAATTATGCCTGTGTGGTTTTTGCGGCAGCTTGGTTAGGGTTAACTTTCTTGCCATCCTTGTTGTCTATCACACCTGTTAGTCCGATTCTGAAGTTAGAGTTAGGTTCATGTCATACAGCGCACTCTTGGTGGAGGGGATCGATTACGGCGACCTTGTCGGGATCGTACACTACTGAAGTTAGCGGGCTAAAAACCGAAAGTAGATACTTGTCGCGGAAGTTCAACCAAGGATTCATCTCAGTGCCAAACGTACCGGACAATCTTGCCATGAATTGCGCAAGAGACACAGTACTGCAACTTGAGGTACATCTTGGGAACTGTGTATTCAGGAAATACAGAAGCGTCGGAAATATCGCCTATAATCAGCTTGTCAGTTAATTTCGTAGTGTGCGACCAATTCAACAAGGAGACGAGATCCTATATCAAATTCCATGCCATAAAAGCAGTTGCTCTTGTTGATCTTGGTCGGGTGATACATACGTATAGCAGCAGACTCGACCATGTTACGGATTGTGAATCTTTTTATTGCCTTGTCCTTTGGTGTACATCGTGAGCAGTTTGAGCATCTGATTGGTTTGACATGACCACGCCCATTCTTGTTACGTCCGCTGTAGAGTATTGGGTCAGGATTAAGTTTCTTTATTCAGTAAGGGCAATTTACTTCGATGCTCGTTTCTTGACCATTTTGACGATTATTAGAGTCAAGCTTTCCCGGTAGAATGTTGCTGGTGATGGCGAGTAGTTACTGTTGATAGTCCGCAGGCTGATAGGATCGCGGTTTATTGTGCCACTCGTTCTACGATTTAGCGATAAGGGTATATGCCCTAACCAACCCATAATAGGACTAGCGCTTATTCACAAATTCTATGTAACCTTTCAGCGCCTCACAAGACATTAGATTTTACAATTGCATTACCGCTCAGGAAGACAACCATTTGTCTAGGTATGTGACAGATCGGCTTTAATATCTACTATCGGATCTAACCTGCACAGGCTGTCATGCAGATTTTTGTAAAGACTCTCACCGGGAAGACTATCACCCTTGAGGTGGAGTCTTCCGATACCATCGACAATGTCAAGACCAAAATCCAAGATAAAGAAGGAATACCTCCTGACCAACAACGCTTGATTTTCGCAGGAAAGCAGCTTGAAGATGGTCGAACACTCGCCGATTACAACATCCAAAAAGAGTCTACCTTACATCTTGTTCTACGTCTGCGAGGTGGGGCAAAGAAGCGAAAGAAGAAGGTTTACACAACCCCTAAAAAGATCAAGCACAAGCGAAAGAAGACAAAGTTAGCTGTGCTCAAATATTACAAAGTGGATGGCGACGGAAAAATTGAGCGTCTTCGCAGAGAATGTCCTTCAACAGATGTAAGTCCTTTGTCCGTTGTATCACACATTCTAATCCTTATCAGTGCGGTGCCGGTGTTTTCATGGCTGCTATGCAGGACCGTCAATATTGTGGACGATGCCATCTAACTTACATATTTGACGATGCTGCCAAGTAAGTAAACTTTAGATCAAGGACATCAATTAAAACCTCCGGAAACTGTGGAATTGTTGGGGAACGATAAGGACGGTTGTAAAAAGTATTTGCAGATAACAAATAGTCGGCTACCAATTTTAACTCTTAAGCGTCTTCAGCTTGTTCCCAAAATTTCCTCAAACACCTCAGATATGTGTACCAAACCGTGTCGAGGTATGAATTTCGGTAAATTCTCCAAATAAATGCCACAATTAGATGGATCTATTTTCTATCGAGAATATAGGAGGGGAAATTTTGGCCTCTTCTAAATATAGTGCCTGTTGCAGATCCCCTAAGTTTCCCTAAGTGACTTGATGATACTTCAGTACGGGGAAAGTAATTTAGCACCTGTCAGCTTTGTCCCCTATAAACCTCTAGTCCTGACCATAGAGTTTGCAGTCTTAAGATTGATCATGTCAATCAGATGGATTATGTCAGGATGTTTGAAGAAACGACATGTGCGTGTTCCCTCATGCTATGTCTAATCACTGAATATGTACATCAGGTTCCGTCAGCCCCGAACTCATCGACTATCTTTAGTCTAGACTAGTTGACTTCTGAATGCTTTGACAATGCTGTTTCCATGTCAGGAACTGATGACACTTAAATCTCTTTCATCCGAGTTCCCAAGACTGACTCGGCCTCCGGTCAATACCTTCACCCTTCCCGGCTTTCCACTAACTCCAATATAGAATTCAAGTAATACCACTTTGCAAATGTATTAGAATAAATGATCATAGATCCACTAACACGTGACCCAGACGGAAGGAAATTCTGGTCAACAGATTAACATCTTTGTTCTCCCTGCGACGAAAATTTTCAAATACACTCGCGGTTTATATCTTGATTTCTCAGTACATCCCTATATCTCCGTCGACATGGAGCTAACCACAAATAGATCAGATGGAAAGGTCAGAGCTATGAGCATCACCCACCTTTGATCATGGAGGAAAAGCCGCCTGATGAATTTCTGAAACTCACCCAGCACCCGATTCGGCGAAGGTGGATTGGTTCAAGTCGGCCTCGACTGTTAGAAAGGGAGATATAGAAGAGTATGCCCACCTCGTGTGGTCCTGATGTCCAGGCCTCGCCTAGCTAGGGCTTCAGGATTTTTGTTTAATTTTTCCCGCACAAGCAGATCCATTGCTACCTTTTTTTATTTTTTATTAGTCAAAGTTTGCGTGGAAATTGTGCCCGAATTCCATGGGAAAATACTGATCTGAATGGCTATTCATCATGGACAATAAATCAATGATCTTTGAAGTTAAAAAGATTATAAGATCACTTTAAAATACGTGGTCTGGGTTAGAGAGGAGCCCAATATGCTCGACAATCAAAGACTCAGGTGGGACAATATACAATCTAAATCCATCACTAGTACACTAAGTAGATATTTAAACTCGCCAGCGCCCACGAGATAAGAACGTGCTTACCCTATAACACTTTCACTGCCCGAAAAAATTGTGCTTAAAATCCTCGAGTTATTGCATACCTGAATGCAACATGCGCAAATGACATTTTGGACAAAACCAGAAAATTAAAACAATCGGTAATGAACGCAACGACACACCCCGCCGCAGAGAGGTTTGCACGCGTAGCTCTACCCATTATACGTCGTGACAAGAAATATGATACCACCAAATTTGTTAAAATTGATATTCAGTTCCGTATCAAATTATAATTATCTCTTACCTTTGGTTGTGGAATGTAGTATGACAGGAAAGTAACTGTGCAAACTGTGCGCTCTGACAACAGGATCACGTGGTACGGGGATATAGTAAAATTAGCTAGTCTTGAACGACAGGAGACAGATCCGTCGGTTATTTTTTCTAGACTGAGCTAACCGGCATGTGACCTTGGGAAACGTGTTGAGCACTGGCACGACGTAAAATAGAAAACAGACAGGAGACAGATCACGTATTTTAATCTCAAGCTCTCCTCACTGATTATCGTAGACTTGCCGGAGCCACAAAGTACTTTTGTGAAATCATTTTAATGATGAACTGACTATCCTGGACCCACATGATGTCAATTTCACGTTCTCAACCAAACTTTGTCTTCTTGTCCTTAATAGGTATTTCTTTACCAGTGAGGCCCTTAAACTCCTTCCTCACAAAATCCGATATCTTTTCGTCTTTGGCCTGTTCAAACGCGCTTTCGTTATCCTGCTTCCCTTGGCCAAGTAGTTTCTCTTGAACCATATCTACGGCTGTGGAAGATATTAGCCAATAAAGAAACTCGTGTCAGTGAAACTGCCGGATTGATAATGAAAAGAGTAGCAAAATATTGCTAACAATATTTGAATTAGAGAGCCGGTGAAAATGACAAACCCTTGTCCAGATAATCTTCATTCTTTTCACTCTCCCTGCCTCCTCCAGCAGCGGTATTAAACTTATCTCCCATACGATTCATAATACTGCCTTTGCTACTCGAAGATCCAGCCATTTCCGATGATTTTGTCGAGCCGTGATTATTTGTAGAACCGTGTGTATCGTTGTCATGACCAGATATCTTTTTTATGAAGTCCATGATTCCGAGTTGAGATTTGATTTTGAGTGGTGGCAAACAATGTAAGAATTTGATAGCTTTGGCAGGAGATAATTGAGCTTTATGGGCTCATTTTGCGTATGAATTAATGACGACATGCTTAGCACATGCTCAATGTAAGCTAAGTGCATGCGTTAATTTGATGTTCAGTAGCCAGTCCTTGACCCTGTATTAACTGAATGTAAGTTCCTTTTGAAGTGCTAGTATTATACATACTTCATCCCGACTACGTCATGATTTTATAAGTAAGCAAATTCAAAGACCTCCCAATCCTGTCCATATTTGTCATAGTTTAGAAGCTGAATGACCGAATATTGTAGTGTTCAGGTGGTAGTGCACATTCCATTGTTAATTCCTGTATTTAAAAGTAAAGATGCTGCAGAAGGCCGAACACAAGTTTTCAAGCTACGGAGTCTTTCATTATGAGAAAGGAACTTTTGATTTTAATAAACTAGTATTTGTAAATGTCCTGGCGTTATAAGACCTGCAGTTACGGCCTCGCCCCAACCTGGCCCTAGGAAAATGACGTGCGCACATGTGTTACGTGGATATCAGCATATACTCTCTGCCTGTCTCTAGATATTCTCTCCTCATAGCGAATCTCCTTATATCTCTACATCAGAGCTGCCTTTCTGTCACTCCTTCTTCTATTGATTTCTGGGCAGCTAGAGATACAAAATCAAATTCTCTATTACTCAGGGAACTGAGATAATGATAGGTAGACTGCTATATTTAAGCCTGTGAGTCATTCCTGCACGCAGGCTGGGTCTATTAATGCATGGGTAGTTTACCCCTCTTGTGCCTCCACGATGACTGCTACAGAAATAATAAGTCAACTCCCTATTGCGTGATGCACTGAATAGTCACATACTGAGAAGTGACTATCAAATAATTAATTGTATGATGTACGTATTGTATTATTCATCCAAATGTGTGTGAGACGCTCTTATGTATATGCAGATCTGCAGCGCCCAGCTGGCAGGCTTCTTCGAACGCTTCAGAAGGATCACCATGTCTTCGGATGAACCCTGATTTCGGTATTTAGAGAGCCCCGCACTAAGCAGTTTCTGAAAATTTTACCCGCAGAATTTCACCCGTAAATGACTATTGTTTCATTGGCTAGAGTGAGAAGATAATAACGGGATAACGGCTCCTCTGAGAGTGTACTTCAATGAAAACTTGTGGGGGTAATACCGCTTGAAAGAAGCCGTGAAGGCATAGTAGGCAATACAATACTCGAGGCTTAGATACTATCGGTCTGTAGTGCGAAAGGGCCTACATGTTCTTATCTGGACATGGACTCAATGGGACAATTAACTCAAAAAAACATATAATACTTTGCCTAGGTCCTTTACAAACTTATTCACTAGCCCATATCTGATCATTAAGGCAGCAAAAAAATATTACAGATCCTAAATTTAATATCTGATATTAACCACAGTTCGCTTGTCTGAGGATAATCTTCAGGGAATTAAAAGATCGAGATTTTTTACCAGGCCCACAAGCATAATTTTTTACAAATTAATGATGAGTTCCTCAATACTCGGGCTTGACACTCATACATCCGAAAAACTATACCACTGACACGAAATATTTTTGCCCCCACAAGACCTGATTACATAGACTTACTTGTTAGATTCCGCCAGCACAATCCGACGCTGTTCATCCCTTGAGAATAGAGAGGTCCCCTGTTGAAGGGCATTTATCAGTATAGGTAGCGCATCGTCTTTAAAGTCATCAGCTTTTCGAAGCTCATCGAGATCATTTGAGAGTTCTTCGGCCACCTTGGCCATAAAAATTTTTGTGAAGGCAGAAGAGACTTCGGTATCTGCAGTATGATTCTCGATTGCCAAGTTGGACTGCAAAAGTCAGATATGTGTGTGAATATAGGTAATAATTCAGACTTTTTGATCATTTTGGTCTTTTGCAATGTGGTTTACAGTATCTATGTCACTTTCGCTATCGTCGGTGGAGACTTAGGGGGATAAGCTACATTAGACTAAATATGATGAATTAGGAGCATACCTTCAGTTCGAGATTTTCTCTTTTTATGCCGCTTAGATTTTCCTTGAATATGCGTTTCGGATGGCATGGCGTAACAAATGATTGTGTCGTATTGTGCGGGTCTACACGTTTGTTTTCAAAATTTCGACTCAGTATTGTTATTGTGAGGGTATGTTCTTATTACTAGGCATGCTGATCTATCGTGGGTAATTAGATTGTTGTGATTTAATTGAGTTGACGAGAGAAGCGAGACTAGATCGATTATCAGAATCTTCGCGTGCCAAACACTCGCTAGGTAGTGGGGGCAAAAATTCAGCACCTGTCAGAAGTGTTATCTACAAACCCTCAGTTCTGACTGTAGAGTTAGCAGCGTCAAGTTTGAGTAATGAAGGCCTCACTTCAATGAGGATTCCCAGTCGCTTTCGCAATCTATATCTTCTTCATTCCTCAACACCCCCCCTATCACCATTATCATGAAGCTAACTACCATCAGATCAAATGGTAGGGTCAGAGCCCTACTCATGACCAGCCCTTGATTATGAAGGAAAAGCCATCCGATGAGTTTCCGGAGCGTACCCAGCACCTGATACGGAGATGGTGGATTGGATCAAGTCGGCCTCGACTGTTACAATGAAGAGAGATATGGATGAATATGCGCGGCTCATGTGGTCCCGGTGTCTAGGCCTCGCCTGGCTGGGGCTGCAGGTTTTTTGAGACTTTTTTTGGGTAGAAGGTTCCGTAGAAAAGGTGGCTGAGTTCCATAGGTAAATACTGAGCTGAATGGCTATCCAATACGGGCAGTGTATCAATGATCTCTAAAGTAACAACTGAGGATAGAAGCACTGTACAAGGTGTGATCTAGGTCAAATAAGAACCTAATGTGCTTGATAATCAAAGGCTCAGGTAGTACAATTAACCAAACCGACATTCGATAGTTTGACTAATTTGTGGCCGACAGTCGGCATCGAAAGAAATGAGCTACTCTACGCATATATGAAATAATGCGATAAGTAAAAACTTGTACAGATGTCTTACCACATCGTAGACACAGAAGCATCATTGCTGGCTAATATCCCCATCATAACACATGACCTTCTTATTCAATCACCACGTGAACATAGTAGCCACTAGCTTATGTCACAGGGTCCCGTAACAACCGTGTAACTAACAACAATCATTGTCCTACTACACCTATCGAGCAGGTTTTATTTCTAATCGAATATACGGTTCATATGCAGGTGACAAATTCACCATTTCAAGCGGACACTGTATTACCGTGTTGTGCCTCCTGCACCTGTCAGCGGTTGTCGAGTTTTAAAGAGGCTCAAGTATGGCAGAACTAGATGACATTAGAATGGAGAGAAACCCAAGACGTTTGTGGTGATAAATAAAATTGTCTTGATGAATGTTATCTCTCGCCAACGAGAATGGTTCTTTCCCAAAATCTCGCCGTTTCTCTCCGCTAATTTCCTGCTGTACCTGAAAGTCGTCTGTCTGCAGCTAAATTACTTAGGTATGCTATCTCGATGAGTGTCTAATCAATCATCCCTTCAGCTTCAGACTTTAAGGCAGAAATTCTCATTACATAGCTTGAAAATCACATACAATATGGCTGCGTGTGAACGAGAGACATGTTCAATAGAAAAGCCGCATCGTCACATCAAAAAGACCACTCATGAATCAACTACTAGTCGTTCTGGGAATCAAAGATTGCAGCAGATTTTTCTCACAAAAACTGAACGCACATTTATCCCTAAAGATAAAGCAAGTGAGACGATTTACAACAAATACTCATCTCTCAATTCTACACCATCACCGCAGTCATCTGCCCTGAATTGGAGCACATCTTCATATTACAATTACACTGGCAATACTTCGATATCTCAGCCTTCACTCGCTGCTGGGGGCCAAGTCGATCTATCAAGGACCTTTACCCCAACGCCGCGTGGTACCTTTTCCTACGGGGGAAGCAAAGATTATTTGGAAGCTCTCAGTGAGACCGAGGATTGTTTTGCTCATCAGCGGCCTTCGCATTGGTCTGTCACAAATAAATCATGTGGAAATCAAAGCGTAGAAGTATCCCCACTTACTTCCCCTCAGCCAAAACGGCCATCCCCTCTTCATTCTCCAGTTGGTGTTGCGGTAGCTTTTAATAAAATATCAGAAGATTATTCAATTTTAAATCTCCGAGAGTCAACTACTGAACAGCAAAAATCGAAGATGCTTCCCATGGATACTGAGAGTTCAACTACCCCTGCACTTGTGACAAGCCTTGCTTCCCACGTGAATCCACAGAACTAGGGCCTTCAATTTCAGGATTCGCGGGAATCATTATTAGTCAAAATACTGTGATTTTCAGAGCTTGTTTACACCAGTTAATCTACGATCAAATACTTAGATATTCTCATGTCTGAACAATATTTGTACCGTGGATTTGTGATTCAGTATAAATACAAGTAACTGTCTCTGGTGTAATTATTGTCACTTTCTTGCACAAGGAAGATAAAGAAGCAGTTAATAATTTGGCCAGATTAAAATAATCTTAATGTATATTCAGCATAATGTTCATTTTCACATTCAAAAAACCAACTGTAAGAGGAAACAATCGCCTAAATGTCGCAAAGATTCAAATTGTGTTCGAAAATATTTACGAGCACTTAGTTAACTCCGCATGCGATTTAAATTGGTTACAGCAATTAGTAGACGTGTAAGTTTTTGAGTCACAGTTTAATTTATCATCTCTGGGAGTACATGATCTACGAATTCTGGAGTACTTTCTGATGGCATAAGGCTCGCACTGAAATAATTCAGTTCGAATTTGTAACTAGAATGTAGGCATCACGAAAATATTTTAAGAGATTGAGCGGGTTTATTCTGTTTAGGCAGCTATAGTAACCTCGACTTCAACACCAGCTTCGATGTTAATAATAATTTGTTTCACAACCTCAGTAGGGGCATTGAGACTGGAAATGTTAGTCAACGCCTCAGTTGAAGATCATTTTAAATCTTACTCGATCAAACGCTTGTGTATTCTCATCTCAAATGTGTCCCAGGTCTTAGAACCTTCACCACAGGGTGTCTTACGGGTGGTTACTTTCAGTGTCTTGGTTGGGAGACGCACTGGGCCTTTAACCCGAAGACCCTTGGTCTTTGCACGATCAATTAATTCTTGACAGACTTTTTCTAGCGATTGAACTTTCCGGGATGAAAGGGTGATACGAATTTTGTGTGTTTTCTGTGGAGCGAGATTAGAGAGTTGCTGTAAATTGCAAATGGCTGCTAGACTTACTGGAGCCTCGCCGTAGCCCTCTTTATCAACCTTGTTGTAAGACATTTTGGTTAATTAATATTCTTCAAGACTCGTACAAATCGTTACGGCAAAGTGATGAAGATAGGGTTGCAGTTATTATTTTGCTCGTTCAGAAATATTAACGCCGGAATTCTATACGCCGTTGTGATCTCGCTTAATGTGCTTACCTCAGGCTCTCTCTCTATTTGATGCTTAGTTCTATGTGAAACAGAGCCTTTCCTTGAACTTGCCCCACCAGATATCTTATCTATGAAAATGAATCCGAAAGTTCTGCAGCTCCCCCCCATGGTTTCATTCCCAGACAAAGATTGGTGTCATAGTATATCCAATGAAGAGTGGGAAGCTTACTTAAATTCTTGGATCTTCCTCGCAGAAGCCCATCTATCAAACTCCGATTTTCAAAAGATTTCAACAAAAGATAGCTCTGTCAAAAATTTCATCGTCTCGTACGTTACCCAGACTGCTCTGTTAGATGAATTATTTTTTTCGAAATTTTCAGAAAAGTTGGGATTATTACGAAAAATATGTTTTTGCATTTGTTACAAGTTATTAGAGCTCAAAACCCCGCCACAAGAATTAACAAGCTGGGATTTCCTTGCGGACGCGAGTAAAGTTTTTGGTCGCATGAATGGAAAAAAACTTGTGAGGCTTATAACTGAAGAGAATCACTCCTGCTATGAAACTACATTGACACAATTAAAAACTCTTCTTATCGAGGAACTAAATACTGGAATCAGAGGCAACTTAGTAAAGCTTGAATCAAATCTGAAAAGGTCAAATTATCTTCATTCCGTATCCCCAGAAGTAGCCCAATTCTTAATGGCAGGGAGTGACTATGCAGATGCCCTCATTAGCTGTTATAAGATCATGAACCCTCCTTTACGCCGGGTAATCCTCTCAAATATGTACTTCTGTCTTATCGGTTTAACGAGAGGGGAGACTCCTATGATTTCGGCTCTACTAGACCAGCTGTACCTGCTGAAAGAGGCCGCTGAGGCCCATTTGACAGGACCTCTTAACGCCAATGATTCACTTGTATCCGAACTAGTTACTGCAACGCCAATTTTGCGAAATATTAAACAACGAATTAAAGAAAAAGGTTCTGGACTTAAAAGAGCAGAATCAATCTTGTCCTCCTTGGAAAAGTTTCGAAAATCTGGTCGCAATCCTATCTCACAAAGTTTTACGAAAAATAAAAAAATAATAAAACCACAAAATATCATGCCGGATGACCAGTCAATTGTAAATGACCAGGTAGACTTTGACCAGATAGTTTTGATATCTCAAATACAGGATCTTTTCCCAGATCTTGAATCCGATGTTATTGCTAAACTGCTTGTTGAGTATGATAATAACGTCGAAGTCATTACATCCCATCTACTTGAGAATTCTATCCCATCTAATCCAGAACAATTAAACGCAATTGAGACGCGAATTGATAGCCAGGAGCTAGCCTCGTCTCAGAATGCAACTATGAATTATTCTTCTTATCAGAGAAGTACACGACGCAATATCTATGATGGTGATGACCTCGATCAGCTAGCAGTTGATTCTTCAAGACTTCATTATGGTCGCCGTAATGATCCAAGAACTACTGAAATGCTGCTCAACAATCGAGCTTCAGCTCCCAGTAAAGCGACTATATTTAATACACTGGCAGCATTCAATTCAGATGATGATGAGAGAGATGATACCTACGATATCTCTGATGTCGGAGGGCTTGTTGAATCAGCTGATCTCGGAGACAATTTGGAAGGGAGCCTCACCAGGGCATCATCGTCTAAAATTTCTCCTAGCTCTACTGATGAAATTCTTTTCCGAGCATACAAGGCGAATGCACAGCTCTTTCAACGTGATGCAGCCACAAGGCGAGGAGAGCCAAGGAAGAAATTGAAGCAGCAGGTTGCATTGACGGACCAAGTGATTGAAGGGTGGGCAATTATGCTGCCACGTAATCCGCAGCTATTACGACAATTGGAAGCTGGGTATGATAAACCCTCAAATATCGAAAGAATAGTGAAAGAACCCGCCTGGAAAGTAAAAGAGGACTGTCAATCATTGGAGCATCGTCCCCAGAACGAAAATGAATTAAATCTAAATTCTAGTGAGGCTCAGGTGCGTGGAAGTAGAAATAGAAGTGATGTTTCTGGTGCACCTGGCGAAAAGAGGACCGATAAAGCTAGGAGAGGGAAAGAAGTTGACAAAGGCTCGAGGGCGAACCATAATCGAAGAGATCAACGAGCTAAAAAAATGGCACGAGGAGGATTTCCTGGCTGACTAAATATTACAAAAAAACTTGACGTAGATAATGGAATGATTAAAGTAAGGGTTATAGAGAAGTATGATGAATAAGTGGAGTCATACACTCGACTCACCAAATTTAACACCAGCCCTGAGCTAATCTTTCAGGTTTTGTCACAAGGAGTAATTGGTACGTCTCTCACAGTACAAGGAAAAAAGCAAAACCACAGCTAATACCGGCTCTCGTAGCGAGAGAAGAAGCTCGATCTAAAAACAAACACGTTGGGCTCTTAAATTCTAGGGATGGTATCTAACGACAATGGTGACTCACAGTAGTTTTATATTTATGTTATGAACATACTTTAAACGGTGGCACGTGTTCTAGACCATGTCAAATCGCTATCAGGTTATGCATGAGTTGATCGAGTTTCCATCGAGGGAGGGAGATAGCCGAATAAATTGCGACACCATTATCGTGATAAATTGTGCAGAGCTAGCTCGATTGGAATGGCAAAGTTTTATGAAGATTGATGAGAATCATGATAGAGTCGAGAATAAGATGAAAGTCCGTTGGAAATCAAGTATAATCTTATTGGTAATGATTAACTTTATTACGTAAGAGTTCCCAACGCAATCCCTATAATCAGTATTCGCACTCCAGAAAGACGGTGTTTTTGAGAGATAAAATAGAACACTTGTGACGATGGCTAGATGCACGCTACATTATACGAATTTACCTTTATGTTTCTGGGATCTTGCTATCAGCTCTGCAAGTTATATTTGAAATCTTCTTTCTACTCAACCTGAAATCAAAACTTCTCATGAGCTAATTACTGGGTCGACTCCCGTAGTTTTACATTTAAGAATATGGGGATTTATATGCTATGTTCCAATTCAAACTTCAGACCCACGTAGAAATCAACTTTCCCCAACTTCGCCGAAAGGATATTTTGCAGGATATTGTGAGTCTACAACAAAGTATCAAATTTTCATTCCTTCTAAAGAGGGTCTTAGTAAATTCTAAGCATCAGCTAACGTTAGGTTTCTCGAGGATACCTTTTGAGACTAGGGTAAAATAACAGTGCAACAAGACATTTAATTCGATAGGATTCCTGAAAAAGCTACTGAGGAACAAGCCCTTTCAGAGAGAAAAACTGACTGCCCACACGACTCCGATTCTGATTTCGAAATTTATTCTAATGCCGAAATGCACTCGACTGATTCAAGAACTGAAACTCCTTTATCTCTTGAATCTTCAGAAGATTCCAATGAGTCACTCCCTTCTCTTTTTGTCTGGCTATCAGAACTCCATCGACTTCCCTCTATTAGTCTAACTGATCAACCAGAATCATCGAGTTCGGTGCTTGTTTCTAACTCTATCACCCTCAGGAGGAGTAAACGAATCTGAAAGCCCGTGTTTCCCCATTCAGCGTGGCAACCACGAACTCTAAATGAAGAAAAGAGAAGTTTGATATCTAGGTTTTTCAATAAAGCACTAGTCATGAATGATAAAGAAAAATGGCGAGAGCATTAGACGAAAAACTTAATTCGTTGGCAATCAAAAAAGTTTTCACCCCAATAATACGTGCTCCCTACGAAAAACGACACTTCGGTTCAAGGTGAGTATTCTCAGTAGAGAACGATGGAGGGCTCACTGCCATATTGGTTGCGCAGAGCTTTAACCAATTGCAAGGGGTCGATTACTTCAATACTTACTCTCCAACGATCCATATGGATTCTCTCAGAATATTTTTAGCGATTGCTATGTTCCTTGAATGAAGGATTCATTAGGTCGATGTAAGAGCTGCGTATCTAGAGGTAGATCTTTCTGATGACGTTTGAATAAGAACACTGGAAAGAATCAAAGGTGTTAAATACATGAAACAAAATATATCTTCGTATGGCCTCAAGCAGCCTGTCGAACCTTTTGAGCTGGCTCGGAAGCTTTAATGATTGACACTGGAGATATCTGGCAGAATAACTCGCACAGGAGCTTTCAATTGAAGTAAATAAATAGATGTAACTGTCTATCCTTCTCCCTTCCTTTTTCTCTCGGCTTATATATCTACACATATCTACTACCTGACATGATGATAATATCTAGAAATAGTTTCCTTACATCACAAGACACAATCCAAACATTTTGTAGCCAAGATATAATCCTAAAACAACTCAATGCCAATCCATCATTTCTGTTATACGGACTCCAAGTATTTTCTAGCTGAAACTTATCTAAAACGCCAAGGTTTTTCCTGAGGTAATTATAAATTATGTCAAGTACCAGCTTGGCATGTTATTCAGACAATTATGTTACGATCATGTTAGAAGAATGGAATTTACATGAATCACGAAACAATAAGTCAGGAATATAGATTTCATCGGGCTCTGATCCTGGTCTGATACAGCCCGATAAAGTATGGTATAACAAACTCAATCTTCAACTAAAAACTCTCGTTTTCAGAAGGTCAACCAGCAACCCTTGCATTTACATTCGCAATAGGAATGTAATAGTAAGGGGAGAATAATTTGACAACTTGATGATCTGTGGTCAAAAAATTACAGATGTCGATATGATCAAACGGCAACTTTACTAGATTTTTCCAATCAAGGATCCTGCTCAAATAGGTACTGTCATTGGATGGAAAATCACCCGTGATAGATCTTACAGAGCCCTAAATATTTCAAAACAGACCACATCATAAGTAAGATTGAATCACTTGGGCTAGAGAAAGCTAAAGGCGTAAATTCTCCTCTTGAGGAGTACGATTCTATCTTACCAGCTGAAGGAAGAGAGCAAAAAGCAGATGAATTTGCCTATCTAAGTACAATAGGAAGGCTGGGATACGCTTCCAACAACACTCGGCCAGATATTTGTTTCGCGACGTCCCAATTAGCCAGATTTAATTCATCTCTGCATATGCGACACTGAAAGTGTATGCGTCATGTCTATAGAAATTTAAATCTGCGAGGAATAACTGCATCATGTACAAGTTTGGACCTAATACTTCAACTCTCAATCAAGAACAAGTTTTAAAAATGTTTTCTGATTCAGATTTTGCCTCTGATATCTATACCCGTCAATCTGTATGTGGTTACGTTTTGATGCTTGGAGGAGTATCTATCTACTGGCAATCCAAAAAACCAAAACTCAGTTGCAACTTCAACTATGTAAACGGAATATATTGCCTTATTTGAAGCATCCAAACAAGCGATTTGGGTTGAGGGACTTCTCAGAGAGTTTCAAGTTGTGGACAAATTTATGGATTGAAATGGATTGACTGTATAATCTGACAATCAAAGTGCATAAGCCCACGCTAACGGAACAAACTCATCGAAGGCAAAACAAATTAATATAGTCTGCCGCTTCACAAGAGAGTGTGTTCAGAATGGCACGACAAGTATAGAATATATCCCAACAAAAGACATGCTTGCTGATATACTCACCAAGCCTCTCCATTTCTCAAAAGCAAGCCCTATTTTTGTTAAATTACTCACGGTCTCATGAAGACAATTTTCACCCGGTTGCGTCAGTTAGGAAGAGTGTTGGAAATAAAGTGTAATCATACGAATAATGATGTTATAGAAACAGATAATTTCCTTGTAAAAAGAATGTGGAACTTCCAATATCGGATTACACGACCCACTTAGTAACGAGCCGTGCATTATCTAGACGACAGACGCATCAGTCGGTATTTACCGAGTAATGTAAGTGACGGGTCGTAGAGATGATCTATCAAGTGAAGGATCAGTCGTAATTTGATGACTCAAGTCAGTAACAGAGTACTTCTCAGTTATATGAGAAAATGAGACACGTTTAGAATAGAGTAGATAAGTGGAACACAGTTTGGTGGATAGGGGCCGCTATATATAAGGAAATTGTTAAACTGTCCTTTGCAGCTATTGATGGTGACATGAATAAAGATGATGATTGTGATTGAGATAGATTTCTCTATTGTTTATAATACATGATATTCTCAGGTTCATATACCTCGAGCCAAGCAACCAGATTATCTTCCTCCAGATCTAGATTCATCAGAATAATTACTTACTCAGTAAAATTCTCCTAGTCTCAGTTGTATGTTTAGGATCTTGACTAGGTTTCTAGTAACTAGTCAATGATGTTTCTCCTATCACTAAGACATAGTCATGGTTGATACAACAGGTACAAACGATGAATCGTGTCTATACATGACGTTGTGATATAGTCATGATCGTCTGAATAATATCAACTCATGAATGAATCATGTCTCTACATGACACTATAAGACCTAACTCATATCACCACTGTGGGATATCAATTCAAAACTGATTCATCTACGCCTTACATTTTCTGTGCAGCGTCTTTGATCAAGTTATACAAGTGATCAGAGTACGTATATTCTAATAATATCCATGTTAATTGTACTACTTGAACCTATTACTATCTAGCACGTTGGGCTCCCCTCTGACCTAGGCCATACCTTGTACAGTGCTACTATCCTCTTTGGCTACTTCAAAGATAATTGATATATTTCCTGTGACGAAAGGCCATTCAGCTCAGTATCTATCCGTGGGATTCAGCCTCTTTTTCCACCAAACCTTCTAGCCAAACAAACAAAATAAACGGTAGCAATGGAACCTGCGTGCGCGAGAAAAAGATCCAAAAAACCTGCAGGCCTAGCCAGGCGAAGCCTAGATACCGGGACCACATGAAGGTGTTGGTGAGTGTGACAGAAACCGAGTTGGTGATGAGTAAATCGATTTATTAAACTATATAAGGAGAAAAGAGAACTCTAGCTACTACTAACAGGTACTTATAAGAGTTGATCTTTGTGGGTCTATAGACTGATGACTTATCCATAGGCATTATACTTGCTACCCAGCCACGCAATGCCAGGTATCACTTATTGTGCTAACGCTCCAACCTCCTGATTAGTAGTGCCGTTTCGTTCAGCTTCATCTACCCCCCCCCATACAGCCTTTTCGTAAACATCCTTAATATTACGCTTAGGTTATTCGCCTAAGCTCAAATAACGGTCAAACCGTAACATTACCCCCCTATTCACCCTCTCTTCTTTTCTTTCCTTGACGCTGGTCCATTGTTTGTCTCTGCTGAACCCCACTTCTTCTCCCACACGTCGAGCGCTGCGGCATCCTGCAAGTTTGTGAGCGATGTCCACTCCGGTAACGCTAATCCAGTCCACTTGACTAAAGCCTGTCTTTCTCCCTTCTTTGTTCTACATCTAAGGACCTTGTCAATCTGATATTCTTCTTCGCCATCAACATCAATTATTGGACCTGGATTTTCGTCTTCTAATTTTTGCGACCGCAACGGATTTTCATCTGCTGGTAAGAGTAAGTCTACATGAAACCGATTATGTATCTTTCCAGGGATATTAAGTTGCACTACTTCTGGCGAAATAACTTTAGTGACTGTGTACTTTGCATGTTGCCATCCCAATTTCTTGGAAGGTTGATCTTCTAGCCTTATGTTTCGCAGAAGTAGCCAAACTTTATCACCGACTTCATATCTTGGTGCGGGATGTCTTTTTTTGTCTGTGAGATCTTTGTAGCGTTCCTGAATAGCTGCCATTGCAGATTGCATAAAAATCGTAACCTTTTGTAATCTGTCGACAAAGTTCTCGGCCCTTTCTTTTCCTGTTGATACTGGTATCATCGACTGCTTGTTAACGATTTGAATGGGGTTGACATGGTAGCCGTGTATTGCGTAAAATGGACTTATACCGCCTAAGGATACCACATCTCGATTATTAATCGCAAGTTGGGCCGCAGCAAGGCAATCAGACCAGTCGTGCTGAGTATAGGAAACATAAGCTCGCAGGTAGGTTTGAACTTCCTGGTTCATTCTTTCCGTCGCTCCATCGGTTTGAGGATGATAGGCTGTGCTTAACCTCTGTTCAATTCCGACTAACTCGCAAAGTCGTCTCCAGAATTTACTAGTCCAGTTAGTGCCTCTATCGCTGGTTAAGGCCATTGGAAATCCGTGATAGCGCCAGTGACATTCTACAAATCGTTTAGCACAAGATTCCGCATCCATTTTATCCATAGCCTCCAGTGTCACTGATTTCAACAGTCTATCGGTGATTACCATTATGTTTGTCGCGCCATTCGATTTGGGAAGGTCCACCATAAAGTCAATGGAAAGCTCTTGATGGAATCTTTCAGGTACTGGTAGCGGTTTAAGAAGCCCTTGTTTCTGGTGTCGCCAGATCGATGACCTCCCGCATACATGACAGTTTTTGCAGAACCGTTTTACTGACTTACTTATTCCAGGCCAAAAATATTCACGAGCGACCTGGGCAAGGGTTGCATCTCTCCCTGGATGACCCGAGACAGCTGAGTCATGGATATTCTGGATAAGCGCTGTTGTTAGAGGTTCATATAGAGGTACCCAAATCCGTCCTTGGTAGCGAGCTACACCAATATCATTGTCAAATGCACAAGCGGCGATCGTTGCTTTAATTGGGCTAGGCTCATCCGAACCTTCTATTTGCAATTTAATGTCCTTAGGCCATGTACGCTCCCCACTTAGAATTGCATTCACCACCTGTATATATCCCTTGTCGTTTTTTAATGCTTGGTCCCAGAGATTTTGCAAATCTTCGTTGATAAATAACTCGTGCCCTTCTGCTAGGTTGCTATTACCAACACGTAACTTTGATGCATAAATTGGTGTTAAGACCTGGCGCTCGCGACTTATAAGTCGTGGGTCGCCTTCCGTAGGTCTATCTTGATCCCTTCTCGATAGTGCATCTGGTCGTTCATTATCTACTCCCTTCCTATACACAAGTGTATACCTGAATCGAGATAGAAATTCTGCCCACCGAGTTTGCCGTTCTGTCAGCCTTCTTGTGGTCAGGAAATATTTCAGGTTCATGTGGTCACTTAGGATAGTGAAAGCATGTGCTAGACCCCGTAGCTCCGCATCCCATTCTTTCATACTTGCTACAATGGCTAGGAGTTCTTTATCATGAATCTCATAGTTCATTTCTGCTCCAGTCAGCTTCCGAGAGTAATATGCCACAGGTTTCCATGTGCCATTTTCTTGCTTTTGTAACAAACATCCACCGAGCGCATAACCGGAGCAATCTGCCTCCAACATTGTTTCACGGTCGGGATCCCATTGGGCTAGAGCGGGCTCTGCAACGAATTTTTCCTTGAGCAATTCAAATGCAGCGTTTTGTTCAGAGCCCCATTTCCAAGGTGTACCCTTGCCTGTCAGACAAGTTAGAGGTGCACAGATTCTTGAAAACCCCTTGATAAAACCACGATAAAAATTGGCGAACCCTAAAAATCCTCTTAGCCCTTTTGTTGTTGTGGGTGCCTTCCATTCCGATATTGCCTGGACCTTTGCAGGATCCATCTTGACTGCAGAATTTTCACCATCGGAAGATATGATGAAGCCTAAGTATTTAGTCTCCTTGACACCAAACTCGCACTTGTCAATATCCAACCCTAGTCCTGCCTTTTGAAGCTTTTCAAGTACCAATCGCACGTGCCTCTCGTGTTCCTCTTTGTCTCCGTTGGTGAATACAAGCACGTCATCTACATAAGCCGAACAGAAATCATCGAGGTGCTCACGTAAGGCTTCGTTGATATACCTTTGAAAAGATGCCGGAGCTCCATTTAGTCCAAACGGCATGACAAGCCACTCAAACAATCCAAATCGTGTTCGAAAAGCTGTTTTCCATTCGTCACCTTCCTTAATACGCAACTTGTGAAACGCAGATCGCACGTCTAGCTTAGTAAACCACTTAGCTCTGCTCAGTTTAGCAAGCGTCTCTTTAATCAACGGTAAGGGATATCGATCGGCTTTCGAAATGGCATTCAAGGCGCGATAGTCTACACAAAATCTCAAGCCTCCACCTGGTTTCCGAACGAACAATACAGGGGCCCCTGCTGGTGAACTACTCGCTCGAATGTAATTCTTATCAAGAAGATCTGTCAGTGTCTTCCTTAACACCAGTAACTCATCCCTTGACATTCCATATAGGGGTCCCCATGGGATACTTTTGTCAGACTCGAGCCTAATCTCGTGATCGCATCCTTGCCGATGTGGTGGAAGCTTATCTGTGAGTTCTTTTCGAAATAGGTCTGAAAATTCCTTATACTCATCAGGAAGCTTATCCAGACACGTTGACGATTTCTTTGATGGCGCAAGCGCTTTCTGAATATCTGCCAACGTTACAGAAAATAGCTGAGTTATGCCAGCGCTTGACTTCCTGGCTTTCCTGACCGTTGCAAGAAATACTCCTGCAGATAAACTTTTGATATTCGTTGTTCGATAAGACGAATTCATCATTGCCTGATGGCCCTTTTCCCATACTCTCAATGGTCGATTGTTCACAATTGCTTCTCCAATATCTATGAAATGTTCTCTTGCATTGTAGATAACGTCTTCTCGCTCCATCCATGGTTTTCCCAATATGAGATCATGAGACAACATTGGTATAACGTACGCATATAAAGTTCTTTGGTACCCATCTATATCTAGCTCCATTTTAACCATTTCTGTGATAAAATCTTTATGGTGGCGATTTTCTGTTGCCTCTGTAAGCTTGCGTGGAGTTATTTTTATCCGAGTTAGGTTAGCTCTATCTACCAATAAATTACTGACAGCGGCTAGGCATTCGCATCCATTGTCAATCAAAGTGGATACTGAATAAATTCCGTTAATTACCGTATCTATAATGAAAGAAGATCCATTCATAGTGCCCTCAGCTTCTTTATCTCCAATTGATTTTGAGTTGATAATCAATTCCATTGCTCCATTTGCTTGCAACTGAGGACAATTTGATTTTAGATCTAATCCTTTTTCTACCACGCTCTTCGTAACTTTGGCCTTAACTGTATCTGAAATTTTTCTGGTAAATGGTGCTGCTTGGATAGGTGTATCAGGACGCTTAGCTGGAAGCAGTCGACAATCAGCTATAATGTGTCCTTTATTCCCACATCGCAAGCATGACCCGTTTATTTTGCGCTCGTTCAACTCAACAAGTGATACCCACTTCGCACGGACTTTATCGATACCAATCTTCCTTGTCCTACTGTCAACATCCTTACTGTATGAGCTGGCTTTGGCTGAAGGGTTGTGCATAATTTCTCGTGAGATTCCCTCCAGTAATTTGCCCCCAGCAACGCCTCGTGTTCCATCGTCGAAGTAGCCAGTCTGACCTAGCAGGTATTCCCTTGTAATTTCCATACCAACTTCGTCAATTTCAGAACCTAGGATCGACAGGTAGTCGATCAATTCACGAATTGTTTTAGGATGCACACTGCCGATCATGTAATTCCTTGTCGTCTTGTTTAACGAATTCCGCAATAAGTAGATCTTGCACTTCTCATTTCCTTTCGAACTGGGACTTCGGGAGAGCAACTGTTGGAAGCGCGGTAAATATGACGATAGGTTCTCATCCCGGAATTGTCTGCATGCATGGAGTAGCGCGGCTGCCAGTTGTTCTTCGTTCCTATTGCGAAAAGTATCATCCATGGCCTGTAATAGTCCTAGCGCATCCCATTCCATGCCATTTGCAAGCATATTTTGGAACTGACCTGTGATCATATCTTTCGCTGTTCCTGTTACCGCATGACTGAATAGTTGCACTGAGAAGTCTGACGGTTGAAGTATGGATCGCTCTTCTACATCACGTCTGTATATGTAGCGAAGTATTCCATGTGTAATAGCCCACTTACTTCTATCCTTGTGGTCGTATGCTTCTGGCCATCTAAGTGGTTCATCTTCAATGAAGCAATTTCTGCGTTCTGATTGGCCCTCCATATTAGCTTTTGAGTTTTGCAGGGATAATTTCTTATCCTTCTGCGATCGTTCCTGCATCCTTTTCATCATTTCGTTCATCTGAGATTGTAGCATCCCAAGCTCTCTCCTGTGTTCTATTCCCCTTAATCTCATTTCCTCGACCATTCGCTCTACTTCCGATTGTATTTCTCCGTGTGGCGTCGATTCCTGATTCGATAACCCAAATGCCATGAAGTCCATTCCGTTGTAAAAATTGTTCATTTCTGAACCCATTGTTGATTTATTTTAAAATCCCTGTGCGATGTAACCAATAATTAAAGATACCCTAGGTCACAGTAATCTAAGACTGCGATATACCTAATGACGGGCAAGAGTATGAGTGATATAGTTTAAATTGTGACAGAAACCGAGTTGGTGATGAGTAAATCGATTTATTAAACTATATAAGGAGAAAAGAGAACTCTAGCTACTACTAACAGGTACTTATAAGAGTTGATCTTTGTGGGTCTATAGACTGATGACTTATCCATAGGCATTATACTTGCTACCCAGCCACGCAATGCCAGGTATCACTTATTGTGCTAACGCTCCAACCTCCTGATTAGTAGTGCCGTTTCGTTCAGCTTCATCTACCCCCCCCCATACAGCCTTTTCGTAAACATCCTTAATATTACGCTTAGGTTATTCGCCTAAGCTCAAATAACGGTCAAACCGTAACAGTGAGGAGTGTTGGAAATGGAGATCTAGAGTGTTGTGGACGGTTGAGCCCTCCATTTCGTCGAGGTTCTCGAGACGATCTTGTGTTTGGTCGAGCGGTGGGAATGAGAAATATGGTAGCGCTTCCGGCTACCTGATGGATACACGAGCAGTTGTATGGCGTGGGTACATGGAGGTTTTCTATGCCTACATGGCGCTCCAATCGTTGATGCTGTGGCTTAGGCTTGTTGTCGCTCACGTTTGTACTTTTGGCGCTCGCCTCCCACCCGTCTTGCATCAGATTCTGAGTGCGTATGCAGCTATGACACAATATCGAAGAAAATATACAGAAAATATCATTCAATATACAAGAATGGCACTCATGCCTCGGATTCCTTTTGCACGTACCACTGCGAAGTTATGGCGGCTTTTTCTTCACCCCAAGTCAACCCTCATCCGTGAATACCCACCCAGGGGAACGTCTCAAAAACCCTGAGTTATCCAGATATGCCTTAATCTTCCATTTACTTTTCTCCACGCGAAATGTAGTGTGAGATGTCTCCTTCCCAAGTGGAGTAGGTGCCCAGGCTACTCAAACTATACTACAGTACACCACCAGGAGACGGACCACGACACCTTCCATCGTTGACTCGTGTTGACAATGTCAGCTGCACTCTCGGAATCGAAGTCTTGGCGCGTACACAAGGCTTAATTTGTAAAACTCCTTGCCAAAGGTTAAAATTCACGCCCGTCGAGATTGCACCCATCCTCCGTGTCATCTTGTAAACTTCTCCTGGTCCCTCTCACGTCTATCCCAAAGAACTGTCTTCCAGATTTGTGCGTCACACTTTGCTTCCTCCGTCAGGTATAATACTGGCGTGGACTTTTGTTTGGCGACTAGCTGATGCCAGAGTATAATCAACGAGAGGTGTGGTCATTGAAATAAGGATGTACTTGTTCGTACTTGTATACTTGATAAGACTTAGCTAGGAGTCGAACTCGTCGGGGGTTAAAATTTGACATGTCTGAGTATTTTGAATGATTGCCTCGTGGGCCAACTTGTTTAGTATTGCGAAATTTGACTGAACTTGGCTCTGGAATAATATTTCACTCCCAGGTTCGTAAAAGGCACCGCATACAGGCGTGCAGTCTTGCCATCCGCCCTTAAGCATTAAACAGCCCAGCCATATCCAACCGGGTCTGGAGCTGTTTTGATTTTCGGGGGGGTTTCTTATTTTCGTTTCTGTTTAATCAGCTGTACCTTTGGCAGCGATTCACGAGGTTGGAACGAGCTAGGCTGTAGGTAAAATTACATGGAGCCCTGACGGCTCCATCAGTCCTTCACCAATTGTGGATAAAGCTTTAGCCTAGAACCTATTGAAATAAACAAACAAATCAGGCCTGGCCGTAACAAGAACTATCGCTGCATCAAACTCCGTATGACATCACCAGTACAGCACAAATTAAATGGTAGCATCGAGGCCCTTTTGATGCCCCACTCTAGGTCATGGAGAAGTCATCCGAAGAGTTTTCGGAGCATATCTAGCACCCGATACAACGATTGTGGATTGGTTCAGTTTGGCCTTCAATGCTACAGAGAAGGAAGATATAGATGGATGAGTACACCTCATGTGGTCCCAGTGTCTAAGTCTCGCCTGGCTGTGGCAGCAGGCTTTTGAAGAATCTTCCGCGCACGCAGTTTCTATTGTTACTATTTTTTTAAGTAGAAAGTTCCATGTAAAAAGTTGCTGAATTTTACGGGTAAATATTGAGCTGAATGGCTATGCATGACGGGCAATATGTCAATGATCTTTGAAGTAGCAAAAGAGGATAGGAGCACTGTACAAGGTGTGGCCTAGGTCAGAGAGGAGCCCAATGTGCTAAATAGTCATAGATTCAAGTATCATAAACATATAAGGCGCCAAATCGAGCTAAATGAAATGAAAATAAAAAATGGTAAATAATTATCATCTCGATTACTACTCTCAGGTATAGCAAACTACACCTACTAGCCAAAGATTCAATTAACTAGACATATTCTAGGGAATTTGAATTCTTTTCTCTCTACAATCTATTAGTAAGTCCTTATTGATTCCGCAAAAAAATTTGTATTAGCTCCATGAGCTAATCATGATTAAGAGTATAAAATCTGCACCTATGGTTCCGTGGAGATTTCTATAAAAACCTTGACCGGAGCCAAATATTTTGTTGTGTCAGTATCAGACATAAATGATCCAGGTAATTCATTAGAAGCTTTTTGCATACCGGCCACTGTTTCAGGGCTCGTAACTGTACACTGTAGGGTAGAATATTCTAGAATTTTCTTTTCATCCTTGTTGCAGAGGAGTAGCAATACCGGGCTTATCAATGGCTCAGTTGGCGTCCTAATTCGAGTTGCCTCCTAATTGATAAATGTCAATTCGCTCCTCAAGTAAAGACTTACTGGTAAAAATCAGCTTACTGAAGGTAGGAATGATGCTTCAAGAGGATCAGTGCTTGAAATGTCAACTGAAGATAATTTTAGTCATATCTCTTTGTTACTCGCAGGACAATCCAACTCATTGAATACATCTTTCCATCACTTCCAACATACTTATTTTCAAGGACTGGTGTCGCTGGTGGTGTCTTTCCGATTAGTAACCGGTGCACACTGCTAGATAAGCTCCAGAGAGATTCATAGGACTCGGTTCGATGCCAGGGAGCAAACCCAAATGGTCTATGGCCAGAATCAAAAGATGCATAACTTGAGATTGTTTTTGGCGTGGTTATTGTTAAATTAGTCCTATTCTTGGATTTTTGTGACTTTTTAGACCTGGTAAAATATTTTGATGTTTCCTCAAGTAGAAAAGTTGTCCGAGATATAAGCTGATGTTCGCATTCTTTTGAAGTCACTGAAATACTATCTGAATTCTAGTAGAACTCAGTATTTCCCTCATATTCAGTTATCAGAAACTATACCACCTGCTTATTCGGTATGAGACGAGTACGTATACCCTTTTTACACCAAAAGTAAAGTCTTGGTTCTCTTTCACTCTTTGAGCCTGCATACTGGTCAGAAATCCCCACACTTTGAAAACACTGTCGACGATAACCAGGCACAATTCGAATAGGATTTGAGCTATTTGTAACACTAATGCCATCAGTGATATCAGCCAACAAAAATACACCTCCCATTTCAGCCACAACACTTTTGTGGCGTGGAACCGACAACGAGCGCTTAAATTTTCTGGCTCTTTTCATCCAAAAACTCGAATTTGCTTGGTAGTCAAGTTTTAGGTGCTTCCGCAAATTTCTTTTAATCCCTGCTATGGTTTTTTCGTTTAAAAATCCCAAGACATCTTTTTTCTGCCTTTTTATAGAGTTTGCTTTAGGGATTTCCCCCTGCTCAAGCCCATTAATTGAAAGCAAAGGTGAGCCGATCGGATGATTTGATATAGGATATTGAAGCCGATCTTGGGGTTTTCCCTTCATATTTTGATATTTCTCCCGATAGTGATTTATTACTTTAGTTTTTGTATCATTAAATTTTGCCGGCTTTTTAACAGAAAGACACTTATGACAAGGCTTCACTGAAGGCGACAAGTTTTTAAATCGCATATGTCTTGAACAGTCTCTAATAATAGTATTTCTTAATGATAAAGGGGTACCTATTCAAATCTTTCAGCCAATCTTTCTTAAAAGTAACCGAGCCAGCTCTGCATATGGTAAAGATTAGAATTTACCTAGTCTAGGAGCTATATCCGAGGGAATAGGCGGAATTTGTTTCTGAGGCTCAAGTCTTCTTTTGGGTAGGCAATTCCAAGTCATTCTTCTGCTTTTGTCCTCACTATTTAAAGTGAAGTAGATACAGAAAGTCTACGAAAAAAAAGTCCTAAACTATACAGTTACCCATCAAATTTAGTGAGATAAAATAATAGTAATTTCTTTCGTGTTAGAGTTGAAAGAATTTGCTAACGAATAAAACTAGTTAAACCTGTGGAGAGAGCAGGAGCGAGCAGCTTCATTACTTGAGATTTCCAATGACGACGCCTAGATCTTTGACGCAAGACATCTAGATATAACCTTCAGATAATGTCGCAGTTCGAATAAAGAAAGCAATTGGACGTTTGTATGATTTAAAGGTAAATCTATAATTAATCTATGGAGAAGAAAACTACCTGAAAGTCTCCCGTACTACTTACACACATCCAGAGGTATCTAAATCTAGCATAGGTTTACAGTGGCAAAGAGTCTAGCTCAAGGTTTGTTCTGCCACACGGGTAACGCTTCCGATACTCTTGGCGCCAGTTTTTACGTAGCCTTAGTGGTGATATCGTATCCATTTCAGTCTACTGATAATCCTCGGAGTGACAGAATGCAAAGGTTGCCTTCGATGGCCATCGAAGGCTACAGGACTTATAGGCTCACAAGCCGTCACAGATAAATATAAAATCCATGAGTATTTGAAGGGATTATGGTTATCGAGCATTTCCTTGGTCTTAGATAACCCCTTACTTACGGATTTCAAATTATATGCACTAATCCCATGCCTAACAATGGGATTGTGTCGTGATGGTTAAAGTAAAATAAGTACAGCCTCATGGGGTTACCAGATGCTAGCGTTAACTGGTCCGTCACTCTGTATCTCTGCTGCTTTGGAGAGAAAATAGAATAATGAGATAGAGTTGGGTGGGTTACATATAACGTGCGTGACATGTAGATGCATTGCTATTCTCTCCTAGATGGCTAAGCCAATATCTAACTAATAGTACGCCTGCGCGTCTAGCTTACGTGAGCCAACGGATCAACTAATCTCCAATTTTCCGCCGACAGTTGAATATGGTGGATAGCAACAGACAGAAAAATATATGTATATCAAATATAATAGATTTTCTACATATACGTTCTAAACAATATATTTACTTATGTGTGTGTATATGTGCTTATTGTCCTATAAGTCTATGACTATGTGATGACATGTAAGTCCTTTCTGCCTACAGGCCGGGAGTACCTATGCCTCGGGTAGTATATTCCCTTCTTTGCCTCCATCGCGACATCTTTCCAGCGGTAATACCCCCACAGATCTTCATTCGAGTAGACACGAAGAGGAGCCGTTATCCCATAATTATCTCCCCTCTCCAGCCAACGAAATAATGACCATTTGCGGGTATCTAGCTGCAGGGAAAAGTCTCAGAAACTACTGGGTACGAGGCTCTCCTATGACGAAGAGGCCGGGCAGCCAGGCGCAGTAGATCTGTGTATACCTAAGAGCGTCTCTCAAACTTCTTAGCCTCCTCCTTACCTCCCCCTTGATTCATGCCGCAGAACAAACCGAAGATCGTGAAAGGATTTTAGAAAAGTCTTGGTCGAGAGTGACTATCGTGAAGGAGTCTAGCCTAGCATCCGAAAGTCGTTACGGACGTGGGGTCGTCGGGTAACTCATGTATTTCAGATGCCCTCCTGGGTAGTAGATTCGGAATTAAAGTTTAAAGTGACGATATTTTTGACGAGTCGAGATCTGCTTTTCTTGAGGGCGGAAGGGTCTTTTACTTTGCTTTCGTGGGCTTTTTGTTTGCCCGCAGGTGGGTAGCACATAATGTGATGACGAGGGCTTCTCTGACTACCGTTGTAGCGTTTGGAGCCGCGTTATCTTTCCTCATTTCTAGCACCATTATGATCGTTTTGGTCGTCTTGTGTGTCATCGGAAGCGTATCTTTGACGGAGGGGGAGATAACTCAGCTCAAAATTGAAAAGGTGTTACTCAATCTCGGCTCTGCAGACTCTACAGTGAGAGCTCAATGTTCGCAGGTGACACCACTGATAGGTGTTGAGTTTCTTCCCCCAAAATATCTCTCTAGTTCTTTGTATTTCTGAAGATTATTTTAATGACCGCTTAACTGAGCCTTTATTTGTGATCATATTGTATTCAGCTCTTTAGCCATAACATTTATATATATATATATATATGTTATAATTAATACGGGGTGGTTCCACGATCGATCGTAATGGTTCAGTAAACTCTGGTACGATTCTGTATTGTTCTGAATGTTCTTACTGTCTTCATTTTTCTCCAATCATACTGGATTCGCAGCTATACTATGGTTCTTGGCTAGTGCATCCATGCTGAGGTCATCATGTGGAGATCATATGATGACACTTCTACTTTTACATTTTAGATAAACCGACAACATATATATATATATATATATATATATTAAAAAAAGCTCTAAACTCCATTAATCATAAACTAGTTATCTTCTCGACTTAAATTTTAGAATTCTTCAAAAAATCCTTGCTATTTCCATAATTTTGTAGCAAGCTTTAATAGATTGAACCATAGTAGATTCATTCATTCATTCATTAATTTCTCAAGTTTAACGTCCTATGTAGTATATATGCACAGAAATATAAAGACCGTAAGTCGTGTTGAGAAGGGAAAAAGCGTTCAAGCAACAAATCCACTGTCCTGTCACTCTGAACCGACCCGGCTTAATGCTGAGGACGTTCCTTTCAATCAATATTTCATAAACTTTCCCCGAATTTCATTAGCTCCCCCTTCGATCAGACTAGAGCTGGAAGAAATTGAAAAGAGGAGGCACTCTCTCACTCGGCGTTGGTCGTCGAAGTGTTCGAAGAGTCGGCCCCGATGGCGGTGCGACTGTCGCGGGGATGGTTGGTGCCATTGGGGCTTCGACTACTTTAAACGGTCGGCCCGACCCTCTTCTGAGACCTTCAGTTTTCTTGCTGGTAATCAAATTAAAATCTGATTATCAGTAGTTCCAACTAGTGGCATGGGGACCATTAGAGGTTTTTCGTTACATATTTTCACCGTTCGAGATAAAAGCTCCTTCCGAGCCTTCTCCACACTTCTCTTGAAGACCTGGTAGGGATGACCCGCTGCTTTCTGCCACGGACGGTGTCTCTTGCTATAGATCGCACATGAAATTCGTTTCCTTGAACAGTCCCGGGTTTAGTGGGCGCCAGTGGACTCTCGTGCGGTGAATAGCATGGCATTAATGGCGTGGTCATGGCGAGCCACTTCCGTTTTTAATGCCTCCAACGGGAGTCTGACCGTGATTGATTCTCTACTGCGACCATTTTTTCACGGCCGCTGTTATTCTCCTCCATCACGTGACAGAGATGGAAATGGTTACGGATGTGGTTATATAATTAGAGCTAGTAGCGCGGTGGTCCTGTATTTAAGCGTCGTAGATAGGAAATAGTAGGGTACTTGCGACTTCCCACAGCTCCGAACCCTAACGTATTTCTGTATTCACCTTATACGATTTTTCGCAAAGCCCGGAATTAGAGCCATAGTCGCTGTCTCAATCTCCATGATGATAGCGTGATTTTAGAGATCTCTGCCACCTTCAATTCGAGTCCGGAAAGGGGGATCAGAAACCTTGACAGAAAAGTCTCGCAATAAAATCCTGAATTCGTGAGGTTGTCACATGTTGAGTGCCACGACTCTCTGGGAGGCCGATTGGAAAAACATCTCGGTGTCATTGCTTCGCATCTGGAGAATCTCGTAAGTGCCTTGGATATGTAGTTGTGCCGTTGAGAGCAGCTCTTGTGGCTACAGGTTTTGGGGCGCTATCGATTCTTACTCTGACTGCTGTTTTCGCCATATTGGGAGCTACAACCAATGCGTTGGTCCTTGGTGGCAGCTTCCTCGACACCACAACTGGAGCTACTTGTCGTGCGGAATGAATGAATAAATGTTTATTCGTTACGGGCATAATTCCTGCGCTCAAGAGCTTGACACGGAGAAGACTAGCTTCTCCGACGACTGTGCACGACGATAACTCAGTTTGAGATTTGGACCACTCATGAAATCGGTGCATTCGCTGATACCACTCGAGACCTTTTTGCTAGGGACTTGCACCCTTCCCTCAACCGTTAATATCCACCAAAGGGAAAATAGGAAAAAACTTTGGCAACCCTGATATGCCTTTGTCATCTTGTATATAGCTATCGCGCGAGATATAACCTCATAATCTTTCCTTTCTTGAGTGAGATAGATGTCCAGACTACCCAGGCTTTAATTCGGGAAGATGATGACGAGGAGGCGGTCCACAACACTTTCCATCATTACCTGTTTTTAGAGTGTCGGTAGCACTCTCCGAAACTGTAGTCTCGGCGCTCACAAGGATCGCAAAGTAGAAAACACTCGAAAAATGTGCGTCCCAAATTGCCTATTTGCGTCCTCTTCAATCACTTGCCCCATGTTCCAGCCGCCTGTCCTCACTCAAGATATGAAGGCCCATTAGAGCAGCGGTCCCTCAAAGACAAAGGCCCGAGCTTTGTAGGTTATGACAGAATTTCCTCCCCGCGTGTGTACAAAGCATTGTAACGTTGAAGTGGGAGATGGCCGATTTTCGATTAGGCGCATTCCCGATAATAATTGGAGAAACGCCTTTATCGACAGTTAAGACGAGGTGTGGGTTCTAAACGTAGCAGACTGCGTAATGTAACATAGACTACTAGATTCGGTTAGCCTATAATTAGTAAGCTACGCACAAAGTGTAGATTTCGGGGTTGGGAGTTAAGGAGAGATATAGATAAATTCGTTAGAACTCAAGCTTATCTATTGCATTCTGCGGAACTAGCTATAGAAGAGCCACGAGTTATATTTGTCACCATCCTGTCTCAATTGTGATCGATCGAAACCCACAGAGGTGTTGTGGTAAGATTGAGATAGAGAGCTCGCGTGAGAGTGATAGGTCCGACAATGATGAGAAGTCGTCAATTTTAGGTATGCTTGAGGCTGCAATCGACTTCGATTCGGATGCGATTCTTCTTGGCTATCGAAGATATGCAGAGCATACTAAGCGATAACACTGACACAACTGGGGGGTGAAGAATTCGTTTTTGCCGGCACTTTAGATGGTGCAGTATTTTTACCATACTACTAGCGCCATAGACTATCTAGCACTTTTTTTTTTTTTTTTTTAAATCATTTAATGTGTTTTCAGCTATCTAGCTATGACACATGACCGGTACTATGTATACATATAGGATGACTCTTTTGACGTTAGAGACACTCATACTCTGGATTTCATTCACAAATACCACTATGAGGTATGTTTGCTTACACAAACAGTCGACCCTCCTCCGTAAGTACCCACCAAAGGGAATTTAAAACCTTTGATTATCCAAGCATGCCTTCATCATCCATGCATACCAGCGCCGCGAGAAATGTAGTTAGGTTTTGCCGGATTCGAACCAGCGGTCTCCTGTCTCAGGTGGGATATGTGTCCTTGCTATCCAGACCTTACTTGAGAAACCGGCCAAGATGATGTACCACTGCACCATCTAACCGCGGCAGTGTTTATAGTGTCGCCCGCACTCTGACTATCTAGCACATTTGGTGTTGTTTGTAACCACATTTGTAATCCCTCGATCGCTTAATGGATTTGGTACTACGAACTAAGGGGAAATAGGAATGAAGTCGGGGCAGGATGTAAGGGTACGAGGCTGAATGATCAGCCTCATGTAATTATATTAAAGACGTATCTGTCGCTATCCACCATATCCAACTGTCGGCGGAACATGGGAGAATAGTTGATCCGTTGGCTCACGTAAGCCAGACGCGTACGCGTGCTATTTGTTAGATATTGGCTTAGTCAATAAGAATAGAGTAACAATGAATATATATAAATCCAGTTGTCTTTGCATCTACTCGTTACGTACGTGATACATAACTCATCCAACAGTATCACTGTTTTTTTGCATCAGATTCCAATTTCATATGCAGCTATCTAGCTATGACACAATATCAGAGAAAATATGACCCAATTTACAAGAAGAGCACTCATGCCTCGGATTTCATTTGCAAGTATCACTGCGAAGTAATGGCGGCTTTTTCTTCACCAAAAGTCAAGCCTCATCTGTGAATATCCACCCAGGGGAAGGTCTCAAAAACCCTGAGTTATCCAGACATGCCTTTATCATCCACTGAATTTCCTCGACGCGTAATGTGATCTGAACTGTCTCCTTCCCAAGTGGATTAGGTGCCCAGGCTACTCAAACTATACCAGGGAACATGTATCACTGTTGTAGATAAACAAAAGACGATCAACTTTTATCCAAACGTACATTGTTATTTGATCAGATACCGAAACACGGCCTATCCAACATTTGGCTCATCTATGGCCGAGGCCACACCTTGCACAGTGCTCCTATCTTCTTTTGTTACTTGAAAGATCATTGATATATTGCCCTTGATGAATAGCCATTCAACTCAGTATCTACCCATGGAACTCAGTCACCTTTTCTACGGAACCTTCTACCCAAACAAAAGGTAGCAATGGAAACTACGTGCGCGGGAAAGAGTCTAAAAAAACCTGTAACTCCAGCCAGGCGAGGCCTAGACACCGGGACTACACGAGGTGCGCATATTCATCTATATATCCCTTCTTTGTAACAGTCGAGGCCGACTTGATCCAATCCACCATCTCCGTATCAGGTACTGGGTACGCTCCGGAAACTCATCGGATGGCTACTCCTCCATGATCAAGGGTTGGTGATGAGTAGAGCTCCGACCCTACCATCCGATCTGATCGTGGCTAGCTTCATGATAATGGTGATAGGGGGATGTGCTTATGGATGAAGACGATACAGACCGCGAAAGCGATTGGGAATCCTTATCGAAGTGAGGACTTTGTTACTCAATCTCAGCTTTGTAGACTCTACAGGGAGAGCTGGAGGTTCGTAAGGGACACCACTGACAGATGTTGAAAATAATCACTCATTGCTCTAGGTAAAGAACAAAATATCATATATCCATTGGTTGTACTTGATCATGTGCAACCATTCACTCTGTGAAACTAACAAGGAATTTTTCATGAAGATTTATTGCTTTTTTTAAGTATTTAAATAGTATTTTGCGAACCCTTTCAGATGTAAATAAGCAGCTTAGCTGATTATGTTTCATGACCGGTTTTAGATTACCCTTATCTTTGTTTATGATGAATTCAGAACAAGTCTTACTCTTCATGGTGTGGAACTTGCATCAAGCAATGTACGTGTATCAAGTAGGATAGCTCGATAATGTGACTAATCCAACTTATGTACTTTTAGGCTTCAAATTTAAACCATATTTTAAGATGATTTAAGGGATTTTCACCTGTAAAGTTCGCTGTTTGACGACAAGCGAAAATCTTAAGACTGCATTATCACCATTCAGGATCTTGGTGCGTTCTTACGAATTAATCGCTGAAATCCAAGAACTATCTTAGTGTCATCTCGGGACAAAATAAGATGAAATTTATTTACCTGATGAGCAACAAAGTAGTTAATTTCTGTTTTTAAACCATTTTTAATCTACAGATTAGAATATTCTGTAGACAAAATATGACCTACCGCTGTGGGATGTAGATATTAGTTTTGCAAATTTTGGCCCTTAACACCATACACCTCACAATTGTTAAAGTAGTACTGCCATGATCACTTGTGTACTAAATGAATCAAAAAAAATTAATAGTCGTTAGTCTGATCCATTTTCTGCTTTCCATCTTGCTAAGTACAATTCTCCACTCAGTGGTCCTTTAGAATCATTAAACCTTCCTTTAGGTGCCCAAATTTTCTTTGTGACGAAAGGGGTGAGCTTTAATTTGTAAGCCTAGAATTCTAAACCTGATGGAGTCCAGGAGAAACATGCCTTGTAATCTTTTAAATCTTTTGTTGGTGGAACATATGTCCTTACTTTATCCCAGTTTATGATAAAGCCACCATGCTTAGTATGATCCCCCATAGATCCTGAACCTGTTCCTTTGTAAAAACCTTTATTCGTCTGTTTTGTAGTCAACGCTAGTCTTGATATCTTTTTCGAAAGTGCCTTTGTAGGTTTCATTTTAAAAGCTTACTAAGCTAAGGGTATATCGCGTTGATCGAATGCTGTGATTTTTAGAGGGGCCCAAAGAGAAGTTGCGCACGCTATTAGTTTTTTGCGATCCTAAGATAAAAATTATCTGTGATGATGCTTTTGCAATTTACTGGTTTGAGTAGCCTTGGTTGAAATATTCAGCTGATCTCCTTTGGAAGATTCGATGTTGTTTTATTTCTTAAGGATAAATTTGAGAATTATTACTCAGATGTACTCGAGTATTTGTTATGCTCGTGTCTGGAATTGTTAGAGGTCAATACGTTTGAGCTATACGGATTTACTATCTTCCGGTATTAATTTACACCTTATTCGGCGCAGGGCACGTAATTTCTCATTGTAGTAACTGAAATGGAATCCAATTAAATTTTAGTCCCTACTTAGTCTTTGACGATATCGGCAAAGACGAATTCTTCACCTTCCAGTGGTGCCGGTGTAATCGCTCAGTATGCTCTGCATATCTGGGATAGCCAAGAAGAATCGCATCCGAATTGAAGTCGAAAGCAACCTCATGCATATTTCCATATGACGACTTCTCGACAATCCCTTTCTTACCATCCTCATCTGAGTCCTCAACCTCCTTCTAACCACACATCATCTCGCCTTAACGACCAATAAAGAATTTACTCCAATTGCAAACAGGAGCTTGCCCCATTAATTACCGGCCATCACTTACTACAAGTTTATGACACTATTTATACCCGCAGGGAGAAAATTAAATCATGATACACAAAGCCTGGACTCTGGATTATGGAGAACTGATGCTCTAATGGGATAAACAACTTGAGAGAGAACAGGTGTCTGAGATGTGGAGCGAGAGGGAGAACAGGTCTCTGAAGACCATGCCGGGACCAATATTTTCGAGGGGTTTCCAACTTTGGAACCTTTGTGAGCGCCAAGACCGAGATTTCGACTAATTAGCCAGGAGGGCTTCTTTTGTCGATTAGTCAATGGCACTCCCCAGCGCACTAGACGGTATAATAGAAGTTGGGCTAAGCTACCAAACAGCAATCACGCTCTATCAAGGCTTTTCTGACATTTCAGCACGACATTTGGGAAGAAGTTGGAAAGAGGTTTGAAAGGCAAAATGTGAATTTCCCGAGGTACCCACAAGTCTGCAGCGCCCAGCTTGCCGGCCTCTTCGAACGCTTCAGAATGGTCACCATGTCTTCGGGTCTAGACCTAATGTCGGTATTGGTCGCTTCTGACTATTTCTGTTTGCGATATTGGAGCTAATCATGTTCTTACTTCATACTTAGAATTCGTTGGCACATTAAGCTTGTACAATAGTATGGGGACATTACATGGTCTGTACGTGGGTGATTGGATGAAGGATGAAAGGACTTGTATTTAAGGAGAGGTGGAATACTTCATAAGAATCAACCAATCACTTTTCATCTCCCTGAGATAAACTTCTTAGTCCCAATTTATCAATACTACTGTTATATGTATACTTGGCTTGTAGGCAGAGAGGACCTTCATCTCTTACATAGTCGTGGACTCATACAATGCAATAAAATGAAAATAATAATAATAACATAACTCAATAGCAAATTTGGCCAACATTAGTATTAGGTTCCCCACAATTTGGCGAAGGTATGAGGCTACAAGCAATTCAGCCGCAAGACACTGGAAACGCTTACTTGGTAGTATGTGTATGTTTATTGTACTACTTGAGTCTAGACTATCTAGCACATTGGGGTCCTCTCTGACCCGGGCCACACCTTGTACAGTAGTGCTTCTTGCCTCTTATGTTTCTTGAAAGATCATTGATATATTGCCCTTGATGAATAGCCATTCAACTCAGTATCTACCCATGGAACTCAGTCACCTTTTCTACGGAACCTTCTACCCAAACAAAAGGTAGCAATGGAAACTACGTGCGCGGGAAAGAGTCTAAAAAAACCTGTAACTCCAGCCAGGCGAGGCCTAGACACCGGGACTACACGAGGTGCGCATATTCATCTATATATCCCTTCTTTGTAACAGTCGAGGCCGACTTGATCCAATCCACCATCTCCGTATCAGGTACTGGGTACGCTCCGGAAACTCATCGGATGGCTACTCCTCCATGATCAAGGGTTGGTGATGAGTAGAGCTCCGACCCTACCATCCGATCTGATCGTGGCTAGCTTCATGATAATGGTGATAGGGGGATGTGCTTATGGATGAAGACGATACAGACCGCGAAAGCGATTGGGAATCCTTATCGAAGTGAGGACTTTGTTACTCAATCTCAGCTTTGTAGACTCTACAGGGAGAGCTGGAGGTTCGTAAGGGACACCACTGACAGGTGTTGAGAATAGTCCCCATATGGAAGGAGGTAGTTATGGCTTGAAGAGAAGTGAAGTTCGTGAGTTATACTTTTAGGACTTGGATCAATGGACGAGCTTGAGGATATTGCCAAGTATTCTCAAGTGTGTGGATATTGTGGAGATTGTTTAAATTTACTATTGTATGAATTGCTTATTTTATCTACGTGAGAGGACTTTCTTCTATATACATGAATAAGGGGGTCTCTGCCCACTGGTGGATGTTCCAACATGTCTCCTTGTCTAACCAAAGAAAAGAAGAATGTGAGAGATCCTTGCGCCAATAGATACCATTAGGAATCTATTGGGAAATACTATGTTATACCAATGAGTGGTGATCTGGGTCAATCATATCTAATGGCGCATGTGCACATTATTCTAATGTGAACAGTTTGTTGTAATGCAATAATGTTACTCCCATAATTACAACACTAAGTACATGTCACCCATCGCACTCCTACTGGAGCTTGAGCACGAGTGGGGCCGGATCAGGTTAACTACCGTGAAGTACAGATAAACCTCGTCTCATCTAAATGACTGGACCACCTCAGACTTCACCTATGTGTTGAAACATACCAAGCCTGACCGTCCAGAAACCCGCTGTATAATCGCCGTAGCGCAAATTTCTCCTCATCCTCGGCCACTACGCACCCGAGCTCTTGACATTCTCATTGACTCCAGAATATAAATGTAGTCCTAGATCTCATCGTTGCTCTAGCCTTGCACCTTCATATCGTACCGTTAGGTTGTTGTCGTCATTGGGGATTTGTGTAATCCCCTCAGTGTATTTTCCCTTTCCTTCCTCTTTTGTACACCTCACGTTTCCATCATGACTTTCCCCATTAGGGGGTTGTAGGTAGGTGGTGTGACGAGTATAAAAATGGGTCGCAGGTGTATGACAGACTGAGATATGCTTCGTCGCAAATAGATGAGGAGTTTGAGGGATGTTATTTGTTTGAATACGGACCCCAGACATACCTTGGTCCATCCGTGAATCGTATGTTGGTGGCGATAAGTTTTTATTCGACTTTTTTGCGGTTGTGAAATCTCTGCCGACCCTTTTTTCGGCCAAAATACCGGGTACAACTCCTTCAAGCCGAAAATCCATCAAAAAAATTCATCCTTTTCTTGTTCGTGACTGAATCTCATCTCTGGGAGAATGTTTCACTCCCAGGTTCGTAGGACAACACTGACATGCGTTCAGCCTTCGTCCTCCGGCATTGGGTTGTGTTGTGGTTTTGAGTAATGCGAAAGGTAAACTGCTGAGTGGTGAGTTTTAGATGACGTCATCAGTCGTGGGTGACAGTGAATAGGTTTATACGATACAATTCTGTAGGAATGTGAACATGAAGTGTAAGATGATGATCTTTATTTTACGTCTGGCGAGCCACGCGCTTGATGCGTGGCCCTTTTAAGTTCCTACTGATACAAAAGACGCCAGGGTCTAATCCCTGGGCTTCTACATATTTTAAAGGAAAGGGGGAAAAAATCTGATACAAGAATTTATATACATAGAACGTGCATTCAGACAGCTACTTACCGCAGATTGCTAAGCTCTTATGTGTGGTGATGTAATGACTGCTCAGCGTCATCTCCTGCATAGGTCAGTCCACATTCCATGTTGACATCCACTGCCGAAAAAAATATTTTTGTTGCTCCATTAAGTTGATTGTCTTTCTACTTTAGATAGCTCGCTTTAGGCATCACTTGGATCTCCAAGATATTTTATGGGAATATCCCTATAAAGAATCGAGTTTCTTGTAGCCGTTCCCCGAATTTTTTGCCCCCCTTCATGTGTGCCAAGAATGAACAGTATCATCTTTGAAGGTGGACCTTGCATAAGACGTGATCTTCTTTTCCCTATGTGGCAGAAGAAAAAATGTAGTGGGGCCTTTCTACGGCCACATCAGCAGTATTTTGGTGCATTCTTGTGGTTGAAGAGTTAGTGGTAGTTGGCGAAATCACCATGTCCAGATCTAGCTGCTAGGATACGGCCTAGAGTGGCACGCGGAAGGTTAAGTTCTTTAGGCTTACAGGGAGCTGATTTAATTCCTAGTTTCTCATAGCTTATGTGCTGGGAGAGAAGAGTTCTCCATAGTTTGCCAGTGGCTTGCGTTGTGGAATCATTTGCCCAGCGCTTCAGACCAGCATGTGAGAAAACTAGGTCATCTGAAGTTGGTAAATGGCAGCCATATTTTGCGGCTTTGTCTGCGGCTTCATTTCCAATTATAGATGTGTGGCTCGGAACTCATCGAACCCACATTTGGCCCCGTCTAGTGTGAGCAAGCTGAGAGTGTTCTTGCCACTTGGGTGTTAAGGTGAGGAACTCATCAAATTGCGCTTGTAAGGACCCTGAAAAGTGAGACGAAAGTCGAGTGGCAACCTCTAAGTTATCTAGATAGATCCAGAGGTCTATAGAGGATTTAGAATTTTTGAAGTGCTAGTGCAGATTTTACCCCTTCTAGCGCACCTTTCACTTCCGCATCAAAACCTCCGACGCCCTTTCAGAGAGCGATACTCTTATGTAAAAACTTGTACACCACCTTGGTAGCCGATGAAGCCAGCGCCTCCCAGGCCATTTAGTTGCTTAGAGCCGCCTGAGTAGATAATAATGTCTCCAAAGGCGAAAGTCTGGAGGAAATCAATGAAGACCTGTCTATTTTCATCTGTAGAGGTACTGTTCGGTCTGGCTACCCAGGATTGTGCGGCATCTTTGCACTGAGCTAGGTTCCAGGAAGGCATGACAATTGAATTGATTTTCTCTGATTTTGGAGGAGACAGTACACGCCGAGCAAAACGAGAGGTAGGACGCTGTAAACTGAGAACTCTGTTGGCTCGGCGTAAGAGCGGATGTCGAGGATCTAGACGGCGTAGTCAGACTGTAGCTGTAAGCACACAGCCATCTAGAGCTATTTCCGGTTGCTTTAACCCTGATTCACGATGTAGGATCGCTGTTGGTGTGGTGCAATACACTGGAAGTGTTGCACGGGCTGAAGTGAGTACGTCTTTTGAAAGCTGCTGTAGTAGAGAGTCTACACGGTTTGATATGCGTGCTTTGGGGCCTTGTCTAGATCTACTTGACCACCAAATTTCTGAGGCACAATAAGCAATGGGGAGGACGTATGCATTTACTGCATGAGGCAGTAAATAAGGAGGAGCCCCTCTTATAGTGTTTCCAAAGGATAAAAGAGCATGGCTAACCTCGAGGGCGTTTGAGGCAAGAGTTCGGGTATACCACTTAAAGGATAGCTTTTTATCATAGAGTACTCTGAGCCAACGAGTGTATGGGTGGACAGTACTTACAGAGACAGCTATAGAGCCGGCTCTTACCATAGGAGTATTTCCCGGCTTTTACTCACATCAGCGGCGAGAGAAGTGTTGGAGCTCGTACTTGTCTGCGTCAAATTTTAAGCCTTGCTCTATACCCCCATTGAATTGCTTCTTGGAGATTCCGTGTAAGATTTTCTGCATTTTCTTGGAGGTATTGGGAGATGTGAAGGAAGGCAATATCGTTTGCATATCCAAATCTTCTTTTAGCAGTTCCTATATGGAAAAAATGGGCAAGGTATAGCATGAATAGAATAGGAGACACCAAATTCGGGACCGGTTGAACTATCTAGTCGGATCTTGGCAGTGCGGTTGGAGGTAAAGGAAGCGAACCATCTAACCAGGTTATCAGGCCACCCTTGGTCTCTAAGTCGGTGGACTAGTCGACCGGGGAGTACACCATCAAATGCAGCCTTCACATCAAACTTCAGGAGGGAGGCGGTAAGCTTACTGTTCAATGCTGTTTCGATGTCATGTACTAGGCAGGTCGTCAAGTCTGTGGTCGATCAAAGAAGCACGGCTCCAAAGTGTTGTGATGCCATTATCTTGTCCCTAATAGCTATCCAAGAGAGGCGGCGGGCGATCAACCGTTCAATGCCTTTTCCCAGGGTCAAGAGGAGACCGATGGGTCGATTTGAGCGTGGACTGGATCGATATGGCTTATAAGGCTTGATTAACATGACCAGTACCACAGTCTTGAAGCAAGCAGGATTTTGACCAGCCTGAAGGCAGCCTCTAAAAAGTCTGCTGACCCGAGTTTCAATAAATGGCCAGCCTATCTTCAGGATTGCCGTTGGAATTTCGTCCTCACCGGGTGCTGTATTGCCTGCTTTGATTACCGAGTCCTTGATTTCAGCCGGCGTTAGGTCGGGAAGCGTAAGGCTGGCAGTGCCGCCTGGCGACATATCTAATGCAACGTCTGCTATTTCAGAGGCATTTTTCAGTAGGTTCTGAGCTAGGACGTCGCGCCTCCCTTGAAGTGTGTTTGCAGGTGGGGCTCCAGGGTTGGTTAGATCTTTGAGAGGCATGGTGCGAAATTATCCTAACGTTCGGTGCTAGTTGACCATCCCAAACACATCTTTCGCTGTATTGGCTTGATCTATTTTGTCCTGAAAAAACTTTCGCTTTACCCTGTGGACAGCTGCAAGCAATAGCTTTTTCCCGGCGGTGATAGCGTTTTGGTCAGTTGAGCTTCTTCTGGTTGTTCGGTAAGCCTACGCATCGCTTCTGCAGTTGTTGTTCCACTAATGTTGTCCAGTCTCTTTTTCAAGGGCTCGCCGTGCTGATGCTCTATACGCATTCTGGAGGGCCGTGCAGAAGCTTTGAGCAAAGTGATCTAGAGCATTAGGCTGCAGGTTTGCAGGAAGGTCTGTGAATCTTGCTATCTCTATTTTAAGGATAAAGAGGAAAAGTCTTTCGTCAAGTGTGCTGAGTTTGAGGCGGGATATTGGCCCCTGGAAGCTGCTGTCCCACGGGATTAAAGACGCAATAGGGAGATGGTCAGATGTGACGTCTAGCTCCGGGATTATTGAAGACTCAGCTCCCACAAGTTGTTAAAGTTATGAGCTTGAGCGAATATGGAGGTTATAGCGGAATCAGTGTCGGCGGTTAGACCGATACAGTAAGTCTCGTATGAAGTTGTAGAAGGAAGAATTGACTGGAAACAAGTGTATTGAGATGTATGGTTCTGAGTAAACTGAGCTGATAAGAGTGAGATTGCGTGTGCGCATGTCTTATCAACTGAGGTTTTTGACCAGTATTTATCAATCTCCATGGATCATAAGTTATGATCCCTGTAGATGTAAATCTATATACGTACAGATATATGAGCCAGAAATATAAAGCTAAATACATGTGTGTCGGTAATAGATCCGAGAAACCTTTAACCTGCATTTGATACATAATCATCTGATGGAATGCTAGTGTGAAATAAATGCCAATATGCATTAAACTTTCCGCGAGGAATGTGCTGATGACAATGATATAGGATGGTGAATATGATAACCTAATTAGCCGGACTTACAAATGAGTTATCCTTGGCATTCCAGGATATACGATATTTCAACACAAGTATCAGTGGACTAGAGGCGAATGCAAGGTCTAACACGCTACCGCGGATGTGGGTTGGCATATCTGGTTCAGAGATTAAAGTGATGTTGAGTTTGTCCGTCCATTCAATAAACGGTTCTGCTAGTGGACTGGTAGTTTGGGATGATACCTGCCACCGCGTGTGCCTGAGGTTTAGGTCTCCGGCGAGGAAGACTCGATTTGAATGACCTGGAAAAGTGAGATTGAGGAGGGCTCTGACGGCCTTACCCCCATTGTTTGAGCCAGCCGGGGCGTTGTACACTTTCACTACTGAGAGGCTTACTCCAGATAGCGCGGTAACTTCCAAGAAAAGGAGATCTCTCGCGACAGTGCTTATTAGGTGGAAGGCCGTTGTTGACATACTTGGAGTCTAGCTCCTTTGCAAATATATGTGAGTACTCAAGGCCGTGATGACCAGTTATTCATGGGGGTAAAGCAGTCATAGTTAGGATTAAATTTAGTGATCTGGCGTTTTCGATAAGTTTAGATGTAGGGTTCTCAAATGAGAACGATGTAGAATCTTTCTTCATTCGCAAAGATGCGTGCAAGCTCGTATGAAGAGGCTCCCCTACAGACGTTGATCTACAGGAGACGCAGTGGCCCTATAGACCTGTGGCGTCTAGACTTCATCTTCAACTTCTAGAATGTAGTAGCTATTCTCAAGGAAAACTGTGGGACGCGAGAGTGAAGGTGAGGTGGTCCGAAAAAACTAGGTCGAGCTTGGGGGACCTTCCAGCATTGATAGACCGGAGGTAGTATCAGAGAGGTTAGTTGCTTGCATGTAAACGGGAGCTCGGGCCGAAGGGGTGACAGTCATTTCTTCATCTACTAAAAATTTCCTGGTATTTCCACGAATATAGCCTACAGTGGTGTATAGGCCTATTCTTGCTGCTGCAGATGTGCTGCGGATTTGAGCTACTTGCCCCTTTATCAGCTTTATACCATTAGTCGGAGTTGGAGTGAGCACTCTGGGACATCAGCTGGATACGGACCGTGACAGTGGATACATCTAGATGGGCAGGGATGTTGGTGTGGTCCACATGGCTTGTAGGCTTCCTCTGTATGCTCGACTGAGCCGCAGAGACGGCAGCGTGGAGCGGTGGCACAGATACTCTGATTATGCCATTGAAAACATCTACCGCATTGAGCGATATTGACTTTCTTAGATAGTTTACGGCAGTTGATGCCCATCCCAAAAAGAGGGAACCTTCTTGGGAGACACGAGCACGTGGGGAAGCGAGCGGTAAATCTGGCGGATGGATCGTAGGGAGAAGCAATACTTCCCTTAGTCCCAACTACAACAGTAGGATTAAACCCATTTTCTTCCTCTAGTTTCTTTAGAACGAGTGCTGGGGTGATTGGCTCTTTAACGAGACAGTTATTGTTGTCTAAGATTATGAATGTACGAGGTACAGATGTGATTATGTAACTGTCCAGGTTTTGGGCTTTTTCAATGCCCTGTACACCTGGAACCCTCCCTTCTCCAATTCCCTGGACGAAAAAGTCTTCTAACCTTGTTAAGGCCACTTCTGAAGATGGACGGAGGGCTAGGCCAGATGGGACATGTTGCACTTCCTTCAGCATGGCAGAATTCTCACCAAGGAAATTTCGTAGTTGAAGGAGGAGTGAGTACGCTGATATCACGCGTTCTGTCGCGTTTTTATCAAGGCATGAAAACAATAGATCATCCAAAGGCAGCGGTTTGGCCTGTTTTTGAAGATTGGCAGGTCTCGGTTTCTGAGGGGTACTAACTCCAGCATTGCCCTTCGGTTTTCTTGCAACGTTCGCGTATGAGTGCTTCGCATGGGCAACTGGCTTTGACTGGGCTGTTAGAAGGTGAGTAGTTGTTGCGGGAATCGGTACACGTCGCACTCAGTTTTCGAAAAATTCTTGTGCAACAGCTTGCATACAAGTCAAGAACTCGTCATATGTTGTCTGTAAATAGAGGGGGATTGTAGAGGCAGCCGTACCACAAGTGACGTTATCCAATGCTGCGGCCACGCTGCCAAACAAAAGAGTTGCCTCATGCGATCTTTCGTTAGCAGTGGAAGTCGCTTGGTTAAGCGTTTCTGTCAGTATTGTTAGTGTCCCTACTACTGACGGGAGAATAGGGGGTCCCGGGGGTCAGGCACTGTTCGCGGTCGTAGATATAAGTATCGAATTGAAGCTATGGGCGATTTGAAAGGAGTTATTGATGACGCGCGCGTTCTGTAGTACCTGTTGTGTGGCTGTTTTTTTGCATCAGATTTGAATTGCGTATGCAACTATCTGGTTATGACACAATATCGGAGAAAATGTACAGAAAAGATGACTCAATGTACCAGAAGAGCACTCATCCCTCGGATTCCTTTTGCACGTACCACTGCGAAGTTATGGCGGCTTTTTCTTCATCCCAAGTCAACCCTCATCCGTGAATACCCACCAAGGGGAACGTCTCAAAAACCCCAAGTTATGCAGGCATGCCTTCACCATCCATTCACTTTTCTCCGCGTGAAATGTGGTCTTAGGCGTCTCCCTCTCGAGTGGAGTAGGTGCCCAAGCTACTCAAACTATGCCGGAGAACACCACTAGGAGGCGGACCACGGCTCCTTCCATCGTTGACTTGTGTTTATAGTGTCAGCCGCACTCTCGCAAGCAAAGACTTGGTGTTGTTCTAACGAGGTTATGAGAAGTCTAAGAATTGTCGCAATGGATGTAACAGTCAACTTGGGTGGATATAGGATAGCGCTTTAAGTCTAACGTGAAGAAGAAGGATATGTATTGTAGATCTGCTATATTGATGGCTATTAAAAGTAGGAGTGGAAAAGGTTGACCATGTACAGAGTTATAACAGCAAGTATTTATACACAAAAATGGTACACAAACTATACCCTCAATAGCAATAACTCCCAACCATTCAGCCATTCAACAATTATATCATTAGATATACCTGCGTCATATGGTCATATCATCATGTATGGCTGAGATACTGGTGTTGTCATTTGCTGTATGTTAATGACGTATCATTGACACAGGATTGCTTGTCCTGTCGGTTACACTTGCCTAATACTAGCCATTTCAAGTTATGTGATCCATAAGTGGGCCTGATCACAACACTTGGCGCACACAAAGCTCAATTCGTAAAACTCCTTGCCAAATTTCAAAATCACACGCTCGTCGAGGCTGTATCCATCCTCTGTGTCATTTTTTAAACTTCTCCTAATCCCTCTCACGTCCATCCCAAAGAACTGTCTCCCAGATTTGTGCGCCACGCTTTGTTTCCTGCGTCGGGTGTAAATATCGGCGTGGGCGTGTATTTGGTGGCTAGCTTAGGCCAGAGAATAGTTGATGAGAGGTGTGATCATTGAAATGAGGATATACTAGGTCGTGCTTGTAGACTTGATGACACTTAGGTAGGTGTCAAGCTCGCTGGAAGTAAAAATCCGACACGGGCGCGTATTTTGAATCATTGCGTCGAGGGCCAAATTCTATAGTATTGCAAAATTTGACTGAACTCTGCTCTGAGACAATATTTCACACTCGGTTTCGTAGAGGACACCGCGCACAGGTGTCCAATCTTGCCCTACTTGTCTATGACTTAAGTGTTGCAATAAACATACATCCCTCTCTCTCCCAAAAGTTAGTTTGTGCGGCGTCTCCTTTCAACGGCAATAGACCACACTAGCACAGCATATACGCAATCTCCGTTCAGCAAACACCAGTCGGTCGGGACAATTTATTATCGAGCCTAGTAGAATGTACAAAGTATATCCTGTCGCAGAAATAATTGAAAGCCCAACAGCTAAACCTTTCATCAATAACTGTCGTTAATCATCACCTGACTTATCTCTAGACTCCATACTTTCAACACCTTTGCTACTTTTTACTTCCGGCTAACTCTATTGCACGAGGTTGGAGCCACCGAAAAAGGTCTGAAAATTAGGCACATACTTGTCACTTTTCATTTATCAATACAGTCGACCAAACTCACAACATACACGGACTTTGTAACGTGGCAACTATGAAGGTATTATATGGATTCTAAACTTTGGGCCTGGATGTCTCAAAGAGCTGACAAACTCAAAATGCGGAAACTGTATGATTGGCGTCGAAATATCTATATTTTGACCCACCAGCTTACTAATGTTCATAAGACATTATCTTTGATCACCATGCAATAACTTCCGCAAGGGTCATGTAGGGATTCAAGGCAATAAAGAGGCCGATAAGCTGGCCAAATCAGCCTTGGGAGCCCCCAATAACCGGTCACTAACCTCAGCTACGCCCAGTGGAGAAGATCAAGATCTAACCTTTGCGGCACTAGGGAGATGGATTAAACTGCGCAGCCAAGAACTCGTGGAAGAGTGGTGGCAGAAGTATGGGCCGAAACGATACAAATGTCTGGACCTATTCATGCGTTGCAAAAAACCACCGGAACTAGCTTTACCAAGATGGGCCTACCATGGTCTTATTGCGGGAAGAACAGGCCACGGGGACTACGCTGACTACTATCGACGTTTCAACCCCGAACATGAAGATCTAATATGCGTTTGCGGCTGAGAGAAAAGGCCCTGGCATTTTTCAGAGTGCCGACCTGCTTTGCTACGTTGGAGAAGCTATGAGAAAATGGCCCCACCTGGGACCAGGGAAATGATAGGGGAGAAAGGATGGCAGAAGTTCATTCAATTCTTAACAACAAGCAGATGTTACAGTCAGCCGAAGAATGAACAGGGTTGGAGGTGACCACGCTGAGATTGTTTCTGACCCGAGAGGAGATGGGTTTTGGAAGATAGGGATGCGGCGCAGGGCACCGTAACTCAGACATATACTGTTCCTTTTGTTTCATTCTTTTCTTTTGTCGCTTCTGACTTCACTGCTGGTCATGTAGGTAACAATGAGCTTTCAGAGCCAATCTACCCGTGTCAAGTCTAACTAGACGTTAACTTCTTCCTGTCGCGTAAAAGATTTCAAATTCAACTTCCAGATGAGATTCATTCGAGAGCTCAAAGTTTGACTGGCGATGTAGATAAGTACGTATTAGGGCGATAGCGCACGATATCAATATAATAGGTTATCAGTTGAAAAATGGTCTGTCCCAAGATACTCGCCTTCTATCCCCTATCATAATCTATATGCATGTACTGGCATGAACTTCCTTGCATCTGTTATGTCTGTTCCTCACCCCACTTACGTTGCTATGACGCTACGCTATCAGTAAATGTATTGCATACTGGGTCTCATGGTCGAGGCCTGGTTACTCTTAATAGTACGAGCCAACATCCTGCCATGATGATCGTATGTTATGGTATGAGAGAGAGAGAGAGGTATGTTTATTGTACTACTTGAGTCTTAGAATATATAGTACATTGAGCTTCTCTCCGGCCCAGGCCACACCTTGTACAGTGCTCCTATCTTTTTTAGTTCCTCGAAAGGTCATTGACACATTGATCGTGATGAATAGCCATTCAGCAAATTTTAACATGGAACCTTCTACTCAAAAAAAAGTACAAGTTGTAGCAATGAAAACTGCGTGAGCAGGAAAAAGTCTCAAAATGCCTGCAGTCCCAGACAGGCGAGGCCTAGACACCCGGACCATGTGAGGTGCGCATATTCATCTATATCTTCTTTTTTTGTAACATTCGAGGCCGACTTGATCCAGTCCACCATTAGCGTATCGGGTGCTGGGTATGCTCCGGAAACTTATCGAATGGCTTTTCCCCATTATCATGTGGGGGTTATGAGAAGGGCTTCGACCCTGCCATCTGATCTGATCGTGGTTAGCCTCAAGAAAAAGGTGATTTATGGAGGTGTTGGGAAATTAAGAATATATAGATTGCGAAAGCGATTGGTAATCATAATCGAAGTGATGACTTTGTTATTCAATCTCGGCCCTGCAGACTTTACAGTAATCCCTGTTGCTTGTCTTTCCTCAGGATATAGAGCCCCGATACGGCAGCGATCATCCACATCCAGAAAGCCGTGCTTTGTATCTTACGGGTTATTTATCTCTCTGTATTTATACCTAGAGTCATTATTTGATACTGGGTGGTGGCTGGTGATTGAAGAAGCGAGCTTCCATCTGCAATTACAGCAGTTCCTCCAATGATCTATGAGGCGAGTTGCTATGTGGTAAGACTGATTCAGAGGAATGGCGTGGGAATGACTAGATCAATATTGATGATAAGTTACCGATTATTGATCTGGTTGGGTTTGCTTTCCACTTCGATTCGGATGCGTTTCTTCTTAGCTATCCCAGACATACTGAGCATTGACACCGGCACCGCTGGAAGGTGAATTCTTCATAGTTGATAATCGGAGGCGCAATTAGACACCTCAAGGATCTTCAGCGACTAAGGTAAAGCTGTAGCTACTAAACTTGATTCTTTCAGCTCCGTCACCTAATTATTAAGTCTCAATGAGGTTTGGACTCGATATTAACAGCCCCTGTATTGAATAATGTCTGATCGGAATGCATGAAGGAATAGGGTCTTCAGCCTTAATAAATCCGGGGACTATCCATTTCTAGCGAGATTGTGACTACTCCAGAATATCACATGTGGACCCGATGTGAGACGATACTAGGAATGTGGTTACTTCAGCCTTGCCTTAGTATCCACGAGATTAGGGGGATGTGAGGGATTGTCTGAAGGGTTCATCGAACGCCGCCGGCAATCTGTCGCACCGTCCATAAGATGGCCAGTGCATGACTCTAAGCCTACCCTAGCTACATAGGGGTCGGATCCTGTACACGAATCTAGGGCGCACGGCCTGCATCAACGTCGAGTAATGTGAAAATAATAGCTGTACACGGCGCTCATTGTCACAGCTTGTCATCTCCCCCTGATCTAGACGATTTAGTAGACCATTTCAGAAGCTACCATTAGTACTAATCTGAAGTGTTGGGACGCACAGGGTCCGGGATATGGATTCGCCAGGAGTTAGGCAAGCATCAGATTGAAACTAGCTATCTATTTTGAGTTAAAACCGTTGCGCTCAAAACATCTTTGTTCAACATTGAAACAGCGCAGGTGCTGATAACTGTCTAGGCCTTAACAAGATCTTCGTCCAATCACACAATCATCGAAGATTGAATCTTGTCCCAGATATGTTGTGAAAGCTTAAAGTCCATGAGTGACAACCTATACGAAAACTGTTTGACCCACTGATATACGAGCCGCGATAATCTACACGTTTACAACCATTCATCCATCATTGGTAAATCGCTCTAACAAGACAATGAGATGATGGCTTCTTGGGACATCCCTTATTATCAGTCGGTCTTTCAAGCATGATCACGAAATTACATTAACGTGGTAGCAGTCAGACTTAAAGGCTCAAGTAGATGTATAACGAGTCAGACCTCAAGAATTAATTATCACAAACAGAACTAGATGATGAAAAAATATAATAGTGAAATTTGGCATTTTTTTCAATATTCTCAGAATAATACATGCCAAAATAATTTCCAACCGTCTGTAAACTGAGAATCACTGAATCAGAATGGAAAGAAAAATTATCAGAGCTCCCACGGTACTTATGGAGTTCTGAATAGTGTCACCTTTGCTGATGGTTGTGGGACTAGGAAAGTCTTTTGATGATGTCCTGACTGGACGCGAGTCGAAAACACTGCCTGTGATTGCTATACCTGTTCGGTTTGGGGAAAATATTATGGTAGAACCCTGAGAAAATGAAGGTAATTTCTTGTCTGAACTTGGATTAATAACTGTTGATGAGCTTGAGGTACTAACATCAGCAGTTGATGAGCATGAAGTAGTAGTGCTTGAGTCAGCGGTGCTTGAAATAGTGGTACTAGTATAAGTCGTACTAGTATCAATGGTACTAGTTTCGCCAGGCCCAGCGACGACGAGCATAGTCGTTCGGGTTAAGACCTCAGAACCTACTCGAGTTGACCTCGTGCTAGAGCTTGAACCAGACTGTAGAGTAAGAACGCAGTCGCCCGATGGTGCGGCTTTGTCAAGTCTACACGCAGCATTAAATGAACTAACACCGTCAGAATATAAATTTTTCATAACAAACGCTATTGATGAGGTTTACCAGTTATTTTTTAGTGTATAGTTGTAACTTATAGCTACCGAACTTTCTGTTAACATAAGATTTCGAGGAAAAGTACAGCCAGGAACGGAAGTGACACAATTGATTAGCCCTATTTTGTCTTAATAACTTCTCAATTAACTGGGATACGGAAATTTACATGTCGTTGATTCTCCGTCCTATCTTTCTGTTAGCTTCCGTCTTAATTGAATTGTTAAGATGACACACAGAGAATTTCTTGGAGCCCTCGATTGTACCCTCATATTTTCCTAATACCCATACTTGCCTCCATTGTTCCGCGAAAACGCAACCCCAAAGCAGCAAAATTGTAAAGAGCGTGGATATTAGAAACATCTTAATCAAAGAAATTTGGGCTACTAGTTAACGCATTTCGAGAAAAACTCGGGATTCCGCTCAAAGATAACACTTGAAAATCTATGAAACACTTGAAACCTGACTCATATCACTTGACCTACTGTGAGACAATCCACTTTTTTCGTAGTTATTTCTGCTTGAGAAATTAAACTTTGTATAGTATCACGATTAAGACCCGAAAGACAATGCAGGGTGAATTTACTTGGCACTTGTGATCCAAACTCGTCTTCAATATTGTTGAATATATTTTACAATGCGGAGAGTGTATTAGAAAGAATATGAGACAAACAGCCGTAGAGTGTGATTCTCCAAAGAGAATGGCTGGGGTAATTGTGGTGGTCGCCTTCTTCATCTCATTCAGTATCACATAAAGTTGAGACCAACAGGACACATGATGCCGGGATACTTCATCGGAAATAGAGTACCTTGACAATTACTCCTAGTCCATCTCAAACTATAGGTAAAATTCTGAGCTTTGCATGAGAGTGTGGCCGTCGTTGATGCTTTGATAAACAAAGAGCCACTAGCAAGTCTATTGACCGGCTCTTCTAGTTTATCTCTTCTAGATGAACAGTGTATGCGATAAAGCTTGATGGATCCATATTTCTTGAATTAAAAATTTTCTTCTCTAAATGAAATTCTCAAAAGAATTTGCTGCCATAATCTCTAATCAGCGGCCCATCGTCTTAGCAGCCTGCTGTTGATGAATACAATCAATTGTGTAATCTGACCGGCAGAAGTATCAGTCGTGCACTTCTAGTATTTATTTATGTCGAATAGACCTTCAGCTAGTCCTTACTTCTGACAGCCTCAACTTTCGTCTTCATTGATAGATCAAGATATACAGCTTTGTTGGTGCTTGCAGTTGGCTTCGAGGAGCTTTCGAAGTACCGTCAAAATCGGCTTACTTTATTACGACCACATATTTTGTAAACAGTTATCGGCGTTGGTTAACAGGGTCGTTATCAAAATGCAAGTCAGTTTTACCAACTCAACGGTCTGACTATGACTCAGGTAGTTAAGAAGCCTATTTTTGGACTGACAAATAGATTCCAGGGTCTATCCGTCAGTTTCAATCCTAGGTGAGACGCGCAGCTCATTTTTTTGCTGATCACCTGGAACCGTGAAAAGAAAGTGTGTGTTTGTATTTATTCTACTACTTGACTCATAGAATATCTAGCACACTGGGCTCTTTCCTGGCCCAGGCCACACCTTGTACAGTGCTCCTATCTTCTTTTGTTATTTGAAAGATCATTTATATGTTGCCCGTTATGAATAGTCATTCAGCTCAGTATCTACCCATAAAAGTCGGCATCTTTTAACATGGAACCTTCTACTCAAAAAAAAGTAGGAGTGGTAGCAATGGAAACTGCGTGCGCGGGAAAAAGTCTCAGAATGCCTGCAGTCCCAGACAGGCGAGGCCTAGACACCCGGACCATGTGAGGTGCGCATATTCATCTATGTATTCTTTCTTTGTAACATTTGAGGCCGACTTGATCCAATCCACCATTATCGTATCGGGTGCTGGGTATGCTCCGGAAACTTATCGAATGGCTTTTCCTCCATTATCATGTGGGGGTGATGAGAAGGGCTTCGACCCTGCAATCTGATCTGATGGCGGTGAGCTTCATGTTAATGGCGATAGGGGTGTGTTGAGAGATGAAGATGATACAGACGGCGAAAGCAATAAGAAAACCTCATCGAATTGAGGTTGAAGGTATTACTTATACTCAGCTCTTCAGTCTCTACAGTGATAGCTGGAGGTTCGTAGGGGTCACCACTGACAGGTGTTGAGAATAGTCCCCCAACCATGAAAAGCAAGTTTCGTGTAACCGATAGTCTCCACCTCGATTCTTAAGTAGTCATTGTTTGCAGTAGAGGGGTACCGGCTAATACGGTCTAGAAGCCGGTTTATCTAGAACTGATAATGCCTGCATATCCACGCGATAATGATGGTGACAGCCATTATAATACCAGGGTTACATGGAAGACTCGTCACAAATCCACTTCAAACGAGGCTGTAAATATAACAAGGCAAATGATGGGCCAGAATCTCTGCTTTTAATCATGCACTATTTTGCTGTAGGTGAGACGTTGACAGTCATGCTATACATCGGAGAAACCGAACTCGCAGACGTACATCATTGAGGAATAATATTATTTGCATATCAATAGTGCATCAATGTGTCTACATTTAGTTTAGGGTCAAGAAACAACTAGAAGCATAGTATGGCCTACGAAGCATTTATGAAACAGCAAGTTTTAGGGATCCTATTTCCACTTGGTATCTTTGAATACGAGGTGATATAGACTAGGACAAATGGCATAAAAATTCAAGCTTCAGAAGACTACAAGTCTCCGGGAGTCTTGGTGGGCAATTTCTATCGGGGCTCATATAACGGTTGGTTAGATCCTTGTTTGATGTTCGGCGCCTGATTAGAGTATTTGCACGTATAGGCTATTGCAGGTTACTATATTGTCGCACAGAAGCTCTAGACTGGGATTGACTGTACGAGCAAAAATGCTAAGGGTTTGGTGCGATTGTTTTTTTTTCATTTTCGAGATAAATATCTTAGTTTTACTGCAAGTAAAAAGGTAGGAGTAAACCTTAAATCTGCTATTCCAAGTATGACGCATGGTGTTTTTCTGTATCAGCACCTGATACAATGACGTGGTTTTGATTTGATTTGAAATATTTGTGACAGGACGGACCCTACATCTACGATGTCGTGGTCTTTGAAATGGATTAATTTAAAAACGAAAGTCTCACCATGTCTACGGTTTTATACGAGTTGCGGATAGTTGCAACTGGTCTATCTCAGCTGAAAATAATCACAGAGCAAAGACCTTCGGCACTTTTTGTCGAATAAAGATTCTTGAAGTCTCTCGTAGTCTTAGACTCAGATGGGCATGTAATAAAATTCCAAATTCATATTATTTTCGAATAGAGTCCTCAAGGGAAACCCCTGGTGGTAGCTTGGCGTGATAAAAAATGACGCGCAAAGACGCAGCTTCTCCTCTTACCATACGGCCAGGGACAGGTGATCGTCGAATTACCTGCTCACTAGCTTCCGGTAAAAGATACGAGATGACGTGGCTGAAAGAAAGGGCTCGAGAAAAATTGTGGCATGGATTCTGGAAGACAAATAGAATAAATTCTGGATTTACGGCCGGCGCGCAATTGCGCACTGAAATGTTGCTCTCGACTACAGCGAGTGGGAAGAACCCTCTCTACGGATCAGCGGGCTACGCGAGGCTGGAATGGAAAAGCGGGCGAGCAGCAGAACATTTCTGATTCCATCTAGCCCCGATCAGCTTGGGTGTTTGCTGGCTATGCTCTGCCCATGAGACAGGGCCGCCTGTAATTTTGGTATAGAGCAGGCGAGCGCATGAGCGGGTCAATGCATAATATACGATATGGCCATGTCCGATGGGATATCTCCCCGGTTTATCCTTCTGATTCATGATGTCTACGCTGGCCTGGAGCGGCGTCTCCGAGGCTTGTCAGCTGGAGGAGGCAAGTCGAATTTTTCGTTGTTGTATGGCTCAGATTTTTCGTGCCATGGTCCCGTACACTATCGAAATTATCTTTATTCTGTTCATGTGAGCCTAGCATGCAACCTTGATACAGTATAGGTCTAGAGGCTACATGGTCTTTTAGCGAATTCGGCATGGATATGCAATTTGAAGGTGCTGAATCTTGCCAGTCATCAAGACTTTGAAAGGGCCGGATCGTAGAATTACAGAACGCAGTTCCCGCATACCTTGAGGCGTGTCCAAACCTGAGCTCAAGATCTGTGCATCTTACCGACGATGTGCTTCAGCTAGTACCTCCTCTTCGCGCTAGCTGTGATATATTAGTGCCAGGAAGATTATATAGAAGTAGGCAGCGAAAATAATTAGCTTCGATTCCAAGCCAGAGCTCACATACTTGTCCTGTATCGCGATAGACTAAGAAATTTGAAAATTTATAATTTGATACGGCATTGATCGAGAGCACAGTGGGACTTACGACCTGTTACAATCTTTGAATTGAAAGATACTCCCTCGTATATTTGGCGAATCACGTCAGTGTAAACGGAATGCAGGCTAGGTTTGAAGGAACGGCATTCAAATAAGCCTTTGAAAGTCTGAGAATGGCATCCTGGCACACTTGAGGATAGGCAGTTTCCTTAATATCGTTGAGTTGATAACGAAGTTCGAATGCATAAGTGGATACACAGGATACGAAACGTCTCACCTTACTTTCCGATTGTCCGGAGCCTCTTAGCCAAATAAAGGGTTTCTTGGATCCTATCAAGCTACCAGAGAACCTTTATCGACTACAGCGGTTTGATCGACTGAAGAACTTAAGTATCCGAGGCCTACTTGCTGTGGTTTGTCTCTTACAGAATGGTTAGTGTTGGGAATCATTGCAGAAAAGCTAGCCATTGAGCTTCGCAGCTACACTTTTTCCTGCCGAAGTCTTGGCATCAACCCGAGATATTTCAGGGAATAATCTATTTTCTCCAGGCCGCTATCATCATTCCTTTCGCCTCGCGATATTCCCATTTTCTCTCCCTTGTTAATTCAAGCATTTTGCTCGCAACTTCAATGCTAACACATCCTCAGCCCCAGTTGACCATTTATTTAAGCGGCTTCGGCGTGTCCATGAAGTGGGCGAGCAAAGACAACGTCATAACTGCCACACGGGCTAATTGAGATTTGCGTACGCTTGGCCGTCCCTTGTAACTAGAGGTTAACCCTGACACTAGCTAGGTCAGGGGCCAGAAGACCAATGGTCCCTGTTACGAGACCCCCCGGTCAGGATTAGGGTTAGGCGAAGAGAGTTGTGTTTGGAGTTAGAAGAAACAGCAAGATTTCCTTAATTGGCTCCTCTTCCCCCCCGACTCACTGAGAGATCTACGCTCAAAGTTCCTTTCTAGGGCGTGCTTTACGTTCTTCTTGTGTTATACTTACTCTGTGCACGAGAATTGACCGGCTGATTAAGCTTACCCTCTTCGTGAGTGGGCTGTATTTCTCATCATACAGCATCCATATTCTTAAGGTTCTCGCATCCATCACGCTCGAAATCCTACCAAGATACATTGCATTGATAAATCTTCCTGCCATACCTCCGGTCTCTACAGCCTAATATTCTGATCACATTCTCTGAATTTCTACCATCCTCCATGATGTTAAAAAAAACATCTTTCACTACTATTACTCCCCTCCCGTCTAGGGTAACCCGACAGATAGTCTTGGAAACACTTCATTCTCATACCGAAATGATTGTATGTTCTGTACCTCAATCGCCTTTAATAGCATTAATTTCAAAACTAACCACTCAAACCAATCAGAACCTAAATCCGCTTGTGGAGGAACATCGGCTCATAAAACCACCGCCAAACGCAACAGCCGAAGAGTATCATTGTCTATGGTATGCCTTGACGGATCGAGTACAATATTTGCCAGGTGGTCTCATGTCAGGAAAGGTATCTTACAATGTGTGTTTTCACGACTTGGTAAATGGCTTACAAGCACATTCGTACGCACCCATGGGGCTAAACGTCAAGAATAAGTGGACATTGTGTGGATCACTTCCGGGTGAACCTATAGCTCCCGTCGAAATCGGAGTCGGTGCACCTTTATCCGGACTTTACATACGAGAAGATGTTATTATGCAATGCAATTTCATGACCACTTCGTTTGTCAAAAGGGCAATCAAAAAAGCTCACGGGGTACTCATCAATCGTCTTGTGGCTAAAGCACAATTTTCAGACTCGACCCTTGCTAGAATAAATACGGGGCTTCCGGTAACATCGCCATCAGATTATGAGCCTATGGAGTTCGGTCGGGACGGGCAGGACACTTCTGATGAAAGTACCAGCCAAGATGCCTACACCAGCATCCATCCACAATCTAAACTCCGACCAGTACAACCAACAATAACATATCACGATTCAGATAGCAATAGTCTAAGTGCGCGTATACCACACCGGTACTCTCCGACAAGCTCATGGAGCGGAAGTATTCACAGCACGCGTGCGTCACATTCATGTAGTCCTGCGACACCTCGAAGTCTATGGCAAAATTTAAACCCCCCCGGACTCAATAATGATATAGTCATTATGGAACCTGGAGGCCAGAATATCTGCTTTGAGCTCGATGCGCCGGACTCTCTATCGCTCGAGAAAGCTATGAATCACAACTCGAACTTTATAAGGGAGAAGACAACAGAAACTAGCTGCTACGTCAGTGGAAAAGAAACAAAGATAATTCAGCAAACTAGTTTTGGGCCTGTTGAGCTCGAGGGTTCCATGCCAACATAATATTTCTCTTTGGTCTGCTACGCTACATGGAGTAACTATTTTTCTGGGTTGAAAGATCTATTCAGCGAGGTGTTTGGGTGGATTGGAGTTCGCGGAGTCCTTAATTTACGAAGGCATGTGTCTGTTGACTACATCATTCGAAGACACGATGGAGAAAATATCACTACTAACCTGTAATATTCTATGTATGTAGATACCTTTACGGCTAAATGACCTCGCCGGAGGAATTTTCACTCTTTCACAAACATATCTTGTTTATTAATAGAACTTTATAAAGATTCAGTTATTACAACTTGAGATTCCTCTTCAATATTCTGATTTGGAGCTATTATCTCTTCTTCTTCACCTTGTAGCTTATCAGTAGTACAGTCCGCTTGATCATTGTGAAATATCTCGGAATAAGCTGCCGAATTATCTGTCTCTCCTAAAGTCTCTGGCTCTAGTCCGTACATTGTCGGGCTAGATTCTGGATCTCGACCAGTTTCAGTTTCGCATCCCGAATCTTCTTCAGTGTCGTTGCGGAGCCCCGGCCAGTCATTTTCTTCATAATCATCTGCATTGCACGATGAGATCTGGGCGTAGTTTTCCTCCATAGTCGTAGATATGGGCTTTATCTTTTTCGTGGTAGACTCATCGTCTTCATTAGCTTCAAATACGGTGGTGACTGCAGATCCTACGGATGGAGACTGTCGAATATGCCTTCTAGTGTTATTCCGATTCATAAGAAAAGAAAAATCTTCTTGTGGCGTTAAGGGATCTCCAGGTGATACATTTGGCTTCAAGATAGACATTACAGGTTTCATCTCAGTGGCCGGTTCAAGACCCTCTGCTTCGGGTGGCAGTTGGTAGTTTTCGGCTGGTAAAAGTTCATAGGTGTCGGATACTAGCTTGAAAAGAGTATAGAGCCCCGTAGAATTTTCAACCGACCAATAGACCTGCCGATGCTGGAACCATGCATGTGCAAAGATGCGATGAAGGCGTCGAAAAATATTGGTCAAGTGCGTAACCCCTACACTCCTTTCTGCTATTGTATCGCCCGCGCCCAAACTTAATCTGCTGGGGAAAATTTTTTGTGAAGTGACTATATTAGTTGCCCAATCAAGCGTGTGACAGCAGTAGTCAATAGCACAGCATGGCCTGGGTATTTGGTGAACAGCGCAGAGAAATTGCCACTCTGAGGCTCGCATTTCAGGACAAGTCTTTGCCGAGCAAGGAGGATCGTCGAAGAGAAAGCCGAGAATAAGATCGTTACACTTGTTGATTAGGAAGCGACAGAGCTCATAAAGCCATAGCGCTTTATCTACACCTTCGGGGGGTGTTGCAATCATCCGGGCGTCCTCGCGCGAGATAGGTCCGATCGAGGCATGGCTAGAGGATTTCGAACAGTCATAGTGTAGGGCCTTGAGGTGTTCCTGAAGTTGAAAGGCTGAATCAAGCTACCCCTAATTAACACGCCGTGTCAAGAGTGGGATTCTGGCCATGCGAGCTTACTTCGCTCAGAGGGATGAGGGATGGTCCAGTGGCCATATCTGCCGCGCGTGTTCCAGGATGGATTCGTCGTTTAGAGTTGGCCTCTATCACGCTTTGCTCAACATTGAGCAACTCTTCATTGTGAGATCTAGCCATCGATGTCGATTTTGGTCCAATTTGTATTTCTGTTGGTGGAGGCGGACTAGGAAGCCGTGGTGAAGTTGGTGGCATAGCCATTTTCATAGGATTCCTCTTCCGAATGAATTGATTGACATGCAATGACCACGCGCTCATCACTGAAGACTTAGGTACCACACTAGGTTTTGACAGGGCTACACTACGCGATATACACCCCTGCTATCTTTCTCCTGCCTTTGGCGTTTCCGATGTGAATGCACCTATTATCGACGCCCAGCAGATATCATGAGTTCCGACGATGAGATGCCCCCACAACTGGTCGAAGTGAGTGAGGAAAATACTCAAGGTGTTTCAGATCTAACTAAGGTGCCAATAACAATTTTGACTGGTGCGAGATAACTACGTGATACAAGGCTCCTCTGATCTTATAGCAGGTTATCTTGGGGCTGGTAAGACGACGTTAATGAATTACATTTTGAGTGAGCAGCATGGCAAAAAAATTGCTGTCATCTTGAATGGTACAGAGCGATGTTCTCTACTATTCCTTCATCTCTGACATTTATGCGTCCTAGAATTTGGTGACTGTAGGATGCCTTCGCTCACTCCAATATTAAATTGACCTTTAACCGCCGCAGCTCTTGAAATTGAACGGTCATTGACCGTGAACAAGGGTGGAGAACAGGTTGAAGAGTGGCTAGAGCTCGGAAACGGCTGCATTTGCTGTTCGATAAAGTATGGCGAACCCACACCTCTGGTCATGAGCTAGAAGTTTACATCGTCTAGGGACTCTGGGGTTAACGCTATAGAATCACTTATGGACAAGAGGGGGGCCTTTGATTATATCCTCCTCGAAACTACTGGGCTTGCTGATCCCGGAAACCTAGCTTCGATCTTTTGGGTTGATGAAGGTCTAGGAAGCAGCATCTACCTTGATAGTATTGTAACCCTTGTCGACGCGAAAAATATTCTCGAAACCCTCAATGATGAGCGAGAGAAACACCCATTTCGCGAACAGTATGAGGTCCAAGAAAATGAGCCAGTGCCAACCATAGCACATCTCCAAATATCCCATGCCGATGTCATTATCATCAACAAGGCTGACCTTATTAGTGAAGACGAGTTGTATCTCGTGAAGGAAAGGATCCGGGCAATCAATGGATTAGCAAAGCTTCACGTTACTGTTAAAGCTCAAGTTCCCCATTTAAATGGGGTGCTTCTTGATCTAAATGCATATACTGATGCAAGAACATTGGAGAGCACTCCAATAGGACAGAGTGTCTTAGATCCGGTATGTACACTCAGACTGACAAGATTTTTTCAGCTTAAATATCGCTAGACTATAGTAACCACAGCATTCACCATACCAACACTTAAATTAGAACAACTCTCCTTGATCGACGAATGGCTTCGATCCATCCTTTGGGAATTTGTGCTGCCCAATACAAATGCAAGCCCAGAGGATGTTCAGAAACCACCATTTAAATTTGAAGTTCACCGCTTGAAAGCAAGCCTTCCACTAACAAACGGAGACTTAAAGATAGTTCAAGGAGTAAGAAGTATGTTTGAGATATTAGATGCACCATATAAATCCGGGTCTACCAAAGCTAGCACTGAAGGAAAAATCGTCTTGATTGGCAGGGGTATTCAATGTGAAGAATTTCAACAGAGTCTTCTGAAATCTATCGCATCTTGATACTCACGTACAAATACACAAATATATGTATTTATAAGTATCAATAGGAATATGGTATTAAGACTTCCAGACTGGAATCAATACCTATCACTAAACCAATACTTAGCCATGCGTTTTTTCCAGTGAAACTCGAACAATATCTCCATTCTAGGACATTGTCTGTTCGCTCATGTGAAACCGAAAAGCTCTTAAATTTGGCTCTCCTCCATTCTCCAAAACTGTAACAGAACTAAAGTCGACAGTGCAGCAGTGAAGGCGTGCTAAGGGGCCATAAATATATCTTTCTATGCGCCCGAAATTACTTTAAAATTTTTGATTTCAGCCTTACCTGGCCTATTCACAAGATAATGTTTTGTTGCATGCTCAAAGTTTTTTTGCCATATTTTTGGTTTCCTTTCATGCATTTCTCCCTGGCTCTAAAATCCCTGTATACCAAATAACCAGAGCTTTCATTCGCCTGTCCTAGGCTTGTATATGGCATAAATTTTAATGATTACTGTTGCCGGCAACAATTACATTAATCTAATTATGTTACCTTGCTATATCATATCGAGTCTGGAAAGATGTAGAGACTTTGGTTCCTCTAAAAGAAGTAGATGATCAAATACTTAAGGTCTGAAAAATTACAATCTGTGCCTTCAGCAAGAGACAAGCTCAAGGATACTTAATTTCTGTAATGGGCACATGCATATCATGCCTAGTTCTAGGAGGGCAAGACTGACACCTGTACGCGGTGCCCTCTACGAACCTGGAAGTGAAATATTCTCCCAGAGCCAAGTTCAGTCAAATTTCGCAATACCGAACAAGTTGGCCCATGAGGCAATGATTCAAGACTCTCCACCTAATCAAATTTTCACACCTGACGAGATCAATCACCACCAAATCCTCATCAAGTTTGCAAGTACGACTCAGTACATCCTTATTTCAATGATTACACCTCTCGTCGACTTTCTCTGGCCTCAATTCACCACCACGTACACGCCCACGCCGATATTTATACCCGACGGAGGAAGCAAAGCGTGGCGCACAAACCTGGGAGACAGTTCTTTGGGATGGGCGTGAGAGAGATTAGGACAAGCTCACAAGGTGCTGCAGATGGTGGAAACGATCTCGACGAACGTGAATTTTAGAATTTTGACGAGTTTTCGAATTGAGCTTTGTGCGTGCGCCAAGACTTCGCTTGCGAGAGTGCGGGCGACACTATAAACACCGCCGTGGTTGGATGGTGCGGTGGTACATCATCTTGGCCGGTTTCTCAAGTAAGGTCTGGATAGCAAGGACACATATCCCACCTGAGACAGGAGACCGCTGGTTCGAATCCAGCAAAACCTAACTACATTTCTCGCGACGCTAGTATGCATGGATGATGAAGGCATGCTTGGATAATCAAAGGTTTTAAATTTCCCTTTGGTGGGTACTTACGGAGGAGGGTCGACTGTTTGTGTAAGCGAACATACCTCATAGTGGTATTTGCGAATGAAATCCAGAGTATGAGTGTTTCTAACGTCAAAAGATTCATCCTTCATGTATACATAGTACCGGTCATGTGTCATAGCTTAATAGCTGAAAACACATTAAATGATTTAAAAAAAAAAAATGCCTAGTTCTATTTTATTCTCTCTTAATCAAGGCTGACCTGCGCTCATATTGATATATAAGAGAATTAACAACAAGCTTAGTTTTAAGCTCTGTGTTAAAAGTATGGTTAGCAGTCTCACCTATAACGTTTAGCTCGGAGGGCAAGACTAAACACCTGTACACGGTGTCCCCTATGAAACCAAGTGTGAAATATTGTCTCAGAGACAAGTTCAGTCAAATTTCGCAATATCAAAGACCTTGGCCCACAAGGCAATGACTCCAAATACTCCACCGGGTCAATTTTTCACTCCTACCTAAATCTCAAGTGTATAACTACAACCAACCACATCCTCATTCCAATATCCACACCTCATATCGACTATTCTCTAGCCTCAGCTGAACACCAAAAAGAAGCCCACACCGATATTTACACCCCACGGAGGAAGCAGAGCTTGGCGCACAAATCTGGGAGACATTTCTTTGGGATGGAAGTGAGAGGGATCAGGATAAGTTTACAAGATGATACAGAGGATGGATAAAATCTTAATGGGCGTGAAATTTTTAACTTTGACAAGGAGTTTTTCGAATTGAGCTTTGTGTCCGCGCCAAGACTTCGATTGCGAGAATATAGCTGACACTATAAAAACACGCAAACGATAGAAGGTGCCGTAGTTCGCCTCCTGGTGGTGTTCTGTCATGTAGAGACATGATTCATTCATGAGTTGATATTATTCAGACGATCATGACTATATCACAACGTCATGTATAGACACGATTCATCGTTTGTACCTGTTGTATCAACCATGACTATGTCTTAGTGATAGGAGAAACATCATTGACTAGTTACTAGAAACCTAGTCAAGATCCTAAACATACAACTGAGACTAGGAAAATTTTACTGAGTAAGTAATTATTCTGATGAATCTAGATCTGGAGGAAGATAATCTGGCTGCTTGGCTCGAGGTATATGAACCTGAGAATATCATGTATTATAAAAAATATAGAAATCTATCTCAATCACAATCATCATCTTAATTCATGTCACTATCAATAGCTGCAAAGGACAGTTTAACCATTTCCTTATATGTTCTCCGGCATAGTTTGAGTAGCATGGGTACCTACTCCACTTAGGAAGAAGACGACTTGGACCACATTTCGCGCGGATAATAGTCAATGGATGTGAAGGCATATCTGGATAACTCGGGGTTTTTGGGACGTTCTACTGAGTGGGTATTCACGAATGAGAGTTGACTTGGGGTGAAGAAAAAGCCGCCAAAACATTGCAGTGGTACTTGCAAATGAAATCCGAGGCATGGGTGCTCTTCTTGTAAATTGAGTCATATTTTCTGTATATTTTCTCTGATATCGTGTCGTAGCTAGTTAGCTGCATACGCAAATCAAATCTGATGCAAAAAGAGACCCTAGGAGAGCCATTACAGGTGTAACCATATGGCATATGCCGACCCGGTGCGCACATTCGCAACTAGCAGCGTCTTTATTTTAATTAACTGTTTTTTTTTTGAATTCATTTAACCTGATTTGGCGCCCTATGGGCCCATGCGGGTGGCTATAAACCTATCTATATATTTACATAGGAGGAAACCTTACGGTGAAACCCCTCAAAGCTTTCTAATTTAATTCTTAAAGTTTGCAATTTATCCTGAAGGAATTACAGTTACACTGTGACGCCGTCGATGTGTACCAATCACGTTCCTTATATCAACCCCAACTTTGTACATGTTACGTCTCGTTCCCTGAGCAGCATTTCGATTGCATTTGCCATGCTGAATTGTTCTATCCAACCATGATGAATAATCCATTGTGTGATTCTTTTCATATCGCTGGGATTATTGGTCATTGCTTCAAAGGATCGATTTCGGGCTTGTCTTCAGATTTCTCCTCTACCAATTGACCACATAGGGCAGGACATGATCTTTTGCTTGGGATTTTGTGATTGGTAGCCACACGGGCAACTTGGGTGATAAACTCCTGGTACTTTTCTTCTGTACAAATAAGAATTGAAACCGATATGAATAAATTCATTTTATTGTCTTGTCTGAGTCTATGACTATGTAGGACATGCAGGTTCTTTCTGCCTTTGAGCCAAGGATACCTATACAAGTATTATATCCTCTGCCATGCCTCCCATACAGCTCCTCTAAAACAATACCACTCCTCACAAGCCCTCGTTCGATCATACACTTAGAGGAGCCCTTCGCTCTTCATTATCTTCCCCCTCCAGCCAACAAAATGATGGTCATTTGTGGGTATATGGCAGCCGAGAAAAATCGCAAAAGCCACTGGGTGCGAGGCTCTTCTGATACCGACCTTGGACCTAGACCCAAAGATATAGTGACCCTTCTGAAGCTTTCGAAGAGGCCGGCCAGCTGGGCGCTGCAGACTGGTGGGTACCTCAGGAAGTTAACCCTCTGCCTTTCTAGCCTCCTTCCAAATCCTTCCCTAAGGTCGTGTTGAAATGCCAGAAAGGTCTTGATAGAGCGTGGTTGCTGTATAGTAGCTTAGCCCAATTTCTTTTATTCTGTCCAGGGCCCTGGGGAGTGCCTCTGACTCATCTACAGAAGAAGCCCTCCTGGCTAATTAGCCGGAACCTTAGTTTTGGCGCCCACAAGCGTTCCAAGGTTGGAAACCCCTCGAAGTTTTTAGTCTTAACATGGTCTTTAGAGACTTCTTCTCTTTCTCGCTCCACATCTCAGCCGCCTTTCCTTCCTCAAGATATAGAGCCCCATTAGATCATCAGTCTCCCATAATCCAGGGTCCAGGCTTTGTATATTATGACTTAATTTCCTCCTTGCGGGTATACGTAGCGTCGTAACTTTGTAGTGAGTGATGGCCGGTAATTAATGGGGCAAGCTTCTGCCTGCAATTGGAACAACTTCTTTATTGGTCGTTGAGGTGAGATGATGCGTGGTTGGAAAGAGGTTGAGGACTCAGATAAGAATGGTAAGAGAGGCATTATCGAGAAGTCGTCAAATGGAAATATGCTAGGGGATGCTTTCGACTTCGATTCGGATGCGATTCATCTTGGCTATCCCAGATATGCAGAGACTACTGAGCGATTACACCGACAACACTTGAAGGTGAAGAATCCATCTTTGCCGGCGGTAGACTACATTGTAATACGTGTCTAGGAGATTTTAATCCTCCGCAGCTGCAATGATTGTGCGCATTTGCATGTTTGAAATGTTCGTGATACGAGGCGATGCGTAAAGCAAACGTTCCATGGATTAACGAAGTGATATCATCCTATATGTATACATAGTACCGGTCATGTGTCATAGCTAGATAGCTGAAAACACATTAAATGATTTAAAAAAAAAAAAAAAAAAAAGAAGTGATATCATATATAAGATTTATAGTCACGTGTGTCTCAACAACGTGGCTTACTTGATAGCTCCAATTTTTCCACCATTTAAAATGATAACTAAATTTCTGGCTCATTTAAACCGGTAATATGGTTGCATTGAGTCTTTCGGGATCAATAGGCGGTGTCATTTCGAATCAGAGGCAGAGCTTGTGCCCGGCACGTTAAAATTACAATCAACCTACTGTAATGAAATGTTCTTAATAAAAGCCGCACACAACTTCTCCAAGAATACCATCCTTCAAAATTGCCTGGTCTCATCGTTTTCAAGTCTTTTTCTCGGCTGCGAGACACTTTTCTCATTTATTGACAAATGACGTTATTGAGGAGCTCTATCTTCATTCTACTCACGTATCATTTATGAAGGTAAAAAATATGTCCAATTTTCGATCATTCATAATAGACCACTGATTATATATCCAAGACTGCGGCCACCCATTTATTTTGACAAATTTAATGAGATAAATAATTTAGTACACCCACACTCTAATGGATGAAGGATGCCGAATAACTAGGATATGCTAACGCAGCCGTATATTTTGAGCCCCCAAATTATTTCAACTACGAAATATCACTCTTTAAATTGAATGAAAGCAGGACTACCGTCAGCGGTGCCCACCAATGATTCAAGGCTGAACTATTATTCCGATGCCAAGACGTTGTCCTTCCCCACCAGAGGGAATGGGAGTGTCTTGAGTAATCATTAATTAGAAAAAGGTACATTATTTACATTTGGGCATCACTTGGCAAAGGAGGGATTTCTAGCATAAGCTAGAATATCAATCGCTTCTACATCCAACAACCGACCAGGACAGTCTAAGGCATGATTGGATATTGTGTCCGCAGTTAATCACTCCGATCAATCTCCAATCACTTTCTAACAGTTAATCAAACATAAAATCACTGGTAATACTCTTTCCCATGCCTTAAGTACCAGAAATAAAAATCTGCAAAACCAGGTAAACCTTGTATCAAATGATCCAAGTGGGGATTTTCACACTCACAATGTTGACACCTCTACTTAGAGATTAGGAACATTGGCTCAATGAAGTACGACAACTTAGGGTTACTTGTGAGGATCTATGATGGGCCTTGAATACTGTTTGAGCAGATGTTGGAGAGTATCAATAGGGAGGAAACTATTTGACAAGATGACACTCTCGACGACGCCCCCATCACTAGGTTCATCTATTAAACATTGTATGGTATCTAAGCCCATTTCGTATTGTCAGGTAATCAGGATAAACTGAGCGAACTGATACCTGGACTTTATTCCAGTACTTCATGCTGGTACAATATTATTGTAAAGCAATAAAACACTTGCAACTAACATGTAGTGAGAAAATTTCTCCCGACATATCTCATGGGCGTGCGAAGAGAAAATCATGTCGTATAGACAATACCCCTCGGAGCCTTTGGCTTGACCATAGAGATTGTAGGGCTGAGATTGAGTCCAACTAATCCGGAGGGCTGCTCACATATCAAGGCCTATAATCTTCCTTAATCCCAAGTCCATGAAAAATGAATTTGCTAGGCTACTTGCCAGAAAACATCATCTACGAAGGATTTGTTGTTTTTTTTTTTTTTTTTTTGCATCAGATTTTTATTGCGTATGCAGCTATCTAGCTATGACACAATATCAAAGAAAAGTACATAATAGATGATTCAATATAAGGAGTACTCATGCCTCGGATTTCATTTGCAAGCACCACTGCAAAGTTGTGGCGGCTTTTTCTTCACCTCAAGTCAAACCTTATCCGTGAATACCCACCAATGGGAACGTCCCAAAAACCCCGAGTTATCCAGACATGCCTTCATCATCCACTATATTTTCCTCGCGCGAAATTTGGTCTGAGGCGTCTCCTTCCCAAGTGGAGTAGGTGCCCAGGCTACCCATACTATACCAGAGAACACCACCAGGAGGCGATCCACGGTGCCTTCTATCGTTTGCGTGTTTTTATAGTGTCAGCTGCACTCTCGTGAGGGAAGTTATTGCGCTCATAAAGCTCAATTTGTAAGACTCCTTGCCAAAATTAAAAAATTCACGCCTATCGAGGTCACATCTTACCTTTGCATCATCTTGTGAACCTATCATGGCCCCTCTCACATCCATCCCAAAGAACTGTCTACCAGATTTGTGCGCCACGCTCTGCTTTCTCCGTCGGGTATGAATATCGGTGTGGGCGTTTAATTGGCGGTCAGCTGAGACCAGAGAATAGTCGATGTGAGGTTTGGTCATTTGAATGAGGATGTACTTGGTTTTACTTGTAGACTTTAGACTTAGGTAGGAGTGAAAAATTGACTCGGCGGAGTATTTTGAATCATTGCCTTGTGGGCCAACGTCTTTGATATTGCGTAATTGGACTAAACTTGGCTCTGGGGGAATATTTCACTTCCATGTTTGTAGAGGACAATGCGCATAGATGTTCAGTCTTTTTCCTCCACCTAGATAGCCTGCTCACACTTGATGAACTGAAAAATGAAAAGTTAGAGCATGGCTGGGCGATCTTCCCAGCGGCTTCAGAAGGGAAGTTGTGTCTTTGGAATTGATAATAGGGTCTACTTTACGTGGGCACCGCAGTTGGGGCCTCTCAAGTTCTCCCGGTTGCCACACATTCGCAAAGGATCATCGTGAAATTAGATAATATTATTAGATGTATAAAAGAGTTCCAACTGAGTCTGTTACCATGGAAAAGTTCTAGAACCTACACGGAACAGTTATATTTGATCAATTTACACATGCCATCACCAGGTTTTATTCATGTGGACGGTGAAAGTCAAGTTGGTTCTCGTGAAGTTCATAAGGATGAAGAAAAACTGATGAACAGAAGGATCTCTAAGTGTATCAACTCAGGATCTTGTAGCATATGTTTCAACTTAGTGGGAGCCAATAAATAAGCAGTGACATCCTTGACCTCTAGGTAGAGGGTCCACATGTTCCACAAAATCCTAGAGAAAGTATTGTATATATTCAAATAGACCAAGGAGCTCATGCTTGATGGGTGGGTTTCAAATATAAATTGTTAAAGAATAGTTAGATTGTGAGCTGCTACAGACTGTATCTTTATGAAGTAACGGTACTTGTGAGCCTTGATAGTATCCAGTGTAAACACTCGGGTAAATTTTTGGTCGCAGGCTTTTCCTGACTCGATTTAAGCCATATTTGAAACGTAGAAGCCGTAGACAATTTACTTAATCAAGTGGAAAAGGAAATCGACCTTGTAGTCAATTCCATGTCCCAAGGGATGTAGTGCTGATATAAGTAATCTACGCTGAGGCGCCAACTAATTGTTGCTGCCAAGAAATTGGTGGGGTGTAAATGTGTGAGCCATGATTGGATCGCTTAATAATAAATGGTTGAGCTCCGTCCCTCCATCCATCTCTCTTATGTCATATACATATCAAGAAACAATTATATGCTATCTGAAGTTTTTAATACTCACTCGGTCAATGAAATTTCAGTTTGTAACTAGGATATGAACGTGTGAGGCCCAGAAAGAATCATTTCCAGTTTAATTTCTCGATCACTCACAATTCAGTCTCTAGTTACTTAGTCTCAATCAAACTCTAATTTACTGGACGTAATTACATAAAACAGCTTTTGATAGGATGCCACCTAAAAAGAACAAGCAAAATGCTAGCAATGAAGAACCTACATCTGGGGAAGCTCAACCAGATCTTGCAAATGGTGTCGCTTCTGAAGCACCAAATGACGAGGAGGCTGCACCAAGTGGGGGATTAATGGCTATGATGCGAAAGAGACAAAAAAAAAAGAAAGCTGGCTCTAACTTTCTGGAAGGGGAAGACCCTCCTGGGACAAACGCCTCTGACCTTCCGGACAAGGCCCCGCTGGAAGCTTCTGCTGCAGATGAATTTGAGCCTCTAGCAGAAAAAAACAAACGCCAACCCAAGTCAATCAATCGTGAGAATGAAGATGGACCCGGTGAGGAAGGCGATGGTGGAAAGATCTTGACAAAAGCCCAAAAAGAAAAGCTTAAGAAGGAGCGAGAAAAGCAGAGAAAGAAAGAAAATGTTTGTCAAATTAAAGTTCTCTAGACTAAAACGGCTTCTGACTTAAAAATAAACAGGCTGCTAAGAAGAAAACTCCGGGCTCAACTATCCCGCCACCTACCGAACCCGAAAAACAAGTTGCTGAAGTGGCCGAACCAGCAGCTCCAGCTAAGCCAGTAGCTAGTGGAAAAGGCAAAAAACTGCCTGCTGCTCTAGCTAAACTGCAGGCACAACAAGAAAAGCTAAAAAAAATTGAGGAAGAAAAGGCTCGACTAATAGCAGAAGAAAAGGCTAGGATTGAAGAGGAAGTTCTTCGAGAAGCTGAGGAAGAAAAAAAAAGGGAAGCAGCCAAAGCTCTAAAAAAACAAAGAGAGAAAGAGAAAATTGAACAGCAAAAGAAGGATGGCACCTATCTAACCAAAGCTCAGAGGGACGAGAAGCTTCGGAATGAGATGAAGCTGAACCAGATGATTGCTGCTGGTGTGAAAATCGGTGGTACGGAGACCGCCGAAAAAAAGAAACCAAAATACGATAAGAAGAAGAAAACTGGTCGCAAGAATCCAGAGGAGGCAAAAGTACACCTCTACTCGAATTTTAGCTACTTTTACTAACAATTTGTAGCTTGAAGAAGAAAAGCTTCTATCCGAAGCAGCAGAACGAGCTAGAATTGAGGCAGAAAAAAGGATTGCAGATGCAGCTGCTAAGGCGCAAGAGGAGTCATCCGAAACAGCGGCTACCACTAACAATGGACCAAAAGAAATTGATGACTGGGAGCTAGCTGCTGACGAATCTGATGATATCAAGGAAAACTGGGACTCTGACACCGATGAGGAAAAAGAAAGATCAAAAGCCGCAAAAGCCAACGAAGCTGCCACAAGCAACGAAGATGATTCAGAATCCTCAGATTCATCCTCGGAAGACGAAAACACATCAGCTGCTCAAGCTGCTGCCCTCGCAAAAAAACAAGAAGCAGCAGAGAGGAGATTGAAAGCTCATGAAGCCGCTTTGGCCGCTCAATCGAAGGATAACCTCCGCTCCCCTATCTGCTGTATCCTAGGGCACGTGGACACTGGGAAAACCAAATTACTGGATAAAATTAGACAGACAAACGTACAGGAAGGAGAAGCTGGAGGTATAACGCAACAAATTGGCGCCACCTATTTTCCAGTTGAAGCTATTAAAGCTAAGACTGCCGTCGTAAACAAGGATAATTCATTCGACTTCAAAGTTCCCGGCCTACTAGTTATTGACACCCCTGGCCACGAGTCATTCTCAAATCTTCGTTCCCGTGGTTCATCATTATGTAATATTGCCATTCTTGTGGTTGATATTATGCACGGATTGGAACCACAGACCCTAGAGTCAATGAAGTTACTCCGGGATCGAAAGACCCCTTTTATTGTTGCGCTGAATAAAATAGATCGTCTCTATGGCTGGAAAAAGGTCGACAACAACGGCTTCCAAGAGAGTTTTGCTCTACAAAATAAGGGCGTACAAAATGAATTTCTTAAGCGCTTGACTGACACAAAAGTCGCATTTGCTGAACAGGGTTTCAACGCAGAGGTATTTTATGAAAATAAATCGATGGCCAAATTTGTATCTCTTGTTCCAACCTCTGCTCATACCGGGGAAGGGATTCCTGATATGTTAAAACTAATATTACAATTAACTCAGGAAAGAATGGTTGGATCATTAATGTACCTATCTGAGGTTCAAGCTACGGTATTAGAGGTTAAAGCTATTGAAGGGTTTGGAATGACCATAGATGTTATTCTTTCAAATGGTATTCTTCGTGAAGGCGATAGAATTGTTCTTTGTGGTGTAGATGGTGCTATCACAACAAACATAAGGGCCCTACTAACACCAGCGCCACTTAAAGAATTGCGTCTAAAGTCTGCCTATGTCCACAATAAAGAAGTAAAAGCAGCCCTTGGTGTCAAAATTAGCGCACCTAACCTTGAAGGAGCCATAGCTGGCTCAAGGCTGATGGTCGTCGGTCCAGACGACGAGGAGTCCGACATCGAAGAAGAAGTTATCTCAGATCTTGGAGCTCTCTTTAGTCGAGTTGAAAAATCAGGACGAGGAGTTACTGTCCAGGCATCGACACTGGGCTCGCTTGAAGCTTTGCTGGACTTTCTTAAATCTTCGAAGATTCCTGTTGCTAATGTCGGAATTGGGCCTGTATTCAAGCGGGATATCATGAATTGTGGCACCATGCTCGAGAAAAATGCCGAGTACGCTGTCATGCTTTGTTTCGATGTCAAGATTGACAAAGAAGCCCAGCTATATGCTGACGAACAAGGAATTAAGATTTTCACTGCAGATATTATTTACCACTTGTTCGATGCATTTACGGCACATATGGCCGTCATTGCGGAGAAAAAGAAAGAAGAATCCAAAATGGATGCTGTATTTCCTTGTGTTCTCAATGCTGTAGCAGTATTTAACAAGACTGATCCAATCGTTGTCGGTGTTGATGTTGTTGAGGGTAATCTCAAATTACACACCCCTATTGCGGCTGTAAAGACAAATGCAGTGACAGGGGCCAAGGAAATAATTCAGATTGGCAGAGTGTAAGTCTCCTGACGCATCAAAGATGCTCTTGAATAACACTAATTAGTACTGGGATTGAACGAGATCACAAGCAAATTACTATCTGCAAGAAGGGACAGCCATCAGTCGCAGTTAAAATTGAAATGGGCGGACACCAGCCGACTTATGGCCGTCATCTAGAACAAAAGGACATGCTCTACTCGCTTATCAGCAGGCGAAGTATTGACACACTCAAGGAATTTTATCGATCCGACGTGACTACTGACGAGTGGCTCCTTATCAAGAAGCTAAAACCTCTTTTCGATATCCCATAAGCCACAAAAAAGCTAAGTGTATTTCTAGGTGTATATTAACACTTAGCAGTAATTATTTACCTCCATACCAGGACGGCCATGGTAGATATTAGGTCTAACGCTACTTAAGCATAAAAAGTGACTGCTGATACTGGGATAAATTGGAAGTAAGCTCCGTAGGTCGTGGCTATCGATGAATGAGACAGAATATAGGAGAGAATTGAGCGCATAGAATTCATTTACCTGGTAAACAAACCTCAAATGACTTGGACTAACATTCACAAATATGACCAATATATTATTTAGATGACTAATTTATTTTCAGCCTGTTGTCAACCTTGCAGAGTAATCGCCTTTGTGATCCACAGTTATAGATTCAGCGCTCTATTTAGATTCGACTTTTCCTCTGATCTCAGGGGTAGACAAAGCCAGCTAGGCACCAATTTCACAAATTCATGTCCTAGAAAGCGTGCCATGCCTCTTGGCTGTTTGTGCCTGTTAGTATCAAATATAAATTTATCCCCTCAAGCGTTACCATCTACTCCACAAAGCACGCAAATGAATGGAAGGGCTTTAGAATTAGGCACTCGCTTTTGACATCAATAGTTTTATTTTCAATTAGGATTGATCCTAATGTGCCGAGACCATCCGGCTTCTTCCATGTAACATTATATGGGCGAAAGTTGGCGAGAACTAGTACCTTTTTATCAGTAGAAGTACGAAGGTATGCAAAGATGTCATCATTATCGGAATCAATGAGTTGAAAATCACCGTAGACTAGCACATCCTTGTGAGTCTTGCGCAAACGTAGTAATGAAGCCCAGTGCTCGTAGACACTCGTTGGGTTCCCAACCTGAGCGGCAGCGTTTATGGATGTGTAGCTCTCATTCTCTCGCTGCCAAGGCGTAGAAGTAGAAAATCCAGCATATTTAGTTGTATCCCACTATTTCACATTATCAGTTTGATCAAGAGTAGTGAGGCGCGAAACAACGCACCTGCATTGGAGTCCGTGCATTGTCACGCGACTTCTTCTGTATCTCTCTCTTAACGATGTCGTGAAGCTCTTTGTCTTCAGGAAAGTCACGCATCATACTATTAATTCATGTTAGTTGAGACTAATACTCGCTAGTGTTACATACTCATTCCAAGCGTTGATCGTTTCAAGGTCACGATATTCTTTAACTTCTCTCTCCAGAGGAATATTTATCATACCAAGCTCTTGCCCTTGATATATGAAGACAGTTCCGCTTTGTAAGGATAAAAACGTTGCGAACATCTTTGCACAATCTGTTCGGTTTTCTGGGGAGTCACAGCCCCACCGAGAAACCATGCGACTCTGGTCGTGGTTTTCTAGATATAGGGCATTCCATCCATCATTGGAGATCATGAATTGCTGCCACTTATTGACAATTGCTTTCAGAGTTGACATTTTCCATTCACGGGGCGAGAATTTCCCACGCTCCCCGTGGTCCATGTCAACTCTGTCGGAACGTATTAGTGTAAGATCCCAATATGTGATAGATTGAGCCCAGTAACCTACATCTCAAAGTGGAAAATCATATTCAGCTCATCCCTATCAGATCGAACAGCTTTGATGATCTCCTTGGGATCGTCCACATAGGGCATCTCACCGACTGAAAAAGCGTTATACTCTTTCAGTATTTGGCCGATCTCAAGGAGGTATTCATGAAGCCTTGGACCGCAAGCAAAATGCTTATGACCGGACTGCCATTTTGTATCTTTCCGTGTTACTTCGGCATCCGGAAATTCAGGATCCTTGCTGATGAAGTTGATCACATCCATCCTAGGTCTTTGTAAATATCTCAGACGTTAATTCAAGGAGAGAATAGATGTACCTGAACCCATCTGCACCAGCTTTAAGCCAAAATATTATAATATCGTGAACTGCTTTTCGGACAGCAGGATTATCCCAATTAAGATCAGGTTGCTCAGGAGCAAAGAGATGAAGATAATACTCATCAGAGGCTTCGTCATACTGCCATGCACTCCCTCCCCACGCAGCAGCCCAGTTGTTTGGCGGCTGACGCTCCCCATTCTGTCCAAACTTGGGCTTTCGCCAGATGTAAAAATCACGATACTCATTTACCTTACTTTCTTTTGCTGCTTGGAACCACCGATGCTGTCACATCATTAGACAAAATCTCAATATGTGCGTTACAATTAGGCAGAACTCACCTGATCACTTGTATGATTTACCACAAGATCCATTAAAACTTTAATACCACGCTTATGGCACTTCTCGATTAACTCATTCACATCGGCGAGTGTACCATATGGAGGATATATATCTTTATAGTTTGAAATGTCATAACCAACATCTACCTGAGGGCTATCAAAAATTGGGCATATCCATATGATATCGATACCTAGTGATTCGATGTAATCAAGTTTGGAAATGATACCAGGAATATCGCCAAGACCATCGCCATTTGAGTCCTTGAAAGAGGCGGGATAAATTTGATAGACAGATGCTTCTTTCCACCAAGCTTTTACAACTGATTCTTTGTTTGATGACATGACTTGGACGAGTAGAAGAGTGCAGGAAAACGGCAGGTTTCAACTCAGTGTATAAGCAAGATACGGAACTGATAGAGCCACAAATCAATCGAAGAGATTAAATTAATTCGAGTCCGGAAGAAATAATACTGATAACCGTCTCTCAAAATTTACTGAATGTGCGTTTAATTGAATTTAAATTTATCTCATTGGATTGGCTGATTTTAATTCCGGTCGAGGCTATTTCATACTGCTATATACCTATCCAGTGGGCCTCTTCGCCGTAAAACTCGCTATATTGCCCACAGTTATTGTGATACTCCTCTTGTGGTGACTAATTCCCCTCTTGAGAAAACAAAGTCGATCTTATGTTGCTTTGTCCAGACAGGTAATGGATCAGAGGGTAGGCGGGGTAAATGACATTATGGGGCTTCATCGATACTGTGAGGGGATCGATATGAGATCCGATTGGCTCCAATAGGCAAGGATAAACGCTGACTCTTGACAGAAAAAACGAATAAGTCTGAGTCGATCAATTGATCATGTTACTTCCGAAAATTGAGGGCTGTGTTAATTGTGAGACCAAACGAATCACTCAATTCTAACAATGAGGCTGGCACATGTATCCGGTTTTTTTATACCAAGCTTATCTCATTTGTGAACGAGATTATTATGACTATAGCTTGAGATGAAGGACTAATGTCAGGCACCATTGGATGAATGTGTGCCTCGGTAATCGAGATTGTGTGTACGAAATATATGTGGTCACTGGACTCATACGTAGATGGTATGAACATCCCCTCTTTTTTTAAATCATTTAATGTGTAATCAGCTACCTAGCTATGACGCATGATCTGTGCTGTGCGTACGTGGTGAATGATTCTTTTGACGTTAGAGACACTCATACTCTGGATTTCATTCGCAAATACCACTATGAGGTATGTTTGCTTGCACATACAGTTGACCCTGCTCCTTTAGTACCCACCATAGGGATATTCAAAACCTTTGATTGTCCAAGTATGCCTTCGTCATTGATGCGTACCAGCGCCGCGAGAAATGTGGTTATATTGTGCCGGATACGAACCGAAAATCTCCTGTCTCGTGTGGGATTAGTGTCCAAGCTATCCAGAATCTACTTGGGATGCCAACCCAGATGATGTATCAACGCACAATCCTACTGCGGCGGTATTTAGAGAGTCAGATGCATTCTCGCAATCGAAGTCGTGTGGGCGCGATGCTCAATTTGAGAAATTCTTGTCCAAAAATCGAAATATGACCCTTTCCAAGATTGTATCCACCGTTTCCATCACTTTGCCGTCTTTCCTGCTATCTCACAAGTCCATCACGAACATCTACCTCTGTTACGGCTCAATCGTTGTTTGGCTTCCGGTGGATAACTGAGCGTATTGTTGAGAATTCATCTTATGAGGCTGTAAGGATATGATAGGGAAAACTGGGAGATACGGCACTGCTATCCAAAGGGTCAGGTCAGTGTCATATCGTAGTGATTCTTGATAACGTGTGGCTTGGTGGCAAGTATTCGGCCTAGGGCGAATACATCAGTTAAGACCATCACCAAGGGCAGAATGTTAAACGTACCTATTTGTCAGAGGATTATTATTGTAGTTGTATTCATTGGACTGGGCTACTTGCGTAAGCATCTGGAATAATTTCCGCTTCGCATTTGTCTTATGGTTAGTCAGCATATCTCCGATATAAGATAGGATAAGAATTTTAATAACGGTCTTTACTGAGTCTGAGACTATAAGGACTTCTAGAATCTACCAACTAAATTCTGGCCAATATTTTAATGTTAAAATGAGGTTATTTAATGTTTTCCAATAGATAATGAGGGTCATGCCCTGTATCTCCGATATAAAAAGTTTTTAAAATTAGACAAAGGAAAAATATACATTATCTTATCGGTAGAAAAGAGATATAGGTCAAGATGACTGGAGTAAGATCCCTGTACCGATTTTTTTAATTCATTTTAATATTCTGTCTCAGTCTATGAATATGTATGACATGCAGGTCCTCTTTCCTTTTTTTTTTTTTTTTTTTTTTTTAAATCATTTAATGTGTATGCAGCTATTAAGCTATGACACATGACCGGTACTATATATACATGTAGGATGACTCTTTTGACGTTAGAGACACTCATACTCTGGATTTCATTTGCAAATACCACTATGAGGTATGTTCGCTTACACAAACAGTCGACCCTCCTCCGTAAGTACCCACCAAAGGGAAATTTAAAACCTTTGATTATCCAAGCATGCCTTCATCATCCATGCATACCAGCGCCGCGAGAAATGTAGTTAGGTTTTGCCGGATTCGAACCAGCGGTCTCCTGTCTCGGGTGGGATATGTGTCCTTGCTATCCAGACCTTACTTGAGAAACCGGCCAAGATGATGTACCACCGCACCATCCAACCACGGCGGTGTTTATAGTGTCGCCCGCACTCTCGCAACCGAAGTCTTGGTGCACGCACAAAGCTCAATTCGAAAACTCGTCAAAATTCTAAAATTCACGCCCGTCGAGATCGTTTCCATCCTCTGCATCATCTTGTGAACTTGTCCTAATCTCTCTCACGCCCATCCCAAAGAACTGTCTCCCAGGTTTGTGCGCCACGCTTTGCTTCCTCCGTCGGGTATAAATATCGGCGTGGGCGTGTACGTGGTGGTCAATTGAGGCCAGAGAATAGTTGATGAGAGGTGTGGTCATTGAAATGAGGATGTACTTGGTCGTACTTGTAAACTTGATGAGACTTAAGTAGGAGTCGAACTCGTTGGGAGCGAAGATTTGACATGACGGAGAATTTTGAATTATTGCCTCGTGGGCCAACTTGTTCGGTATTGCGAAATTTGACTGATCTTGGCTCTGGGAGAATATTTCACTCCCAGGTTCGTAGAGGGCACCGGGTACAGGTGTCAGTCTTGCCCTCCCCTCTTTCCTTACATGCCAAGGATACCTATGCTAGTATTTATTATTATTAAATCATTTTATTGTCCTGTCTGAGTCTAAGACTATGTAGGACATGCAGGTCCTCTCTGCCTACAGGCCAAGGATACCTATGCTAGTAGTACATCCCATCCTTTGCCTCCCATACCGCTCCCCTCAAACAGTACCGCCCCTCACAAGTCCTCATTCGATCATACACTTAGAGGAGCCCTTAGCCCTTCATTATATCCCCTATCCAGTCAACGAAATGATGGCCATTTGCGGGTGTATGGCAGCCGAGAAAAATCGCAAAAGCCACTGGATGCGAGGCTCTTCTGATACCGACCTTGGACCTAGACCCAAAGATATAGTGCCCCTTCTGAAGCGTTCGGAGAGGCCGGCCAGCTGGGCGCTGCAGACTGGTGGATACCTCAGGAAGTTAAACCTCTGCCTTTCTAGCCTCCTTCCAAATCCTTCCCTAAGGTCGTGTTGAAATGCCAGAAAAGTCTTGACAGAGCGTGATTGCTGTATGGTAGCTTAGCCTAACTTCTTTTGTGCCGTCTAGGGCGCTGGGGAGTGCCGTTGACTCATCGACAAAAGAAGTTCTCCTGGCTAATTAGCCGAAATCTCGGTCTTGGCGCCCACAAACGTTCCAAAGTTGAGAACTCCTCGAAAATGTCAGTCCCAGCATCGTCTTCAGAGACCTATTCCCCCTCTCGCACCACATCTCAGCCGCCTATCCTTCCTCAAGATGTAGAACTCCATTAGAGCATCAGTCCCCCATAAACCATGACCCGAGCTTTGTATATTATGATTTGATTTCCTCCTTGCGGGTATACGTAGCGTCGTAAATTTGTAGTCGGTGATGGCCGGTAATTAATGGGGCAAGCTTCTGCCTGCAATTGGAACAACTTCTTTATTGGTCGTTGAGGTGAGATGAGGCGTGGTTAAAAAGAGGTTGAGGACTCAGATGAGAATGGTAAGAGAGGTATTGTCGAGAAGTTGTCAAATGGAAATATGCTTGAGGTTGCTTTCGACTTCGATTCGGATGCGATTTTTCTTGGCTATCCCAGATATGCAGAGCATACTGAGCGATTACACCGGCACCACTGGAAGGTGAAGAATTCGTCTTTGCCGGCTGCCGGAACCTTAGTTTTGGCGCCCACAAGCGTTCCAAGGTTGGAAACCCCTCGAAGTTTTTAGTCTTAACATGGTCTTTAGAGACCTCTTCTCTTTCTCGCTCCACATCTCAGCCGCCTTTCCTTCCTCAAGATATAGAGCCCCATTAGATCATCAGTCTCCCATAATCCAGGGTCCAGGCTTTGTATATTATGACTTAATTTCCTCCTTGCGGGTATACGTAGCGTCGTAACTTTGTAGTGAGTGATTGCCGGTAATTAATGGGGCAAGGTCCTGTTTGCAATTGAAGTAACTTCTTTATTGGTCGTTGAGGCGAGATGAGGCGTGGTTAAAAAGAGGTTGAGGACTCAGATGAGAATGGTAAGAGAGGTATTGTCGAGAAGTTGTCAAATGGAAATATGCTTGAGGTTGCTTTCGACTTCGATTCGGATGCGATTATTCTTGGCTATCCCAGATATGCAGAGCATACTGAGCGATTACACCGACAACGCTCGAAGGTGAAGAATTCGTCTTCACCGGATTTTGGTTAATTTTCAGCTAGGAAACACTATGTTTCCATGCAATCAACGTAGTTGACCAGGATTGGGTCGTCTTAGAATTGTGTCTAGACTACAACGTATCTGGATTGTGTCTTGTGACATACGGGATATTTTAATAGACATTATCACCACATATTAGGTTTTAGATATTTGTAGATATGTAAGCTGAGAGAAAAGAGGAAGATAAACCGATAGACGATTCTATCTTTTTACGCCCACTTCAATTGTAAGCAACTGTACGAGCTACTCTTCTGGATATATCCAGTCTCATACATAAATGCTTCCGAACCTGCTAAAGATTTTCGACATGCTTTAATGGCATGGGTTGAGAACTAATGGATACATGCGGACTTAAGATACTCAACATGAGTCAAGAATTAATGCTTGCGCAACCGGACTTACAAAGATAAACTAAAATTATCTCTAGCTTTAAGCTGATTTCTACTTTGACGATTTATGAATTTACTAGATGATTTAAAACATTTGTTCTTGACTGATCCCAGCAGCTCGGGTGATGAAGGCTTAACACCGCCCAGTGGTATCTACAACGAACCTTCATCCCTCTCACTGTAGAATCTGAAGAGCCGAGATTGAGTAACAAAATCCTCACTTTGAAGAGGATTCCCAGTTGCTTGCGCAATCTATATCTTCTTCGTCCCTAAGCACATCCCCCTATCACCATTATCATGAAGCTAACCACGATCAGATCAGATGGCAGGGTCGAAGCCCTTCTCATCACCCCCACATGATAATGGGGAAATTCCATTCGATAAGTTTCCGGAGCATACCCAGCATCCGATACGCTAATGGTGGACTGGATCAAGTCGGCCTCGAATGTTACAAAAAAGAAGATATAGAAGAATATGCGCACCTCATGTGGTCTCGGCGTTTAGGCCTCGCCTGGCTGGGGCTGCAAGTTGTTTGTGACTTTTCCCATGCACGCAGTTTCCATTGCTTTCATTTCTATTTTTTGGGTAAAAGATTCCGCGGAAATAGTTGCCGAATTGCATAGGTAAATTAAGAGCTGAATGGTTATCTACGACAGCATTTTGTGTGTCTGACGTTAATGGAAAACTCACGGCGCACAATGTGCGCGGTCGATATGATCACGTGATACAGCGCATATTTAAATTAGTTGTTCATCCTGTATTGTAGAAATCGACCACGTTTATTTATTCTAAAGTCCACCTTACATTATAGCGTCGATTAGTCGGAGACTAAAATCACATACATGAATTAATTTTTGATAGTAAACTGCCTAACTAGAACTCACAATAATATCAAATATCTTTTTCCGTACCCAAAGAGAAAGGGATCATTGTAGCAGGTGTGGCCTTGGCCAATGAGGACCCCAATCTGCTAGACAGTCGTTGAACTAAGTATCACAAAAAGCATCGAAGTATCTAGACAATTCCAAAAACTTAGTCAAGTTTAGGGTAGATTCGTATTGTAGAAACACTAAAAGTTGGCTGTGGATCCAAGTGTGTATACTACAGAATTATGGATGAAATACTCCTGAACACCGATCCAAGTGCCTTTCACCTTTTGCAGCATGGCCATCGGGATATGGTCTCCGCCACAGCCTTTAATAGTTATGGAAATCGCTTTGGAACTGGATCAGTTGATGGTACCGTCAGGATTCACAACAAACATAAAGATGGATCCTGGCATATCTGTGATAGTTGGAGCGCCCACAGCTCCGAGATCCATCAAGTATACCAGAACATCTTTGTTTTGTCACTGAATTTGATTGCTCATATCTGGTGCAGATTCAATGGCTCCCAGCAACCATATACCCTAATCTCATCGCTACCTTAGCTGCTGATGGCAAGTTTCGCATTTGGGCAGAAGATCCCACCATTGAACCAGGATCAGGAAAACGCTTTAATCCTTGTGGAAATGAGCCAGTATTTGAGCTTCGATCTATCTCTCGCTCGCCATTTCTTTCCTTCACTATTTCTCATCATCACAAAAACAGACATACATTTCTTGCGCTCATTAACCGCTCAGCAACAGTCGTCGTATACGAAAATGATGAGCCAGAGAACCTTGAGTCTTGGAATGAGATCGATAGTTTTACTGTTTGCGAAAAGCCAGCGCGTGGAGAAGAAATTAGCTTTCGTGTTGCCTTCGATCCTAATCTTCAGCCAGCATACACGGCCATTCTAGAAGGTGTTCCGAAAGATGCTTTAGGTTTAGTAGTTGCAAGCATGTACACAGCAAGTGTCTGGCGCACAAGAGAAATAACGCACACTATCAGCCTCGGCAGCACCAACTCAAAAGAATTTTATCGCGCTGTGGATTTAAAGGGGCACAAAGGGTTAGTTCGAGACGTCGCATGGGCGCCAGGAAATATTCGTGGTCATGATGTGATTGCAACTGCCTGCAAAGATGGATTTATCCGGGTCTTTCAAGTATTGACCCCACCCAGCAACAAAAATGAGGTACAGGAAGAAACACAGACCTGTAATGATTCTCAATTATTCGATAAAACGGAAATCATTCCTCAGTTTCCAGATCTTCAGATAAGCCAAGTGCCATCTGGCATTGGAGCTGGGTTAATGGAGCCTCACCCGCCACCCGATAAAGCAGAGGAGCACGACATTGTAGCGCACATATCAAAGGAAGTGAGTTTGATGGCCCCAGATGATAGCCGTCTACCACCTTGGAAGGTCGAATTTGATTCCGATGGACACTTGTTAGGCTCCACAGGCGATGATGGAAAAGTCACACTCTGGCAGCGAGAACCAAACGGAGAGAGCTGGGGTAAGTATTCCCAGCTAGTTATGGCTAGAGATACATGTGCCTAAAAATTAAATACAAGCTCTCCTATCCAAAATTCGAACAATATAAGCCCAGTTCTCTTCGATTATTTATCAGATTTCTCTGGAAAATGAAATACCACCCATTAGTGTGAAATTTGCATGCGAATACTTATTTCCATAGAAGTTGATGTCTCTACAATAAAGATAAAACTTCAAAGTGTAATATCTTTACTTCTAACCCTGTAATTTTAATCCGAAATATCAGCAAGGACCTTTATTACCTTTTTCATCATGTCTACTACAATTAATTCATTTTTACACCCTCAAACTGCCTTCATTATTTCTTTACTTCACTCATTGTTGCTTTTTTATGGATCAGTAATCATAGTACTAATCCTATATGTTGATTTGATTTGATTTCATTAACCTGATTTGGCGCCCTACGGGCTCATGTAGGCAGCTAAAAACCTATCAATGTATTTACATAGGAGAAGACCTCTCGATAAATACCAATCTAGCTTTCTGATTATTTCTTGAAATTCGCAATTTATCCTTCAGGAAGCACATTTACAGTATAGTGCCGTCTGTGCACCAATTACGTCCCCTATATCGACCTCATCCTGTTGAAAATTCTGACTCTCGAATTTAGGACTCAACCATAATCTGTCTCGTCTCAGGTTCCCGACAAGATCGACTTTCTCTACACATGTCCCGAGTGCGCTAATAGCACCTACTATTCCATATACGTTTGGATATTTATGTACCACAGTGTACCTTGGCTTATCATGGTAGATGAGACTAGTGGGGATTTCTCCCGTAGATATGTATATAGGTCCAATGTTCCAATGGTTGGCGTTGGTTAAAACTACCAGGTTCTTGGATTCGAATCCGAAGACAAAGACAACCAGTAGAATGTGATTTTGTATCTATCTATCAGAAGGTTTCTGGGTGACGGCTATTGCCCAGAGATATACTGTGTACACAGGCCTCGACAAGCCCTTACTCGCTTAAGCCTAGTTAACAATTCTCATGTTATTCAGCCTATTACAATCACATGGCTAGAGTGCGGGCGACACTATAAACACCGCCGTGGTTGGATGGTGCGGTGGTACATCATCTTGGCCGGTTTCTCAAGTAAGGTCTGGATAGCAAGGACACATATCCCACCCGAGACAGGAAACCGCTGGTTCGAATCCGGCAAACTAAACTACATTTCTCGCGGAGCTGGTATGCATGGATGATGAAGGCATGCTTGGATAATCAAAGGTTTTTAAATTCCCTTTGGTGGGTACTTACGGAGGAGGGTCGACCGTTTGTGTAAGCAAACATACCTCATAGTGGTATTTGCAAATGAAATCCAGAGTATGAGTGTCTCTAACGTCAAAAGATTCATCCTACATGTATACATAGCACCGGTCATGTGTCATAGCTAGATAGCTGAAAACACAATAAATGATTTAAAAAAAAAAAAAAATCACATGCCTAAATCTAATTCCCAAAAAATTACCATTGTGTTAATGGCTGTGAAGGTTGGAGAATATTTAGTCTTCTTTACTTCATCATATATATCCATATGATATCGTAAAGAGTATATTTTCCAATAGATCCACTGTATTATCCTTTTGATGTCACCAGGATTGTTTACCATTGCTTCAAAGGAGCATTCTCAGACTTCCCTCCATATCTCTCCTCTACCAATTGACCACTTATGGCAGGACATGATCATTTGCATAGGGTTTGTGATTGGTATCCACACGGACAGCATGGATCGTAGACTCCTGGCACTTTTCTTTTGTGTAAATACGTATTCCTTTTTGCATCAGATTTTAATTACGTATGAAGCTAGCTATCTATGACACAATATCGAAGAAAAAGTACAGATAAGATGACTCAATATACAAGAAGAGCACCCATGTCTCGGATTTCATTTGCAAATACTACTGCGAAGTTATGGCGGCTTTTTCTTCATCCCAAGTCAACCCTCATCCGTGAATACCCACCAAGGGGAACGTCTCAAAAACCCTGGGTTATCCAGACATGCCTTCATCATTCACTGAACTTTCTCCGCGCGAAATGTGGTCTGAGGTGTCTCCTTCCCAAGTGGAGCAGGTGCCTAGGCTACTCAAACTACACCGGAGAACACCACCAGGAGGCGGACCACGGCACCTTCCATCGTTTGCGTGTTGTTATAGTGTCCGCTGCACTCTCGCAAGCGAATTTCTGGCGCGCACAAAGCTCAATTCGTAAAACTCCTTGTCAAAATTCAAAATTTCACGCCCATTAAGATTGTATCCATCCTCTGTATCATCTTGTAAACTTATCCTGATCTCTCTCACTTCTATCCCAAAGAACTGTCTCCCAGATTTGTGCGCCGCGCTTTGCTTCCTTCATCGGGTGTAAATATCGACGTGGACGTGTATTTGGTGACCAGCTGATGCCAGAGAATAGTCGATGTGAGGTTTGGTCATTTGAATGAGGATGTACTTGGTCTTACTTGTAGACTTGAGACTTATGTGGGAGTGAAAAATTGACTCGGCGGAGTATTTTGAATCATTGCCTTGTGGGCCGACGTCTTTGATATTGTGAAATTTGACTGAACTTGGCTCTGGGGGAATATTTTACTCCCAGGTTCGTAGAGGACACTGCACATAGGTGTTCAGTCTTGTTGGAATTTACCATATTTCTTACAATAATTGGCATTCCTTGCAAATATGAACAACTTTCCTACATACTCTATAATACATGCTATATTCTACATTTTAACTTCTTTTTGCTAATAAGCTATTCTCTCATACATTTGCATGTGCGGGGTAGTATGTTACTAGATGCAAATGCAGTGAGAAACATAGTCATGTTTACTTTGCGACAAATAAGATGGCGTTAATGGTGCGGGGTCAGTACTGCTTTATTCCCCGCACAATTGTTTCGTGGTCAGCTGTGCTGAAGACTTTTTACTGTAATAATTGTTGTTTGCATACCCGCTTTATGTCACGGGACTAAGTCCTAGGAATGGCTTAGCGAACTTAGGACTTAGAGACTTCCATGTACATAGTTAGATTTACTCTCCTTATCGCACAACACAGTTATCTATCCCGACCCATCCAGATCCAGATATTCCATTCATATATTCCGTGACACTTTAACTCTAGGATATGCACACATAAATACGCGTCTTACATGTAACTTAGAACTTTAATGGAAACAATATTCTTTGAGCTTTACTTTCTGCTCGTCTTACTCGGAAATCGCAACAAGTCTTGCCCTCCACCTCGTTGTCTCATGTCATAACACCCTCCGTTCTAATCATTATGACGCCTGCTTATCACCAGACGCACGGAAGGTCGGAATTCAGTACCCCGTCAAAGATATATTCTATTTAGCCCACTAAAGTCATTGGCTCAGGAAGTAAATCATCCATATAAGATTTTATTCGGACCCTAATCGCTTTGAAAATAGCTACCTTGTCGTATAGTTGCCGAGTTAGCGACACAGCGACCCTGTTATACTCAGTGAAGAGAAGTCCCGATCGACCGATGTTCGGTGAGTATAGATAATTTATACCCTGTTACGGCGTGCAGTGTGTGAATGCAAGACCGCCGTATGCCGAAGGTATCTTGGTAATGACTAGGAAGTAAGTGTACAACGTTAACGCTTCAAAGAGGATATACGTAGAGGACTAAGCTGGCGAGGTGCCAGGAGGTTGAGGTAGTAGAAATGAAGCATAGACGAGTTAATGTAGAAAAACTGAAGGTAAGATGACAGGTGCATGAGGGGATAAGATATTTCTAAATATACGAAATTGACATGTTGCGAAGCTGGAGAGCTAATCTATGGTGGCACCAGCTTCTTTAAGTATGACAAATCAATGCTACAAAAATCAACATATGCTAAAGTAAGATCTACTCATGGCCCCAACTCATCTCACCCTACCTGTATGAAGCTTCAATAGAAACGTCTTCCTTGAGATTCTCCAAGCCTCCGTTTTCAGAATGACTTAACATTTCTCCTTGAACTTGATTCAAAAACGTCTTGTCATGACATACCCTGTATTCGGACTTCAAACAGTATTTTAAACGTCCTTTATTTTAAAAAAAATCACTTAGTATATGCGTCCAATCTTGCTATGACACCTTAATTGAAAAGGTCACACATAGCTCATCTGACGAGGAATAAAAGGATCTTAATACCTCGTGCTAGAAAGTTAAATTCTCGTTGATACATTCTTTATAGTCGTGTAAGCTTCCTTAAACCTACTAATTTTACATAAATAGTGGCAGGCTCTGATATTATATAGAAATTAGTTTAACTTTGAGTAATTCATTATTCCCAGTAATAAATTACAAATATTTATTATTCAAAATTCTCAGTGTAATAAAAAGTCTCATCAAAAACTTAATTCTGATAGAAATTGTGCGTTACGCCTTCCAATAGACAGCAGTGATGCCTCTTCCGCATTCTAATTCTTGCTCTACATATGACTTCATATTATTCCAACAAGTCTTTCTTGGAGGCATAATCTGGAAGCGATTCTTCTTGACTTTTTCTTTATCTTTATTTACAATAGCATCAAGTGGGTTAATCGGAACTGGTTGGCATGAATTGCTTCTCTTCGCTGTGCCCAATTGGTAAAACTCGTTCCCGCCCCATAATAGTACATCAGCACCCCAGACAGTGTCATTCGTGGGTATTTTATTGTTGTCAGTTTGAACATTGGTTATATTATTTAGAACAGCAGACACATGTGTAGCCCCGACAGATAATTTAGCAACGTGGATAGGAATAGTCAAATTCCTCACTTCATCGTACTCAAAAAGGCCTGACAGAGAGTTAATTTTAGTTGGAGTGTCTTGAATGTGAGTCCAGCGACCATTCCCAAGGCTGCCTAGAATGCCCTGACCACACGACCATGTATCAGCCGTAATACGAGCAGAGCTACCATTAGCCTTATCTGTTTTACGGATTGAATCGATCATAAAGAAGCTGTTTTTGCCTCCTGCTGCGATGTTGCTGACTTTTTGAAGCATGCTTGTTCCTTTATATAATCTTTCGAGAGGTAAAAGAGAGGGAACGTCAATAGTAGAAGACGAGGTATTTAGGCCACTTCCTAATTGGCCATAAGAGTTATCCCCAAACGAAAAAACTCTACCGGCTTTGTCTAGTACCAGAGAGTGATAATCACCAGTAGCAATTTTAGTGATTTCAAAACCATCCAAAGACTTGATTTCGTGAGGTTGGTCAAAAGGACCCGTTGGCCTTGTTTTCCATGTGAGATCAGGAATACCAAGTTGTCCCTTTGAAGGAAATTCACTAAATGCCGAAGCAACGGAAAAGACTCGCCCTTTAGAGGTCAGAAGAAGACCATGCTCCATACCACTGCTGATGTCTGTGACTTTCTCTCCCCATGAAAGATTCTTCGGTTCAATCCTTCGGTAACCCACGTCTGAAAAGCCTTTCCAGAATTGAAACCACTGGAGCTTTTCTGGATGTGGTTCAGTTATCTGGTCTGCTTGGTTATTTGAGATTGAATAAACTTCTCCATTTGATGAGAGAGCGAGAATGCGATCTTTTGATATTGCCAATTTTATCAAATCCTTTCCTCGAAGTGTTAGCGAAGGACTCCAATTTTCGGGAGAGAATTCTTTTCCCCATTGAAGTAAATCGCCGTTCTCAGCAATTGCTGCCCCGAAGTTTTGATCCAATTTCATATCGCGAAATAGTTTCCCATCAAAATAAGGTATCCGTTTAGCTGTTTTGATGAAAGCCTCATCTGAGTCCTCAATAACACGGCCAGTATTATTTCCCCACGCATATACTCCAGGATATTCCCACCCGTTCATGGCTTGAATTTGCGAAGAGCTCAATATATCACCTCTTTTTTGGCAGGATTTTGCTTCAAGTTGATCGGATTCCTCCACCGTCGGTAACTGAATAGCTTCGGCATGAAGAGTACCTATCCCACCAGCATAATTTATTAAGAATCCACTGCTTAGGGTAACAGAAAATATTAACCCTATTTTTCGAGCAGTTGAAGGTTGTCGAGCAATATTGGATAGGCATCGCTTGCCGAGTCCATGAATTCTTTTAGGAATAATTATGCGAGTACTGCTATAACATTGTAAGGTTAGACGAGGATTTGAGACCGATCTGAAGATATTCATAATGTTCTACAATATCTTGAAGCTTTCCCTGATAATGATAGGTCTAGCGTTGAAGACTGCTATGAATGCGATAGTGGGTCCAATAGCCTCGCGTGTCTATGACGTCTTGGACTTGACAAGAAAAGATGAAGATCCATGTAATATTTTAGTGGATGTGACATAATCTTATTAGGAAGCGAAAATTATTAGCAACTCGCACATGTCAGTAACTGTCGGCGAAGACAAATTTTTATCTTACAGAGGTGCCAGTGCAATGGCTCACGATGCCCTTCATATTTGGGAGAGTGTAGAAGAATTGCATCTGAATTGTGGTCGAAATCAATCTCAAGCACATCTAAAAACGACCACTGTTCATCCGTGTCGTACATATCTTTATCACGCGAGTCCTTCAACTTACTCATACCACGAATCATCTCGCGTCAAGGACTGAACTAGCTGCACCAATTGCAATCCAGAATTTGCCTCATCGATAATTAGGTATCTCACACCATAAAGTTGCGGTCCACTTATACTCGCAAGGACGAAATTAAGCCATAAGTGCAAGGCTCAAGTCTTGGTAAATAGGGGACCATTATTCTAACTGGGACTCACATCTTGAGGGTGATTAGGCATCCTAGACGTGAGAAGAGCGAGTTAAGAGGACACAAATGGATATGCTGGAACTCATATTTTTCGAGTGTTTACGACTTAAAGGTGTCTATGGGCGCAGAGGTGACGATTTCGGATAGTGCAACCGACACTCTAAAAACAAGCAACGATGTAAGGTGTTGTAGTCCGCCTCCTGGTCGTTATCTCCCCCAATTGAAGTCTGGGTAGCCTGGACACCTACCTCACTCGAGAAAGGGTGAACTGTGAGGCCATACCTCGCGCGGCGGCTATATACAGGATGATAAAGGTATGTTAGGGTAGCCAAAAGTTTTTACTATTTTCCCTTCGGTGGATATTAACGGTTGAGGGAAGGGTGAAAGCCCCTAGCACCAAATTGTCGAGTGGTATCAGCGAATGCACCCACCACATAAGTAGCACAGATGTGAATTTGAGGTATCGTCATATATAGTTGTAAGGGAAGCACTAGTATTCTCCGTGCTGTGCTCCATGAGTGCTAGGCTTGTGCACGTTACGAGTAAAAATTTATCTATATATCATTCATTGATGTGATGTATTTCCTAATAGTTCCTTAGAAGCATCTCTTTCCTCCAGGATCTCCGATATGATTCCGTTCCTAGTTAATTGGGAAATATCTTGGAACAATTGAATGCATATTTCTTTAATTTAACGTTCTATGCGGTATCTTTACATAGAACCATGAAGATGGTAAGCCGCCTTGATCAGGAAGAAAGCTTCTAACAAAACTAAACCCACTGCACGGCCACTCTGAAACGACCTGGCTTTATGCTGAGGACGTTTCTTTTGTTACAGAATACCCGTTATTGGTTGTCTGGACTGACCTGCGTGCCCAAACCTGCATACAATTCTAGCGCGGCCAACTTGCCTGTGACTTTAAGGTTTATTGTCAGTGTAGATGTGAGGGGATTTCTAGGGCCAATGTTGTTTCACAAGATTTACCGGTTGCAACACGCCCATAGAGTCAAACCCATGTTAAGACGATATTTTATTTTATTTCGTTTTTTGTTTTGTTCATTGACGTGCTAGGTACATTGATTCCCATCGCACTCCTACTGGAGCTTAAGCACGAGTGAGGCCGGTCTGGATCAGGTTGACTACCATTAAGTACATCTACCTCGTCCCACCTGAATGACCGGACCACCTCAGACTTCACCCCTGTGTTGAATCATGTCAAGCCCAACCGTCCAGAGAACCCTCTTTTACCGCGCCGAAGCGCAAATTCCTCATCATCCTCGGCCACCACGCGCCCGAGCCCTTGACACCTTCGCCATCTGTAACCCTCCTCGGTTTATATTCCCTATTTTCCCCCATACAGTATCCCTTTGTCCTTTAGTCAACCTCGTCATCTTAGAAACTTTGTAGAATGTCCACCACTCGCTGCCGTACCCCTAACCGTGGAGGTCGAAAACGCGACTGAGAGCTCAAGACTGAGGCACCGGTGCCCCAGCCTTTGTCGGACGCTCTAGTTGGTATGCCGGCGAAATGTCGTGCGTATTTCGTCGGTGTCAATTCGTCGCAGGTCGAGTTGTTGGTGCCCTTGGCCGAGGTGAGGACGCATTCAAGGCCAGTATTTCGACCGTACCTTCACAGCGACTAGCAGTCGCAGAGTGTCGGACATCCTTTAACTTCTTTTTTTGACGGTTTGACTTTTGGAGGTATGGGATAGCTTAAGTAGGTGGTGAGATGATTATGGAGAGGGCCGCGAGATGTGTTTGGCTGGGAATGATTTTCCAGAGAAAGAAATTAAGATCTTGAAAGTGTCGGTTGTTGTGATACGAACATCAGATAGGTTATAGCCTGTCTGCGGTTCGTATCTGGAGTGTAGATGGTTGATTTCGTTGAGTTTTGCAGTCGTGAAATCTCTGCAAGTCAGATTTTCGATCAAAAATGAGCCAACACCACTCCTCCCGATCGCCAACTCGACGATAACTCTCAAATTCACCCTTTGTCGTGACTGAATCTCGGCTCTGGGAGGATATTTCACCCCCAGGTTCGTAGAGGACACCATTGACAGGTGTTCAGCCTTCGTCCTCCTGTTAAGACGATGTAATCGGGGCCGTGAAAAATATCGACATATAGAGGATATCGTTTAAAAGGATATGATTACCTAATCCAGCTATCTAGGCTACTTTGTACCTTTGATGCCTCTTTAATACTCCCAATTGCCGTCTCTTATCTCTCTAGTACCCTCAAATAGCTCAAATTAAGAGAATATTGATTCTCAGTATACTCAATCTACTCTTTCAGAGCCATTTCGGCCTCTTTTGCTGTCCGTTAAGAATGTTCGTCTTGTACTACCTCTTCTTCTTTGTCTTGATTTACTCACTAATATTCTCCTATCACCTCTTGTAAGATCATTGCCTCGTGAAGCATCATATTCCCTTTCTCTTCCTCCTCAATTAGATTAAGAAAATTGTCTACTGCCATTGAATCTCGAGTGTCTCCTGCTCTGACTACCTCATTAAACAATTCAGAAAGTCCAGTCGAAAGTACAGACGTAGGAAGAGCAATTGGCTTGGAAATAAGAGTCGATTTACGAAAGCAATTATGAATCGTTGTATTTGTAACTTCGTTATTCCAACTTCGTAAGTTCCAGCGAATTGCTAGTCGAATATCGACACTTGATTGTGGATCTGTACCCTCTTCAATTGCTTGTAAAACAAAGCGGAGCCAGAATTGTCTGTAGAATACTTTGCAGTTGTGAATAATACCTTTCTCAAGGACTCGGAGACTGTGGACTAGCTTAATCGATGGCCATACTCAGCGAAGAACCACTCAATGCACTGTTTTTGTGTTGGTTTTGGGACCTGGCGGTACGCCTATCGTCGCAGAGCACGTCGTTGCTCTACAGAGATTCCCTTTTTGGCGGCATTGTTAGCACCTATCTAATAAAAAACCCCTGGTTAAGACGGTATTCAGAGGTTGAAGAACGATAATCGTGTAATCGGTAGACCTATGGGAACCAAGTCTGTTCCGGAAAAAAATATCGTGTAAACGGCAATATCGTCTTAACAGGGGTTTGACTGTAATTAGCCTCTGTTTGAGCGAAGAGATGCTATGGTGAAGCGTGAGCGACAATCTTGTAGTCACCACGATTAAAGATTTGCGCCTCCAAACCCTGGTTGATCAGTGTAGAATTTCCTTGTGCGCATAGCCTGAGGGGAGGAAGATCAGTAGAATAAAAATATATCGATGCAAAAGTATTCTCAGGTGTCCTTTAATCCCGCTTTCGAGCACCAAGGGACTCGAACCCTCAACCTCAGTCTTACCAGTTTAGGAGGACCGCGCGCTACCATTGCGCCAAGCACCCATGATTTAGCAAAACTGAAATAGTCTATATTGTTAATCTAAGTTACTACAATTACGGCATAAGTTCCGAACTCTCAACCTGTATGTCATGAACGTCCAGAGATATTATTTTCTAATTTTTAGGCATCGACCTTTTCTCAAACCTATCCCCACAAAAATATAGATAGAGAATATACATCATTATAATCTAGTCTATCATTCTTCTTCCGAAATGGGCATCTTTAACCTTTGTTTGTAAATGATGTGCTAGGAAGTCGGCACCCTCTGTAATCTTTTAGGTGCTTAGACACGAGTGTGACCGGGCTCAGTAGTACATTCACGATTGACTACAAGAACCTCTTGCAACCCAAATGGCCGGATCACCCTAGACTTGACCCATATGTTGTGGCGTGCTTTGTGCGACTCTCAGGAAATCCATATACAACATCACGCGATTACTTCCTCGGCCTCTTTAACTATACGGCCGAATTCTGGGAATGTTCCCAATATTTTTTTCTATTTAGTTCAGACCCAGATTTATCTTCTTCGAATATCTGCTTATCTCCTGCAGATGTAGTTTTGTTTATTTGAAGTTTCATCAGGTCCCTAATAGAGGGATCATGATTTTTGTTTCCCTATCCCCCTTTAATTATAATAGCTCCTATTCTTCACTGGTGTCTCCCATGTTCACACGTTGGGTAAAATTTTTCTCCCAGTAGAGTCTAATTATATGGGTTAGGGATCAAGATCGAGGATGAAATTTCCTGGCCCAGATTGATTGGTCTGATTGACGTGCTAGCGAATTATCGTACCTTCTTCACCACTGGCGATTCGTCAAAGTTGGGTATGGTTGTACCTTTGCCCATGGTTTTAAGGTATTTAACGCATTTGTGTGAATAATTAAACAGTACACTGGCAACGCATGATAACTGCAAATGGCTTACATCCTCATCTTTTTTGTGCTAGCGGTTATGACATTTAGACTTGTTAAAGATCTTCGGTTGATGGTCAGATAAATATGAAGAAGGTCCCGGGATGAGTTGGAGTGAGAAGGATCTTCGAGGAAAACCAATGTGCTGATGGTTGTCGATTAGTTGATCACCAATTTTAGGGAGGTCGAAGCTAATTAACGGTTTATTTTTGGGTTGAAAACAACTGATTTCGTATGTAAAGCTGTAAAATCTAAGCAAGTCAGTGATACGACCAAAAAAAAGCCAACGCCACTCCTACTGATCGCCATCTCATCTATATCTTGCAATTTGACCCTTTGTCTTGGCTGAGTCCCGACACTTGAGTATTTTTCTATCGCTATGTTCTTATAGAGCATGAAAGACTAGCGCATGGGTTTCGTTCCCCTGGATGGGCGCAAGCATGGGGCGCAAGTTGGGTGTTTGGCGTAATTATAATCTACAAGCAAGTGCAGAGGGTAACCATCCAACGCCTACACTACAACTTTCCTACTCATAGCTAGCGCCATTTACGTAAGCGAACTGACAAATCAATAGAGTCCGGACTTTATTTTAGCTCCATATGCTTAAAATAGCATCATAAAATTGGCAGGTAGACGATTGCTCTGTGATGCTAAGTTGATGAACATGATATACTGTGTGCCTTGATTAGACAATCCTCTCTATCAACCCTATTAATTCATCACATGTCATCCTCTTATCCCCAATTGCTTTGCCACCAAATACTGAATACCACATCACGAGCCCAAGTCAGTTTCGACAAGATTACCGTCTGTCCAAATGACTGGTGGTACATAGCGGTCCGTGCCCTTAAATAGAAATATGAATTACTGCCTATGTAGATGAGGCCAAAAGATCAACATTGCCAGGCAATTACTCTTTTAATGAGTTTTTATTAAACCACAACAATAACCGCATGTTTATGGGATACAGAATCATCAACGTCTACAATATGTAACTATGAGAAAATCTGCTAAGCCACAACCTGATCTTCTAGTTTCTGGTATCTTCAAAGTATCCACCTACGGCAGGCGGCGTCGGCCAAACCAATCATCATCGCCATCAGAATATCTGTCGAGACAAAACTCATCAGGGCCATGGAGCGCAGAAAAAGTTTCAGATCAGCCATTAACACGATGCAAAAAACTATTGCCTATGAAAGAACCAGAAGATACAAATTTACGAGAGCTAAACGATGGCTTAGTGACACTGGCTGAGATTTTTCCGGACGTGCAAATTGAGGTGTTTCGGGAAATGCTTTTGAGCTTTGGAGAAGAATCTCGACTGGCTGTTGTGACCGAAGCTTTGCTTAGACACAAGGCCCATTGGGTAAGAGGCCGACAGAAAAAGTGCAACTTAAACATACAACGGAATCAAGGTATGAATCAAGTACTACCAGGTGCGTATGGGATTGTCGCAACAGAAGATAGATTTCGCAGCGCAAGTTACAAAGAGGCTGTAGAAAATTTAGCATGTCAAGAGTTTGATCTTTCACAATCTACAATCAAGGAAGTTTTGGCGGGCGCCAATTACTCTTATGCTCGTGCACACCCGACTTTAGTTGCACTTCTATTGAAGTCCTGGCGGTTTTCAATTTCTTCTTTATTCACAGGAAAGAAACTTGTACATACACTTGACGCGAGCAATCATCCTCTTGTCTCATGGTTGTCAAAAGAGCATGGGTCTCAAGTGCCTACCTTGAAAAGCAGTGGCTGTCCGGAACTCGACAAAGAGCTTTTAGAGACAATAATTATCCCCACTCAACAAAAAATACGAGCTCGACAGGAACAAACAGATTATAAAATTGCCCGCGATATTAACAGGGCTGAAGTTGAACGACAAAACGGCTTAATCGACTGTGAATGTTGCTTCAGCTCTCTAAGTTTCGAAGAATTGACGGCTTGTGATAGTGGTCATTTAATTTGCACTGAATGCATTAAACGTTCTCTGAAAGAAGCAGTATTTGGACAGGGATGGCAACGCTATATAAATTCGGATCTTGGATCCTTACGATGTGTGGCGGCTACTTCTAACGAATGCTTAGCTACCGTACCAAATAATCTTGTGCGGCAGTTACTCAGTATGGACGAGACTGACAAAAAACTCATCCAAAAACTAGACGAAAAGCTTACCGAAGAAACTCTGATAAAGTCTGGATTGCCTCTGATTCGCTGCCCCTTTTGCTGCTACGCGGAAGTTGACGAACTATATCTTCCGCAAGTACAACGGGCTTGGAAATTTAAACGTTTTGGACCCTTACCCATCTACATACCTATTGCGTTTACATTATGCATTGTTACGATACCCTTGGCGCTTGCTATATTTATACTCTTCTCTTTTCTATTTTATCTCTTTCTTCGGCGCTCATTTGGTCGGTTTGTCATACATCATTTTAGAGAGTCCGTACTTCGTATTCGTCGAAGTCGACTCAGTCTGAAATTTACTTGCCAGAACAAATACTGTCGGCGGATATCTTGCCTTTCATGTCATAAGGGATGGTCTGACATCCATATTTGCCATGAATCATCCCTCCTAGCCTTGCGAACCCAGGTTGAGCTCGCAATGTCTCTTGCTGTAAAGCGTACTTGTCCTAGTTGCAACACCTCCTTTGTAAAATCATCTGGTTGCAATAAGCTTACATGTGTGTGTGGTTACCAGATGTGTTACGTTTGTCGAAAAGACATCAGCAAAGGGGAGGGTTATCGTCATTTTTGTGAACATTTCCGACCGAAAGGGAATCAGGAATGCGGTGAGTGCCTTAAATGCGACCTTTACCGCTGTGAAGATGACGAGTTGGTTGTGAAAAAGGCCAAACAAGAGGCTGAGACCCGGTGGATGGAGAAAGAAGGCTCAAGGCTTGGTAGTAACAAAGCTACCCGAAAGATGTTAGAAGAGAAGTGGAAGCGAGACGGTGAAGTTTCTCTATTTACGAGCAGGCTGAAGGTTTGGCAGAAGTGGAGGATTCCAGACTGGCAGCAGGTGACGGATACCCTAGTTGGATTTTTAGTTATGATTTAATGAAATGAAATCCTGGCCTTAACACTCTGGAACCTCGATCTCTATAATTTCTATGACTTGTGTAACCATCAATATGGGAGTAATGTGTAGAGCTATATTCATACAAGTGTGAGTGTCGTTGGAAAAATAGCTTTCCTAGCACTTGAACATGGAAGCAAGGAGACCATTAATATCATACACACTAAGGCATAAGAAAGTCAGTGAAAGCTAAAAACTAGATAGAAAGACATGCGTCACCACAAAGTAATCATTTAATCGTATTAATAGTTGGGAATAAAAAGTAGTTGTTCTGTTCGGTGTGCCTGTCAACTTTTAGCAAGGTTACGTCATTTTAGAACATTTAATTATGCTGAAAACGTTTTTATTAAAGTTCTTCCGAAATAAAGGACCGTGTAAAACTTGTTAATACCCTCTGTTTAGGGGCCAGACATAGTTATACCTCGAGTGTAAAACGCCGTCATAGGTATTCTTTAAAGCTCCAGTCCAATTTTAATACCCTTTACAGATCCTCATTCAATAAGGCACTCAAAGGGACCTTTAGGCATTCTTAATTTTCCTACTGCGTCTGGCGAAACGATAGCCATTATCAGGTATATAATAGCCAGGAAGACATGCTAAGCCCACTGGATTTGCGGTCCCCATGACATCAACATCAGGAATAGTTCCAGGAACATCGCTGTTGGGATTTTAAGCACCTAGGTAATTTGCAGAGTTTTTGGAAAGGTAGATAGAGCAGTGTTCGAGTACAGAAGCTCTTAGTTAGAGCTTTAGAAACAAAGCTTTGGGCGTTGACAAGATGGAATGTTGAATGTGACCATCATAAATACTCAGGAAATGCAATGAGTCGAATATCTCCGGAAGAGACAGGTATTTAAACCGTATACTGTAGAAAGAATTGATGACGATATCCAAGTTCCGAGTCGACAAATATGCTTCTTTTGCCTTCCAGTGAGAGCTGTATTGGAGGAATAGGAGGAGATAAACTACTGGCATACGTATCCTTGACCTTTAGGCCGAGAGGTCCTGCATGTCATAGATAATCATAGTCTGAATTAGGACAATAAAAATCATTTACCTTCCAGTGACGGCAACGTGAACGCTTAGTAAGCCTTGCATACCTGGGCTAACAAATACAATTCGCTTCATGGCTGCCAGATCTTGCGGTTTTCGCCGTCTTCGTCTCTCAGCACATCCCCCTAACACCATCACTATGAAGCTAACCATGATCAAATCAGATGGTAGGGTCGAAGCCCTACTCGTCACCCACCTTTGGTCGTGGAGTAAAAGCCATCCGATACATCTCGGAGATAACCCAGCACCCGATACTACAGTGGTGGATTCGATCAAGTTGGCCCCGACTGTTACAAAGAAGGTAGATATAGATGGATGAGCGCGCCTCGTGTGGCTACAGTGCCGAGGCCTCGCCAGGCTGGGTCTTTAGATTTGAAGTCCAATTTTTCCCGTGCGAGCAGTTTCTTTGCTACCTTTTTTATTACTTTGGGTAGAATATTCTCTAGAAGATGTAACTCTTTCTAGAAAAAGAAAAGTCGGCCGAATTCAGCGGGTAAAATGTACTGAATGGCTATCTATCATGGGCATTACATAGGTTCTTCCTCGCAATAAAATAGGCCAAGAGCACTACTCAGGGTATGGTTGGGCTAGAGAGAAGCCCAATACTCTAGATAGTCATGGTTTCAAGCATTGCAATAAACTCCAATACACGCTAATTATTAAAAATGAAAGCCTATAAACTGAATGATCTATCGTCTTGCCTTTTCTCTCGTGTAAAAATAAGTGTAAGACTGAATCTATCAAATCTAACTAATCTCTTTGTCGAAGATCCAAGAGGTCCTCCACGTTGCGGTATCTTTTAAATTATAAAATTGTTGGGCAAGAATAATCATACCTGCAGCTTGAAATAATGGAGCTAGAGTTGTGGTTACTGGTTACTTAGGAATGATAGTAGAGAGGCATAGAGAGATCTTACATATCCTGTATTAGTAGTTCCATGTGTGCATGTAGATGGGACTGATAGCGATACATTGGTGGAAGTGAGGTCGTAGTATTACTGCCTAGTGCTGAGACCTAAGTTGATTCACACGTACCGGTTTAACCCAAATCTCTATCAAATCAACTTTCAGTATTCTTGTATCAGTCGTCCAAAGGAATCATATTCCAATAGGTTATGAGCCCAGTTTGCCACAGAGTTTGATAAAGCAAAGTTACTAATCACAAAAAACATTAATTTTGCCAGAAAGGTGCGCAGCCTTTCAGGCTGCAATTACAATCAATTTGACAACGTGAATCTTGTTTTTTCATATTCTTTACTCTCGTCCCACATCGTAGCCTTCTGTGCTTCAACATGGCGGGTGTGGGTAAATCCAGCGGTTTCAACGCGTCACAAAAAGCGACTACGGCCACCACAAACGAAGGTAGCGGAGCGCAGATAGCTCCTAAGTATAAAACTTTCAAACCATAGGGAAACTACTGAAAATGTCAGACTAATCGTGATGGGCGAGATGGATGAGGAGAACTTACCATCCATGAAGAATATGAACGAGGCCATAAAGGCTTTCAACGCGCACAAAAGGGCCTGGATAGAAATGTTACAGAAGATGTCACCAATCGAGGAGAGGACGATGGCACTAGAGGAGGTTGTCAAAAGGAGCCTCGCGGATCGCGTTCGTAATGCTACACAAGAAGTCTCAACGGAGATGCCGCAATCAAGCACCTACGCGTCGATCGCAGCTCCACAAATGACGAAGACGACGGTACTTATCAGAATCGACGGAGCAGACAAATTGCAGCCCGTAGAGCTGCTATCAAAGGCAAAACAAAACATTCAAGAAGCATTCGCAATTCGCTAGATGCGAAGCAACGACACCAAGGTGTTTGTCTAGCCGGCGTCCTAGCTAGACGCGGCGCTGAACCTGCGACAATCTCACGAATTTAAGATTTACGGCAAGACTTTCCCGTCGAGGTTTCTAGTGTCCCTTTGCGGACTCAAATTAAAGGCGGCAGAAATGACGAAAATCAAGCTAATATCAGGGAGATTGAGACAGCGACTAAGGCTTGAATTACGGGCCTTGCGATAAATCGATTAAGGTGGCTACACGATGGGAAGAAACATCAGTGGTCGAAGAAAAACTGTCGCAATATAGAATTAACTGTAGTCAGCCTCTCATCGGAGGCGTCACAGACGGAAGTGGTTCGCCATGGCCTTATCATTAATGCGATGCTATTCACCGCGCAAATGTGGTCACCATGGGCTCAGTCAAACCAGTGTTTCAACTTCAGCCAGTGGGGATACATGCAGGCGTCGTGTGGAAAGGCAGCTAGGCGTGGTGAGTGCGCTGGTGCTCACTAAACTCGGGATTGTCTGAGGAAAAGAGTTTCTTGTGCAAACTACGGCAAGGAGCATCGTTCGTGGCAGAAAGTAGCGTATCGGACTTACCAAGTCTACAAGGGAAGTGTGGAGAAGGCTCGGGTAGAGCTTATATCGATAACGGCAGAAATATGGAATGAGAAACCCCTGGTGGAACCAAAACACACAGTTCAGTTGAAAGATGATCAGGGATCTACTTTGACTGCCAGCAAGAAGGCTGAAGGACTAATAAGAGGGCCAGGACGACCGTGCAAGGTAGTCGAAGCCTAAGCGGCACCAACCATCCCGTCGACAGAAGCACCACCATCGGGGCCAACTCTTCGAACACTTCGAAGACCAATGCTGAGTGAAGAGGTGCTTTCTCTATTCAATTTCTCATAGGATTAGTCTGATCGAAGGGGGAATTAATGAAATTTTAAAAATTAATGGACGAAAGAAATGTCCTCGACATGAAGCTGGGTCGGTTCAAAGTGGCAGGATATCGGGTTCTGTTTGTCTAAAGCATTTTCCCCAACCAAAACGGCCTACCATCTTCATGGTTCTGTATATAGATACCGCATAGGACTTTAAACTAGAGAAATGAATGAAGGTTACTCAACTACTCGCACTTACTCGATTTACTCCTAGCTATTTGAATAGCCATTTATAAAAATTGCGATATAAATAACATGGCCGATAATCGCTCAGAGAAGGGAATCCGTATTTGGAAACTGGTCCCCGTGTTGAAGAAAGTAAATAAAATAGAATGGTTTCAATTAATCGAGCAAATTCTTGAAGGTGATTGGTCACCATGGTTATAACCACATACCAACAGAGAGTACGGGCAAAATAGAGTCTTGACAAGAAAAATCGAGCTCATCACAGAGTAGACATCATACACCACCGAAGAAAATAAATTAATAAAATGGCGGATTTTTCAGGAAAAAGATCTCGAAAGCAAAGGGCCCGAATAAACTTTCGCCTGAACATTTTCACGGTTCGAGCATTGATGCATGAGCAATTAGATATACGAAAGTTGTTTATAATTTTCTCTATAGCTAACTATTAAAGAATCACCTTAACTATTTATACAATTATTATAATATCCAGGATGTTCGTTGCTGGCTGATATTAGCTTGTCGCACATTACACTCACAGTAGCTCCCAGTCTTGCTACCAATTGCTAGAATACTCTAGTTATGGCTAAACCGATCTTGAATAAAGCTAGGCCACTGTGGAATTATGCCAGCAAAGACGAATTTTTCACCTTCCAGCAGTGCTGGTGTAATCGCTCAGTATGCTCTGCATATCTGGGATAGCCAAGAATAATCGCATCCGAATCGAAGTCGAAAGCAACCTCAAGCATATTTCCATTTGACAACTTCTCGACAATACCTCTCTTACCATTCTCACCTGAGTCCTCAACCTCTTTTTAACCACGCCTCATCTCGCCTCAACGACCAATAAAGAAGTTACTTCAATTGCAAACAGGACCTTGCCCCATTAATTACCGGCAATCACTCACTACAAAGTTACGACGCTACGTATACCCGCAAGGAGGAAATTAAGTCATAATATACAAAGCCTGGACCCTGGATTATGGGAGACTGATGATCTAATGGGGCTCTATATCTTGAGGAAGGAAAGGCGGCTGAGATGTGGAGCGAGAAAGAGAAGAGGTCTCTAAAGACCATGTTAAGACTAAAAACTTCGAGGGGTTTCCAACCTTGGAACGCTTGTGGGCGCCAAAACTAAGGTTCCGGCTAATTAGCCAGGAGGGCTTCTTCTGTAGATGAGTCAGAGGCACTCCCCAGGGCCCTGGACAGAATAAAAGAAATTGGGCTAAGCTACTATACAGCAACCACGCTCTGTCAAGACTTTTCTGACATTTCAACACGACCTTCTGGAAGGAGTTGGAAGGAGGCTAGAAAGGCAGAGGTTGAACTTCCTGAGGTATCCACCAGTCTGCAGCGCCCAGCTGGCCGGCCTCTTCAAACGCTTCAGAAGGGTCACTATGTCTTCAGATTTAGTCCTAATGTCGGTATTAGGAGAGCTCCGCATTCAGTGGCTTTTGCGATTTTTCCCAGCTGCCATACACCCGCAAATGGCCATCATTTCGTTGGCTGGATAGGGGATATAATGAAGGGCAAAGGGCTCCTCTAAGTGTATGATCGAATGAGGACTTGTGAGGGGCGGTACTGTTTGAGGGGAGCGGTATGGGAGGCATAGGATGGGATGTACTACTAGCATGGGTATCCTTAGCCTACAGGCAGAGAGAACCTGGATGTCTCAATAGTCATAGACTCACACAGGACAATAGAATAATTTTTTTATTTATCTTTATTTAACGTCTGGCGGCGGACAATAGAATAAATTAATAATTAATACTGTGGAATTATTATAACACGTGATTAAGGTCACGTGTCACGCAAAAAAAATCGGCTAACAAGCCGTTACAAACATCCGTTTGAAGATCTCCGAAAGAGGTAAGAGTATGACTTCAAGTCTCATATCTGTTATCAAATGAGCCGTAAAACGATTGCCTGTAATTATTGCTAGAAGTAAAACTTATGATGAAGTATATAGGAGGGCAAGACTGACACCTGTACGCGGTGCCCTCTACGAACCTGGGAGTGAAATATTCTCCCAGAGCCAAGTTCAGTCAAATTTCGCAATACCGAACAAGTTGGCCCATGAGGCAATGATTCAAGACTCTCCACCTAATCAAATTTTCACACCGGACGAGATCAATCACCACCAAAACCTCATCAAATTTGCAAGTACGACTTAGTACATCCTTATTTCAATGATCACACCTCTCGTCGACTTTCTCTGGCCTCAATTCACCACCACGTACACGCCCACGCCGATATTTATACCCGACGGAGGAAGCAAAGCGTGGCGCACAAACCTGGGAGACAGTTCTTTGGGATGGGCGTGAGAGAGATTAGGACAAGCTCACAAGGTGCTGCAGATGGTGGAAACGATCTCGACGGGCGTGGATTTTAGAATTTTGACAACGAGTTTTCGAATTGAGCTTTGTGCGTGCGCCAAGTCTTCGCTTGCGAGAGTGCGGGCGACACTATAAACACCGCCGTGGTTGGATGGTGCGGTGGTACATCATCTTGGCCGGTTTCTCAAGTAAGGTCTGGATAGCAAGGACACATATCCCACCCGAGACAGGAGACCGCTGGTTCGAATCCGGCAAAACCTAACTACATTTCTCGCGGCGCTGGTATGCATGGATGATGAAGGCATGCTTGGATAATCAAAGGTTTTAAATTCCCTTTGGTGGGTACTTTCGGAGGAGGGTCGACCGTTTGTGTAAGCAAACATACCTCATAGTGGTATTTGCAAATGAAATCCAGAGTATGAGTGTCTCTAACGTCAAAAGAGTCATCCTACATGTATACATAGTACCGGTCATGTGTCATAGCTAGATAGCTGAAAACACATTAAATGATTTAAAAAAAATAAAAAAAAAAGATGAAGTATATAGTTTTCCGTCCTCTCCCCTTTCTCTAGCTACAAGTGTTCTGTCTACAAATGTGCGCGACCCTAAGTCACGAGACATGGGACCCACAAGAGCATGATTGATAGGAAAATTAGGATACCAGCTCAAATCGCTTTTCTCAAAAATAGATATGAAAAGACTACTTATACTTCTGGACTTAGTACTATTGTAACTATCACCAATTGGGGAATGAATGTTGAAGTTAGTCCCTCATCAAACTTTATGCAAATAAGCAAGTTGAGAAAGAAAGTTCATCTGTTCTCATCCGGAACTAGATTCTCGGTAGATTTTATATGGAATTTATTCGTTCCCAGACTTCGCCCAAGGAACAAGTATGTGATGTCACGGTTCGAGTGTCGATGCTGGAGCGATCAAATATACGAAGATAGTTTATTATTTTTCTGTGGCTATCTATACACGTCCTACTTCAACTATTGAAACACTTACCATGCTATCTAGAGTATTCTTCTTGTCTGTAACCAGTTTCTAGTATTTTTCCCCTGAGGCTGGTTCGTAGCCTTACAACTAATTACTGGAAATTTCTGGTGACGTCCTGATTGATCCATGAAAGAATATTGAGCTTCGTTTATTTTTACGGCACGTGGTTGACATCGTGTGACACCGGATAATTACCGGCTCACCAGCCGTTACATATAACACTAGCTCATCACCGTCGACTTAAATTCCTCTACTGATCACTAATAGGAATACGACATATAAAGATGCCACCCGTTACACTGCTGTAGGCACCAACCTCCCGCATATCCACCCGCGCCTCTGAACGCGTAAAGAAAGGCTCCTCACTATCAACCTCTACAATGCTCCTATTGGTTCTGTGGAGGCAGGTGCAGGACTTACTAATCTGTTAGCCCTTAACCAGAATCCAGATATCTTAGCAGGACACTTTAACATCCGTCACTCGCTTTGGGACCCCGCAGCGCAAAACGATGCATGTGGTGAATCCCTCCTAACTTGGGAAACTGAAAAGGAACTCCTTCTACTAAACAATTACGGGGAATCTACTCATGATGCAGGCTCTGTTCTCGACCTACGTTTCGTGAAAGTGAGCTCCAAAGCTAACTACAAAGTTCGACATGATCTCGACTTCGGCTCAGACCATTGGACACTGTGTTTTCGAATCTCAGATGGAGGCCCCGAGGTCCCAAACCCTGGCCAACTTTGATATGCTGCCGCCGACTGGCATGCGTTTAACAATATTTTGGGGGATCGTCTCAGAAACCCCCAAATGCCTGTGAACGATGAAATCACCTTTCTTGCAGAGGTCATATCAGGAGCCTTACGTGCGGCCTGCTCAAGATTCAGAAAAAAAGGTAGCGGACGTCGTTGGTGGGCTGAAGGTTGCTCAGATGCTCACTACAACTTTTGTCGAATACGTCGACAGGGCTTATATGCCGTCAATGCACGCCGCGAATCTGCCAAAACTGTCAAAAAAGCCAAGCAAGGTTACTGACGTAACAAGATTGACCAAGTAGCTAGTCTCACAGAGGCATATAAAATTACTAGGTGGCACAAGAAACAAACAGTCAGCTCTATGCCCCTTCTCGTCGGACTTCATGGCCCTGTAGCTACTCTTGAAGCAAAAGCTCAGACTTTCCGACAGGCCTGAGTAGATTCTCGCTCCAAGACGACATTCAGATCAGTACACCAAGTGCCGCTAGGAAAGATCTCCCATGGCCCCCAATCACCGAGGAAGAAATATTTCGCGCATGCTGTCAGGTCTCATCTACAGCTCCAGGCTCCGACGAAATAACCCCGAATTCTCTCCGTCAAGCATGGCCAATAATTGGCAATAGGGTGTTAGCTCTCTTCCGTCAGTGTGATCAGCTAGGAATACACCCAATAGCCTTCAAGAAGTCTACAGTGATTATTCTTCCCAAATCAGGAAACCGAGATCTCACCCTCCCGAAGTCCTATAGACCAATCTCCGTCCTTTCGTGCCTAGGTAAAGACTTTGAACGACTGATAGCACGGCGACTTTTATTCATAGCTCTGAAACATCGGGCACTCGTCAAATACCAATGCAGTACCATCCCTCTTCGCTCTGCTTCTGACCTTACCCTAGCTCTAGCTTGTGATATTCAGGAATAATGGGCGGAAAAGAAAGTAGCTGGTTTAGTGACTGTTGACGTCCATGGGGCATTCGATGGAATATAAAAAGAACGACTCTGCCATAGATTTCGAAGCCAAGGATGAACATCGAACATGATTCGCTGGACAGCAGCTATTATGGAAGAGCGGGAATCCAGTATCTCTATTGAAGATACTATCTCTCCGCCCTTCCAAATTCACTGTGGCCTCCTAAAGGGCTCACCAGTATCCCCGATTCTCTTTCTTCTGGCTATGGAAGAGGCCCTACGTCTCCCCACGGGTCGCTTTGGCTATGCAGATGACATGGCCCTTTTCGTGTCTGTGCCCTCCATAGTCGAATGTGCCTGTAAACTCCAGGAGAAATTAGAGAGCAGCATAGCATGGGGTCTGACTAACGGAATTAGTTTCGAACTTCCTAAGGCTGCGCTACAATACTTTAACCGGAAACGAGGCTAACCACTAGAGCCTGCTCTGAATATGGAAGGGACAATCATAACGCCCAATGATCACACCCGTTGGCTTGGAATCTTCTTCGACCATACTCTTAGATTCCAATATCATAGCCTACAAGCTTGCCGAAAGTCTCTAGATATCACGAGCCATTTGAAAAGACTTTCGACAACGACTCGAGGAATTAGCCCTCTTTTTCTTCGAAAAGCTCTACATGGTACCGCATTTATGACCCTTTTCTATGGGGCCGAGACCTGGTACTCCAAAGAGGCATCTCAAAAGACAATCTCGCGACTCCAAGACAGATTGAATGACGTAGCTCGGGCAGCCATCCCAGTCTATTGTACAACACTAATAGTAACACTCTTACGAGAAGCTGCCTGGGGCCCAGCTCAGACGTGGCTCTCCCAAATTCACAGTCGTCTAGCAGCTCGAATCGCAGTAGCTAACCCGTACCACCCTCTTCGTAGGCTTTGCAATACTAGTCGCATGCAATGGATCCGCCAGATGATCCCGCAAGAACTTTCCGATGACACAATATCCCCACCATGGCCTTCACTCCACAAGGAAATGCCAATCGAAATAGGGACAGTAGATAGACTCTTGGGACTAAATTCCTTCAAACAATGGCATGCTAAACAACCAATCCTAGACCTATTATTATTTTTAGACGGAGCCCTCGTAGAAGACCGAGCATGTGCGGGCTATATCATCTACCAAGGTCTTACGCAGGAGATTGGGCGAGGTTCACTCCCGCTAGGAAACTCGGCAGAAGTGTATGATGCTGAAATTACTGAGGCCATGGAAGGTCTTGCTGCAGCTCTTCACAACCCAATGGCCTAATACACCTCTAACGTCACTGTTTTCCTTGACAACCAAGGGGCTGCCATCCGTCTACTCTTGGATACGCTTACAGCGTCAAGCTCGGCGAAAATCTTTGTCTTTCGCAAGCTCTTGTTGAGCTGGAAAAGAAGATCACGCGATCGAAATACGACGCCTGGAGAAGTGGCTATCCGATGGTGCATGGGCCATGCAGATATACATGGAAACGAAGCAGCCGATGCGCTCGCCAAAGCCGCTTGTGCGGCTCCAGCTCCACACTTAGAACTCTCCATTGCGAGGGTAAAGAGAGAAGTCAAAGCCCAATACGAGTCTTCCGTTGCACTCTATTAGGCTGAAAACGCACCGTCTAGATATAAAAAATTAGGTATTAGTCCTAATACTAAGATCACCATTGAGCTCGCTCGTCTAGGGCGACGTACACTAGGATATCTACTAGCTGCACGGTCCGGTCATGGCGATTTTGCAGACTACCACCGACGTTTTCAGCGCGAAAACGCCACCCTTACCTGCTCATGCGGAGAAGAGAAGTCTCCCGATCACTCTTCCTATTGCAACCTCGGGCAGTACCAGGTACAGCCCTACAGGGCTCAGATCTTCAACCCCACTATATCTTGGGCTCTTGCTTCAGCGGAGGTAATGCAGATATTTAATAGCTGATCATGTTATAAAGCTTCAAAGTGATGTAACCAATTTCCCTCTTTATCAAATTTATTTCTTTGCTTTGTATTCTCCATTGAATAACATGTGTAAATTATGAGAGACAACGGGATGCCAATATTCAGGTAAACTCAAACTTCGGGCGAAGGATAATAAGATCCTGGTTTTCGTTTGCCATGTTGCGTCTATGGAGGCTCCAACACGTCGGGTGGTTTTATATTAGACTAGGCTAACCGGTACGTGAGGAATTCACGTGCTGTGCGCGGGCACGACGTTAAATATTATAGATATGTAAATAAAAATCTCACTTCACCGATTTGGGCATGCGGGAAGCATGATCTCGGCCGTATACACCGGTCCTTGACTCCTAAGAGATGTAGAGCACAGCTTAGGACCTAAAATCATCAAAAAAATCTCACTCCTTCTAGAAATATATCCACTCTCAGTATTATCTTGTACGTATATCCTGGTTTCTCTCACGTCTATCACGAAATTTTGCGTTCTAGATTTGTGCCACACGATCCTTGTCGTCTTACTATTAATCATAAGATCGTGAGAGTGTACTCCAAGGCCAACTGAGGCCAGAGACTAAATCAACGTGAGACGTGGTGTAGTCATTGAAATGAGAATAGACTAGGTCGTGCATGTAGACTGGAGGAGGGTTCGGCTGGAATTGACCTTGTTATGAGTGAAAGATTAATGTGATTAGCCTTGAATCATTTCCGCGAGCCAATGTTTCGGTATGGCAAAAGTTGACTGAGTCTGGCTCTTGGATAGGATTTCACTTCCGGATTCTTATTGGATGTTCCGGATAGCTATTCAGTCTTTGAGGTCCTCTGTCGAAATTGCGGCGCCGGCTGTGCATGATTGTTTGAATGTAGTAGGATGAAAGCACAGATGGTCGACGCGATCTTACTTTTCGTAACCGCTCAGCCGCACTGGCATTGCATCGACGCCTTTGAAACGTACCAACGAACATGAATCTTTCCCTTGTACGTAGATGGAATGGTTCCTACGACGTTCCTACTAGGGCGATCATAACTGGGCCCATCTATTTTTAACGCGCCTATTAGTGTTTTGATGGTGAGAATTTCCGGGTATTTTGCGTCGTAGAGGCTGTCGAGGTCTAAACTGTCCACTTCTTACTCAAATGCGACTCTGCGGGTCAGGTTGGTCGCAAGGCTTGCTGATGGAACTGTAAGCAGCGCTGGCTACGTCTCTCATCTGACAGGCTATAGTGGAGCGGATGTTAGTGGTAGGCATGTGCATGGACTTTTCCAGATACATGAAATTATTAGAGAGTTCAATACTGCTGGGCTAGTTGATATGTGACCTGATCCTGGTGACGGGTAGGTCCAGCCTAGAGAACGATCTGAATGTGTGGGGCCTCACCGCTATAAAGACGAAGCGAAGCGGGTACGTGGCATCATGCACCGCAAGAATAGCAATAATCTTATCTTCCCTGCATCAGTTCTACAGCAGCACGAACCATCACTCGAGATGGCGCAACCTACTTTACCATCAGCCAAGACGTGCAGCCCTCCCTTGAACAGAAAAAGCGTCAAGCCCTACTTCTTAGCCCGGGCTCGGGTGCTAGCTGGTTAGGTGGGGAAACAATCCATTGGCGAGGTCAATACGAGGTCAGCAATGGGGAGGCTGGAATGTTGACCGGGGTTCCTCTCTCGTTCAGTTAGCTGCTTGATGCTGGAAATAATTGGACTCTTGATATCCGCGACAATCGAGATCACGTATGGGGACGGCGGGTGGAGATAACATGCAAAGCAGACATCAAGTGGCGAGACGCAACACGAGGCTTGGCTGGTAAAAATAACTCTGACGCCCCCTACCCTTACAGCATGGACATCAGGCAGTCCAGAACAACATGACTAGGTAAGGCTATACTCGCCAAGAGCAATGGCTATTTTCCTCGTGCCTACCACGCTAATCCAGTCTAGGCGTTGGCTGACATTTACTGAGGCTTGCTTCCGACCGGCTGACGGCTGCATCGGACATCCGAGGCGGCATGGCTCATGAGGAAGCCAAGAAACTCCTGGGACGGGGCTTGGAATCTCGTTGAGCCGATGGACATAGCCAAACTGCATGTTTATTGAGACGAACAGCACGATGGTCTTGTACACGGGCGATGGGTGTTCGTCAATCTGGTGGTGGTGAGCGTTGCCGTTGTTCATAGCCTCCTCAGCTCACTATTGGATCCAAGCTCAGATCCCTAGCGAGACGGGTCCATGTCAGGCTATATTTGGCCTAGCGCATGTCGCTTAGCTGACGATCAGAGGGACGAGAGATTACGGTTGAGATTTAGCATGATTTGTTTTGATATTGATTTGGCGACGAACGGGCGAGCAAAGAAAAGGGTCTTGGGCAGGTCGGAGGATGGTTGGGGCTCTCGAGCGGTTCGTTGCGAGGAAAAAGGGGCTTGAGTAGCGGCCAGAGCCAAGGAGACTGATCCCAACACTTTCAGGCCGCCAATGAGTAAGTGACGGTGCGTTATCAAGTGAAGTGCATGGCAACAGCGGAGAGAGAGGATGCTAATGCGTGAATTGCATGCATTGCTTCTAATAATGGGAATAATGCTCGTACAGCACGAGAGAGCCTGCGCACAATGTGGCAGAGAGAGCGCATGCAACTCAAGAAACACAAACGACCAAGTACACGAGGAATTTCAGGTCAGCTGAGCCATCACACAGTAAATCCATTCACATTCGTCCTTCATTCCCTTGGCCTTAGACGTAAAGTAGTAAACCAACCCAATCATTCCCTTGACCTGGGCCTCTTCGTCTGATCTTCGTCCAAGCTGACAAGTTATTCCACGGACCAGCAGCTCTGGCGCTGGCACTGACTCTGTTCAATCGCCGGTCTTCCGTGCCTTTTCAGATCCAAAGACACAGGAGCGTCGTATAATGGTTTCCAATGATTTCTGCAATCGACCCTACCGCCAAGCTGTCCGATATAGTCACAATCATCTCATTGATTCTGCTGCTGACTCTGCGCTTTTTTCCCCTAGCAATTGGCCTCGGGGTCAACGTTGTAAACCTCGCCGCTGCTCTTTCCCACCATATCACGATGTAGTGGAGTTTGGATTCAGTGTTGGACTGACCATTCACTTCTTTCCTTCTGCCCACGTCAAATTGGCGTCGCAGCTAGCGTCTGGATGTGTCGCCCCACCATATCCATCCATCCTCACCCTAGTTTCGCCTCGCCCGCACCAAACTACACCATGTAATTGAGGAACCTAGCTAGTTGCATCTTCATGACGCGTGTCCGCCCGGCCATTGGTAAACGAACAAGATTACCTCGGCATCAGCAAATGGGTGGATCTCTCCACCAAGTAGGCCTAGCGTCATTCTTCCAACTCACTGCTCAGAAATATCTTAAAGCTCCGCCGTTCCATCCACGTCTTCGATTTTTGGATACGCCAGTCACTCCCATCAACGTCCATCATCCGCTCTTCCTTCTCCAAAGAGTTTTTATTCTTTACCATCAATTCATCGAGCCTGTTCCAACACCTCACACTCCGCCCTCAGTATGATGGAAATCGATCTCTCCCTCAACTCCGTCTCGCTGGTGGCTGCTCTTGGGGTGTCCGCATATCTTGTCGACCAATGTATTACTCCGCCAAATCCAGCACCTTCGGCTTCTATCGAGTATGGCAATGATTCCATGCAGGTCATTCACAAGCTAGAGCTTCTCCGTCCATGGGCGTTTCTTGTATGGTTTCTCCACTACGCTCTAATTCTCTTTCCCCACAACAGAGAAAGTATTTGCCTGAACCCAGATCTACTTAACGAGGACCTCTATACCTGGAATAAGACAACAATTATATATGTTTTGGTGATCTTAGTGGCTGCTACCAGCAGAGTCGCTGCTTACGCCCAACTTGGGAAAAACTTTACATATCGTCTCGCTACACCATCAGGACTCATCAAAACTGGTTTCTACGCATATGTACAGCATCCATCATACACTGCTCTTCTAGCCGTTGCGTCAGTTAACGGTTTCACTATGCTGCGATTTGATGGAACACTGGCCTGCTTACTTCCAAGATGGATATCAAGCATCTCATGGTAAGGATCCCAATCACACTTCACTCGGAACAATTGTCTTCTACTACACCTTTTATGAAATGCGGTGCAATGAGAAAGCAATAGACTCTTGATAAAACCTCACTTTATGACATGAAGTTTGCTAATTTTGATAGGCACCCTATCGTTGGTGTCATTGTAACAGCTGCTGCCATTTTCGGCCTCTACTGTCGGGTTCGAGACGAAGAAACTATGATGAAGAAGGAGTTCGGAAAGGAGTGGGAGGACTGGAACAAAAGCACCAAAAAGTTTATCCCTTTTATCATCTAGAGCACATGTCATGGTTACGAACTAGTGTGGGAGGTAATGATGGCTTGTCGGCGCTCGCTTCTGAGTAAATGGAAGAATCTTTGTACAATTTAGGCGTCTTTGTTGCAGTCTTACGGCGTCGCGTTTGTGTAAATCCAGTACTTTTCTAGGCATCTGGCTTCGTAATGCTTTTAAACTTATAGATTCTGCTTTTAATAAAGTTACGAAATGAATCACAGGGAGACTTGTAGGAGAAAGTTCAACTGTGACCAGACCGTTGAAAAAATAAATGGATTGATGTTTTTGATATGCTTTACGTCCTGTCTATTATCACATTATCAGAAGATTATAGATTAACAATTGATCTTGTTGACGGTGGCTAAATTCAGGTTTGTGTCCAACGCAACTAGAGTACGCAAAAATGTTGCTCCTGTGTAATAATCGAAATTTCATTTAAAAAGGATCTAACTTCCAGGCGTACCACGTTCTCAACATACGTTTAAGCGATATAGTTTATTTCACGAGATATTTTTTCACCATACTACTCATATTGTCGATTGGAGTGTGTACCAACCTACATAATTTAGTAGTAATTTTTGCATGACAGGAACCAGATGTAGTAATGTTTAAACCGATCAAAAATTGTCTCATATCTTTACGAATCTTCAGGATGCTCGTCCGCTCAAACTTGAGGATAGGCCGAGCCATGCAGCCATGATCTGCACAGCGACGAAAACCAAATTCTGTGCTGAGGTCTAGTACTGGAACATTCGCAATGGCGACATTTAATAGAGATAATCTTATCACGCGACGCTCTCTTACCTCCAAAATTTCGGGATCGAAAGGAAAACTAATACAGCACTGCAATGCCCGATAGACATTGACCAACATAATGCACGCTTACAGCAGGGCGAGCTGGAGGTCTTATCGATTGTTGCGTCCAAATTGCATAGGGGTTTCGAAATTCAGGCGTGTAATTTTTCTCTCAACTAGCAATCAGATGCATCTCTATCCAAGCTCTGTACACCATCAGTCGTGGCCAGGGTAGTTGGAAGAATCAATTTCAGATGACGGTGCAGGCTCGCTGGTGACTGACACAATTAAAGTTGAGCTTTGAATCTCGGGCCTACATCCACAGTTCGCACACACCAGACGATGAAGCAAATAGTTTGATGAACCATGAATTGCGACGTTGGAAACTAAAGACGCACAATCAGGCCGTTCGCCTCCACAGACCTCCGGCTTCGGTCAACGGGACGTGCGAGGCACCTGTGTTGAGCCAGTCTATGTAGCCTGAACGCGCAAAGCAATACTCGCTGTTCTACAGCTAGCCTCATCTGCAAGGTGATCAACCCGCAACCCGCCCCTGGCCCTCCCTGAGCTCCTGCGCAGCTTAAGCCTAGGCAAAGTGGGCCCTTTTTTGTCGGGAAAAGAAAAGACAAACCTAATTTGCATCCAGGATCTCCTCTGACACGTCTATTCGCAAGGAGCGAACATCATCATGTACTTGTGCGGACGGTTTCACTAAAAGAGCAGGGATAGCCTGCATGGAGACAGCACTCATGCTGTACAGATAAGCTCGCCGTGGCTCTTGTGCGGCGACGAATCCATGATGACACCCTCCACTAGGACCTTAGCCCAGCAAATTTTCAGGATAGAGTACTTCACTACCCCGAGTTGAGGATACCAGGTGAATAATATCTCCGAATTTGTCTGCAGGATGTTCCTGGTAGACTGTTGAGGGGCATGCGGCGAGCCTGAGCGTAGCTCGCGGGCTCTTCCGTCCAGCTTAGCCACAAAGTTTACTGGCTGACCCATAATCCTTGAGCCATCTCATGCAACTTGCCAACTGTTAGTCGAGCGTCCACCTCTGATGCAAGCAGAAAATATCATCTAATGACGCACCAATACCACTTCAATTTCTCAGCAAGCCGCTGCGTGCAGCCGCGATGTTTCAACATGCATCACCCTTCCAATACCACGTACCTCTCTTGGCTCTAGCTGAAGAATAGACCCAGTCAGGCCCAGAATCACAAAATACGTGATTCATGGTGGTATTTCAACGTGCCAGCCCGGACCGTTGGCTCCTCCTCTGTCTCGCAGCAAGTATTATACGAACAGGGACACTCGATCGCTCAAGCAGTAAGATGCCAAGACGCTCAACTCTCGTCATACATAGAATGGCCATGCGATGGGCCCACTGGGCTTTCCGATACTGAGACGTCGGCATCACCTCTCGTTCAGTGTGCGCCACGCGTAATTTTACAGGCTATTTAGCGAATTGCGTTTGTTGTATCGTACTCCACAACCCTAAAGTGGCCTTCGCCAAATCCATCGTGCAGAAAGCAAGACTCAATGTATCCTTAACTTGACCGAGTAATCAGCAATTTGTTTAATTTTATTGTCATTTAATATATCGTTCACCATTCCGCACAAGTTTTCACCACAGCTGCTCACCATGATCCACTGGAACACTGCAAGCTCTCTATATTGTCGGCCTGCAAAATAAGCGGATAAAGTTGTGCATTTTAAGAGGTAGAAAGTTGTTGCCAAGACCGCTTATCACTTTAAATGGAGTGTCGCATGATTCTTGAACTACTATTTACTGCTATCTACACTGTTACATCAAAATACTGGTCAATTCCCTGTGGGCAAACATACACTAAAGAGCAGAGATAATTTATTCGTCTCGTCAAAATGTAATATTTCAATCGACGCTCGATCATTCATGCAGACGGCAAAGACTGATCGAGGTAGCTAAAATTGGTAACGACGAATGTTATGGCCGTAGCTGATTCAAAATTTTGGTACCTCACACAAGATGTCATGATTCATAAGGTGATAAATTATTGTATTGCAGCAGATTCAAAAGAACCTATATTGCGCTCTACTTTACCTAATCCACGCAGAGTGAGTGAAGGGCGAATTTGTAATTCCACGAAAACTCCACCTCGTAACAAAGTTCCATCTCTCTATCGTATACTTGGTAGCATTTAGCCCTAAATCTGGTTGATTGCGCTATCTTTAACAGGTGTAGGCTTGGATTTAATTATATTCTATTGTTGCTTGCCCTTAAACTTTTGTAGACTTTAATCAAATTAAACCGCTCAGTACCAATTCTACCAACAGACACCCAATATTCTGGGTTGAGGGTAGAAGAAGACTGAGCCGCATGTTTTGCCAGAAGAGGATCTCACTGCTGCTAGATGTTGTTGTGATCCAAGAGAAGTGAATGCTGCCGTTATATCCCTATTTCTCGAAATCAATTACCCCCAGAAACCCTTATGCGTCAAGATACTAAAACTTCTGACAAGCTAGAATTCGAGTGAATGATGGCCATGCTAGAGATTTGGTCTGTCAATAACTCAGAGCTTGGTGATGGCTAGCAAGACGAGGAATGTCATGACCTGACATTACAGATTAAAGGGCGAAAAGACATTAATTTGGTGAAGAGCAATATAGAAAGGGGTTATTAGGCTAGAGTAGGTATGGGCATTGTGAATGTGGTCGGAAGCGTCGCCATATTAAAGAGGCGTCAATTGCGCGATATATATATATACGTTTCATATCCCTGTCCACAATTATCCAACCCCACACCGCCATAAATACCATCAATCTCTGCTAACCATCGCAATCCTGCGTATCAATATGAGTTACCAACATACGGCATGTTTGCACGGGTCGATACCAAGAGAGAAATGTTAAGAGGCGAATCCTTCCATGCTTAGCCATGACAGCCCGAGGCGCCGCCCTGAAAAGGGACTTTTGCACAAATATAAATATTTCACGAGTAGGGAAGGGTCATGACGGCCACAGCAGAGGTATGGGCCCGAAAGAAGAGCAAATGTGGAGGACTTTGCCCTCGTGAAGGTGGCAGTTCGGGAAACGCCATATTCGGGGTCTCGTAGACCGACAAATCATGAATACGTGAGTTTCCCCAAACAGAATCATCTACTTTGACATGATCTTGTTGGCGGAGCGTTGATGCTTCGAGGCAGCCGGACCAGCAGCTGATCAGCTCCATTGATCTCCTTAGTAAATACGAGGCGTCTGGCGGCCGCATTCGCCGCTTCTGCTTTGAGCGACGATTCGGCCGGTCGATGCATGTGCAGTATTGACGGAATGATAGGCTATAACGATTGAGCTATTTCTTCTACGATGCTTCGTTGGATCGACAGCCTGCGCTTGAGGGACGGGAGGGCCTTGACTGATCTTCCGGGGCGCGGGAAGAAGGATCAGGCTTGCCTCGCGCTGAGTATGAGTAGTGGCACCTCAGACGTCAGATATCCGCCGCACTTGATCAGCGCGCTCACGAGCCCAAGAATGCTAGTAAGGGACGGCATTAGAGATTATCCGCCACAGCCCCACGGCGTTTCCATGGCCGCATGTGATTGGTCGGGCGGCATCTCGCGACTCAAACGACTCCAGCTCCCATTGTGCTGCGTGGGGACATTAGGCGCGAGGAATCGGCTGCTATTGGCTTGGCAAGCGCTTGACTACTTTGAGGTTTCTGAGCACGCGTTGTGTACCTAGTAAATTGTGGAGGGTGAGTGTAGGAATGAAAGGTTATCACGTGGTGTCTCGTGTCTCCTTACAACGAAACTTGTGTAGAGCCTGAGACTAATATGCGAATTCTGTATCCTCTCCATGTAGGATATCAATTTGCCTAAATACATCAATACTCTATTCCTCTCAGCTCCAATGAGGTCTACTCTTGTGGCTGTGCGATCATAAGGCATTAGCAGTTTGTCTGTGTGCCGCACATCCAAAATCTGATCAGCCTGTGACTATGTAGATCTTTTCAGGATCCACAACTTGGTCATTCGGATGAGGATCCCAGATTGACAGACCTCTAGATTAGTACGAGGCTCTGATAAAATCCAATGTTTATGTAATGTTATTCATGTCGGAGTCCGGGCACAAGATATGGATTATTGCACTTCAATGTACGATACCCCGTATTAGAAGAAAATCAAGTTACATCTAGTCTTAAGCTCTACTATATACATTGGTAGTTTAGGGCTACGAGACACTCGTAGTCCACACCATCAAAAAGCTAAGATTATCTCATTTTTCACACATTTTAATCCACCGGGAACCTCACGGAGTCGCTAGGGTAGAAGCCGTAGCCAAAGAGGATATCACGATGTGTGATGACTAATAATCAAATTGCTGAGCAAATTCGTAGCTTTTCTACTCAAGCTTCATCCCTTGTGAGAGACTGACGCTTTACAGCGAGCTACCTGTCACACCATCTAAAAAATAATTATACCCAACGTCTAGGGACGAGCCTGTCATGATCCATTGACACAGATGGGGAATGCACAACTGAAATTATAAGCGAGAAGTAGCCTAGCGTGTCCTTGATATCCATAGACTCAGGAGGAAAATAAAAAAAATAAAAATCATAATTACAATTCCCTGGTTGCAGGTGTGAACGCTGGCCCGGCCCAATCAACGATACGTAACTGTAGATAAAGTAAGTGGTAAATTAGACGGGGATCCCTTGGTCAAGGCTGGGTCAACGATAAGAATTCTAACGGTTTGATTGTCTCAAGGGACCTTCCATCAAACTGCTGGCGATGAGCCAGCATCCGTGTAATGGAGACTGAGGCGAGCGTTGATCAAAGTCTAATTCTGGTCGGAATTGTTGTTGCCGCACCTGTGCAGCTGGCCGAAGTGTTTGGCTTTGGTAAAGATGAACTTCGCAGCATCGGATGAAGCATCCTGAGCATCTAAACTTTTCGTCTCATCGACATGACCCCTACGTATCGTAGATGCTTAGGGTCCGCCTGAAATCAGGGGAACGTTCAAAACACACGTTGCCGCCTTACCGGCGAGAATAAGATGTCCAATTCAGACCAATCAAGGATAATACCGCCATCGCGGGAGTTCAGGTTAGCTCATCCTTCGCTGTGACAGGCAGGTTGGACAACTGGCGAACCATTGTAGATGGCCCTTCTACCAGGTATATCCACGCTTCATCTCCTAGCCCATAGCGGGCTCGTGCTAGGGCCCTTCTCCTGGTGGTTGTTGAAATAACCCCTCTAAACGGCATTGGTGGCAGCCTCGAGCGCTTCTTGCCTCTACCCAAACAGTGTCATGGTTGGACCAAATACGAGTTACCGCTGGGTATTTCTCAAACCCCAGCCCATGGATCTCTTGTTGTTTCATGACGGATCCATGGTACACGGCTCGATTGGCCATGATTCCCCATGCCGCTTGACTTTCCTGCAACGTCAGGTTTTAGCGAGCTGCTTCATGGCTCTAGACTACCATGATTTGGCACGGTACTTATCAGCCATCTACACAGCCTGGTAAGCGCGGTTCAACGGGCGCAAACGTTCCTAGCTCTTCAGAGACCTCTCCTGAGCACGCCAATCAAATCGGCCTTGAAAATATAGCTGTGGGATCAGAAACCAACTCGTCGACTCCAGTCCGTTACGACCAGCTATGACTTTAAACTGGCAACTAGACGCTATGCGGTGCAGAGCGTCGCTGTCCCGGTTGCAATCACTTGGCTATGATCTCTGCCTATCCGTATCATTCGGAGCTCGGTCGGGCAACCCTTGACCGCACTGATAACCATCCGGCCCACGTATGGTGATCTTGCGGGGTGCTACTATCGCGACTGACACTAGTTGGCTCTTCCCATCCACTCTTCGTGGTGGGACACTACCCCTGGACTAATCTTCCTTTCTGCCGGCTTGGCAGACCTTGACTCCGCGTCGGCAGTTCACCCTAGCTGCTCTGGCCCTGTAACCAATCAGGCTCCTGAAGCGGCCCGTTGCCATTTGTCCACGGGGAACAGTCAATGACTAACGACACCCCCAGGAAGTACCATCGCTATCTCTTTATTAATTCTTTCATCATATTTCCATCAGCATCTGAATAGCTTTGGAAGCTAGGTAGCTATAACACAATTTCAGAGGAAAAGTATACAATAGGTGAATAAATGTGAAAGTATTGCGAAAATTGACCAAACTTGGCTCCGGGAGAATACTTCAATCTCAGGCTCGTAGCGGACACCACGAACAGGTGTCAATCTTTGCCCTCCAATGATTGAATTTGTTGGGCTGTGCAGGTAGTATTTTTGACTAAATACTCTTATCCTTCTCATGATGTAATGTCGGTTTGAAGAGGACATTTCAACCCCGTTTCCATAGAGAGAAACACTGACTGTTGTTCAGATTCTATTCTGCCAAAGCTCTATAGTTGCGCTTCGTGGAGAGTCTGCGCATCTACGCTGTTGATTGGCTCGCGTGGTGCCGGGCAGTATTTCAATGAGTTGGTGACCCTGCATCATGAAAATCAATTACTTATTTGTAGCCTCAATTGCTACTCACATCTTATCGTCCATTAGTCGGAGCCACAAGACACTTTCGTGAAATTACTTCTGATCGTAAATTGACCAACCAGGATCCACACAGACCCGGGAAAAGCGTTCGAATTGATTAACATCTTGGGCATCAAGATCGCCTTTGCCAGAATCGATGCGAAACTTAAATATAACCCTGGCTGAATGGTGCAGTGGTGCGTTATTTAGGCCCGTCTCCCAAGTAGAATTACGTTTTTGGTTTTTGTTATGCTCCTTTGGTCAAAGACAATCTTGGAAATTGGGCCCTTCGCTGACCTAATTCACACCTCTTACAGTGCTCCTATTTTCCTCCGCTACGACATAAAACCTCTTATATATTGCCCGTGATGGATAACCATTCAACTTAGTATTCACCAATAGAGTTCAGACACTTTTGCCACGGAACTTTCTACCTTTAGTAAAAAAGGTTGCAGTGGAAACTGCGTGCGCAGGAAAAAGACTCAAAAACTCTGCTGCCCCAGCCAGGTGAGGCCTAGACAATAAAGCTAGACAAAGTGCGCATGTCTACCTATATCTCTTTTCTTTATAACCATCGAGTCCGACCTGATAAAAACCCCCATCGTCGTATCGGATGTTGGGTACGCTCCTAAAACTCATCAGATGACTTTTCATCCATGATCAAGAGTGGGTGATGAGAAGGGCTTCGACCCTACCATCTGATCTCATGGTGATTAGCTTCATGATAATGGCGATATTGAAATGTGTTGAGAGACGAAGACGATACAGATGGCAAGAGCAACCAGGAATCCTCATGGAAGGGAGGACGATCTACTCACTTGAAAAATCATGCAACTCTCTACTAGTGCCCTTCATTGACGACTACTTAATCTCAATGGCACCAACATCAATCAACAATATTATCCAGCCATCAGAAGAAGGAAAAAAGTAGATCTTTGAAGTGATAAAAGAGGATTGAAGAACTATGCAAGGTTTGGCCCGGGTCAGAGGAGCCCAGTGAGCTAGATAGTCTTTCTCGAGTAATGCAATGAACAAAAACAAGCACACATAAGTAGCCAACATGCTCTTAGTTACCTTTGAAATAAAGTAAACTGGGCCCATTCAGTAATCCCAACGTAGAAAAATACATACTGCATAATCTATTCTACCATTTGATGCGATTCCACAGCCAATTGAGGCTGTACAGCAGTCGGCATTATGGTTCAACAGATAGCTATTCTTCCAAACCCGTGTAGAAAAACGCGAACTGCCAGACCTTGGAGCTCTCAGGAAGATGAAACATCTCACATCAGCCACCAAGGGACTTCGATTTCGCGAACATTGGCACTTATGAACTGGATGTTTCAACACAGTACTGTATTCTCGCAATGGAAAATAGGACCTATCACACTAATGAATGCTACAGACTTCAAAATCAGGCAATAATTCTCATCACTGCCGCCTCCTGGCATATTCGAACGAAAGCCCTTGGAGTGTTGCCAGCCATGTTGACAAAAAAGGTAGACAGATCAGGAAAACCTTCAACAATACCCTTGAATGTCACAACTTCAAAATACACACCCTTTACAACAATAAAAATTGTAGTATTTGAAAGATAACTTGCACATACTTTCAGCACTAGACTATGGACTTTCCAATCAATTTCACAAATCGACAACTCAACCAACTAAGATTAGGATCATTCCCATGTCGCATAAAATTTTATAAAAAATAAATAAAATCAATTCCTCTTAGATTATTGATACAGTTATCAGCCCGGTGGCTTCTACATGGATGGTAAAGAAATGAGCTAATATTGGGTTATAGTCACACAGAAAAAGGGAGAAATGTCGAAAACAGCCCCAGTCATTCTCGCGCCAGGCGTGAGCCTTTCTTTAAGGACGAGCGATCTCAGAACAGCTCTAGTGGCAAAAGGTTGCTTCGGAAATATCATCCACACCCTCGATGATGTGAAGGCCGTCTATAAGCCCGCCAAACCCGACCTGGAGGAATTTACGGAAGAGGAACACGAGCAGGCGGTTGACGCCCATGAACGGGCAAAAGAGTAATGTTAAGAAGGTGAGATCAATGCCATCAACATTTTGATGCTGAGAATATCGGAAAATTTTCGACCCGGAATTTTTTTAATTTGACGTCGAAAGAGCCATTCGACCACGTATCACAAGTGAGAGAGGCTGGAGTAACCACTCCATGGGAAACAGCACTTCGAAATTACCTCCGAGCATAGATAATATCCACGCTGGAAAATTACATCAACAAGCTTTTGCAGAATCTCATGCATGTAAACAGTGCAGCTGAGTCGATGGCTGTTTCAATCAACAGCAAAATGAAGGAGTATGGGGCGGCGGGGTATACCATATCGCCAGGTATTGTTTCGTACATTTTTGTCATGGCTACGATGGCTACATACTGGCTGGATACTTGGCGCCTGACGAGAATCCACGGAAATGATTCAAGAAACGCTGCACTGGAGGTTTTAATGTCTTCAATCCGCTAAGTGGATGAAAACAGGGAGAAAGAAACAACGCCATGGTTGGATGGTGCAGTGGTACACCATATTGGCCGGGTTCTTAAGTAAGGTCTGGATAGCTAGGATACATATCCCACCCGAGACAGGAGACCGCTGGTTCGAATCCGACATAACTACACTACATTTCTCGCGGCGCTAGTATGCATTGATGATGAAGGCATGCTTGTATAATCAAAGGTTTTAAATTTCCCTTTGGTGGATACTTACGGAGGAGGGTCGACTTTTGTTTTTGCATGAGATTTTAATTGAGTATGCAACTGTTACGGGCTGTGCCCCGTTCGATTAGGCTGGGCTTAAAACATAGCACGGCTTCGTTCAAGGATATTGATCACTTGATACGGCGTAGGGTCGTTTCTCATGACTCGAATCACTCAGGTTAATTGTGCTGAGGCAGGGAATCAGATCACTAGTAGCTGCAGGGGGCATAGTTAATGTAAGGGAGTTCCTGGAGTCAATCTATATAGAAATATATTAATTCATTGTGGTGCTGTTTACGAGCGGTGTCCGTAATTCTCCTCGCCCTTAATATTAGCTGTCTAGCTTTGAGACAATACCAAAAAGGTGCGTAATATATGACTCAATAAAAAGGAACAGCTTTCATGCCTTGGATTTCATTTGCGAGTACCACTGCGAAGTTATGGTAGCTTTTTCTTCACCCCCAAGTCAACCCTCATCCTTGAATACCCACCAAGGGGAACGTCTCAAAAACCCTGAGTTATCCAGACATACTTCTTTCATCCATTTAGTTGACTCCGCGCGAAATGTGGTGTTAGGCGTCTCCTTTCCAAGTGGAGTAGGTGCCCAGACTACTCAAACCATACCACAGTACACCACCAGGAGATGGACCACGACACCTTCCATAGTTGGCTTGTTTTCATAGTGCCAACTTCACTCTCGCAGGCGAAGTCTTTCACCTCGTGTGGTCATGGTGTCTAGGCCTCGCCTGGCTGGGGCTGCAGGGTTTTTCTGGCTAGAGGTGGGGCCAAAAAAATGTCAATAAAAGGGATAAATTCACAACTATTGCATACCTAAAGCAGAGGGCAAAGGAACTGACTCTCAGAGCCTGGCAAAATGACTGAGAGACCCAAGTCTTGAGACAGGAAGAGGTTAGAAAAGTAAAAGGACTGGGAAGGCTCTATCAAGTATAAGCCAGGAAAAGATCACCTATCATCAAAATGAGACCATACAACTTCAGTCATTACAGTAGAATGACACAATTTTCATTTATGTAAGCAAGAACAGGGATTGGAAATACCAGGGCCCATTTATTTCGAATTAAAAAAGTGAGGGACAACACTTGCAACTTTTGTTGGAAGGGAAAACAGACTGTTCAACACCTACTTCTTTATTATAGTAAGTTTAAGACCAGAAGAAAGGAAGCTTTTAAAGGCATATTGCCACTGAGATTAGAAATATTGTTTAACACAAAAATTGGAAAAGAAGAAACTCTCCGCTTCCTGCAAGATACTGGATGCATGAATGCATCCAAAGCTGACTGAAAGGGGGGAGACTAGAAGATAAGTAGAGGAAATAGAGATTTAATATTTGTAATTAGATATAAAATAATCAGATGTGTCACAGCTAGATAGCTGAATACACTACGAATTTTAAAAAAAAAGCGAAGTCTAGGCGCGCGCACAATGCTCAATTCATAAAATTCTTTCCAAAATTCCAAAATTCACGCCTATCGAGGTTATATTCTTCCTTTGCATTATTTTTTGAACTTGTCCTAATCCCTCTCACATCCGTCTCAAAGAACTGTCTCCCAGATTTGTGCGCCACACTTTGCTTCCTCCGTCGGGTATAAATATCGGCGTGTATTTGGCGGCTAGCTGAGGCCAGAGAATAGTTGATGAGAGGTGTGGTCATCGAAATAAGGATGTACCAATTCGTACTTGTAAACTTGATGAGACTTGGGTGGGAGTCGAACTCGATGGGAGCGAAAATTTGACATGGCGGAGAATTTTGAATCATTGCCTCGTGGGCCAACTTGTTCGGTATAGCGAAATTTGACTGAACTTGGCTCTGGGAGAATATTTCACTCCCAGGTTCGTAAAGGGCACCACGTACATATGTTCAGTCTTGCCCTTCGAGAAGAGTCGACTGTTTGTGTAAGCGAACATACCTCATAGTGGTATTTGCAAGTGAAATTCACTGTATGAGTGTCTCTAATGTCAAAAAAGTCATCCTACATGTATGCATAGTACCGGTCATGTGTCATAGCTAAACAGCTGAATACACATTAAATGATTTAAAAAAAATAAAAACCGTGTAGATTCCCTACTACAGCAGCTCTCCAAGGTCGTGCTTGCCTCTGCCCGCGCGACACTTCCAGTGTATCGCACCACACCAACAGCGATACTTCATCGCGAATCAGGGCTACAGCAGCCGGAAATAGCCCTTGATGGCTGCGCACTTGCAGCCACCGTCCGACTACGCCGTCTGGATCCTCGACACCCGCTCTTACGCCGTGCCAACAGAGTTCTCAGCTCACAGCGTGCTACCTCTCGATTTGCCCGACGTGTACTTTCACTCCCCAGATCAGAGCAAATCAATGCAATTGCTATTCCTCCTTGGAATCCACGTGAGAGCTGTGAAGCTGCACAATCCCGGGTAGCTGGACCGAACAGCACCACTACTGAGGAAAACAAACAGTCCTTCCTTGACTTTCTTACGACCATCCCCTTCGGAGACATCATTATCTACTCAGATGGCTCTAAGCAACTAAACGGCTTGGGCGGCGCTGGCTTCATCGGATACCAAGGAGGCGTACAAGTCTTGCATCAAAGTCTTGCCCTTGAAAAAGGCGTCGAAGTTTTCGATGCGGAAGTAAAAGGTGCCCTAGAGGGGGCAAAGTCCGCACTAGCACTCCCAACTGCCAAATTCGCGACAGATCTATGGATTTGTCTAGATAATCTGGAAGTTGCCACTCGACTGTTATTCCCCTTTTCAGGGTCCTCACAAGCGCAATTTGACGAGTTCCTCACCTTAAATCCCAAATGGCAAGACCGCTCTCGGCTGGCCCACACTAGACGGGGCCAAATCCGGATCCGATGGGTTCCGAGTCACGCATCGATAGTTGGAAACGAAGCCGCGGACAAAGCAGCGAAAGATGGCTGCCAGTTACCAACTCCAGATGACCTCGCTTTCACATATGCTGGGCTAAAGCGCTGGGCAAAAGAGTCAACAACGCAAGCCTCTCGCAACCTCTGGAGAAATCTCCTTCCCCAGCACCTAGGCTACGAAAAGCTAGGAATAATATCAGCACCCACTAGGCCAAAAGAACTTGCCCTTCCGCGCGCCACTCTAGGTCGAATTCTAGCAGCTAGATCTGGGCACGGCGACTTTGCTGACTATCACGAGCGGTTCAATCATGAAAATGCATCAAATTACTGCCGATGTGGCCGTCGTAAGGCCCCATTACATTGCTTTTTCTGTCATATAGCGAAAAGAAGATCACGACTAATGCAGGGTCCGCCTTCGGAAATGATCCCGTTCATTCTTGGCACATATGAACGAGGTCAAAGATTTGGAGAATGGCTACAGAAAACCCGATTCTTCACAGATATCTGCCCATAATCTTGAGGATTCAAGTGTCGCAAAAAAAAAAAACCAGCAAACGAAGGAAGGAAGATAAGCAATTTAGACTACTTTTATTTTTTTCTAATTTATTTTTCCGGTAGTGGAGGTCAACAGGGAGTGTGGGTTGACCTGCGCAGAGAATGGCGCCGAGCAAGTATCTTACCACCACAAATAAGAGCCTAACAAACTGCGGGAAGTAGCTATGTGAATGCACCTCCTTTATATGTTAAATAGTTAAATTTTGTTTTTTTGCCTTCCTTTAAAACATGTAGAAGCTCAGAGATTAAATCCTGGCGTCTTTTGTCTCAGTAGGGACTTAATAGGGTTACTCGCCTGACGCGTGATCCGCCAGACGTTAAATAAAGATAAATTAAAAAAAAAAAAAAACAAGGAGAAAGTCCTAAGGGATCAGGCTGCCATGGAGTAAGCAAGGTATCGTGGTAATCCAAGGGTGTTGTGATTGGCAGATATTAGCTAAGATAACCACGTGATATGAATTATGCACAGGCCTTTGTATATTTCTGCTACTCAGAGATTTGGTTAATGTAGACCTTATCCATATCTAACTACCAAATACAACAGGTTATGACCATTGTGCTTCCGCGTTGTTTAATTTTCATTTAAGTCTACCATCTACCATCTACCGTCTACCTCCCATATTCTATCATCTACTACATACCGTCTACAGTCTATCACTAACATTTTACCATCCATCATCTACACTGCTCAAAGCTCATAATTTAAATAAATAAATAAAATGGATAAACATGGTGGTACAATACTTACAGGTCGAGAAAATTTCACTCTATGGCAGGGCAATCTTGAAGTGGAATTAGCTGCCACGAAGCTCAAACGGCTTCTGAAGCCGGAGTATTGTATTCCGCCCCTACTCAAAAAGGAGTCTGAAGTTGATATGGAAGATTTTTTAATAAGGCTTGAAGAATGGGAATATAGGCACGCACAAGCTTTAAAGATAATCCTTCAGAGCATCGACCATACAAAAGAATTGCAATCCAAAGCTGTCGTACAGCAGCAGCAGCAGCATATGAAACCCTAAATTCCCGATATGGTATGAGAGACACAGCTCTCCTTGCTCAGTTGCTCTCTCAACTGTTTGCAGTTCTAAGCATGAAGCAAAGTACTGTTACAGAGAAATTTGACCTTGTTATCAACTCAACAGCACAAATCCCAGATCAGAAACAAGATGTAATCATACCAGATATTATACAAGCAGTCATTCTTATGCGAAATTTACCCTCTGAGTACGATACAACTATCGAAATTCTTACTAACAAGGAAAAATTTCCTAGTATTCATGAAGTGTCACAGGATTGGGACTTCGATATTTTCTCAGAGAGAAGGGAAAGAATGATGATTGATTTCTCTATCCTCCATGATCTTACTTCTGTTTAAGTACAAGTTCGCTCGTGTTCTTTCAGTAAGTTTGCATCGTCCAGACCATGTAATCTCCCCATCCCGTCTTACAAACATTGTTTGTTATCCAATCTTAAATACAAGATAAAACATAATGAGCGTTAATATCGCAAACAGTAAAATGCAGGCATAACCAATTATAGTATATAATTCCAGATGATAACCTAAATACAAACAAACAAAGAATGACTGCAGGGGGATAATAATAGACACAATGTGTAACGCACGGATGATTGCGTGTGCCTCCTTATCAGCCTTATTCAGCCTCATATGCGGGTCTCGATTAGTTGGACATGAAGTCTTTCAGGCCGCCAAAAGCACTGAAACGAAGTTTAGTGAATCTCCGAAAGAGTTGGAAATTGCAAATGTTGTACAATTCAAGAAGAAAGCTACCACTAAAGTCTTTTGGGTATGTAAAGGAGACCATGTTAAGCCTCAACGCCCCACGTGGCTAGCATCTGATAATGGAAAGAAATTTAAGAATTCTGGCCTAAAATGGTATGAATAGCAGGAAAATCAGAAATCTAAAAAGCAAGAAGCAATTTCAGTCAATATATCAATTTTAGACACGACTGTTCACTCCCCTGATAGCGATACTGAATCTGAAATTTCAACCTATATCCGTGCTGCCACCTCAAGATCACAAAATAGTGCTTGGGGCCTCGACTCAATGTCTTCATATCATCTTACCCCATACAAGAATCTATTCATTAGCCATATTATCCCTACTAAGATTCCAATTGAAGTTGCTAATGGAACAACTATTTACTCAAAAGGTAGGGGTGATGTGCGCATACACTGGAAAAATCCAACTTCGCAGCGCCTAAGCTTTACAATCATACGTAATGTATAATATGTGCCAGATGCTTCTATTAGCTTAAAATCACTGGGAATGATTGCCGAGAAAGGTCATGAAATGAAATGTGATAGTTTAGGTATGACAATATCAACTTCTGATGGGCAGTTCATCCTAAAAGGTGTTCGATTGAATAAAGTTTGGATAATACCCAAAATATTAGAATCTGCAAATAGTTCTTTGAACAAAGCAGATTTTCTTCATGATCGATTAGGTCATCCTGGGCGACATATAACGATGCGAATGGCGAAAGCTGTAAATGGTATTGCGCCTACAGTCAATCTTAATTACAATTTTTGCCGGTCGTGCAAAGAAGCTAAAATGCCGAGAAATATAGGTAGGAAACCTATGAGGGAAGTTTCTAAACCACAAAAGAATACATATGGATGTTTGTGGCCATTTTCGAACATTTTCATTGCATGGTAATAGATACATGCTTACAATTTCAGATCAATTTACAAATTTGAAGTGGGCTATATTTAGAAACTCAAAGAAAAACCTAGCGCAATTCATCAGTAAATAGTGCTCTCGAGTAGAAAATGAACGAGAAATAAATGGAAATAATGAAAAACTTCAGGCCATCAGATATGATTGCGGCACAGAATTCTTGAATAAGGATATGAAAATCTGTGCAGCTGGTAAAAACATTTCTCTCGAACCAACTGTTGGCTGTTGACCAGAGACAAATGGTGTTGCCGAACGAGCTAATCGTTCAATAATTGAAAGAGCCAATAGTCTACGGTTTCTAGCGTGTCTCGCTGATGAATTCTAGGAACTTTCATGCAGAGCTGCAATTTATTTAATCAACCGACAACCAATTGGTGGAAAATATATAACCCACTGAACCATGTGGCATATTGAAATCCCTAATATTAGTCACTGTAGAACATGGGGATGTGCTGCGTATGTTCATATTCCAAAAGAAAAGAGAGTGAAATTAGATAAAAAGTGTTGGAAAGGGATCTTTGTGGGCTATAACACCAAATCATCAACGATATATCATATTTGGCACCCAGAGAAGAAAACACTGTGTGAAGCATAATCTGTTGAGTTTGATGAAAATGATTTTTCTTCTGATGTTAAATTGTATGACTTATTAGGACGAAAATAACAAACCACTGATAAGCCTAATGATGAATCTGATAACGAGTCTGGTGATGAAATTAATATACCTAATAATCTAAATTTAAGAAGATTCAAGAAAAACATCATTTTTCACGAAAAGCGGCACCACGTTCCACGAACGATATTTCATCATTTTTATTATTGCATTCATCTCAATCAATTCTTCTTACCTGATTCCCCGAATTTTTTTCGTTGTGTTCGGCATGGCGAGTTGGGGAGCCAGTAGGGTGGATTTCGCGGCTGAGAATTTTTCACGGCACCACCAAAACCAACAATGGGCAGCGGAACCGACGCGATTACGGCTGTAGATTTTCTCGCGTCATCTACAGGCGTTAATGTGGATTTTCTAAAGACAGTGGGGGCATATCTCAGTAAGGTCCGAGCCAGATTGGTGAATTCAGGTACTCACGTATCTGCGGCACCGATGGTAGAAGTAGTTGAGGCTCTTGACACCTTCAAAGCCCACACGCAGATGTTACAATCTAAGATGTCGGCAAAACCAATGGAGGAAAGGATGCTAGCCTTGGAAAAAGCAATCAAGAAGAGTTTCGAGGAGCCGATGCGCAAGAAGGCTCCTCAGTTGGCACAAACAATGGGAGGAAAACCAACATACGTCTCGATCGTCGCACCGCCAGCGACCAAAGCGGCAGTACGGATCCGAGTTGAAGGAGCAGACAAGGTGCAGCCGGCAGAGCTGCTTAATAAGGCTAAACAACATATTCATGGAGCGTACGCCGTAAGGCAGTTGCGGAGCAATGGCACAGAGGTGTTCGTGCAGTCAGTCTCCCAGCGAGACGCTGCCTTGAGAATGGCGCAGCCCAAGGAGTTTTGCGTCCTAAAGTAGGATTACCCTGTGGAAATTCTAGGAGTCCCACTTTGGACAATGATAAACGGAGGAAAGAACGCCAACAACAGCATGGCAATAGCCAAGATGACAACGGAGACAAAATCTCGGATTCCAGGAACCCAAATCGACAGGGTGAGGTGGCTTTATGACGGGAAAGAGCACACTTGGATGAAGAAAAATGGCCATTCTCGAGGGTCGATGATCGCGAGCCTGCCGACAGAGGCTCTTCAACGCGAGGTGATTCGCAAAGGTATTGTACTCAATTCAATGCTTTACACGGCCCAGCTCTGGTCACCCCGGGCACAATTCAAGCAGTGCTTCAACTGCAGCGAGTGGAGGCATACTCAAGCTTCCTGCAACAAGGCAAGGAGATGTGGAGGGTGTGCGGGAACCCATCAGACCAGACACTGTCCGAAGAAGTCGGTATTGTGCCGCAACTGTGGCAAGGCCCACTTATCGTGGCAGAAAGGGACGTGTCCAAGCTTCGCGGCATACAAGGCTAGCGTCAAAAGGGCACGGTATGGACTTATGGAAAAGACAGCAGAATTAAGAAGGGAAAGCGAAGTATTAACGGCAGGACCACTAACAACAGCGGCCAAACAAATAGACGACCAAGGGTTCACACTTGTGTCCAACCAAGAACCAGAGGTGTTCAAGTGAGGGCCAAGACGCCCGCGCAAACAGCCCCTGGCCAACCCACAATCCCAAATATTTGCACCATCGGGGTCAAACTCAAGGCCACAGCCTTCACTTTTCAGCACGCGAAGGCAAGGAAAGGATGGCGAGGTCGAATATAATTTTAGCTAGTCCTGCCTCGGACTCGAGGCCAATTGCACTTCGTGAAGGTAACACAATTTAAACTATATAAAAATTGAAAAGTTGAGGGGGTTTTTACCATAAAGGTTTCCTCCTATATAAATATTAGAGTTCGTAGACACCTGCATGGGCCCATAGGGCGCCAAATTGGGCTAAATGAAATCAAATTCAAAAAAATTAAAATTAAATTATGGGCCTCTAAATAATAACCAAGAAAACAACATCCGAATTTTTTGGAAAATACCGGGATCTACCCTAATAATATTAGTAATAATAATGATCAACATCAAAACATTGTCATTTGGTCAAAAGCGGCACCATGTTCCATGAACGTTATTTTATCATTTTGTTAATCGCTATTGTCTTAATTGGCCCACCTTATCTCATTTCCCGATTTTTTCACGTTGCGCTTCGGTATGGCGGATTAGGGAACCAGAAATGTGGTTTTCACGACATCACCACCAACGGACAGCAGAACAGCTGCAATTACGGCTGTAGAATCTCTCGCGATCTCTACAGGCGTTAACATGGATAACCTTAAGACTGTAGGGTATTATTTAAACAAGGTTCGCGACAGACTGCTAATAGCAGGTACTAACCCAACTGCGACACCGATGGCGGAGGTAGATGGGGCCATTGACATCCTCAAGTCGCATGCATTGTCACTCCAATCGACAATGAAAGCGACACTAATGGAAGAAAGGATGCTGGCCTTAGAGAAGGCAGTAACGAAGAGCCCCGAGGAGCCAGGGCGCAAGATGGCTCCTCAGTCGACACAGGCAATGGGAGAACAACCAACTTACGCCTCGATCGTTGCGCCTCCTGCAACTAAAGCGGCAGTAAGAATAAGAGTAGAAGGGACAGAAAAAATGCAGCTGGCAGAGCTGTTATCCAAGGCAAAAATATACATCGAGGGGGCATACGACGTAAGGCAGTTGCGGAGCAATGACACTGAGATGTTTGTGCAGTCAATCTCCCAACGAGACGCTGCCCTGAACATGGCTCAGCCAAAGGAGTTTTCCGTTTTGAAGCAGGATTATCCTGTTGAAATTCTAGGAGTCTCCCTAGGAACAATGATTCAAGGAGGAAAAATGCCGACAACAGCATGGCAATAGCCAAGATGACAACGGAGACAAAATCTCGGATTCCAGGAACCCAAATCGACAGGGTGAGGTGGCTTTATGACGGGAAAGAGCACACTTGGATGAAGAAAAATGGCCATTCTCGAGGGTCGATGATCGCGAGCCTGCCGACAGAGGCTCTTCAACGCGAGGTGATTCGCAAAGGTATTGTACTCAATTCAATGCTTTACACGGCCCAGCTCTGGTCACCCCGGGCACAATTCAAGCAGTGCTTCATCTGCAGCCAATGGGGGCATACTCAAGACTCGTACAATAGGACGAAAAGATATGGTGAATATGCGGGCACTCACCAGACCAGAGACTGCCCGAGGAAGTCTGTGCTTTGCTGCAATTGCGGTAAAGCCCATAAATCGTGGCAGAAGGGAGCGTGTCAAAACCTCGCGTCCTACAAGGCCAGTGTCCAGATGACACGGTATGGACTTTTGGAGAAACGGCAGATCTAAGGAGAGAGGAGTCAACAACAGTGGACAACACATCAACAACAGCGACCAAAAAAGTAAACAACCAGGAGTATACACTGGTGTCCAATCAGAAGGCAGAGGTCGGCAAGAGAGGGCCAGGGCGCCCGCGAAAACATCCTGTGGCCACAAGCCCACCACGTCCACTAACAACACCATCGGGGTCGAGCTTCAGACCACAGTCATCTAAATTCAGCACGCTAGGGCGTGAAAAAGATGGCGAGGTCACCTATAATTATAGCTAGTTCTGTCTCGAACTAATGGCCCATTGCACTTCCTGTAGATTAACGAAGAGCTACAGCAATAATATGAAGGGGTAGGGGGTTTTTATCGGAAGGTTTCCCTCTCATGTAAATACATAGATAGGTTCATAGCCGCCTGCATGGGCCCATAGGCCGCCAAATCGGGTTAAATGAAACCAAATTCAAATGATCAACATCATAACCTCAGTCGCCAACAAAAACATTCTGCCTAATTGAAAGGATTAGAAGAAGCTTTGATTAGGGGAAATAGACGGTCAGGAAGAGTCAGAAAACCATCCGCTAAGGCTATAGATATGCAAAATATTAGACAACAATCAAATATAGCCTTTGAGCTAGCCTTCTTAGCTGCTCGAAATGATAGAATCGACATTCCCCGAACTTTTGAAGAAACATTAAATATTCCGCAAGCAGATAAATGGTTAGAAGCATATGAGTCAGAAATGAACTCTCTCATTGCACATGGACCCTTTTCAGGCCCTTTAGACAAAATACCACCTAACAAATCAGCAGTCATAGCAAAAATTGACTTCGACCTGAAAAGAGGGGAGAATAATGAGACCTTATCATTTAAGGCTCGACTAGTTGCTAGAGGTTTTACTTAAAAGTATGGAGTTGACTTTGAAGAGACATTCGCATCTACAATTCGTCTTGATGCTTTCAGAATTATTTAAGCTATTGCAGCTAGAGAAAAGTGGCATATCTACCAAATGGATGTGGTTACAGCATTCTTAGCAGGGTAGCTTAATGAAGAAGTTTACATTAAAATGCCGAAACACATGGTTGAAAGGTTTGGTCGATATGCTCGAGTCTTAAAGAGCTTGTACGAACTAAAACAAGCCGCGCGAGTATGGTACTTACTGCTCTCTGAATTCCTGGTTTCAATTGGTTTCACTTGTCTCCCGATGGACCAGACTATCTTTAGGAATGATAAAACTAAAGGGGTTGTTGGTATCCATGTTGATGACCTGATTATTACTGGCCGAATTAATCAGGAGATTGCGAATCTCAAAGAAAACCTAAATAAAAGATTCAAAATGAAGGATCTTGGAATTGCAAGAAATAATGTTGGGGTGAGAATTACGCTAAAGGATGACTACTTAACTATTGACCAATCTCAATACGCCAGAAGTATCATTTATCAACTATTTAAATCTTGATCGTCGACTTTGTATATTGGTCTGTAATGGCAGACACGGAAATAATTCATGAGATTGCTTAATGAGAGGCAATGATTGATTCCGATATTATTTGGTAGATGACTTGTCGTACCAATAGATGCCAATTCTGCACGATGAATTCAAATCCAAATAATATATAATTTATTAAGGAAATAATAAGCCTTAGTCATTGAGGTTGTAGGGCGCGTTTATTCAATTAACTACCGAAGTGAAACTAGGTACAGAATTTGTAGTCGCGTGTGTATCGACAAAGTGGCCTACTTGATAGCCCAAATTATTCTAAATTCTAACATAATAAATTATAAGCTCAGACCGCATCAAATTTTATATCAATCAGTGAAATAAAGTGATGAATCATACCAGTGCAAACTTGTTCAGACCATCCTCATTGAAACCTGAACAATCAAGATACTATTGGCCCTGATATATCTGGGTATTTAGAGTCAGAGTTTATGGCGATGGTAGGTGTAGCTTCAATACGTCAACCTGTGTGAATAAACATGGCATAACCCTCGATATCTATTGGTAAATATCAATCATGTAGTCAATTCGCTATGAAGTGCGTATATGCGGGTTTTATGCAATGCAAAACGAAAGGGTCCAATGTGAAGGTAAGGTGATTGTAATCCTATTGGGCTCTACTCTCAAGAATGGCAGTTGCGATGCGAATAGTACACAGTGAAAGGAAAGATTTTCCAATACTCATCACCATTCGAATTTGATATTGAGATAGTTATAGTAGACTTTTGTACTCTAAGACTCAAGAGGGATACGAATCACATCCTTCCTTAAATTCTAGTTATGTGAGAAAACTGAAATAATCCAATGATGTACCAGCGCAACATCCAGCCATGGCGGTATTTACGGTGTCGCCTGCACTCGCAAATGTGGCTTACAAATATAAAAATACAACTTTATAATTTTCCTGATCTGGTGTCTAATTGGTCCATGCTGGTATTTTCCGTAAATGTCGGTGTTGAGTAGAATAACACATCTTGAAGTTTGGAATACTCACAAAAGGAATTATTTCACAAATGTCACTCATGGTTAACCCTTACGGCTTGTAACAGCTTCCTCGATCATTCGCCACGGAAGGAAGCGCGAAAGTTACAAGCTTATCCGAATGTCCTTCCATCATCCCTCAATCAATGTAACAAAACCAGGGAGAACGGTAATTGGGTTTTGTTGCCTTCGGACTAGCTTTTTCAGCCTCATGTGCATAATGTGGCTAAGCTGTTTCAACTCTACTTGGGGGAACAGCATATATTGTATACCACTGCACCATACAGCCTAAACCAGAATACAGGCTTCCCGATGAGAATACCCAAACGGGCCCAGTTGCTAGCTTCTAGTAAACTGAGTTCCATCTGTCAGTACATTTACGGCATGCACGATGTCACATGATATAAATCACAGTATTAAGGTTGTAACTCCCTGTAAGTCTAATGGAAGCTCACCCAGAATTACAGCCGGTTGTCGCCACCCTAAATTGAAGCACAATTAGTTGTGACAATCAATATCAACATCAATTACAATCTCCAATCAATATCATAAAACGCTACAAGATGTCTGGAACCCCCGCCTTACAAAATGATCCCCTGCTTTTGCTCCGGAAATCAATTGCTTCTAATGCTCCTTTTACGCCTACCATAGGCAAGAAAGAAAATTCTGCGACGACCGAAGAACCTAGCCTAGCCACTGCCACCCATTTATACTTTACATCACCAAAGCCAAGGCATGTTTCACTTAGCACCCTCACAAGATTCATATCATCTGCGAAGCCCGTTGATCTTCGCAGTATTTACTTCGCCTGGTTAAAGAGAGAATCCGCTATCCCAGAATATAACGCTGCAGCGTTGGCACTTAATACAGAGCTTGGAACGGGCTTCGAAATCCACAAATTAGCATTCGTGGAGCGCCTTGACCTGATAACTTGGCTTGAGGGGGCTAGTGAAGAAAGTGAATACATCAAGCCATTCGTCGAAGAAAGTATATCAACGACACCAAGTACACAGGTTTCCGGTAGCCATGGAGCTGCTGCACCTGCTAATAGCCAACGAAAGACAAAAACTATAGACCCACGCCTCGCCGAAATTTATTTCAGCGAGAGACAGCTAGGTGATAGAAACACTCTACTTCGAGGAACCAAACCAACAGTAAGCCAACCAACTTTCCAGAGGGAATCAGTAAGCAGCTAATTGAGCCAGGATTTCTCCCATGTTCGCAAGCTAGCTGCGCCTTTCAATGCGCGCAAAGTTGCCGCCGCAGCAGCCCAAGCAGCAGCAGCCGCAGCAGTAGCCACACAAAACCCTGTAGCTTTTCCACAAAACTCGAAAGGCCCAGTACGACGTCCAGATCCTATAATCCTTCTCTCACCATCGGCTTCTTCTCTATTAAAGATGTCAAATATCAAATCCTTTCTAGAAAATGGTGCCTACATCCCAGCTGATGGCGCAAACTCAACGTCGACTTCAAGCGCATCAATCTTACATATCTCTCGATTATTACCAAGTATTGATTCAAATAGAGCTATTCGATTTATCATCGTCGATACACCTGAGCAATTTAAGCCAGAGTACTGGGGTCGTGTTGTAGCCGTTTTCACAACAGGCCAGGTGTGGCAGTTTAAAAGCTACAAGTGGCAACAGCCAACTGATTTATTCCGCCACACGCTTGGTGTTTATATTGGTTGGCGAAATGAGCCTTTACCCGAGACCGTGCGCGGTTGGGGAAGGGGGGTCTTAAGTGTCGGTATCGACAGTTATGTACCTGGGGGGAGCCGTTGGCGGGACCGCGAAGTAGTAGAAGGAATCTGGAAGAATGTTGAAGAAGGAATGCGCGCCAGGGGATGGACGCGTGATAATGGCCCCTTGAACGTCTAAAGCAGAAATTCCGTTTCAAGAAAATTTTAAGTGAGTTACCCACTTTCACTATCATCAACTCGGACTTCACATGCGAAAACAGAGGAACATGAGTGAGCTCTTGAGGCTTTATTGGCTCTAATTTCATTGCAAATTCTATTCATTCTAGCAGCCATAGGCTGACTCGAATAGCAAATTATTTCTAAAATCTGAGATTTACTTGGACACTAATAGCTTCCGTAATCCAGCTCAAGCGAACAGATGGTTATATAACCATATATTACCAGCTGGAACTGATTATGATTACTCTTCATCTTCATTGAAAGGGTCCACTACGAAAGAATTAATTGTGGGTGCGCATGTTGCCGAGAGAGGCCTTCGAATAACCTCTTGGAATTTCTGACAACACTTAATCAACTGCAAAGCTCCGTGAAGGAGCTAGCGCCAAATAGACGGTCTCTGTCGGGAGATTAGGCATATGTGGAAATCTGTCGATTTCTAACAGTGGCTAGATGTTACGATAGGCAATATTAGACTTGAGGAGCCTAGGTTTTACTGGAAACATATTTTTCAGAAAACTTTTGGAGAAATATAGGTAGGTGCAGGGCTACGAGACAGAGCAGCAAAAATATCCCTTGACATATTCTGCGTTTTAATCACTTCAATATCTAGCCCAATTAGGCCAGCTTTAGTGGTAGTATTCAGTCATCCGAGAACCCTCACACGCACCATGCCTAGGAGGCTTGGCGCCCTAGCTTAATTTATTGAATCAATCAATTCAGTTTAGCTCAAGCGAGGTCAGTCCTTAGTTTGTAAGTGCGGTTAAAGACCGCTAAATGCAAAATTAGATCATTGCCTATGATCAAAAGTACTGCACAATGCAGAATATGTAGGATATGGAATAAGTACAAGTCTGTAGAACTCACTTAGAATTGGAAATGAAGTTTACTTTCAGAACCAAGCTCGGCAAAATTTTGCCTTACAAAAGAAGATGGCAGACGAGGTAATGATTCAAGACTTTCCGTCAAATCATTCTATCGTTCTCAACGGGATTAATTTCCACCAAAGACTCAACAAGTTTAAATTTAGAGTCTGGCGCAACCTCCATAAAATGACCACGCCTCTTCCTGACTCGGTCTCTGACCTCAGCTGGTCACCAAACACATGCCTGCAACAATATAAATACCCGTAAGTGCTCTATTTTTAAATTGATTCATAATCCGTACTTTACCACTGATATAGGGTCGTAGCTAGAAAGCTGCATATGCAATTGAAGTCTGGTGCAAAAAATTAAAGAATATCCGCAAAATGACAAACATAGTGGTGCATAAATTAGGGAGACAGAGATTGGGATCGATGTGAGTGATATCGAGACAAGTTGACTGGACAATGCAAAGAATGAACACAACTTCGAGGAAGGTGAGATTTCGATTTTTGACTACGAGTTTTTCAATTTGAAGAGCATTGTACGCTACGTGAGTTCACTTGCGAGAGTACAAGTCGCACTTCAAACAGCGTCATGGTTGGACGGTGCTGTGGTAAATCATTCATGCTGGTCTCCCAAATACATTCCTGACAGCTTGGATACTTAACCCGTTTGAGATAGTAGATGGCTGACGCTAACCCAGCAAGACTCAACCACATTTCTCACGTTGCTCGTGTGCATAGATGATAGAGTCATTATTGGAAAACCAAAGGATTTAAATTCCCCTTTGGTGGGTATTCGTGAAGGAGGGCTGACCACTGTATGCTAGTGAACATACCCCATAGTGCTATTTGCAAACAACATCCATAGTATGAGAATCTGAGGTCAAGAATCACCTTTCATGTATACAATACACTGATCACGTGCGTTGTTATTTTATTAAAGTCCCAAGCTACAGCTCTAAGTCCACTATGGGTATAGGACCGATGTTCACAGCCAGGACTACATGTAAGTCACACCCAGCTCGATTCCACCGCATGAACCACTACTGAACCAGCAGTCGGTTAAAAATATGCGCCGCAGCAACTCCTTCCCCCAAAACTGACGAAACTATATATTGCAAAGAAATTTGAACGGGAACCAATATTACTTGCCTCGATTCCAGTCCATTCGGGTTTCATTTCCTGACAAACTATATTCGATCTTCACCGAGAGTAGGAGATTGATACACAGGAGAATACCAAAAACAGTTGGTATCCTGCACAAATTGATTGGAGCTCTCGAAGTACTTATGTCCGAGTAGCTTGTGTAGGAGGGCAATGTGTGACGATGACCCTCTGATTCAACGCGCAATATTTCCGTCCAGTCGAGAGTATATGAAGTGAGAAAGGGTAGTTGTGGGAGCGTCTGGATTGTTGAAGCGACGATGATGCGCCGCAAATTTTCCGTGCCCCGTACGGGCTGCAATAAGATTTCGTAATATTAGTCTGGAAAGCCCCATCTCTGGTGGTTTGCGACGGCGTATGAGTAGATTCAGCTCACGATACCGTGGTGGATAAGTTTCATTCCACCAGATGTCGAGCAGAGCCTGTCGTTGGCGATGCAATTTTTGATGTAAAAATGCTATAGTGGTGATTGCCGGCTGAGTTTCCACGCTGGGAAGCGTTCTTAGGCCGGATTTGGCCGCTGCGTCTGCTTCCTCATTTCGATGTATTCCCGAGTGCCCTGGTATCCACTTTATCCTTACCTGAGCTAGACCATATAGTTCGCGAAATTTTCGTACTTCCTCGTGGCTGGTCGAGGACCTGCCCGTGCTCAGTGCATTTATTGCTTGACGGCTATCCATCAACACATTAATGCACTGCATCGTTCCCTTCGCCTGGTATTCCTTCCCTCTCAGGTGACCCAGTGCTACTTTAAGAGCTTCCTGTGCCCCCTATATCTCTGCGCCTAAAGCCTCTCCACCGTGCTTTATGCCACTTCCTTTTAGAAAAGTTTTCCCATCCAGCTTTAGGAAGAACCCCCAAGCTGAGCGTCCGTTTCCTTCCGATGCTCCGTCTGAGTACGCACAGATTTCTGACTTTGGCACATTATTGATCCAAAGTTTACGGGCTTCTGTTAGGCCTTTTCTCGGACCAGCCTTCGAGCCCGGCCGCCATTGGTAAAATGGTGAGGTAAGAGGTTCCGCGGCCTCTGCTTCTGGTAGCTTTCTATAAGCATGCTGAACCCGTGACATTTGAATTTCAGGACGCGCAGGTTTTCGATTGTGCTTCTTATATTACAGCGTACCGACATTTGGGCAAACTGTAGCATGGATCCTCAGTAGAGGGCGGTCGTCAAGTGTTTGCATCCTGGCAGAGAGGCGAAGTCGGTTTCCTTCTAGTATGATTTTTCCTATTGGAATTCCTTCATCTATATGTAGTACGGCGTTGTCCAAATTACCGATAGTGCTGATCTAAGACCCATTAAGACTGCTTTATCAATTATGCCACGTAGGCCTGCAGTGGGAGGTGTAACCATCCCTCTTACTGTTGGGCGTCTGAGGCCAGGCCACCAGACGTCAGCTCCGTATGTTGCAATTGGGACGATACACGTGTCGATCGCTTTTACAATGGCAAGCAGCTCTTTATCGAAAATCTCGTAGTTGCATTCAGTCGGTAACAATTTTTTCGACATGAATGCAACGGGACGTAGTATATTCTCGTTATCATATTGTGATAAAATTGCTGCAGTAACATAATCCGAGGCGTCTTTTTCCAGGATAGTTAACTTCCGAGGGTCGAGATGGGCCAGTATGGTTCCATCTTTAAAAGCGCGCTTGGTATTATTGAATGATTCTTCACAGTTTTGATCCCCTGTAAATTTGATTTCTTTCTTTGTTAAATGGAATAAGGGGGTGGCTCACCTAGAGCATTCAGGGATAGAGCGCCGGTAAAAGTTTGCAAAACCTAGAGAATCTTGGATATCCCTGGCAGGACGAGTTTTGGCCATTCTTGAACGCATGCTACTTTCTTTGGATCCATGGATATACCTTTTGTTGATACTATATGTCCGAGATAAGTGACCCTAATTGTCTCGAAAGAATATTTTGAAATATCAACTTGTAAACTATGTTCACGAAGTCTTTATAGGACTGCTTTAACAAGCCTTCAGTGATTGACGAGATTCTCGGAGTATATTAATATATCGTCCATGTAAGCAGTGCAGAAGTCATCCAAGAGTCCTCGTAGAGCGCGATTAATATACGATAGGAACGACGCAGGTCCATTACATAGTATTGCGAAACCAACCTAAGATGCTCCTCGTGCTTGTGGTTTCAATATGTGTCCATCAAGATTGTCGGGTGTCGCCTATTCGATACTAGTTACACCATCACTCTTTGTCACGTCTAATATTCGAGACTGCGACGAGAATACGCGTAACTGCTATCAGATCTGTAGTCTGTTCTGTTGTATCCCGTAATGAGACATTACACTCTAGCTGATGTCACTGCTAGACATCAATGTATATAACAGTCTCATATCCTTTAGTAAAGAATAAGAGTTTCGATCAAGCCTTTACTATAGACATAATTTACACTCTCGAAGAGTTCTGCATATTCTTAGTTAATTTCCAACATATAGTCCGAAATGGAGTACTTATGGCTCAAATAGCCCATATCGACAAGTAAAAGCTGCCTTCCATTCGTCACCTTCTTTGATATGAAGCTTATTGAAAGCGGAAATAACATCCAACTTGGTATAATACTTGGCCCGAGATAGTTAACAGAGGATTTCTGTTGGAATTTACCACATTACGATAATTGGCATTCCTTGCAAATATGAACAACTTTACTGCATTTTAACTTCTTTTTGCTATTGAGCTATTTTCTCGTGCATTTGTATGTGCAGGGTAAGATGATACTAGGTGCAAATACAGTGAGAGAAATGGTCATATTTACTTTGTGATAAATGAGATGGCATTAATGATGAGGGGTCGGTACTGTTTTATTTGCCACATGTGGTTTGCGGTCAGCTGTGCTGAAAACCTTTTACTGTAGTAACTGTTGTTTGCAGATCTACTTTAACTCTAGGACATGCGCACATAAATTCGTGTTTTACATGTAACTTAGAGCTTTAATGGAAACAATATTCCTTTGAGCTATACTTTTAGCTCTTCTTACTCGTAAATCGCAACAGTCTTTGATATTAGTGGTACAGAGCACTGATTTCTGACAGAAATTGCGTCAAGTCCTCGATAATCAATACAAAAACGGAGATCTCCATTTGATTTCTTGACGAACAATAATGGCGCTGCTGCCGGTGGCTTTGAAATCCTGATGAAACCCTTGGAAAGTTCCTCTTCTAAATATTCTCGTAGTGCCTCCAATTCTTTTTGATTCATGGAATAAGGCCGGGTGACTGGAGGATGTTTTCCAGGGTGCGGATCAATTAAATGATGCCATGGACGATGGGGATTTAGGTGATCTGCTTTTTTCGGGCAAAAACATCAAGAAAGACGTGAAAATGGGGCGGGAGATACTGCTTAGGGTCTGTGTTTTTTGGAATTGAAAGGTTTGCGTTGTTGATTTGGATGATTGGTTGTCCTTTCATTCTTGAATCAAGTAGGAGCTTTATGTCTTTGATGCTAAGGGCGAAGTAATTATTTTCCGACTTTTGGCTGAGAGCGAAAAACTCTACAGCTGAAACTTTGACGGGTGGTGTATTCTGTGACTCTGATGGACTTTGAAATATTGGGTAATGGATCATTTGAGCCTGCGATTTTTGTTTCAAGGCAGTGGCCATGGTGTTAAAATATAAAATAGTTGTCTCGAATTGAAAACAGTCTGTATTCAAACAATTTTCCCCAAAGGTAATTGTATGTTCCGACCAATCGATGTAGAGGTTATGATTTTGTAGCCAAGGAAGACCAAAAACCAAGTCATTTTTTATATTTGGAACAATAAAAGCATATATTTCCTCGCTGTATCTACCAATGGTGAGATTAGAACTTGTTTTTATGGTAATTTGGGATCCAAGCTTGCTCTCGAAGCCTACTAAAGTAAAAAGGCAGTCGAGGTGACTAGAGGTTAATTTTAAATTATTACACATTTTTTCAGATACAAAGGCAAAGCCAGATGCGCCGGGTCAATAAGAGCAATTAAAGTTTCATTTCCTATGTTTGTCTTTATATACATATGTCGGGATGATGAAGACTCTTTCAAACTCACTTGTTTTACCAAAACTGACTCCAACAGGCGGCTTCCTGCCGGAGTTAATCTTTTAACGACTCCACTGATTCTGGAATTTTCATTAAAACCGTAGACCGGACGCTTTTTGTACCTATGGGGTAGTCTATTGCAATATTTCCAGACCTATTTCACCAGGCACTGTAACCGGATCAATTGGTGTTGGTATACAGCAGAGCAAGTCCAGAATAAAATAAGTTAATTATCGAAATCTATAGTCGGAAGGTCTCCAACATCTTTCTATTTAAATGATGGATTTTAATTAACAACGCCGATCATAACAGTCTCTGTTGCTTAGCAACCGTTCCCAATCTACACCCTTGGTAGTCTCTAAAGCTGACTAGTCCCTAGATTCCATCTCGACCGTACTGACGCAGACAGTTCACATACAAGGGAGTATTCCCGTAACAGACACAACGACCTAGAGTACGCCGAGTATCCTTAGTGTTCGGATAAGGTTCTGATCAACGATGTCTAGCCTAATCATGCTATGTTGCAGGCTACTTTTCCAATTATTCATGGGGTCATAATCAGGGTTGTGAGTAGTTTCTGTTTGGTGTGGATTATTAGATTGATACCTGAGCGTGTCTCATAGTAGTCAGGCATGCGACTCAAGTAGCAAATACACGGTAAACCTCGACCCCAAAATAATGATACGAATCAAGTTTGATATTCTAGGTCCTGTATGGCTAGTGTAGATGGAAAATGGGGGATTTACCTGTAGATGGATAAAGACGCTGTAGCCCTCTGATAGTTGGCATAGGTCTTCTACCAAATAGGATCGGAATCAATCCTAGCCTTTCATTAAGCAATCTCATGAAATATTTCCATATCTGTCATTACAGACCAATATACAAAGTCGACGATCAAGATTTAGAAAGTCGATAACTTAGTCTGTCGGGTTAGGCGTCCATCGTAGCCTTTTTCTCGAGAAACGCTATCAAGATACATAGCCGAGCCACCTTGGCTTCGGCTGTTACAGGTGTTCTAAAAATAGGAGAGTGAAAGTTAGGGTTGTCCTGAGTTTTTGGAGATCTTGAATCTGAAAAGGCAAGTGGGGGGATCGGTGGTTGGGTCGGGAAAGCTGTCCGGAATTCTTAGACACGTGCATCCTTGGTTCTGAGATATGCACCAAATTTGTAATAATCAGTTGGGACGTCGGAGGTAGACAATAATTTATCAGGCAGTTTGTAAGAAAGGCAGAGCTCTAGCATCTTTTCCCAAGTAGCCTTATCAACTTCGGCATATGTCGAATCGGCCATATTTTCTTGAAACATGGTTATAAAATCGTGAAATCTCATTCTGCCCTGGGTCATCTTCTCAGTCGCTCTTGTTGCTTTCTATTCGAGACCAGGGCCCTCACATTCTTACTTTATGGCGACGAGAAAATCTGCAAAAGTTTTCATTTTCTGAGGTACAGTTGTGTCTTCTAGGTGTAGAAAATGAGATGGCATTTTTCTTGAGGCTTCGGGTCCTAGACACGAGTACGCGTAGCGAACTTTTGATAGCTCATCTGAAAACGATTAATCCTCCAACTGGTTAACTAGTTGCGAGCAAAATGGGCGCAGGTTGCTGGGTGATCCATCGTACAATGATATAGGTGGTGCTGGTGTCCAAAAAACAAGTTGGTTCGGCTTAGATAAATGTGGCATTGGTGGCTCGGAATGGTTTTGGCTATGAGCGGTAATTAAATCATCGACTCACTCTGGATTGATGTTTTTTGCAGCGTCAAAAATTTGAGGAGTATATGTGATGTAGGCAAGACTTCAGTGCTAGAGAGGCAATAAGTTAATTGGCCTAGCAGGTTGAGGAGTAGGTTGCACAGTTCCTGAACATGGTGGAGAAGGTAGGTAGGCTGACCCAGGTGGAGGTGGTCTGGAATAGGAACCAACAGGTAGAGCTCTAGGAGAGGTAGAGTCAAAAACGCCCATTGGATCATAAGGAGGATGATAAGTGTTGCTCATGATGATGCTGTTGTAATTCTAACAGTCCTGCACCTGTTACACTAGTCATGCACTATCTCGTTTTCGTTTTCGTTTTCGTTTTCGTTATTCGTATTATTGAATACAGCGCTACATCTATTTTCTGTAATTTTAATTATTCTTAGCGCTAATAACAAGATATGTTGGAAGCAAATATTATTACAGATGAGACAACAGGCAGAAAAAGGATTACATACAGAAACACACCCTCAGATATCCACCGGAACCTTAGTAGGGCCCAAAGCAGTATTGCAATTCAGATAAGAAGTGAGCACATTGATCTCAATTCTTATCTGTACCGAAGGAAAGTCCCGGGAGTGATTAATCCAAAATGTCAAACATATGGTCTTGGCGTGTCCTCAGTGGGCAATGGGAAGAGGAGAGGTGCTACAAAAGGCAAAAGACAGGTCATTTGCGGCAACGATGAACAGCCCTGATGACATAGAAAGAATAACAAAATGGATCCTGGCAAAAGGCTGGTTTGAACAATTCCGGCTTGCAGGAGAAGTAGAAATAGCATTGGACGAAAAGATGAGACGATGTGGACAAGGATAAACGGACTTCACACTGTATAAACAGTGTAAATGCATTTCCTGTAGGAAACCTCAGAAAACAAATAGATACGAGACAGACAGTTGTGGGGGGTTTTTACCAAATTTGGTTTCCTCCTGTGTAAATACTATAGTTAGATATTCCTGCATGGGCCCATAGGGTACCTGAACGGGCTAAATGAAATCAAATCAAAGATATGTTGGAAATTATGGCAAATGTATGATTCTGTCTTACAATCAGCTAGCTTGGGGGTCTACTGGTAGTCAAGACATACTTACACCATGATAACCTCGCCATACTGGGACATGTGCGCATATACTGGTATATTTCTAAATTCATCTCACTAGAACTAATTCCTGTGTATATATGTAGTGTTCTTCTCCTTCAAAAATCTTCAGCTCATTACATTTACTGAATATCTCTGAAGGTCTATTCAAACCCTCTTTGTATCACCCTACCAAACTTTATCCTAAAGCTATATTCAACTGCTTCGTAGTTGGGCAGATATCCTTCACTTCCATATACCGTTTCAGCATTCCTGCTTCACGATCCGTAACCTCACAATAGATGCTTTATCATCTTTCATGTTGTGCCGCTTAGTAATATCAGAATGTAGTGACGGCTTGAGTAGGAGTGAGAAGTAATAGAGAAGAGGAGTATATAGGGAGATAGCTAATGAGGTACTGAAGGTCACTAAGAGAAACTGATGGTTTTGCTGAAGGGAACTAATGGTATCTGAGAAGCTAGAGGCGGCTAGAGACGATCTAAAGGTGTAGGTTATGACAGAAGACTAAGCGTGAAGAGCTAAGCTTCAGTAGATTAAGCCCTTATTTGCATGATTTTTTCCATTGTTCCATCATGACATAAGTCTTATCCTAATAATAAAAGAGTATCCAGTGCCGAGAGCTGCGGTATTGTCATAGATGATTGGAAAAAGACTAAAAATAAATACTAAATTAAGAACAAAACAAGGAATCCTTACAGTCAGATTGCCAAGCACAGTATACTGAGTTGAAGTCCCCTCCAGCGACTGATTTTGGCGGTGGAAAAGAGTTGATGAGAGGCTGTATAGCTGTCGAGTCATTGGGTGCCTTGTATACGTTGAGAAAAGTGATACCGTTCACTATAACATAGCAATAGTCTCCTGTAGATACAACATAAGGAAAGATATTTGATGCCAATATCTTTTTATCGTCTATCTGGGTATAGGTCACAGCCCTCGGCCTAAAATTTTCGCCATGTGAGGCAGATGATAGGTATATCCTGGGTGATCCTTTGTTGTGTTCTTTTGTTTATTCCACAGAGGTTCTTTAACAAGAACCACGTCGATATCCAGCTCAAATGCTCGGGCAAGCGCAATATTTTGTGTTGAGCCCCCTCTACTTACGTTTATTGACACAAAGCTTAGAGTAAAAGAAAGGCTTGAAGAGACCCGTGGGGTGCCCTTCTGTTGTGCCTTTGGCATGTTCACCATGCATGACACGCCTAATGCAAGGAGTGTTATGCTAGCACGGCATTAGGAAATTTTTGATGGGTTTGTTTCTGTAATTTAAGCGGAGCTATAGTATTGATAGGGGTCAGAACTCCCCGTATTGTAGCATAGATCAATCAACATCTTTCCACACTTTTTTCCCAATAAAGCTATCCCAACAGTCAAAGGTCAGAATCATGGTGATAAATCCTAACCAATAACTGTAACACCTTCACAAAGATTTTTGCTGATTTGATGCCTCATCGAACTCGGCTACAGTTACTGTAGCGTCGGACATGAAAACTTCAAAACTGTTGCTCGATTTGAAACCTGGCTGGTTTGGATTTGACGCTTCTGCGGCTGCTCTCATCGCTGCCATCGATGCCTTTGCGCGTCTGACAGCTGCTTTGGCCCGAGTAACTGCTACAAATTCGCGTTGGCTAGCCTGCCTTATAGTCTGAAAGTTTTCCTTGGAGGCCATTCCAGACTTTATATGGCGAGCTAGACAATCCCGACTATCTGATCTATGTGGACCCCCGTAGTCGCGGTACTTGGTGTGTGCCTTGCACTCTACCATGGAATGCATAGAGGAAGAGCAGTTCCAGCTAGCTGGGGCGCGCGAGCAATCCCTAGTGCCATAGAATTGTAAGCATTGCTTGCACTGGTTGATGCTTTGACGAGGATGGTGGCGAGCTGCAATCCCGGAGTCATCAAACAGTCGGAAGCCTGGCCTAGGGGTGGACGCTTTCTCGAAAAGTACTAACCATGACTGATGTGGGGCTCCCGGTCGGCCTTTACCATGTGGGCGTGCTTTGACCGGTACAGCCTTAGTGACCCTGACTATCCCGTCGGCCACCATCTCTTCCGTGACGAGAACTCTACACACTATTGTGTTAATGGCGACTGGGACCGTCGCTATTCTAATGGAAGCCGAGTCGGAGGCTTTCTCCAATATAGCATCCTGCTGAGCGAAGGATCCAGCTAAGCTTAACTTCATGGCGCGTGATTCTTAGTTTTCGACTCTAATTGCGAAGTCAGTTGGCACACGGTAGGCATGCTGAATTCTTGTCGGGGGAATATCGAGCTCTTTCATAACAGCTTCTCTAACGCCGAACGGTGAGAGTATTCGCCAGGGATGTTTTCTTCCCAGGCGGAGTAACAAACTTTCGTCTTGCACAGCTTGTTTTGTTTGTCCCGTTGAATTTTTAGCCGTTGGCATCGAGTTTGCCACCTTGGGCATTGTCTGTGCGACTTTTGTTGATGCCGGGAGCGTCTGTAGGCCATTCCAGATGATTGAGTCCCATGTGGTTTTGACCTGGTGTACTTCAAGTTGACTCGCTTTGCGTTGTGGCTCACTTTGCTAACCAGAAGCACATTCAGCGGTCTAACTGACAGTTGCCTGGCTTTAGGAGCGTGAGGGAGTTGATGGGAGGATTGTACCTGGTCCCGCGATCATAAAATGAGCTATTGCAGCTCTGATTTAGACTTTCATAGAGTCTATAAATTGAACACTTGACCCTTTAGATAGGGGGGAGAGTGTATTTTCGACCCCATTTATTGTAGCAGTACAGATTTTTACATTTTCCGCCGTTTTTGTGGCCCGGCGATTCTCAGCCTCAATTAAAGCCCTGAGTTCTGGAGGGGCACTCCTCCATCTACCTGCGTTCATTTCCACCGTGAGGAGCGTGATTCTCTTCTGTGGTCCCTGGTATATGTTCCAGGGAGCGTGGGGTAGATGCTGAACCTTTTGCCTTGTTAACATCTGCAATCGCTACCCGCCACACAGCTGGCACAGCGACTTCAATAAGAGGCAGTGTCTGCTGCCCGGTAGTCGCTGTCCCCAAATTCATATGGCTCGTCGCTGCCTTTTTCTGATCCGGTCGCGTCTGGCTTGGAGTGTATTGAGTTGGATAGTCTTTTCAGTTTCTTAAGAATCATGTCGTAATTAAGGCTGCTAGTATCCAATATCTCGTTGTCTAAGGCACTTTCGCCGACCAACTGATCGATGTTCATCTCTTGAACGGCAGTCAGGGGACCCACCTTGTCCACTTGCGAATAATTCTTTCTCCCCAGCTCACCTCTTCTTCTGAACCAAACTACCCATCTGGTACGCGCCTCCTCCTCCCTCGATACCTCCTTATGCGCCCCATTCGCATTTCCAGGAGCGCTGCTCTGCCATAACCTAACCTTGGAGACGGAGTAGTCCTAGTGACCTGTTTCAGCCCGGGCAAAGCCTATCTCGGGCAGTAATGTTTGAGGGGAGCCGAGTTAATGGTGAAGGCAAACGGCCACTGTACGCAAGTAATGGTTTGGTTTGGTTAAAATTTTCCATGGGAAAGAAAACTACAATTGGAGCGTGTTAACACAAAGCGTACCCTGACAATCACCTTACATAAGCGCAACTAATGGATCCTGCTCAGAGTAAAGGACTGAGCCTTTTGCCACACCCTGATTGGGTGCAAGGCTTAGCACGCAGACAACTAATGACGGGTAATCCCGTTACAAGCTGTAATGGAGTGTTATAATAACCAGTCTATATATGAGCAGGACGATGGATGCTCTTGGTGAACTTACTCTCACAGCAGGTCTCGTTATACTATTGCGTATGGTGCCGTGATATGTGAGACTTTTATCTATATTCTCATTTAAAAGAATCTATGTTGAGGTAATGAACAGAGGTCGGGACCTCTTTATATGCTGGTCCAGACTCACTGTGTTGCTCAAAGCCTAGTGCTAGAACATTCCCTTGTGATATCATTTCTCGTGGGAGAGAAATGACCATCTCGTTCTCCCTCAGTCCACCATTCTTTATCTGATTCCATTATCTCTATTCTATCGACTACTAGTTGGGTCCAAAATACACGCACATATGCATTACACACTAAACACCCCATGGTTTAGTTCCACAATCACTTACATCTACAATGGCGTGACCTTAGGCATCCACCCTGATAAGTTACTTAGATAATATAACAGGGAGGTATAGAAGACGACTGTTGTCATCACGAGGTTAGATGGAAAAGTATTGTGGTAGGACATTCTGTGAATGAGTATGTGGAATGAATATTCTGGCGGTGAGCGAATGTATTTGGGCTATCTGAGGATAAAATGGATATCTAAAGTTGAACGCTTGGTCTACATGAGAAGTAAATTCACCTGGTCATATACGTGTCCGATTTGCTCTACAGCCATGCCGATTGATTGTCTGATAAACTCATGTAATGCCTATCGACAATCTTTGATCCTTTAGCTGCTGTTGCTATCACAGGGGCTATTCACTTTGTAAATCGGATGTGGGTTCAGTAAAAGAGCTTCTACTCTCCCTCTAGGTTCGGATTACATTACTATTCAGTAGCCGTCTCTGCCAAGACGCTAGCCAGTATTTTGCCTCTATTCACCGCCCGCATGAGATGACTATTCGTACGACTATTACTACAGCTCCTGATAATCAGCACGACTCATCTTTGAGTCATGCATTAATATGAGCTTGCATGAATAAAGTCATGAAGTATAATCACCGAATCTTGCCTACGAGGCCCTTAATTCCTTGCGCAGACTAGCATCATAACAAGGATACACTACCAGATAACTTTCCTTGGCCTCTAGGCAGAAAGTTTCGACATGTCCCGTACAGTCAGTCTTGAAAAGGACAGTAAAAGAATTAGGAATAATAAAAATGCATCATGACGAGACCTCACTGTGAAGTCAGAGCTGGTTTTGCCACAGAGGCGTGGACAAATTTGATCGGTTGAACTACAAAATGACTTTTCCCGTATGCTACCACCATGTAAAATTTCATGTGTGCTATGGTGGGGTTAATTATTCAGCTCTGAATAGGTGGACTACGTGAAAATAATGGTTGATTCATATGCTAGCAGACTGGACTACAGGTATACTACTGCCTAAGGCATACCGGGCATGTTCTATTCATTTACCTGCTAGGTATTATTTATTTATTTTTAAAAGTCTACCGGGCTTAACCTACGGCCAAAGCCCCATCCTCGGGGAGACATGGTGACAATTATGTACTGAAATACATAACAATAAATGGGGTGCCAGAAGACCTTAGAAAATGAATTCATTCAGGTGTTGTGAGCGCTGTACAGTGAGACTCTCACATGGACATAAGTCAAGTGGCATGGATCGGGCAAATTTCCGACAGGAACTTTGTCTTCTGCAAAATAAAAGAAAAACGCCTTGCACCACGGGAGGGGCCAAGAAGCAATTCCAGTGTCCCCAGGCTTCTTTGGTGACCAGCTGACCTGAAATGCGGACTATAGAAGAATGAGGTGAGAAGGTCCACCATGTCCAACGTTTGCTTGGAGGAAACGGAGGTGAAGCGGGGGAGTGCTCCTGAAATAGGCTCTATTACTCATAGGAAGTACTGTTGGAGGTATTGATAGTGACTTCCTCATCTAGGTCTACTTCCATAGAACTATCCGAGGCAGAAGGCGTGCGTTTAGAAGAGACGGAGGGAACTTCCGTCGAGAGAGTCGGTGCACTGGAGCTGCCGGAAGAGGTGAAGGTGTCAGATGTGGCAGCAGCGGCTTCTGCGCGACGTTTTTTGCTGAGATTATTACGGTTACGTGAACGAAGTTCCGTAATCGCTTTTTCTGAAGGCTGACTAAGTTTGCCCTTGAAAGGGCGAGGACGTAGTGGATAGTTAGGGTCATCTGCGGAATGAGGCCCCAGGCAGTTGATACACCGACGAAGGTGACAGCATTCTCCGTGGTGGCGAAGTGCACCGCAACGAACGCACAACGCTTGAGTGCGGCAGCGAGAGGATTGATGAGACCCAGAGCAAGCATCGCACTGGACTACCTTCGGATTAGGGACATAGCGTCTGGAAGGAGCGCTGTCAACGATTCGAAAAGTTGACACCTCTTTTAGGAAGAAGATAACAGCCGTATGCAGAGGATCATGGCGATCTTCATGTAAATACCATTGAGCGCTGGATGGAGCGACGCCTGTCTATGCCTGGGCAACACTTTTGACGTCATCAAGTGTTGCGGGAACCAAATTAGAAACTGAATTCCAGATAGTGCGTGGGATACGCTTAACAACATACCCGATGCGGTCCTCAAGTTGAGAGAGAGATCCGGAAAGAGAAGCCTTTATGGAGTCAGCGTTGTCCATCTCAATTTCCAGTGATGCATCAGACGAAAAAGCGACGTTGAAACCATTTGAGCAGCGAGAAATAGAGGCAATTCCATCCTTGAGACCGGGCACAATGTGAATGAACGCAGACTTGACTGCAGTGAAGTCTGCTATAAGAAGTGGGGCTTCCTCTGAGAAGCGGAAGATAGCTTTGGGGCCCTTGGTGGTTGCAGCTTGTTTTGGAACAGGCGTGCGGGTGCGATGCGATGTATTGGGTCGAGGCGAAGACGGCGCCGGGGGGGCAACGGCTGGAGGGCCTGGAGCGGTTGCTGCCCAATTTTGAGGTTGCTTAGATGTAGGAGCGGGTGGTCGTGGTGGGATGCTTTGGCTGGGTTTTGTTGTGAATGATGAGCACTGGAGATATTCTTGGGATAGACTTAGAGACAGTTGTGATATAATGCTCGAGAACTGAGTTGTAGACTTTAGAAGGGATTATTATTTACTAAAGTATATTGGATAAAGTGTGTGATCTATGTTGGACACTTTTGGGGGCAGTGCCTGACCACCTGTCTAAATACATGAGAAGCTGGTCCGTGCACTGCTATCACTTCTCAACATCCTGATCCTCAACAGATCTCTACAACCACTACGTAGCTTACCTCAATTGTGTAGGCACAGCGACTATATTAATCCATGACCTAGACCATGCACGTCTCTACGTTATGTTAGCACGGACTAGGATTACAACACTCCCTCTGTCGATGTGCTGGCTCAGAGCGATTGTGACACGGAAGTGACTGTTTCTCAGTGGATTTGTGTTTGGGTTTTGACTTTTGTTAGTGGATCTGCTAGTTGGTCTAGTGATGGAATATATGTGACTTTTATGCAACCATTTTTGTACTGTTCTCTGCAGTAGTGGTTCCTCAGTGCTATGTGTTTGGATCGCTTATGGTTATCATGGTTTTTGATCAGAGACAGTGCTGATTGGTTGTCGACGTACAGGTTGGTACATTCCGTTCCTTCTATGAGCTTTGTGAGTTTGAGTTCTTCAAATAGAGATTTGATCCATTGCAGTTGTCGACAGGTCTCTGTGGCTGCAAGATACTCTGCTTCTGTTGTTGAGAGAACTACTTCTCGCTGCAAATGTGATTTCCAGAAGATGGGTCCAGATGCAAGCCTGATTAATGTCCCGGATGTCGACCGACTGGTCGAGGGATCGGCTGCAAAATCTGCATCTGAGTATGCCTCGAGGATTGGTTTCTCGTTGCTTCTGGTAAATGTGATGCCTTTATCCGGATGTTTGGCTATGTAGCGAAGGATGCGGCGGGCAGCTGAGATGTGCTCTGCGGATGGATTGTTTAAGAATCTTGCAAGGTGATTTACAGCGAAGGCAATGTCAGGACGTGTGTTATTGGCTAGGTATTGGAGACCTCCGATGATCGAATTGTACTCTAGCTGTGATTGCCTTGAACATTGAGAACCGTTGGGTTCAATTAGCCTTTCTATTGGTGTATTTGCTGGCTTACAGTCATCTAATCCATGTCGCTTTAGAAGGGTGCGGACGTATTGGCCCTGAGAAAGTTCGAGTTTATTTTCATTTTCCTTGATGTGTATGCCAAGAAATAAGTTTGTGTTGACGCGTTTGAGGTTATATTTTTTGTTTAATGCTCGCATTAATAATTCTATTTTTGTATTGTTTGGTCCTATGACTTGAAAGTCATCTACATGTAGGAGTACAAATAGATCATTTTGCGCATTTGAATATAAGCACACGTCTGATGTTGTTGGATGAAGGCCAAGCGTTGCTAGGGTTGCTCTTGCGTCATTGTACCAGAGGGCTGCTGCTTGTTTGAGGCCGTAAAGGCCTTTCCTTAGGCGGATGACATGATTTTCCTCTTCAAATCCTTTTGGTAACTCCATGTATAGATCAATTTTGAGGTCTGGATTGAGGAAGGCTGTTGGAACATCACCTTGACATCTGTACCATTTAAGGTAATGGGCTATTACTAACATAATCCTACCTGTTTCAGGCCTCGGGGTAGGGGCGAAGGTTTCCTGATAGTCGATGCCGGGTCTTTGAGTAAATCCTTTTGCGGTGCATCGTGCCTTCCATTTATCAACACTTCCATCCGCATTGTACTTCTTTTTGAAGACCCATTTGCATTTCATTGGCTTTCGACCTTTTGGTAATTTTTCGCGTTTAATTATGTCGAATGTTCCTGTGTCAATGAGTGATTTTATTTCCTCATTTGCAGCCTTTTTCCATTTTTGAGCCTCTGGGCTGGACATCGCTTCTTCCCAGGTCTTTGGGTCACTTGATTCAAGTGCTGACTTTCCATGATGGAGGCGATAATAGTCAACTCGTTTTACTGCTCGTCCACGTTTTGTACGCATCATGTCTCCCTCTGGCGAGCAGGCTCTCTTTTGGCCAGCTTGGGATTTGACTGGATCCCAACCAGTCATGATGAAATCATTTGGTTGTAGTTCTGATTCGGAACTTTGTGCGTTATCTGTTTGGTTGCGAGAGATATTTGATATGTCAACTTTTCCAATACCTGCCCCATTGTTTATATTGATTATTTCTGAGCTACCTTTCTGTTGTATTAACCCAGTCTCCGGTGAATGTGGCCTTTTTTGCCCAGCTATTGATGGTATTGGGTCCCAACCTGTCATAATACGATCGTATTTCTGAGCTTCCTGATTTTCTGGTGATTTTGTGTTTGGATATTGTTCCGAATCACTTTCAGGAGAGTTGAGCTCGATTGGATCGCTTATGTCAGGGTTTGAGTTTATATCTGACTCCGATGGGTCCGGTTGCGGATTGATTAATGCCAAGGGATTGGGACTCATATGCTGCCAGGTTGATTGAGGCACCGGAGGGGTGGTTGGAGGCTGATCAACGTAAGTTTTGTCATTCTTTTCAAGAGAAGGTAGCGTTATAAATGTATTGTTAGGTGGCGGAGGTTTATTTGCAGGTATTGGGTCGTTATTTAGCTCAGATTGAGGTATGTTTCCTGGGTATTGACTCAGATCTGGCGGTGATGCGTTTAATGGCAGATTGTTAGGATCTGATGTTGACGCATCTTGGTTGGGCAGTTTGTTGTGCGGCAATGAAGGACTTTGGTATGTGCCTAATGTGGGTGTGATTGGTTGATCGTTGTTCCAGTAGTTTGTGGCTCTTTCCTTATTTATTTGGTCTAGTTCATCTCCCAATAGAACATCTTCATTAAATGTTGCGTGTGGAGTGAAACTGACAATCCACTTCCATCCTTTGGTTGGAGTTTTGTGTGGATGGAGTATGAGGAAGTTCTTGGAAGTGTTTACTTCGAAGCCTAGGAACCACCCTTTTTCTGCCCTTGGTTCAAATTTGCTTGGTTTAGGACTGATTAATTTGTATGCTCGACAGCCGAATCGTGGTAGATTCCTGAGATCAATTTTATCCATGTGCGGTTGTCGTAGGCTTTGTAAGAAGTCGATGATGGGGATCTTTTTTGTTCGTAAGCAGTATAACCTATTGAGAATGAAGCATGCATGTTGCATCGCGTAGGACCAGTAACATGGAGGCATATTTGCATCTATAAGGATGGACCTCGTTACTCTGAGAACTACTTTGTTGGCAGCTTCTGATGCTCCATTCTGTTCTGGTGTGTAGGGAGCTGACGTATGGGTACGTATTCCATGTTGTTCACAAAAGACTTTTGTCTTAGAGAATTCGGATCCTCCGTCTCTAAAGATAGTTCGCACTCGTTTGTCATAAATATGGTGCATGATTTTAACCCATTGCACTAATGCTGAGGCGATTTGGTCTTTTGTTTGGCTGGTGAGTACCCAATGCATGCGAGTTTTCGCGTCAGTGATTATTACGGCGTACTGCTTTTCATCGACAGATGGGACTAGTTTACCTACGGTGTCCACAAATACTTCGTCCAATGGCTCATACGGTGTTGGCCTTGGGTCCCGCGACACATGTCGTTGAGCCTTGCTTAGATGGCATGTTTCGCATATTTTAAGATCACTTGTGTCAATGCCTTCAAGTCCTAAAGAGTGATCTTTTGTCTTCTTGAGAATGTTTTGTGCGATGTGTCCTAGTCTTTGATGCCAGCGTTGCGCATTGCTGGTCTTCTGAATCCTCGCTACCCCAGGTGCTGCGATGGATTTATCTTTGATGCGCTTGTCATGTAACAGGGGATGAATGTAATAGACGTCGTTGTGGAGAATTAGTCGGGCAATGGGCACGTCTCTCTGTTCATGATTATGTTTTACTAGGAGCATTTTGGCATAGTCAGGGAACACCCCTGCTATTCTTTGTAGTCTACCTGCGGAGACAATACCAGAGGCCGATCTGGGTGAGTATAGGCAGTCATTTAAAATCAATTGTTGTTGCCCGATCTTTATAGTTGCGCTTCCTTGTTCAGTTAGCGATGATCTACCTACGGCTTGGTCAAATCGAAAGGGATTTTGTCGATTGTATATTTCAGCAAACACGGATCTATCAGGCAAAAAGTGGTGCGAAGCACCCGTGTCATAGATTATAGGTAGTTTATTGTATCTGGAAGCTGATGCAGCTACTCCGCTTGATAATTTTCCGTCACAGGGCTCGCTAAGCAGCGCTTCCATTTGACTCCTATAATATTCCTCATCTTCACTGTCGCTGGCCTCAGCGATTGCCTTCCCTTTTCCCAATCTTTCACCATATTTTTGGAAATTCTCCTTCCATTTCTGCCCTTTCTGACCAGTTGCAAGTTCTGGATGTTGCTTGAGGCATTTTTTATTAGTATGTTTATGCTTACATCTCTTGCACATGGCGTCGGGATTTGGTGATGATTTCGGATTGGCTGCGGAAGCGCTGTGGATGGGTTCATAGGTGTTGTTTTGCCTATGATTGTTTGCAGCGACAGTGCGAAGTGATGACATCATTGACCTTAGGGATGTCGGTCTGTCTGAAGCATCGATGGCTCTGTTGTCTCTCCAGGAGCTTAACCAGGGGACGTGAATAGTCCCGACTAAAAAGAATCCCGCAGCTGCGGCCTCAGAAATGGCCCATTCGGTTGGTTTGTCATCGGACATACTAAGGGCTTCAGCTGCGGTGATCATATTCTGATAAGCAGTCTGGAATTCGTTGCAGTACCGCTCTATTGAGTCGGTGAACTTGACTGCTTGGAATTGTCGGAGCGCATCGATGTAGGTGGCCGAGGACATTTCTCTTCTAGGCGAAGAGATGCTGTCGTACAGGGCTTTGGCGGAAAGTCCTATGTGGTCCCTGGGCCAGACTTTCTCGCTGAGACGTTCGAGGATTATATTCCTCGCCTCTGTCTCATGGTTCTTCCATGTCAAGACTGCTCTTCGGTGAGTCCTCCATATCTCCTCCCAGGCATCATTTGTTATTTGATCTTCACGTTTTGGTTCACTCGGTCGAAAGATGGGATCGACGTCGGGATCATCGTGGATGACGTGGCCGGTGAGGTCGCGTTTAGCCAATCGTGCCCGAAGTGATGCGTCCCATCGGCTGAAAGAATCTGTTTCGCCGAGGATGACGAGTGAAGTGTTTTTGGACATGTTTAACTCGTGTGCAGAGGAAAACGCCGGGGTCGTAACCTGTTGTGAATGATGAGCACTGGAGATATTCTTGGGATAGACTTAGAGACAGTTGTGATATAATGCTCGAGAACTGAGTTGTAGACTTTAGAAGGGATTATTATTTACTAAAGCATATTGGATAAAGTGTGTGATCTATGTTGGACACTTTTGGGGGCAGTGCCTGACCACCTGTCTAAATACATGAGAAGCTGATCCGTGCACTGCTATCACTTCTCAACATCCTGATCCTCAACAGATCTCTACAACCACTACGTAGCTTACCTCAATTGTGTAGGCACAGCGACTATATTAATCCATGACCTAGACCATGCACGTCTCTACGTTATGTTAGCACGGACTAGGATTACAACAGGTTTGGGTAGGGAGCCCGACGACTTGGGTTTTATATGGCTTTCGAGTCGCACAGGGTACCCAGAAGCAACCGCTAGGAGAAACGCATCCATTTGCTCGCGCACGAAGGACTGGATAAGAGGATCAGCCTTTTCGATAGCTGACCATAACTTGGAGTAAAAGGATTGAACCCAAGTAGCTCGAGCTCTTCAGCGACGCGCTGGGCCAAGGGAGATGGTTGTTGTGATTTGGCCATCACGAGCGCGATGACCAAACTAAAATGCACTTTATAGTTATCGAATTGTAAGAATCGACTTCGAAGGAACAGCTGGATACGAATGGGGAGACGTGACGGATTTTTGTTTATTTATTGTTATAGATATTACCTGCTAGGTATATGTCACCCATCGCACGCCTACTGGAGCTTAAGCACGAGTGTGGCCGGGCTAGATCAAGTTAACCACCTTGAAGTACAGATAAATCTCGTTCCATCTAAATGACCAGACAGCCGCAGACCTTACCCATGTGTTGAATCATGCCAAGCCCAACCGTCCAGAGAACCCACTTTTGACGCGGCGAAGAGCAAATTCCTCATTTTTACACGTCCTATTTCCATCATGATTTTCCTCATTAGGGCTTGTGTGCTTAGGTTATGTGACAAGTATTGGGGTGGGTCGCAGTTGTAGGACCGACTGAGATATGCTTCGTCGCAAATAGTTGAGGAGTTTGAGAAATGTTATTTGTTTCAATACGACCCCCAGATAGATCTAGGCCCATTCGTGAATCGTATGTTGGTGGTGATGAGTTTTTATTTGACTTTTTTGCGGTTGTAAAATCTCTGTCGACTGATGTTTCCACCAAAATACCGAGTCCAACTCCTTAAAGACGAAAATCCATCAACTAAAATTCTTATCACCCTTATTGATGACTGAATCTCGGATCTGGGAGAATTATTCACTGACAGGTTCGCAGAGGACACGATTGACAAGTGTTCAGCCTTCGTCCTCCGCATACCAGGCATGTACTCTACAATATGTAACAGCTGAGCTACATATATTTTAACTCACAAGAGCCTTGGACAAAAACAATCATTCTCGTATCCTCGACATAATGTTGCTAGGTTTATGGTACATGTGAACTTTGGAGTATAAGGGTAAGGGGTTTGGAAATCTTATATACCCTCTATTATTAGTCCCATATTAGTAGTGGCATGCATTGACGCGGCACGTACCGTGAGATATACACGATCTGTTAACCCTTTAGTTTATCAGTTCTACTTCCAGCACTGCTGTATCACACATCCAAAGGAATCATATTCTAATAATGTACATCATGAAGTGATAACAGCATCTGTAATCTCAAGACTAACGGGAGCATTGTAATGCCAGATGATGTGAAATGTAATTTTGATTAGCTTTCAGTCGTCGTCTGCCTCATCAAAGTGTTTGTAATGAAAGAGCCCAGGGAGAACTAGTTATCAGCAACTAAACTCGGACTGAAGATTACATGAAGACCAGCCGTAGGATATACAGGTTGCTGATATGGCCAAAGCTGGCTATGCAGAAGAAGGATATCCACTTACCGTATTGTGGTCAGGCCCACATATAGATCACACGACTTGACATGGCTAGTATTAAGCAAATGTTACCGACAGGTCAAGCGATCCTGTGTCAATGGTACGTCATTAACATACAGCAATGACAACATCAGTATCTCAGGTACAAATAATAATCCTACGCGAGTATTTCTAATAATATCATGGTTGAATGGTTGGGAGTCATTGCTATTGATGGTGTTTTTGATGTACCACAGAGGTGTCCAAATACTCGCTTTCAGATCTCTGTACGTAATCAACCTTCTCTTTTATTTTAGTAGTCATCAATATAGCAGATCTACAATCCATATCTACTTCACGTCAGACTTGGAGCGCGCTATCTTTTATCCACTCACGCTGACTATTACACCCATTGCGATAATTCTTCGATTTCTCATAACCCCGCTATCACAACATACCCTACTCTAGCACTGACCAGTATAGCTTGAAGGATAAGATCTGGCAAGCACTGACTCGCGCTCATCAAAGGTAGATTGGCGGATAAGGCTGAGATCGCCATGTAATTTGCACCCGCCCTAAACATGGCCAAGAAGATAAGGATTGTAGAAGCCAAAGTTGTGGGTGGTAAACAATAGATAGAAAAGTTCCACTCGTCTAAACATTGGAACTTGCGAAAGATTGGATGCAAGAATCTTGCGAATGATGGCGGAAGCACGAGTTTTTGTATAAAAGGCCATTGCTCTGTAGGCAGCTTCAGGTTCAGGACTTTCGCTATCCACTGTCTTTTACATTTCGCTCCAGTCACTTCAAAAAATGTCTATCGTCATGCGCTACTGTCTGTTGGCCCTTATCCTCCAGAGTGTTACTTTCTGTGCTGCAGGTCTTGAGGAGTATCAAAAGCCTCATGTAGCGGAGGAACAAAAATCTTTTACGTGTGATAAAAGATTCTACAATAGTGCCACACTAAACAAATACCGAGATGAAAATGGAAACTTTCCCGCCAAACAGTATTCCCGGGCAAGCTTACTGGATTTTCTTTTTAATATTTCTCATGAACAGCAGACAACCGCAAAAGTCATGTACGCTGGAGACAAGAGGTCACTGAAATACCAGCTCATGCCTATTTTCACCGATCACCAACGTAAGCGTCTCAGCCTCTCGTCGGTGCCGCGCCTAGTCTAACAGTACCCGTAGCAGCCCATGTAACCAGTGATATCCTCGTTTTCGACAATCAGTCTCGCGCTTGCGCCATCATAACTGAAGTAGAACTGATTACACCCTCGCCCAGAGGTGGCGGGAGTCGTTCGAAAAAATCGAAATCCTACAAGAAGTTCTGCCATCTTCACTAATAAAACACTTATTGCTAGGCTGGGGAGGATGCGTAGAGGGACGTCTGCCAGGTTTTAAATCGTTGAATGTTAATCTTAGAGCGACGGCTACTGCAACTTTTCTTTGGGGTAAATTAATAAATAAATAAATTGTATCAAATTTAATCGTCTCGACCATCTCTATCCCAGGACTGCTATCTATAGCAATTCTACATGCGAAAAGCTTTCCCCGTCAGCTCTGGCCACCTTTCCTGCTGTGACTGCCATAATGGAAGTTTGGTAGAAAAGATTAAGCTGTTATGCTTCTGTTTAATATCACCTAGTGAAGCGAGTTGGGAGATTGAAGAGTCTGAAAACTACAGTGGAGAGTTGTGGATTAAACCCACTTGGTATCAGAGTGCTACTTAAACTAATTATTACAACTAAGCGAGGGACACGATTACTGGCTTATTGTGGATAATTGGGAGGCTGGTCAATGTATGAGTCATCATGAACCTGGCTAGAGAACTTATACCTTTCTAAGTTCCATGCTAATGATACCCTTCATTACCATATAGCACCAATTCCAACAGTGGCTAATGTGTGACTAATCCAATGCTCCTTCCCCATTAGTTTCAGGGTTAAGTTTGCTGCAATCGTGGGTGGGGTGCCGTCTGTGAGAGTATTACTACAGAAATTATTATTTCTCAGACACTGACAGATGATGCAACTCAGAATTATGCGATTCAAAAGGGGTTCACGAGGGACTCGAGTAACCATCGATCGAAGCTGAGCCTTGCCGAATTTTCTCGTAGAGAGCTTGTTGAAAGATTAAGTGATTGGAGCTATCGAGTAAGTTAAGTTTCTGATACACCAGTGACTTTAAATCATGTACTCGGCGTCGCCTTGGCATTTTCTTGGAATTGATAAGCTCTACAAGCTCATGGATGAGGGTTCCCCTTTTCCATTCCCAGTGTATTGAGCTATCAAGCTATCACTCGGAAAGATTAAAGTAAGTCTGCTCGACCCCTTGCATACCTTCATTCCTCGCATTAATTAGTTGAAATACCCAGAGCACCGTATCCTAGTTTGACTTCCCTTGTGCTACCATGCGCTTGGATCCATTCAAAAATTCGAGTAATGTTGAAAATGGAGACAGAGAGTGTTGTGGACGTACGGGGCCCTCCATTTCGTCTAGATTCCCGACACCATCCTGCGTCTACTAAATGGGCTGGAATGTGTAATATGGTAGTACCTCGGACTAGCCAATGGATACATGAGCGACTGTATGGCATGGGCACCGGGAGTTTTCATGGCGACTTAGGCTGTGTGTCACTTACACCTCCCACTCTTTTAGTCAACCTCTTCTTTCGTCCCCAGAAAAATGGCGCCTGTTTCCCTGCGCGATATTTCTAACAGATGATTTGTGGTAAGACCGAGTCTGGGGACTCGCGTGGGAAGGGTGTCAACGATTTATAATATACTTATGTTTGCTTTCGATATCGATTCTGGCACGATTCTCCTAGGCTATCCTAGATATGCAGAGCATACTGAGCGATTACGCCGTCACCCCTGGGAGAGGGAGAATTCGTCTTTGCCAGCGACGTGTGTATATCTGCTGGTTAGTTTTTTCTGAAAGAGTTATCAATCTGATTCATACTCATTCAATGAAGGGTCTAGCGTGATCTGGGTTAAAATATTCTCCTGTCGATATTCATCATGCAGCTAATGAGGCTGGTTTGCTATGCATAGATTTTGATAACATGCAGGAATAATAATAAACATTTTTTGGTCAATTGGAAATTGTACCTGAGCTTTGGATGAGCTTCTCTGGCTTAGTTGTTGTCGAGGGAGATGGATGACTGAGCGCTTTATGCCAGGATTCATGGGTGGAGCAAGCTACTTTATTATTACGTGCAACTTACCTGATCACCGGTAAGACACCGTCGTAATAAGCTTCCAACGACATTTTATTATTTCAACAGATCATCAACGCTTTTGTGAGCCGATAAGTTCTGTAGTCTTCGATGGCTATCAAAGGCAATCTATATGTTTTATCACTCTGAGGATTATCAGCAGATTAAAACGGATACGATATCGCCATTGAGGCTACGCAAAGCATAGTGCCAAGAGTATCGAAGCGTTACCAGTGTGGCAGAACAAACCTGAAGTTAGTTTCATTGCCACTGTAAATATAGGCTAGATTTAGATACCCCTGGATATGTATAAGTAGCACTGGAGGCTTGCAGATAGTTTGCTTCGTATGGACGAATTATAGCTTTACCTTTCAATTATGCAAATGCCCATTTGCTTTCTATATTTGAACTGTGACAGCTTTGCCATTTTCATGGAGTAAGAATCCCTTGAATCTAGCTTTCTTCCAAGAAACTAGCGGCAAATATAATTTTAGCACATATAGTACATGATTGAACTTGAAAGTTGATACAGTTCCATCTGATATTTCACAGTGTAACAATACACTTCCTTTCCCTTCGATTAAAATTCTCTCTTTTGAACTTGACATCACATAACCGGAGCAAAGAATGAGTTATTGTTACGTTTAACACTCGCTGACTAATGTGGTTAGCGTAAACAAATAAGCGAGGTACATATTTTAAAATTCGGATTGAATACTATATTGACCTGCCTGAGCAGATCTACATACACATAGCATTTAGACCTCGTTTTTATCATATCCTTCCACCTAACTATGCGCATTCCCAACTGGAATCGTTGAGATTCGTCTTATCTCTACCTAGCGAATACCACTTCCCGGCTATTAGTTGGCACTTCCAACTTCATCGTTACACAGCGAACTAAGAGCAACACCATAAGGAATTCTCATTACATCATGTACTAATTCAACAGATATTATGGTATCACAAAAGTACAATAAGTGGAATGGTCATTTTGGACTTCTTGTAGCTTCGTGATCAATCTATCTATTAATAAGGACATCGTCTTATTTCGTGACATAATGATCACCACCTAGCTGAATTTACTTATTAACACATCATTCTACAAGTCATGGACAATTTAACCTCCCAACCCGTTCCCATACCTAATTTCGCATCCTACGGACGGGCCGAGCCCACACCCAAATACTTTTATTTTGCTAGTAACCTCTGCAGCAAAGACTTCGGGAACATTGGACCTGTTAAAATCTCTGCCTCTGATATCGATCCTATTTTAAAATACATCCAAGCCAACCCAACTATCGCCCTACTCGAACTCCAGAGAGCTTTCCACATTACAGGAAATCTCATTTCACGTCACAGGGACCTCAAAATATCCTACAAGAAAACCAAGGAGAAAATTGACATACTCGAATCTAATTTCAACGACCTTCAATTTGAACACAACAATCTATCCACGCAACATGAAGCGGAGATGAAAGGTGCACAAAAACTGATATCGGCACTCAATCTACCTGAGCTCATGAGCTCAACAAGCAAAAGAAGAGAACTATCTAGACCCTAGATGGATCCAAAATTTTCTGTTGCCGACAATAAACTACTAACCCCTTTCATTCATGACTTGCGCAGGAAGCTCAAAGTCAACGCCGATTGGTGTGACACAGTAAGACTATAATGTTCTACGTTGCGTCATGTTCCCCCGAAGGCTCGATCGCAAAAACACATTTGATAGTGGCTCTAAATCTGACGGTAAGATAATTAACAAATCTGTTGATGACATTATCAGTCTCCTTAAACAGACTTGCAGTGATGTATACTAGAGTGCCAACGCACAAAGAGAAATGAAGGGGTGTTTTCAAAAGAACTAACTTGCTACTTTTCTTCCTCATTGGATGTCGCTCTCAGAGCTTTCTGGATTTAATGATAGTGCTTTAATATCTTTTCTTAAGGATGCACTCCATCCTGATATCAACAATCGCCTTTCATTCATTAAAAAGTCCGATATTCCTGAGTTGCTCCACGATTTCATTGCTCTTGTACGTGAACAAGACGAAATATTACGAAATTTAGATCCGAAATATTTCTTAAAAAACTGCCGAAAAAATTATAATTATGCGTACAATCTCTTAACAACAACCCCAACACCGCTCACAGTTCCCCAAAACATAGAGCTGACAACATCACGAGGAGGCAAAGCCATGGATCTCAGTTCAATCCATGTAAATGGTCTCCAACTAGTCAACAAATGGACTGCAAAAGATGTGGGTAGGAAACCTACCAACAATGGCGAAAAAGCACATCGTCGCGCCTACAATGCGTTAAATAACCTTTGCATCGTTTTTGACTCCAGAGACCACATTCCACGCGACTGTCCTGCATCTTTTCAAAATCGTAAAAAGAAAAAGACCGAAAATTTGTATAGTACAGTTATTTCTGAGGAGGGTAAAGGAAAAGATTCGGTCCGTCTACAAGAGGCGGAAAATGTATAGCTTCCGGCAAAAGGCACCGCCAGGAGCATATAACCAATGATGTAGAAGTAACTGTTTGTATATCTTCATTTAAAGAAGAGCACCATGATCATTTGCTATTACCTTGCAAAGTTAGTGATATTAATGGAACAATTATTAAAACAAAAGCTTTTCTTGACTGTGGATGTACTACAACTTATCTTATTGACATTGACGTGTGCGCAAATTACAAACTATACAAATACCCACTTCATAACCCAAAAAGAATTATTGCGGCTGATGGAACTGAATCAATTAGTGGCTTAATCACTCATGGAGCCAGACTTAAACTTCAGATCAGAAATCACTTGGAAGAAATCGATGCTTTGGTAACTAAGCTGGGAATTTATGATTTTATCTTAGGACTCCCTTGGCTTTCACTGCATAACCCTTTTGTCAACTGGGCTTCAAAAAAAGTTACCATTGACGAAGTGTACTTCCAAAAATATTGTTTTGATCACAAATCCAACTATTCGATACCTCAAACCCCGCCCCAGATTGCCTTTTTCAAAAAATTTAAATTTGATACGCCCAGAAAACCTAGGAAGGTCGGCGCTGCTGCCTTTTTATTGCTAGCAGATCGGGAAGATGTAGAAGTTTTCAATACTTGTATTGAAGAGATTGAGCTTGAGTTGCAAAAAAAAACATGAAAATATGTTGAAACAAAATGTTTCCTGTGCAAAAGTTTCACTCGAAAATGTCCGGATCGCACTCGACCCAAAACCTTTCGCTGACCCAAAAATCAAGCTTCCTTCGTATTTTCACCAATTCCTTCACTTATTTGACGCCAAAGAAGCTGATATTCTACCTGAACATCGGGATTGCTATCATAAGATTAACCTAAAACAGGGTACTATTCCACCATCAGAACCTTTATACCAAATGTTGACTAAAGAACTACTTGTTTTACGGAAACTTCTTGATGAAAATCTAGCAAAAGGGTTTATCCGCCCATGTACTTCTCCAGCAGCTTCTCCAGTACTATTCGACAAAAAGCCGGGAGGAGGACTCAGATTTTGTGTCGACTACCGAGCACTAAACGCAATCACAATCAAGAATAAACATCCACTTCCTCTCATACAAGAGACATTGTCTCAACTAAGTAGAGCAAAGTATTACACTGTAAGGATTCTACAGAAATGCCTTAGGCAGTAATTATGGGTTCCTTGTTTAGCCCCACTAGGCTTTATTGTCTAGCGAGGACAGTTATGTAGTTTTCATTTCCGAGATCGAGATCTCAACGCTTTGTTTTCTGTCTTTAGGAATAGTTAAATAATTCTAATCACATCTTACTCTCGTCCTCTGCCAACCATAGTAACCTACTGTCACCTCCGGCCACTTTATCCAGAACAACTCCCCGCGTTCTCCTTTATCACTTCTCTAGAAAGTCCTCTGCATTCCCACGAGGCGTCAATCTTCATTACCTCGTACGCTACGCCCTCTCCTGCGCCTCGAGTCTTGCACCTGGTGAACCTGCGCCTGACATATGAATACGTAGGGGATTACAATCATCGAGAGGTTGCAACCTTGCAGAAAGTCTTAGGGGATTCCCTCCTTCCTTGTGAAGCGCAGCGATGGGTATAGTCTTCCGCACCGGAAGTGCTGCTCTTAAGGCTAGAACTAAGGCCTTGTCAATCAGCTTGCATAGATGCGTCGTCTAGGGAGTCACGAGACCGCGTCTTTGGGGTCGTGTCAAACTGGGCCACCACATATCTGCGCAAAATGTCGCTATTGGAATCACGCACGCTTCCACTGCAGTCATTAATAGTCCTGGAGCTGCACCCTGCTTGACTGAGTTTATTCGACGCCGAAGTTGAGCCACCTTAAGTGCTATCCCACTCCAAATTTCCACATGATTTTTAAAAAAAAGTCTCTTGTCGAGATAGACTCCTAACCATCGAATGTGCTCAGCTGGCTCTATGAACGTGTCGTTTAAATGGATTCCCACTGAGTTCTCAAGGCGACTTCCCGGGAACTGAACGATTTCTGATTTCTCAGTTTCAAAGGATATGGTATTTTCCTGCGCCCAATCTACTAATTCGTTCACCTCCTGCTGTGCCAAAGCAGCTGATTCCTAAATTTCCAATGTCATCGGCGTAGCTGAAACGTGCTCTAGGCTTTCCACCGTGTATAGATTCTGCCATGTAGAGTAAGAATAGGATAGGTGAAATTGGGGAGCCAGGCGGCACACCGCATATCAGTTTCCTAGGGCTTATAATCCCTCCTAGGTAGCGTACTTGCACGCTTCGATCTTTGAGAAAAGATGTAGTCCACCGAAGAACTGAATCAGGCCAGCATTGAGCTTGCATCCGCCATATGAGCCGATTATGTAGGACCGCATCAAAGACCCCCTGCACATCTAACGTGACAAAGGTTGCTACATAGCCCTGTGTCCGGGCCTCTTCTATATCATGCACTACACATGGGACGAGATCTGTTGCCGACCGTTTAGGTAGAGCCCCAAGCTGTTGTGGGCCTACAATATTTGAGACCACCGCACAATGGAACATTCTTTTAGCTATGATTCTTTCCAACCCCTTTCCTAAACACGACAGGAGTGCGATAGGCCTCCACCCTTTCACAGATGAAGGGTTCCTGCCTGATTTTGGAAGGAAAACAACTTCTGCTAGCTTGAAGCAGGATAGATGATGTCCGAAATGCATGCACGCGCGGAAAAGATGCGTGACATGGGCTCCGACATGGCTCCAGGAGGCCGCAAGGAGTTCTGTGGAGATGCCATTGGCCCCAGGGCAAGAACCACCTTTGCCTATTGTACAGCTTTGGACTTCAGCCTCTGATATTTCTTCCTTCCATGTGATCCGGGCATCTTCAGGCTGGTTACAAGAGGTCAGGTCATCGGTGACTTGGTGCCGTGAAAGAAGGCGGTCACGCAGGATACCTGCGAGCTCAGCCTGATCAGAGATGAATCGACGTTCATGTAAAAGAGGTGGCGGAATTTTCGCGGACTTTGGAGATCCCCACAGTAGGAGCTTAAGGATTTCGGGTAAAGATTTGACCCCTTCTACCCGGGTTTCTAATAGCTTCTTTTCGCAGCTGCTGCAACTTTTCTAAAGTGCTTTGCATTACTAGATCGTTCAAATTCTGTGAGTGAGCCTTTATACTTGACATGGGCGGCCTTGCATTCTGTAGTCCACCAGGGTCCTGACCTGCCACTCTCTGGCTTGGGTCGTCTACCAACAGCCTTTATTGCTTCCTTAAATGCCCTGCAAAGCTTCTCGGCAAATACCTCTGTTTCTTCTACCAGAGAAAGCGGTACTAATGGTGGTTCCCAGCGGGTGACTAGCAGGGCGAAATGGGGCAGCTGGTCTTGAGGGACTCAAAGTGGGCCTCTTGCCGTGGCTTTAGATTGCTTTTGGTTGAGAACTTAGCCCAAGATTGGAAGGTGATCGCTGGTGATACATTTTTGTCAATCAACCCAAGTACAGGTTCCGTCAATGTTTGATCATGCTAGGTCAAGAGTATTCCCGGCTCGATGCGTAGGCTCACCAATAATAAGGCAGAAGAGATTGTGAGTCTCGGCACACTTCTCAATCTCATCGCCTTATCCATATGTGTGCACTGCGCTTGGTTGCCAGGTCCAATGAACCGAGTTGAAGTCGCCTACAACAACGGTGCGAGCAGTTGGAACCCATTCGAGAAGAGACTGAACCGCCTTTGGATCGTGGGCGGCTTTGTACACAGTGAGGAAAGTTGTGGTATTTACCTCAACCCAGCAATAGTCGCTAATTGGAGTGGCCGACGGAAATTTTTGAATAGCTTGAATTTGCTTGGCATTTTCCTAGTGTATTTGATTGCACGAGGACGAATGCTTATGCCTTTGTGCGGTATATGGACATTGAAATAGAGATATGCCTTAGTATGCCCACGCCACCATGGCTCCTGTATAAGCAAGACATCAAGTTGAAGCTCGCAGGCACGGTCTAGCGCGATACCGTGTGTTGTTCCCTCTCTTCCGACATTAATTGACATCAATCGGAGAATTAGTTGGTCGCCCTTCACAATCGCCTTACAACACCTGTCGGATTCTCCGGAGGTAATGCTGCTGCCACTCCAGCGTTTGGGGTTGGGACTAGACCAGTAGTAGAGTTATGTTGGAATTTACCACATTTCTTACAATAATTGCCATTCCTTGCAAATATGAACAACTTTCCTACATACTCTATAATACATGCTGTATTCTACATTTTAACTTCTTTTTGCTAATAAGCTATTCTCTCATACATTTGCATGTGCAGGGTAGTATGATACTAGATGCAAATGCAGTGAGAAACATAGTCATGTTTACTTTGCGACAAGTAAGATGGCGTTAATGGTGCGGGGTCAGTACTGCTTTATTCCCCGCACAATGGTTTCGTGGTCAGCTGTGCTGAAGACTTTTTTACTGTAATAATTGTTGTTTGAATACCCACTTTAACTCTAGGATATGCACACATAAATTCGCGTTTTACATGTAACTTAGAACTTTAATGGAAACAATTTTCTTTGAGCTTTACTTTCTGCTCGTCTTACTCGGAAATCGCAACAAGTTATGGATCGATGACTCAGCGGAGGCAGCTTTAGCCTCTGCATCTCGGTAGGTTTTCAATTGATGTTTTGATGGTCCACCAGTTCTTATTAGACGGGTCAGATATCTAGCGCTGTCAGATCTATGGGGGCTCCACAGTTCCTGCATTTAATCAGAGCTTGACATTAATCTTCGGTATGCATAGTTGAGCCACAGTTCCCACAAGATGGTGCCCTGGAGCAATTCCTTGAAGGATGGTGGCCGCTGCATCACTTACAGGACTCAAGGGGCTGTTGCTTCTTGAATGGCCTGGCGAGACCAGATTCATCAAAGACTCTGAGGCCAGGTGTCACGAAATGGGGTCATGATATAAACAATCGAGCAAAGTTAACGAAGTCTATTCTGATTATGTAAAACAATGATATCAAGAAGATGTCTCAACAGTTGTTGTTGTTGTTTTATTCAAGTCCTAAGCTAAAGCTCCAAATCCACTATGAGTACAGGACCGATGTTCACGGCCAGAACTACATCTAAGACATACCCAGCTTGATTCCACAGCATGAACTACCACAAAACCAGCTGTAAGTTAAAAATATGCGCCGACGCGAACTCCTTTTCCCAAAATTGACAAAAGAAAAAGATGAATTGCAAATAAGTTAGAATGGGAAGCAATACTCCTCGCCTCGATTCCCATTTCGTCAGGATTAGTTTCCTGACGAGTTATATTCGATCTCCACTGAGAGTAGGAGTTGGATGCACAGGAGAATACCCAAAACAATTGGTATCCTGCGCAAATTGATTGAAGCTCTCGAAGCACTTAGGCCCGAGTAGCTTGTGTAAGAAGGCATTGTGTGACAATGACCCTCTGATTCGACGCGTGGTGTTTGCGTTGAGTCGACAATGTATGAAGTGAGTAGGGGTGGTTTCCTCCCCACAGGTGCACTCTGTGATAGCGTGCGGATTGTTGAAGCGACGATGGTATGCCGCGAAATTGCCATGGCCCGTACGGGCTGCAATAAGATTTCGTAACAGTTGTCTGGAAAGCCCCAGTTCTGGTGGTTTACGACGGCGCATGAGCAGATCTAGCTCACGATACCGTGGCGGACAAGTTTCATTCCACCAGCTGTCGAGCAAAGACTGTCGCTGGCGATGCATTTTTTGATGTAGAAATGCTGTAGTGGTGGTTGCTGGCTCAGTTTCCACGCTGGGAAGCGTTCGTAGGGCGGATTTGGCCGCAGCGTCTGCTTCTTCGTTTCCATGAATTCCCGAGTGTCCTGGTACCCATTTTATTCTTACCTGAGCTAGCCCAGATAATTCGCGAAATCTTCGTACTTCCTCGTGGCTGGTCGAGGACCTGCCCGTGCTCAGTGCATTTATTGCTTGACGGCTATCCATCAACACATTAATGCACCGTGTCGTTCCCTTCGCCTGGTCGTCCTTCCCTCTTAGATGACCTAACGCTGCTTTAAGAGCTTCTCGTGCTCCCGTAATCTCTGCATCTAAAGCCTCTCCACCGTGCTTTATGCCACTTCCTTTTAGAAAAGTTTTCCCATCCAGCTTTAGGAAGAACCCCCAAGCTGAACGTCCGCTTCCTTCTGATGAGCCGTCCGAGTACGCACAGATTTCTGACTTTGGCACATTAGTGATCCAAAGTTTACAGGCTTCTACTTGGTCTTTTCTCGAACCAACCTTCGAACCCGGCCGCGATTGATAAAATGATGAGGCAAGAGGTTCCGCGGCCTCTGCCTCTGGTAGCTGTCTATAAGCACGCTGAGCCCGTGACATTTGAATTTCAGGACGCGCAGATTTTCGATTGTGCTTCTTATATTTTCGCGTACCGACATTTGGGCAAACTGCAGCACGGATCCTGAGCGGATGGCGGTCGTCAAGTGTTTGCATTCTGGCAGAGAGGCGAAGTCGGTTTCCTTCGAGAATGATTTTTCCGGTTGGTATTCCTCCTTCCCTATGTAGTACGGCGTTGGGGGTTGTTCTCATTACCGGTAGTGCTGACCTAAGACCCATTAAGACAGCCTTATCAATCATACTACATAGGCCAGCAGTGGGCGGTGTCACCATCCCTCGTACTGTTGGGCGTCTAAGGCCAGGCCACCAGACATCAGCTCCGTACGTTGCGATTGGGACAATACATGTGACGATCGCTTTAACCAACGCCCCAAGAGCGGCTCCTCGGTAGGCTGTATTGAAGCGACGCATGTGCTGTGCAATTTTTAACGCTTTGCCACACCAAGTTGTGACGTGGTGTTTGAAGTTTAGTCGAGGATCGAGGTACACACCCAGCCAGCGGACATTTTGCGACGGTTCTATGAGAGTCCCGTTGACTTGGATTCCAATCGATGCTTTACGGTATCTTCCGGGAAATTGGACGACTTCGGACTTGTCAATGTCGAAAGCGACGGCATTATTTCGTGCCCATTCTAAAAGATGGTTGACCTCCTCTTGTGCCGCAGCTGCAGACTCCGTAATCGTCCGGCCTAACCCAAGAATGCCGATATCGTCAGCGTAGCTAAACCTCAGACCCGGGGTTCCACTTCGCATGGGCTCTGCCATATATAGAAGGAAGAGAAGTGGCGAAATCGGTGAGCCCTGTGGAACTCCGCACACTAGCTCTCTCTTGGCAGTGACTCCCCCAGAGTATCGCACTTGAACCATCCGATTGGCGAGGAAGGAGCTAGTCCATTTGAGAATAGACTCCGGCCATCCCTGCTCCTGCATCCTCCTTACTAATCGATTATGGAGTACCGCGTCGAATGCTCCTTGAACGTCCATCGTTACAAAAGTAGCTGCCCATCCTTGTGAATTTGCCTCTTCGATATCGTGGACCACACATGAGACCAGATCGGTTGCTGAGCGCTTCGGCAGTGCACGATACTGTTGCTGGCCGACTACATCATGGATAACTGCAAGGTGTGCCATCCGCTTAGCTAAGAGCCTTTCTAACCCTTTTCCCAAGCATGAGAGAAGAGCGATTGGTCTCCAACCTTTGATTGTCGTTGGGTCTCTATCGTTCTTTTGAAGGAGGACCACCTCGGCTAGTTTGAAACACTGTGGATGGGTGCCAAGCAGAATGCAAGCTCGGAACAGTTGGGAAACCCAAGGCCCGATTGTATTCCAACACGCCTCCAGCAGGTTTACGGAGACTCCGTCTGCTCCTGGGGCCGTATTTCCGCAACCAATGGTACAGGCTCGGACTTCTTCATCTGTTACGTCCTCTTCCCATGGTATCCGACTGCTGCTCGCGACTGTACATGGTGACAAGTCTTCTGATGCCTGGTATCGTGCCAGGAGGGAGTCGCGAAGGATCGTGGCCCGTTTTAATGGATCTGTTATCAACGTCCCATATGTCTCAACAGTGTATGTAAGAGTTTTCAGTACAAAGATATTTTACCGGGGTAATGTTAGTGTTACCTAAGATCTACATTACTTAAGTGGGTCTCAAGACCTTATTCAGGGAATCTATCTTGGTACCCTTAAGCCCGTAACATCGCCTTCTCACTCCGGGGTTTTTTTTTTTTTTTTTTCTTTTTGTCTCTGGAGCCCATGAAGCTGCCTATGTCAGGATCTCCAACATCGTATTCTTTGATGAAGCTTTTGAACGCATTAGTTAGCACAAGATTTTCTCGGAGTTCCCAGGTGGTTTCTTTGTAGCCCGTCCACTTGACGTAGAAACCCCTTTTTCCTCCAAATGATTTAGCTCTCAGTACTCTCTCTACTCCATAAAGGAGGTGTTTGCCGTCTAGTAGTGGTGGAGGCTGGCTATCATTTGTGACTTGGGATGGTAGTGGATCATTTGAATCTCTACGTAGTAGATCAACAAAGAATCTGGGGTGGATGTTACTTGGCACATCAAGTTTGTAGACATCAGAAGCTATTTTGCGCATTATTTTAAATTTGTCATTTTTCCGAGACAATTTTTTCTTGAGCTGCGGATTGGTGACGTTCTTTTGATTTAACCACAATTTATCTCCCACTTTTAACTCTCCAGCCGGTCTTCATCCTCTGTTAGCATTGTGCTCCATAATTTGCTGGGCTGTTTTCATTGCAGCTTTTGCAAATTCTTGACCCTCGCGAAGGCGGTTTATGAAGGCGTTGGCTCTTGCTTTTGGGGTTGTACTCAGGCTGGATGGTGGAAAACGGCGCTGAATGAGCTCAAGACGATAACCATGAGTTAAGTAAAATGGACTGAAACCAGTCTTTGAGTTAGTTCTATTATTTATAGCGACTATTGCAGGTGGGAGAAGTTTCGCCCAGGTATCTTGGGCATAAGAGATATAAGCGCGGAGGTATGTTAGCACTTCTTGATTCATTCTCTCGGTACCTCCATCTGTCTGTGGGTGAAATGCTGTTGATAGTCGCTGTTGAATACCTACACACTGGCAAAGCCTCTTCCAAAAGTGACCGACTCAGTTAGAGCCTCTGTCTGATGTTAGAGAGTTGGGAAAACCATGATAGCGCCAATGGCTCAGAATAAATTTCTCTGCACAAGCCTCCGCTTCCATTGCCTCCATGGCTTCTAATATAGCACTACCAAGGAGCCTATCACATATAACCATAAAAAATCTTTCCTTATTATCTGTTGTAGGTAAATCGGTCATAAAATCTATGGTTGACTTGCTTTGAAATCGTTCTGGTATTGGCAGTGGTCGCAGCAAACCACTCGAAGACTGACGCCAAACTTTCGATCTACCGCATATGTGGCAATTCCTCACAAATCTTCTAACATCCTTGTATTGCTGAGGCCAGAAAAAGCTTCGTGAGAGAATGGATAATGTTACTTCTCGGCCTGGATGGCCTGTCATTTGGGAATCATGCACTTTTTGAATTAATGTAGTGCGTAAAGGCTCCCAGTTTGGGACCCATAAGGCGCCGCGATACAGTAACGCGTGTCTCTCGTCGAAAGAGCAATCTCTTATTTGCATCGAGTTTCCAATAGAATTTGGTAGTGCGCAATCCTCATTTTCTAGGCTTGTATAAACGTTAAGGAAAGGAGCGTTTTCCTTTACTGCTTTATTCCAGAGTTTTTGCATTTCGAGCTCTTTAAATATTTTATTTCCTTTTGGGGGATCTTTGGGGATAAGGGGGACTGGATGACTGGTTAATATGCTTGGACAGAGCTTTTTCCGTAACTTCTTCCCGGGGCCTAGCTTGTTATCTAGTAACCACTGCTGAGAGACTTAGGGAAGATGACAATTCTTCCCCTTCACAACTGGGCGATCACCAGTTGCTCTTTAGGAGTTGAAATTCCATTTTTCGAAAATTTCGTCACTGAAATCTTTAGGCTTGTACTCAGCTTTTCTAGAAAGGAGATCAGGCTTTGCAGAATCTGAGCCTGGTCTAGATTTTATCTTAAAATTGAAGCCTGAGAGCTCTTCTGCCCATCGGAATTGGCGTTCTGATAGCTGGCGCTTTGTCATGAAATACTACAAATTTCGATAATCAGATAGTATGATGAAAGGTTTACTGACGCTTCTAAGTTCACCTCCGAAGTGTCTCATGGTAGTAATAATAGATAACATTTCTTCATCATAAATTTAATAGTTAGCTTCAGCCGGCAACAATATTCTGGAGAATAAGCCCATAGGTCGAAGGCGACCCTTCTCATCTACTTTTGATAATACTCCTCTAATTTTATAACCTGACGAGTCCGCTTCCAACAGGGTTTTGGCTTCAAAATCAAACATTGTGAGGATTGGTGTGCTCATTAGTAGCTCCTTTAGTCGCATAAATGCGTCCTTTTGGGATTTATCCCATCACCATAGCACACTCCTCTTGGTTAGATTATTTAGTGGTTCACATATAGAAGAAAAACGAGGAATAAATTCCCGGTAAAAATTTGAGAACCCAAGAAAGGAGCGTACCTGTGACACATTATTCGGCTCCTCCCACTCAGCAATTTCCTGTACTTTATCGGGGTCTACTTTGACGCCGACTCCTGCTTCGATGATGAAATCTAAGTATTTTATTTTCGTTACCCCAAAAGCAAATTTTTCAAGGTCCAACCGCAGACCAACTGCCTTTAGTGCATTCTGGTTATGGTCTTCTAAGTCTCCGTCTGAATAGACTATAGCATCATCAACATATGCTGAGCAGAATATATCTAGAAATTCCTGCACGGTGCTATTAATGAAACGTTGAAATGTTGCTGGAGCTCCATATAATCCGAAAGGACAAACCAGCCACTTAAATAAGCCTTGACGCGAGCGGAAGGCCGTTTTACATTCATCTCCTTCCTTGATCCGTAGACGGTGGAACGCAGTGCGAACGTTGACTTTAGTATACCAACGGGCTTTGGTTAATTGTCGTAGTATCTCTCGAATCAGTGGAAGGGGGTAACAATCTTTTTTTGTGATCGCATTGAGGCCACGATAATCGACGCAGAACCGCAGGCCACCCCCTGTTTTTTTGGCAAAAAGCACTGGTGAGCTAGCTGGCGAAGAACTTGCTCGTATCCAGCCTTTGTCAAGGAGATCTACTAGTATTTTACGCAGAACTAATAACTCTTCTTTTGACATTTCATAGAGTGGTCCATAAGGTGATGTTTTCTCATTGTTGTCTTCATCCTCTTCTAACTTGATCTCCATATCATGCTGTGACTTCACTTAGGTGATGATAAAAACACATATAAAATAACATGTTTCTCTATCACATCCAACGAAAGCTAATAATACATATTTGAGTCTTAGTAATCAAATCCATGCTGTTTACATAAGCAGATGCGCCGGTACTCCAAACACTGTCAATTTCATGAATATCCAGATCAATAAATTGATTAATTAGAACGACACATGCCCAATTCTGTGGGGTGGTAGTTCATTAAATATGTCATCTAAGAACATGGATTAAAATCCGGTGAGTTTATTTGGGAGCATTTTACTAACTGATTCAATGGTTGGTTTTATTTTTTGGTTTTGATCAAACTTTTGCAAAGATTTATTGATATTTGCGATCGAGACTGACGCCAGTGTTAGATCTTTCTGGTTGTTTAGCGCTTTCTTTGTGAATGCGGAAAATGTGAGTGAAGACACCAGTTTTCCTTCTTGGATATATTTAGTCTTTTTCCTGGTATGCTTGTTTTTCATCTAGCCTTGATCTAATATTTGAAGTCTTTCGACTCCTTGATTTATGTAGAGTAAATGGCCATTTGCGTCGTAGACGACGTTGTTTCTCTCTGCCCATTCCTTGCCGAGGGTTAAATCGTAATGCAATCCTTTCATGATGTACTCACACAGACGCTCTCGGCGGCCATTGATATCAAGGGCAACATATATCATTTGGCTTATATTACGGGAGTTTTTATCAACTTTTGCAAGTACAAGTTTTCTGTGTTCTACTGGGATGCGTGGAAGTTGATGTTTCTCAACGATGTAATCACTAAAGGCAGCCTGGGTCAAAAAGAGCTGGAATAAAGAATTGATCGTTAATAAAAGTTTGTATTAAAAAGGGTTTACTATCCATTCTTTTCTTTACTTTCAGTATTTCTCGAGCCGACGGCTTTTCCTCGATGTTTACACCAAAAGAATCATACCCTGCTAGCCTCTGCGCATGAATTTGCTCAGAGGCTATGAGTTTTCCGAATCCGAAACAAAGTTGTTAGTTGAGGACTCCTTTGCCATCCAGTTTACTCCTGATCTTCGAGAAGAGCTGTAGCCCCTAGGCGTCGGATTTTCGCGGAAGTTCCGATATATGCAGTCAGCCCATCGATGAGAAGGTGTCTTGTTTCACCTTTCTGTCGGAATACTCCTACGGAGTAATTTAATCACAAGCTTGTTGCAACGATATGGGTGGTTCTTCGATAATTCTTTGTTCTTTTCTATCCCAAGAGACTCTGTACATATTCATTGATTATTTTCCGTTACGCCATACACGATTAGGCAGCCCCACCAAGTTACCCTTAACATTATTGTTGGTAATATTACGCAATGAAATGATCGCAATATTTGTGGAACAAAAGTAGATGTTGACTAAATGAGTGTCATGTTCGGAGTACAGCTAAAAGTGTGGAAAGTGTGCGCTACAAGTACAAGTGTAAGCGACACAGAGCCTAAGCCACAGCGTAAACGAGTGTGGCGCCATGTAGGCATAGATAAACCCCCAATAACCTCCTTGTGCCCACGCCATATAGCCGCTCATATATCCAATAGTTAGCCTGAAGTGCTACCAAAATACCCATTCCAACCTCTTAAATACACACAAGATCGTGTCGGGAACCCAGACGAAATAGAGGGCCCGTGCGTCCACAACACTCTGTGTCTCCATTTCCAACACATAGACAGACACAAGCACATGGGTGTTAGACGCAGCCTGTAATAAAAATACACTACAAAAATCACTCAGTACATCCAAAGTCCAAAGTCATACCTACTTACTCGGCCAACCGCACATCAGATCTTTCATTATCGATATACGCCCTAAAAGTCTATTGGTTAGTGCCAAATAGGTAGATATGTCGGGGTGGAGCACGAAAGTCCCACAGTGGAAAGTGCAAAGCCATCGGCCAAAGTCTATGTTCGCAATTCGGGCCACCCTGCCAATCTGAGTAATTGTGCCGTTACCGGCCCTGAGGGGAAAGACCGGCATCCCATTAGCACACATCCTATTTAAAAAACCTCCATTTGACGTTCTAGATTACCTATAGATTCTTCCCGGAAGTAGAACTATATCCTCCACCTCCGTCACCGACTCAGCCATGATTTCGAAGGGCTAGCAAGAAAGGACCAAAGCCATTTGATAGTGACTAGCTTCCTTGTCATCTGACTTTTTTTGCGCTTATAGCGATAGTTCTGAAGCGTCCGCTGACCGAGTTTCACAGGCTTTTATGAGATCTGTCATTAGAACTGGTACAGAGGTCAAACAAATCACCTCTGGCAAAATTACAAGTATGTAAGTTCATGACGTTAAGATTCATGGGGCTGTAGTCGGTCTCAGATCTTTAACAGCCAGGGGGCTTGACCTGGAAAGCAGAGCTATCTACATCTCACTCGAAAATTCTATATTAGCTCTCATATTATAAACGAAAATTTTAGTTTCACTAACTTGGCGGGCTAAAAAGTTCCAAATGAAAACTGTAAGAGCCGTTGAGCCTCTAAAGCTTTGGCAGATTCCAGGGCATAGAGGACTTACAAGTAACAAATTGGCGGCTAAGCTTGTTCAAAAGGATCACAACTCACTAAATGTCGCCAAAATGACTGCATATCGACTGAGCCTAGCTGCATCACGACGCAATGCCAAAAATCTGGGCAAACAGTTGACAACTAACTGGTTGGCTGCTCACACCTAAAACGATGCTCCGACCTTGACCTGCAGATGCGACGCAAAGAGCTGCTCGAACTTACGCTCCTAAAATCATTCTACACTCGCTTAATTGGAGCTGGAGCTGGCAAAGACGAATTCTTCCCCTTCCAGTGGCGCCGGTGTAATCGCTCAGTATACTCAACATATCTGGGATTGCCAAGAAGAGTTGCATCCGAATCGAAGTCGAAAGCAAACACAGACACATCTAAAATAGGCGACTTTTCATCAATGTCGGTCTTGTCATTCTCACGAGAGTCCTCTACCTTAACCTCTCCACACATCACCTCGCCTCAACGATCGATAAAGTGATATGGAATGTATAAGTGGAATATCTGGATCTGGATGGGTCGGGATAGATAACTGTGTTGTGCGATAAGGAGAGTAAATCTAACTATGTACATGTTAATCTTCAAGTATCAAGTTCGCTAAGTCAGACCTGCCACTTGGTCCCGTGATATAAAGGCGTTATTCCAATTGCAAACAGGAGCTTGCTTCATTTGTTACCGACCATCACTCACTCCAAAATTACGACATTACGTATACCCGCAAGGAGGAAATTAAGTCAAAATATACAAAGTTGGGGTCTTGGTTTATGGGGGACTGTTGCTATAATAGGGCTATGCATCTTGAGGAAGGACAGGCGGGTGAGATGTGGAATGAGAAGGATGCTGAGACTGACATTTCAGCACGACCTTCGTGAGGGAGTTGGAAGGAGGCTAGGAAAGGCAGAGGGTGAATTTCCCGATGTAAACACAAGTCTGCAGCGCCCAGCTGGCCGGCTTCTTTGGACGCTTCAGAAGGGTGACTATGTCTTCGGATTTAGTCCTAATGTCGGTATTAGGAGAGTTCCGCACACAGCGGCTTCTGCGACTTTTCCCGGCTTCCATACACCCGAAAATGGCCAGCGTTTTGTTGGCTGAAGAGGGGATATAATAAAGAGTAAAGGGCCTCTGTTAGTGCATGATTGAATAAAGACTTGTGAGGGGTAGTGTTATTGTTACAGGGTTATGTACGACGTCTTGGAGTCTGGACCTTAACAGCCTGCGGAACTGAGGATAGAGGAAGGTGTGTAGACTAGGTCAATTATAATCTAGATATATACGCGTATTCATGGAAGATGATGAAGGCATGCTTGGATAATCAAAGGTTTTAAATTTCCCTTCGGTGGGTACTTACGGAGGAGGGTGGACTGTTTGTGTAAGCGAACATACCTCATAGTGGTATATGCGAATGAAATCCAGAGTATGAGTGTTTCTAATGTCAAAAGAGTCATCCTACATGTATACATAGTACCGGTCATGTGTCATAGCTTTATAGCTGAATACACATTAAATGATTTGAAAAAAAAAAAAAAAACCTCGGGCAGTACGAGGCAAAGCTTGTCAGGGCTCAGATCTGCAATTCCACTGTATTTTGGGCTCTTGCTACAGCGGTGGGAGTTCATACATTCAGCAGCTGGGTGCATGACACAAAAATTTTTCGAAAAGAATAACAACAAGTCTGATGAGAATGAAGTCATGCAATTGAAGCGTGAGAGCTTTAAAGCGACGCAACCAATATTTCTCTTTAGTAATTTTATTTCTTTGCTTTATATTCTCCATGGAATAACATCTGCAAATCATGAGAGACATCGGGAGGCTGAAATTCATGTTTAATTAAATCTTCGAGCACAGGATAATAAGATCCAGGTTTTCATTTGCTATGTTGGGTCTGTGTAGGTGCCAACACGTCGGGTAGTTGTATATAGACTGGGCTAACCGGTACATGAGGAGCTCACGTGCTGTGCGCGGGCACGACGTTAAATATTATAAATAAATAAATATCACAACAGGTAGTAATGTTTGATGGGAGATGTATGGGAGGCATAGGATAGGTTATACCACTGGCATAGGCCTCCTTGGCCTGTATTCAGAGAGGACCTGCATGTCCTACATAGTCATAGACTCAGACAGGACAATAAAATGGATTAATAATTTTTAAATCATTTAATGTGTATTCAGCTATTTAGCTATGACACATGACCGGTGCTATGTTTACATGATGGATGACTCTTTTGACATTAGAAACACTCATACTCTGGATTTCATTCGCATATACCACTATGAGGTATGTTCGCTTAGACAAACAGTCCACCCTCCTCCATAAGTACCCACCAAAGGGAAATTTAAAACCTTTGATTATCCAAGCATGCTTTCATCATACATGTGAACCAGCGCCGCGAGAAATGTAATTCTGTTTTGCCAGACTCAAACCAGCGGTCTCTTGCCTCAAGAGGGATATATGACCGAGCTACCTTGAATCTATTTGGGATATCGGCCCAGGTAATAATGTTGTAATCATGAAGTTAGATGGATAAATATTGTGGTTGGACAGTCTACAAATGAGAATGTGGAATGAATATTCTGGCGGAGAGCGAATGTATTTAGACCATCTTAGGTTAAATGGATATCTAAAGATGAACGCATGGTCTACATAGGAAGTAAATGCATCTGCTCACGTACATGTCTAATTTGCTCTACAGCCATGCCCATTGAGTGTCCGATATACTCATGTAGTGCGTAACGATATTATTAGAGCTTTAAGCTCCTGATAATAAGCACGACTCGCATCTGAGGCATGCATTAATATGAGCTTGCAATAAAATAGTCAAATAATATAATCACTGGGTCTTGTCTATGAAGCCTTTGATTCCTTGAACAGACTAGGATTACAACAAATATACCATAGTACGGTGCGCATTCGTTTTAACGATATTCAATATAAAGATATTCGCATTGTAAAAATGTCTTCTTCACGCAGGCTTTACCTTCTCATATCAAATATCACACATGGTTATTGTTGGTTACAACGATGTAGCCGTGCCCTTTTACCTTTTTGTCAAATACTGTTACGTGATGTAACCACTGTCATTGGCTGAAGCCTGGTTATATTTCGACTTGTGCCTAATAATCGTGGCATAGATTACTGTTTCCAAGTTTAATTCTAAATATGTCATGCACTTCCCCACACGACTCATTAGGCCAGGTAGAAGTCTGGATCCACTTCATGTAAATCTATTCTTAAATGGCGACTGAGATTACAGACATGACGACGCGAATATTGAGGTGGAGGAGGGGGTTTCGCTTGTAATTATCATTGCTGCACATACTTTGCCGCAGCAGGAGGATCAGGAGGCAGCTGAGCCACCTGCTATGATTAATCAAGTACTAAATGGTCTTAAGCGCCTGCCCAGCTTCCAGGAGCTTGACCCAGATGCCGACTCCATGAAACTCACAATACTCATGCGCATGCAAAGAAGCCTCCAGCGGCAGGCAGAGCTTAATAGAAGGCAAGGGACAATAGATTGCTGATTTAAATTATGTATGAGATAGAACTACATCATCTTTGATGTGCGAGGGAGCGTAAAGATTTCGTTTAGTGGACTAAGTTCTCAAATGTGTTTGTACATACTGTCACGTGATATTATTCTCCACAAAAAGGTTAAAACGATATAAATTAGCGGTACAGAATTGTATCTTTATAACGAGTCCGCACTGTACTTTGAAGGCAAGACAGTTTTCATAGTGCCGCCTGCATTCTCACGAGCGAAGTTTGTAGCGTATAATAGTCAACTTGAACCCCATTTTCTAAGAATCGAACTCTAACCCCTTTCAAGATTGTATCCCTCCCTGAAATTATTTAACCTTTCTGTCTTAATATTTCTCATCTATTTACCTAATAGCTACCTCCTAGATTTTTACGCCTTGATTTATTTTCTGCGGCGGGTATAGTATCGATGTGGACGTATATCTGGAGGCTACTTAAGGCTAGAGAGTCGTTCGACTAGAGGTATGGTCATCGAAGTGAGGATTTACTAGGTCCTATTTGAAGACTTGATGAGACTTTGGTCGGAAGCAATTTTTTTGGAGTGAAAACCTGACATAGTGGAGTATTTTGAATCATTGCCTCGTGGGCCAATTTCTCTGATATGGCAAAATTTGGCTGAACTTGGCTCTAGAAGAATATTTCACTCCCAGGTTTGCAGCAGACACCGCGAATAAATGTTCAGTGTTTATCCTTTCATCTACCGTTCATACAGCTACTGCACAGCAGCAGCAGCTTCTTCAGTTAGTCCAAAGTTACTCACTCATTCCTTTTGTCTCAAGTTCAGACGACGTGGCCATAGTTTCAGGCCTTTATAGGATGGTGGTCTTGGACCGATTTTTTAGGATGCAGGTGGAAAGATGCCAACAATTAAGGTGCTGCAGATAACCTTGCGCAATAAAGCACCGATGTTGAAGGTTGGATGTTAAAACTGACAATACTAGGATTAAAAGAATCCTGTGACTTGAGGACGACATGGGCTGGGCATGGGTATACACGCCCACGTCTCCTGCTATACTAATATGGTTAGTGTGTTCTCCACCCGTCGCATGCATTTATGCGCCGGTTCGTTTGATCTGGCAGGTCGCCACGACATGCGGTTTCAGTTTGACTAAAATTAAACAAGAGTACGAGCTCAAAGAACAGATTCAAGTAGTCTTCACAGGAAAAGGGATTCCAACAAGGAGTCTTGCTCCCTAGCAGCAAGCTTCTTCGTTAATAGTGCTGCCCTCGATCCATTTTCATCTGTCTTTGCTTCGAAACATGAGAGACCGGGTATGTCTGCATGGATCTCTATGGCCACTTTTGGGGCCGAATAGACTCCACATCCCGCATAAGCTTTAGAGAGGTGGAGCTTGTGGAGTCGACTAGTCAATAAATACAGACCGCTTACATCGCTCGACCTAATCGTCTAATTCATCGTAGAATCGAATTCAAGCTCCCAAGTGCCAAAGAAAAGTGGAAAAAAAGGACGTCCGGATTTCTTTTCAGACAGATACAAACTGAGACTTTCTGCTGAAGATTTCTCTTCATCAGAATTTAGGGATTCATTACGTACCGTGGTAGCCCCGCCCACTATTCAATGAAGACGACCAGTTCCTCGCACAGCATCGAAGAACGTAATTAGGCAATTGGATCTAACTATCAAACTGTACACAAGATGGAGTAGGCAGGATCTTCAATTCTGTTTACTGTGTGATCCTTCGAGCGCCAGCAGGCGGAACGGGTTCGACTAGACTCTTTTTCACCTTACTAAACCTAACAGAAGTGTTTGTGTTGAAATAAGTCAGGTCAGCGCGCGCGCGTAATAGAAGCACACACTTTAGTCTCATAGCTAATTAGGCTGCATGAACTTAATGAAATCAACAAAAGAAGCACGCACAGGATCTCAGTCCTTGAAGCTTCTTTTGCCCTGTTGGGTTGACAATCGCTACAGCTGAATAGCATGGGTGGTTAGTACTGCTGTCCTGCAAGACTGGCCTAGACTGACTCAAGTCATAGGGCCCGCTTATAACTTCATGGGATAGGTTGGTCCCGCTGCAACCGCGCCGCTTCCCAAGCCGAAATCATACACGGCTCTAAGTTTGTTCAGCGCGAACGATCAAAAACCTTCCATGTATGTGGCTACTTGCCTGGTTATTACATGTCCCCACGGAGTCATTATCCTTAGCTCTGCCCTATAGATAATGGAAACTACAGTACACAGGATTAGATTTCTGGCAATTTGAGTGTTGTTTTGGCTGAGATGAGAAATGCGCAGTCTGTAGAGCAGGTATCCCGAGAAGAAGCTACGGGCAGATTATTCGATCTTGCTGTCGCGTGGAAGTCATTTCAGCATTAGACCACAGTTAAAGGCGGCATCTTGTTCCAGAGTAGAGTGTACCTATATTTGATACCCTAGCGTCGTCATGTGTACGGGGAAGTAAGAGGAGATTTAGAAGAAATATAAGATAAGGCAATTGCACCTTAAAAATGTAGCAGAGATCAAATAGCATGTTAGATTAGCAATTAAACATGAAGTAAAAGTTGCGAAAGACTTGCGATGATGTTTTATTGGCACATATTTATCTCTATTTTTCTTTGAAGCTTCACGTGGGGCACATGACGCTTTTTATCGCAACAATAGCATCCAGCAACGTCAACGACGATATTACACCCTTCCAAAACTCTGACCACAGGGAGTTAAGGAATTCTGGTGTACTTGGACCAAAGATGTTCACACAACTAACCCCGTCTTAATATGTCTAAGCCAATATTGATCCTCGCAACAAAAGTAAGCTTGAAAGGTACAAATGTAACCATAAATATGAATGTGGAAAGGTGATTTTCCAAGATTGCCAACCGTATTAAGTCTTGGAAGTCCACATTTGGCCACTTTATTGACCCTGGAGGTCGTGTATCTGCAATTCCTGATGTAAAATTTCCCAGCAGTATCTCGGTCATAGTTGCCCTTTGGTAGATATAGTAAGACGTATATATGCATGATCGATGTAGTCGTCTGAACCATAATACTGTCGCCCACTAAATCTGATTGCCAGTAAACATACCGAATCCGCTTCTTCACCAATTTTCTAAATTCAGATATAGTTTGTGAATTTATGGCCCCTTTAATAAAGCGAGTTACATACGCTAGCATCACTTCTCAAGACTTCAGCAGGAACTGCAAACATCTTGTTAGTAGTGACTATCTGCTTAAGGGAAGGCCTGTATACCCTTTTCATGCCCTAACATGTCTAGATCAGTCATCAAAGAGCCGTTTAAAATCTGTTCAAGCTTTGACGAATTGGAGCCTGTGGTCAAGCACGGTGGATGATTCAGGTAACCAGGCTATCCAGCACCTACTCCGAGAACTAACTCAAACAGCATACTGCGGTATTATACAGCCCAGTAATGGAAATAGGGCGACGATGAAAATATCAGTTAACCTACGCTACTTGAACAAATTGGCTCCACAAATTTATTTGCTGATTGGATACTGAGCGAAACCCGGAAGAGCAGGCCAAGGTGTCAAGGCGCAGCTGTGAGCCATCCGCACAGCCTTTCCTACTTGCAACATACCCCTATGAGCACACAATTTTACATCAGCTATTTCACAATAGTCCAGATTTCATTTAAGAGCCAGGAGAAAGTCCAGCGTGTATCCTTTTATCAAGCCATCAGCTAAATAGAAAGATGGACGTTGAGCGCTGTAGGGCGAGTTAGTAAATAAGACGTACGCTCATGAGATGAAAATGTTCTGTTGCGTAAAAGGTTTGAAGTATGAGTTTCTGTTAATTTAAGAATCGGGAATGGTGATCTGGATAGGCAAAAAAATTATCGCTGCGCAGAGCCGTGAGCTCTGGAATCGATTCAATACTTTTTCTTGAATAATGGTGACCCAATAGATATTTTGAAGATGAGATCGAGTTACTCCTACGGTGCTTTTTACGGCATGTTAGAGCTTGTAATGAAAAGCCATCGTCGCTGCACATGGCCGAGTGCTTCAAGTCTTAGTGTTTTCGCACCATATTAGTTCATGGAGTTAGTACCAAACAAAATCAGCAATTTGCTTGTTGATTACTAGCCTGAGTCCAGGCTCACGCTCCTCCCCGAAGATAAATATTGACCGATTTAGCTGTAGAATCCCTGTATGTGGAAGGTAAACTAAGACGACCTTGAACACTGTCGGCAAGCTGGACTGGTTGAGAAGAAGCTGCCTATTAAATTAGCCTCTTTTTGCCAGCGACTTGAAGGCGGTCAATGATAGTCCAGACTTACTAACTTCTTATTCCTCGTTTCTCAAACACGGAATTAGCACTTGCTCTCCTCACTTACCTGACCCCGACTGAATTGTGGTGGAGTAGCTTTGACTCTGCCTGGGCCTTTCATCCGTCCTCACTTTTACTACCTCCAGCCTCAGGTCTACTCTAGTCAATGTAACTTTATTACGCGAATCAATTCGGTACTGACATCGAGCTTGGGACTAAAATCATGCAGTGCCTCTAGTGGTCCGATCATACTCCGACGTTGCCGATACTCTTTTACTTCTCCCAACTGTCCTACACCCAATCGTCGAAAGGCAGTAATTTATTTTGCAGCTCGATCTGCACCACCAATCCAGGAACCTTAAATTGAATTGTCATCTTAATTCTAGCTAAGGTGGGCAGGCCGGCCTTCTTCCCTTGGCAATATTCAGCACATCTTGCTTTCATCTCAATTTCATCCACATCAAAGCTCCTTCGCTTCTACCTCGCAGATACTATTCCACACCAAACCTTGATCTTGATTTGCACAATTTAGACATTGAATTAAACCTTCAGTGCTCCTCCATAAATTAAGTCCTACTAGGAAATTCGTGCTTAAGTCGATATTGCCCTGTGCGCAACCTTCGAAACACTAGGGACCACACTGTATCTTGTGATCCATGTTTAATTGCACCTGCTTGTGAAATTACAGGAGATAATAGAATGGAATCGCCGGCCGATTATGATGAATGTCCATTGGATAGTGACGATATATATCCCTGCAAGGGCTGTGGTGATGTACTACTTCTCAAACTGAACTCATCAACATCCACGCTAACCATTGATCGTAGATCCTTGAAGAGGGAAAGGCTTTTGAGCTCGGTACGTGATGCACTTGGGTCCGTATATGTGCATTCTATCTTATGATATCTTGTACTCATACCTACCTACCTACCTACCTACCTATCCTTTGCCCAAGCAAAAACATGGAGGAAGTGGCTTACCGATATAGTCAAGCTAACGAACTAACAGCTGGGAACCGATGGCATCTCAACTGCTTTCGTTGCAATACCTGTGGGACTCTACTCGACTCGGACGCAAACCTTTTACTCCTCGGTGATGGCTCGTTAATCTGCAATAACTGTACCTATAGTTGTAGCGCTTGCAACAACAAGATTGAAGATCTAGCAATACTCACCGGTGATCAGGCTTTTTGTGCCTCATGCTTCCGATGTCGAAATTGCAAACGCAAGATTGAGAATCTTCGATATGCCCGCACTTCGCAGGGTATATTTTGTATGAGTTGTCATGAGTCACTCATGGCCAGGAGGAGAAAAAAGTCAAGGTTTACAGCAAGTAACAAACAGAAAAAAGAAGATCAATCATCAGTACAAGTCGACAAGCTGTTGCCTGCTTTACCTCCAAATGCTTCGCTCCAGGGAGCTCTCTCGATAGACCGCAAAACTCCCGATCTCTTGGATTCTGACGCTCGTACTGAACTATCTCCAAGGCCTCGCCAAGCATACCCACAGAATAATTCTTCTTCCCGGAGCAGCTCAAGGCGGCCTCACGAACGAGCATCAGAGTCGATGTCTATAGAAGAGCATCAGTTGGATAGCTTAAAGCTTTCTTCCAAGACATATCAGAAAAACCGTCACTCTGCAATTTCTCAGGCATCTGATCTAAATGAAAACGATGATAATAGAGAGAGCTTTCTCATTCCACTCACGCTGGATACCGTATCGACGCCAGAGACTTGGCAAGATCCATCAAAAAAGACTAAAGAGAATAACAAGTTACTCGAAAAGGATTATTTCGCCCAATCAAGGGGAAAATCTAGTCATCAGAGCTCTACTGCATCGACTCCCCACATTGCGCTCCAGGACCGTGGCCGCGAGTCGTCGACTGAGACATATCAGATAATCGACAGCCTATGGAAAGCACAGTCGAGCGGTAAACAAACATTAGGGAAAAAACAAATCGCTCATGCCGGTGGTGATGATGCTCGAGTACAGCCAGCTAAAACAGCAAGTACAGTAACCCCGAGCAAGAAAACACAGAACAACAAAGAATTCACATTAAGTAAGCCCCCTCAAGGAAAAAAGCTCGGAACAAGGTGCGAGTCGCCTTCATCGAATCGCGACGTAAATAGCCTGGGATCAGTACTTAGTGAAGGAATCTCAGAAAATAACTTACGGAGAGAAAATACAATGAGACCCGAATCTGTTAGATCAGCCCCATGCGACGAGAAAACACTTCCTTCGAGATCCTCTTTAGATCTAAGGACAAGAGACGATTATGAAGTTCGCTCCTCCTTTGAATCACCTCATTCTACTTCCACTATTTCTAAACCTACATCAGGTGGCATTACCAGATCCAAGTCAAGGAGAGAAATGACAAGTAGCACTCCTAGTAGAAACACCACTGGACCTGAAAACTGTTCACCGGGCAATAATTCTTCTCCCTCTTCTTCATCGTTAGATAGTCCGACACTAACTTCAACCGGACACTTGAATACAGTATCTACATCGTCGGATCCTACATCTCTAATTTCAGATGATCTAGCGCCCCCTACAAATGTGCCAATACGACCAGCCCCTCTACATCAGCCACTGAGTAATACCTATCTCTCACCTAGAGCTCCGCCAATACCATCCCAAGCTGCTGTTCTAGCTGCTAAGGAGATAACAAACACACTAAATACCGCACCAAGTGCGCAGGGATTACCTCGGTGGAGCCAATCTGGCGGAGATTTCACTATGGATGAAGATTTTGCTCGTATTCTAGGTGATTCAGACGATCAATCTCAGTCTCTTCTACGTCGAGTATCAAATGTAGTTCGTCATGGTAAAAATACAAGCGAAGCTAGCCTTGCTGGAACGTCTGGGCATGGGCGTAGTGCGAGTGAAGCTACGACTCGAACAATTAATTCTCCTCATTGGCTAAAATTATCCATATCTGAAGATTCTATCCCTAATGACTCCAGTAGCTTGTCACCCGATCAGCCTGCACTACTACGTAAACAACTTCGTCACTCTGAGCAACGTGTTGCAGAGCTAGAGCACAAGTTCTCAACTGAAAAGGAACTAAAATCCTTGATCAAGAAGGTTCAAGAGAAACGCAAGACTGTGTCCGTCTTGGATTCCCAGACTGAAATTATGATACGCCAATTAGAGGTCTTGACTAAATACTTGGAAAGGGCTCGTGGTACAGATTTACCTCTCGAAGTCAAGGATCTAGAAGAATCTGCTATCAAAGACTTCATCATTAAGATGGAAACTATTAAGCAGTCGGTCACTGATAGTATCGAACAGCTATACGAGGAGCGCAACAGTTTACTTGAAGAGAGAAATAATATTGCGGCTGATCGAGATCGAGCTTTAATGGAGTTCGAACAGCTTTCATCAAAGAATGCACAGCTGGCGGACATGAACAACGATCTGACGTACCAAATTCAAGAAAGATTTAAGACTCAGACTAGCTTTGACAGTCCAAGAATGCCTAGTAATGGGCTGGGGATTCACTCTCTTTCAAGTAAAGACAAACTTACTTTATCGATGCATTCGGACGATACTACGCTGCGCCCCGTTACCAGTAATACGATTTTAGGCTCAGGAAGCTCGTATCCACAGGTCATGGAGCAAGACGCTAGTATAGATCCATCGGCTGTGTTATCTGCACCTCACCTCGTTAACATTCGTAAAGGCCAGGCCACCAAAAAAACATTTAATTGGAAGAGAGGACGCCAAACTGTTGCCAAAGGGGTAACCAAGGGTATCAAAGGCGCCTTTTCTTCAAATCAGCAGCCAAATCAGCAGCTGTTGCAAGAGCAAACCAGATGGCAATCCCAGACAGGCGACGATATCGGACTACCTTACAACTTAACATTAATGGCTGTAGACTCTTCAACGTCCACTCAGTCTATGGGCACATTACGAAGTGTTCCAAATGATCAAAGAAATCAATCTGGATTCGGTCTTTTTAAGAAATCGGCTACCATGTCCAAAATTTCCTCAAACGGTAACCACGCAATGTGCGAGAAACCGTCCATCCTCTTTGGCTCTGAATTAGCCGAACGGGCTGATTATGAACGACGCCAAATTCCGAGTGTGGTTACCCGATGTATCGAAGAAGTCGAACTACGCGGAATGGACATTGAGGGTATCTATAGAAAAACTGGTGGCAATAGTCAAATCAAGGTCATTCAAGATGGATTTGAAAGAATGGAGGACTTCGATATTTCTGATCCAAGCCTAGATATCACCGCAGTCACGAGCGTATTGAAGCAGTACCTTCGCAAATTACCAACACCTTTGCTAACATATGAGGTTTATGACCGTATTCTAGATTCAAACTGTAAGTTTCCCCGTCTAATGTCAGATCTGTGCTAAGACAATTGATAGCTATCGAGGATAATCACGAGCGATGTCTACATTTAAGGGACACATTTAGTATGCTTCCGCCTAAGCACAGGGACTGTCTTGAGTTCTTAATATTTCATCTTTCCCGGGTAGCTGTGAGAGACAAAGAAAACTTGGTAGGGTTAATTTGTTTCAAGTTTTTAATTTCTACATTTGCTAAATAATCTCTTAGATGAGCTCTAAAAATCTTGCCGTCGTATTTGCGCCTACTATAATGCGGGATAATAGCATAGAGCGCGAAATGATTGATATGCACGCAAAAAATACTGTTGTCCAATTCATCATCGAGAATAGCTATGATATATTCAGTGCACAATGAAACTTCAACGTTTGCGATTCTTTTCATTCTGATCCTCTCGAATATTAGAGAAACCCTTTGTCAGAGATGTAGGTTGCATCTTGCGTTGTATGCCCTGGCATATCTCATCATGTCAACTAAACTCAGCGCATTCCTAATTTTCCTGAGGCTCATCTAAATAGTGTTCCTGCGTGGCTTCCAAGGAATTTCTTACTTTTAGAGCCAGGTCGCATGAATTTTTAACATTTAATCTGATGCCGAGAAAGGGCAGTTTCCCAAAGAAAAGCTGATTCATCGGTTTTTTTACGAATTAAATTATGGAATGACGAAAAAACGCCTGTGATGATTAATGAGGTTTAAATTGAACTGTTGGACGAAGACAGGGGTATTCAGACCTTATTTCTGGTAGCTCTTTGTGGGGATTGAATAAATCAGTTTGGGTTATTGAGCTATTGCAAAATATTTACAGGCTCAATGTACAGGATATACATTGGGTGGAACTTTAAACAAAAATTAAACTTGAAGTTCTGGATGGGAACATGGTCTGTTGAAGCTGGGTCTATTGGAATAAGAGTCACAAATGCAAAATTTGGCTGTGTTCGTCAAAATTCTTATCGAACAGGAAAAATAATGACCGCCAATGTCATGAGCCAGCGATGTATTGAATTTTATGGCCAAAGTTTAGTATGTAACAAGTAATTCCGGCCGAGATCTGTAGCCCTAAAGGTAGCTTCGATAATGCTCGCAGCACATTCAGGTCAAGCCGTGTGTTAGCTACTGATTGCAGGGGAATTATCGCCATGGCACTGGGACACCCTGGCTATAAAATCTGCCGGTGAAACCCTAGACTAAAACCCCCTGACGATCTCTCTAATACCCCAATTAAAGGCCAGATAACTCAGGGCACACATGTTTCAACTCACCTATTCGGGTAGCGAGTCCACGGACCATTTAATTTTCATGGTAGTAGCACGTGATTGTCGGCTAGCGAATATCATAATGGAATTCTCTATTAGCTCCATTCCACGTCGCATAGTGTTATAGGCTGAGCTGTCCAACACGAGACCTTATGGTTGTGTTGTTAGCTGGCATGACGTCAAATAAAAAACAAACAATCATCAGCTAGATTGAAGTAACGGTAAGCAATTTCGTCCTGATGTGGTACCTCTCGCGACAAATTTCCACTAGGGACAAAAAGATCTGTAGACCCGGTAGCATTGTTTCTGTTGTAGCAACAAGCTCAAAGCAGCGGATAGTTTCGTGTGTTTTGTTTTTATGTGTGCCAGGTAGTTGACATTCCCCGCAGCCCCGAATAGCTCAGCATTAGTAGGGCCGGCCCGGGCCAGGTTGAGTACTACGTGAGATACATGGTCCTCAGTCACTGGTTGAATTGTGTCGTGTACGGGCGTCCGAGAAACGCCATGTTTGCAGTCCTGAGCACAAGCTCCTCTGCAGCTTCCGCGGGCCTAATCACTATCTGACCGGGCTCCTTTGAGACAATTATGTCCCCAAATCTCCAAGTTTATCTAAGACCCAGCGACATTCATACCCAGCAACCGGTCATCATCACCATGCATTGTTCTCGTCATCAAAGATATGGACTTCACAGATAATCGTGCCCTGGGTGTGTCTTTCCTACTTTATTCCTCAATCTAACGAGCCATGTGCATAGTTTTCCATAGCACGGTTTGCGTTGCTTGGTGGTAGGACGACTGAAGTTGGATGATATATCTGGGTCTGCTGTGGAAGTCTCATCGTATACAATCGATGAGTGAGCTATGCCAGGTTTCTCACCCCCATTCCCGGTAAGACTTAGGCTCATCCGCGAATCGAGCGCATGCGGTGACGAGCCCTTCGACATTCGTGAGTAGCTGACTTCTCTGCTGGGTTTTTTTCCGAGCCGAATACCCAGTAGAGCTCATTGAAGCAAGCATTCTACCGAATCAAACTGACCACGCTGTTGTTTGTAACAGAATTTTGGCACCAGGTCAGGGGAGGATACTAATGACCCGTGTCCAGCCTCTGTCGAGCCGTGATTGAGTGTTAGACGTGCGCATGTAGAGAACTGAAGAACTGAATGTACGCCAGAGCGGGATCAAGGTCACGAACAGCGAACTGGCAAGATGGAAATTTGCATCAGAGTCAAAAATGTGGCTCTGCGTGCTTCACGGCTAAGACATATCTTATGTCACACAGGAAACTTAATCTTGTTACAATAGCGTTGTTGATGTATCAGCCAGCTGCACACCCTGGACTTGACTGTTTGGGAAATTACAAAATGCCACTCAGTCATTTGGTCAAAATAATATGTGCAGAGACGACAATAACTTGTCCTTGAAAGCATACTCCGCTTGTTAGCCTCATAATTTATAAGTGCAGCTTTGTATTTGAAATCATTTACGTGACAGCAAGAACCAAACATCTATTTAGACGTGACACGGGTACAAGCGCAGCTTTGTCAACAGTACTAAAATTTTACTTTTCCAGGATTCCAACTGACAATCTGAATACGATTCTAGTCTATCAATTAACGTAATGGGTACGCCTAGAGATAGATCTTTTGGTTCGGCAAGTGGTATTCAGAAGGGCAGGAAGGGTGTTATTATCTGCTTTGGGTTTATCCATTAGCCTCAACTTGATGCCATCTGACAATAGATCAATTTAATCATTCCCCAGCCCAACTGGGACCCTTGTGACTAAACATAAATTAATATCCTACTATGGTTTTGTTATCCCACTAGTTTTTTAACTTTCTCTAATAGAACCACACTTTCCCGCCCAAGTTTACGTTGTCCATTTTTCCCCCCAGTCCGCGCCTGTGCCATTTTCCGTCGAATTCTTTCTCTCTCTTTCATTTTTTGGATCTTCTCATTCGATCTTCTTTCAAACTCAATTTGCTTGGCTTTCGATTCAGCTTTCTTTTGCTCGGCGATTGCTTGCTCTTTCTCAAAATAACCAGGCTTCTTCGCGCGATGCCGTGCTGCATCAGAGGCTCCCTTTGGGGCAGGCGTTGCCTTTTCCATTGGAGCCTCTAGCATTAGTTGGCGATCGGGGTGCAGTTGCTGAGGGACATCGGCACTGAGGGGTTCCGATGTTGGATTTTTGATCGGGATAGTGTCAGCGGGCTCGCGGGCTTTCAGCTTCGCATATGATTTTTTTAACTTTGCTTTTTGAATCAGGTCTTTTTTTATTTTGATCACTGTCCAATATGTTATTCATGAAAGCTTTAATAACTTTCGAAGCTGAGTAAAGAAGCAATACCTTTGCGTCGATATGTTCCATCTGGAAGGTTATCGGGGCCAACCGCAAACCCTGGGCGGTGCTTCTTCGGCTTAGATCTATCAGGGTCATCGAAGTTATGTCCTTTTGATGTCATGAGGTGCGTTTGTCGGTGCCGGAAGGAAATTATTGGTTACATCCCGAAATACTTTCGCCTGTCACTCGGTATTAAGTTAGTCCGCGCCAACATCAATTCAAGCGGTGACAACGTCGAACAGAGCACTTGTCTAAATATATCCCTCTGATGTAGGGTACGTATCGATTTCTTGTGCACGGGCAAATTCCTCTGGGTAAATTTGTGTCAGCGTCATTGGAATGATGTTATTCATCTATTGTATGCAATTCTTTCACTTTAATTGCTCTCTATTGACCATCTTCAGCTGTCTCAGATCCGCCAGAAATCGTCCAAACTAAGAATTCAGAGCAATACATGCATCGATATTAACTTCATCTACAGGACCTCTGGATATACCACTACTTTTATCCAACAGGTCAACCCCTCCCTACTGTTGTAGATGATACAACCTTATCACTCAGTCAGCTGGGTCCTACATCTGAAATTAGTGAAGAAACTTTAGAGCCATAAGGAGGTCTCTTTGAGATTTCAAATGCCTATCTTCCACGAAGGCTATAGTAATATCGACCTTCCATTATTGGAATCCTCGGTTTGTCTCCATTCGAAGCCATCTACCTGTGAGAGAGAGAAGAAACGACAAAAGTTCTTCGAAGAAAGTGCAAGTTTAGAAGCAGGCAGCTATCCCATCAGAAAAACTACGGAGCTTGACAAAGATGAGAACAATGCTCTCATAAATCTGAACCGTGTTGAGTTGGTTCCGGAGCTTCATTACAGAGATTGCTCAACCTGGGTACCGAAATATGGTGTAAGCTTCCCAAAATCTAACCATATGAGAAGATATACTTATTCTGCAGTTGGAGCCACTACAGCTCTGTGACCAGATTTCTTTTGATTTTAAAACTAGTAACCCTAAATTTTTAAACTCCATCTTAGGCATTGTGCCTTTTCCATCCCAGGATGCCACCATGAATCAAGATAAACTCCTGGTAGGGCATGAAGATGAACGGTCTCGCTCAGACATTAATGATGGAAATCACATTCAAGGTGCTCACCAAGAAGATTCGGGAGATGAGTCCATCGCACCACTAAACAAGAGGCAAATAACACCGGTATCGTGGTGTAGTAATAAATACTACCAGCGTACGCCCAATATTCACCAAAAGGTCTTCGCACTGTCAGGAGACCAAAAAAGTAGCAGTTGCGATCGGCCCTCAAACGAGTTGTCTTTATTTTCCTCTAACCCATGCTATGTGAGGAAATTCCCAACAAGTCCACTGGTCCATTCCGAGAGCAATGGCGACTTAGAAAATACCTCGATAGATTACTCAGGTAAAAGTACAACAGACTCTAGGTATCTTTCGGGAAAATTTCGTCAGAGATGCTATTCAGATCGAGATTCATTGATAAAAAACGATAATCCTTTAAGTTCTAAGCCTAGGTCCAGTAACTCTCCCAAACTTCATTGTCAGAGATTCAACTTCAAAAAGTCTTCTTTATTTAATGGTGTTAAAATTCATCATTCATCCATGGTTATTTCGTATGAAGAAAGCATTATCCGCGGAAGAATGTCCACTATTCCTTCAAAACCCCTTGACTTTATTGCCCAGATTGGCGTTTTGGGCTTCGGGAAATGTAAGCCCAGCCTACAATGCCCTGCTCATGTAACAGTGAATTTCTCTGCAGTCTTCTATTGCTACGAGACAAGTATACATGGCAACATTACAAAATGTGAGAATGGGCCAAGCCCGTATGTAGGTCTAATTGATCTTGAAAATAAACTATCGACTCCAAAATTTGAAACAACTCACCGAAATCAACAGTTAAACTATCATCAAGCACCAATTTCTAACAAAGCCGTCGAGTTGAGTGATGTACAAGTAGAATCAGGACATGAAGACTCTTTAGTTTCAGCCTCGGAGGACAATAGATATCGATCGATAAAACATAGAGCTCCTCCAGGGGGTAGCTATAGAATACCTAAAGTCGGACAGATACAGATTATCGTTAAAAATCCCAATAAAACTGCTGTAAAATTGTTCCTTGTACCTTACGATCTTTCTGGTATGAAGCCTGGTACAAAAACATTCATACGTCAGCGGAGCTACTCTACAGAGCAGTCTGGTGCCATTTCCGCTCCTCCAAAAGGACAATTTATGCCAAGAAATAAATCAGAGAGATCGACTCTACGCTATCTAATTCATCTTCAAATGTGTTCACCGTCACGTAATCGATATTATCTGTACAAGAGTATCAGAATAGTCTTCGCAAACCGAGTACCAGATGGACAAGAAAATTTAAGAAATGAAGTTTCAATGCCAGAACCACGGTTTAGTACTTACAAACCTGACGTTAATATTTCTGACCTCCCATGATTTATGTCTCAAATTATTCCCCAAAGAAAATTAATCAAGACATAACTTAGATTCATCATTCGCCAAGCGTGGAAGATATGTCTTTGTGCCATGTAACCTTACTGAGTATTCGATATCTAAACATGATGAGCTAAATCTGAACTCTTCCTAGGATCTATATTTAGTGAACTTTTACCAGATTCCACCCTACATCTAAAAATACATAATAAATTGAAGACAACTGCTCGCTTCAAATCTCGAGTGTAACTATTGTTATGGATCAGGGCACTGAAAATTAGTCCTTAAATATTTGACATTGATCCACATTTAGTCCTGGAAACCTCCTAAAAGATCAGCAACTGTTTCATCGTAGGCCTTAAAAATATAGCGTAACAAAATTAAAAAAAAGACAACCAAAACCGCCTAGCGAGGCAGAGAAACGTTATCTGATGATAAGTCGATAATTTTGGACGCGGGAATCAACGCGATCGAGAATAATTATGAATTTGGAAGATTTCATGCACTACAAACCTCGGCTCATTTCGGTTGTTAGTAAGCGATTGTGGTGTCGATTGTTAGATGTAGGTTGGTTCAGTAGGAGTATAGCTGAGTCGTTTAAGACAAGTAAATTTCCGAGCAAGATTAAAGGACATAGTTACCTTGATCGAATACACTTAACCTAGAACACTTTTCAAATGTCTGGGCTTTAGCAAACATTTTCATGGCCTCCCATTGCTTTTTGTTTCAACGAGTCAACCTGAGACCACCCCTCCCATTGTTTCACACCAACCTCAGACCAGCTATTGCACTCAGTATATATCCGTTAGAAATTAAAACATCTACATGGAGACACTACACGCCAGTAAGAAATATTATTTCCATATCAACTGACAAGATCAATCGGACCAAATGATTCATGTTTTGATATAAGTCTCCTCTAAGATACTGTTCCATCTAAATATTCGAACTGCTCGAATGTATTCTGCGTTAGTGAGTTGAACTTTTAACGGAGGATATCAAGCTAACCAATCTAAGCCCTCAATATTTTATACTCGCTCACACTCAGTTTGCTCTTGTCATTTTAAATAACTTTATAAGGGGCAGGCTCCTTGAATTAATTTTCCCATGCATTTTCATCCTTATGTGGGCCATCTGCTTTTAATAATTGTTGGCAGTTGGTCTTGGTTCGCTCAAATTACCGTCGGTGCTCCTCAGTGCTTGCAAGGTGACATCTCAAACTGCTTGGAAGACATCTTCGATATATTTACCGATGGTGATGAATTCCGAAATGATCGAATGGTTGTCGTGCGTAATGATATCTTGGGGAAGAAGGCTCGAGACTGCGCATCCCTCAATGTTATATATGCAAGAGGTACTTTAGAACCTGGTAAGCCTTTCCTCAAAATTTTTCGCGTAGATTTCTATCTTTCTAGGGCAAAAGTCGACTGTCAAGATTGGCCTTGATGCGCGCAGTCAAAGCCTTCCTGGAATTGCCTTTAAATCAATTTTTTGAAGGAAAATAGGCTAACATGGGCTTGGCCCGCTTCCAGGTAACGTAGGACTCTTGACAGGGCCTCCTTTCTTCTCTGCTTTAGCCGAACATCTCAATAATACCAATCTCCTTGGTATCCAAGGCTTCAACTACCAGGCCTTGATTCCAGGCTTTATTAACAACGGGACTGTCAAAGACGCAACGAAAATGTAAGGCTTACTTCCCAATCAATATCCAAGTGAATGGCTTAGCGCTACCTACTTGCAAATCTGAACACTAAACCCGAGTCTTTGCTAATATTTACAGGGCCCGTCTTGTAACACAAATCATTGAAAATTGCCCTGATTCGTACCTTCTACTCTCCGGATATTCACAAGGCGCTCAGTTAGTTCACCGTGCTGTCGAAATGCTCGAACCCAGTGTTTCAGCAAGCATAGATGTAGTTGTTCTCTTCGGCGACCCCATGAATGGAGAAGTACTCACTGGAGTTGATAGCACAAAAGTCATGAGCTTGTGCCATCAAGACGACATGGTTTGTCGTGGTCAAGGTGTTTACGGGGTTGGTCCTTCTCACCTAACCTACCGACAAGATGCGCAGACAGCTGCCATGTTCACACTCAGCTCGATGTCAGATTTGGGAATCAGCAGTGAGAGCTTAAGTCAACTGGTTGAGATGGCCAGTAAAGGCATTTCATAAAATCCCCAAAATATTAATTGGGTTATCACGGAAGGGGAGGAAAAGAGAATGGCTTTACCGTGACAGGTTATTTCATGTAGCGACCTTATTCGCCGTCGCCAACAGGCCTTTATCATGCTCAGCTGACTGATGGTGCAGCGCGGGGTTTCGTAGCACCGAGGCGAAAAATGAATTACTAATGTTAAATTCTTAATGTAATCATCAACGCTATCGCCCTCACAGTAAGTACAGACCTAATACCCGTCTGCTGTCTGTGGGGTGGTAGCAAGTGTAGGTAGTGTTAAAGCCTGCCGGCATTACTATCATAATTTGAGAAAATGATCGAGTACGTATTTTGACAGTTGTGTTTGTAATTCCTCATAAATTCCTTGAGCCTAGGTTTTACGTTTAGCTTGCCACGGCTCTTCGAAATAGTGTCGCCGTGAAAAGAACAGCAAAAATATTATAGAAGCTGGTAGCTCATGCTCTGCTCGTGGTTTTAGGGCCAAGTTACTTAGACTCTTCCCCCAAATACTCGACTGTCGTAAATAGACTCTATGTTAATAATTAGATTCTCCGGGTAAAAAACTGCACTATTATCCGCAACCACAGCGCGTATGCTGGAAAATATCTTGAAAAATGTCCTGTGACTTGTTCGTACTCAAAGATTACGTACATTCAGATATAATTCTTTGGCTGAGCCATTCCATTCCTTTCCTGACCTTCAACTGCTTAAAGGCAGGTTTGAATATTCTTTGGGTGTCCTGCCCTACCAGAATTAATCGTCATTCATTTCGTCGCCGAGCTCAATGAAAGCCTTCAAAATCGAACCCAATCTTGAGTGCTCAGCTTGAAGATCGTGCAGAATGAAGTTACGTCTCAAACTGTGATAGATTGAGCTTCAAGATACTCTCATCATCACTGTTCGTCCGGGGAATTTTCTCAATGGCCATAATGGTCTTTGGACATTCATGAATTAAGAAATTGATTAACTTCTGAACTTCTGGGTCCTCGGCAGCTCTGGCTTGTAGGTCAATCATACGACGTGTCAGCCACATCATAGTATCGTAGTAAGGTCGTAAGCTTCGCGGGTTACACTTAGCTCGACGCACAACGAGAGGCACATTCATGCGGCGACCTGCTAACTTTCGCCGCTGTATTCGCCACTCTTGCCATCCAGGCATTAGCTTGGCTTCACAGATCTGGAAAGCTAATTTATAATAATTCGAGTTTCGTGCCAAAATTTTGACATATTCATTCCAATTACGGCTATCCAGCCCAAAGCCAATAGCAGTAATAGTTTGCACTGTCTGGCTGAGCTGTCCTACATTCTTCTCGTCTACCATGGTTTTCATATAGATTCTGAAGGGTTCGTTGATTCTGAGTTGATGGAAGTGGGGAATACTGCAATCTGACGCGGTTTCGGATAATTTAATTTTTGCAAGTGGTGGTAGAGGTTTAGATTCTTCAAGAACTAGAGAAAGTGCCTTGGCCCAACAATCAATGACTCCTTTAAAATCTTGTGATGCATATTTGGCCGACATCATAGCTGTTAGTATTTTGATGGTTTCTCCAGCCTTCCGCCGATGTTCCGGTATCTGAGTCTTGTATTCGTCCAAAAGGTCTAAAGCCACCTTATACTCTCCATACTGACCGAGGATGAAGGTAATGAAACCATAAAACATTGCAGGGTACATGATATCAAGTGGAACCTGACTAACACCTTTCCTAGCGGTTTCTGTGATGTCCTGTAGATCTATAGATGCCATTGTTTCTGAAAATATATTAAAGGACCTCATTATTTTTTGCTTTACTGTACCCTCCTTGAATACCGCCGCATCTTCTGCGTTGGCTGCTCTCATAATCATAAGTTGCGTGCTGACACTCCGCTTAATTTTACTTTTCACCATTTGCTGGTGTACCCAGTGAAACATTTTCCAGTCGCGAATTGCCAGATACCCTCCTAGTAAAACAGCATAACTAAAGCTGGTTGGTTTTACTTGAGCCTTCGGCATTATTTCAAAAAGAATTTTAGCGGCGAGGGATGGCTGCCTTCTCATCACCAAAGCTTGCATCAGAGCTGAGTAAGTGTATTTATCATATTCTACCTTTTTTTCAGACATGATGGTGAAAATTCGATTAACGTTTTCCAAGTCGCAGTTTAAAGCATAAGCAATCACCAAGGAATTCCACATGTTTGTTTTAGAACCAATAATATCACGTGCGGTGGAATCCAGACAAATAGCTTCTGCTTCATCAAACTTGTCATTTCGGAGTAGACAAATGACTAGGCAATTGAGCATTGCCGCACTCAATGGAATTTCCAAATTTTCTGCCAATTTACAAATATCTCTAGTTCGGACCAGGTCGGCCCTAGAGGCGAAAAGTGACATCATTGTACCTAGGGTGTAGTGGTCTGGCTTTAAAGTATTATCGCTAAGTATCTCTTCAAAGCATACATATGCTTTATCTGTGTCTTGGTTTTTTATGTATGAGCTGAGACGAATATTCCAGCAGAGTATATTCGGTTTAATAAAAAATAAAGTTTTCATCTGATCAAAGCTCTTTTCAACCTCGAAAGATTCACCTCTTTTAGCATGTACATGAAGAAGAGGCGCAAAATCATTTGCGGTAAGGGGAGCTGCCTCGTCAATCTCTTCATAGAAATACGATCTACCAGATTTATCTAGCTTACTTCGCGAAGACACCTCACAGCGTGCGCGGCTTAATGTTTCATGGTTGTTGTTTCTGTAGCGACAAATATATTGCTTGAAAAGGCCATGTACAGTCCTAGCATCTCCTTGCCTTGCAAACTCTTGAAGGCACATTCTATAGGCGGTTCGACTTGGCTTGCAATAAAGGAGGAAAAAATCATCAAGCACTTGCTTCATACCAAGTACATCGTGTTGTGAACAGAATAACCGGAGGACACTTATCAATGCAGATGGAGCTAGGGAGTAATTTTTATTTATTCGAAGAATTCTGTAGCTCTTTAAAAGAAGTAGATTGTAATCAGATTTTTCGAGTGAGTTTATAAGATTAGTGTAAAATTCTGTAGGTATTGAATTCCAAGTCGAAATGGCTTTTAGTAGAGCAAGATACTGTTTCTCCATTCCGGGTTTGGCCCTTACAAATGCTTTCCCGACTATGGCTAATGCGAATTTAACGTGATCGGGGGACGGTGAGGTTTCGGGAGATATCTTAGTGCTATTTACCCAGCTCGCTAAAGACAAAGCCGATTGGAGCCGTGTATAACCCTTATCAATAAATCTATAGAAGTTAAAATCCTGCTTCAGGCTTGGCTCAATCTTCCAAAAGCTGAAGGCTTCAGGCCATCTTTCATTGTCGACTAGGTAGTCCAGGATATAATCACAGCCTGCCGAGACCTTTAAATTTTGTATAGCAGATGAATATACTTGCATGGAGTTAGTAAGATCATTCTGTTGTAAATAAGCACGAGCTGCGTGCCGATAGACAAGTTCGTCTTTTTCTTGCAGGTCCATGTGATTGAACAATTCGATTATCTTTTTAACATCCACCATCCGAGTTGATTTATGTAAATACAGGAAGAGAGTATAGCGAATCTTTTTTCGATTGTCTTCATCTAAATTTCCGTATAGCTTCCATGCTTTTTCCACATCAAAGTTTCCATCAAGCCCGAATTTATTGCATAGAGAGGTTAGCTCTTGCCTTAAATCCTTCAATTCTAATGAGCATTCAGAATAACCGTCGCGTAACTTTGAAGCTTCGACCGACGGTGTGGAATGGCTATAACTTAATTTTCTCGACCAAGCATTTCTCGATCTCGAGTCTAATCTGCTAGTGCTAAAGCAAGTAATATTTTTGAAACATTTTAGAGTGGCAGCAGGATATAAGAAGTCCACTATTGTTGTAGATTGACGCTTTATCGATCGCTGATTTATCACACTTATTTCTTTGGCTAAAATAGCAAGCCATGGTACGAGCTCAAGGTCCACCCTTCCATAGTTCCATAAGCCTGAAAAAACTCTACTTTGAATGTTTAGTTGCTTTCTTTTCCGGAGTAGCAGGCGTGGCAAACTGCCTGGTTCTAAGTATGCAGTTGTTCTTTCAATCATTACCCGTTCAGTGTGTAATCATGTTATGACTTGGAGTCCCTTTTCAGACTTATTCTGAGCCTGTTTGGTCGATTATACAAGCTTATATAGTTACTACCCATGATTAGCTAATACTTTAAGTTTTAATTTCAGAAATATCAAGCACAAACCGCAGAATTTGCACTAGGTAAGATATATGGCGTGCTTTTTGGGGATGTACTCTTTTGTTCATGGCCTTCTTTGGATTCACAACATCCTTGACGATTGTACAGGGGTATTATCTTCAAGAATTCAAGCTGTTGTCCAGATGCTAAAATGAATTGTAGCCTTAGGCATCCACATGCCCTAGGAGATTCCAGTTGTTAGGTTAATTCCAATCCACCAATGGATTCCAAATCCATAATTCGGAATATGGATATCACAAATTTCGTGTTTTCTGGGCGGGCGCAAGCAAAACTTTATGGAGATTGGGCAAGTTACAGGACACAGCTGTCCAATAAAATACAAAAATTGCGGAAAAAACTAGGAATAGCTACAAGACCCCGCGCAAAGTTCGACAGCAGGGCAGCAATCACTTCAAGTGATATAGGACGCGATCATGGGTATTGATTCCCAAAACCCTGAGATTCTGATTTCTGACAGCTGATTGTGTTCGAGATTCTGCCATCTGTTACTTCTCACGTCTGAGCGGGCTTGGGCGCATGCTATGTTGATGCGGGAAAACAATTCATCAGATAAAACTAGCATAACTGGCCCCACAAGATCACACATCATATCTCGACTAAGGAAATCTACTCTCCATGCTAAAAGCCTGTATGAATTATTAAAAGAGCAAGACCTGACTGGGGCCAGCACAAGTGACATACTTGAAGCTCGCGCCTATGCTACTTCACTTTCTGGTGCTTTGGAACTTGAGAAACGAGACTGGGAAAAATGTCTAAGAGAATACTCCGAGACCAGAGTAATATACAGCGCACTCGGTTCAGCCACAAAAAATGATATATTTAAGGACCTACTATCAGATCCTGTGGATCTCAGTATCCGCTACAGTGCATATAAGCTTCAACTGCCTCGAAAAATTGCAATACCTACGATAGCTAGCCGATACTTTCCTCGATCTGATGAAAATCTTGTCAATGAAATAAGAAAACTAGATCCAGGTGCTCTGAATGACCACTTCCTTGAATCAGAACATGGAATAGCTGGATCAGATGCATTACCAAAGACAATCACCTGGAGATCTCAGACAATTGATCTGGATGATTCCTTAATCGCGGCAGCAATTATGTCAGTCAATGAAGCTGTGAAAAAGCTGTCTAAAAGCCTCGCTTCTATTTCTAGTGAGAAAGTTCGTGAGCGTGCATTGGCCTATGACGAGGCTCTAACTATGAGTCAAGATGCAGTTGATGCAACTAAACAAGCGATTGATGAACTCTTAGGTGAAGGAATCAGTCAAAGTGATCAGCGTGTACAAAGCCTACAGATCACCTTGACTGCTCTTAGTTATGACATGATAAGCTGGCGAATAGGTAGAAATAGAACACTCGTGGGTGACTGGGACGGTGCAGAAACCGCAAGGACCTCAGCCTGTTTGGACAAAAATGCATCCATAAAACAGGTTAGGGAGCAAATGACCAGTCGGAGGTTATCTCGTCTTCGAGAAAACGTCGTACTCTACGACGCCATCCTCCAGAGTATTTGTTCAATGAAAGAACTTCCTGGTGTTGCGGCAGACACCGCACTTGTTGAAGAGCTAGAATCAAGATATGATTATTTTTCATCACTTAAGTAAGTTATACCTTTATCTTCAGCCCAAGTCATTACCTCACCCTTCATATCTAGATACCTTACACTAGCAAGCTCTCACAGTCTCTTAATGAGCAAGAAAAATGCTTTAGCTTTGCTTGCGCGAGCACAAGAATATCTTGATAAGTCACAAACAAACAAGTCGTCAGTCATGGAGGAAACTGAGCTTCCTTTGAAGATTTCAGTTACTACAACTGAATCTCAATACCTAAGAGCTCTGTTGGAAAAAGAGATGCAGCGTCACAGAGCTCTCGTAATCCTTGAAAATCTGAGTGAATTTGAGCAGGAAAGCAGACTGCTCCACGATAACTCTCCTCTAGCAGGAAATTTGCACAAATATCCCAACAAAAGTGTTGATCTCAGTAATCTTGTCATTTGTCCATCAAGCTTGGACATCGCTCCGATTAAACCTTTATTTTTTGATGCTGCTTGGAATTATATTAGTTATCCAGGAAAAGAAGTAAAAGAAGTCATGAACAACAATGCAAATGTAGTCGGATCTCTGGCTGGAGATGAAGATAAAAGCAACCAAGGAAAGAGAGGATGGTTTGGTTTCGGGCGTTAGGCTGTACTAATCGAAAAGAAATTTATCAAAAAGTGCCAATGACAATCAGAAAATTACCATTCACGTGGAAAACCTGAAGATCTAATCCTTGTATGACATTCCCAAAACACAAAATTCTACCACTAATAATGGGAATAAACCAGACTAATGCCGTTACTACAGTCTATAAAAGATACTGATAGACCACGAGAATTATTTCTGCTATACCTCTTTTGTATCCCTCTGAGATGAAAATATATTGAACTCTCCCATCTTCATAAACCTCGGAGCTTCGGTATTTAATAGAAAATTAATACAAACCTCGCTATCCACCGTATCCAACCATCGGCGGAGGATTGGGGAATAATTTTTCTGTTGGCTCATGTAAGCTTGACGCGTACGCACAAAAATAGTAGGTTCTGGTATTTGGTTTACTAACGTGCTGGGCAACTGGCCCTCTCTTTTGTGATTAGGAGGTTAGATGGATAAATATTATGGTAGGACAGTGTATGTAAAGAAGAATCTGGAATAATTATTCTGGCAGTGAGCGAATGTAATTAGACCATCTTAGGTTAAATGGATATCTAAAGATGAACGCATGGTCTACATAGGAAGTAAATGCATCTGCTCACGTACATGTCTAATTTGCTCTACAGCCATGCCCATTGAGTGTCCGACATACTGATGTAGTGCGTAACGATATTATTAGAGCCTTAAGCCCCTGATAATTAGAACGACTCGCATTTGAAGCATGCATTAATATGAGCTTGCAACAATATAGTCAAATAATATAATCACTTGGTCTTGTCTATGAAGCCTTTGATTCATTGAGCAGGCTAGGATCATAACACCCCCAGCAAACCTATGGAAACCTAAGAACGAGTCGGGCCAGGCTGAATCAGGTTAACTACCATACAAGTACAGTAAACCTAGTCCTACCTGAATGACCGGAACACCCCAGACTTCTCTTGTATGCTGAATATGTAAAGTCCAACCGTCCAGAGAGCCCGAATTTGACGTGCCGAAGCGCAATTTTCTCCCCGGCCCCGCCCATCACGAGTCCGGGCCTTTGACACCCTCCCAATCTAGTTTGTCCTTTCCTTTTAGCCCCAGTCATTACTCATCCTATCATGTCCTCATCTCATCCAGGAATTGTTCTTTTAGTCGGAAACCTCCTCAGTTTTTCCTCACTTTGTTTCCTCCAGCGTAGCTTTCTTTCACCCTTGTGTCAACATAGACATCTAAGAATCTTTTCACCCAGCTTATCACCCCGGCGTTATATGTCGCTGCCGAACACCTAGCCGTAGAGGCCGAATATGTGTCGAAGATCTCAATACCGAGGTAATAATGCCTAAGCATTTGTCAAATCACATAGTTTATGTGCTGGCGAAATTCGTATGTATTTCGTCGGTGGCAATAAGTCCTGGGTCGAGTTGTTGGTACCCCTGGCTGGAGTTGGTAGAAGATTAGGCCGGTACTTCGACCGTGCCTTCACGGCGCATAACAATCACGAGGGGATGAATTTCCATCCTTTTCATGTATGACTACTATGACTTTTAGATTTTGGAGTGCTCTGGTAAGTAGTGAGATAATTATAGAGTGCAGGCGACACAATGAAACCGCCATGTTTGGATTGTGCGATGGTACATCATCTTGGCCGGCATATCAAGTAAGATCTGGGTAGCTGGGATACACACCCCACTCGAGAATGGAGATCGTTGGTTCGAATCTGGCAAAACACAACCATATTACTCGCGATACAAGCTTACATGGATGATGAAGAAATGCTTGAATAGATAAAGGGCAATTTCCCGTTGGTGAGTAGTTTCGTAGGAGTGTCGATTGTTTGAGTAAGCGAACATACCTCATAGTGGTATTTGCAAATGGAATCCAGAGTATGAGTTTCTCTAACGGCAAAAGAGTCTTCTAACATATATAAATAGCAACTGACATGTGTTATAGATATGTCGCTGCATGCAAATTAAATAATTAAAATTTTTTCAAAATGGCGAGATAATTGTGCAGTGTATCACGAGATGAGTTGAGATGGAAAAAATCTTCCAGGACTATTGGGGACAGTGAAGGTTGTTAATTGATTGAATTTGAACATCGGATTGCTTTTATCCTATCTGCAGTTCTAATTGAACATCAAATTTTATATTTACTGAGATGTGCGGACACGACATCTCTGCAGGTCGGATTTTGGACCAGACTCACAACCACCATTCCTCCCGATCGCCTTCTCGACGAGAACACTAGAATATATCCATTGACGTGACCGAATCTTGACTCTGGGAGAATATTTCGCTCCAAGGTTTTGTTTTTGCATCAGATTTGAATTGCGTAAACAGCTATCTAGCTATGACACAATATCAGAGAAAGTGTATAGAAAAGATAACTCAATATACAAGAAGAGCACTCATGCCTCGGATTTCATTTGCAAGTACCACTGCGAAGTTATGGTGGCTTTTTCTTCACCCCAAGTCAAGCCTCATTCGTCAATACCTACTCGGAAGAACGTCTCAAAAACCCTGGGTTATCCAGACATCCCTTTGTCATCAACTGAACTTTCTCCACGCGAAATGTGGTCTTCGGTGTCTCCTCCCAAGTGGAGTAGGTGCCCAGGCTACTCATATTATACCGGAGAACACCACCAGGAGGCGGACTACGGAACCTTCCATCGTTGACTTATGTTTATAGTGTCAGTTGCACTCTCGCAAGCGAAGTCGCGGCGCGCACAGAGCTCAATTTGTAAAACTCCTTGCCAAAATTCCAAATTCACGCCCATTGAAGTTGTATCCATCGTCTGCATCATCTTGTAAACTTGTCCCAATCCCTCTCACGTCCATCCCAAAGTAGTGTCTTCCAGATTTGTGCGTCACGCTTTATTTCCTGCGTCGGGTGTAAATATCGGCGTGGGCGTGAATTTGGCGGCTAGCTGAGGTTAGAGAATAGTTGATGAGAGGCGTGGTCATTGAAACGAGGATGTACTAGTTCGTACTTATAAACTTGATGAGGTTTTTGTGGAGATCGATCTCGTTGGGTGTGAAAAATCGAGATGGCGAATTAGTTGGAATTATTGCCTCGTGGGCCAACTTGTTCGGTATCGCGAAATTTGACTGAACTTGGCTCTGGGAGAATATTTCACTCCCAGGTTAGTAGAGGACACCGCGTACAGGTGTTCAACCTTGCCATCTGCTAGGCTAATTGTGTGAGGCTGATAATCAATACTATGCTTCCCAAGACCATCCTTTTGAACGAGATGTGTAAACAAACTAACCCAATACGGACAGCTTGACACACAAAATAACTACAACATGCTACCGGCTTCATTAACGCAAAACGTGCCGGATAAGAGGTCTAAGGTCCTACAGCGACTTCTAATACAAATTCTTGAGTACAAGTGACTCGAATAGTTTATAAACCTCTCGCAGAAAGCTAGCTGTTAAGGCTGAATATTTGGAGACCTGAATAAATCATTCACTGAAAATGGCTCCATTAGTGGGAAGCGATGCGACGAGTATTATATCGAGTCTTAATATTTTGATGTTTAATGTGACAAGTAAGTTATAGGGCAGACGGTTTTGTGCCTCTTGATTTCATGCATGTGTATGTGATGTAACCAGCTACTATGCCTGTGGTGATTCCTACGGACGGAAGAGGTTGATCGTGCCAAAAACATGATCTTAGCCGTAATAATAGTCCTTGTCGTGTGACAATTCTCAACAACTGCGAGTGATGTCATCTCCGAGCCTCCAGCTCCCACTATAAAGTGTATAAAGCCGAGATTAACACCTTAGTCCTCACTTCGATTAGGGTTTCGAACCGCTTTTGACGTCTGTATGGTTTTCATCTCTCTGCACAAGCCCCTAACGCAACTATCATGAAGCTAACCATCATTAGATCAGATGTCAGGGTCAAAGTCATTCTCATCACCAACACTTGATCATGGAAGAAACGCCATCCTATGAGTTTCCGGAGCACAACCAGCACCAGATACTGAGGGGAAGGGTTGGATCAATTTGGCCTCTAATGTTACAAGGAGGCGAGATATAGGTGGGATCTTAGGTTCGATGAGACTTTTTCCCGCGCACGCAGTTTCCATTGCTACCATTGTTTTTGGGTAGAAGGTTCCGTGGAAAAGGTGGCTGAATTCCATAGATAAATACTCAGTCGAATGGCTATCCATCATGGGTAGTATATCAATGACCTTTAAAGTAACAAAAGTGGATAGGAGCACTTTACGAGGTATGGCCTGGGCGAGAGAAGAGCCTTACGTTCTAGACAGTCATACACTCAAGTAGCATAATGAACACCGTCTCACAGCTCGACCGTCTCTTTTGAGACAGATGTTCTTCGGCTTTATGTTCAGTTCATGATGTGAATCCAAGTAGCTATTCCCCAGGGTGGTGCCATATTCCGCTGTGTTGAGCTTTTGAATACAACGATTCTGTTGGAAAATATACTCTGTACGATATGATATGGATATAAGTGATGAAGTAAAGAAGACTTGCTATTTTACAACTATGAGAACATTGGACTTATATATACATCTAAGGGAGAAATCCCCACTAGTCTCATGTGCCTATCAAACCTAGTGATTACCAGCCACCTCTCATCTACCATGATGAGCCAAGATACACTGTTGTACGTAAATATCCAAACGTATATGCGACAGTAGGCGCGATTAGCGCACGCAAGGCATGTGTAGAAAGAGTCGATTTTGTCGGGAACCTGAGACAAAACAGATAGTGGTTGAGTCCTAAATTCGAGAGTCAGAATTTCCAACAGATTCCTTCCAATGTTGAGTATTTATCTTTACCTACAACTGCGATGGTTTGCTAGTAGAAGCATGAATTTCCACCATTGAAAATTTCGAACACCCAGATAATCTAAGAAGACCTTGTTGCGGTTAAATACACTGTCAGCAGCGTTATCTAGTCTCACTGGATTCGCGTCAAAGTTTTCCAGTCTCAAATTGGAAAAGTTTTCGAGCTTACTAGATTCTCATTTAGAAATAGGCGCGTGTAGTATACCATGGTACCATTTTGGTTGTAGGAAAGGTATGTTAGGGGAATCCTGAAATGCTAGTGGGGGGAGCTGGAACAAACTGTTCTTGGGCAGCTCGCCGGCAAAACGGGGTTTCCTTATTTATTTTTTATTCGGCTAACAAGATATATTATACCAACATTACTTTGCATTCATACAATTTAAATTCCCGGAATTTAGAAACACTCTTACTCTTGGGTTCGCTTGAAAATACCACTGCGATTTATCTTTGCTCACACAAAGCTGTCAACCCTCTTCAGAGTGTACCCATCAATGGGAAGTTTCAATCCTTAGGTTGTCGAAGCATGCCTTCAACATCCATACACAAGAGCTCTGCGAGATATCTGGTCGAGCCTTGTTGAACTTGAGTCGGCTACTTCATCTCTCAAGTGGAATCGTATACCAAGCTATCCACATTTACTTGGAAAACCAGCCCAGTTGATGTGCTACTGCACTATTGGGCCTTGACTGTATTGATAGTATTGTCGGCACTCTCGAGTGCAAAGTCATAATGCACGACAAGCTCTTCAAAGTGAAAGCTCCTTCTCATTATTAAAAAAAGCCCCCACCACGCTCAAAACTGGATCCGTACTGGCAGTCATCTTAGCTCTCTGCCCTAATCTCTCTCATATCCATCTTTAAATACGATTTTTGGATAGTTGCGAGAATTCAAGACGATGTAGGCGTATATGTTGAGGTCAATTAAGGAGTATTTATTGGAATTATTATTTACTGGGTCATATTTGTAGACCCGGCAGGACTTTCATCAGAATCGATGTCGTGGCGGGTGAAATACTGATTTGGTGTAGAGTCCTCAGCCATTGGCTTGTGGACCTATTCGTTTGGTACTTCAACATCTGACTAAGCTTAAATTTCGAAGTAAATTTCATATGTGGGTTAATAGGGGACACCAAGGAAATGTGTTCAGTCTTTGCCCTACGAATGAAATATGATCAATTTACAAGCTCGAGTCAATATCTAATGCCATTCGTAAATTTTGGGATTCGGGATAAAATCATAATGTGACTTAGATGTTTGTGATGCTTATATCAAAGTTTTTTTTTCGACAACTGCATTGAAAAAGTTTTCCATGTGGAACTAAGGTCTTCAACAAATGAATATCAGTAAGAAAAAGTGAAAGTGTCTCGGAAGTAGTATGTGATCTAGTTACTATAATTTGGGATTGGAGATTAATTAAATATATGTCAAATTTGATTTGATTACATTTATCCCGTTCAGGTACCCTATGGGCCCATGCAGGAATATCTAGCTATAATATTTACACAGGAGGAAACCAAATTCGGTAAAAACCCCCCACAACTGCCTGTCTCGTATCTAATTGATTTCTGAGGTTTCCAAAAGGAAGTGCGTTTACACTGTTTATACAGTGTGAAATCCGTCTTATCCTTGTCCACATCGTCTCATCTTTTCGTCCACTACAGTTTCTACTGCTCCTGCAAGCTGGAATTGTTCAAACCAGCTTTTTGACAAAATCCATTTGGTTATTCTCTCCATATCTTTTGGGCTATCATCATTGCCGCAAAGGACCTGTCTTTTGCCTTCCGAAGCTACTCTCCCCTTCCACTTGCCCACTGAGGACACGACAAGACCTTATGTTTGACATTTTGAGACGGATAGCCACACTGGCATTTTGGATTAATCACTCTGGGGGCTTTCCTCCGATACAGATCAGAGTTGAGACCAATGTGCTCACTTCTTATCTGAACTGCAATAATGCTTTGGGTCCTGCTGAGGTTCAGGTGGATATTTGAGGGTGTATTTCTATGGGTAATCCTTTTTCTGCTTGTTCTCTCATCTGTAACAATACTTACGGCTTTTCAATAAATATATGCTGTGATTAATAAATCTGTCACTCAACGTAATCTCTATTTACCGTAAAATATCTAACCCTTGTAAGATTTGTATTGCGAACTAATGGCTTGAAATTATGTCAGCAAATAAATAGTTCAACAAGGCTGCGTCAAGTCTGGTCTTCAATTATAACGACGCGAATCTTGCCAGATATTGTAGACTATCGTAATCTGTTTAGGCTTGGGTCGGAAATATTACGTACAGATACATAGGATCCGACCGACATATTATCCTGACTCAAAGTGTCGTAGAGTCTGTTTATGAGCATCAACAATCCTGCACAAGGTACTTCAAATGCATTCTACGACTCTACCAGAGCTACACTTCAATTTCTTTAAATTTACTTAAGAACTACGAATGTGGCACCGCAAACTGAATCAATTCAAGAAACTTATTAAAACACAAGGTTTGAAAATATAGAGAGGCCTTGATGGATCGCAAGAGAAAGCGTAAGTTCGGAAGATCCACGATAAAGTACAAAAACCCAACTGACGCTTTCGGAATTAAGGCGAATTGCGCGAAATAAATACTCGCGCATGGAATGGAGAGAAAGGCTAGTCCTCAAAATTTTAGAGAACAGTTAAGATTTTTAACTAAGCCATGCAGGTGTATTCGAAATAAGCACGTCTCTCGACTCATCCTTAAAAAAAAATACCGCATTCATTAAAAGGCTACGGACCACAGTTTCTCAAGCTACGTTGGGCACTTTTCTACAAGAGATTCGGACCCTTATCCTTCACAAGTATCTCTCTGAAATCATCTCAGCTTGCTATGAAGGACTTTGCAAATTGAAGTCACCAGGCGAGATTGGTGCAGGAATTGAAATAGTTAGTGCATTACATCAGCGATTTGGACCAACTGAATTCACAGAATATCTCGGATGGCTTGTTGGAAGGGGTTTGGCTTCACCGGAAAAGTCTCAACTGAAAGGAATACCCGCGGAAGCACGAGAGAAGGAAGAGAAGGAGAGAATAACGCGCCAACGAGCTTTGCTAAGGGTAGTCACTGAATTATGGCTTGTGGGGGTGCTGAAGACTCTTGATGATGTCAGCCGTCCAGATGAAGCATCAAGAGGCAAGGAATCCTTATCTTCTGGACTCGGCAAACTATCAGAGGGCAAACCCAAGACAGCTTTAGCAACTAAGGGAACCTGTTCAGAACCGTTTCCTCTAGAAGTTTTGAAGGACCTTCTCGGTCATGATCGAGAACATACAAATCTACCGCTACTAGTCGTATTCGTCAAGGCTTTTGGATGGGATATTCTAGGAATTAAGGAATTCGGATCCGATTTCCGGAAAAGTATAGATGAAGATAGTACACCTAGACTGATAGCTGAAGTCGAAGCAGATGACGAATCTGCCGAATCTCCAACATTACTTCTTGGCGACTTTTCGTATGATCCACCACTAGCATCACCTGAGCTTCGTGAGAAGTTTCGCAAAGTCTTGAGACGTTATTTCGATGATGTCAAGATCCACTTGATTCGCGACCAAAAAGCCATCAGCAAACAGGCACGAAAAGATGCCGAAGCATATGTCAAGTCAGGACAAGTCTTTGAAGATCGACAGGCCAGTTATGAAAAGGTTGTTAAATCTCATGAACGGTTAATACTAAACGCACAGTTCCTTGCGGATGCCTTGGGTGCGGAAATGCCTGACTTAAAAGATTCAGAAGACGGGCTCAATGCTGCTAGTGGGGGCATAGGTCTCATCAAGACTGGAGAATACTTGCGAGGAGACAGCGATGGCGCTGGTATTTGGGAAGATGAAGATGAGAGAAGATTCTATGAGAATCTCGTCGACTTGAAAGGCAAAGTCCCGGGTATGCTTCTGGAAGAAGTAAAGAAAAAAAAATTAGACGCCGATGAACAGGTTGGTCGAAAATTCGATACTCCAGACACGAATACGGACATGCCATCTCCCACTCAAAAGGAAGAAGAGACTCCATCTACTTCTATTGTTAACAAAACTATTGGCGTCCAAGTTGATATTCTACTAGCTCGTCTTCCTGATCTAACCAACAAAGAGCTAATCGACCAAGCTGCCGTCGATTTCTGCTTCCTGAATTCAAAGGCATCACGTAATCGGCTGATTAAGGCTGTCCAAGAGATACCTAAAGGTCGAAGCGACCTACTTCCTTCTTACTCTCGTCTAGTTGCTACCCTCGGCAAGTATATGCCCGACGTGACGAGAGGATTAGTCGACTATCTCGACCATGAATTCCGCAGCCTACAGCGAAGAAAAGAAAAAGAGTTCCTCGGTCAGGCTAGGCTTGGGAACATTCGGTACCTTGCTGAACTGACCAAGTTTAGGGTTGTCCCCGACCATGTTATCTTCTATTGCCTCAAGGTTGGACTTGATGATTTTTCAAGAATGAATATTGAAATTATATGTAGTCTTCTTGAAAACTGCGGACGATATTTACTCCGAAATCCTGAAACATCACCTCGAATGACCTTATTTCTAGAAACATTGAAGCGAAAAAAATCCGTGCAACATATTGGGCAGCAAGAGAGGATGCTAATAGAAAACGCTGTGTATTACGTGGATCCTCCTACTAGGTCTGCAATTGAGCAGAAGGAGCGAACACCTATCGACTTGTTTATTCGCAAACTAATTTATTTGGATATGAACAATCGTAATTACAGCAAAATCCTTAAACAAATTAGAAGGCTTCACTGGGAGGAAAGCGAGGTAAACGGTAAGATCGAAATAATTTTTCAAGTAACTTACTTTTTTAGGTCGTCGCAATCCTGGAAAAAATATTCTCCAAGCCCGGCAAAGTGAAATATGGCAGTATTCATCTCCTTGCTATATTGACGAGTACCTTGTATCGTTACCATCAAGAATTTGTCACCACGGTCATAGACAATGTCCTTGAATACATTGTTCTAGGCTTAGAACAAAATGATTTCAGATTCAACCAGCGACGACTTGCGGAAGTAAAATATCTAGGCGAGCTCTACAACTACCGTATGGTAGATAATCCCGTAATATTTGACACACTTTACCGTATCATGACATTTGGATATGGTAATCATGCACTAAATTCCCTCATAAAAAGTCTATCTTTAACATAAAATTGATAGGTGGACCACCTTTGCCTGGCCGAATAAACCCATTTGATATGCCGGATGACTTTTTTCGCATTCGACTTGTTGCAACCATCCTTGAAACGTGCGGTATGTTCTTTAACCGAGGTTTAGCAGGGAAGAAACTTGACTATTTTCTCTCATTTCTGCAGGTATTAGTAGCAATTGTTAATATTAAATCACGTGATTGACAAACCTAGTATTATATCTACACAAAAGACCCGCTTCCAATGGACATCGAGTTTCTTATTCAAGACGTATTTGCATTGACAAGACCGCACTGGAAACTTGCATCGAATCTCGAAGAAGCAAGCAAGGCATTCCAACTTGCTATGGCACAAGATCAAAAAATGACAGGAATCGAGAAAGCCGAAGAGCTAGATAGCGATGGTGCCTCTGAAGCTGATATAGGTGACAACGACATCGAGGCTGAACTACCTGAGAATGAAGGCGATGAGGATATGGATACCGATGATGATATTGACGTAAGTATCATACAATCCATCTCACACAATCACTTATAATTTGTGCGCGTGTACTAGGTCGATTCACATGGTAATAACCACACTGGCTCGGTCAGCACTGATTCTGAAGAGGAAGCTATTGTCGTAACACGGCAAGAGGAAATATTAGACCCCGAAGATGAAGCGGACTTTGAACGTGAGTATGCAAGAATGATAGCTGAAAGTTTAGATTCCCGAAAACACGAGCGAAAATCAGCATTTGATGTGCCCTTACCAATGAAACGAAAAGAAACTACTGCTAACACCGACCCATGCGGCGACGAGTCAAATAATGACCATGCAACGCCGGCTGGTACTATGATTTTTTCGCTGTTAACAAAGCGTGGCAATCGTCAACAAGTTTGTGATCACAACTTTCAAAATCCCGGATAATCGCTAATTTTTATAGACTAGAGCTGTTGCGTTACCATCAGACTCAACCCTAGCCATCGCTATGAAAACTCGCAAGCAGGTCGAACGCGAGGAACAGAAGCGAATCAAAGATCTCGTCTTGAACTATGATCTCCGTGATGGCGAAGATCAAGATGGTGATTCTAACTCATCACCATAATCACTAAGGTCTTTTGTTAACACACCTTAAGCAGGAATAGAGAAAAATCCCGTGATAAGTTTCTCTAGACTTGACAAGTCAAGTAACAACCGTAGCGGCCAACGCTCTCGGAAATTACAACTAAGTGATGTCGACTGGTATGGCTCTGAAAAAAATCTTTCCCTGCACGCAAGTCAAGTTCCTCTCACGGCTACAGAAGAGAATGCCCTACTCTGTCATAGCAAGTGGATTCAGTCTACCCCTTTAATTGCGGACCAGCGTCTTAGAAAGGTCCTTCCACGACTAAGTCGAAAGACTATCCTCGAATCTCACAAAGCTCGAACTGGGGAAAGTAAATCGGGCGGCAAAAAGTAGTTGTTGCTTACCTCCCAAAAAGGAAGCCTGGCGTCGAAGCTTCTCTCCCTTATACATTGATTTTCCTGCTGCCTTTTTATGCTGCCAAAATCACTTCGCTGGAAAGAACGCGTGCTGATTATAAACCCACGTTATGTGGGGAGATTAGGACCTGATAACACGTCTTGACTGAATATCTCTCCGGTTTTTTTGGAAGCGAATATCAACTACATTCTCTCGCTCTCCACCAAATTTCTAATCCGCTCGGATCACTGCTTAACGAATGGCTAGTCAACTCGATCTCCCTACATACGGGAACTTCGCAATAAGTGACTGCAACAGTTTACTCGAGAAGAAAAGTAAATATGAACGAAGTACACTAGCAGTCCATCACTGGACGCTCTTATCTAAGGCCTATAACAGCACAGCAATTTAATGTCGCCCGCCCATGTTCCCTCGGCCTCAGCAAACAGAGAAGGACGTAAGAGGCAACTGTGGGAGCGAATAAAAAATTTATGCCGAGCCGAAAGTATTGTTTTGGTGGCCGCTCAGATATAGGAAAATTACGAGAGCTATTTCGCTCTTGAAAAGTGAGCAAATACATGACGCTAAGAGAAGTGCTGCTCTTCAGTGAGACGTTCACTCTTTTACTTTGGGATCTTCGAATTTCCTTTTTTTATCACAAAAATATTTTACTTTCATCTTCTACACGTCTAATCTCATCTGCAAGTCAGTCAATACAGATTTTTTCTAGCGGGCTAGATCGAGATAAGACAATGCCAGAAAATATCTCAATTGGTGAGTGAATAGGTTGACTAGATGCAACATCTCTATCCTGAAGGATGAGGCAGAGCGAAACGTGGTGATGAAGAGCAGGGGAGAGCCGAAAATGAGGAGAGAATTTGATTGTCTGCAAGCATAGGGCTTTTCGAACATATGTCAGCTAGCTATTCACGTCTTGTGTACTCTTGTCACAATCGCTCTATAAGAAATCATGAATTTTTGTTGTACTTGATATGTATTGAAAGCGGGATGATCTGCCAACGCGAGACGATATTATACATACAGTCATGTATGAAAATTTGTACAAAAGTACGCGCGGCGCTGTACCGCAACTAATTAACGGATATCCCTACTGAACAACCCTCTTTTATGTAACTATCCAACAAGCGACTGCTTCTTTCTTGTTTGCGTATTACAGTAGAAGATACAGGATATCCACCGGACACCCAGTGGAGTTTAAGCACGATTGAAGGCGTACCGGATTAGGTTGACTGCTGTAAAGGTACAATATTTGCCTCTTACCGCCTGGCTGACCAGAAATATACCAAAACCCAGCTTCATTTTGAATGATGATAAGTTCGATAGCCTCGAGTGGATTGGCAAGGATTAAACACCTGCATCCAGTGACTCTTGTAGACTACAAGCATTCGCTGTGAAATCTGTAGGACCTAGATGTTGGAAAATCGGTATGGGTTCTATGAGTAAGGCGGCTCAAAGAATATGAGCTCGATTTATGGATCGAATAATAATGATATGAACCGGGTGAGTATGTGATATACTGTGCAGAAATGAAAAATATATTGGATAAATTGATTATCTTTCTTAGGGATCCTTAGACAAGTTATATACATATATGTCAGTACTATAAAAGCTAAAACAAATATCGACCCTGAGCCTAGTTCCTTACTCTCGCAATTCCAATGAGAACAGGGTTGGTCAATCAAACTCTAGCCACCGGATATCACATCACTCCATGCTTCGGTTAACTCTCACACATTATAGATACTCAATGAAGTGATTGTCATTGATTCCGGTCGTGAGTCAGATGTGAAAATCTTTGTTGTTCCAATCCTAGGGAAACTTCAAAAATACAAGGTGCGAATTTCCAACACTAGATTGAGCTAAACATTAACCAGGAGGCTTTCTATTTTCAAACAGTCAGTGTGACTCAACACTACCTGGGATACAACAAAGAAGCTAGGCTAGGCCACTTTGTGGTACATACTCTCTATAAAGATTAATCTAGCATTTTAGCACCACCTACAGTTTATACCGTTTTGCAAGTGATGCAGGGAGATTTCATGGCGAGATATTCTTGATACATGGGAAGGTTCTAGGACATTTTATCCAGAGGTTACATGGGAATACTCAAGTATTTAAGGTTTAGACTGTGATTTTAGATAATGCGCTAGTTTACCTCTTTCCTGGTGTTGTCATGATAGGCTTTATCACTAGATCTTATATTGGTTATTTGATTTGAGTAGTTCAACGTACCAGGCTAAAGCCCTACACTCAGGAGGCTTGATACTGGTGCATGTTCCCGAAGGAGCCACAACTACCACTGAAGCTAGCTTTATATGGCTAGAAATGTACATGACTGAACACCAAGGATTTAAAGGGGAAGATGAATTCTTCACCTCCCAGTGGTGCCGGTGTAATCGCTCAATATGCTCTGCATATCTGGGATAGCCGAGAAGAATCGCATCCGATTCGGAGTCGAAAGCAACCTCGAGCGTATCTCCATTGGATGACTCCTCGACAATGCCTCTCTTAACGTTCTCATCCGAGTCCTCAACCTCTTTCTAACCACGCATCATCTCGCTCCAACGACCAATAAAGTAGTTGTTCCACTTGCAAGCAGAAGCTTGCCCCCTTAATTACCGGCCATCACTCACTACAAATATACGACGCTGCGTATACCCGCAAGGATGAAATTACGTCAAAATATACAAAGCTCGGGTCATGGTTTATGGGGACTGATGCTCTAATGGGATAAACAACTTGAGAGAGAACAGGTGTCTGAGATGTGGAGCGAGAGGGAGAACAGGTCTCTGAAGACCATGCCGGGACCGATATTTTCGAGGGGTTTCCAACTTTGGAACCTTTGTGAGCGCCAAGACTGAGATTTCGGCTAATTAGCCAGGAGGGCTTCTTTTGTCGATGAGTCAACGGCACTCCCCAGCGCCCTAGACGGCACAAAAGAAGTCATGCTAAGCTATCTTACAGCAATCACGCTCTGTCAAGGCTTTTCTGACATTTCAGCACGACCTTCGGGAAGGAGGCTAGAAAGGCAGAGGGTTAACTTCCTGAGGTATCCACCAGTCTGCAGCGCCCAGCTGGCCGGCCTCTTCGAACGCTTCAGAAGGGTCACTATGTCTTCGGATTTAGTCCTAATATCGGTGTTGGGAGAGCTCCGCACCCAGTGGCTTTTGCGATTTTTCTCGGCTGCCATACACCCGCAAGTGGCCATCATTTCGTTGGCTGGAGAGGGGAGATAATGAAGGGTAAAGGACTCGTCTAAGTGTATGATCGAATGAGGACTTGTGAGGGGTAGTAATGTTTGATGGGGGCTTTATGGGAGGCACAGGAGGGGATATACTACTGGTATAGGTCTCCTTGGCCTGTAGGCAGAGAGGACCTGCATGTCCTACATAGTCATAGACTCAGACAGGACAATAAAATGAACTAAAGAAGGCGAAGACGAAAGCTGAACACCTGTCAGTGGTGTCCTCTACGAGCCTAGGAGTGAAATATTATTTCAGAGCCGAGATTCAGTCACGAACAAGAGTCGGATGAATTTTTTGATGGATTCTCGGCTTGAAGGAGTCGTACTCGATATTTTGGTGGAAAAATGAGTCGACCGAGATTTCACAAGTGCAAAAAGTCAAATGAAAACTCATCACCACCAACGTGCGATTCACGTATGGACCAAGGTCTGTCTGGGGGTCGTATTCAAACATCCGACCTTTCTCAAACTCCTCATATATTTGCGACGAGGCATATCTCAGTCGGTCCTCCACCTACGACCCACCACCATACTTGTTGTTGAAAGTCATGTGATGGCTCTGTAATTGTATCACGTGTCTCGCTTAGTATTCCACACTTTCTGTAATTGTAAAGGGTTTAGATTGTAGAATTAATCAACAGAATAAGAGTTGTAGTTATAATACACACAATAAATTCCATATTAAATTATATTATCAGGAGTCTGATTTCGAGATCAAGTATCCACACGCAGCTGAATTAATAGCTGATATGCAGTATACTCTTAACTCCACTGTCGCATAAATTACAACACTTGTCACATACCCTAATGAGGAAAATCATGATGGAAATAGGACGTGTATAAAGAGGAAGAAAAGGGAATATACACCGAGGGGATAAAATGAATCCCCAATCACGACAACAACCCAACGGTGCGATATGAGGGTGCAAGGCTAGAGCAACGATATGATCTGGGAATAAATTTATGTTTCAGGGTCAATGGGGATATCAAGGGCTCGGGTACCTGGTGGCCGAGGTTGTGGAGGAATTTGCGCTCCGGCGCGTCAAAAGATGGTTCTCTGGACGGTTGGGCTTGATGTGATTCAACACTTGGGTGAAGTCTGAGGTGGTCCGGTCATTTATGTGGGACGAGGTAGATATACTTAATGGTAGTTAACCTGATCCAGCCCGAACCCACTCGTACTTAAGCTCCAGTAGGAGTGCGACGGGAGTTACTTTACCTAGCATGCTAATGAACAAACAAACAAGAATTTGAAGGAAAAATTTTCCTGCACTGACTCGACGCCCTGCGCCCAGCCAGCTCTCTCATAACAGTTTGCCTGGAATATTTGTACCCCAAAAAACCTCGGTCATTCTAGTCTAACTTTGCTCCCCGTAACATCCCGCTACGGTAAGGAATCGATAAAAGACCTTCCTCCCCTTTTCTCCCAGCAGCGTCCATCCACTTGGCTCTATTTCATTTGTTGTTTGCCGCCATTGTTTTAGCGCCGTCCGGCATTCCGAAAAATGCCACGGGCATCTTCCTCGGCCACAATTGCACCTATAGTCTATTCCTTCGTGGTGAAACCTTTCATGATACTTGGAGAAGCTTCCGTGACCATTCCTAGCCGCTATCCGACAATGATTCGCCCATCCTGGGAGAGCTAGCTAATGTGGTCGTTTTTCTTTCATCAATAAGTCCAGTTCTTGGTACCGACTAGGTCTATTTTCTCGCCACTAAGATTCAGCAGTCTCCTTACCCCGGTCTCTAACGAATCGGTTCAGCGCTGCAAAAGAGTATCTTTGTTTTTGATTTGACCTTGAGGTAAACATTGTTTTCGAGAAATCCTTAAAGATCTTCCAGAGCTGATTTCGCCAGTTTATCAGCATGAATATTCCCGAGAATGCCAGAATGACCTGGGATCCATCGTATCTCTATTAACTCTTTCAATCGTAATAGAGATGTGAATCGGTCGACTGTAGCTTGAGACGACTTGCTTCGGCCTGTTCTCAGGGACTGAACAGCTTCAGAGTTATCGAGGAGTATCTTGATGAAAAACTCTCCTGCTAGTATTACAGTTGCTTCCGAGGCTTTCCGAGCGCCTAAATTTCTCCGTCGTACACTTCTACTCCCAGAATCATAGCAGCATCGCTTCCAATCGTCCTATTTCCTTTGTATACAGCGTATTCCCATGCAGATCTAGCCAGGCCGCTTGATGAAGCATCTGAGTAAGCACGTATGGTCTCCGGCGAGATATTTTCAATTCATGCCTTTGCAAACTCCGATTCATTTGTCCTATCAAGACCTGGTTGGATCCTGGCCGGATTGGTTTTCGGGTGTGGAAGTTTCCCGGAACCTTCAACGATCGGTACATTTAGAGCACTGTTCTGGGGTCGTATCAGATAGCGCTATGGAGCAGTGATAGTTCGGGCTTTCTGGCCTGCTCTTAGTTTTTGGCGCCTTTTAACATATTCTTATACTTCTCTAGATCTCAGTGCTAGAGGATGCCATACGTCCAGTGGTTGAATGCGCTCTGCCGACCGAAGTTGCCTCTGGCTTAAGCAGATTATTGCTGGTGGGATTCCTGACTCTGTTCGAAGAGCCAAATTTGGGGTTGTACGCCACGCAGGTAGTGCTATCCTAACTGCCTTTACGATTATTTTGTCCAGTAGATCAGTATAATAGCCAACGTCGGAGCTGACTCTTTTGTATCGCCGAGTGGTAATATGGGCTAGGCCTGGCCACCATGCCTCTGCGCCATACAGTGCCGAACTAAGGACACAGACGTGGACAGTTTTAATCATGAGTCCCGGTATTACACCGCGCTGAATAGTATTAATTCGACATATAAACTGTGTTACACGTTATGTTTTTCCGCGCCATTCTTACACGTGCTGCTTAAATTTCAGCTGGGAATCGAGCCGTACTCCAAGCCATCTCACATATGGTGATGGTAAAACATTGAGACCTTTCACATGAACTGTGAGACCTAAAGTGTCCAATTTTTCCCTTGGCCCAACACCTATTATTAAAAGCTCTAACTTGGCTAAGCCAAAGTTGATCTTGTGCTCTTCTGCCAGTTGGACGAGTCTTTCTAGTTCTCCTTGAGCCGATGAGACAGCTTCGGAGGCAGTAAACTCTATGCTGAGGATAGCGATATCGTCGGCATATCCGAATCTTTTCCATTTCCCGTCTTGAAACAGAATGGCAAACTATAGGAGGAAAAGGAATGGTGAAAGTGGTGATTCCTTGGGAACACCACACTCGACGATTTTGTCGCCCGTGTTTCCATCCTGATGACGAACACGAATTCTAGGCCGGGTCAGAAAAGACTCAACAAATCGGTATAGAATCTTCGGCAACCCCTGGTCCCGCATTCTATGCAATAGGTGCTTGTGAAGTACCGCATCAAATGCGCCCTGCACGTCTAGGGTAACCATGTCTGAGACTTTGTTATTCCTCATTGTTGCCTCTACGTCGTGAATGATACCGGGGGAAAATCGACAGCTAAACGTCCAGGAAGTGCACCAAAAAGTTTTTGGGAACTACTTGGTGCTCGATGACTTATCACGCCATTCTTTTGGCTTCGATGCGTTCCAATCCTTTACCTAGGCAAGGGAGAAGAGAAGTAGGTTGCCACCCCTTAGTAGTGGGTAGATCTCGTCCTGGCTTTGGAAGCAGGACCACTTCTGCGGCTCGAAACGCTATTGCAAGGTGTCCATGATCTAAACACGTTTGGAATATGTTTCTCACATTCATTCCAATTACTTTCCAGCACACCTTGAGTAATCTCACGGTTAGTTCTTCGGTTCCTAGGGCCGTGTTTCCGCCGCTAATAGTTCATTTTGTAACTTCCAGCAATGGTATTGCATTATCCCGAGCGATCAGCTCCAGTTGGTCCGGCTTCCACGCGGAGAGATCTTGATCTGCATCAAATCGACCCAGTAAAGTATCCATCAATTTCTTCACCCTCTCGAGTGGGTCGGAGAGCCACTTATCTTCTGCAACCCTTGGTGGAGGAGGCTTTCGATACGACTTAGGCTTGGCCTCTTGCATGAGTTTAAATACCTGCGCATCCGTGGTGGTATTTTCAAATCTCTTTCTCCAGTGTTCTCTTTTAGCTGCTTCGACAGTAGCTCTGAACCTTTTGTGGGCTTAGTCTTCTTGAATTAGAGAGCCTCTAGAGTCTCTGAGCTTGTCCTGTCTGGTCTTGCATTCCTCGTTCCACCACGGTGCCGCCCTGCCAGTGGCTATCAGTGCCTTGCGCCCTACTGCTTTGTGAGCATTACTGAGTACCTCTAGGTGTGCAGAAGTTTGGATCTCTATGTCTAGGATACAGTTCAACGGTGCTGATTTCATCCGAGCTTTGACATGTTGGGAGAATTTCCCAAGGCTTTGATCGCTCATAAGTAGTTCCTGTGAGATACTTAAGCTTGTTTTGGTAATGTTGGTTGTTAAGTTGTTCTTAAGGAAGCTGGAGCGACAATGTAGTTGTTCGCCAGTTTCTAGATTTTTCACAGTAGTCATTCTGATTAAAAAGCCATGTTAGCTCTCTCGTGCCCTCCCGATATACTGAAACTCATAATTACCATAAGATCACCTTCTGTAGATGGCGACCTCAACTTAATCCTGTACTCGCCGTAACAGGGGATGGAGGGAGGCCAGGAGGGTAGATATGCCTCTCAGGTTCAAATAATTCTGCCGTGTCAGGCTACCTGCCTCTCGAAGCGCTTCAAGAGGATAGGTACCCTATCGATAACAATTCTAATATCAGTATTAGAGTGGTCCAGCATTTACTGAAGCTTGCAAGCTTTCCTGTGCGTTATATTACCACAAATAGTCATGGTCTTGTTAATTTGATAGAAGAGATTTGTAGGTTTTTTGCATCAGATTTTGATTGTATCAGTAGCTATCTAGCCATGAAAGTAAACCAGAGATAAAGCACGGAAAAGATGACTCAATATACAGGAAGAAAACTCATGCCTCGGATTTCATTTGCAAGTACCACTGCGAAGTTATTGCGGTTTTTTCTTCAGCCCAAGTCAAGGATAATCCGTGAATACCCCCCAATGGTATCTTCTACAAAGCCCCGAGTTATCTAGATATGCCTCCATCATCCATTTACTTGTCTCTGCGGAATGTGGTGTGAGGCGTCTCCTTCCCAAGTATAGCAGGTGCCCAGGCTACTCAAACTATACCAGACGTAACCGCTGGCAGGCGGATCACAGTGCCTTCCATCCTTGGCTTTTTCTATAGTGTCAGCTGTATTGAAGGGTGGTGGTTTGTATGGTCGTGTACACTTGGTATCTTCAATTGAATTGTTGTGACTACTCAGGAGACTTAGAATATACTTGGGTGATTGTGGCAAGAATGTTGTGGGATGCGAATGGTATCTTATTGTGTTGAGTTAAGTTAGAGATTATTCATATGATAATTGACTTATCCCACATACTTCCCGATAGCACCGTAGCTAATATCTTTTAGGGGTTCTCTACGATTGGATGTAACGATCGGTGGTATCTTATTTATCACTAATCTGTTCCCATTTCCCTGGCTCAGCATGCTACACTATGTGTATGACAATTTACTGCAGATGTGAAAAGCGCATTTATGACAGATACTAAGTTAAAAATGACATGTTCCTACACTTCCACAGATCTCGATTACTTGGATGAATCGAGATACCTTTTATAATGCCAGCCACTGAATTAAGAGCGGGTGTGGTATGTAAACCATCCAACCCTGATTGAGGTTGTCAAGGTACATGTCTGCTGCTGGCTAACGCCTTATCATGGTCTAAGTGACGTCATAAATTCCAACAAGTCAATGATGGTAGTTTTGAATTTGATTGCAGTTTGCCCGATTTGGCGTCTTATGTGTCTATGCAGGGGAGGGCAAGACTAAACACATGTTCGCGGTGTTGTCTGCGAACCTGGAAGTGAAATACTCTCCCGGAGCCAAATTCAGTCAAATTTTCGCTCTCAACGACTTCGACTCCTGCCTAAGTCTCATTAAGCTTACAAGTACGACCATGTACATCCTCATTTCAATGACCACACCTTTCATCGACTATTCTTTGGGATGGAAGTGAGAGAAATCAGGACAAGTTCACATGATGCAAAAGGAGGATACAACTTCAATGGGCGTGAATTTGGAATTTTGGCAAAGAGTTTTACAAATTGAGCTCTGTGCGCGCCGCGACTTCGCTTGAGAGAGTGCAGCTGACACTATAACAACACGCAAACGATGGAAGGTGCCATGGTGTGCCACCTGGTGGTGTTCTGGTATAGTATGAGTAGCCTGGGCACCTAATCCACTTTGGAAGGAGACACCTCAGATCATATTTCGCGCGGAAAAAAAGTTATTGGATAATGGAGGCATGTCTGGATAACTCTGGGTTTTTGAGACGTTTCCCTGGGTGGGTAATCACGGATGAGAGTTGACTTGGGGTGAAGAAAAAGCCGCCATAACTTCGCAGTGGTACTTGCAAATGAAATCCGAGGCATGAGTGCTCTTCCTGTATATTGAGTCATCTTTTCCGTGCTTTATCTCTGATATTTTGTCATAGCTAGACAGCTGCACATACATTGAATGAAATAAAAAAAACGCATTTCTGTCATGAATGCGTTTTGACGTAAATACCGACCACTAGATTTACCTATTCAGGAGATAGTTTTTATGGCACTCTTTGTTCAAATTAAAGTCATCAACATCTCCCACGGTAAATTTATAAATTCTCCTGTATTCTCCCTCGCTTCACTAAGCAATGTAGTCTGTGCCTAGCAGTCATAGGCTTTTATAAACTTCTTTGCTCAACAGTATTCGCCGGGCGAGGAGGAAGTTCTCATGATGCCGTGACGAAGCTAGTGTTCACCAACTGGGAAACTTCCGCGCGTAATTAGAATTTCACTGACATGACAAAATCTCAATGTTCGCTGTCCGAGATGGGCAAGAGGACTACTTGGACACAAATGATATCAGTTGAGCAGTCATCTGCTGACGCGAGAACCTAAAATCCTGGAGATTGCTCTTTTACCTAGCGGCACTGCCTCACTCCGGCATCCAACTTTGTGTGCGAGCTGTATTTTGCTCTAGGCGTTGTATTCGAAGCCATCAACTGATGGTGCCTGCTTTGCAGAAATGTTTGCAAAGACCCAGGGATGTATTAGTATTCTGGTGATAAAGGAATACCCTCTCACTAGAGTGGAGGCTCAGCTTAACTCATTGCTTTCTTCTTCAATACATGGGAGCGACCTTCCACTTTCAATAAATGTCCACAAAACTGGTCAAAAATTCTGCCTTGGCATCATATTCAACATTCCCATTGCTGGCGATGAGCAACTGCGCATGAAGGGCATATTTTAGCTTAATATGGCACATGATTGGGGTATTATAACTGGAGGATAACGTGGTGTTGAGAAAAAGTGAAAAGAGATACTGAAAACCCCGAATTCCTCAAGATTGTGGGTACATTTTATTACATCATCTATTTTGTGTTCGGCTACCAAGATATATTGTACCAACATTACTTTGCATTCATACAATATCAATTCTCGGAATTTAGAAACACTCTTGCTCTTGGGTTCGCTTGAAAATACCACTGCGATTTATCTTTGCTCACACAAAGCTGTCAACCCTCTTCAGAGTGTACCCATCAATGGGAAGTTTCAATCCTTAGGTTGTCGAAGCATGCCTTCAACATCCATGCACAAGAGCTCTGCGAGATATCTGGTCGAGCCTTGTTGAACTTGAGTCGGCCACCTCATCTCTCAAGTGGAATCGTATACCAAGCTATCCACATTTACTTGGGAAACCAGCCCAGTTGATATTCTACTACACTATCCAGCCTTGACTGTATTGATAGTATTATCGGCGCTCTGGAGTGCAAAGTCACAATACATGACAAGCTCTTGAAAGTGAAAACTCCTTCTCATTATTAAAAAAAGCCCCCACCACGCTCAAAACTGGATCCGTACTGGCAGTCATCTTAGCTCTCTGCCCTAATCTCTCTCATATCCATCTTTAAATACGATTTTTGGATAGTTGCGAGAATTCAAGACGATGTAGGCGTATATGTTGAGGTCAATTGAGGAGTATTTATTGGAATTATTATTTACTGGGTCATATTTGTAGACCCGGCAGGACTTTCATCGGAATGGATGTCGTGGCGGGTGAAATACTGATTTGGTGTAGAGTCCTTAGCCATTGGCTTGTGGACCTATTTGTTTGGTACTTCAACATATGACTAAGCTTGAATTTCGAAGTTTTTCATACTTGGGTCAGTAGGTTTCTTTTGTTTTTGTTTATTGTCCTATAAGGTCTATGACTATGTAAGGATATGTAGATCCTTTCTGCCTACAAGCCGGGAGTATCTATGCCTCCTCCACGACTTCTTTCCAGCAGTAATACCCCCACAGGTCTTCATTCGAGTACACACTAAAAGGAGCCGTTATCCTGCCATAATCTCCCCTCTCTAGCCAACGAAAGATGGCCATCAACGGGTGTGTAGCTGCAGGGATAAGTCTCAAAACCCACTGGGTGTGCGGCTCCCTTATGACGAAGAAGCTGGCCAGCCGGGCGCAGCAGACCTGTGTATACCTAAGAGCTTCTTTCAACCTTCTTGGCCTCCTCCTTAATCTTTTCCTAATTCATGACGCAGGACAAACCGAAGATCGTGAAAGGATGTCAGAAAAGTCTTGGTCGAGAGTGACTGCCGTTTTTTGTTTTTTTTGCATCAGATTTTAATTGCGTATGGAGTGACTGCCGTGAAGGAGCCTATCCTAGCATCCAAAAGTCGTTACGGACGTGAGGTCGTCGGGTTACTCATGTATTCCAGATGCCCTCCTGGCTAGTTGATACGGAATGAAAGATTAGAAGGGACGACATTATTGACGAGTTGAAATCTGCTTTTCTTGAGGCCGGAAGGGTCTTTGGCTTTACTTTTGTGGGATTTTTGTTTGCCCGCCGGTGGGTAGCACATGTGGTTATATGACGAGGGCTTCTTTGACTACCGTTGTAGCGTTTGGTACCGCATTATCCATCCTCATTCCTGGCATCATTATCGTCGTCTTGGTCGGTCTTAAAAGTAGAGTCTGGATAGCTTGGACACATATTCAACTTGACACAGGAGATCGCAGATTCAGGTGCAGCAAAATATAATTACAATTATCACGGCGCTGCTATACATGGATGACGAAGATCTACTTAGATGAATAAAGGCTTTGAATTTCCCTTTGGTGGGTACTGAGGGATGAGTGTGTACTGTGTGCGAGCTAAATCTACAGCATGAGTGCCGCTAGCATCAAAAGAGGCATCCAACATGTATACATAGCGCCGGGCAATTGTCATAGCTTTACAGCTGCATACACAAGATTTTTTTCTAATATAAAAAAAGTCCTCCGCTAGCACTACCCTGTAAAATAAATAAATCAGTCAAATTTTCCTGATTTTGCGCCTTGAGGCCCATGCAGGTTTGATTGGAAGATATATACTTCACGTTGGATGACCAAATCTGACGTTTAGAACACTCTCACTCAGATTTCATTTGCAAATACCACTCGAGGTTAACGCTTACGGCGTATAATCCCTTACGTGCACACCCACGGTTATCCTAGTGTGCTTTCATCATCCCAAAATTACAAGAACATGGTGAGAGAGGTGTGTGTGTGTGGATTTACTGGGTTCGAGCCAGCCATCTCCTGATCACATGGGGTAGGTGTTCAAGCTACTCAGAATCTACTTGGATTAACGACTCCAATTGTGTACCACTGCACCATCCAGCCCTGCATTCCCCTATGGAACAGGGAACAAAGGAATGGGGAGTTGATGCATGTTACCGCTGGCCCAAGTCAATATCCTCTTCTAACTTGTGGGAAACATCAGATGAATCAAAGACACATGGTCGCCCATGCTGTGGGAAACATATTGTAACATGCGGGGAACTCACTGGAAAAGGGATGGGATAGCATGTATAGCGCGGAAATGTACGAGGCGGAATCCGGGGGAAATTCTGCGCATGTCCGAGGGCCTAGACTCACGACGCGAAATGTCTTTTTTAATTTTCGTTTGACTGGGCATTCAAGCGGCCGTTTGTGCATTGTTAGCGGGAAAATCAAACCAACACCAGCTGCATACAAGCATTTCTCGCGCCATGGTCGCCAATTTCGACGCCGCAAATGGATGAGTACTCGGACGCTCCCCGATCCACGGGAATGAAGAGGCTGGTAGTGAGGCTCGGCCTGCTGAACCTGCGCACTCGGATGGCCGAAGTACATGGTGCTGGATTGCTCCAGTCAACTGACACTGCTCAATGCAGCAGCGACAACAGGAGCTCGCTGATGAACACTAGACCCGTCGATGCATCGATGAATGCCTTCCACACTAACAGTTACCACGAGGCTAATTGTATAGACGCCCAGCTTCAATACCAACACATGAAGATTTCGCGACGTATCAACGTTGTTTCTACCACGCAAACTCTCCCACCCGCTCTATGCGCTGTCAAGGGAATGTCAGACCATGTCAAAGCTTAGAAAAGGCGCGACAACGGCTGTACTTACAAGCCACTCGCCCCCCCCGCGTGATTGTGCTCAAGAATTCGGAGGAATTTCACGGCAAACAGATTGTTTGGAGGAGGTGGCCGTAAAGCTTCACCCGGCTGGATGTGTTGTCAGCAACAGTTGGATTTCCATGGGGGAAATCGCTGAGCCCTGATGTTGAGGGATAGGTAATTAACCTCGGCACCCACGGGGTCTGCTTGGTGAGCAGTGCTGCGTCGGCAATAGATACATTGTGTTGGGAACGAATTGGAATTAGATTAAAGTCCCTTCCGAGTCCATGGCTATGAAAGACGATTATTGCTAGCCAAACAGCTTTACAACTGTACAGGAAGTTTGATGATGAATTAGATTAATATTCTCCAATGGGTAATTAGGGTCAGGGCCCATGTGTTTAGAACGAAGATGGATAGTGATAACGATAAATTGTAGTAATCTAGTGTGATACAACATCCGAGCCATCCCGTCTCCGATACATGATTGTTGCGACAAATGCTGCTTCGGCCCCTCTCCAGCTCTACCACGGCATAATTCTACCTCCCCTTGCCATTTTCATTGCGTCGCACTCTCAGGGTTAGGATGCACCGACGCACGAGATGGTCTGTATGAGGTTATCTACGCTGGCTCCACTGGCCCAGCACCAAAATTTGATTCAGGGCTTCCGCCTTGGGCCCATGAGATGAATTGGTAACCTTACTAGGACTTCTTTCGAAGGTGCCCACCTTGAAGCAGAGGGGGGACAAAGGGAGCCGATCATGGAAAGCCATCTCGACAAACAGACTATCGAATGGTCTAGAGGAAGACTAGACCATCTACTTGGGGAAGAAACAGCAGACGGCATCGATCAATTAGGAAATAAATGGTGTGGTTGTCAAGCACTTGTCAAGATGTCGGATGCGCGAGAGGCAGAAGGAGCCGGGAGGAATCACAGCATTATAGGCGTGGGCAACCCCTTGTACGAGGAAAATCCGAAATATCCGTCCACCTATTGATTATCCAGAGGCCAAAGGCTGGAGAGCCGTGAATCCATCCACCGGGTGGAGGGCAAGAACGATTAAATCGGTTGAGAAGCCTCTCACCTCCATCAAAGCACAAGGTCGTAAGTACCATTTCCCCTGGGGTGGCAGACGAGCACACTGACTTGGGTGCCGTTAGTGGCCAAGAAGAGTCCCGCGGACCGACATTTCTCGATGAGAATGTGGATATCCAAGCCAAAATGTAAACCCAAAGTTTATCGCCGGATCAATTGACCATGATGGACCCCAGAGCGAGATCAGGGGTAAAACTAGCGGATTATTCTGATCTACGGAAGAAAGGCGAATTGTTACTCTTGTCCAAACTTGACCACATATCGTTCATCATCACGGCCTTGGTCACGGTATTGCTTACCAGCCTCACAATGCTGCGAATCCGGCCTAGCAGAATCACATTTCTCGCGGTGCAGGTGTCTACTGATGAATAAAGCGTGCATGTACAATCAAAGGTTTTGGATTTCCCTCATGTGGGTGACTTCCAGAGTCATGCAACACCTACACACAGCACTAATCGTGGGTGATGGCTAGATAGCCGGACACACGTTAAACGATGTAGAAAAGAACTATGGACAACTTCATGCGACCAGCCTCATGCGCCATGTGTCGTCTGACTCCGCATCGGCGCAGCCAGTACCAACCTCTTTTTTTCTTTCTTTTTTTGCATCAGATTTTAACTGCGTATGCAGCTATCTAGCTATGGTACCATATCAGAGAAAATCTACAGAAAAGATGCCACGGTTTACAAGTAGAGCACTCATGCCCCGGATTTCATTTGCAAGTACCACTGCGAAGTTGTGGCGGCTTTTTCTTCACCCCAAGTCAGCCCTCATCCGTGAATACCCACCCAGGGGAACGCCTCAGAAACCCTGAGTTATCCAGACATGCCTTCATCATCCATGTACTTTTCTCCGCGCGAAATGTAGTCATAGGCGTCTCCTTCCCAAGTGGAGTAGGTGCCCAGGCTACTCATACTATATCGGAGAACACCACCGGAATGCGGACCCCAACACCTTCCATCGTTTGCGGGTTGTTCTAGTGTCCGCTGCACTCTCGCAAGCGAAGTCTTGGCACGCACAAAGCCCAATTCGTAAAACTCTGCCAAAATTCAAAATCACACGCCCGTCGAGATTGTATCCATCCTCCGTGTCATCTTGAAAGCTTGTCCTGATCCCTCTCACATCCGTCTCAAAAAACCACCTCCGAGATTTGTGCGTCACGCTTTGTTTCCTGCGTCGGGTGTAAATATCGGCGTGGGCGTGAATTTGGCGGCTAGCTGAGGTCAGAGAATGGTTGATGAGAGGCGTGGTCATTGAAACGAGGATGTACTAGTTCGTACTTATAAACTTGATGAGGTTTCTGTGGAGATCGATCTCGTCGGGTGTGAAAAATCGAGATGGCGAATTAGTTGGAATTATTGCCTCGTGGGCCAACTTGTTCGGTATCGCGAAATTTGACTGAACTTGGCTCTGGGAGAATATTTCACGCCCAGGTTCGTAGAGGACACCGCGTACAGGTGTTCAGTCTTGCCCTCCCTAGCACTGATCATGTGTTGTGTCTAAATAGCCGAATACACATTAAATGATTTGAAAATATATATACATATTTCAACGATCTATCAAGTAACCACAGAGGAAGGTGCACTGTCCAAGGTATGGCCTCGGCCAGAGAAGTGCCCAGTGTGTTTGAAAGTTGTAGATTCGGATGGTGCAGTAAACACACACACGCTGACTGCGTGCAATGTAGACCGACGTCGGAGGCAAATGTGTAGTGATAAATTGAGGCTACGATTTCGGATGGTAAGCCATGAGGCATGCTGCTGTGTGTAAGTCTTCGCCATTCCCCCCATCCCTCAGATTGGACAAAGAAATTGGCCTTGGCTTCTAATCAGCATACAAAATATCAAGACTTTCTGACCTCTCAGTTCGACCTTAGGGAGAGATTCGTAGAGAGAGACGAAAGGCAAAGAGCGACAACCCTCGGTGGAATTGGTACTCTGCATCCAGCTATCCGGCTGCTCCGAACTCTTGACCTGTCACGACGTCTGCTGAGGTAATCCTGATGCCACGTTCCAGGAGAGCTCAGCACTTAGAGTATTTTGCAATTTTTCCCAGCTGCCGTAAAAAATACATTGCCATCAGTTTGATGATTGGAATAGGCCTCCTCTGCTTGTATCATCATATGACGACTTGCGAGGGCAGTCGTACAGATGGGGACACTACCAGCACGACTATCCTTTGCTTCAATATGCTATAGTCCAGTGAGCATATATCATCCTCCCTCGAGAGTGGTTTGTAGGAAGTTCAAAAGTTCAAGCATCGCATGTGGGGCTCGAACCCACAGCCTCAAGATCTCGTTGTAGAAGTCTTGCGCGCTACCATTGCGCCAATGCGACCTTGAGTGCTCAGGGCTAATACAAAATAAATAAATATGTATGAATGACAAATTTTGCGGCGTGGCTCATGACAAAATGTCGATTGGATGCCGATTGTTTTAAAATATTTCAAGGTGGACACCGTCCTGCAGTATATCGTCTACCTTGCCTCACGCTGTATCCTCAACATTTTACCAACCGTGTGAACTGTAATCTGAGGCACGCCTGGTTCCTTGCACCTCGGCCAAAGCGACCTTAACGTCGAGGAGCGTAGACGGTCAAAGCAGCACATTGTTCGCTCGGAGTGCCTCGCTGCGTGGCTTCCAAAAATTAGCACCTAGCTAAAATCCCAATGTCGTGGGCTCGGCCTCTCGCGCCACTCGATTTCATAATGAAGTCGTTAGGATATTTGGTCAAAGTTTATTGGGAGCCACATCAGGGCCTCCCTCTAGGTCTGTGGCTAATTAGTGTGGGCTAGCTTTTTTTCCTTGGGAAGTAGACTCGCAGATCGTTGTCAAACACTAGGATGGCCTGCATTCCTGGAATGAACCCATGCCTAATGCACCCCCGCCTCCCCTGGACTAGTGAGACAGACCTGCCTCCCGCATCCGGTACTGTTAGTCATGTTATACTCGCTAGGTCTTTGTTCTCCATCGTTAATCCTAATACCCGTCGCGACACAAGATCTATCCTCACTTAAATAGGCCAACCTCGCGCTAAAAGGTAGAAGAGCGGACCAAACACCGCTATTAAGCCAATTTCTTATTCAAAAAGCTTCAGTGAATCAGAGTCCCCATACTTCAAAGCTTCGCAACGGCCCCCCCTTATAATCTGTGCGGTGTTACACAGCACTCCTCCCGTTTTCGATGGCCACGCTAAGTGCGGCTAGCTTACCATCATCCGATCTCTGCCGGGATTGCATTCAATAACTCTGTTTACACTTTTCATTACCCGCTTCTGTGCGGCTGCCCGCTCTAACAAAAATATTTGGCCAGGGAGACCCTGGTTACATCTCAAGCGCTCGTCAGTTTCAAGTCCTCACGTAGCCATCCAGCATAACACACGGTGCGTGCAATTAATGATCACTTTGGATTCTGCCAGACGTATCATTCAACGATTATGGCGAGGGAGCTAATTCATTACCCAGCATTCACATCATCTACTAGGTTTGGCTACATAACTTTTGATAATTGATGAATTTTATTAGAATGAAATATAACTCATGAGTGTTTAATCATTGAAACCACGATGTCTATCTAAGATTGCCTGGTATAAGCGAGAGGTTGAACCGTTGTTAGTCAATATGAATGTTTTACATAAATCTCGTAGAAAGTTTGATTTAAGCCTTAATATTGAGGTTTACGAATACAGACGTTTAATTTGATATTTTCACCCTATCCCTTCCTAACGCCCAGTTCAAATTTCGTAAATGCTATCTGCTGAAAATGCCGGGGTGGACAATTTCCCTTGAACAAATGACTCGCTCTTGAACTTTGCTACAATTTAATTTTTAGTTTATTCCCACTGGAATTGACAACGCCTCATTGGACCAGGCAACAAAAGAGCTGCCAGTCACGATAAGTATACTCAATAATATCGACATCTGCTATTTCTAATCTGTTGCTTTTCTCATTAACACTGCTTAATCTTTACACCTGGAGGTCTCTCATTATTCATTCTTAGATATCTAAGCTGCATCGGCAGAAGCGACGGGTTCTGATATACGTGTTACTTGGAGACCTGCTCTAATAATCTTTTGACCGGCGGTGTCGCTGACGAATGAAATATCTTTACTTTCACGCTGCGCGCGTTTCCAGATCTCGACTTCGCAACCACCGCGTATCACGCCGACTCGCATGGTTGATAAGAGGTTGTGTGCTGCATTAGAATGGTTGTAGACACCACCATTGAATATTGCTGTGGCGTCCTTCCCAATACCTGAGGAAATAAGAGCCTTTCCACCAGGGTGATCTTTGATGAAATCAGACACATCGTGAATAACACCTGCTACTGCGACTAGTGCTCGGCCCTTTTTGGTCTCTGCCTGGTAGTCCTCGAAACTGATGATGGGCAGTTGCTCAAGAGGGATACCCCAATCAAGAACTTGTCTCTTTTGATCGAGTTTCTTTTGTAGCTGCTGTAATCTTCCTTTCTCAATCTCATTTTGCTTAAATTGTTTCAAGTCGTATGCTAGACCAAGTTGTTTCCACATCCATATAGCCCACTTAGTTGGATCATATTGATGCCATTCGATAGCATTACGGTAGTCAGAAGGGAATTCATGATGGAAGTTATGATATCCTTCACCGAGTGTAACAAATGCAGTTATGATGTGGTCTCGGGGGGAGTTTCTATCGTCGAATGGTTGTTCGCCAAGCCAGTGTGCTAAAGAATTGACACAGAATGTGGCTTGCTGAACGAAGAATATTCGGAGTATTCCGGCATATATGAATCCTCCCATCCAGTCACCCCATCCCAAACCTGTGACGAGGCATGGAAATACCATTCCCATAAATATGACAGTTTTGATATAGTGACGGTGTTGCAGTATAACAACTGGATCATCGTTCAAATCTGAGATATCAGTCCTTCCAATTCGCTTGGGATTCTGCTTCATAATCATCCATCCAATGTGAGAGTATAAAAGTCCTTTTCGGACAGAGTATGGGTCTTTGTCAGTGTCGGTATAGCGGTGGTGGGCGCGATGATCTCTGGCCCACCATCTAATTGAACCTTGCACCGCACCACCGCCTACGGCTGCGAGGAAGATCTTGAGGGGGAGGCTTGCGGAATATGATGTGTGAGCCCAAAGACGATGATATCCTAAGAAAGTTTAAATAAGGATTATTATTGAAGTGGGTTAGTTGTCTGACCTGCAGTAATCCCTAGACCTGTCATAAAATAATATGCTATTGCCCAGACGGCTGTCTTCAATCTCAGTGGTGTCCAAAGTGCTGCGATTAGACCGTATAGAGGAAGCCCCACGATTAGAGTGACGTTAAGCCAATTGACGTGTTTGTACCAATTGTCTCGAGTAATTGGCTCTTCTGTGATGTGGGGCCTCTTGGGATCATACTTCTTAGTATTCCGCGTTGGATTTGGAACAGACGCTGATGGGGTGGCAGTCATTGGCGCCATAATGTGAAAGTTCGCACTGTGTGCTAGGTAAAGTTGAAAAGGTGTGGTTTGATGAGGGTGTTGGACAGGTAAGAGAGAATATAAATCCAACAAACAGGCTATTAAAGTGTTGCCTGAAGTACAAGGTTCTCACCAATTCAGGGCCCAACAAGCCGCGGAGACTCGGAGCTCAACGGTTTTCAGGTACGAGGATTGCCAAGACTAGATGAAAACAGTGGCTTTTTCGGTGCTTCCCTGAATGACATGGCTGGGAAGCCCTGTAGATTGAGCATGTGACAAGCAAAATCCCTCGGACTTGCATGCAAGGAAATTGATTGACTTAACTTCCCTTGTCAGGAGATTACCAGAGAGTTCGTGGTGCAGTGGATTGACAGACGTGTCTCATGGGCGACCATCGTGCAGGTCCTATCCCGACAATTGGCAATTATCGGGCAGGCTCCACTTACTCATACACTACTAGGGCAAGAATCCACATACCCTGCAGATTCATTATCGTCTGAGATAGTGCATGGCTAATTCTTCTAGGCTGCTCGCCGGCTTGGGTAATCTTTCAGTGCCGCCCCCGCGCCCAACACTTGTAGTGACCGTAGCTTGGCACGGTCCCAACAAAAGGTCACCTCAGTCGGCACGAATGTGAATTTTGTTCCTGCAGATAGTTAATTATCGGATGAGCACGGTCCATAAACCCCCTCTTTTGCCATGTTCTTAACATTCCGATCGGTAGACTAAGTATGCTGCATAGGAGCCGATGTTCTCTAATGAGTCTTTGTCCTTCGATTATCTTGAGATGTTGACCGGCAGATTACCAAACCAGATAACAATTTGTCAACGATCAACCATTTCAAACACCTTTGTATACCTCGATGCGTAAATCCACGTCAACTTCACACACAGGGAGTGATCGGGTGGAGAACAGTGCTGAGCGCTTCTGCTAGGCTCATAAATAATGAAAGTATGTCACGACGTTGATCTCTCACTTCAATCTGTGCTTGCGTGCCGAGCGGTTTCTTGCGCGTCACTTAGTTAACGCTGCCTGACGGTAGATCCCGTGCAATGCATTGTGCCTAGACAATCTTCAAAGCACGAGACAATTCCTCTAAATTAACTAAATGCTGCAGCACAGACCGGTGAAATAGAGCTCACATGAAACGTCGCGCAGTAATCTGTGGAGGATTGCAACGAAGGTTTTCACTGTAGAGTTGAGTTTTATCAGATAGTGCAAAAAGTTGTTGTGAGTTATGGTCAAGAATGCACAAAACAGTAGCCAATGCGTCATTGTCTGCGACGCAGCGATACATATCAAGCGTGCTGCAAAAAATGTTTCTATAGCAACATCATATCCCTGTGTATAACATAACCTATCCCACTTCGGTTTAACTCCCAGCAACACATATTTAAAAAAAAACTCTAAAAGGACTATCTTAAATCCCGCCTTGATGGAATTATCTCAACGATAGAAGTAACATTTATCATAATAATATACCGCCCAATCACCCCTTTACCAAAACAACAAAATTGTGCAAAAAGAATTTCTTACCGTGATGGATGAGACTTTTTCACAGAGTTTCCTATCGAACTTGGAGACTTAGCACTCCAGTTTTCGGTGTGACTCTCGAGCTCTATATCTGCTTCATCGTTCACAGTCCGGACTAAGCTTTGACGGGCGAGGGGACTCCTACCCCCAACTCTTCTATTTTTGCTGGATGCTGTTGGTAGTGGTATAGATAGACTTGGAGGATTAGCAGATGGAGTAACGTCTTCATTGATCTCAGCAAATTGTTCCATGGACCTAGTGCTATTGGCTGATTGAGATCGGTAGTAGCCATGAGGATCAGATTGAAGAGATTCAACTGAGTCTCTGAATGCTCCCTTACCAATCTCAGCCTCTGATACTTCATATACCTGTCCATGAGGGAAATAAGACCCGATTGGGTTTGGATTTGTTCTAATTTGGCTGGCTTGGGCAATTGCGTACTTTTTTCTATCTTCTTCTCCCATTATACTTTCTACACGTCGAGGTAGGTAAACAGAAGTAGTGGTTCCGGCAGAGAAGCTACTTTCGAAAGAATCTCTATGTTTGTTTGGTGGCCGAGTAACACCCAACATACCCGCAGGCGATGAGCTTACCACAGAGTCATTTCTCTGTTCATACCATCCACCGGGTAACAGCTCTGGCGCAGCGAATCTACCTTCGATCCTTTCTGGAGGTTGTAAATGTATTCCGGTGCGAGCAGCTTGTTTCTGGCCTTCAGTGGCCTGCTTAAAGGTTTCCGGTACCACGTTCAAATCATCTCCAGTTGCTTCAGCTTTTGCGATGGCTTGTTGGGGTGTAGTGTGTGCGTCAGCCTGGCCAGCATCTGCTCTAGGACCTCCCCATGTTCGTTGACCGCTAGTAAAGATACCATATACCATGTACCAGTAGTTGAAGAAAGGATTTATAAGAAACATCAGTGGATAGAGCCATACCTTATACCTCTTAAGTTTAAAGCCAAAATAAATCATCATCAACCAATTGAGACCTAGTGAGATTCCGATAAACCCTACAGGTAAATCGTCCACTCGCATTGAAGTGCTGATGATTGCAACAAGCATGATGAAAAATAGTAGCGCTGTTGTTCGAATAGTATTTTGCATGAATCGCACCAGAGCTAGAATGGGATACCGTTTCCAAATCCGAACGTCCGTTAACATGCATACTTCGTTCGTTATGAATCCTAGAAACCACCTTCTTCTCTGTTTAACTAGTGTTCTGTATGTTTGTACGGCCTCGGTTTTGCAAAAGGCAGAGGTGCACATTTGTATTTGATACCTTTTCTTGGCACCAATCATGAAAAGATGCGTAAGCCATCTATCTTCGCCGAGATGACATTTACCATAGTCAAAGAGATCCTCGCATTGCTCAGCTTTATCAGCAAAGTAATACTTTGCCATTCTTCGGAATGCAGAAAATCGAAGCATCGTCAATGCACCAGGTAGACATGTGACCGCCCCGCAGCCCGACTCCACGGTACGCTCAAATAGTTGGCCGTGAACATACTCCATATCCTGAAGGAGTGTGATGAGACTATGTTTTTTTGTGGTCGAAGTAATGACACCAGTCATGGCAAGCATATCTCTGCTGTTACCGGGGCTGAGCTCCATATCGTAGACAAAATTCTGAAGACAGACACGGTCCAAGATGCAATCTGAGTCGATGAAGAGAATAAATAAGTTATCATTACGCTTAAGATATTCTGTGTATACGCGGTCGATAAGCTTAAAGGTAGCTTTCTGACATTGTCGTTTACCGCCGTGTGGAAATCGGGATACTGTTATTCGTGCTGATCGATATGTTACGTCTATACTCTTGGGGTAAGAATCAAGCGATAACGGGACGCCGAGCTTTTCGATTGTATTTAAGTAAAGTTCGTCTTCTTGATCACCATCGAATGACAGAAAAACATGGATACACGAAGGAGGGTAGTCGCAATCAACAACCGAATTTATGGCCGTTACCAAGACGTCAGGTTCTTCTTTGTAACAAGGCATTACTATGACGACCTTGGGAGCAGAATGCTCATCGAGAACTTCCTTAATTCGCTTAGTCCGACCTAAGTGGTGGGTTACAAGCTGGTAGACACAGAATAGCCATGGGATAGTGAGAAGAGCTGCAAATGACCAAAATCCGAACCATTGTAAAAATGAGACTAAATCCACCGGAAAATACTGTGTAATATGGGACGGTAAGGGTAAAGTAGTGATCATGATCGGGAGAAATATTAATCTAGAGACTATCAGCATTGGCAAGTTATACTCGGGAACGGATACAAAGTTTACACACCTGAGAGAAATAAATATTATTGCTATGAGAAATGCCAGCAACTTTACTGACCAGTGTTCGGCTTTTTGATAGACCTTGATGAGGCAGTAGATGAAGGCTGCGAGCCACAAAAACCATTCTAGGAAAGCCGCTGCCAAAACCGTACCCACAATAGATGTGTAAATTATCTACCCCGATTAGTGGAGAGATAACTTGTAGATATTTGTGTTCGGAATCAAAAATCAACTTACATCTTTGATGGGCCATGGTGACGTATCGTACTTAATGGCCATAGCGAAAAAAGAATTGACGATTGTTGAAAATATTAATTACTACGCAGAGTTAGCAAAACAAGTACCACATGTATGTGATGGATAACCAACTAAAGCAAAGTCTGGATGGCACTTGAAATTATAACAAAGGAGAATATGGGGGCAAGTACTAGCCTTGAGTTTTTCAGAAGTTTTGATGTTATGGCTCACCCGACATAGATGAAGTGTATAGTGAATTGTTGTTTCTACCGCGGGATTGGTCGCTACAGGAGCTCCTCTGATATACTTCACACCGGAAGTGTTTCTAGTTGGAATTTATCGAGAATTTCAGATTTTTTCAATAGATTCTGTGCAGGTCGGCGCAGCGTCATTTGACATCAGCCCAATCCAATCAACCGATGTTGGAGGCATTCATAGCCCTGTGGGATAATTCAACTTCAGACGCTGTAAAGATGTTCAGAATATGCCAACTTCGGAAGATAATGAATTCAAAGAAGCGATGCAACGATTGAGAGTGGTTAGAGTCCTAAAATGCAGATCTGTTAAGGCATTGATCAATACATGAGCAACTCTCACTATGCTTCGGGCAACCGCTCGGACTCCTCTTGGATGGGAAAGACAATACGTGGAAATTAGGAATTGTGGTAGCTTTTGTTTGGTTCAAGTGTAGTACGCACTTTCTGATCTTAAAGGTCGAAATTCAAATGATAAAGTGTCGCAGAGAGGGTTGGAAGCTGAGTTGCGTGTAAAGATAGACTTACTTAGTGAGTGGGAGCAGTCGAGTCTGGTAGTAGATCAGATCAAACGCAGAGCGAGCGAGAGGTGATTGATGATAAATCAGACCGCTTTGTGCATAACAAAAAAACGAATGTAATTCACCGGCACTCAGTGTGCTGTTAGAATAAGAGCATTTGCTTGACGAGCAAACATTCACAGCCTATCGGGACAAGATTTACCATGTGACCGGGCTCCTGCTTTAAGATAATTTAGTAGATCACACTCAGATATTAGAAGCTAACACATGGCTACGCGGGGTATGATTGGATGAGCGGAACGCGAAAAATCGAGTTTAACAAGCCAATGTTACTAGGCCTAGTCAAGAGGCAGGAACGGGGGATGAGCATCAGGAAGAATGGGACAAGCAAGCCTCGCCGTGGCCGTGGGGATATTAGCCTTTTGTGGCATAGCAGCCTTCTGTTTCGCCTAGTCATTAGACGAAACGCGTAGTGATCACCACTTACCTATGTTAGTCAGAGGGGTCATATTATACCTAACAATAGCATTAGTCTCTCCTGAGTTTCAGATGACAGATGATATTAACTTACAATTTTCGCACCTGACATACATTATGTTCCTCTCGCCCCGCACCCACCCCGGACATGGGAAGATTGTGGTTCCTTATCTACTTTCACCTTCCCCTGGCGGTCGATCATAGTCAGTTCGTTGATTCGTCCTAGGGACTCTCCTACAACTATGGGTTTTTGGACGAAGCTTCGTCTCTAGTCAGAGTTGCCCCTTATATACCACCACTCCTCTCATGAGAATCTCCAACATTAAAGATAAACATCATACCAGATATTATGACAATTAATTCCAAATCTGTTAGTTTGTCTCCCGACAACTCACACGGCTCCATGGAAGCAAAATAGACGAACCCCCTGAACTTCGACACCTTCAATTTATCGCGTGACACAAGGAGAGTTAAGGGATGAAAGCAAGTTAGGAAAGACTCTATGCTATATACAAGGGCATTCATCGCCAAGCTGGCTGGCTTCCCAGAGAGCCCCGAAGAGATATCAACATCCTCGGATTCAGCCCTGACATTAGAATTGTAATGGCCCCGGATCAAGTGATTTTTTCAATTTACCAAGGATGCAAAGCGCTTGTAAGCAAAGCCAGTAACCGTTAAAAAAACGAAAAATCCTGAATTCATAGATTGCAAGGTATTTGAGTGCTTAACAAAAGTTTCATGACAGGCGTTCATAATCATCAACCCTACATGAATTCGATGATTAACGTAATTAAATCTTTAGCTTCAACCAGCTCTCAATTTATGATATGGAATAGCTATTTATAGAGAAGCCTATCGCTCCATAAAGTATTTGGTTGAGAACTGGCTTGCAAGGAATCTAAAATTGGATTGGTCCTATTAAGACGGAATAATTATCTTTATACTTTGGGCAAAGACAGTCTTCTCATACTTTACGTCTGGACTAGGATGGGTCTTGAGCTTTTGAGGGTTGCAAATTTTATCTGCTGCTATATATCCACGAGTGGCCTTTGTTTCGCTTTTTGGAATGGGAAGCTACTGATGGGCAAAATACTGCTCTGGATGTATGATCCAACGAAAGATTTCAGATATTCATTAATTTGAATATGATTTTATTTAAACCTGATCAAGCACCCTATGGCTCCACGCAGGTGATTATCTTCATTGTTTACAAAGGGAACCAATTTAATGAAGACACCCTGATCCTGCCTGCTTAATTTCTATCAATCTCTTTAGTTTACCTTTATGAAGTACTGTTTACACTACTCAGGCAGCTTGGATTCCAACCTCTCCCCTTCCAGATCAATTTATTTTATCCGAAATTACTACCTCTACCCTCCCTGCAAGTCGAAATTTTTTATCCATCCTTTGCTTAGTATCCACTGTGTGGTTCTTGCCACATCTTCTGGGCTGTTAATCATTGCTTCAAATAAACTGTCTTAAGCTTATCGGAGAAAGTCGCCTCTTCCATTTGCCCACTGCAGAGACGCCAGGACCATGGGCTTGACGTCTTGTGGTGGATGTTCATATTGACAGCTTGGATTTTCTACTCCGGTTACTTTTCTTCTGAAAAGGTAAGAATTAAGCCCGATATACTCGCTTCTTAGCTGAGTGGCGAGACTGCTTTGGGCCCTGGTCAGGTTAGGGCGGATGTTTAAGGGTGTATCTCTGAAATTCATTTTTATACTGTCTGTTTGTTCATCAATAAATTAACTTCCCGCTTTCCAACGTCCTGAATCGGCTGATGCTGGTCAGCCAGGGTGAAGTTTCCTGTTTTGGCTTGTCCATGAATTCTTCCACACTTGAAAGGCCGCTATCTTTCCAGCTTCTTTCTACCTCCCCTTGTCCTTTTCTCTTCCGCAAGTTCTTGTTCATTGGGCGATATCTTTACTCTCTTTCCAAGCATGCGGAGTTTCTCTCCCGTATGCGGGTGGCTTTATTCTCCTACATTTCGATCGCATTGTCTGTTGAAAAGAGAGTTTCGCTGATAACCCGGCATGCTGGACCCTCCTTTGTTTCAGGTATATCTCTATGAGAACGGACGATTCGTGCTCTAGCACTCTGCTTTTGGCAGAATTTTAGGCACCTGCATCAAGCTTTAAGCATTTTCTTTAAATACTTCTGAAGGTTTTCGCTATCTTTTCAGGTATCTTTCCTGGTAGCCAGGCCTTTGCCCATATCGAGGACCTATACGTGAGGGCCGGCCTCAATATCGAGCTGTATAACAGCTTGGACTCCATGAATGTCGCTCCCCAAGTTGATTGTGCCAGTCTACCAATTGACTGCACTTGGGTGCAAGATTTATGCTAGATATTCTTTATGTGGGCCCTTCAAATGGAGTTTCGGGCCGAAGAAGACACCGAGAACTCGAAGAGAAGACTGCGGCGAAGTTTAGTGTCCTTGTATACTCACGGTGGCTCTGAGGTTGCGTCTTTTCCTTACTCGTGTGAAACACATCAATTGGTACTTCTCCGGTGCAAACTTTACTCCGTGTTTCTTTGTCCACTCCTCGCATATGCTGTGCTTTTCCTCTAACAATCGGCAGATTTCCTCGGTAGAGCTTGACCACATCAGTATATTAGTGTCATCTATAAATTTTATCGTTGTGCTAGAGGGAGTCTGAAGCATTTTTTAGAGGGCGCTGACATAAACCAGAAACAGAATCGGAGACAGAGCTGATCCCTAAGGTATGCCTCTGTTAGTAGAGATTTGGCCCCCTTTGTATGACCAAAGGACTAGAGAAGTCGTTCTATCATCTAGAAAGGGTTTTACAAAGTAAATAATCCATCTTGGGATGCTCTTTTCCTTTAGGTTATGGATAAGTCTTTTATGTGGGACATTATCAAATGTTCCTACTACGAGATTAAGGAGTGAAGCGGCTTGATTTTTGTCTTTATCCCATATTGTCTGGATCTGTTCTGTTAGGAGCTCAATTGCCGAGATGGTACTTCTCTTAGGTCGTGCCTCTATCTGCTCGTCTGGAAGTAGGTTAAAGTCTTCGGCAGCCTTAAAGATGCAATTGGCCACTAACTTCTCGAGAAGTTTTCCAATAGTATTGAGAAGTGCTATTGGTAGATAAGAAATTAGTGTCATATCTGGGCTTTTGTGGCTTTCCAAGAATTACTTTCATCGATTCTTTGAATCTCTATTGGTGGTTCCCCAGGCAAACGTATGTATTGAACAGCTCTGTAAGATCTTTACCAAGAGTTTCTCTGCATTATTTGAGGGGTTTCATTCATTTCTCTAGTTTAACGTTCTATGCAGTATCTATATATAGAACCATGAAGACAGTAAGCCATGTTAAGAAGGAACAAGCTTTAAAGCAACAAAACCCACTGTCCTACCACTCAGAACCGACTCGGCTTGATGCTGAGGACGTTTCTTTCAGCCATTATTTCATAAACTTTCCTCTAATTTCAATAACTCCACCTCCGATCAGACTATGGCTAAGAAATATTGAAAAGAGAAGGCACCTCCTCACTTGGTGTTGGTATTCGAAGTGTCCGAAGAGTCGGCCCTGATAGTGGTGCGAATATCGCGGGCATGGTTGGTTCCGTTGGAGCTTCGATTACTTTACTTGGTCGTCCCAGCTCTCTTTTGAGTCCTTGAGGCTTCTTACTGATGATCAAAGTAAACCCCTAATCAACTCCGATCCCAGCTGTATGTTTTGGTTCCACCGGGAGTTTCTCATTCCATATTTCTGCCATTCTCGATAGATGCTCCATCCGGGCTTCTCCACACTTTTATTGTAGACTTGGTATATCCGACACGGTACTTTTTGCCATGAATGGTGTTCGCTGCCGCAATTCGGGAAAAAACCCTTTTCCTCGGACAGTCCCGTGTTTAGTGAGAGCCAGCGCACTAGCCGCACCTGGCTGCCTTTCAACACGACGCCTGCCTGTGTACCTACTGGCTACAGTTGAAGCACTGGTTTGGTTGAGCCCGAGGTGACCACACCTGGGCGGTGAATAGCATGGTGCTAATTACGAGGCCATGTCGAACCACTTTTGTTTACGTTGTCTCCGACGGGAGGCTGACCACAATTGATCCACAAGTGCGGCCATTTTCCTTTGACCGCTGGTGTTCCTTTTCGTCATGTAACCATCGTGTTCTATTGATTGTTAGGCCGGGAATCCAAGCCCCAGTCGCCATCTCAATCTTCCTGATCATGGCGTAATTTTCTGCATCTCTGCCACATCTATTCTTATCCGTAGTGGGACTCCGAAAATCTCAACAAGAAAATCTTGCCGCAAAATTTTGAAGTCGCTTGGTTAACGCGTTCTAAGCGCAGCTTCTCTCTAGGATGCCGACTGGATATACAACTCTGTGTCGCTGCTTCGCATTTGTCGTATGGCGTATGCACCTTGAATGTTCTCTTTTGCCCTTGATAGCAGCCCTTAAGGCTACAATTTATCCGTTATTTTTGTTATTTGCGAAGCTACGGCCGACGCGTATGTCCTTGGTTGTGGCATCCCCGTTGCCACTCCTGATGCAGCATTACGAACGGGATTCGCGAGGCTCTTCTTTACAACCTCCTCGAGCGCCATAATCCTCTCCTCGATTGGAGACGAGGTCTGGGACATTACTGTCTAGGCCCTCTTATAACAATTAAAAGCCATCACGGCTTCGTTAACATCCTCCATGGATGGTAAGTTCTCCTCATCCATCTCACCTAGCACGATTAGCCTGACTTTTTTGAATAGTTTCCCTATGATTTCAAGGTTCTTATTCTTTGGAGCTGTCTGCCCTCGGCTGCCTTCGTTTGCGGTGGCCATTGTCGCTTTCTGCGACGCGCCGAAACCGCTGTATTTACCCACCCCAACACCCGCAATGTTGGAGCACAGAAGGCGAAAAGATGAGTGGAGGTTAAACAACACGAAAAAATTTGATGCAACTTGTCAGATTGATGTTGATGGCAGAGTGGAAGGCTGCTCAGCTTTCTGGCAAAAATAATTTTCTATGAAATTGATTAATTAGTTGATTTTGATTATTTTAACGTCGTGGCAGTGCATAGCATGTTGCTGTAGAAACGTGCCGGCCGGCCCAGTCCCAAACAAATTACCCGACGCTCTGACGCGCCCTAAATCACCCAGAAACTACAGATGAGTCCGACCGGCTATCGGCCATTCTGATAACCAATTTAAATGTAGCAAATTTACCTCCACAGGATCTTTACATATAATTTGAAAGGAGCGTGAAACTACTAACTTGTATTGCGCAGCCCTTGGAGATCTTTAAAAGGGTAGGAGTAAAATAGACCATGTCCTTCCGCCCAGCGTGAAGCCCACACACAGTTTATTCTTTCAGCATAAAGCAGCTAGTGAGCTCGTTGGATCACGTGATAGACTCTACATACGCATTCTGTCAGGAAATGCTGCTTAGTCATCTAGTTGGTCAAGTGCAAGGTGTCCACATCCTTGGTACATAATACATCTTGATCACTCTATACCTGTAGTACTCACGATATACATTCCTCTGCATATCCCATATTACCGTCTATATTATCTTACTCTCGTGATAATCCCTTCTTAATATCCCAACACATTCAACTACTTGGCTCACAAAATCAGATCTTCTTTCTTTATTTTGTTCATTGACGTGCTAGATACATTGATTCCCGTCGCACTCCTACTGGAGCTTAAGCACGAGTGGGGCCGGGCTGGATCAGGTTAACTACCATTAAGTACATCTACCTCGGACCACCTCAGACTTCACCCATGTGTTGAATCATGTCAAGCCCAACCGTCCAGAGAACCCTCTTTTGACGCGCCGAAGCGCAAACTCCTCCTCAGCCTCGGCCACCACGCGCCCGAGCCCTTGACATCTTCGTGGCCTGTAACTTTTCCCTTTCATTCAGTCCCAGCTTTGGCTCATCTCAGCATCTCCTCATCTCATCCAGGGGTCGTTTTCTTCATTGGAGGCCTCATCCAATTGCCCACCAAGGCCTCCTCAGTTTATATTCCCTTTTTTTCCCCCATACAGCATCCCTTTGTCCTTAAGTCAGCCTCGCCATCCCAGAGACTTTGAAGAATGTCCGCCCCTCCGGCTTTGCCCCGTCGCTGCCGTACCCCTAACCGTGGAGGTCAAAAACGCGACTGAGAGCTCAAGACCGAGGCACCGGTGCCTCAGCCTTTTTCGAACACTCTAGTTGGTATGCCGGCGAAATGTCGTGCGTATTTCGTCGGTGTCAATTCGTCGCAGGTCGAGTTGTTGGTGCCCTTGGCCGAGGTGAGGACGCATTCAAGGCCAGTATTTCGACCGTACCTTCACAGCGACTAGCAGTCGCAGAGTGTCGGACATCCTCTAACTTCTTTTTTTTGGCGGTTTGACTTTTAGACGTATAGGATTGCTTCGGTAGGTGGTGAGATGATTGTGGAGAGGGCCGCAAGATGTGTTTGGCTGGGAATGATATTCCGGAGAAAAAAATATTAAGAACTTGAAGGTATCGGTTATTTTAATACGAACATCCGACTAGTTATAGCCTGTCTGCGGCCCATATCTGTGGTATAGATGGTTGATTTCGTTGACTTGTGCAGTCGTGAAACCTCTGCGAGTCGGATTTTCGACCAAAAATGAGCGAACACCACTCGCGATCGCCAACTCCACGAAAGCTCTCAAATTCACCCTTTTTCGTGACTGAATCTCGACTGCTAGGGGAATATTTGACCCCCAATTTCGTAGAGGACAACACTGACAGGTGTTCAGCCTTCGTCTTTCATGGCGGACAGCTGTTTTTTTTTTTTTTTTTGCTCTATTAAAGTCCTAAGCTAAAGCTCTAGGTCCACTATCGGTACAAGACTGGTGGAGCCGGCGGGGATCACTGCTTACAGGCCCAACTCATTCCAACCGCGAGACCCGCTACAGAAAAAGTAGAAGGTAAATTATAACTCAAAAGACACCACCTACTCCGACTCCGAAATCGAGATTCCATCCTTCAACTCTAAATTCAAGTACATAAGAAATTTTCTCAGAGAAACGACACTTCTCGCCTCGTTCCCTTTCGTGTCATGCGTTGTGGCAATGACTAGTTTATCCGATCCCCGCTGAGAGCAGTGGATGAGTGGGCGGGTTGGCTATCAAAACAGCCAGTTTCCTCCGCAAATATTTTGAAGCTTTCGTGGCACTTGGGCCCGAGAAGCTTTTTGACAAAGTCAACGTGTGACATTGACTTTCTGAGCCTTCGCGTTTGTTGTGCGTGGCGGCTACAGTGGATGAAGTGGGTTGGAGTAGTTTCCTTCCCGCAAGAGCACTCCATGGGTGCGTATGGGTTGTTGAAACGGCGATGGTATGCCGCGAAATTGCCGTGACCCGTTCGTGCTGCAATTAGTGCCCGGAGGAGGTGCCTAGAGAGAGACAGTTCCGGTGGTTTACGTCTCCGCACCTGTAAGTTGAGTTGGCGGTATTTAGGCGGACAGGCCTCTTCCCACCAATTGTCCAGCAATCTCTGCCGTCTGCGATTCATGAGGCCTCGAAGATGTGCCAGAGTACTGGATCCTGGTTGCGTATCCTGGCTGGGCAGTTCTCGAAGTGCTGCACGGGCCATGGAATCTGCCTCTTCATTTCCTTGGATTCCTGCATGCCCTGGAACCCACTTCACTGATATTTCTGCTCTGTTGGATGACGCACGGAATTTGCGTACATCTTCAAGGCTAGTTGAGGACGAGCCTGTCGTTAGTGCGTTACAGCCTGCTGACTGTCAAGAAACACGTGTATTCTCCTAAAACCTCCACCTTTCCTGAACTTCTCGTTCTCCAGGAACTCCAGTGCAGCCTCCAGAGCATTCCTTGCTCCCATTATTTCTGCATCCAGCACCTCTCCCCCGTGCTTGATGCCACTTCCTTTGCCAATAAGTTTCCCATCCTTCCTCAGAACGAAACCCCAGGCGGAGCGTCCATGTCCTTCCGATGAACCATCCGAGTATGCGCAAATGTCCGTTCCTGGCACGTCGCTAATCCATCGGACGCAATCTTCGCGTTCTGTCGGCTTTGAGACTGATTTCCTAGGGTAAACCACAGGCATCAGACTTTCGGGGGCTTCTGCTTCCGGAAGCTCTCGGTAGGCACGCTGTACCGTGACATCTGGATCTCTGGTCTGGCTGAGGTCTTGGCGGTCTTTTTGTATTTCCGAGTGCCGACATTCGGGCACACGGAAGCGCGGGTCCTCAAAGGGTGTCGGTCATCAAGGGTCTTAAGCCTTGCTGAAAGCCGGAGACGGTTTCCCTCAAGTATGACCTTCGCCGGCGGATTCCTCCTTCTCTGTGAAGGACTACATTTGGTGTTGTCCTCATCACTGGAAGTGCAGCCCGTAATCCCATCAGGTTAGCTCGGTCAATCATGCTGCAGAGGTTGGAGGTAGATGACGTGACCATTCCTCGTATCGTTGGGCGTTTGGACCCTGGCCACCAGACATCAGATCCAAAAGTTGCTAGCGAGACAACGCACATGTCTACTGCCTTAGTCAATGGCCCAGGAGCTGCTCCTCGAAAGGTAGAGTTGAAGCGGCGCATATGCTGGGCAACTTTTACCGCTTTACCGCACCATGTAGTTACATGGTGTTTAAAATTGAGTCGTGGATCCAGATTCACGCCTAGCCAGCGAATGTTTTCTGCAGGCTCGATAAGGGTTCCGTTGACGTGGACACCAACTGCTTCCTCTCGACGTCGTCCCGGAAATTGAATGACTTCGGATTTTTCCGTGTCAAAGTCGACGGCATTATTCCGCGCCCATTCGAGAAGATGATCTGTCTCTCCTTGTACAGCAGCGGCAGATTCAGCAATTGTGCGTCCAAACCCTAGAATACCGATGTCGTCGGCGTAGCTAAACCTCAATCCGGGGTACCACTTTTCATTGGCTCTGCCATATACAGAAGGAAAAGTAATGGCGAAATTGGTGATCCCTGTGGGACTCCACAGACCAGCTCTCTCTGGGTGGTGACTCCGCCAGAGAACCGCACTTGTACCTTCCGATGTGTGAGGAATGAAGTCGTCCACCGGAGTATTGAGTCTGGCCATCCCTGGGCTTGCATGCGCCTAACCAAGCGTTGTGGAGCACTGCATCGAACGCTCCTTGGACGTCTAAAGTGACGAATGTCGAGGCCCATCCCTGGGAGCGTGCTTCTTCGACGTCATGGACTACGCAGGAAACCAGGTCCGTTGCAGATCGCTTTGGGAGCGCACCGAATTGTTGATGGCCAACCACATCACAGGTGATTGCTAGGTGCGCCATTCGCTTGGCAAGAAGCCTTTCCAACCCTTTACCTATACATGAGAGGAGGGCTATAGGTCTCCAGCCTTTGATCGTGGTTGGGTCCCTATTAGGCTTTTCCAGTAGTACCACTTCCGCTAGCTTGAAGCAAGATGGATGAGTGCCCAGTCGTATACAGGCTCTAAAGAGCTGCAAAATACACGGTCCGATCGTCTTCCAGCAAGCTTCGAGGAGCTCGACCGTAACTCCGTCTGCCCCAGGTGCTGTCTTCCCACAGCCGATTGTGCAAGTGCGCACTTCTTCATCTGAGATTTCACCTTCCCAAGGTATTCGATTATCGCTTGGAGTGTTGCATGGCGGAAGGTCGTCCGATTGTTGGTGGCGTGCAAGAAGGGCGTCTCGGAGAATGGTAGCTCGCTCTAACGGGTCGGTGATGTAGGATCCGTTGTAGTTGAGCGGTGGAGGAGGTCTAACCTGTCTGTGGTTGGCCGAACGCATCAGCTTGAAGATATCGGACGGTGATGTCATTGCTTCCACTTGGCTTGTCTGGTATTTTTTCTTGGCGGCTGTAATGGTCGCACGGAGCTTCTTCGCGCAAGTGGCCCGCTGTGTCGGTGTCGTTGCGGCTCGGTATTCTGCGTATGCGGATTTGCACATAGGAGTCCACCACGGCGCAGATTTGCCGCTTTCTTTTCTGGCTCGGGTTCCTGTCGCTTTGATGGCCTCCGAGAGATGGAAGCAGATCTCTTGGGCATACTCATCCACTTTCTCTTTTGTACTCAAGTCTAACGGCGGATGTACCCATTTTGCAACGGCACGCGCAAAATTGGGCAGATTTTTCTTGGGCACTCTGATCTTTGGTGGAGCCGGTTCCCGATGAAGGTTGCAGAAGGTATGATTCCACGGATCGGAAGATGGTCGCTGGTCATACATTCCTCCCTATCGACCCAAGCACGGGCTCCAGATATGTTGGTCCAAGCGAGATCAAGAGTGTTGCCAGCTTTATGAGTCGGCTCTCCAATTATCAGACAAGAGAGGTTGTGGTCTTCCGCCCACCTCTCTATCTCATCACCCTGTCCATAAGGCCGAGTTGCTCCAGGTTGCCATGCAGCATGCACTGAGTTGAAGTCCCCGGCTGCAATGGACCTCGCAGACGGTTTCCAGTCGACGAGTGTGCGGACTGCAGTCGGGTTGTTAGGGGCCTTATACACGTTGAGAAATGTGATTCCATTGACCAGTACCCAGCAGTAGTCCCCAGTCAGCCTGTTTACAAGGGAAAATCTGCTCTGCCGATATCACCTTTTCGTTTTTCCGAGTGTAGGTCACCGCCCTCGGTCTGACATCCACACCTCCGTACGGTGTATGACAGAGGTAACCCGGATGTGACTTGTTTCGTTCGTTTGCTTGGTCCAACAAGGTTCTTGAATCAGCACAACATCCACGCCTAGCTCGTAAGCTCAGAGAGCGCAATGTTGTGGGTTGCGCCTCCCCTGCCTACGTTTATTGACATAAAACTTAGTGTAGGAGGGGGCGGAAGGGGCCGTAGGGCGCCCTTCACAAAGCTTCTTCAGGGTTCAAGGCCCCAAAGCCTGAACCCTCAGCCATTGCTGTGTCTGTCGAGGAGGTGTCCTTACCAACAGCTGGAGAAGTTCGGGTCGCTCTTGAGGCAGATGCAGCACGCCTCTGCGCCTTGGTAGCAGCTTTTGCTCGAGCGACGGCCTGGTACTCGCGTTGGCCAGCTTGGCGGATCGTCACAAGTTGCTCCCTGGTAGCTGGGCCAGACCTGTTGGGACGAGCAAGACAGTCTCGACTGCCAGATTGATGGGGCCTCCGCAGTTTCGACATTTAGAGGCTGTTTACACTCGAATGCCGAGTGNAGCATGCACTGAGTTGAAGTCCCGGCTGCAATGGACCTCGCAGACGGTTTCAGTCGACGAGTGTGCGGAAGTCGGGTTGTTCCTTATACACGTTGAGAAATGTGATTCCATTGACCAGTACCCAGCAGTAGTCCCCAGTCAGCCTGTTACAAGGGAAAATCTGCTCTGCGACATCACCTTCTCGTTTTCCGAGTAGGTCACCCGCCCTCGGTCTGACATCCCACCTCCGTACGGTGTATGACAGAGGTACCCGGGATGTGACTTGGTTTCGTTCGTTTGCTTGTCCAACAAGGTTCTTGAATCAGCACAACATCCACGCCTAGCTCGTAAGCTCTAGAGAGCGCAATGTTGTGGTTGCGCCTCCCCTGCCTACGTTTATTGACATAAAACTTAGTGTAGGAGGGGCGGGAAGGGGCCCGTAGGGCGCCCTTCACAAAGCTTCTTCAGGGTTCAAGGCCCCAAAGCCTGAACCCTCAGCCATTGCTGTGTCTGTCGAGGAGGTGTCCTTACCAACAGCTGGAGAAGTTGGTCGGGTCGCTCTTGCGGCAGATGCAGCAGCCTCTGCGGCCTTGGTAGCAGCTTTTGCTCGAGCGACGGCCTGGTACTCGCGTTGGCCAGCTTGGCGGATCGTCACAAGTTGCTCCCTGGTAGCTGGGCCAGACCTGTTGGGACGAGCAAGACAGTCTCGACTGCCAGATTGATGGGGCCTCCGCAGTTTCGACATTTAGGCGCTGCTTTACACTCGAATGCCGAGTGCATGGTGGATCCGCAGTTCCAGCAGGCTGGCGCGCGAGAACACCCACGGGTGGCGTGGAAACCGAGACATCGCCTACATTGCTGTATGGGAGGGCGGTTTCGTTGGATTGTTGCTATTCCTGAGTCGTCGAAGAGTCGGAATCCAGGCTTTGGGCTAGCGTTCCTGGGAAACAAGGCCGCCCAGGATCTGTAGGGAGCGCCGAGCTTAGTTTTTCCGTGTATCCTTACTCGGTCTGGAGTGCAGCTGGTTACTCTAAGGATTTCGGCGGCCACCATTTCGGCAGTGACTTCGACTCGTCCTTCTAAGCCGAACACGGCGACTGGAACCGTTGCGATCCGGAGGGAAACTAGATCACTTGGTGGTTCTAGTTTTGCCTCCACTTGTGTGAAGGTGCTGGAGGCCTCCAGCAGTCGAGTTTTTGCATCCGTGTTTTTGGCACGGATGGCAAAGCCAGTGGGAACGCGTTGCACCTGGTCGACATCAGCAGGGGTGCAATGTGTTTGTTTGGCGACGGCTTCGCGGACGCCAGCTGGAGAGAGCTGTCTCCACTCGTGGTTTGCATCCAGACGCAGGAAGATTCGGTCATCTTTCGCTGTTGTTGTTGATGCTGTCGGCTTCTTCTCTGGTTTTCCTGGCAGATGAAGCAGCAGAAACCGAGGTGATGTTTGCAGGAGCCTGTGCGCCTGACTTTTGGTGTCCTGCTCTCGTGACAGTGGCCCAGGTGCTTCTGAGCGGGAGAGGTGCTGTAGCCTTTGTTATATTGCGAGGAATGGCTACTGGGATGGTGGTCGCGCGGGGAGTTGCGACAATTGGTCGTTGGGGCAGGACCGGCGGAGCGGTGTTCGGACCGGCTGCCACGAATTGCGCGATTGCTGCTCGCAAGTAGACTTTGATGGAGTCTACAAAATTTTTGTCTTCACCGATGGAGAGCGGTTGAAGAGCTGCCTCGACACTGCTTATAGCCGTCGAGCATATTGTGAATTGCGCGGCTTTTTGTCTTGCCCTGCGCTCCTCCGCTTCGATCGCTGCAAGCAATTCGGGAGGATATGTATTTTTTCCGTCTGCTGCTTCTATTGCTGTAGGCGGTGGGGCCAGCGAAGAGTTTTCGGCTCCTGCTGCCTTGGTTGAGGGTATGTCGGCCCTTTTCGCGGACCTTACTTCCTTAAGTCGCGGTAGTGCTGGAACCGTAGCGCGCTCTTCGGGTGCAGCGACGGTTTCTTTTGGGGTTTCTGCGGGCCTGGGGCTTTTTCCGCGTCTTCTGGGATGGAGGAAGCCCATCTTGAATCTGATATAGATTTCAACTTCTGGACTTCGACGTCCAACATCTCTACCTCGGGTATATTGCGAACGTTAGCTTCGAGCGCAGCCTCGATGGAGTCTAAATTTTTCTCGGAGGCCTCTAATCCTTTATCCGTAAGTTTTTGTCTTGCAAGAGTTAGTATAGATTCATGCAATTTATAGGGTTTGATGACGCGATCTTTGGTGATTCCGCTGATCGCGTTTTGGTGCGTTCTACGCGTCGGAGGCATTTTAAAATGCCGCCGATGGCAAACAATTGCAATTCGATTCGATAAATAATGGGTGAAACGGGTGGAAGGGTGGAAATGGGCAAATTGAGGGTTCTCGAATTTTTTTTTTTTTTTTTTTTTTTTTTTTATTTACTTTTGGTCCTAAGCTAACGCTATCTTTTCCACATTGGGTCAAGGACCGGCGGATCCGGCAGGGTTCCCTGTAACTTTTCCTACAGCCTAACTCGTTCCAACCTCGTGAATCGCTACCAAAAGTGCAGCTGATTGAACAAGAACGAAAAATCACGAAAATCAAAAACAACTCCGAATCCCAGAAGATTCCTCCATAATGGACCCAGCAATGCGCTCCTCCCACATTCCCTCGTCCGTCACACCTTCCAAATGACAAATTTGCCCATTCTCCGCTGAGAGCAAAAGATGGGTTAGCAGGCACCTTTGATCCAGCCGGTATCCTGCTATTGGTTAGTAGATGCCCCAAAAGGGGACATCGTCGAGGTTGCTGTGTCCTCAAACTTCTTCTTCAGATCCCAGAGCTCCGAAACCTGTTGCCTCGGCCATCGAGACATCCTTCGCCGCGGCGATGATCGCCTCTTCGGCCTTTTTTGCTGCAGCTCGCGCTCGAGCCACCTTCGCGAACTCCCCTTGCTGGATCTGGCGGATCCGCGCGAGCTGCTCTTTTGGCACCGGTCCGGACTTGCTGGGTCTGGCTAAGCAGGCCCGGGAATCCGATCGGTGAGGACCCCCACAGTTACGACACTTGGTGAGGGCCTTGCACTCGGCTTCCGAGTGCATGTTAGATCCGCAGTTCCAGCAGGCTGGAGCGCGGGAGCAACCACGGGTGGCGTGGAAGCCCAAACAGCGTTTGCACTGTTCAATTTGAGGTCGTGGCTTGTGGATAGTAGCCATACCAGCCTCGTCGAGAATACGGAAGCCCGGGCGAGGGGCGTCGTTCCGGTCGAAAAGGGCTTTCCAATTTCTGTACGGCGCTCCAGGACGGCATGTCCCGTGCGGTAGCACCTTGTATGGAAACGTTTTTGTTTTTCGGTAGATCTCCAATGAGACCCAATCCGCATTGACCGTATGAGTACAGTCGAGTGTTTTTATGGTCGCCGGAACATTCGCGATCCGAAAGGCGACAAGGTTGGAGGCTTCCTCGAGCTTGGCGCCGAGTCCGAAAACTTTGGTGCGGCATCTAGGAGCTCTTCCCTTTTTTTTCATTCCCTGTCAGAATCGCAAAGCCGGTTCTAACACGGTGTATAGAGCAGGCGTCACTCAAGAAGCAATCTACTCACTCTGTAGTTGTTGCCGTAGGCCAGCAGGCGAAAGCTGGCGCCACGGGTGCTCCTTTTCTAGGCGAAGGAACAGTCGTTTGTCGACTTTCGCCTTGGGAGCTTCTTTCTTTGAGGCTTTAGCCGCAGGTCGCGGCACAGCCTTTTTAGTTGGGACTGCTTTTTGTTGCAGTCCATTTCTGGCCACCGTGGCCCAGGTGCTTTTGACAGGCAGAACTGGGACGGCGGGAATTTGTATGCTCCTGGCTTCGGGAGCCCTTGGGGGAGGGTTTGCCGGGCGAGGAGGGAGGACGGGAGGCGTAGAGGCCTGGCCCGTGGCCATGTATTGCGCAATGGCGGCGCGTAGGTAGACTCGCATTGAGTCTACGAATTGTCTATTTGACCCGTTGGTCAAGGGTAGAAGGGTTGCTTCGACGCCAGAGATGGCGGCGGAGCAGAGGGCCAGATTTGCCGCCGTTTCGGCGGCGCGTCGTCGTTCGGCTTCGACAATAGGTCGAAGTTCCGGAGGGCAGTCTGCTTTCGTGGCAGCTTTGGGCTGCGACGTTAATTTTGACGCTGCTTTGGGTGCAGCGTTCTCCGAAGGAATTGACGAGGTCGGAGGAGGTTTGGACGATTCTCCAATCCCGTGGGGGATGGAGACTCGTTGAGGGATTTCCTCAACAATTTCAACTGACCCGATCATGTCAGTATCGGGCACAGTAACGGTGGGAAGGGCTTTTTCCTTCCCTTTCGAAACGGCCTGACCCATCTCCGCGCATTTCGAAGACTGGGCAAGGCCAGGTAATTTTTCGAGAGCCCTCGGGCGGACTCTCGTGTTGTCCAACTTGGCGTTGGGACGCTTTTTTCGAACTGAAGGCATCGTAAAAAATGCCAGGAGGTCGTTCACAAATCAAGATAGATGCGACGAAGTCGAGAGAGGGGGAAAAAGGGAAAAAATGAATTTTCGAATTTTCGAATTTCTCGAATTTTTTTTTTTTTTTTTATTTACTTTTGGTCCTAAGCTAACGCTATCTTTTCCACATTGGGTCAAGGACCGGCGGATCCGGCAGGGTTCCCTGTAACTTTTCCTACAGCCTAACTCGTTCCAACCTCGTGAATCGCTACCAAAAGTGCAGCTGATTGAACAAGAACGAAAAATCACGAAAATCAAAAACAACTCCGAATCCCAGAAGATTCCTCCATAATGGACCCCAGCAATGCGCTCCTCCCACATTCCCTCGTCCGTCACACCTTCCAAATGACAAATTTGCCCATTCTCCGCTGAGAGCAAAAGATGGGTTAGCAGGCACCTTTGATCCAGCCGGTATCCTGCTATTGGTTAGTAGATGCCCCAAAAGGGGACATCGTCGAGGTTGCTGTGTCCTCAAACTTCTTCTTCAGATCCCAGAGCTCCGAAACCTGTTGCCTCGGCCATCGAGACATCCTTCGCCGCGGCGATGATCGCCTCTTCGGCCTTTTTTGCTGCAGCTCGCGCTCGAGCCACCTTCGCGAACTCCCCTTGCTGGATCTGGCGGATCCGCGCGAGCTGCTCTTTTGGCACCGGTCCGGACTTGCTGGGTCTGGCTAAGCAGGCCCGGGAATCCGATCGGTGAGGACCCCCACAGTTACGACACTTGGTGAGGGCCTTGCACTCGGCTTCCGAGTGCATGTTAGATCCGCAGTTCCAGCAGGCTGGAGCGCGGGAGCAACCACGGGTGGCGTGGAAGCCCAAACAGCGTTTGCACTGTTCAATTTGAGGTCGTGGCTTGTGGATAGTAGCCATACCAGCCTCGTCGAGAATACGGAAGCCCGGGCGAGGGGCGTCGTTCCGGTCGAAAAGGGCTTTCCAATTTCTGTACGGCGCTCCAGGACGGCATGTCCCGTGCGGTAGCACCTTGTATGGAAACGTTTTTGTTTTTCGGTAGATCTCCAATGAGACCCAATCCGCATTGACCGTATGAGTACAGTCGAGTGTTTTTATGGTCGCCGGAACATTCGCGATCCGAAAGGCGACAAGGTTGGAGGCTTCCTCGATCTTGGCGCCGAGTCCGAAAACTTTGGTGCTGCATCTAGGAGCTCTTCCCTTTTATTTTCTTTCCCTGTCAGAATCGCAAAGCCGGTTCTAACACGGTGTACAGTGCAGGCGTCACTCAAGAAGCATTTTACCTCACTCTGTAGTTGTTGCCGTAGGCCAGCAGGCGAAAGCTGGCGCCACGGGTGCTCCTTTTCTAGGCGAAGGAACAGTCGTTTGTCGACTTTCGCCTTGGGAGCTTCTTTCTTTGAGGCTTTAGCCGCAGGTCGCGGCACAGCCTTTTTAGTTGGGACTGCTTTTTGTTGCAGTCCATTTCTGGCCACCGTGGCCCAGGTGCTTTTGACAGGCAGAACTGGGACGGCGGGAATTTGTATGCTCCTGGCTTCGGGAGCCCTTGGGGGAGGGTTTGCCGGGCGAGGAGGGAGGACGGGAGGCGTAGAGGCCTGGCCCGTGGCCATGTATTGCGCAATGGCGGCGCGTAGGTAGACTCGCATTGAGTCTACGAATTGTCTATTTGACCCGTTGGTCAAGGGTAGAAGGGTTGCTTCGACGCCAGAGATGGCGGCGGAGCAGAGGGCCAGATTTGCCGCCGTTTCGGCGGCGCGTCGTCGTTCGGCTTCGACAATAGGTCGAAGTTCCGGAGGGCAGTCTGCTTTCGTGGCAGCTTTGGGCTGCGACGTTAATTTTGACGCTGCTTTGGGTGCAGCGTTCTCCGAAGGAATTGACGAGGTCGGAGGAGGTTTGGACGATTCTCCAATCCCGTGGGGGATGGAGACTCGTTGAGGGATTTCCTCAACAATTTCAACTGACCCGATCATGTCAGTATCGGGCACAGTAACGGTGGGAAGGGCTTTTTCCTTCCCTTTCGAAACGGCCTGACCCATCTCCGCGCATTTCGAAGACTGGGCAAGGCCAGGTAATTTTTCGAGAGCCCTCGGGCGGACTCTCGTGTTGTCCAACTTGGCGTTGGGACGCTTTTTTCGAACTGAAGGCATCGTAAAAAATGCCAGGAGGTCGTTCACAAATCAAGATAGATGCGACGAAGTCGAGAGAGGGGGAAAAAGGGAAAAAATGAATTTTCGAATTTTCGAATTTCTCGAATTTTTTTTTTTTTTTTTTTTTATTTACTTTTGGTCCTAAGCTAACGCTATCTTTTCCACATTGGGTCAAGGACCGGCGGATCCGGCAGGGTTCCCTGTAACTTTTCCTACAGCCTAACTCGTTCCAACCTCGTGAATCGCTACCAAAAGTGCAGCTGATTGAACAGAACGAAAAATCACGAAAATCAAAAACAACTCCGAATCCCAGAAGATTCCTCCATAATGGACCCCAGCAATGCGCTCCTCCCACATTCCCTCGTCCGTCACACCTTCCAAATGACAAATTTGCCCATTCTCCGCTGAGAGCAAAAGATGGGTTAGCAGGCACCTTTGATCCAGCCGGTATCCTGCTATTGGTTAGTAGATGCCCCAAAAGGGGACATCGTCGAGGTTGCTGTGTCCTCAAACTTCTTCTTCAGATCCCAGAGCTCCGAAACCTGTTGCCTCGGCCATCGAGACATCCTTCGCCGCGGCGATGATCGCCTCTTCGGCCTTTTTTGCTGCAGCTCGCGCTCGAGCCACCTTCGCGAACTCCCCTTGCTGGATCTGGCGGATCCGCGCGAGCTGCTCTTTTGGCACCGGTCCGGACTTGCTGGGTCTGGCTAAGCAGGCCCGGGAATCCGATCGGTGAGGACCCCCACAGTTACGACACTTGGTGAGGGCCTTGCACTCGGCTTCCGAGTGCATGTTAGATCCGCAGTTCCAGCAGGCTGGAGCGCGGGAGCAACCACGGGTGGCGTGGAAGCCCAAACAGCGTTTGCACTGTTCAATTTGAGGTCGTGGCTTGTGGATAGTAGCCATACCAGCCTCGTCGAGAATACGGAAGCCCGGGCGAGGGGCGTCGTTCCGGTCGAAAAGGGCTTTCCAATTTCTGTACGGCGCTCCAGGACGGCATGTCCCGTGCGGTAGCACCTTGTATGGAAACGTTTTTGTTTTTCGGTAGATCTCCAATGAGACCCAATCCGCATTGACCGTATGAGTACAGTCGAGTGTTTTTATGGTCGCCGGAACATTCGCGATCCGAAAGGCGACAAGGTTGGAGGCTTCCTCGAGCTTGGCGCCGAAGTCCGAAAACTTTGGTGCGGCATCTAGGAGCTCTTCCCTTTTCTTTTCATTCCCTGTCAGAATCGCAAAGCCGGTTCTAACACGGTGTATAGAGCAGGCGTCACTCAAGAAGCAATCTAGCTCACTCTGTAGTTGTTGCCATAGGCCAGCAGGCGAAAGCTGGCGCCACGGGTGCTCCTTTTCTAGGCGAAGGAACAGTCGTTTGTCGACTTTCGCCTTGGGAGCTTCTTTCTTTGAGGCTTTAGCCGCAGGTCGCGGCACAGCCTTTTTAGTTGGGACTGCTTTTTGTTGCAGTCCATTTCTGGCCACCGTGGCCCAGGTGCTTTTGACAGGCAGAACTGGGACGGCGGGAATTTGTATGCTCCTGGCTTCGGGAGCCCTTGGGGGAGGGTTTGCCGGGCGAGGAGGGAGGACGGGAGGCGTAGAGGCCTGGCCCGTGGCCATGTATTGCGCAATGGCGGCGCGTAGGTAGACTCGCATTGAGTCTACGAATTGTCTATTTGACCCGTTGGTCAAGGGTAGAAGGGTTGCTTCGACGCCAGAGATGGCGGCGGAGCAGAGGGCCAGATTTGCCGCCGTTTCGGCGGCGCGTCGTCGTTCGGCTTCGACAATAGGTCGAAGTTCCGGAGGGCAGTCTGCTTTCGTGGCAGCTTTGGGCTGCGACGTTAATTTTGACGCTGCTTTGGGTGCAGCGTTCTCCGAAGGAATTGACGAGGTCGGAGGAGGTTTGGACGATTCTCCAATCCCGTGGGGGATGGAGACTCGTTGAGGGATTTCCTCAACAATTTCAACTGACCCGATCATGTCAGTATCGGGCACAGTAACGGTGGGAAGGGCTTTTTCCTTCCCTTTCGAAACGGCCTGACCCATCTCCGCGCATTTCGAAGACTGGGCAAGGCCAGGTAATTTTTCGAGAGCCCTCGGGCGGACTCTCGTGTTGTCCAACTTGGCGTTGGGACGCTTTTTTCGAACTGAAGGCATCGTAAAAAATGCCAGGAGGTCGTTCACAAATCAAGATAGATGCGACGAAGTCGAGAGAGGGGGAAAAAGGGAAAAAATGAATTTTCGAATTTTCGAATTTCTCGAATTTTTTTTTTTTTTTTTTTTTATTTACTTTTGGTCCTAAGCTAACGCTATCTTTTCCACATTGGGTCAAGGACCGGCGGATCCGGCAGGGTTCCCTGTAACTTTTCCTACAGCCTAACTCGTTCCAACCTCGTGAATCGCTACCAAAAGTGCAGCTGATTGAACAGGAACGAAAAATCACGAAAATCAAAAACAACTCCGAATCCCAGAAGATTCCTCCATAATGGACCCCAGCAATGCGCTCCTCCCGCATTCCCTCGTCCGTCACACCTTCCAAATGACAAATTTGCCCATTCTCCGCTGAGAGCAAAAGATGGGTTAGCAGGCACCTTTGATCCAGCCGGTATCCTGCTATTGGTTAGTAGATGCCCCAAAAGGGGACATCGTCGAGGTTGCTGTGTCCTCAAACTTCTTCTTCAGATCCCAGAGCTCCGAAACCTGTTGCCTCGGCCATCGAGACATCCTTCGCCGCGGCGATGATCGCCTCTTCGGCCTTTTTTGCTGCAGCTCGCGCTCGAGCCACCTTCGCGAACTCCCCTTGCTGGATCTGGCGGATCCGCGCGAGCTGCTCTTTTGGCACCGGTCCGGACTTGCTGGGTCTGGCTAAGCAGGCCCGGGAATCCGATCGGTGAGGACCCCCACAGTTACGACACTTGGTGAGGGCCTTGCACTCGGCTTCCGAGTGCATGTTAGATCCGCAGTTCCAGCAGGCTGGAGCGCGGGAGCAACCACGGGTGGCGTGGAAGCCCAAACAGCGTTTGCACTGTTCAATTTGAGGTCGTGGCTTGTGGATAGTAGCCATACCAGCCTCGTCGAGAATACGGAAGCCCGGGCGAGGGGCGTCGTTCCGGTCGAAAAGGGCTTTCCAATTTCTGTGCGGCGCTCCAGGACGGCATGTCCCGTGCGGTAGCACCTTGTATGGAAACGTTTTTGTTTTTCGGTAGATCTCCAATGAGACCCAATCCGCATTGACCGTATGAGTACAGTCGAGTGTTTTTATGGTCGCCGGAACATTCGCGATCCGAAAGGCGACAAGGTTGGAGGCTTCCTCGAGCTTGGCGCCGAAGTCCGAAAACTTTGGTGCGGCATCTAGGAGCTCTTCCCTTTTCTTTTCATTCCCTGTCAGAATCGCAAAGCCGGTTCTAACACGGTGTATAGAGCAGGCGTCACTCAAGAAGCAATCTAGCTCACTCTGTAGTTGTTTCCATAGGCCAGCAGGCGAAAGCTGGCGCCACGGGTGCTCCTTTTCTAGGCGAAGGAACAGTCGTTTGTCGACTTTCGCCTTGGGAGCTTCTTTCTTTGAGGCTTTAGCCGCAGGTCGCGGCACAGCCTTTTTAGTTGGGACTGCTTTTTGTTGCAGTCCATTTCTGGCCACCGTGGCCCAGGTGCTTTTGACAGGCAGAACTGGGACGGCGGGAATTTGTATGCTCCTGGCTTCGGGAGCCCTTGGGGGAGGGTTTGCCGGGCGAGGAGGGAGGACGGGAGGCGTAGAGGCCTGGCCCGTGGCCATGTATTGCGCAATGGCGGCGCGTAGGTAGACTCGCATTGAGTCTACGAATTGTCTATTTGACCCGTTGGTTAAGGGTAGAAGGGTTGCTTCGACGCCAGAGATGGCGGCGGAGCAGAGGGCCAGATTTGCCGCCGTTTCGGCGGCGCGTCGTCGTTCGGCTTCGACAATAGGTCGAAGTTCCGGAGGGCAGTCTGCTTTCGTGGCAGCTTTGGGCTGCGACGTTAATTTTGACGCTGCTTTGGGTGCAGCGTTCTCCGAAGGAATTGACGAGGTCGGAGGAGGTTTGGACGATTCTCCAATCCCGTGGGGGATGGAGACTCGTTGAGGGATTTCCTCAACAATTTCAACTGACCCGATCATGTCAGTATCGGGCACAGTAACGGTGGGAAGGGCTTTTTCCTTCCCTTTCGAAACGGCCTGACCCATCTCCGCGCATTTCGAAGACTGGGCAAGGCCAGGTAATTTTTCGAGAGCCCTCGGGCGGACTCTCGTGTTGTCCAACTTGGCGTTGGGACGCTTTTTTCGAACTGAAGGCATCGTAAAAAATGCCAGGAGGTCGTTCACAAATCAAGATAGATGCGACGAAGTCGAGAGAGGGGGAAAAAGGGAAAAAATGAATTTTCGAATTTTCGAATTTCTCGAATTGTTTGTTTGTTTGTTCATTGACGTGCTAGGTGAAGTAACTACCGTCGCACTCCTACTGGAGCTTGAGCACGAGTGGGGTCGGGCCGGATCAGGTTAACTACCGTGCAGTACAAATGCCTCGTCCCACCTAAATGACCGGAACCATGCCAAAATGCATCTATGTGTTGAACCATGACGAATTCAGCAGCCCAGAATTGAAAACAAAACAAAAACTTTCACGCGAAATCCCGCATTACAAAAGAAAAACTTAAACAATCTCCCTTCCATCGTTCCGCCTCAGCCACCACGCGCCTGAGCCTATGGCGGACAGCTGGTCGGACTCTTTTGTAGTTTCTGGGTGCTTTAGGTCGTCGGAGAAGCTAGTCTTCTCCGTGTTATGCTCCTTGAATGCAGGACTTGTGCCCGTCGCGAATAAATATTCATTTATTCAAACTTGATGAAATCTTCATGCTTCTTCGCACATCAGGTTATGGCCCATATAACTTCTACTGTGCACACAGTGTCATTTCTATAGTCACACGACGTTGGCTCTATGCTCCCTTCTTCACAGCAATTTGCAATTACCGCAGCAAATCTCGCGTACGCTACAATGCCTTCGAAACTTATTTTAACCCCCTCTTCAAAGGAAAAAGTTGATTCCAAAGATGATTCTGATGGTTCATCCATATGCCTCGAAGACGGCATAGTTATTGATAACTTCCAGCTTGCGACTTCCGATGATTTAGAAGACTCAATAAGAGAATCAAACAAGAAAAGAGAGATCTTGACGCTCACCGCACGCCTTGACAGCATAGACAAGATGACATCTGTGCCTATCAACAAGGGAAAAAAATGGCAAAAATAAATCCAATATCTTATATCATTTATATCTACTTTGCTTACTTTTCTCTCCGGCCCTCCTCAAACTAAGGCTGCTCATATGTGGTCAAATTGGTGGGTTGCGACCCTCCCCGAATAGTTCTAGTTGAAATTATTCATACATACCACACAAAATCCTTTTTCAATATAATGAATATTATAACTCAGTTTTGGGACTACAAGCTAGAAAAGAATACTAGTGAAGGTAATTAAGAGTTAGATAACACTTTGTGATCACTGCAGAGGTCAAATTTCAAAAGAAAATGTACTACTACAATTTCTCTATAGCCTATCTTCTAAACTCTCAAATCGCTGTCGCCTGTACTACTTCGAGGATATAATATCTGAATGCCTACATGGACAACCATTGAAAAGTCTCATTCGCATGGAAAGTTTAAAAATAATTTCAGATGTAATCATTGTAAAATTGCTGGTAATAAAGAAGAAGACTACCGCAAGAGATAGAAGACATGCAAAAACCTAATAAGTGTTTAAATTTGAATCTATCTAGCTCGATTTGGCGCCCTATGGGCCCACGCAGGTGTCTACGAACTTTAATATTTACATAGGAGGAAACCTTGTAGTTAAAACCCCCCTTAGCTGTCTGATTGGAATCTACGCCATTATGGCCTTAACTCTGGGAAGTGCACTCACATTGTTGTTGCCAGTGTGAATTCCGTCCTCGTCCTGTGTTTCCATTTTTCTCTCTTCGCCTGATTAACGCCTCGATTTCCCCGGTCATCCGAAACTGCTCTAGCCATCCTTTTTTTGAGTCCACCGTACAATTATAGTCATATCTTTGACGTTATTTACCATAGCTTCGAAAGATCGCGTCATCGATTTTCGCAGCAACTCACCTCTTGCCCTTGCCCATCTTGGACAAGACATCACCATGTGCTTTATATTTTGGGACAGATATCCATATTGGCAGCATGGTTTTCCTACTCCTGGCACGTTCCTTTTGTATAAATAAGCATTGAGCCCAATGTCCTCGCTTCTTACTTGTGTGGCAATGCTGCTCTGGGCACTGCTAAGGTTTTGGTGGATTTGGATAGGTGACTCTCTATAGTTCATCATAAGTCTACCTGTCTTCTTGTCGTAAAATAAGTTTGCAGCTTTCCACTAATCTAATAAGTGTTGTTATTCTAACAGTCCTGCACCTGTTATACTAGTCATGCACTATCTCGTTTTCGTTTTCGTTTCCGTTATTCGTATTATGGAATACAGCGCCACATCTATTTTCTGTAATATTAATTATTTTTAGCGTCTATCACAAGATATGTTGGAAATTATGGTAAATGTATGATTTTGTCTTACACTCAGTTAGCTTGGGGGTCTACTGGTAGTCAAGATATACTTACACCATGATAATGTCGCCATACTGGGACATGGGCGCATACCCTGGTTTATTTCTAAATTCGTCCCACTAGGACTAATTCCTGTAAATTTTTGTAGTGTTCTCCTTTAGAAATATCCAGTTCATTACATTAACTGAATATCTCTAAAGCTCTATTCAACTGCTTCGTTGTTGGGCAGATATTCTTCACTTCCCTATACCGTTTCAGCATTCCTCCTCCACGATCCGTAACCTCACAATAATAAGTGGCTCTTATCAAGGAAAAATATTGAATTTAGATAAAGTTGATGATGTATCGGAACATCAGTTATATACTGCCGCCGACTTCCACGTCTCTGGAATAAAAGATAATTTTTCCTCCCAATTAAGCCTGCCCCAAATATTTCGTGTAGCTGTAGGTGGCAAAGTGAGAACCCTTGGCTGTAATGATCTTTTATTTCCTAGCCCAGATAGTCGTAAGAAAGTTACGTGGGACACTTTACTACATTGTTTGTGTTGAAATTTGTGCTTCCAATTATGGCAAAGACAGGTCTGCGTAGAATACACGTCACTAATTTCCCATTGATTGTGAGGTTAGTACTAATGCGCTTTGACGTAAATACAAACCACTGTATTTTATCACTACAGACTACAGATTATATGGCACTCTTTATCCTAGTGGGGGAAATTAACATCTCTCCACAACAGATTTACAGACTCCTCTATTTTTCCCACACGCTTCTCCAGGTGATATAATCTGTGCCTAACAGCTACAAGCCTTTACAAACCTATCCGCTCAACAGTTTTTGTTGATTAGAGAGCCCTTCTACTACGGATGCAATCTATGTACTGCTAGGAAGGTCATGTGGCCTGATTAGCTAAGTTTACATGAGTAGGTGAAAAACTAACCTTAGACAATATTAAATCGAATATTTACTTGCAGAAATAATGGCAAGTAGTAGCACTGGATCTGCTGGCTCTGTGGATGCCTCGTCAGAACGCTTTTTACCCAGCCACATTTCTCATGACAGCTGGTTTCGATTATTCTTTTCCGCAGAGCCTTTATCTCTCCGTAGACCTTGTTCATTGTCTAATTTTACAAAAACATAGCCCACATCTTTTTCTAATGAGGAAGAGTGTAGCTTGTAACCGTTAAAGTCCCAACAAAGCATGGGATCCTCTTCAGATGTGATTAGCTCGAGCTCTGAGTAGGAATAGGATGTGACAGTTCTAAAATTATCTTGACAAAGTGTGTACAAATTGCTACGCTCTGATGCTTTACAAGATGGAAATATAAACAGCTGTCTTTAGGCTTAAACTAGTCTTATAGGGGCTTGAAGAGTGAAGCGAAAAGAGGTGGTAATAACCAAGATTTTTGTAAACTTTCAAAAGGACTTTCATTCTCAACATGTAACTGTAATTACAAAACTTTTGTAAAACCTAGAGAGGGCTTCGTCTGAAAATTACGTGAATCTTCAAAAGTTGAGAGCGAATGCAACAAAGAAGAATTACCTCATGCTTCGATGTACTCTTTTATTTGCATCAGTACGGTGGACTCGTAGCACTGTAGTATCTAATTCTGCCCTATTAGCCCCCCTAATCATCATTATTAGACCGATATGTCTCTGTGTAGACCGTTCCTCCGCTTCTGGACCAAGTTCAGACTTATGCTCGCAACTAAAATAAATGCGGCTTTGAAGTGAGTAGAGTTGAGAAATTTAAAGCTAAATTTAGCTAAACGCAAAACGCTTTAATAATTTACAAAAGGTCGACATCATCCAGCATTATGGCGCAGCGGAAGCGCGCCGGGCTCATAACCCGGAGGTCTCTGGATCGAAACCAGATAATGCTAGCGCTCAAGACAGCACTTACCCCTGACCTGTCGGGGATCCAAGATTTTGATGGGGTTTTGCTTGCGGCGAAATTCTAAGGAAGTCATATTTGGAAATAAAATCTCATCTTGAATAGGTACTCTCCAATTTTATCTGGAAAAAGTATCCTTTGCCTTACATACTGTTTTCTCGATGGCAGTGCGAGCGGTGTCTTTCGCTGTCGGTAGCCTTTGTGCGCAAAGCCTACTTCAACTTTTTCTAATGTCTTTGCAGGCTTTGTTCCCCCAGTGCCTACCACAACCTGAAATCAGAGTGCGCTTTGCAACACCACAGTATGCGTCATGTATTATCCACATGATTAGCTCCAATTCATGAACTAGAATCGCCAAAGAAGGAATAGAAGCCAAGTTGCCAATGTTATCTAGCCCAATTGTTAATAGTCATTGAAATAGAGTCAGGTTCAATGTGATATGCCGTAGGCGCTTTTAGGTTTCAGGAGAATAACTCCAGCCTACCGTGTTCAAGGTAGGCAAATGGTGCAATGTGGCCGTTCGATGTTTGGCGATGCGACATGTCGCATAATCCGCTATCCGAGTGAATCCAAAGGCGAAATTAGATGTTGCCGCCATTGTGGATACCTTTGTCGAGAGGGGAGAGAAGTGTGAGAAGGACTGGATCTAACCATTCCACAATCTGCTCAGCTCCGGGAGTTAATAATTGCTGTAGGGCTGCCATCTCATGTGGTTTAGATTGGTTTCGGCTGTGTTGTCTGTCTCGTGCGAGCTAGGTGGCCTGTTGCACACGTTAAATATCGTTAAGATTAATCCAATAACGGTTTCACTGGATAATTAGAACTTCAGTAGAGATATTGATATTGATATTGATTTGATTTGCTAATTTTAGGTCCTAAGCTATGCTCTATATCTCCTAGGAGTCAAGGACCGGTGTACACGGCCGAGACCATGCCTCCAACATGCCCACCTCGATTTCACCGCGTGAACCACTACACAACCCGTAGCTAGTTGAAAGAAAGAATAATAGAAACTCCCATAAACTCTCGTACCTAAAATTCCAAGCCCAGTAATCCCATTTAGGATTAGATAAACGACACTTCTCGTCTCGTTTTCCTACCTGCCATGCATCGTGCCATGAATTAATTAACACCGTCTCCGCTGAGAGCCGGAGACGGACCCGAAGGTAGGCCCCCGAAGCAGCCGGTTTCCTGCGCAAAATTTGTTAAGTTCACGAGGCACTTCAGCCCGAGAAGCTTGTGGACAAAGTCGTGATGTGACACTGTCCCTCGTTCTCCCTCTCCAACAATCCCAGCGCAGCTTCCATGACCCTTCTCGCCCCTAAAATTTCCGCATCAAGCACTTCACCACCATGCTTGATGCCAAATCAATTCAACAGGGTTTTTCCATTCCTCTTCAAGACGAATCCCCATGATGAGCGACCATGCCCCTCCGATGATCCATCCGAGTAGGCACAAATATCTGATGCCGGCACACTGTTAATGAGCCGAGTTACTTTCTCTTCCTCCTCTACCCTTGAGCCGAAGCCCGAAAGATAGCATGACGGCGGCAAAGGCTCGGCATCTTCTGCATCCGAGAGTTGTCGGTAAGCCCGTTGTACTCGTGACATCTACGTCTGAATTCTTGGGCGTTCGAGAGCATTTCTTGTACTTCCGTGTTCCATTGTTTTGACACACGTCCACGCGATTCCGAAGCGGATGACGGTTGTCTGGTGTGTGAAGCCGAGCCGAAAGCCGTAGTCGGTTCCCTTCCAGATTGATCTTCACTGTTGGGATACCTCCTTCGCGGTGGAGAACATGATTCGGTGTCGTTCTCACTACCGGGAGGGCAGCGCGAAGTCCCGTCAAGATTGCCTTGTCAATCATCTCGTAGAAAATGCTGGTACAAGAGGTGCTGATCACCTTTTGGGTCAGATGTTTGAGGCCGGGCCACCAAACATCTGCTCTAAAGGTTGCCATGGGGACAATGCACATGTCCACTGCTCGAACTAGTGCCACAGGTGTGGCTCCTCGATACGCTGAGTTGAAACGGTGCATGTGCTGCGCAATCTTCAGAGCTTTGCCACATCAATTCACAATGTGGTGTTTAAAGTCCAGTCGCAGGTCTAGGTGTACTCCAAGCCAGCGTATCTGGTCTGATGGCTTGATTACCGCGCCGTTCACACAAATGCCCACTGACTTCTCGCGTTTTCGTACGGGAAACTGGACTACCTCCAACTTGTTGGTATCTGTTGGAAATATCGCGCCATGAAATGGACGCAATATTTATGGAACGAAAGTAGGAGTTGACTAAATGAGTGTCATGTTAGGATTACAGCTAAAAGTGTGGAAAGTGTGCGCTACAAGTACAATTGTAAGCTACACGTAGCCTAAGCCACACCATAAACAAGTGTGGCGCCATCTTGGCATAGAAAACCCCCAATGGCCTCCTTGTGCCCACGCCATACAGCCGCTCATATATCTAATAGGTAGCCTGAAGCGCTACCATATTACCCACTCCAACCTCTTAAATACACACAAGATCGTGTCGGGAACCTAGACGAAATGGAGGGCCCGTACGTGCACAACACTCCGTGTCTCCATTTCCAACAGTCACCCTCATTTTTGAAGGCTCCTGGTCTCGTTTTCCGGTTCCAGTGGGGACTAGTCCTCGAATCGGAAGATGGTCGCTGGTTACGCACTCTCTGCAATTAACCCATGCTTGAGCTCCGTTGATGTTGGTCGAAGCAAGATCCAGTGTGTTCCCGTCTTGATACGTTGGCTCGTCCACAATCAGACAAGTGAGATAGTGGTGTTCTGCATATCTGTAAGAGTTTAATGAATTCAGATGTACTTGAAAGACAATAACTCGTTAGGAATTAATAACTTCTTCCTTGGGAAGACAATCTACCACGTACTCTCCCATCCGTTATAAGCTCTGCGTAGACTAGTCTTAACTCCCTCCATTGGCCCCCTGAGAATCATCCTTTCTCCCTGGCTCTCTTCCTTGCCCCCTTGAGAATAATCCTTTCTCCCTGGCACTCTTCCTTGCCCCCTTGAGAATAATCCTTTCTCCCTGGCACTCTTCCTTGTCCCCTTGAGAATCATCCTTTCTCCCCGGCTCTCTTCCTTGTCCCCTTGAGAATCATCCTTGTCCACTTGAGAATCATCCTTTCTCCCTGGCACGACTCTTCTCCTGTATCATACTCCCCATCTGGTATGTACCCCCTCGGAGACGGAGTGGTCCTAGTGACCAGTCCCAATCCGGGCAAAGCCCGTCACATTACCCCCCTTCCTCTTCTGACTTTCCTTTTATTTTTTCTTCCTTGTCTGGCTCCTTCGTTCTCGCCGACGTTGTCTCCTTTGCCGTATAAGGCTTCGAAATGGTCCATGGCTTCCACATCCTCTAGATCGGCCCGATCTTCCCATGCCGGTTCGGCGAAACCCTTCCATTTGACCAACACTCGACGTACCCATCCTCTCCCGCGTCGGACCTTCTCTGCCCTTAAAATCCGTTCGACAACTTGCTCAGGAGTCGTGTTATCTCCATCTTCTATCATTAATGGTGGAGGTTGCGTGTCATCTTGGATCTGAGATGGTAGCGGGTCATCGTTAGCCTTTCGTAACAGTTCCACGTGAAATCTCGGCCATATCCTAGACGGAACATCCAGCTCTACCACGTGTGGTGATATTACCTTTACTACCGTGTATTTTGCGTTGACCCACGCTAACTTCTTCTTTGGCTGAGGCGTGGAAATGTTCTTAAGGCTGAGCCACACCTTATTGCCCACCTTAAACTGAGGCGGAGGATCCCTCTTCCTGTTTGCCTGTTCCTCCATTATCTGCTGCGCGGCCGCCATCGCTGCTGCCGCAATTCTTGCGCCTCTCGTATCCTATCCACGAATTTCTCAGCTCGTTTGGCTCGTGTTGATAGAGGCTCCCTTGGCTCGGTCGACTTTAGCTGTACCGGCTCTGCGTGATAACCATGTTCCAGGAAAAATGGGCTTAGGGTTGTGGCTGAACTATCCCTATTATTGATCGCCAATTGTGCGGTAGGTAGCATTGATGCCCATTCGACTTGTGAGAATGATATGAACGCCCGTAGGTACGCCAAAACCTCCTGGTTCATCCTCTCTGTCGCCCCATCGGTTTCCGGGTGGAACGCTGTAGACAAGCGTTGTTCGATTCTTGTCATCTTGCATAAGTGCCTCCAGAAATCTCCGACCCAATTTGACCCTCTATCCGACGTTAAAGCGTGTGGGAATCCATGGAATCTGTAATGACAAACTACGAAACGCTCCGCACATTCCTCAGCATTCATAGTTTGCATGGCTTCCAACGTGACGCTCTTCAGTAATCGATCCGTGATTACCATGAGGTACTGAGGTTCCCCCTTGCTCTTCACTGGAAGGTCCGTCATAAAATCGATCGACAACTCGCTGTGGAAACGTTCCGGCACTGGTAAGGGCAATAGCAATCCTTGCCTTCTAGAGCGCCACACTCTTGTTCTGCCACACACGTCACAATTCTTGCAGAACCTCCTCACCATTTGGCTCATCCCTGGCCAGAAAAAGGTTCGCGATAGGATAGCGATCGTGTTATTTCGTCCTGGATGTCCTGTTGCATGCGAGTCATGCGTTTTCTGGATAAGGGCCGTATGCAAAGGTTCCCAGTTTGGTACCCACAGCCTTTTTCTAAAGCACAATGCTCCCCGCATGTCCAGCTCACATTCGGCACGCGCAACTTTCAATTGTAGATGAGATGGAAATTGTGGCTCGTTATTCCATATTGCTGTATACAGCTCCTCACTCATTGCCTTGTCCTTTGCCATCCCAACATCCCATAATGTCTGAAGTTCTTCTTCCTCGAACAACTGGTCACCATGCGGGATTTGATTTTTACCCATGCTCTTCGCCGCCTGTATGTGCTGTACTAGTATCGTTTCTTTGTCCAGCATGACATCCTTTAGTAACGTGAACTCCCTTTCCTTTATCCTTGGATCATCTTCTGATTTAGGCACATCCTGTGACCTTCGTGATAGGGCGTCCGGCCGGCCACTTAGCTTACCTGCCCTGAAATCTAACCTAAAATTGAACTGAGATAACAGTTGAGACCATCTCACCTGCCGTTCCGACAACTTTTTCGATGACATAAAGTATTTTAGGTTTTTATGATCCGTCAAAATGACAAACGGCTCTTTTAGTCCTAGAAGTTCACTTCTCCACTCATTCAGGCATCTGATAATTGCTAGGAGCTCCTTATCGTGGATATCATAATTGCATTCTGCCGGTGCCAGCTTCTTCGAATAGTAGGCTACCGGTTTGAATTGGCCATCTGGTTGGTGTTGTAGCAAGCACCCCCCCGTTGCCCAGCCTGAAGCATCTGTCTCCAGAATGGTTTTTCGTTCACCATCCCATAAAGCTAACACAGGAGCCGTGATGAAGAGGGCCTTCAGCTTCTCGAATGATTCTTGTTGATTCCCTGCCCATTGAAAAGGCGTTCCCTTCTTGGTGAGATCTTGGAGCGGAGCCGAAATCTTCGCAAAGTTCTCTATGAATCCCCGGTAAAAGTTGCAAATCCTAAAAAGCTACGAACACCTTTCACATTTGTCGGAGATTCCCATGCTGCAATGGCCCGTATTTTTTCTGGATCTACCTTGATGCCTTCTTCCACGCTGATAATAAATCCCAAGTACTTGATCTCCTTTTTGGCAAACTCACATTTTAGGGGGTCAAGTTTGAGCCCCGCCTTGTTTAATCGATCTAGCACTTGGCTCACCCTTCTCCAATGATCTTCCAGATCCCCGGTTGAGAAAATTACGACATCATCGACATACGCCGAACATGTGTCACCTAGCAGGTCTCCCAGCACTTGATTTATCCACCTCTGGAATGCCGATGGTGCCCCCGCTAGACCAAAGGGGGTAACTAACCACTCAAAAGACCCGAACCTCGTTCTGAAAGCCGTTTTCCATTCATCCCCCTCAGCTACTCTCAGCCTATGGAAAGCTGATCTTACGTCTACCTTGGTTAGCCATTCCGCTCCTGATAGCATTTGCATAGTCTCTCTGATAAGGGGTAGAGGATAGCGGTCACGTTCCGACACTGCATTTAGTGCCCGATAATCGACGCAAAACCTTAGGCCTCCTCCTGGCTTCTTTATGAATAGAACTGGTGCCCCCCCAGGCGAGCTGCTAGCCCTTATCCAATTCTTATCCAACAGCTCGGTTAGCGTTTTTCGCAGGACCAGCAATGCATCCCTTGACATCCCGTATAGCGGCCCCCAGGGCACTCCCATTTCTTTACCCTGCTGATCTTTGAGTAGGGCGTACCTTTGTGTCCACTCCCGGCCGGAGTGGCGGAAGCGAATTTTTTCCGTCGCTGCCATCCTCCACAAAAAGGTCCGTGAAATGCCTGACTTCCTCAGGCAGACCATCTTTCACCATATCTCTCGAGACTTGCTTCTTGGGTTCCAACGCCTTTGTAATGTCATGCATCGAAATAGCCCCTACAAGCTCGTTTATAAGAGCAGGTGAATCCTTCAGCTCGCGAGTGCATATTTCTGATAACTCCTTGTATGATACCTCCGATTCATTGCTCAGCCTCGGACTCATCAGCCCTTCTTGCAAATCATGAGATGCCAACTTTTCGACCCACCCGCTTGTCTTTACCATTAATTCGTGATCACCGTGGCCTATGCGTAAGAATTGTTTACCCGCTGAGTATGTCACCTCGTTGCGTTCCATCCAGGGCTTACCCAAAATAATAGGGTATGCCAAGTTGGGCATCACATATCCCCACATTTGTTCCTGACGCCCATCGATATCCACCTTGTAACGCGCAATTCTAGTGATTTTTGTCGCCTTGGTCTCATCGGCTAACCGCAAGCTCCTTGGAGATATTTGCTCGACGAACATATTTTCTCGGCGCACGAGGGCTTCATCAACCACTGAAAGACACAAGCATCCAGTATCAATCATAGCTTGTACGAAAAATGAGGAATTTATTAAGCAGTCAATTAGCAGCGGCCGCGAGACTTGTTCCTCCAAATATTTTCGCTTCATTGGAAAAGTTGCGTCCTTTCCCCTGAGAGAGATCTTCCTGAGGGGTTTCTGTTTTCCGAAAATTTTCTCTTCCCTCTGTCCTTCTGTTGCTGCAGCCGCATTCAGCCCCAACCTTGGAGTTTGAACTCTTCGAAACTTTGGACAAAATTTCGCCTTATGTCCTCTCTGACTACACCGGAGATACACCCCTTCCCCTATAAGTCGGCGTGACTCTTCCTGTGATCGCTTTGAGGACCTAGGCAGTTGCCTATCCTCATCGGTTCCTTGTATTCCGTGAGCGAATCCCCTGCTAGGTTTGTTCCCCGCTCTTACACGAGCTATCTTCTCTTCTTCGTCCTTTATCGAACCTCCCAAACCTGTAAGGGTTCCGTTTGTACCGTCCGTATAGACAACTCCTTCAATATTTACTGCCGGTCGGTTGTAAAATATTTGTCCCCGACCACCCTTTGACGCAGCCAACCTTGTTGCCAACTGTGTTGCTATATTTGGTCCGTAGTTTTTCAGCCCTTCCAGCTCTAATGCAACCTCTTTTACTCTCTCTACCCAGTCGTTATATCTTTCTGGTGGAGGAAGCTTTACTCCTACTAAGGCCGTCCTCATCTTACTGTTGAGAGCTGATTTTAAGTTCATGGTCCTGCCTAGCTTAGTAAAGGCCTCGTCCCCTCCACTCTGGGCGATTTGGTACTCGAAGTCGAGCAGAAAGTCAGCAAGAGACTGAGATTCACCTTGTTCCATTTTATTGATATACTCCAATGCCACTTGCCGAGCCTTTTTGTCCGCAAAGGTTTCCTTCAGATGCAAAATCAACTCCTTCCAGCCGAACCGTCCATCAGCTTTCCTCTTATCAAACCACTCTGCGACTCTTGGCTTGGCGGTATCTGGTAGAGTCTCAATCATGTCCAGACAAATTGTTCGATCGTCCAGGTAAGGGGCCCAGTCAACTTCGATTCGTGTCTCCAACCTGCTAATGAAGAACCCGAATTCTAGTGGCGCGCCATTCCATTTTGGCAGTACTGCGTCTCTTCTCCTTGGTCTCGTTGCCCCTCCCGACCTTAGCTCAGTTCCTTGCGTCTTCATTTCCCTGAACAATTGATCAAGCTCTAATAAATCTTGCCTTGATAGTCCCGCCAGTGGATTTTCTGCGAATCTCTCTTGTGCAGCCTGATAGCTTGCCTCGACCTGGATATTTCCGTCCATGATTGGTCCCTCGGGTGCTACGTTCAAGCCGTGTGAAAATCTTTGAAACAACGAAAATAAAGTATGTGATTCCTGATTTTTTTCTAAGGGATCCAGATGTTAATTCACCTTTCTGGCAAGTCAGTGGTAGGGGTAGGGATAAGAAGGAAGAAGTTATATGTAAGAGTTTAATGAATTCAGATGTACTTGAAAGACAATAACTCGTTAGGAATTAATAACTTCTTCCTTGGGAAGACAATCTACCACGTACTCTCCCATCCGTTATAAGCTCTGCGTAGACTAGTCTTAACTCCCTCCATTGGCCCCCTGAGAATCATCCTTTCTCCCTGGCTCTCTTCCTTGCTGTTACGGCCTTGTATTCCTAACCTTTGGGGCCTCTGATGCTATTGTTCTTTTCGGGTATTGTAGTGTGACCCTATATGCGCACGGACCAGTTGTATATTATGTATATATGTATATCTCTAGATACCTCTTGTTATCTTCTTTCCCTAGTTTAGAATCTTATGAATTATATTCCAGATCTTTGTCCTTATCTGATTCGACTTGTTCATCTGCTAACCTGTGCTCCCTTCTGGTCGTCACATTATTCTAAACTCACCAATACGCCTGGGAAGGCAAAACAATTTCCTTATCTCATCGAGACTGAGATTTTTCGCAGTTAACCTACTTAACTCGACGAAACGTACAACTACGCGATATCGTGCTCAAAGTACTTTCAGGGAACAACTTGTCACAAAAGATATTACAGTTGATAAAGTTTTCCTACTCTCAATTAAAAAAAAAAAAAAAAATAAAATAAACGCACTAATTTGTTTCTTAATTTCTTCCAAAAATGTCCGACAAGTACAAGACTCCTAAACCCTATCTACCTCCCCCCGCCAAACTCTGATGTGGAGTCTGAAGCGGAAAATTTACATCATGAACTTAGCCCCGACAGGATAACTTCGAACATTGAAATCCCAAATGTTGCTGTTCGAAAAGGTAAACCACGTATTTCGGAAGTCAATCGAAGAGTGGACGAGTTGACAGTAGCTCAAAATGAAACTGGTAGAGAAATGGCTGATGCAATTGTCGACACGGCCTATAAACAAATGAGTCGCCATCACGAGCTTGAGTTCACAAATAGACAACAGCAAAGCGAAATCGAATTCTTAAAAACAAAAATGGCTAGACTAGAGAAGCTTATAGAATCCGCAAGTTTGAATCCGTCTCTATCAAGACCTAATCCTATGCCACGCTCCTCAGAATGCCAAAACGCCTACTCTCCGACAACAAGACAACGCTTTCAAGACGAAGAAGAAGAAGAAGAAGATATTCTGAGGCCATCAATTAGCCACTATCGTACACAGAAATCTCAAACTAGGGAGGGCCCCATTGACTATGATCATATAATTCCATCAGTCGAAAGAGGTGCCACTAGGAGGATAGAGTATCAGAGACAAAGTACAGCACGTCTCCGTAGCAGCGAAGAGCCCAATTTTCAAGGGCCTCCTTTTGCAAAATATCGCGATCCATCCGAGACAGTAGGTCAAACCTATGGGAACGTTCGACTAGGTACAGCCGATCGAATCATTAATCCTATTCGCGAGTTCGGAGGTATCGACGATCTGGATTTTTTTGAAAATTGGCTTATTTTACTTCGAGGTAGGATACAAGACAACGACGGACACTGGGGCTCAGATCGGAGGATCATGAATTTTATCTTTGCATCCACAAAAGCCAAAGCTCAAGAAATGCTGGTTCCGTACTTCTCTGGGGAAGATGTAGAAAATGATTTCGTAAATTCGGTTCAAATGGTAAATCATTTAATCGCGAGTCATCGTAGTAGCACGTTACAAAGGGACAGTATGGTGGAGTTTGAATCACTACGACAAGGCACTTATGAAAGTTTTCAAAACTTTAAGACCAGATTTCTTTCATTAGCTGGCAAAGCCAAAATACATCATTCCCTACGAAGAGACCTGATGTATGGAAAGATGAACCGACAGCTAAAATTGGCAGTTTACACCCAGTTACATAGATGTCCGGATTTCAATTCTCTTTGTGAATTTGCAGAACCAGTTGATAAGGAACGAATTCGACTCGAGAAAAGTTCGACTTATAAACCAGAAAAACTAAACTCCAGTAGAAGACTTTACCAACCAGAATCTTCTACCCTCGCTTCAAATAGACAGCCAAATTTTAGACCTGATTCTAGACAAGAACAAAAATTAGGTATAGATGTAACTTGTCACTATTGTAAAAAATCGGGACACACCAAGTCTGAATGCCCTTTTAGAATCCCTAACAATAGGCATGCAACTGTTCAAGTGGTAGCTGAAGAGTCATCCAGCGTGGATTCAGATTTGTGTTCAGAGGATGAGGTAGATATTTTAGAGAATGATCCAAAGGGAAAAATTAGCGCTAAAAGATGCAGAAGCCTTTGCACACAAATTGCAGGAAACATGGAAGGTCGGCCAAGAGATTATGCGTCGAAGTCAAGAGAAAATGGTCATTCAAGCAAACAAACATCGTCGCGAGCCCGATTTCGATGTTGGAGATAGAGTTTATTTATCAACTAAGAATCTCCGGCTACAAAGGTCCAGCACAAAATTATCACCAAAATTCCTGGGTCCTTACAAGATTTTATCGAAAAAAGGTCACTCATTTAAATTAGAAATCCCTAAACAATGGTCCAATCACGATATCTTTCATGCGCGTTACCTCAGGAAGGCCGCCGACGATCCATTACCGGGACAAATTATTCCTCAACCAGACCCAGTCAGCATCACAGGTGATGATGAGTGGGAAGTTGAAAAAATACTGGATGTAAAACTGCTGAGGGGTAAACTAAAATATTGCGCTAAGTGGCTTGGCTGGGATGACGACCCACAGTACTATCCTGCTTCTGACTTCATGACTGCCCCATCCAAATTAATCGAATTTCACAAGCAGTACCCAAACAAGCCAGGCCCTCCAAAAAATATAATGCAATGGCTAAGTGCTTGGAAGAATGGTGAGGACAATTATAGTATACTCAGCGATGATACTCCTATGAATTCAAGCTTGAGGACAAGCTTTTTTGGAAGGGGAGGGTGATGTTACGGCCTTGTATTCCTAACCTTTGGGGCCTCTGATGCTATTGTTCTTTTCGGGTATTGTAGTGTGACCCTATATGCGCACGGACCAGTTGTATATTATGTATATATGTATATCTCTAGATACCTCTTGTTATCTTCTTTCCCTAGTTTAGAATCTTATGAATTATATTCCAGATCTTTGTCCTTATCTGATTCGACTTGTTCATCTGCTAACCTGTGCTCCCTTCTGGTCGTCACACTTGCCCCCTTGAGAATAATCCTTTCTCCCTGGCACTCTTCCTTGCCCCCTTGAGAATAATCCTTTCTCCCTGGCACTCTTCCTTGTCCCCTTGAGAATCATCCTTTCTCCCCGGCTCTCTTCCTTGTCCCCTTGAGAATCATCCTTGTCCACTTGAGAATCATCCTTTCTCCCTGGCACGACTCTTCTCCTGTATCATACTCCCCATCTGGTATGTACCCCCTCGGAGACAGAGTGGTCCTAGTGACCAGTCCCAATCCGGGCAAAGCCCGTCACAATATCTCTTGGTTTCAACTCCTTGTCTGCATGGGCAGGTAACCTCTGGTTGCCATTGTTAAGATAACGAGGTCATGAGGGGACAGAGGAATACCTGAAATGGATACAGAAATACGTTTTGGTTCGGAGCTGTGGGAGGTCGCAAGTGCTCTCTTATTCTCTATCTACAAGGCGTAAATACACGACCAGCGCGCGACTAGTTCTAATTACATAATCACCTTACTTAACCCGCTACATCTCTAGTCCCGTAGCAGCAACTTGTCGTCCTCGACAGTGCGCAGATAGCTCGAGTACTGTTATCCCTTTTGTTTTCGCTCTGAGAGTTTGTCTAACTACTTAAGAGATTATAGAACTTCCTTCGACGTGGTGAATAAAACCCATGCTCTGAATACCACGATGGACTTCAGGGTTATCAGCCGATCCATAACTATCTCCAGACAATGAAAGTGATCATGTAATGGTAAGATTTAAACATCGAACATAACTCCATTTCACAAAGTCAGTTATAAAATCCCATTATAAGTCCCGTAGCAGCAATCAGTTGTCTGCACTCCATTCTGAGTCCCCGTTTCCGACGGCTGCAGGTAGTTTATGACTTGCTGTTCCTGCACGGAGGTTCTGATAGAAAGGTACTTTTTCTTCTCGACCAGTGATTAAATGACTTTCCCTAAGTTTGAATAACTTGAGGTGGTCCCCATAATAGGTTCTCGGGATAGCCTTTCCATTAACCTGTCTTAGAAGGTAGGATTTTCCATGGGAGCCACCATGACCAGCCACAACAAAGGGTCCTCGATATGCTGGATGAAGTTTCTTCTTCGCAGATTTTCCATCATACAGCATCACATAATCTCCGGGTCTGAAAGTTTGTACACGGACTCCTCTATCATGTCGCTCCTTCTGGACTTGCTTTCGCCAGTTCGTCTTGTCTATGATTGAATCCCTTACAATTTCCCTATTCTGCACGAATAGGTCTACTGCACTCGCATGGTTATCCTCGGAGATTTCCATAAAGCTGTCGATTTCATTTTTTAAAGTATCTAGAGTGACATTTCGTTCGGGGAGGTGATACTTTTGTTCCAACGCTGATGGGGTTGATATCCTCTTCGAATCTCAAATGGCGAGTAGCCCAAGTAGCTGATCTGGCGCCGATTTCCCTCGAAGACTGCTTGCTGTATTCTCCATGGCCAGCAATGCGGATCTCTGGTGATTAGTTTCATAGTAATCTGCAAGATATCGTTGGCTTTCTCTACCATTCCAGTTGCTTTTTTAGATGCTACCGGGGAGGAGATAGACTCCGTACTGTGAGCTTTCAGAAAATTGGCTGTCCTCTTTCCAAAATGCCCTCCTGTGTCTTGATACGTTGCCACAGGAGCTCCTTCCTGACTGATCAGCCATGCAAGGCAGCGAATCGTCTCATCTTGGCTATCGGTGATCGTTGGGAATGCCCATACGAATCGATCAAAGTAGTCTATTACCAAAAGTATATGCGTGAAGTTTACAAATCCGTAATCGTTCGTAGATTGGGTTACGAGTGGGTTAGGGTCCTGAATCGTTACTTGAAATTTAGACTTGTGAAGCTGTGGCCACATGCACTTCAATGCCTCGTCCATTGTGACGGCTGTTTTTGGAAACGGCCCGATATAGTCCATTCCCCAGAGGACATTTGGTTCGTCAATGACCGTTGGTGACTGAGTTTGCGTCCGTTGTGCATTTCCATGCTGAGCGCACTTCATACACCCAAGGATGTAATTCCTAACATCGTTCGCCATATTTGGCCAGTAGTACTTTCGCAGCTTCTTCATGGTAATTGCGTGTTTCCAGTGACCTTCCTTATCATGAGCGTGTCGAATTACTTCCGAGACTTCTTGGAGTGTTACACACTTCTTCCGCACCCCTCTTATCCGAAAAAATAGATCGTCCCCGATCACCTCAAAATTATTGCAACGTCGCTTTAATCTAGTAACCTGTACTCGATCGAAGTTCGAAGGGTAGGAGGCCCTTGTGAGTGCAATCCAGACGTCTCGGTACCACTCCGAATCTTGATATTTCGAATATGTTTCTTTTTCTTCCATTTGTGTAGCAAGAGCATCTAACTGTTCTTCGAAGCTATCCTTATGCGGACGAATTGCTGAGTACTCAACCGATTTCGAATCGAGGTTGGTGGCATCATCTTCCTGGATCTTGCGCAGTCGTAGAAGTTCTTCATATCCTCCCTTCCCGTCTTTCCATATCCACTTAGGCTTACCATCCTGATCTTCGATAATATCCCCTAGTGAGTCTAAAAGATGGTCTTTTTCACACTCAGGATCTGGGAATATTGTCCGTGAGAGTGCATCTGCAACTTTATTCTTAGAACCCTCGATGTATCTGATCTCGACATTTAATGCTCCAAGTTCTAATGCCCACCGACTGTAGATTCCATAAACTAGGGGGGTTTCAAGGAAAAATGTCAATGGCTTATGGTCTGTCCAAATTATTGAAGGTGAATCGGTCATAAGCATGTAATAGTATTTACGTGCAAACGATACCATGCCGAACAATTCTCGTTTGTATGTTCCATAGTTTCTCTCAGCTTTATTGAGTAGGAATGAGTCATACAGCAGTGGATATTCCACTTTCCTGCCGCTATGCTCGCCCTTTTTCAACTGCATTTGGGTAATATGGCATCCGGCTGCGAAGGCGCTCACGTCTGTGTAGAGATGGATTGGCGAATAAGGATCTAATCCATGCGTCTCTACTACGTCAGAGCATGTCTTCCGAAGTAGTTCAAACGAGAGTTGCTCAGTTGATTCCCATTTGAAGTCGACATTTCCGGTAAGTCGCGTCAAGGGTCTAGATATTGCTGCAAAGTCTTTAACCCATCTACGAGTCATTTGGATTATGCCCAGAAATTTTCGTACATCTGATTTTCCACTAATCGGTGGAGGGAACTTTCGAATTCTATCTGCTCTAGTTTTGGTTGTTTCCATGATGCCATTTGTCTTGAAAGTAACCCCTAGAGCTAAAATTTCCGTCATAAATAGTCGGAGCTTTTTAAACGATAATCGAATCCGTGCCCACTCTACACGAGGTAAGAAGTGCTCTTCCATCCAGTCTAATGCTTCGACTGGTGATCTGAAACCACTAAATATGTCGTCCATATAGTTACGACAAGACGCTGTATCTCCTTCGTGGAAGGGATGCAGGAGCGATGGAAATTCTCCTGTAAATCCTGACGATTGATGTTCTCGCGGTAAAGGTGGAATGTAGCCCAAAAATATTAGCATGAACTCGTTCATGGTGTATCCGGCTGACTTGGTGCCTTGAGGCATCCTTGTCGGTTGTACTTGTCCGAGAGTGCTGACGTAGAAGGCGTAGATAAATCGGTCTTGTGGGTGTAGGACAATACTCCAGTACGCGTTCTTTATGTCAAACTGTAAGAAACATTCATGCCCTGGAAATGCCAAATAATCGTGAATTTCCGTCATCAACTCCATAAACGAGCCGGGCATGTTTTCCTTGACATGGCTATAATCGAACGTGATTCTCATTTCTGCCATCGGATCATTCCTCTTCTCTGGATCCTTCTCTTTCGGTACTATTACCGCAACCGCATTCCAATCTGAGAATACGTGATTTGCTAGGACTGGACGTTCGTACATTCCACAGGACATTCCTTCTTGAATTGTCTTGACAAGCCAATATTCCTGCTGTGGTGTTTGACGACGCTTAGAGAAGTCCTTCCAGGGTGGACAATTTGGTTGGAGACGGCAGCGATGGACGTAAAGGTCTGTAGCAGGCATTTCTTTCAGTTCTATCGCATTGAGGTCTCGGTAGGTATACATGAGACGTGTTAGACGTGGTCGTAGATCAGGAGTGAGTAGTGGGCCAACATGTATACCAGATTCTGAAAACCACTGTTCGATAACAATATCTGGTGCTGTCGATAGAGTTCTTCTGACTGGTCTTCGTAACGGGTATCCATCAGGGCCTCTAGGCGTGTTTGGGGTTCCATCATCAGGGAGGTGTTGGTGAGAAGTTGCGAGACAGTCAATTGGGTGTTTCTTGGGAACTCTATTAAAATCCTCCGATTGCGTGCATGTCGCCTTCTTGTCAAGGATCTTCCTCCAAGTTCTCCCAATTTTTTTTCTGTCAATTGCTTTCCATTGTCTTCTTTTACGCCATTAGGTATCGTATCAATACCCTTTTGATCTCCTTCGTCCACCAATTTCCTGAATCCAACATTAGTATCAGCCATTTCTCCACCACCCATGTTTTCATCATCGCCTCTAGGACTGACCCTACCAATGTCACCCTTAGAATTCATCCTGTTCTCTTCACTCATACCAATGCCAATTTTCGCCACTTTTAATGTGCTTATTCTTCGGTAAGCCGCAGAGTTTGGCACTTTTACGTCATGCCGACGACGCTTCAGTTTCCCGAACTAGTTTCGCTATCATACTCCGTATCGTATTGATTCGTTATTTCCTCAGTAGTATCTGTTTCGGCCTCGTCTGTGCTTTCAGAACTGATTGAATCGTAATCTTCTTCCGATAAATGTGATTCTTTGGAAGAAGATGGGGAGGAAATTTTGTCTTTCTTTAATGTTAGATCTTCAAGGGAATTTTCGATTCTATGTGATGACGAGGTTTTCTTCTGTGGCACCAGAAGCAGCTTTTGGTCTACGTCTTGGTTCAACTTGGGCCCCTGAATAAATACTTGAACTTCTCCAAACTTCTGGTCTCCTATCAACATGAAAGACTCTCGGATTCCAAAAAATGCATCTACCGACCATAGCCAAGGAAGGCCAAGAAGGATATTCTTGTCTTTAGACTTGATGTTACGGTCAGGTCGCACAAACAGTTCGACTAGTCTCGTGATACCCATAACTGTGATTTTAGCCTTAACATATGACTTCATACTAGTCGAGTTACCGTCCGCAGTGTTCATCTGAAGTCCTGGCTTACTTCCTGGTGGTGCTAGAGGGAGTTTTTCTAACTGTAGGTAATCAACTAAGTAGGGTGAGATTAGGTTGATGTCGGAACCTTGGTCAGCTTGGCAGATGTGTTTGGGAAGCTCTAAAGCAACTAATTGTCCCTTCACATTGATATAAATGACTCCAGGAACTCGAAACGGTTTGTTGGACGACGATATACTATTTAACATTGGGTATTCCATCGCGGATGCAACTCGATTTAGCATGCAGTGAAAGTCAACTAATGCTGTTTCTATTAGAACATCTAACTCATCTTCGGTTTCAACCGTAGCCTGATAGCGCTTCTGTCTTTTGACCGGTTCTCTCTTCGTATTTACCCTTGTCGACATTTTCTTGACATGCTTTGCGAAATTGGGCGAACATTGCAGCAGATCTAGTAAGCTAATTTCCATTCGAAAAAGTCGTGCCCACTGTGTGTAGTCCAATGGCCCGCATCCCTTTCTACCCGCTATCTCTTTCAATGCATTCAAATTTTTCTTCACCACTTTAAGAACTCGACCGTTTGTTACTTTTTTTCCAGGAAATTGTGAATCCTTTTGTAATCTAGGTACATCTGGCTTGCTTAAAATGTCTGGAGTTTTCTTATCTTGATCTACCTCTATGATTGGAGGGACAACAGGAGGCTCTTCCTTACGCCTACGATGAGATTTTGGGGCTGCTATATCTCGGACCTTAGCTGGAGTCTTCCGACGTCGGCCATCTGATTCGGGCGTCGCATTAGCATGTTGGTCCTCTGACGAGCCAATACTATGCGTCACAGCGACCCTTTTTCTACCACCATATCTTGTAACCCTACCTGTGTCTTGGTCTCCTTTAGGAACTACGGCTTTCGCCTTACGGGAAAAGCTTCTAGATTTGCCTCTGATTCTATATCTGATTCTATGTCTGAAAAGCTCGAGTCATAATTCATCGGTAGTTCCGAGGTAAATACTGTTGACTTAGCATCAAACTTTCTGGGTTTCGACTTCTTCTTCGTCTGCACTGCATTGACATCTATCTGGTCTCCTCTAACTCGTCTCAAATCTTCCCAAGTCATCTGTCGAGGGACAATTGGGACTTCATTTGTGCCGGTTCCTGAGGATGCTTGGGGTTGACTCTGCTGAGATTGCCTATCTTCGTATCCAAGACTCGACTTATTCACCTCCTGCATTCCCGATATCGCTTGCTTCCGTAACTTCTCGTTTTGGGCTATCTCAACCATAAACGAGCCTATGGTACGGGAATTCCGAGGATCTCGTAACTTTCTTATGCATGCTTGTTCCCAGTGCGACATTGGTTGGTTCCTGCATTGTTTTCCTAGATGCACACCGACTCCTTCGAATTGTCCACACTTGTAGCAACAAGTTTCTCCGTTATACACTCGCTGGCCGTTTATCAAGGGATGGCGGGAAGTACTTGGATCTGGTAGCTGCTGGTCTTTGGGGAACAATTCTGGATGGTATCTTGGTTTCTCAATGGAGCTTGTGCTATATTATATTGGGCCGGAACTTTGTGCTCTAGCAACGCTTGCTGAGGTGGTGGGGTCAGCCGGACGGCTCTAGAAATCGCAGAATTGTACGGGCTAGGGATTTGCTGCTTCGGCTTCCCGAGTGAGACACGATAAGCGTCATATTCTGGTTGTGGGAGTATTCCTTGCTCCAATCTTTCGAGGATATCAAGTTTTCGGAACCTTGTTGTTTCCTTCTCTGCTTCTGCCCTCGCTTCCAAGAACTTGCTAGTTGCTTGAACGACCTGAGTCGCTGCAGATAGCGTATCACACATGAACCAGTCACGACTGCTGCGAACTTCATCTCTGAGAATACTGTTATATAATCCTTTACCAAAGGTATTTATAATCTTCTTCAAAATGTAGTTCTCTGCTTGACTCTTTTTTGTGCCGTCTGTAACATCAAATGCTAGGAGAATGTCGAAGGCCCGAAGAGAGTAGGCTTCGAGTTTTTCGTCCTGATATTGAGCTAGATCCTCAAGAAGTTCATCCGGAACCACTTTCTTCACTTCACTGGCTGGAAAATGCTTCAATAAGTGGAGCTCAATGTATCTGATGTCTTCTATCGAGATAGCTTTTAGTGGATCTCTAGCGTCTTTCATCAGTTGACAGCATCTCGCGTCTCGTTCTAGCGTGTCTAAAGCTGCGCCTCTACTCTTTCTATCGATTGCCTTGACAAATTGTGCAGGTGTCCATTCAACACCAGATTCATCGAAAGCGTCATGAAGTAGGCGGAAAAATCGCTCAGTCCGCGTGCCATCGAACGCCTCGACAAAATCTATGTTAACTGTGGCCATTTTAGTATTCATATTTGGAACTCTGTGGAGTATATGCTCAAGAGATTGAGGACAAAAATGGTGTGGCTTGATAGGTTGGATGGGCAGTTCCCGGATCCTTAAATTAAACTCAGTAGCTTCTACAGAATTAAAAAAATCCTCAGATGATTCCGATGAGCTATCAATGCTAGCAATCTTTGATGAGCGTATCCTTCGAAAGTTGGCCAGGACGAATAGAAAGTACAAAAAAAAAAATAGGAGAGAGAAAAATCTTTAGAAAAATAATAAAATCTGTCGTCTCTCAGATTTCGTGTCGTTTATCTCAAACAGGAGTCCTATATGCCGTTAGATAATTGTTCGAAATGACGGTCCAAGGATTGATCTAAGTTGTGCGAAGATGTGTTCCTAATTTCGTAAACCGTACTATGCTGATGAAGGGTCTTTGCAAGAGATGATATTCTGCACCAAAGGAGGAATTATGATCGCTAATTCTCTGGGAGAAGAAATCTGTGTTTCCGTGAGTCAAGTGATTTAATTGACAATTCGATGGTATGTTGCAGGTTGCTCCTGGAATCTCGCCACAAGTCCTCAAGATGTTTTTCACGAAATATCGTTTTACAGCGTGTGGAAAAGTGGGCGTTATCTAATTTCGTTGCTTACGGCCTATGTACACTAACACTCCAGAGTTCCCTGTGTAGGTCACCAGAAATACGTTTTGGTTCGGAGCTGTGGGAGGTCGCAAGTGCTCTCTTATTCTCTATCTACAACGCGTAAATACACGACCAGCGCGCGACTAGTTCTGATTACATAATCACCTTACTTAACCCGCTACATCTCTGATACAGATGATTATGGATGCGCGGATATAATTGATGTGGCTGTAGTGAGAAGATGCGTTGGAGTGGATAGTAGTGAGATGGTTAATTATCTATCTATCTGCAGAAGTATTGCTTCCTTATACATACATTCAGTACCCCAGTCCTGATCACGCACTCACCACAGGTGCTTCCTACTTCTGTCACAGTAACCAATTCCATAGCCCCTGCCAATATCTCCTGTCATAACATACTGTTGACACTGGTTGCTAGTGTGGAACTCCCGAGATTTCAGAGCTATACACTGTCGTCACATTATATGCTGTTGCCCCTCGGTAGTTTCACAGACTAAACCATCATGATGAAGTATTGAAGGTAGGAGCGAAGATGTACTATCTTCGTACGTCATATCTTCGTCGATTAATACTCTAGAATTCTCCCTGTCATGACATCATCTAGATCGGAATAATCTTACTTGGGTGTTCATGACGTCAATTAATCAATAGCATGCGATATTCTTAAGTCACTGAGAGTATGATATCACCGAAAGTATGACATCATGAAACTCATGATATTATGGAAAGTGTGATGGTTAACTGGATTGGGCTATGTATATAAGAGAGTTAGTATTAGAATATTCAGACCTCACGCAACGTCTTCTGAAAAATATATACGCTTCTCCTTCTAACTTCATCTCTTCTTTGGGAAGACCATTACACTGCCTCACTTCTTTTGTCTCCTTCACTCCTCTCAGTGACACCTCAGCCTAAGTTATTGTCGTATGATCCCCATTCCATTTACGATCTCATTTCGTACCCTGTGGAACTACCGCTATATTAGACTCCTTGAGATTACGTTGCGTCAGTTATCTACACTGTACGAAAATGACATCCGTTCCTCTGCCGGTATGGAACCCTCCAAACACGCTCGAAGAATTCAAGGAGCAATTCGAAAAGGACTCCTCTCAACTCTATAACCAATTATCCGCCCTAGTTCGCCGCTATCGTATTGAAAGAGACACGGCTCGTACCCAACTTGTTCAAGCAAATCAATCAATTGATATGCTTGAAGAACAAACCACCAAATTAAATGTAGATTTAAATATCGCAAGAGCTGGGAAAGCCTCCGCAACAGATACATCAATAACAGATACAGAAAAGGGAATTAGCCATTTTCGATCGGAAAAATTTCCGGATCCTGAAAAATATCAAGGAGCCCGTTCAAAACTGCCAGGCTTCTTAACTCAATTGAAAATGAAATTAGAAGTCAATTCCGACCGTTTTCGAAACGAATCAGCAAAAGTTATATACTCTATAAGTCGATTGGAAGGAAAAGCCTTAGATCAAATAGTACCACTAGTCACTTCGAACCCCACTGCACCATTCTCCTCTGTTGATGCTTTCGTTTCGTATTTGGAATCATCGTTCGGCGATCCAGATCCTCGCGGCACGGCACGTCGTGAGCTCACTAAATTAAAACAGGGAAAAGGAGATTTTGCGTCATATTACTCTCAGTTCCTTCGTATAATGGCTTACTTAGATTACAACGAATGTGCAAAAATTGACGCGCTGACTGAAGGGCTATCAGAGGAATTAAAAGATGCACTAACGTACCGCACTGATCCAGCAAAGACTCTTGAAACTTATGCTGCTATGCTAATGAAAATTGACAACCAAGTACGAGGTCGGAAAGCTGAAAAAGAAATTCGCAATAATCTGGGTCAATTCTCGACCACTATGGCTCCACATCCTTCTCACATTCCCGGGGGTCTAGCACCAATGGACCTCTCAGCAATTCAAATTACAACAATGTCACGACCTGCTCCTGAAAAGAGGTATGAATTCAGAAATGGTCAACGAAAAATTTCAGCAGATGAAAAGCAGTGGCGACGGAATAATAATTTGTGCATATATTGTGCAGGCTCAGGTCACGTTTTATCCAATTGTCCATCGGCAACCCGCTCGAAGGGTAATCAACCAACTATAAATGCCGCACTCCTGACACCTACACTAGAAGACACTGCAGTTTCCCATGACGTTGAAATTTCGAATTGTGAAAAGGGTTTTCAAATGTCCCAGGTCTGAAAGATGGCTCTTGCCTGGGACCGTCAGATGTCTCTTCAAAAAATACGTTGTCAATTTCCAGTATCTCAGTGTCTCCGATAGAAGATAAATTAGATGGGACTCATATGGTTGCTGCTTGTACAGTAGCAGTTAATAAAGAATCTATTCTAACCCATGCTCTAATCGATACTGGCTGCTCAGGTTTTGCATTTATTGATGAAACATTTGCACGTCATCACAAAATTCCCATGTCCCTTCTTCAATCCCCTCGTAATCTTCAGTTAATCGACGGAAGACCGATCTCTTCAGGACAAATAACTCATATCTGTCATCTACCCATGTCCGTTCAATTACACAAAGAAATTGTCCCATTTTTTGTCACTAAACTGGGATCATATCCTCTTGTACTGGGTATACCTTGGCTTCAGCTGCACGACCCTATTTTACGCTTTAAAGAAAATACCATCATGTTTGACTCTAATTACTGCAAAGTAAATTGTAATACTTCTAAGAATTTAAATGCCATTCAATGTATTAGGCCTCCAAAAAGCTTGCAGCAAGTAAATCCGAAAACTCTCCGCCACATAGCAGGCAAACATAATCTTTATATTCAAGCGACAAGCCTCAAGGAAATTCAACATGCTCTTGAAAATTCGAATGAGCAAGGATGGACAAAGAAAATCCCTCAGAGGTATAAAACATATTATGGGATGATGGATGACGCGCAGGCAAAAGCGTTGCCACCCCGACGTCCCTACGACCATAAAATACCCCTCAAGGAAGAAAAAGAGCCACCATTTCGTCCACTTTATGGCATGTCTAGAGAAGAATTAACGACCCTCAAAGAGTATATTGAAGAAAATCTACACAAAGGATTTATCAGACCAAGTTCGTCACCAGCCGGTGCCCCTGTTTTGTTTGTTAAAAAGGCCGACGGAACTCTGCGTCTTTGCGTAGACTACAGAGGATTAAACGAAATAACTATAAAAAACCGCTACCCATTACCCTTGATACGCGAGACTCTCGACCGTCTCTCAAAAGCTAAGTGGTACACTAAACTTGACCTTCGTCAAGGATATAATCAAATAAGAATTGCAGAAGGTGAAGAGTGGAAAACTGCTTTTAGAACTCGCTATGGACATTTTGAGTATTTGGTTATGCCATTTGGACTCACTAATGCCCCGGCTACATTTCAACATTTCATAAATGATTGTGTCCGAGATTACTTGGATGTGTTTTGTACCGCCTATCTTGACGATATTTTAATTTACAGCAACAACTTAAAGGACCATGAAATTCACGTTGAAAAGGTTCTGCAGGCGCTTAAAAGAAACAGAGTTTTTTTAAAACCAGAGAAATGCGAGTTTCACACACAAAGTACAAAGTATCTTGGCTTAATAATAAGTCCGAATGGTATCCAAATGGATCCAGATAAAGTGGAAACAGTAAAAAATTGGACTAGACCAAAAAACATTAAAGATGTTCAGGCATTTTTAGGGTTTTCGAATTTCTATTGCAGATTCATACATGGATTCTCAAGACTTGCAGCTCCATTAACAACATTAACTCGTAAAAATGTAAAATTTAAATGGACTGTCGAAGCACAAAATGCTTTCGAATATTTAAAGAAAGCATTTACGACGGCACCCATATTAGCACATTTTGATCCCGACAAAGAAATAACTGTAGAAACGGACGCATCAGATTATGTTTCTGCAGGTATACTCTCTCAGAGGGGCGAAAATGGATGCCTTCAACCTGTTGCATATTTTTCCAAAAAACACTCACCATCAGAATGTAATTACGAAATTTATGATAAGGAGCTTTTAGCAATTATCAGAGCATTTGAAGAGTGGCGGCCGGAGCTTGAAGGTGCCGCTCACCCAATTACCGTTCTTTCCGATCACAAAAATTTGGAGTACTTTATGAGTACTAAACAGCTTAATCGTCGCCAAGCTCGGTGGTCAGAATATCTTTCTCGGTTCAACTTTATCATCAAATTCAGACCGGGAAAACTAGGTGGTAAGCCAGACGCGTTGACCAGAAGATCATCAGACCAACCTGGAAAAGAAGACGAACGAAGACTAAATCAAAGCCAGGTTATCTTGAAAAAAGAAAACCTCCAGTCCGACAAAAACTTAAGCTTTTTTGCATGTCACACAGATCCACAACTTAGCCATGACAGCACTTCGCTGGAGAGCTTGTTTCGCAAGGCTTATCTGCTTGACCCTTTCCCACAAAAAGTGATAGACATGAAAAATAAGGGCATAAAGCAAAGTAAAGATATATCCTTAGCGGAATGCACAGAAGTAGAAGGGAGACTATTGTATAGAAACACACACTATGTACCAGATTACGAACCATTAAAGCTTCATATACTTCAACAATATCACGATGCCGCTCCAGCAGGGCATCCTGGCCGAGACAAAACATTCGAGCTTATCAGCAGGGACTATTACTGGCCAAAAATGCGGAAATATATTGCCAGATATATACGAAATTGCCATGTATGTCAACGAAGTAAACCTCAAAATCACAGTCAGTATGGAACTCTTCAACCGCTGCCAATTCCCGAACAACCTTGGAGAGAAGTATCCATGGATTTCGTCACCGGACTACCAGAAAGCGAAGGATTTGATGCCATTATGGTAGTTGTTGATCGGTTAACCAAGATGCGACACTTTATACCTTGTAATACAACGGTGAACTCTGAAGATGTAGCAAGCATTTTTCTTCGCAATATATGGAAGCTACATGGCCTACCAACCCATATAACTTCCGATCGAGGGACACAATTTACGGCGAAATTCTGGAAATTTCTGTGCAAGCACCTTGGTATTAAAGCAAGAATGTCAACCGCATTTCATCCCGAGACCGATGGCCAAACAGAAAGATTAAATGCTATTATGGAACAGTATCTTCGTAGTTATGTTTCTTACCAACAAACTGATTGGGTTCACTGGTTGCCTATGGCCGAATTTTCCGCCAACAATCAAGTATCAGCATCAACCAAAGCAACTCCGTTCTTCAGTAATTATGGCTTTCATCCTCGATTCACGATCAACCTAAGACCTCATGAAAAATCAATCCCAAGTCTAAACGCCAAAGACTTTGCGACTAAAATGAGAACGCTTCACGACTACCTTAGAACTAATATTCGAGTTGCACAAGACCGACATGAACAAGAAATAAATAAAAACAGAACACCAGCACCTCATTACAAAGTTGGAGATATGGTCTTTTTATCTACAAAAAATATAAGAACAACTCGCAACTCACAAAAATTAGACTGGAGGAAGCTAGGCCCATTTCCAATAGACAAGATCATTTCAAATCACGCGTATCGTCTTAAATTACCAAAAACAATTCAAGTACATCCAGTGTTTCATGTTTCACTACTTAGCCCTGCAGCAAACGACCCAGTGCCGGGTCAAACACGGGCGCCGCCACCACCTGTAATAGTAAACCAAGAAGAAGAATATAGTGTGCAAGAGATTTACGACTCACGTCTGACTAAGCCTCATGGTCTTCAATATCTCGTCAAATGGACTGGTGAAAATGATGCAACCTGGGAACCAGCCGTCAATCTTAATGATACCGTGGCTGTAGACGTATTCCATTCTCACTACCCCAATAAACCAGGCCCGTTAAATAAAAATTATACATCTCAGCCTCGCAGGAGCTCGCGTTTTAGAAAGGGGGCTACTTTCACAGACTAAACCATCATGATGAAGTATTGAAGGTAGGAGCGAAGATGTACTATCTTCGTACGTCATATCTTCGTCGATTAATACTCTAGAATTCTCCCTGTCATGACATCATCTAGATCGGAATAATCTTACTTGGGTGTTCATGACGTCAATTAATCAATAGCATGCGATATTCTTAAGTCACTGAGAGTATGATATCACCGAAAGTATGACATCATGAAACTCATGATATTATGGAAAGTGTGATGGTTAACTGGATTGGGCTATGTATATAAGAGAGTTAGTATTAGAATATTCAGACCTCACGCAACGTCTTCTGAAAAATATATACGCTTCTCCTTCTAACTTCATCTCTTCTTTGGGAAGACCATTACACTGCCTCACTTCTTTTGTCTCCTTCACTCCTCTCAGTGACACCTCAGCCTAAGTTATTGTCGTATGATCCCCATTCCATTTACGATCTCATTTCGTACCCTGTGGAACTACCGCTATATTAGACTCCTTGAGAGGTAGCCATCAGAGTGATGTGCACCTCAGTGAGGTTATAAGTTCCTAGGATGTTAGGGTGATAAAATGTGAATATACGGAATTCGTGGGTCACAATGTCTCGGGATTTCAGCTATATCTTCTATATAGTAAAATCTTAAGACGGTGTGTGACTCCCCCTCTAAAATTACAGGATGTGTCTAGTATATACAGGTTTCTAGCTTAGTGTGCATTATGCATAATAACTGGGGTACACATGACAAATTATAATACAATATTTATGATCATGGATCCTCATCAGTCTAAATGCATTGGTCCACCAGGCAACACTCGGACGTAGGGATGTTACCAGAGTGATTAGGTACATAGCTGTGCTATCAGTGCCCTAATCTCATCTAGCTTACTGCGGCCGAGTGTCTGAGTGCGGCAATGGTGGAAGCCCAATGAGGCTCAATCAGATCTGACCCGAGGTATTCACAACAGCCATGCGTAGTGTACCGCGTTGAAGTTGCCAGCTGCGACAGATCATGGCGGTGGGTTCCAGCTGAGGAGTGGTCAAATTGCGGTCAGGTCGTTCGGGTCTTTGTACATGTTGAGAAACATGATTCCATTTACCACAACCCAGCAGTAGTCCGCTGTCGGGGATTGCAGGGAAAGATTTGAATTCACGAATGAACTCTCCTGCTGATTAGTGTATAGGTCACTGCCCTGAGTCGAACGTTTACGCCGCCATGTGGTGTATGGCAGCCATAACCAGAGTGTGACTNCTCGGTACCACTCCGAATCTTGATATTTCGAATATGTTTCTTTTTCTTCCATTTGTGTAGCAAGAGCATCTAACTGTTCTTCGAAGCTATCCTTATGCGGACGAATTGCTGAGTACTCAACCGATTTCGAATCGAGGTTGGTGGCATCATCTTCCTGGATCTTGCGCAGTCGTAGAAGTTCTTCATATCCTCCCTTCCCGTCTTTCCATATCCACTTAGGCTTACCATCCTGATCTTCGATAATATCCCCTAGTGAGTCTAAAAGATGGTCTTTTTCACAATCAGGATCTGGGAATATTGTCCGTGAGAGTGCATCTGCAACTTTATTCTTAGAACCCTCGATGTATCTGATCTCGACATTTAATGCTCCAAGTTCTAATGCCCACCGACTGTAGATTCCATAAACTAGGGGGGTTTCAAGGAAAAGTGTCAATGGCTTATGGTCTGTCCAAATTATTGAAGGTGAATCGGTCATAAGCATGTAATAGTATTTACGTGCAAACGATACTATGCCGAACAATTCTCGTTTGTATGTTCCATAGTTTCTCTCAGCTTTATTGAGTAGGAATGAGTCATACAGCAGTGGATATTCCACTTTCCTGCCGCTATGCTCGCCCTTTTTCAACTGCATTTGGGTAATATGGCATCCGGCTGCGAAGGCGCTCACGTCTGTGTAGAGATGAATTGGCGAATAAGGATCTAATCCATGCGTCTCTACTACGTCAGAGCATGTCTTCCGAAGTAGTTCAAACGAGAGTTGCTCAGTTGATTCCCATTTGAAGTCGACATTTCCGGTAAGTCGCGTCAAGGGTCTAGATATTGCTGCAAAGTCTTTAACCCATCTACGAGTCATTTGGATTATGCCCAGAAATTTTCGTACATCTGATTTTCCACTAATCGGTGGAGGGAACTTTCGAATTCTATCTGCTCTAGTTTTGGTTGTTTCCATGATGCCATTTGTCTTGAAAGTAACCCCTAGAGCTACAATTTCCGTCATAAATAGTCGGAGCTTTTTAAACGATAATCGAATCCGTGCCCACTCTACACGAGGTAAGAAGTGCTCTTCCATCCAGTCTAATGCTTCGACTGGTGATCTGAAACCACTAATATGTCGTCCATATAGTTACGACAAGACGCTGTATCTCCTTCGTGGAAGGGATGCAGGAGCGATGGAAATTCTCCTGTAAATCCTGACGATTGATGTTCTCGCGGTAAAGGTGGAATGTAGCCCAAAAATATTAGCATGAACTCGTTCATGGTGTATCCGGCCGACTTGGTGCCTTGAGGCATCCTTGTCGGTTGTACTTGTCCGAGAGTGCTGACGTAGAAGGCGTAGATAAATCGGTCTTGTGGGTGTAGGACAATACTCCAGTACGCGTTCTTTATGTCAAACTGTAAGAAACATTCATGCCCTGGAAATGCCAAATAATCGTGAATTTCTGTCATCAACTCCATAAACGAGCCGGGCATGTTTTCCTTGACATGGCTATAATCAAACGTGATTCTCATTTCTACCATCGGATCATTCCTCTTCTCTGGATCCTTCTCTTTCGGTACTATTACCGCAACCGCATTCCAATCTGAGAATACGTGATTTGCTAGGACTGGACGTTCGTACATTCCACAGGACATTCCTTCTTGAATTGTCTTGACAAGCCAATATTCCTGCTGTGGTGTTTGACGACGCTTAGAGAAGTCCTTCCAGGGTGGACAATTTGGTTGGAGACGGCAGCGATGGACGTAAAGGTCTGTAGCAGGCATTTCTTTCAGTTCTATCGCATTGAGGTCTCGGTAGGTATACATGAGACGTGTTAGACGTGGTCGTAGATCAGGAGTGAGTAGTGGGCCAACATGTATACCAGATTCTGAAAACCACTGTTCGATAACAATATCTGGTGCTGTGATAGAGTTCTTCTGACTGGTCTTTCGTAACGGGTATCCATCAGGGCCTCTAGGCGTGTTTGGGGTTCCATCATCAGGGAGGTGTTGGTGAGAAGTTGCGAGACAGTCAATTGGTGTTTCTTGGGAACTCTATTAAAATCCTCCGATTGCGTGCATGTCGCCTTCTTGTCAAGGATCTTCCTCCAAGTTCTCCCAATTTTTTTTCTGTCAATTGCTTTCCATTGTCTTCTTTTACGCCATTAGGTATCGTATCAATACCCTTTTGATCTCCTTCGTCCACCAATTTCCTGAATCCAACATTAGTATCAGCCATTTCTCCACCACCCATGTTTTCATCATCGCCTCTAGGACTGACCCTACCAATGTCACCCTTAGAATTCATCCTGTTCTCTTCACTCATACCAATGCCAATTTTCGCCACTTTTAATGTGCTTATTCTTCGGTAAGCGCAGAGTTTGGCACTTTTACGTCATGCCGACGACGCTTCAGTTTCCCGAACTAGTTTCGCTATCATACTCCGTATCGTATTGATTCGTTATTTCCTCAGTAGTATCTGTTTCGGCCTCGTCTGTGCTTTCAGAACTGATTGAATCGTAATCTTCTTCCGATAAATGTGATTCTTTGGAAGAAGATGGGGAGGAAATTTTGTCTTTCTTTAATGTTAGATCTTCAAGGGAATTTTCGATTCTATGTGATGACGAGGTTTTCTTCTGTGGCACCAGAAGCAGCTTTTGGTCTACGTCTTGGTTCAACTTGGGCCCCTGAATAAATACTTGAACTTCTCCAAACTTCTGGTCTCCTATCAACATGAAAGACTCTCGGATTCCAAAAAATGCATCTACCGACCATAGCCAAGGAAGGCCAAGAAGGATATTCTTGTCTTTAGACTTGATGTTACGGTCAGGTCGCACAAACAGTTCGACTAGTCTCGTGATACCCATAACTGTGATTTTAGCCTTAACATATGACTTCATACTAGTCGAGTTACGTCCGCAGTGTTCATCTGAAGTCCTGGCTTACTTCCTGGTGGTGCTAGAGGGAGTTTTTCTAACTGTAGGTAATCAACTAAGTAGGTGAGATTAGGTTGATGTCGGAACCTTGGTCAGCTTGGCAGATGTGTTTGGGAAGCTCTAAAGCAACTAATTGTCCCTTCACATTGATATAAATGACTCCAGGAACTCGAAACGGTTTGTTGGACGACGATATACTATTTAACATTGGGTATTCCATGCGGATGCAACTCGATTTAGCATGCAGTGAAAGTCAACTAATGCTGTTTCTATTAGAACATCTAACTCATCTTCGGTTTCAACGTAGCCTGATAGCGCTTCTGTCTTTTGACCGGTTCTCTTTCGTATTTACCCTTGTCGACATTTTCTTGACATGCTTTGCGAAATTGGGCGAACATTGCAGCAGATCTAGTAAGCTAATTTCCATTCGAAAAAGTCGTGCCCACTGTGTGTAGTCCAATGGCCCGCATCCCTTTCTACCCGCTATCTCTTTCAATGCATTCAAATTTTTCTTCACCACTTTAAGAACTCGACTGTTTGTTACTTTTTTTCCAGGAAATTGTGAATCCTTTTGTAATCTAGGTACATCTGGCTTGCTTAAAATGTCTGGAGTTTTCTTATCTTGATCTACCTCTATGATTGGAGGGACAACAGGAGGCTCTTCCTTACGCCTACGATGAGATTTTGGGGCTGCTATATCTCGGACCTTAGCTGGAGTCTTCCGACGTCGGCCATCTGATTCGGGCGTCGTATTAGCATGTTGGTCCTCTGACGAGCCAATACTATGCGTCACAGCGACCCTTTTTCTACCACCATATCTTGTAACCCTACCTGTGTCTTGGTCTCCTTTAGGAACTACGGCTTTCGCCCTTACGGGAAAAGCTTCTAGATTTGCCTCTGATTCTATATCTGATTCTATGTCTGAAAAGCTCGAGTCGTAATTCATCGGTAATTCCGAGGTAAATACTGTTGACTTAGCATCAAACTTTCTGGGTTTCGACTTCTTCTTCGTCTGCACTGCATTGACATCTATCTGGTCTCCTCTAACTCGTCTCAAATCTTCCCAAGTCATCTGTCGAGGGACAATTGGGACTTCATTTGTGCCGGTTCCTGAGGATGCTTGGGGTTGACTCTGCTGAGATTGCCTATCTTCGTATCCAAGACTCGACTTATTCACCTCCTGCATTCTCGATATCGCTTGCTTCCGTAACTTCTCGTTTTGGGCTATCTCAACCATAAACGAGCCTATGGTACGGGAATTCCGAGGATCTCGTAACTTTCTGATGCATGCTTGTTCCCAGTGCGACATTGGTTGGTTCCTGCATTGTTTTCCTAGATGCACACCGACCCCTTCGAATTGTCCACACTTGTAGCAACAAGTTTCTCCATTATACACTCGCTGGCCGTTTATCAAGGGATGGCGGGAAGTACTTGGATCTGGTAGCTGCTGGTCTTTGGGGAACAATTCTGGAATGGTATCTTGGTTTCTCAATGGAGCTTGTGCTATATTATATGGGCCGGAACTTTGTGCTCTAGCAACGCTTGCTGAGGTGGTGGGGTCAGCCGGACGGCTCTAGAAATCGCAGAATTGTACGGGCTAGGGATTTGCTGCTTCGGCTTCCCGAGTGAGACACGATAAGCGTCATATTCTGGTTGTGGGAGTATTCCTTGCTCCAATCTTTCGAGGATATCAAGTTTTCGGAACCTTGTTGTTTCCTTCTCTGCTTCTGCCCTCGCTTCCAAGAACTTGCTAGTTGCTTGAACGACCTGAGTCGCTGCAGATAGCGTATCACACATGAACCAGTCACGACTGCTGCGAACTTCATCTCTGAGAATACTGTTATATAATCCTTTACCAAAGGTATTTATAATCTTCTTCAAAATGTAGTTCTCTGCTTGACTCTTTTTTGTGCCGTCTGTAACATCAAATGCTAGGAGAATGTCGAAGGCCCGAAGAGAGTAGGCTTCGAGTTTTTCGTCCTGATATTGAGCTAGATCCTCAAGAAGTTCATCCGGAACCACTTTCTTCACTTCACTGGCTGGAAAATGCTTCAATAAGTGGAGCTCAATGTATCTGATGTCTTCTATCGAGATAGCTTTTAGTGGATCTCTAGCGTCTTTCATCAGTTGACAGCATCTCGCGTCTCGTTCTAGCGTGTCTAAAGCTGCGCCTCTACTCTTTCTATCGATTGCCTTGACAAATTGTGCAGGTGTCCATTCAACACCAGATTCATCGAAAGCGTCATGAAGTAGGCGGAAAAATCGCTCAGTCCGCGTGCCATCGAACGCCTCGACAAAATCTATGTTAACTGTGGCCATTTTAGTATTCATATTTGGAACTCTGTGGAGTATATGCTCAAGAGATTGAGGACAAAAATGGTGTGGCTTGATAGGTTGGATGGGCAGTTCCCGGATCCTTAAATTAAACTCAGTAGCTTCTACAGAATTAAAAAAATCCTCAGATGATTCCGATGAGCTATCAATGCTAGCAATCTTTGATGAGCGTATCCTTCGAAAGTTGCCAGGACGAATAGAAAGTACAAAAAAAAAAATAGGAGAGAGAAAAATCTTTAGAAAAATAATAAAATCTGTCGTCTCTCAGATTTCGTGTCGTTTATCTCAAACAGGAGTCCTATATGCCGTTAGATAATTGTTCGAAATGACGGTCCAAGGATTGATCTAAGTTGTGCGAAGATGTGTTCCTAATTTCGTAAACCGTACTATGCTGATGAAGGGTCTTTGCAAGAGATGATACTCTGCACCAAAGGAGAGAATTATGATCGCTAATTCTCTGGGAGAAGAAATCTGTGTTTCCGTGAGTCAAGTGATTTAATTGACAATTCGATGGTATGTTGCAGGTTGCTCCTGGAATCTCGCCACAAGTCCTCAAGATGTTTTTCACGAAATATCGTTTTACAGCGTGTGGAAAAGTGGGCGTTATCTAATTTCGTTGCTTACGGCCTATGTACACTAACACTCCAGAGTTCCCTGTGTAGGTCACCAGAAATACGTTTTGGTTCGGAGCTGTGGGAGGTCGCAAGTGCTCTCTTATTCTCTATCTACAACGCGTAAATACACGACCAGCGCGCGACTAGTTCTGATTACATAATCACCTTACTTAACCCGCTACATCTCTGATACAGATGATTATGGATGCGCGGATATAATTGATGTGGCTGTAGTGAGAAGATGCGTTGGAGTGGATAGTAGTGAGATGGTTAATTATCTATCTATCTGCAGAAGTATTGCTTCCTTATACATACATTCAGTACCCCAGTCCTGATCACGCACTCACCACAGGTGCTTCCTACTTCTGTCACAGTAACCAATTCCATAGCCCCTGCCAATATCTCCTGTCATAACATACTGTTGACACTGGTTGCTAGTGTGGAACTCCCGAGATTTCAGAGCTATACACTGTCGTCACATTATATGCTGTTGCCCCTCGGTAGTTTCACAGACTAAACCATCATGATGAAGTATTGAAGGTAGGAGCGAAGATGTACTATCTTCGTACGTCATATCTTCGTCGATTAATACTCTAGAATTCTCCCTGTCATGACATCATCTAGATCGGAATAATCTTACTTGGGTGTTCATGACGTCAATTAATCAATAGCATGCGATATTCTTAAGTCACTGAGAGTATGATATCACCGAAAGTATGACATCATGAAACTCATGATATTATGGAAAGTGTGATGGTTAACTGGATTGGGCTATGTATATAAGAGAGTTAGTATTAGAATATTCAGACCTCACGCAACGTCTTCTGAAAAATATATACGCTTCTCCTTCTAACTTCATCTCTTCTTTGGGAAGACCATTACACTGCCTCACTTCTTTTGTCTCCTTCACTCCTCTCAGTGACACCTCAGCCTAAGTTATTGTCGTATGATCCCCATTCCATTTACGATCTCATTTCGTACCCTGTGGAACTATCGCTATATTAGACTCCTTGAGATTACGTTGCGTCAGTTATCTACACTGTACGAAAATGACATCCGTTCCTCTGCCGGTATGGAACCCTCCAAACACGCTCGAAGAATTCAAGGAGCAATTCGAAAAGGACTCCTCTCAACTCTATAACCAATTATCCGCCCTAGTTCGCCGCTATCGTATTGAAAGAGACACGGCTCGTACCCAACTTGTTCAAGCAAATCAATCAATTGATATGCTTGAAGAACAAACCACCAAATTAAATGTAGATTTAAATATCGCAAGAGCTGGGAAAACCTCCGCAACAGATACATCAATAACAGATACAGAAAAGGGAATTAGCCATTTTCGATCGGAAAAATTTCCGGATCCTGAAAAATATCAAGGAGCCCGTTCAAAACTGCCAGGCTTCTTAACTCAATTGAAAATGAAATTAGAAGTCAATTCCGACCGTTTTCGAAACGAATCAGCAAAAGTTATATACTCTATAAGTCGATTGGAAGGAAAAGCCTTAGATCAAATAGTACCACTAGTCACTTCGAACCCCACTGCACCATTCTCCTCTGTTGATGCTTTCGTTTCGTATTTGGAATCATCGTTCGGCGATCCAGATCCTCGCGGCACGGCACGTCGTGAGCTCACTAAATTAAAACAGGGAAAAGGAGATTTTGCGTCATATTACTCTCAGTTCCTTCGTATAATGGCTTACTTAGATTACAACGAATGTGCAAAAATTGACGCGCTGACTGAAGGGCTATCAGAGGAATTAAAAGATGCACTAACGTACCGCACTGATCCAGCAAAGACTCTTGAAACTTATGCTGCTATGCTAATGAAAATTGACAACCAAGTACGAGGTCGGAAAGCTGAAAAAGAAATTCGCAATAATCTGGGTCAATTCTCGACCACTATGGCTCCACATCCTTCTCACATTCCCGGGGGTCTAGCACCAATGGACCTCTCAGCAATTCAAATTACAACAATGTCACGACCTGCTCCTGAAAAGAGGTATGAATTCAGAAATGGTCAACGAAAAATTTCAGCAGATGAAAAGCAGTGGCGACGGAATAATAATTTGTGCATATATTGTGCAGGCTCAGGTCACGTTTTATCCAATTGTCCATCGGCAACCCGCTCGAAGGGTAATCAACCAACTATAAATGCCGCACTCCTGACACCTACACTAGAAGACACTGCAGTTTCCCATGACGTTGAAATTTCGACTTGTGAAAAGGGTTTTCAAATGTCCCAGGTCTGAAAGATGGCTCTTGCCTGGGACCGTCAGATGTCTCTTCAAAAAATACGTTGTCAATTTCCAGTATCTCAGTGTCTCCGATAGAAGATAAATTAGATGGGACTCATATGGTTGCTGCTTGTACAGTAGCAGTTAATAAAGAATCTATTCTAACCCATGCTCTAATCGATACTGGCTGCTCAGGTTTTGCATTTATTGATGAAACATTCGCACGTCATCACAAAATTCCCATGTCCCTTCTTCAATCCCCTCGTAATCTTCAGTTAATCGACGGAAGACCGATCTCTTCAGGACAAATAACTCATATCTGTCATCTACCCATGTCCGTTCAATTACACAAAGAAATTGTCCCATTTTTTGTCACTAAACTGGGATCATATCCTCTTGTACTGGGTATACCTTGGCTTCAGCTGCACGACCCTATTTTACGCTTTAAAGAAAATACCATCATGTTTGACTCTAATTACTGCAAAGTAAATTGTAATACTTCTAAGAATTTAAATGCCATTCAATGTATTAGGCCTCCAAAAAGCTTGCAGCAAGTAAATCCGAAAACTCTCCGCCACATAGCAGGCAAACATAATCTTTATATTCAAGCGACAAGCCTCAAGGAAATTCAACATGCTCTTGAAAATTCGAATGAGCAAGGATGGACAAAGAAAATCCCTCAGAGGTATAAAACATATTATGGGATGATGGATGACGCGCAGGCAAAAGCGTTGCCACCCCGACGTCCCTACGACCATAAAATACCCCTCAAGGAAGAAAAAGAGCCACCATTTCGTCCACTTTATGGCATGTCTAGAGAAGAATTAACGACCCTCAAAGAGTATATTGAAGAAAATCTACACAAAGGATTTATCAGACCAAGTTCGTCACCAGCCGGTGCCCCTGTTTTGTTTGTTAAAAAGGCCGACGGAACTCTGCGTCTTTGCGTAGACTACAGAGGATTAAACGAAATAACTATAAAAAACCGCTACCCATTACCCTTGATACGCGAGACTCTCGACCGTCTCTCAAAAGCTAAGTGGTACACTAAACTTGACCTTCGTCAAGGATATAATCAAATAAGAATTGCAGAAGGTGAAGAGTGGAAAACTGCTTTTAGAACTCGCTATGGACATTTTGAGTATTTGGTTATGCCATTTGGACTCACTAATGCCCCGGCTACATTTCAACATTTCATAAATGATTGTGTCCGAGATTACTTGGATGTGTTTTGTACCGCCTATCTTGACGATATTTTAATTTACAGCAACAACTTAAAGGACCATGAAATTCACGTTGAAAAGGTTCTGCAGGCGCTTAAAAGAAACAGAGTTTTTTTAAAACCAGAGAAATGCGAGTTTCACACACAAAGTACAAAGTATCTTGGCTTAATAATAAGTCCGAATGGTATCCAAATGGATCCAGATAAAGTGGAAACAGTAAAAAATTGGACTAGACCAAAAAACATTAAAGATGTTCAGGCATTTTTAGGGTTTTCGAATTTCTATCGCAGATTCATACATGGATTCTCAAGACTTGCAGCTCCATTAACAACATTAACTCGTAAAAATGTAAAATTTAAATGGACCGTCGAAGCACAAAATGCTTTCGAATATTTAAAGAAAGCATTTACGACGGCACCCATATTAGCACATTTTGATCCTGACAAAGAAATAACTGTAGAAACGGACGCATCAGATTATGTTTCTGCAGGTATACTCTCTCAGAGGGGCGAAAATGGATGCCTTCAACCTGTTGCATATTTTTCCAAAAAACACTCACCATCAGAATGTAATTACGAAATTTATGATAAGGAGCTTTTAGCAATTATCAGAGCATTTGAAGAGTGGCGGCCAGAGCTTGAAGGTGCCGCTCACCCAATTACCGTTCTTTCCGATCACAAAAATTTGGAGTACTTTATGAGTACTAAACAGCTTAATCGTCGCCAAGCTCGGTGGTCAGAATATCTTTCTCGGTTCAACTTTATCATCAAATTCAGACCGGGAAAACTAGGTGGTAAGCCAGACGCGTTGACCAGAAGATCATCAGACCAACCTGGAAAAGAAGACGAACGAAGACTAAATCAAAGCCAGGTTATCTTGAAAAAAGAAAACCTCCAGTCCGACAAAAACTTAAGCTTTTTTGCATGTCACACAGATCCACAACTTAGCCATGACAGCACTTCGCTGGAGAGCTTGTTTCGCAAGGCTTATCTGCTTGACCCTTTCCCACAAAAAGTGATAGACATGAAAAATAAGGGCATAAAGCAAAGTAAAGATATATCCTTAGCGGAATGCACAGAAGTAGAAGGGAGACTATTGTATAGAAACACACACTATGTACCAGATTACGAACCATTAAAGCTTCATATACTTCAACAATATCACGATGCCGCTCCAGCAGGGCATCCTGGCCGAGACAAAACATTCGAGCTTATCAGCAGGGACTATTACTGGCCAAAAATGCGGAAATATATTGCCAGATATATACGAAATTGCCATGTATGTCAACGAAGTAAACCTCAAAATCACAGCAGTATGGAACTCTTCAACCGCTGCCAATTCCCGAACAACCTTGGAGAGAAGTATCCATGGATTTCGTCACCGGACTACCAGAAAGCGAAGGATTTGATGCCATTATGGTAGTTGTTGATCGGTTAACCAAGATGCGACACTTTATACCTTGTAATACAACGGTGAACTCTGAAGATGTAGCAAGCATTTTTCTTCGCAATATATGGAAGCTACATGGCCTACCAACCCATATAACTTCCGATCGAGGGACACAATTTACGGCGAAATTCTGGAAATTTCTGTGCAAGCACCTTGGTATTAAAGCAAGAATGTCAACCGCATTTCATCCCGAGACCGATGGCCAAACAGAAAGATTAAATGCTATTATGGAACAGTATCTTCGTAGTTATGTTTCTTACCAACAAACTGATTGGGTTCACTGGTTGCCTATGGCCGAATTTTCCGCCAACAATCAAGTATCAGCATCAACCAAAGCAACTCCGTTCTTCAGTAATTATGGCTTTCATCCTCGATTCACGATCAACCTAAGACCTCATGAAAAATCAATCCCAAGTCTAAACGCCAAAGACTTTGCGACTAAAATGAGAACGCTTCACGACTACCTTAGAACTAATATTCGAGTTGCACAAGACCGACATGAACAAGAAATAAATAAAAACAGAACATCAGCACCTCATTACAAAGTTGGAGATATGGTCTTTTTATCTACAAAAAATATAAGAACAACTCGCAACTCACAAAAATTAGACTGGAGGAAGCTAGGCCCATTTCCAATAGACAAGATCATTTCAAATCACGCGTATCGTCTTAAATTACCAAAAACAATTCAAGTACATCCAGTGTTTCATGTTTCACTACTTAGCCCTGCAGCAAACGACCCAGTGCCGGGTCAAACACGGGCGCCGCCACCACCTGTAATAGTAAACCAAGAAGAAGAATATAGTGTGCAAGAGATTTACGACTCACGTCTGACTAAGCCTCATGGTCTTCAATATCTCGTCAAATGGACTGGTGAAAATGATGCAACCTGGGAACCAGCCGTCAATCTTAATGATACCGTGGCTGTAGACGTATTCCATTCTCACTACCCCAATAAACCAGGCCCGTTAAATAAAAATTATACATCTCAGCCTCGCAGGAGCTCGCGTTTTAGAAAGGGGGCTACTTTCACAGACTAAACCATCATGATGAAGTATTGAAGGTAGGAGCGAAGATGTACTATCTTCGTACGTCATATCTTCGTCGATTAATACTCTAGAATTCTCCCTGTCATGACATCATCTAGATCGGAATAATCTTACTTGGGTGTTCATGACGTCAATTAATCAATAGCATGCGATATTCTTAAGTCACTGAGAGTATGATATCACCGAAAGTATGACATCATGAAACTCATGATATTATGGAAAGTGTGATGGTTAACTGGATTGGGCTATGTATATAAGAGAGTTAGTATTAGAATATTCAGACCTCACGCAACGTCTTCTGAAAAATATATACGCTTCTCCTTCTAACTTCATCTCTTCTTTGGGAAGACCATTACACTGCCTCACTTCTTTTGTCTCCTTCACTCCTCTCAGTGACACCTCAGCCTAAGTTATTGTCGTATGATCCCCATTCCATTTACGATCTCATTTCGTACCCTGTGGAACTACCGCTATATTAGACTCCTTGAGAGGTAGCCATCAGAGTGATGTGCACCTCAGTGAGGTTATAAGTTCCTAGGATGTTAGGGTGATAAAATGTGAATATACGGAATTCGTGGGTCACAATGTCTCGGGATTTCAGCTATATCTTCTATATAGTAAAATCTTAAGACGGTGTGTGACTCCCCCTCTAAAATTACAGGATGTGTCTAGTATATACAGGTTTCTAGCTTAGTGTGCATTATGCATAATAACTGGGGTACACATGACAAATTATAATACAATATTTATGATCATGGATCCTCATCAGTCTAAATGCATTGGTCCACCAGGCAACACTCGGACGTAGGGATGTTACCAGAGTGATTAGGTACATAGCTGTGCTATCAGTGCCCTAATCTCATCTAGCTTACTGCGGCCGAGTGTCTGAGTGCGGCAATGGTGGAAGCCCAATGAGGCTCAATCAGATCTGACCCGAGGTATTCACAACAGCCATGCGTAGTGTACCGCGTTGAAGTTGCCAGCTGCGACAGATCATGGCGGTGGGTTCCAGCTGAGGAGTGGTCAAATTGCGGTCAGGTCGTTCGGGTCTTTGTACATGTTGAGAAACATGATTCCATTTACCACAACCCAGCAGTAGTCCGCTGTCGGGGGATTGCAGGGAAAGATTTGAATTCACGAATGAACTCTCCTGCTGATTAGTGTATAGGTCACTGCCCTGAGTCGAACGTTTACGCCGCCATGTGGTGTATGGCAGCCATAACCAGAGTGTGACTTTATTTCCTTTGTGGCTTTTTTTCACGAAGACTCTTGTATTAACACCACATCTACGCCTAGCTCGTAAGCTCGGGAAAGCGCGATGCCATGTGATTGGTCTCCCCTGCCTACTGTCAATAGCAGGAGTACTTCGGAGGGTCAGTAATTTGTGAAGTCAATGGTTCAAGATGCCAAAAGGTCAAGAGTTCAGATGTTCAATAGATCAATTTGCAAATGTATTCAAGATTATCAAAAAGGTTTCTAAAATACAAGACCATAATCTGCTGAACTAAAGTTATCCCAATTGCCCATTAAATATTCCTCTCTATTGTTCTCGAATTTTCCAGTATATTCTCATACAGAATAGAATAGTCTAGACAAGTACAGATCAGAACAAATCAGAACAGATTAGAATGGAATGGAATAGAGTATAGCAGAATACCACAGATATCTTTGTACAGGGCTCCTATACATTCAGAATAAGCCCTTAGTCCGCGACACCTATGTTGATCAACATAAAACTTATTGTACAGTGTCTTATGGATGGTTATTGTACAATTGTCAAAACGACTGGGGTTAGATCCCTGTACATATTGCCTTAATTGGTTTGGTTTTCATGCAGGCCTATGTCTATTTTGTCGACCAGTTATGCAAGCAAGGGGTCCTATCCAATGATATTCCGTGAAAGTCTAAATTATGGAGATGGTTTTCAACTCTAAATGAATTGTAAAATGGTCCTCATTTAAAATTTAAAATATAAAATTAAAAAAATTAATTGATATTATGTAAAAGTACACTTCTATTTCAAAAATAATTGCTCTGCATTGCAATAGTATACATTGAAGCCCTTAGTATGGCTCGCAACTAAATTAAAAGCGTCTACATGTTTTGTATTAGTCTGCTTCTGTGACAGTCTTAAAGTGGCATTTTATCCAAACTGAACTCAGAGCTAGATACAAATGAAAATCTTAAAGTAACGAGAAGAGACATGACTGAAAGCCGCCTATTTATTTACAAGACTATGATCTCGTTCCCTCATTTCATACCATTCTCAAAATAGATCATGACCTGTCCTCCGACAAACACCAGCATCTCCGTCTATTTTAATTTAGCTTCATTTTAATGTTAGCAATTTTAGTTATTGCAATAGTTATGATGCATGTGGCTTAGATGACTCACGACTGGTGTTCGAGTCGTCCTGTCTGCAATCTAAATTTGTCATTTAAGAATAGATTTGCATGAACTGAGCCAAGGCCTATACTTGGGTCTATTGAGTTGTGGAGGGGTTCATGACATGTATGGTGTTTAACATGGTTGGAAGAGTTCAAGCCTTATTTGTTAGGCAGCAGCCTAATGATAACCAGGTATGAGCCTGTGACAGCTTCATCCTGATACTTTGTGTACCATTCATTTGCCTTTATCACTGCTACACATCTTTCGTGCATGCTACCAACTAGTGACAATAGCTCCTCAGAAGGTATAGAGTGCCATGCTGTCAGGGGAAGCGTACTGCTTGTGGTGAATTATAAGTTATATTTAATCTAAAGAGAGAAGACTCTTATTGCTACATAGAAATTACAAAGAGTACGGAATCCCAGATTAACCTTATGCCGAGTTTATCCCAATTAGAGTGCATCATTGGGAAGAGACGAGCGCCTAGATATCTACAGGCTACAACTGTCACAATGTCTTCCAAGTACATCTGAATGTGACGGCTGTCAAGCCTAAGGGTTCCTGTAGCCTACGCTGTCTAGCGCAGGCAATTATACAAAGGGAGTTTCCCGGGAAGATCTTGGATGACAGGGAGCCTAGATGATTTATATTGAACCTTGTTGAAACATACTGAGAGATCATGAGGGTAACAGGAGTATCAAGGATCTTCTAGGTGATCATCAGAGAGTCTGAGTTGTCAAGTCATGGAGAGAACCTTATTGAAGGGGGATATTTCAGATGTATATAGGTAGTCACTGAGTACAGGAATTCTCTCTTTAGATAATTATGTTAAATATATTGTACTTATGTTAGAGCAGCATATAGACTGCAGGGTGGAGATAAGGGTCAAAGAGGTGCTATTCAGGATAAAGGGTGCCATCCTACATCATGCATGAGGTAGTTGTATAACCACTCGGCCAAAAGGCCAGACCAGAATCATAGAACACTAGATTTTGGTTATCTCCACATATATAGATTATACAGAAGGCAATCATGACAACCTACAAGTTTGCCCATGCATTTTGTAATGAAACCGTGACACTGAATTCTTTAAACCCTTAACACTAGCCAAGGCAATATCACTAAGGGAGCCTCCTGGGAAGATCTTGTATGGTATGGAGCTTAAAAGACCCCTGGTGAGCCTTCTGGAAACATACTGAAGGTTCATGATGTTAAAGTTATAAGCTTTAACAATATGGAGGTTATAGCGGAATCAGTGTTGGCGGTTAGACCAATACAGTAAGTCTCGTATGAAGTTGTAGAAGGAAGAATTGACTGGAAACAAGTGTATTGAGATGTATAGTTCTGAGTAAACTGAGCTGATAAGAGTGAGATTGCGTGTGCGCATATCTTATCAACTGAGGTTTTTGACCAGTATTTATCAATCTCCATGGATCATAAGTTATGATCCCTGTAGATGTAAATCTATATAAGTACAGATATATGAGCCAGAAATATAAAGCTAAATACATGTGTGTCGGTAATAGATCCGAGAAACCTTTAACCTGCATTTGATACATAATCATCTGATGGAATGCTAGTGTGAAATAAATGCCAATATGCATTAAACTTTCCGCGAGGAATGTGCTGATGACAATGATATAGGAAGGTGAATATGATAACCTAATTAGCCGGACTTACAAATGAGTTATCCTTGGCATTCCAGGATATACAATATTTTAACACATGAGAGTGACAGTAGTATCAAGGATCTTCTAGGCAGTTGTGTTGGGAAATTGGTATGAGTCCAATGAGTAAGGCGGCTCTAAGAATATGGGCGTGAATTATCAGTAGAATTATTGTATTATCCATGCCGCTTCCCATAGTAGATGTACATGACTGTGAAACTAAACCGTGGGGTGCTTAGTGTGTAATACATATATGGGTATTATGGATCAAACTAGAACTTGATAGAATAGAGATAATGGAATCAGCAAGAAACTGATTGACTGAGGGAGAACGAGATGGTCATTTCTTGTAGAAGAGAGATGATATCACAAGGGAATGTTCTAGCACTAGGCTGTAAACAACACAGTAAGTCTGGTGCATAATATAAGGAAGTCTCTGTCACGGACTGACTGATGTGGAGATGATTCATGGTGTTGAGTTACTTCAATGGCATTCTAAGCTATTCTAGCAATTAGTTGCTATATTTTTTGGGATGGTATTTTGTGCTCTTACCAGTTCACTGAGCTTCGATCAGATTCTAGGTCACTCTCAAGAGTTTGATAGGAATTGGGCTGGAACTAGATAACTTTGGTCAGTAGTAGATAGTGTTGAAGTATAAGTAGCTGAGGTATCTTCATGTCAAAAGTGTCATGAATGCGCTTTTCACATTAGTAGTAAATTGTCATCCACGTAGTGTAGCATGCAGGGCTAAGGTAATGGGACTAGATAAGTGATAGATTACATACCCCCAATTGCTACATTCACCTGAAGACCACTCCTAAAGGAGACTAGTTAAGGGGCTATCTGGAAGTATGTGGGATTGGTTAATCATCATGTAAATAATCTATAACATAACATCACACAATAAGATACCATTCGCACCCAAACACATTATTGCCATAACCACCCAAGTACAGTCTAAGCCCCCTGAGTAGTCACAACCATTTAATTGAAGATACCAAGTGTATACAACCATATACACCACCACCCTTCAATAAAAAGCTCTCCAGCTGTCACGGTTTCAGTACAAGGTGCATGTGCGATCTTGTAGGTACAGTATATTTATTATAATTCTCTAGAGAGAGAATTCCTATAGCTAGAATACAAATATATATACACTCTGAGATACTCCTCTTCTGTAAGGCTCTCCCTATATCTGGAATAACATGGAATCCTCGACAATACCCTAGAAGATTCTTGATACACTTGTTGTCCTCATGAACCTTCAGTATGCTTCCAGAAAGTTCATTGAGAATCTTCTAAGCTCCTTATATTCCGAGATCCTTCCAGAAGATTCCCTTGCATTTATTGCCTGCGCTAGCCAATGTAGGCTACAGGAATCCCTAGGCTTAAAAGCCGTTACACCAGCTTTCAGTCTTGTACTATTCCCTAGTCATTCAAGGATCAAGAACCTAGTCTTCTGTTAATATACTATCTTTATTATCAAGTATCCAAGATTTCACACCAACCATTTCCAAGTTAAGTAGCCAAGTCCTAAGAGAGCCTGACAGGATGTGAGAGATCCTTGCACCAAAGATACCCCTATGTAACAGTTCCGACATATAAAGCTTGGGCGTTTGTATGTCAAAAGGTAAGTTTATTTATTAACTGAAGAACAAATGTAATGATATATCTAATGCCCTTTATATACATGATTCCAATATTACAAACACTAGTAGCTGTCCTCCAGCCGTGCTCCCATTATTCAGGTGCGGGTTAGTTTCTAACCTCTCAAACATAGGCAGTTCCAGAGTTTCAATACAAGCGTAACTTAGCGCTGACACTAAGGATATGTCTGTGCTGAATAGCACAGGCTACAGGGATCCTATCGGCTTACTAGCAGTCACACCTACATCCCCATTATACACTATCACATGATCCCGGATTCTTCCACCAGTCTACCTCCAAGTGCTCTAGCAAGTCCAGCCATAACAGTACTCCCAATCTAAATTGTGTTTGGTCTCTAAACTGCATTCTTCCATCTGTAAATTAGTTTGACCTCAATATAAACTTTTGTTAAATTCTGGTTTCAATCAGTTTTCATGTTGGCCACCTTTTTCTTCCTGAACAGCGTGGCTGCTGTGGTAAAATCGATTTATTTGCTGGTGGTATGTTTTTCCATGTAGGTGGGCCCGGTTTGTGGGGATTTGAGTTATGAAAATCCTTCTTTGCTTTTTCGCAGCCTCGTAGGTCAGATTCTAGCTGCCAAGATGGCACATCATTATATTTCCATTTAATAAGTTAAGTTAAGCCCTTTTTATCTAGATCTTCATCATGTACATCCAAGATTTTTTCGAAAACCCATTTATCTTTGATGTTACTGTTGTTGTCTCTTTCGGCAACTCGCCCTGCTACAGGACGACTTTCCACTTCATTGATAGACAATTGGTTTGGAATTATTGGGTCTATCCATGGTCGGATTAATGAAGTATGAAAACTATTGTTGACCTGGATATGATCTGGAAGCTAAACAACAACTGATCCATTGTATGTTTTCAAAACCTTATACGGGCCGTCCCATTTATCATCCCATTTCTTCTTTGGATAATTGGTTTTGAGATTCTTTAAACAAAAAATAACTTTATCGCCTGCTTTATAGATTGGTGCTTCCGATCTTCGAGAGTTCGCATTCTCTTCATATCTTTCTTGCAATTGAAAAGTAAGAGCTTTGAGCTTTGTTAGGATGCAATCGAAACAATTGGCAAGGCAATATGCTTTAAAATATTCCTTTTTTGCAGTGCGGAGAGACCAGGTGGCTTTGGATCTGGCGGCTCTATCCCTATGTGGGGGTGTCACAGACCAAGGGCCTATTCTAAATCAATAGGAACTATGTACGATGATATGTGTGCTATTCTGTTCTATTCTACCTTAATCTGTTCTATTATTTTCTGTTCTATTCTACTTTGTTCTGTTCCAATCTGTACTTGTCCGTGCTTTTCTATACTACTCCATTCTATTCTGGATCAGAGTTTACTGGAAATTTCGAGAACAATAGAGAGGAGTATATAATGGGTATTTGGGATAATTCTAGCTCGGTAGATTATGGTCTTGTATTTTTAGGAACTCTTTAGAATTAATGAATATTATCTAATGTCGAACTTTTGAACTGTCGAACCCTTGAATTATCGAACACTTGACCCTGGGAATGCGAGCACCTCTAGCACCATTGACAGGGGGTTATGTTAGAAATTGTCAAGGATTTCTAGGAGGAAATATCTCGAAGAACAAGTGTACAATTTCGGACAAGAATATATTGATAGTTGTGTAGGATATCAAATTCTCCTCTCAATATGAATTAATAAAATATAGTGTTCCGTTAACTTAGTTTAACATATACAAATAAGCCAATCCTTAAATACAGATCCCCGAGGTTTTAGTCATCCCGAACTCCCAGTGATCCGGCTTCAACCAGCCACTCAATTACTGCAGGGTAGTATTTCCTAGCCACTGCATTACAGATACTACTGAATCTCGTGTCCCCTAGCTAAGCTTAATCATATGCAATAGAATCAAGTAAATTGATCTTGATGATCAAACTAGAAATCTAAATCTTCATACATACGAAATCTAGATTTCCAACAGGTTATAGCCGTAATTTGCGAAGAAAGGGGATACACCTGTTGTTTCACTAATCTGATTATTTTGTGAAAATTCAGTAAGTGGAAGCCAGTCAGCCCAATCATTCTGGGTGAAACTAACAAATGATCGAAGGTATTTATTCAAAGCAAAATTTACTATTTCTGTTTGCCTGTCGATTTGCGGATGGAAAGCCGAGCTGTGCTTTAAAGTAATTGAAAGACGAGCACTTAGCCTGCGCCAGAATTGTGGAACAAATGCAGAGCCGCGATCCGAAACAATAGAACTAGGTGCCCCGTGAATTTTGTAAACATTTTTGACTAAGGATTCAACCAGTTCTATCGTATCAAGTGATGTTGTGGCAATAAAATGTCGCATCTTAGTGAGTCGGTCTACTATTACAAGAATATGACGGAAAATCTTACCATCGCGTTTACAAGGTGGTAAGTCAACTATGTGGTCAATTGAGATGTCAGACCAGGCACGGAGTGGGATTTCGAGAGGTTTTAGAAAACCCGGTGGAGATGGTTGTGGGGATTTTGTTCTAAAGCAGAGAGTGCATCCTTTCACAAAGTTTGCCACAAATTGACACATTCTAGGCCATCAATATGTTCTCTGTAGTAGATCGAGAGTTTTAACTCGGCCGGGATGATTTCATGGATCATTGTGGCAAAGCTTAAGATGATACTTCATGCAGAGTTTTAGGCTAAAACACAACAAGTTGTGTAACAAACTTCTAAACCGAGGAGGGAGGACTCGAAACATTAGGCTAGTTTTAAAAAGTGCTGTGTAGTAGATCGTTCGGGATTGAGATAATGTGCTATTTGATTTTTTTATGTATATAAATACTCGGCGTGGAGAAGTATTCTTCTTCACGCAATGTCTTCTGATTACACTTATACCTTATACTCATAAATACATCTCTTCTTTAGGAAGACCTCTGTCCTTGTACCAACCTCGTTCTTACTCAATATCCATTGACATACATAGTGCACATTGTACCTCACGTTTTCACCATATTTCATCACCACAGAATTAGTCGTTCTTCCAAAGACCCCACAACTCGTACCCTACGGAACTGTGACGGGCTTTGCCCGGATTGGGACTGGTCACTAGGACCACTCCGTCTCCAAGGGGTTACGTACCAGATGGGGGTGTACGATACAGGAGAGGAGTTGTGCCGGGAGAAAGGATGATTCTCAGGGGCCAAGGAACCGAGCCAGGGAGAAAGGATGATTCTCAGGGAGCTAAGGAAGATAGCTGGGAGAAAGGAGTATTCTCATATGGCCATAGGGGGGAGTTAACGCTAGCGTACGCGGAAGACATAAAAGGCAGGATACGATACAGTAGTTTAGCTTCCCAAGGAAAAATTATCAATTCCTATTGAGTCAACGACTTTCGAGTACATCCAAATTCCTTGGACCTTTTTGTTGAAAGAGATAGAGTATCACTTAAAGCAGAGCGAAGAAGAGTGAATTAATTATATGTTTTATATATAAAAAGATGTCAATCAAGACCATAAAAAACGACGTGATAATATATTTAGTTAAAATCAGTAAGTTATAGTAGGCGATCATTTACACTGTATTCCCTTGTCATAGAAGTAGAGCCACACTAGTATCTATTCGTGCAAATCTTACAGGGGAGATGGGACCAGAGTGTAAATAGTGGATGTAGGGATTGCGTTGGGAACCCTTACGTAATGAAGGTAATTGTTACTAATAGGATTATACTTCATTTTCCAACACTTTTACAGGAACATTGATAACACACCTCCCTGAGAGATGACCTGCAGGACCCGAGGAATGGCAACAGTGGATAATTTCCAGACGGAGGTCCTCATTGTCAGGTATAAAGAGTCGGCCACGAAAATACGCTAACCCCTTATTCAGTTTAAATTCTACTTTATCTTTACGAAGTAGAGTAATCAATGTTTTTGGCCACCGCCTTCCGGATATATTTTGCAAAGATTCAACCATGGATTTAGCAATTTTGTTTTCTTGGTAGGCTTGAATGATTAAATCTGTCAAAGAAATTTCAGAGGATATAATTTTTAGCAATTCATCTCTCTCATTTTTTTGAAGCAAACTCTGAAATAAGTCTGGGTCAACTTTGTCTGCAGGAATCATGGTACGGAACCGATTTTTAAGGCGTTCATCGGAATTGTCCTGTGGCTGAAGACCTAGCAAACAACTCAATGTATCTGGAATTAATGCGCCCAACCCAGGACAATAAGTGATTGTAAAATTGAACTGGGACAAAAATTCAGACCACCGTACTTGTTGCTGGTTAAGTTGTTTAGCTGTGAGGAAGGTTTTTAAATTTTTGTGATTGGTGATTATTTCGAATGGTTGCTGTACACCTGCTAATTCAGGCCGCCATTTTTCTAAAGTTTTTATGATTACAAGGAGCTCTTTATCATAAACCTCATAGTTGGATTCTGCGGGGCTATGTTTTGAAGAGTAGAATGCCACTGGGTGAAGAATACCGTCATCCCCCCTCTGGAGCAGTGCACCTCCTGAGGCCCAGTTTGAGGCATCAGTTTCAACAACGGTGTGCTTTTAATAATCGAAATATCCAAGAATTGGTACTTGGGTACATGCTCTCTTTATAGTCAAAACCGAGTTTACTTGATCTCCAGATCATGACCAAGTGATATTATTTCGTAAGAGGCATGTTAGAGGCTCAATCACAGCTGAATATCCACGTATAAAACGCCTATAAAAGTTTGAGAATCCCAAAAATTTCTGCAACTCTTTCACTATTTGCGGCTCTTTCCACTCTAAGATTGCCTTAACTTTGTCAGGATCCATACTAAGTCCATTTGTGGAGATTATTAAGCCAAGGTACTTAGTTTTTGTTGTGAAAAATTCCGATTTTGCTATATCCAGTTGCAACCCTGCATCACCAAGACGACCTATCACCTCATTGACATGTTTTTCGTGATCTTCTCTATTATCTGAATATATTAAAACGTCATCCAAGTAGGCAGTACAGTATTTATTGAGTGCATCATGCAGGATATGATTTATGTAGTTCTGGAAAGTTACAGGAGCATTACAAAGACCGAATGGGGTAACTGTTGTGGTTATGAGCTGTGAGGTATATGGCGATTAAATGACTCTGCTGTCCTTTGGTGGAGTGGCACGGGCTCATGTGCAATGGTGAGTCGCGGAGATGGCGCGCTCACGCTGGGTGATGGCACGATGGACACTGAGTGCGTATCACTGTGGCCAAATGGGTGTCAGTAGGTATCAAATGTGAACTCTTACTGACAATGGTGATCTATGAAGGTGATGCTAGATGTGCATCCCGACAATTGATAATATCATCTAATGGATGATGTGAAGTATGATATTATTTTTGATAGATTTAATTCACTAAACTCGGCAGGTGAAGAGATTATAAAGTACATGAACAGCGTCTGTGCACCAGCCTGTATTTTCCACCCTTTCCTAATACAGCAGCACATCCTCCGTTCCCCTGTCTTCTAACAACGCAACCGAGCCAGCACAACATTAACAACCATTTCGTATTGTCCAGATTGTGTTATAAATGCCGTCATCCACTCATGTACTTCAGAGATAAAAATTTGATTAAATGCAGATATCACGTCTAATTTTGTAAAAATTTTTGCATTTGAGATCAAATCCAAAGTTTTGCAGATCAAAGGAAGTAGATATCGGTTTTTAATAGTAATATTATTGAGGCCACAATAATCTTGGCAGATACGTACACCCCCGGCTGGTTTAGCGTTGAGAAGGAGTGGTGCGGCAGCTGGGGAGGAAGATTCTTGTATGAAGCCTTTAGTTAACATTTTGTCCATCCATTTTTTGATACATTGTAGCTCAGTTGGGGAAAACAGTCTATTCTTTTGATAAGGAACCTGTGTTCCAGGTAGAAGCTCAATTTTGTGGTCCCAAGGGCGATGCAATGGCAGAGAGTTTGCATTCTATGGTAGAAAATTTTCGGCATGATGATGGAATTCTGATGGTAGTTTAGACTTTATAATATCAATAGTAAACTCGCATTTGTTTTCGAGGAATTTATCAATATCTGATTGATGAACTTTTCGACATAAGAATTCTGTGACGGCCCTGCATCATAGTAATGAGTAGGGGTGCAATGACATAATGATAGGTCTGTATTATAAGGAGTTACCCGGTATGGAACGCACGGGCCAGGTGTAAATTATGTCCAGTTATAGATCTGTAGATGCTTTCTTTCCCTTCTCTTCCTTAGTTTAGAATCCTTTATATTATAATCCTAATTTGAGTATCTATTTGATTCGACTTCGTCATCTCCTAGTTCGTGCTCTCTTCGGACCCCTCACAAATTCCAAGTTTTTAGGGTTATTTTCGGTAACTGGGGCTTTAGATTCATCATTGGAGTAAACATTCGACGAATTGTTAAGCATTTTACAATGGCTACTTTCCATACTGGTTTTCAGTGGTTTATGTGTAGCTGGGTTTGATGATATTGTGGTAAGCAATACGGAAGTTGATGCACTCGCGTATGAAATCTGTTGATGAGGATTTAATTGTGAGTGTATCTGTTTGAGGCAATTGTGATAACAATACTGAGAATTAAATTTTAGTGTTAAAGATTTCCAATCACATACAGGGTTATGTAATTTTAGCCATGGTAAACCAAGGATAATTGGGTTACTTTTAATTAGTGTTGTAACAAAGAAAACAAGAATCTCTGAATGATGGCCAATATGTAGACAGAAAGTAAAATATTGGGTTTTAAAAGCTTGTGTTGTGCCATGGGCTAAGTGTGAGGGAACGAAACAATGGCATTGAAGCAGAGTTGGGTTATTCCAAGTGGCGATCATTTGTATTTGGGACCTGGAACATGCAATAAGATCAAGGTGTAGATCATTAGCAAAAGCGCTTGGACTCATGTTTCCCCTGTAAAGCAAGCTGTATATAGGTCCTCTCCACCTTGAACCTCTTTCTAGATCTGTAGTAAATCTTTTCATCTTAGGGTTTATTGACCACGATCATTCATCCCTTGACACTAAGCAAACAGTACGTGGAGTGAAGAGGGGCTTGGTTTTAATCCCAAACTGTTTCACAATATAATCGTAATCTGCAAATGCCATGGCAGTGGAGCCACTATCAATTAAACTAGTTGTGCAAAACATCACTGGATTTTGGTTGCGCAGGTCAGAAAGAGAAGAGTCAAGTAACATTGAGTTTCTAGAACTTGTAGAGCATAGCTCCAAAGTAGAACTTGTTGTAATTAAGGCAGCAACATGACTGCAGTAGACAAATAGTTCATATTAGAATAATATGCACTGACGCCATGAGATATGATTAACCTATATCATCACTCACTGGCATGAATAGTAATTAGCCAATAGATGCCTTACAGCATACATTGGCTTCAGGATCTCCAACAACTTTCCCATTTAGGTCAGATAAGGAAGTATGTTGGAATTTACACTAGTGTGCGGAAAACCCCGCTTTCATGTATATAGAGGGACTTCTCGCTACACAGATAGAACTATAGCAATTTCCTTACAATTAACTATCCATTAAATATCAGTAAACTTCTTCGTACATTAAACAGATTCATCATATCTCTAAATCAACCTCAAGGCTAGTATTTATCTCTTCCAATATCCGGAACTATTTCAATTGAACTATCTTGTAAAATACGTTGAACAGCCTCATCTTCATCCTGATACCAATTATACCCCTGGCAGCAACTTATGTCAAGGGTTGATCTTTTAACTCATCGAATTTTTGGATGTTGATGGACAAATATCTGAAACCTCAGTTTTTGTGTCTTTTCAAGAAGTATGACGCCGTAGATTGCGCAAAGATTGGTCTAAGTTAGAGCCTTGAAGTACTGAGGGTTAGAATTACAGGAATATGGAGGATAAAATGGCGGGGGAAATTGATTATTAAAATACTGCATATGGGGTTAGTAATTTGCAGAAAATGGTGTAGTTGGTGATATTGTGAATGATTTTTTACCTGCCCAGGAAAATTTCGATTGGCGGAAAAGCTTGATGGGCGCTTGGGCATAGGAATAGGGTTAATTTTACGGTGATGATCTTTTGCTGTATGCCCCTTTTCCCCACAAGCAACACATAGACCATTATCCATACGGAATTTTCGTTCTGTATATCACAAACCATCTCTGGGATGTGGCGCCACACCCAGTCAACCGAGTCATGATTTATATACAATAACATAATTTAGGAATTGTAATGGTTACAGTGTTGTGATAGCAACAGTTGCCACTCGGAGTACTGGTTAGTTGCTACGTAAGAACTGTGGACTATTATACCCTTGGTTATAATATTGATGCTCGTGTACTTAAAGAAACTCTGGGACTGGATTTAGACTGTAGCTTTTTGTCTTGTAAATTACCTGTGTTTTAGAATCTAATAATTAATCTGAATATCTCGTCTTCATTAACAGCCTCTATCTTTGTCCTCGTCTACGTCCTCGCCCTCGTCTACATCCTAGTCTTTGTCCTCGTCCGTGACACTGTACCTGACAATTTGACCCGGCTTAAATCCATTGGATCTCCAATTTCGGATGGTCCCCAGTCAGATGATGATTTGTTAGCAATAGGATCATTCTGAGTTGTTGAGCCTTGAGGTGCTTGTAACCTAAAAATATGCTCCTGTTGTTGTAGGTTACAAGCAATACAGCCTACCATATTGTTGTAATTAAGGCAGAAACATGACTGCAGTAGACAAATAGTACATATTAGAATAATATGCACTGACGCCATGAGATATGATTAACCTATATCATCACTCACTGGCATGAATAGTAATTAGCCAATAGATGCCTTACAGCATACATTGGCTTCAGGATCTCCAACAACTTTCCCATTTAGGTTAGATAAGGAAGTATGTTGGAATTTACACTAGTGTGCGGAAAACCCCGCTTTCATGTATCTTAAAGAGAAAGTGGGACACGGTTTATAGATTGTAAATGTTGAATAATGAGGTCTACTGCTACAGATGAAATCTATGTACTGCTAGGAAGGTCATGTGACATGACTAGCTTAGTTTCCATGAATAGGTGAAATTCTACCCTTTGACAATGTATATAGAGGGACTTCTTGTTGGAATTTGCCCCATTTCTTACGATAATCGGCATTCCTTGTAAATATGAACAACTATCCTACATGATACATTTTAGTTTCTTTTCGCTGATAATCTTTTCTCTCATGCACTTGTATGTGCGGGGTATTATGATACCGGGTTCAAATGCAGCGAGAGAAATCTTCACACATACTTTGCGGCTAATGGGATGGCGTTAATGGTGCGGGGCTCAATTCTATCCCACTTCACTGCATAATGGTTGTGTGGTCAGCTGTGCTGAAAATTTCTCACTGTAATAATTGTTGTTTGCATACCCACTTTTCTTCTAGGATATGCGCACATAAATTCTCGTTTTACATGTAACTTAGAACTTTAATGGAAACAATATTCTTTGAGCTTTACTTTCTGCTCGTCTTACTCGGAAATTGCAACAGATTATGAGACCAAACCCGCTCTACTTATCTCTGGGTATAAATACTTCTGACTCTGTCTTCTTTTTCTTTCTTCAGCGATTTCTTGCTTCCATTCACCTGCTTACTCTTTATTCTTTTTGAACTAAGTTCAAACGCTTTTGACATCTCCCGACATCTATCAACTTTCTCGACTTCTTCTTACCCACTTCTCTCGGCATGTCTACCAACGACATTTTGAAGGCACTCCAATGTGCCCCTCAGTTAAGTACCTCCACTTTCACTCGGTGGTCTGACCTTGTCAAAAGGGTTTTCAGCAATCTCGACATTGAAGCTCACATCTATGAGCACATATCGGGACTCCACGATCTCAATGTGGAGAACGCCAAAAATTCTCCTTTTCATCGACAGGACCGTCAAATTCAGGTCGCTCTTATCTCGCTTGTCCCGGAGGAGTTATTCCACCTCGTTTCTAATTTGAAAACAGCAAAAGAGATGTGGGACTCCATACAGACATTCTTTAAGCCGAGATGTGAAGGTACTGTCGTGACTCTTCTCAAGGACTTTTGGCGCTTCGAAATGCCCGATGGCACCACTGTCGACAAGTTCGCTGAAGAACTAGTACGTCGTCAGATGCGCATCGCCTGTATCGACCCTACACTAAAGCCAAGGGACGATATTATGAAAGGCTACCTTCTTGATTTCTTTGATACCTGCTGTGGGGGTACTTTGCTGGGTCTGTCACTACCCTTCGAAACAATACGGACTGTTCTTTTGCCAGTGCCGTGCAATCTCTTCGGTCGACCCAGGCCAACTACGAGGGCCACAAACCTCTTCCTTCTGCTTCTTTCGCTTCCGGCAGCCGCGAACCAGGAACACCACCCGCCAACTATCCCTCAAATACATCGGTTAATCCCCACCTGGGTAAAACCTGTACACACTGCGGACGAGTTAATCATACTCGTGAGACTTGCTTCTCGTGGCTTAGAACTCCTGATGGATCGAGATGGGCTGCTAAGAACCCTGAAAAGGCGGCAATAACTCGATCCCTTTTTCGCAAATTTGGAAGGAAAAGGGATGGGCCTAGCTCCGGAGGTGCCTCGAACAGACGAAATTCTGGCGAAGCTTGGATTGTGTCGGAATACGTTTTGTCCGCATCCAGCTGCCCGTAGTGAAAGATGTGGTCCTTGACACGGGTGCAACTAACCACATTTTTGCGGACAGAAACTATTTCACTTCTCTGTCTGCAACTAAAAAACGTGTTCAGACTGCATCTGGGCATATTCTTTCGGTTCAGGGTATCGGCTCTGTCAGTTTCGATGTCGGAAATTTCTTTGATAGTTCACTGAGTAGAACTATCACCCTCGACAATGTTTGGTACCTTCCTTCTTGTACCAAGAACCTTGTCTCGGGTTCTCAGTTGCATTCCGATGGCTATGGAATGCACACTTCTAAAAATGGGTTGTCTATTGTCCGTGGCGAGGACAATAATTCTTTAGCAACTGCTCGGGTAAAAGACGGCTTATTCTGCTTCAACGTCGTCAAATCTTCACCCAATTCTTTAATTTCTTCGCGTACTTTACTTTCGTCGCACCGCTCTTCATCTTCTAACTTAACCTCGTCCACTGCTTTGATCACGAAGGGAAAATCGCCTACTTCTTGCGATAACTATTCTTCTTTTTCCGACGTGCCTTCCGCTGCTTTAATAACGAAGGGTAAATCGTCCGTTTCTCGCGGAAAACTTTCTTTAAATTCTGCAACTTTAACTTCTCTACCTTCGAATTCTGTATCTGAAATTTCTCGGCTTATTCATCACCGATGTGCGCACATCGGTGCTGGAATTCTTTCATTACTTGACAACAGCCAACTAAATCAGATGACCAACAAAAAGGTCCCTTTCGAAAAGAATTCTTTCTTACAGTCAATTAAGGACTGCGATGTTTGCCTTTCTTGCAAACAAGTTGAGAAAATCCGTCGTGACCCCTCTTCCCGGCCAAAGAGTGTTCTACAGCTGGTTCATTCTGATACTTGGGGGAGGTGTCGTGCGACTGGTATACTCGGTGCCAATTACTTTGTCAGCTTCACCGATGACTTTTCACGCGAGAGCGAAGTCTTTCTACTTCAGAGTCTCACTGAGGTTCCCTCTTGTTTCGCTAAATACAAGGAATCAAAAGAACTTCAGACTGGGGAGAAAATTAAAGCTTTTCGAAGTGACGGCGGCACCGAGTATAATCTCATCAACTTCGGGGGCATTTCTCATCAAAAGAGTGCCCCATATACACAGCACCAGAACGGAGTGTCAGAGCAATTAAATAGAACGCTCGTCACGATGGCTAGGTGTATGCTTTCTCATGCACATCTCCCTCTTCGATTCTGGATGCTGCAATTTCTTCGGCCTGTTACTTACTTAACCGTCTTCCTCATTCTCACCAAAAGATTTCTCCTTACGAAATCTTTCACGGTTTTTCTTCTGGCCTTTCTCACTTGAGAGTCTGGGGCTGTCTCTGTTATGTTCTTATAGACAGTGAAGACCCCAACAATACAAGCTTTCTCCTACTTCTCTTAAAGGAATTTTTATTGGTTATTGTGATTCGCCAACACAATACCGTGCTTACTTGCCCTCCAAGCAGGGTCGCAACAAAATTGTCGTCTCAGCAAATGTCCGATTTGTGGAGGACAAATTCTGGGATTGGAGTAGGTCCGCTCAAGAGCAATTTGGTGATTTAGAAATTGAGTCTGGAAACATTGGCAGCTCAAATCACAACAAAGAAGATTTCTCAAGCTCTGAGGGGGCTAACCCCAATCCCGTATACTCAAGGATGGATTCTTCTAACCAATCTCATCCCATTTCTTTCTCGACAACTTCTTCTGTTGCCTCTCAGGAATATCTTTTAATCCCTGATGAAGGCATAACTTCAAGTGTTCCTTTCAACACCCCTCCAACTGCTACGCTCCATCCAGTTTCTTCAGCAGGGCAAAATGATCCAGATGCTCAACCTCTTGTAGCAAGTCTTAGAAGGAGTAGCAGGATAGCCAAACAGATTGAGAGCAGTTCTAATTTGCAGCCGGAGCCTCGAATTCTTTACGTCGGTGGAGATGCCCCATCCCCCGAAATTTCTCAGAGGCAATTAATGGTCCCAATAGTTTAGAATGGAAGGCTGCAATAAAAGACGAACTCGACTCACTATCTGAAAAGAAGTGTTCACTCCTGTTACTCATGTTCCTCACGGGAGGAAACCTATTGGATCTAGGTGGGTGTTCAACGTCAAATCAGATGGCAGGTTTAAAGCAAGACTTGTCGCTCAGGGATTTCGTCAAATCTATGGCGTTGATTTCTTTGAAACTTATTCGCCCACCCTTCGGATGGATTCTTTGCGGATTCTTTTAGCTGTATCAGCCTACTTGACTGGGAAATTCACCAAATCGACATTAAAACAGCATACCTAGAGGGTGATCTTCAGGAGATTATTTATATGAAAGCACCCGAAGGTTTGTCTGGTTCGAAATTCTTACTGGTGAATAAGGCCCTATACGGGCTTAAACAATCAGGCAAGGTATGGAATGATAAGCTTAATTCTAAATTACTTTCACTCAATTTTCTTTCTTCTTCAAGCGATCAATGCGTCTATGTACACTCCAGGAAGCCTGTCGCACTGGGTGTATATGTTGACGATCTGGTAATATGTGGGAAATTTCTTTACGATATCCTTGACTTAAAGAAGCAACTTTCTTCGGCTTTTCCAGTTAAGGACCTCGGTGAACTTACCACAGTTATCGGATGGCAAATTACACGTGATCGAAGTACTCGGACCCTTCAAATTTCTCAGTCCGAGTATATTTCTGATAAAATTAATTCTTTTGGTTTAGGAGAGGCAAAATCATCTTCCTCGCCTCTTGACGGGTACGATGGGATCCTTCCAACCCTGGAAGGCAATACTAGCGCTGATGAGTCAGCTTATTCCAGTGCTGTGGGAAGCCTAGGTTATGCTGCAAATAGTACCCGTCCCGACATTTCTTTTGCCACCTCACAACTCGGCAGTTACAATTCTTCTCCTTCTCAACGACACTGGAACAGTGTCTGTAGGGTGCTCAGGTATTTGAGAGGCACCCTCGATTTTTGTATTACTTACAGTTTTGGACCTGCTTCTCATTCTCAGGACCACAAAGCAATTCTTTTTTCTGATTCCGACTTTGCTTCCGACACTCATTCACGGCGATCTACAAGTGGACACATAATTATGCTTGGTAACGGCCCCATTTCTTGGCAGTCCCGAAAACAGAAATCCGTTTCGACATCTACTGCTGAGGCCAAATATGTTGCACTCTCAGAAGCTTCGAAACAGTCAATCTGGGTCAGTCGTATGCTTAAAGAACTACATGTCGCCGACCAATTTCTTTACAACGGAGGCATGTTAGTATATACCGACAACCAGAGTGCTATGGCAATTGCAAAGGGCACTAATTCTTCAAAGACCAAGCATATTGATGTTGCCTACCATTTTGTTCGCGAGAAAGTCGATAGTGGCGAGATTTCTATTTCTTATATTCCTACTGACAAAATGATTGCCGATATTCTCACCAAACCTCTTTCTGCACCAAAGGCTCGGCCTCTTTGCGCAGAAATCTTTAACTCTAAGTGAACGTATAATTTCGGATACGTTGTTCAGGGGGAGTGTTGGAATTTGCCCCATTTCTTACGATAATTGGCATTCCTTGTAAATATGAACAACTATCCTGCATGATACATTTTAGTTTCTTTTCGCTGATAATCTTTTCTCTCATGCACTTGTATGTGCGGGGTATTATGATACCGGGTTCAAATGCAGCGAGAGAAATCTTCACACATACTTTGCGGCTAATGGGATGGCGTTAATGGTGCGGGGCTCAATTCTATCCCACTTCACTGCATAATGGTTGTGTGGTCAGCTGTGCTGAAAATTTCTCACTGTAATAATTGTTGTTTGCATACCCACTTTTCTTCTAGGATATGCGCACATAAATTCTCGTTTTACATGTAACTTAGAACTTTAATGGAAACAATATTCTTTGAGCTTTACTTTCTGCTTGTCTTACTCGGAAATCGCAACACTTCTTGCTACACAGATAGAATTATAGCAATTTCTTTACAATTAACTATCCATTAAATATCAGTAAACTCCGGTGCAACACCAAAAGCAACGGCAGCTTGCTGAGCGTGGCTCAGTCGATATTGGTTGACACATGGGCTAGGTTCCGTTCACGGCACGATAGATCAAAAGTTTGGGTCTCTTCTATTTAGTCTTCTAACAACTTCCCGATTGAGTTTGACTGGGAGGACTTTACGACTCACCAACAACCCCCCAAAATCAAAGGTAAAATTCCTTTCGCTTTCAACCTGTTGACAAATTGGGACTAGGAAGATTTATCTCAGAGTGAAGAAATGTGATTGATTGATTATTATGAAGCACTCCATCCCTCTTTAAATACATGTCCTTCCGTCCTTCATCTGATCACCCATGTACAGACCATATTATCTCCCCATACTATTGTACAAGCTTAATGTATCAAATAATCACTAGTACAAGGTTAGGAGTTGTAGATAACATGAATATAGATAGTTATAGAATTACAACTTGTAGATGATTACATGAATACCAACAGTTACAGAATATTTTCACAGATAATGTCAGGTAAAACGTTTAGAGCTCGATATGTCTCACGTGAGATCTTGGCGCACTTAGCCCGCAGGGTTATATGTACTTGTCGGTTTCACATCGCTTTGGATGCAAGTCGTAGTCAGGTTGACACAACCTTACTAACATTGCGTGCAGGACTGGGCACTTGCTCGGCCTCATTTTAGACAGGCACCTCGACCGCGACATCAACATTCTCAACTTTTCGACACATTCCAAAGACGGCACGAACTAAGATGCCTCACACAGACAACGATCAATGTACGACAAAAGCTGAGGCTCCGATACCTCGGTTTTGAGCTCTCGATATCGGAATTTCAGCCCTCTCAAATGGGGGTTGAGCGCAATGCAGGGGAGAATTTGGGAAGAAGCATATGTGATTTTCAACAGGCTGTTGGCACAGTTGGTCGGGTGCTGGATGTGCTTTCTAGAAGTGGTAGGTTGGATTCCTACACGGCCTGTTTAAGGGGGGACTACGGCTGCTCGTCGTGAAAGAGTACAGGAGGAATTATTGAGGTTTTCCCACGAAGGTTTTCCCTCAGTGCATGGTCTTAGGATCATGGTGAATGCGTTCCTACCTATTCGACCTGATGTAACAAGCGTGAGGCACGTAGCAGGAAAAGTCAGGCACCGGATGGGCTTTGCTGGAAAATGGAGGAAATTTGTATTCTAGATGTCCTCCATACGTGTCATGTCCACTGGATGGAGGGAGTAAGCCTGGCACAAGAAATAATAATAATAATAATATCAGTAAACTCCTTCTTACATTAAACACATTCATCATATCTCTAAATCAACCTCAAGGCTAGTATTTAACTCTTCCAATATCCGGAACTATTTCAATTCATATCACTCCAGCCTAAAAAGTTGTCTGGTCCAGGAAGATTAACCTGATTATCAATTACATTACTAATTTTTCGATTTAGCTGTTTTCTAAGCATATCAACCTAAGTCTGATTATCATATTTCGCCCTTTCAGCATAATGATCAAAATCCGCTTTGGAGTCTCTGTATTGACGTTTTTCTTGAAACAGCATATCCAAGGCATTTTTTGCTGTCTGGGAGGTGTTGAGGAGTATGTAACGCTTATCTAGAATATGCCATAGATCCCCAATAGATTTCCATGGACAGTTCTCAGGTTCACTTGGGTGTAAATTCATTGCCTGAACACCGTGTTTTACTGCCTCCCAGGCTTTCCCAGACAGTTGGCTTGTCAAATAAGATATTCGATAAAAAGAACCAGGGAAATAATCTCTATCTATCAATAAAATTTGCTGAATGTGTGTTTTCCAACTTTTGTAAGCTAACTCTTGTTTCTCTGTACTTTGCTGTAATGCAGAGAACTTATCTGGATCAGATCTGGTTCGACTGGGTCTAGAATCTACGGAATTGGTGGTTTTGGTAGGCTTTAAATTCGGATTATCTTAAGCACGTTGAATACTTCTCTCATCTTTAAGTGCAGAAATTTTATCATTTAATTCTACAATCTTGTTGTTATCTGCAGAGCAATACAAATTGGCTTTTGACTGTTCTGAATTAAGAGATGCAACTTGTTGTAGACTTGCACTTAACTGCTGGGAGTAAGACTGCTCCAAATTTAGAATTTGTTGGTGGGCATTGGCTAGATTTGAATTTAGCTCAGTAACTTGCTGTTGCGCCTTGGCGAGAGCTGATTCAGATTCCGTGAGCTTAAAATTACTGTCATGTTTAACCCTTGCTGACTAAGGTGGTTAGCATAAGCAAATAAGCGAGGAACAATAAGTAGAATGGTCATCTTAGACTTCTTGTAGCTTCGAGATCAATCTATCTATTAATAAGGACATTGTCTTATTTTGCGACTTATTGATCACCACTGCCAGAGTAGCATGTAGACAGCAAAGAGGACCCTGGGGTCAGAGAGGTGGTATTCAAGCTAAAGGGTACCAAACTACATCATGCATGAGATAGTTGCATAACCACTCGGCCAAAAGGCCAGACCAGAATCATAGAACACTAGATTGTGGTTATCTCCACATATATAGATTTTACAGAAGGCAATCCTGACAACCACCAAGCTGAATTTACTTTGTAACACATCTTTCTCCAAGTCATGGACAAATTAACCTCCCAACCTGTTCCCATACCTAATTTTGCATCCCACAGACGGGCCGAGCCCACATCCAAATCTTTTAATTTTGCTAGCAACCTCTGCGGCAAAGAATTCAGGAACATTGGCCCTGTAGTAATCTCTGCCTCTGATACCGCTCCTATTCTAAAATATATCCAAGCCAGCCCTGCTATCGCCCTACTCGAACTCCAGCGAGCTTTCCACATTGCAGGAAATCTCATTGCACATCACAGGGACCTCGAAATATCTGATTAGAAAACCAAGAAGAAAATTGACATACTCAAATCTAATTTTTTTTTTGCATCAGATTTGAATTGCGTATGCAGCTAACTAGCTATGACACAATATCGGAGAGAATGTACAGAATAGATGACTCAATTTACAATAAGGGCACTCATGCCTCAGATTTCATTTGCAAGTACCACTGCGAAGTTATGGCAGCTTTTTCTTCACCCCAAGTCAACCCTCATCCGTTACTGCCAACCCAGGAAAACCTCTCCAAATCATTGAGTTATCCAGATAAGCCTACATCATCCACTGATTTTCTCCGCGCGAAATGTAGTCTTCGGTGTCTCCTTCCCAAGTGGAGTAGGTGCCCAGGCTACTCAAACCATACCAGAGAACACCACCAGGAGGCGGACCACAGCACCATCCATCGTTTGCGTGTTTTTATAGTGTCCGCTGCACTCTCGCAAGCGAAGTCTTGGCGCGCACACAGCTCAATTCGTAAAACTCTGCCAAAATTCAAAATCACACGCCCGTCGAGAATGTATCCAACCTCCGTATCATCTTGTAAACTTATCCCAATCCCTCTCACGTCCGTCTCAAAGAACTGCCTACCAGATTTGTGCGCCACGCTTTGCTTCCTCCGTCGGGTATAAATATTGGCGTGGGCGTGTATTTGGCGGCTAGCTGAGGCCAGAGAATAGTTGATGAGAGGTGTGGTCATTAAAATGAGGATGTACTTGGTCGTACTTGTAAACTTGATGAGACTTAAGTAGTAATCAAACCTGTTGGGAGCGAAAATTTGACATAGCAGAGAATTTTGAATTATTGCCTCGTGGGCCAACTTGATTGGTATTTCAAAATTTGACTGAACTCGGCTCTGGGAGAATATTTCACTCCTAGGTTTGTAGAGGGCACCGCGTACAGGTGTCAGTCTTGCCCTCCGAATCTAATTTCAACAACCTTCAATTTGAACACAACAATCTATCCACGTGTTAAGAACCTTACTTATGGACTGGAATACAGAGCTGCTAAGCTACAGAGGTCGAGTCAGTTTTGGCAAGGCAAAGATTTCAAGGGTGCAGATAAATCACAAATAGTTAATCAAGTAGATATATTTAGTTATGATAATCGAAGGTGTATAAGGTTGTGTATCATAAAACAAAAGTTGTTCAAACCAAGGAGCAAATTCTAAAATTCCAACCAACATAATCTACGCCCCATTTGCCTAGCTCTAACCAAATTTTACGAAATTGTCCGTGCGCCACCCAATCCAAATTACCTACAACTAATTCATAACACCACGCAACATGAAGCGGAGATGAAAAGTGCACAAAAACTGATATCGGCACTCAATCTACCTGAGCTCATGAGCTCAACAAGCAAAAGAAGAGAACTATTTTCATGGATAAACGTAGTAGAAGCTAGGATGGTGTTTCATGGGGAGTTCCATGCCAAAACACAACGCGGTGTTAGATTGAGTTCCTAAACAATTAGGACATACTCAGGAACATAGGATTGTTTCATAGGAATTATGTAGTATCACTGATCGAGACAGTGCTTAGGGCTGTCCTATTATCTGATGTACATATATACTCAGCGTGAAGAAGAATACTTCTTCACGCAACGTCTTCTGTTTATACTCATACCTATTGTTCACCTACTTATCTCTTCTCTAAAGAAGACCGCCGTTATTGTACCATCCTCACCCATTACTTACTTTACCTTTACCTCTTCCATGAACCCTATACCTCACGCTGATTTATACCTCCTACTCTTAGGAATCACCACTATCCTCCACATCTATAACCTACTTGTACCCAACTCGTACCCTACGGAATACCGATAATACAGTGCCTTGAGAACTATCTAGACCCTACATGGATCCAAAATTTTCTGGTGCCAACAATAAACTACTAACCCCTTTCATTCATGACTTGTGCAGGAAGCTCGAAGTCAACGCCGATTGGTGGGACACAGAAAGACTACGAATGTTCTACTTTGAGTCATGTTTCCCTGAAGGCTCGATTGCAAAAAAAACAGTTGATAGTGGCTTTAAATCTGACGGCAAGATAATTTACAAATCTGTTGAGGACATTATTAGCCTCCTCAAACAGACTTTTGGTGATGTAGACGAGAGTGCCACCGCACAAAGAGAATTGAAGGGGTGTTTTCAAAAGAACCAACCTCTTGCTACCTTTTTTCCTCATTAGATGTCGCTCTCAGAGCTTTCTGGATTTAATGATAGTGCTTTAATATCTTTTCTTAAGGATGCACTCCATCCTGATATCAACAATTGCCTTTCATTCATTAAAAAGTCCGATATTCCTGAGTTGCTCCACGATTTCATTGCTCTTGTACGTGAACAAGACGAAATATTACGAAATTTAGACCCGAAATATTTCTTAAAAAACTGCCGAAAAAATTATAATTATGCGTACAATCTCTTAACAACAACCCCAACACTGCTCACAGTTCCCCAAAACATAGAGCTGACAACATCACAAGGAGGCGAAGCCATGGATCTCAGTTCAATCCATGTAAATGGTCTCCAACTAGTCAACAAATGGTCTCCAAAAGATGTGGGTAGGAAACCTACCAACAATGTCGAAAAAGCACATCGTCGCGCCTACAATGCGCTAAATAACCTTTGCATCGTTTTTGACTCCAGAGACCACATTCCACGCGACTGTCCTGCATTTTTTCAAAATCGTAAAAAGAAAAAGACCGAAAATTTGTATAGTACAGTTATTTCTGAGGAGGGTAAAGGAAAAGATTCGGTCTGTCTACAAGAGGCGGAAAATATGTAGCTTCTGCCAAAAGGCACTGCCGGGAGCATATAATCAATAATGTAGAAGTATCTGTTTGTATTTCTTCATTTAAAGAAGAGCACCATGATCATTTGCTATTACCTTGCAAAGTTAGTGATATTAATGGAACAATTATTAAAACAAAAGCTTTTCTTGACTGTGGATGTACTACAACTTCTCTTATTGACATTGACGTGTACGCAAATTACAAACTAAACAAATACCCACTCCATAAGCCAAAAAAAATTATTACGGCTGATGGAACTGAATCAATTAGTGGCTTAATCACTCATGGAGCCAGACTTAAACTTCAGATCGGAAATCACTTGGAAGAAATTGACGCTTTGGTGACTAAGCTGGGAATTTATGATTTTATCTCAGGACTCCCTTGGCTTTCACTGCAAGACCCTTTTGTCAATCAGGCTTCAATAAAAGTTACCTTTGACAAAGTGTATTGCCAAAAATATTGTTTTGATTGCAAACCCATCTATTTGATACCTCAAAACATGCCCCAAATTGCCTTTTTCAATAAACCTAAGTTTGATACGCCCGGAAAACTTAGAAAAATCGGTGCTGCTGCCTTTTTATTGCTAGCAGATCGGGAAGATGTAGAAGTTTTCAGCACTTGTATTGAAGAGATTGAGCTTGAGCTGCAAAAAAAAACATGAAAATATGTTGAAACAAAATGTTTCCTGTGCAAAAGTTTCACTCGAAAATGTCCGGATCGCACTCGACCCAAAACCTTTCGCTGACCCAAAAATCAAGCTTCCTTCGTATTTTCACCAATTCCTTCACTTATTTGACGCCAAAGAAGCTGATATTCTACCTGAACATCGGGACTGCGATCATAAGATTAACCTAAAACAGGGTACTATTCCACCATCAGAACCTTTATACCAAATGTTGACTAAAGAACTACTTGTTTTACGGAAACTTCTTGATGAAAATCTAGCAAAAGAGTTTATCCTCCCATGTACTTCTCCAGCATCTTCTCCAGTACTATTCGACAAAAAGCCGGGAGGAGGACTCAGATTTTGTGTTGACTACCGAGCACTAAACGCAATCACAATCAAGAATAAACATCCACTTCCTCTCATACAAGAGACATTGTCTCAACTAAGTAGAGCAAAGCATTACACCAAACTTGACATTATTAGTGCCTTCAATTGCATTCAGATGCAAGAAGGACAAGAATGGCTAACAGCCTTTGTCGGAATACTTCGGTGGTAATTGATATCACAAGCTTGATGTAGCAGTAATAATTATGGTACGTATAAAAAATGATCTATCTCTCCTTTGTCTACGTAGAAGGAAACATCTATAAACCGTAAAACCCCCTGTCTCCTAACGCCATTCCCAAACGGGTACCTCATTACTTATCAACACAATTAGTCATTAGTTCTGAGGAAATACATATTGATCATTGGATTGTTAAGTCATTAAACAGCCTTCAACACAAGATATGGCCTATTTGAGAGCTTAGTAATGCTTTCGGGCTGTGTAATGCACCGGCAACCTTTCAAGCTCAGATAAACAAAATCTTGCGACCATACCTCGACATCTTTTGCACTGCATATATTGATGACATTTTATCTATTCAGATAGCCTAGAAGAACATTGTAAACAAGTCAATCAAGTACTCTAAGCGCTTTGCGGAAATGATCTCCAGCTTGATATTAAAAAATGCGAGTTTGAAGTCCCTGAAGTCAAGTATCTAGGAGTGATTATTTCAACAACTGGAGTAAAAGTGGACCCACAAAAGATACAATGTATTATAGACTGGAAACCGACACAAGATATTAAGGACGTACAGGCATTCCTTGGATTTTCCAACTTCTACAGGAGGTTTGTAGATAAATTTTATTTGATTGTAAAACCACTAGTAGCACTTACTAAAAAAGATGCAAAATTCTTGTGGTCAGACTCATGCCAGAAGGCTTTTGAGTCATTAAAAAGTTCTTTCATCAAAGCCCCTGTCCTTAAACATTTCGACCCTGACCGTAAAATTTACCTTGAAACTGACACATCAGATTTCGTAACTGCTGCAGTACTATCACAAGAAGATGACGAAGGAATACTACATCCTGTAGCTTATATGTCCAAGAAGTTTGATCCGGCTGAATGTAACTATGAGATCTACGACAAAGAGTTACTTGCTATTGTTAGATTGTTTGAATGCTGGGAAGCAGAGCTAAAAGGTTCCATAGATATAAGTGTGCTCACAGACCACCGAAATTTGGAATATTTCATGACTACAAAACAACTCTAATCAACAACAGGTATGCTTGAGCGAATTTCTTTCCGAATTCAATTTTAAAATCAAATATTGACCAGCTAAATATGGAAAAAAGCCCGACAGCTTAACTAGAAGATCCCAAGATCTAGCTAGTGTTGAAGAAGATGTTTGCAGAAGGTATCAAAATCAAACTTTACTTAAGTACACTCACATTGACCTGCTGATTTGGTCTCAATACCCGAGATTTTTCTAAAAGAGCCCCCAGCTGAAAATAAATGCGAGACAGTCCCTTCGGAAAAATAAAAAAAGCATCGTAGAGTCAGTTGTTGACATGTGACTTAAAAGAAACGATGAACCAACGCAAAAATGAATCTCAAAACCTAGTATCACAAGAATCTGTAGAGCAACAAATTACGGCTCTACTCAAAGAGGGCTACAGTAACGAAGCGGAAATTCCATGCGACCCATTCTGGGCAGAAATCAAAGCTGAATTGACAAAGAAAACGGGTGTTCCATTCTCAAAAAAGTATCTTTATCTGAGTGTAA